>OX454419.1:51227852-52551775 GCA_949715475.1 Microchrysa polita
AAAATATGTTTCTTAAATTTTTTAAAGTTGATTTTGAATGTAGTATTACTAAAAAAAATATATGACACGGAGTCTGCAGACCACTGGAAGAACATACTCGTGTTGTCGGCTTTCCCAAAAGGTATCAATGTCAATATAAATATTTGAAATAAACACCATAGCTTTTATTTCATTTTTTATCAAACGAAATTATCGTCCCCGAACAAGTTGCAGCTAGCTGTTTCAATTATTTCAAATATTTATATTGACATTGACACTTTTTTGGAAAGCTGAAATATCATAGCCGCAACTCAGCTGTAAGTTTCACTATTAAATTTTGGACGGACATGGACAAACAACAACAACAAGCATTAAAAGGAACAGCAAAACAGTGCAAATTTATTCGGGAATTTGACGTTTAATTGGCTACACCCAGCCAGCATAGGCGTCATATACCGTCAACATAGCCACAAATAAGCTTTACTTCATGAATCACGAATCGCCATTATGTATCTATAGGATGCATTGAAAGTAAGATACATGATGGTTAGCTGATGTATATAGGAAATATAATGGTTTTCTCCTCAAGTGTGATTTTTGATGCTGGGGCGATTAGAATCACGAATAAAACATGATCATTCGTATAGTCTGGCTGAAGTAGTGGTTAGCGCGCGAACCTTCGGTGCATAGAGTTATGAGTTCGAGCAGCACCACGACCCGACCGGTTGTTGTATAGATGAAATAGGGGGACATCGGCATATACTGCTTGTATGAAACCGTGATAAATGAATAAGGTATCTGAGCTAACGCGTGTTGCATGAAATAAAGATTACAAATATGTTAAATGCTGGCTGGACATTGCGGCCTTAATATCTAGACGGCGTTGCTTCTACTGTAGTCTCGACATTTGTTTTCGAAGTTGTGCATTGCATACAATCGGGTGGAATTCAACTACCCACTCTTGAAATTTTAGTGACTTTTTTTTAGATTTAGATTGAAATTTCGTAACAAAATGTATGAAAATGTATTTACGCCAGGAAATTTGAACAAAAATTTGGCCAAACTTCGGAAAAATTAGGGGAAAGCTAGATTTTTGCATGAGCCTTCCTTTCAAGGTCCTAAACAAGATAGTCGGGTCGGGATCGGTTTTTCTGAATATCTCGATAACGGTAGCATAAACAAAAAAGTGGTGTATGGCAAATTTGAAGCACTTGTGCTTTTTCAATAAACGATGGAAATACCGAACCCATTCGGGCATTGCTAACGGTGCGAGGAGGTCTAACGGTATTTTGTGAACAATGTTTCACGAAAATCACTATAACAGTAACTCTTACTAAAAGCTTTTATAATGAAAATTTGTAGCCTATGGAGTTTTGAAGAAAGCGACCAAATTTCATATCAATACGTGCAGCCTTAAGGGCGCTATGGGGGTTCAAACCTTAAAAAACCTTAAGACGAGGGAGTGTACTCCATGGTCTTCTAGGAGAAATTTGTAGCTCCTGTGGCTGTTAGTAAGACGCCAAAAGCCCCAAAGATGGGAGCCCCCCTAACGAAGTTATGAGGGTCCAATTCAAATTCAATGAAGCAGTTTTTGGGGAATATCTCTATAACGGTAGCGTGCACCGAAATCTTTTATATGGCGAATTTGTTGCTTATACAACGTTTTTTGTATATGCTACCGTTATCGAGATATTCAGAAAAACCTGTTTTCAAGGGTGTTTGGCCTTCTGTAGCACCGCTAGCGGCGGTAGAGACGGGGACTTTTAGGGTCTTGTTTAGGACCTCGAAAGGAAGGCTCATGCAAAAATCCACCTTTCTCCTCATTTTTCCGAAAGGAAATGCCAATTTTCCTGGGGTAATTGGAATTCTTGCAAATTTTATTTAATGACCTCTACACTAGGCCTGTTCCAAAAACCGGGATCCCGGTACAAAACCGGTGTTCACTTGGTACCGGACCCGATATTCTAAAGTACCGATATCCCGGTTTTTTTGGTACCGAGTTAAAAAAACCGACCGACGAGTCGGTTTTTTGTACCGGGTTAAAAAAACCTACGAGTCGGTTTTTTGGTACCGAGTTAAAAAAAACCGACGAGTCGGTTTTTTGGTACCGAGTTAAAAAAACCGACGAGTCGGTTTTTTGGTACCGGGTTAAAAAAACCTACGAGTCGGTTTTTTGGTACCGAGTTAAAAAGAACGATTCACTTCAACCATGAGCCGGTTTTTTCAGGTTTTTTGGTACCGAGTTAAAACCGACCGACGAGTCGGTTTTTCGGTACCGAGTTAAAAAGAACCGACGAGTCGGTTTTTTGGTACCGAGTTAAAAAGAACCGACGAGTCGGTTTTTTGGTACCGGGTTAAAAAGAACCGACGAGTCGGTTTTTTGGTACCGAGTTAAAAAGAACCGACGAGTCGGTTTTTTGGTACCGGGTTAAAAATAACCGACGAGTCGGTTTTTTGGTACCGAGTTAAAAAGAACCGACGAGTCGGTTTTTTCGTACCGAGTTAAAGATGGTCGATGTTTTTGGTTCGATGGTCGATGTTTTTTTATTTTTACACGTGGATGTGGATTATTATTATCGGAAATGGTATCATCGAAAGGTGTCGACTAGGGATGAGCATCGAACATCGATGTTTCTGAAACATTCATATTTTTGGTTCGATGGTCGATGTTTTTTTATTTTTACACGTGGATCTGGATTATTATTATCGGAAACGGTATCATCGAAAGGTGTCGACTAGGGATGAGCATCGAACATCGATGTTTCTGAAACATTCATATTTTTGGTTCGATGGTCGATTATTTTTACACGTGGATGTGGATTATTATTATCGGAAATGGTATCATCGAAAGGTGTCGACTAGGGATGAGCATCGAACATCGATGTTTCTGAAACATTCATATTTTTGGTTCGATGGTCGATGTTTTTTTATTTTTACACGTGGATGTGGATTATTATTATCGGAAACGGTATCATCGAAAGGTGTCGACTAGGGAGCATCGAACATCGATGTTTCTGAAACATTCATATTTTTGGTTCGATGGTCGATTATTTTTACACGTGGCTGTGGATTATTATTATCGGAAATGGTATCATCGAAAGGTGTCGACTAGGGATGAGCATCGAACATCGATGTTTCTGAAACATTCATATTTTTGGTTCGATGGTCGATGTTTTTTTATTTTTACACGTGGATGTGGATTATTATTATCAGAAACGGTATCATCGAAAGGTGTCGACTAGGGATGAGCATCGAACATCGATGTTTCTGAAACATTCATATTTTTGGTTCGATGGTCGATGTTTTTACCATCGATGGTACAGCGTCGATGTTTTTTTGACCATCGATGGTCGATGTTTTTCACCATCGATGTTTTATAACCATCGATGGCTTGAGGCTCAACCGATTGTCATGAAATTTAGTAGGAATGTGTAGAATGGTAACCGTCTTTCGCACGAAATACTTAGATCTTAGAAGTGGGTAGGGCAAAGATAACAGGGTGCCCCGAAGATTTGAAAATTTGTTCACTAAATACGCGAACAGCTCAACCGATCGTCATGAAATTTGGTAGGAATGTATAGAATGGTAACCGTCCTTGGCACGAAATACTTAGAAATTGGTAGGGAAAAGTTAACAGGGTGTCCCGACGATTTGAAAATATGTTCACTGAATAACTCGCGAACGGCTCAACCGATCGTCATGAAATTCGGTAGGAATGTGTAGAATGGTAACCGTCTTTGGCACGAAATACTTAGAAATTTGTTGGGCAAAGATAACAGGGTATCCCGAAGATTTGAAAATTTACTCACTAAGTAACTCGCGCACGGCTCAACCGATCGTCATGAAATTTGGTAGGAATGTGTAGCATGGTAACAGTCTTTGACAAGAAATACTGAGAAGTTGGTAGGGCAAAGATAACAGGGTGTCCCCAGGATTTGGAAATTATTGTTAATTTCTGGTCCAATTAATATGATCTCTCCGCAGAAACTACCTGTATTTTATTGATGAATGTATGGATTTAATCAACATGGTCTAGAAGCAAACAAAAAACAAAAGGAACACGATAATATTTAAAAAACAAGCTTTGCTCCTGAAAGTCGGTGAAATATTTTTATTTTCTATATACGTAATTTGGCAGCTATTTGTATATAGAAAATAAAAATATTTCACCGACTTTAAGGAGTAAAGCTTGTTTTTAAAATATAAAAACAGTCTCTGCAAACAAGCCGACGAAACTGGAAACCATAACACGATAATATTCCTGAACCGCAAAACGGCGATTTGTGGATCGGAAACGCAAACATGTTTGCGGAACAGAACCTTCCTCAATGATACAAAATGTGTCGCGCGTCACACTAGTATACACTACATTGTCGCGCGACAATAAACTACCTGCCGCGCGCCGGTGTTACATATTTTTGACTCTTTAGTTTCGAAAGGTAGACAAAGAAAATCCTTTCGTAAGAATAAAAATGAGCGACACACAGACTGGAGTGCAACTGCATGTTTTTTATTGCTGAAACTTAAAGATTTTATGGCCTGACAGGCGCCTTCTGTTTTGAATTTTCAGGAGAGAAGATCTTGAATGATTTTGTACTTCACACACAAATGATGGAATGTTACATGTTACGAAACCGGTTGAAATTTTGCACCAATAATGATTACGCAGTAAATGGTCGTTAACACGTTCCAACGTTTGAGTCTTTATACCTACTAGTTAGCACTTGCATGTAAACAAAAGCTTTCCTACAAGTTTGTATTTAGAAATTGAAAGAGCATTGAAACAAGTTGGTACGTGTAAACGAAAATTGGTTAACTTTTTATCCGAATGTTTTTTGTATATCTTACAATGTTGCAAGATTTGGTAACGACTAGTTTAACATATCTTGTCGGCCAACTTTTTTTTATGTGTTGACGTAGCATTTACCATCTACGATTGATTTTATGGCTCAACTCTAACCATTTTTTGTTTTTCCCAAAAATGCTTATTCTCAAAATAATTGAAAATTTGCATAATTGCGTACATAGTACAGTCTCAGGACATCTTTCGTTCAGTGAAGGTATGTGAAACAAAGCCTTAAATTGTTTCTCAGGGACATAGATATTCCCAAACGGGAAAACTGCAGATACTGCCGACTCGGGAACTATCACAATCGTACATTTCAGACATTTATTGTCCGTGAGTTATAGTAAATTATGTAATTGATTTCCGGTACTTAAATATCAGATCCTGCAATTTCGACTTTCGCCTCATCATTCGAAACTGTTTGGATTAAAGTACTCAACAGCAAATCTACAGACATTTCTCGATTCGATAATTTCCGATTTCTCAACAAAAAAAACTGAGGCAACCGTTTTTTCCGAATCAAGAAAAACCTACTTATATCAAATGACTTCGTTGAGCCCGTTGATATGGGTACCCACACAAACCTCTCCGTTCCTTATCTTATTTCCTAAGAACCCTCTTCAACATTTTCATATTTTCAGATCTAAGAAGGGCTACACACGCGCTAGTTGAAATTTCACAAATTTACTGTTACTTTTTCTTATCAAATATCAACACTCTTAGCATTTAGCGTATATAAGCTCATACTAACCAAATTTTTGTGCAAAGTTTCATATAGGTACCTATAACAGTATAGAAAAACCGAAGTGATAACTTCAAATGCCTATCACTCCGTTGCCGTTACTTGAATAACTGATATAAAATGTACGCTTAGAGTCCTTTGAATTGAGTACCCATACGTCCATCTCCGATTAAAAATAAAAAAGTCGGTTTTTTCACCTCTTCGGGACACCCTGTTATCTTTTCCCTACTAACTTCTAAGGTATTCGTGCCAAAGACTGTTACTATTCTACACATTCCTACCAAATTTCATGACGATCGGTTGAGCCGTCCGCGAGTTATTCAGTGAACAAATTTTCAAATCGTCGGGACACCCTGTTAACTTTTCCCTACCAATTTCTAAGTATTTCATGCCAAGGACGGTTACCATTCTATACATTCCTACCAAATTTCATGACGATCGATTGAGCCGTTCGCGAGTTATTTAGTGAACATATTTTCAAATCTTCGGGACTCCCTGTTATCGTTTTCGTTGCTCTACCAACTTCTTAGTATTTCTTGCCAAAGACTGTTACATTCCTACCAAATTTCATAAGGATCGGTTGAGCTGTTCGCGAGTTATTTAGTGAACAAATTTTCAAATCTTCGGGGCACCCTGTTATCTTTGCCCTACCCACTTCTAAGATCTAAGTATTTCGTGCCAAAGACGGTTACCATTCTACACATTCCTACTAAATTTCATGACAATCGGTAGAGCCTCAAGCCATCGATGGTTATAAAACATCGATGGTGAAAACATCGACCATCGATGGTCAAAAAAACATCGACACTGTACCATCGATGGTAAAAACATCGATCATCGAACCAAAAATATGAATGTTTCAGAAACATCGATGTTCGATGCTCATCCCTAGTCGACACCTTTCGATGATACCATTTCCGATAATAATAATCCACATCCACGTGTAAAAATAAAAAAACATCGACCATCGAACCAAAAATATGAATGTTTCAGAAACATCGATGTTCGATGCTCATCCCTAGTCGACACCTTTTGATGATACCGTTTCCGATAACAATAATCCACATCCACGTGTAAAAATAAAAAAACATCGACCATCGAACCAAAAATATGAATGTCTCAGAAAAATCGATGTTCGATGCTCATTTCTAGTCGACACCTTCCGATGATACCGTTTCCGATAATAATAATCCACATCCACGTGTAAAAATAAAAAAAAAATCGACCATCGAACCAAAATATGAATGTTTCAGGAACATCGATGTTCGATGCTCATCCCTAGTCGACACCTTTCGATGATACCATTTCCGATAATAATAATCCACATCCACGTGTAAAAATAAAAAAACATCGACCATCGAACCAAAAATGTGAATGTCTCAGAAACATCGATGTTCGATGCTCATCCCTAGTCGACACCTTTCGATGATACCGTTTCCGATAATAATAATCCACATCCACGTGTAAAAATAAAAAAACATCGACCATCGAACCAAAAATATGAATGTTTCAGAAACATCGATGTTCGATGCTCATCCCTAGTCGACACCTTTCGATGATACCATTTCCGATAATAATAATCCACATCCACGTGTAAAAATAAAAAAACATCGACCATCGAACCAAAAATATGAATGTTTCAGAAACATCGATGTTCGATGCTCATCCCTAGTCGACACCTTTCGATGATACCGTTTCCGATAATAATAATCCACATCCACGTGTAAAAATAAAAAAACATCGACCATCGAACCAAAAATATGAATGTTTCAGAAACATCGATGTTCGATGCTCATCCCTAGTCGACACCTTTCGATGATACCGTTTCCGATAATAATAACACAGGTCTACAAAATTAAAAAAAAAATTTGGTGCCGCTGCGATTCAAGCATAATTTTAAAGCATCGGTCCTGTCAATACTCTCAGTGCCATTTTTTCATAAATGCTACATGTAGTTTTTAGTTTACGCGAATTAATGAAATTGCATGGTAATCGACAGCCACGAGCGTTCCCAGATCGACTAAATATATCTAAAATCATTTGAATTGCTAAATATATACAGTTTGAGTATGGCATGTTCAGACGAAATAATATTTGACGTTTTGATGTAGTCCTGAATTTTTTCTGTTGTGATTTACCGTTACTTTCAGGTAAAAGTTCAAATTGGGACTCATGAAGCAATTTGTTAAGGCTTTGGACAAAAATGGTAGTTGTGGTAGCTGGGTTAAGAACAGAGAAGCTTAAGGCAGGCATTTTTGACGGCCCTCAAATAAGACTTTTAATAAAAGATACCAGTTTTGGGCATTCGATGAATGATTTAGAGTCATTAGCGTGGATTTCTTTCGTCGACGTTGTGAAAAACTTTCTCGGCAATCATAAGGCTGAAAATTATCGGATTTTAGTGCAAAATATGCTGGAAAATTTCAGAAATCTTGGTTGTAATATGAGTACCAAGTTGCACTACCTACATGGTCATTTGGATAAATTTCCAGTAAACCTAGGGTCTTATAGTGTGGAACAAGGCGAACGATTCCACCAGGACCTGAAAATTGTGGAAAATCGTTATCAAGGTCGATGGGATGAACATATGATGGCAGATTGCTGTTGGAGTATCATGCGTGAGTCCCCTGGAAGGTCTCATCTCAAGAAATCTCGAAAAAGAAGCTTCCTTCATGTCTGAATAGTTATCAACATACATATTTTGGAACATTTCATCATTTCATCATATCTCGAAAACTACGTGTAGGACTTAAAAAATTTATATACCGTTAGAACCAGTATAGCAAGGCTACTCAAAAACAGTTTGAATCTCCCCGGCACCAAAACCCGTGTAGACCTGTGTAATCAACATCCACGTGTAAAAATAAAAAAACATCGACCATCTTTAACTCGGTACGAAAAAACCGACTCGTCGGTTCTTTTTAACTCGGTACCAAAAAACCGACTCGTTGGTTATTTTTAACCCGGTACCAAAAAACCGACTCGTCGGTTCTTTTTAACTCGGTACCAAAAAACCGACTCGTCGGTTCTTTTTAACCCGGTACCAAAAAACCGACTCGTC
Organism: Microchrysa polita; assembly: GCA_949715475.1. Taxonomy (NCBI): domain Eukaryota; kingdom Metazoa; phylum Arthropoda; class Insecta; order Diptera; family Stratiomyidae; genus Microchrysa; species Microchrysa polita. Next base: position 51,236,481 of record OX454419.1, read on the forward strand.
GGTTCTTTTTAACTCGGTACCAAAAAACCGACTCGTCGGTTCTTTTTAACTCGGTACCGAAAAACCGACTCGTCGGTCGGTTTTAACCCGGTACCAAAAAAACCTGAAAAAAACCGGCTCATGGTTGAAGTGAATCGTTCTTTTTAACTCGGTACCAAAAAACCGACTCGTAGGTTTTTTTTAACCCGGTACCAAAAAACCGACTCGTCGGTTTTTTTAACTCGGTACCAAAAAACCGACTCGTAGGTTTTTTTAACCCGGTACCAAAAAACCGACTCGTCGGTTTTTTTAACTCGGTACCAAAAAACCGACTCGTCGGTTTTTTTAACTCGGTACCAAAAAACCGACTCGTAGGTTTTTTTAACCCGGTACCAAAAAACCGACTCGTCGGTTTTTTTTAACTCGGTACCAAAAAACCGACTCGTCGGTTTTTTTAACTCGGTACAAAAAACCGACTCGTCGGTCGGTTTTTAACCCGGTACTCAAAAAAACCGGCTTATGTTTAAAAAAACCGTCGGTACTGAAAAAAAAACCTGAGTCAGGGAAACCGCTTGTGGTACCGGGTATTGAAAAAAACCGAAACCCGGTACTGAAATCTCGGTACCGAACAGGCCTACTCTACACAATAACCTTAATCTCGAGATTTTGGATTTTGCAAGATTTCCGATACACTTTTTCATACAAATTGTATTACTCTTTACAAAATTAATGTGACTGTGGCTGATGACTGCAATGTGGTAATCCACCGTAAAACGACTAATTGACTAGAAATATTCATACAAGATGCTAAATCCGTGGAAAAGTCGACAGACAATAATTTCTAGTTAAGTTTTGCATCTTTTTAAATCATTGATAAGTAATGTTGGGTTCAGTTTTCATAAATTTCTTAATGATGTGCATTGGATCTGATAAATGTGCATACATATGTACACATGCATGTTTATGTATGTAGTCATGTATAGCGTATGTACGAGAAAGGCCGATGTGCCAAACCAGTTATGTAAGGCAAATTTAAATTTAATTGATCTTCTCTAATCAATCTAAATGAATGAATACCTCTGTTTGATGTAGGTATACGTACTGGACATAATTATAGCCCTTCTCTCTTGTTATTGCGCAATTACGAGAATAGTACAATTTCTAGCACGTGCACGATTGGTTTTACACGTTATAGTAGAAATAGAATGGAAGCAGCAACAGCAACAGTAGCAGCGCGAAATGTCAAGCACAATGCATTTTACTCGTAAATTGCTGACATAAATGCAATGTCAGCCATGCAATACTGCTGCTGTTGCTACGTCCATTCTATTTCCAGCATAAGAGTAGGAACTAACATCGACAATTCACGTGAAATCCATGCAAATACTGTCAAAATGTTGATGATCGTGAAATCGTCAATCGCTCGGTTGAACGTTGTACTCACTTCCACACAAAAGTCTCAGCACCGGTTTTTGACATTTCGCCAACGAAAAAAATGCAGTTGCACTTTATTTCACGGTGAAAAGATCAACAATCAATTAGGTCACGAGTACACATTTATTTTAAATTTAGTGAATATAAGGCAAGTCTCCGAGACACATTTTTCACGGGAGACATAAATGCAAATTTTTCGCTCGTTGAAAATATTACTTACCCTAAAGGTAGAAATAAATGCAAATTTTTCACTCGGTGAAAATAGTATAGGTACTTACCCTAAAGGCCAGTACTATGTTCACCGAGCGAAAAACTGGTACTTATGTGAAAAATGTGCCGTGAAGACTTTTCTTTTATTTTCTAAAATTAAGATAAATGTTTACTTGCGGCCTGATTAATTGCCCTGCGATTTTCAGGTCATTTTCGCTGTGAAATAAAGTTTAACTGTATTATTTTCGCTTGCGAAATATCAAAAACCGGTGTGGAGACTTCCGTGTGAATTGAGTATCACCAAGTGAATTCGATTTCACGATCATTAAAATTTTAACAGTATTTGCATGGATTTCACGTGAAATTACAATGTTAAGGTAAGTACTATGTTCACCGACAGTGACGGATTTACCAGTAGGCTGAGTAGACTGCATAGCATAGACAATATAAACTCCTAAATCCTATAGAGAAGCTTGCTGCTTTAATGAATGTTAAGTTTTTTTGTCAGTATAACCCTCAATTGCATGGGGTCTGAACCCAATAACGCAACTAACTTCCCCTATGTAAAACCGGTCACTGAACACGGAATCAGTCTTTATTTTTACAGGAAATAACCCGTTTCTTTTCAATGCGTACCAAGTATGGTACGCCATGCATTCAGGCCATTGTTGTAAGTGAAAGACATTTTTCCTATTTTATTTAGGGCCATTCTCTCAAAACTCTTATAGAATGGTTAGTCTTATCACATAGAGAAGACACACACAATTTTCAGAGAGCTTTTCCATTATTTTGAATTAAATTTTTGTTAATTTTGCATAGTTATGATATCTTATGCTTATTTACGCTGTTGGATGAAAGTGCGCAATGATTTTTTCAATCTAAGATGATGGCGTAAGCAGGCAAAATATGGCGTAGCTATGAAAACAAACAAAAATTCCATTCAATACAATGGAAAAGTTTTCTGAATATTGTGTGTGTCTCCTCTATGCTATAAGACTAACCAGCTAACAGGTAGGTACTGAATAAGAGCTATCAGAAACCCGGCCTTAATCTGCCTCTTATTTTATTAGCATACGAACCGTTTTCGATAAATTGAATAGTAGACATCTGTGGGTCGGAATTGTTGATAATGGGTCAGCTGGTCCAAAAATGTCAAGCGACCAACTTCACGGGGGGTGGACACGACCAACTTCAGGGGAGTGAAATGACAGCCGCCAGGAGGACGACACGCGTTTTTTTGGAGGAGTGACGGTTTTTTTGGAGAATGTAGGGAGGTTTGTTAACAGGCGGCATGGGGAGGACACCTGTTTTTTTTTGGAGAGATGGAGAGGACACTGTTAAGAAAAGGATACGCTGCTAGCTGTGGAAGAGTTTGGATTCTAGCAAAAGTAGTCTGGCTGGTCTAGCGGTTAGTGCGCGCACCTTCCGTGCAGTGGCGTATTTAGAAAATTCTCAAAGGGGGGGCACAGACTACGGGGCTAATTTATTACATACAGTTTTGGTGTCGGGATTCCCGAGAGCAGCTTCATAGGAAAATATTGGCAAGACTGAGGGATCGTTGATCCTTGATCCTTGATTTAAGGCGAAACTCAAGGAGACCTTAAGTTTTCAATAGACTTGAAATATAATATTTCAAGGTAGGTGGGTAGCTACATTGACTTCAAGTGAGGTTGACTATAGAAAATTTCAAGGTCTCCTTGAGTTTCTTCTTAAATCAAGGATGCATTGACTCGTAAATATAAGTAATTTCTATGAAAAGGTATGGAAAATGACATTTATTTTAATTTGGTTATCCTTGACTCAAGGTCTCCTTGAGTTAAGGTATGTTTATAAAAACGGGCCTGAGAGTCCTTTGCATTTCAGGTTTATTACACCAAAAGTTTAGTTTTCCTGACAGATCTTAGAATAACACTCATTAACTGCTTTTGGCTTTTCCTGAACCAAAATACGGAGGCCTTAAAAAAGTTTGCGTAGTGTAGTTCGAAAGAGCCTGAAGCCGGAAAGGAATATTACGAATATGTACTTAATTGGCTATGGAATTAATGCAATGACCAAAGAGACTGTTTCCATATGACAAAACGGATTCCAGACGGAACACTTTTCTTTGGAAGAGAAATTTCATACATCGTCCGAAATTCTGCCAAATTTCGGCAAAATTCCGCCAATAAGTGGTTCTGCTTACTTTTGAAAGAAACACAGATGAAAAGCTGATACAACAAATTTTGGCTGACATTGTGGTCTTGAATTCCATGGCAAGTTTAAGCGAATTTGAATGCAAAATCAAGAGACGCGAGAGCGTATCGCCCGCCAAAGGAAAAATAACTAAAGCGAACAAGTCTATGATTACCGGAGACAACTTGCTTTTTTCTTTGACAGGGCTACAGCCTTCCAGGCAACATCACCCAAAAAAAATTTTTTACCAAAATATTCCACATATCCTGTTCTAGTGCCTTTCCAAAAAAAATCTTCGATCGGCACAATAACGGGTAAGATATATGCAATAAACAGTGAAATTTTCACCCTCACAGACTTAAGCGAGTAACCCAATTTCAGACTGTAGTCTACAGTTGCATAAAGACTTGCTTCTACTGTCTCTCTCCGTGATGGGATTTTTATGAAATTTGGAATGAATGATCCTCTGGTGGTCTTTCTAAGGAATCAATGCCTTCCATTTAGATAAGTGGATGAAATAACGGTAAATTAATAGGTAAAGTTAACCAAAGATTCCAGCAATTGCGTCTTTCGGCTCATCGCATTGACAATTTTTTAAAACACACTGCGACATTGGGACATTAGGATATTAGAAAAACTGGGAGACTAGGATATTGGGGCAGTGGGATATTAGGAAATTGGGATATTAGCGTCTTGGGGCATTAGGACATTAAGACATTGGGGCATTAGGCACACTTGGGAAACTGGAACGTGGGGACATCGGGATATTGGGGCATTCGGACATCGGGATATTGGGACAATGGGACATTAGAACATTGGTATATTGGGACATTGGGATATTGGGACATCAGGACACTCAACTTATAACAACTTATAACAACATAAGATGGGGTCACTTCACACATGACGAGACTTTCAATAGTAGTCCTTGTTTCCGAATAGATTCATGTCGAGATTGGGTAACGTTTCATGACCACCTCGTTGCCTCGACATAATCATAACTTGTACTTATTCTCTGACAGTTCTTGTTCTTGTAACCACGCGTCTATGAAAATAACTCAACTCGTTCGAAAAACGGAAAGGGTTCATCAACGAGGAGATCTGGCGAATTGAGAAGATGATGTGATGATAATGTTTCGAAAAGGATTTACAAAGTTTAGTAATAGAAACGCTCAAAATAAAAAGGGAACATTTCGTACTGCAATTTTTAGTATGGTGTGAAAAAAGTTTGACGCCACTGCACAGGGTCATGAGCTCGAATCTCACCGTGGATCATGGTGTTTTTCGAACTCACGAGCGTAGCCCGTCACAAGGCTACGATCTCACTCAGATGTTAAACGAGTACCCATTTATGGGGATAAATAACACTGCTGAGCGTGATGCTGATCTCATTACCTCAACAAAAAAAAGCATATATCTGTGGTGATTATGAATAATCGCTTAAGTCGGTTTTCATAGTTTTTCAGTAGAGCGATTTTAAACTTTAAAACGACTTGTGAATATACAGTTTTCAAATCCAAAGACTAATACATTTTTGTAGATTATCATGTGAGCAATGTATCCTACTATAATTTTATTCCAAAAATAAAGCAGTTTAACTGTAATACGATAAAAAACAAAATAAGAGTTTTTTCCGTATGAAGCAATAGGGGTTGACAAAACTTAATTCCACTTAAGTCTTTATTCGCAATTATATTGTGCTTAAACTATTATCTTAAGAGGACATAGGTTCTTTTTCCATATTACCATTATACAGTTGATGAATCTTAAATCTAAACTCTTTTATAATAAATTTTTAATTTCTTTTTACTTTACGGAATTATTCATAAAAAAATGAAAGGAAAAGTAATTATTATAATAAACAAATAATATAAAGCCTCTTCGAAAGAATTAATGCAGAAAAAAACGACTTCACAGACATGATTTTGATTGCTGTCTTCTTCAACTAGGTCGCGGTGTATATCCGAAATTTTATCAGAGGGAAGACTGTTGTAAAAGTCGTGAAAGAAAGGATCAATCATAGGAAGAAGATCCAATCGATCCTTTTTCTTTTTTACAGATATACGTACTTCCTCTGGTAGCTTAGAAATTTCAGATATACTTCCTGAATTTATACCTCTTTTTTGAATGTTTAATACTTTAAATGGATGTTCTACATTTAGGGTTGTTTTGAAATGAACTTTTCCAAAATCATTTTTTGTGTATCTTAACCATTTAACATTTTTCCAATGAAAGTTTTCAGAATTTGCATCCCGGCTTCTCCACATAAATTTTGTTTTTGAATAAGAAAAGAAATCCGGGAAATCCGTGGAATCCATTTCGATTACATGAAATTGGTTTTTGACACCAACAGTTCGTACAAAATCGAACCAATCACGAGGATGAATTTTTGTGTTCGTTACTTTTTTCTTTCTCTCTATTAAGGCGTGATCCGCATCACACTCCATGTGGGAATGACCTGCAGTTAGAAATTTATGTTCGATAAATAGACACTGCCTTACTTGTTGTTAAGGACCTCAAAAAGGTGATCTTTCCATATCTGAAGCTGCTGTTCTTCGGTAACAAGCAGTAACCCTTCTTTATCTTTCACAAGATGGTCAGTAGTGAACGATTTGCCAATTAGTGGCTTAATAAGCTTGAAAAGGGTACCACTTTCACCACGGTAAGCCGCATCATTTGCCTCCTTCGCTAAAGCGCTGATGTAGTTACGCTTATCATGCCTGACACTTCTCTGCACGCCTTTTTGTAGTGAACGGTATTCAGCTCGGAGTTGAATTCTGGCTGAATTATCAGCACCGGAGTTAATCTGTTCCTTAACTCTTTTGCATTCTGAGATAAGAGACCAAGTAGCATCACTGATAAAAGGTATCCTACCTCGATCCAATCGTCCCACAGTCGCTTCGCCACACGAAATGAAAGAACCCTTTGTAAAATTCCATCTATCTTCAATTGTAGGATTCTCAAGAGTGCTGCACTAGCTTTTTCGTGCATAGCGGTAGAATATGCGCGTTTAATTGATGGATTTTTTAGTTTTTTCACATTACATAAAACGTGGCACGATTCGTGCGTTAGTAGATCGTTGGATCGCTGCCGTTCATAAACCAAACGATAACAAGATGATGGTCGGTGCCAATATCAGCCCCACGCTTCGACCTGATGTCCAAGAGGCAGTTTCTCCATGTCTTTGAAACAGCGATATGGTCAATTTGTTTGGTTTTCTGTTCTGCCATCAGGAGAAACCCAAGTTGTTAGGTGGCAGGGTTTATACTTGAACAAGGTTCCGCCAGTGACTAGTTGTCGAGAGTTACAGAACTCGACGAACATTTCGCCATTGTTGTTCCTGTCGCCAAGCCCGTGATTGCCCATAAGGTGTTCCAAGCCAAAGTTATCAGTACCGACTTTGGCATTGATATCCCCCATAATAATTTTGATGTCACCCCTGGGAGCCCTATCAAAGGTGTCGCCTAGTCGCTGATGAAAAACGTCCTTTGCTGATTGATCTGCAGTTTCAGTCGGTGCGTAGCACTGAATAATTGTAATGTTTCGTACTCTGGATTTTAATCTGATTGTGATGATACGATCCGAAATAGGTTTCCAGTCGATTAGGGATCGGCGTGCATTCCTACTCAACAGTATTGCGACGCCTGGTTGCCGAGGTGTATTATCGTCTTCATTTCCGGAGTAGAGCAATACAGTAGGAGAGCTTGGTGATAAAGTCGCCCCCGATCCGAGCCATCGTGTTTCGCTCAGTCCTAGTACAGCGATGTTGTATGCGGTAATTTCCTGTTCGACTTCTGTGAGCCTTGTTTTATTACACTCCCCCACATAGTCCGAACGTTCCAAAAAACCTATCTTAGTCCGTTGTTTATAGCCAAAAGTCGTTGCCGTTGAATCATTCGGAGGTTTCCGAGGCTCGTTTAATGTTTCGAGTGTAAAGTAAATTTCAGGTGCGCGGGATACAAGCCTACATACCCTCAATAGTCAACTTCACGTTCACGAAATTGCAATTTGATTGAACAACAACTCATTTAACAGTGACTTATCTACTCAATTTCACCATGAATGCATGCGAAACAACCGCTTACATAGACATTGGAACAGGACTTTCCGTAAATCTGATAAGGAATAAACGCTAAAGCCATATAAGAGCTCTCTACGGAAAGAAAATCATTTGGAATAAGAACTTAACTCAAGATGAGGAAGACGACTTAAGGAAAAAACGCTTATGTCGATTTAGGCTGTTTCGAAATTCAGTGGTAAAAGAGTCATTTGAGTTAATTTCATATTTGAAAAAGTAACTTAAGTTAATTTAAGCCAATTTTCAAAAATTTATATATATTTTAGTAAGAAATATGTTAAGTTAAGTCGCTTTTCCTTATGTCGGTGAGGGTCTACTTGAGATAGGCGGAAAACCAATCGCTGTAGCTCCCTCAAAAATAATCCGAAATTAACCAAATTTTGTGTAGAGGTGGAGTCGAATACGGCGAATCCAGTGAACACAATAACTCGATTTTGTCTTAAGTCGACTTAAGCTGTTTTTCATAATGACCACAGATATGATCTTGGAAATAGGATGTCACAACACACCCTGCGGCCTTAGTCCAATGCTGGATTGTCGCGCCTGTTATTTATTTATTTAAAAGGAATTTAGTAAAAGAACAGGCAGCTAAGTGGTGTTTTCTTGGTGTTTCGTGCGTTATGTGTGTCGTTTTGTCAAAGCTGCCCATCACCAGCATGCCATCCGCAGAGTACATCGTGGTGAAACGTCGCGTCGCGGTAATTTCACGTGCATGTCATCCATCAACGATTCAGACGATAGAACGGCAAAAATAATTTCTGGCTGGAAACTCCATTTTTTCTGGAGATGATCCGATTTTGTCAGTTTCAAAGTTCTTATATCAGCTTCGAACCTTAACTTTCGTTCACCTTAATTGAGATTTGGAGCTAGTTACGCATCATCTCCATATTATTCTTGTGGGAAAAGCAGCTAATTGATGATTGATGATGATGATGATTCTTGCATTTTTTTTACAACAAAACAGGTTCAATATTCGGACAGAAATGTTTAACATTTATTATGTTTGAATTGCGAATTTCTTACTTGAGCATTTGTTTTTTCTTTTTTTTTGTCGAATTTCTGTTGTCTGCACGCTAAGTTATTTTTTTTTATATTTTTTTGTAGTTGTAACTACACACATATTCTACACACTAACGACCGCTAAGGACGTGAAGAACCGCCCATATACTAAACAAATTATATCAAAAGATCACCATGCACGACAACATTAAATATTTATATGAAAATTTAATTTTTTTTTAGATTTACGTTAATAGAGATTAAAAGAGAGACATATCCCAATAGGAAAAAGAGCGTTTCAGAAGGATAAAAGCAGCTCTTCTCGGGAAGCAGAGAAGCGCTTCCCATCTCCATTCCTTTTCATGTACTTTTTAACATTGCATGTCCGCGGAGGCAAGCAGTTCCTTAAGATGCGCTCCAGAAGTGCTTCTAGAGAAGTGAGTGGTAAGCGTTTCTGGAGCAGTGTGCTATAAGCGCTCCAAATGAATTTCATTCCTTTAAGTGAATGATACATTGTAAAATTTTCAAATTTATTAGAAAAATATGTTCATCCGTTTCTTTTTTCTAATTATAAGTTTGTTGCAAAAAATCACGATTTGAACAATTTTAAATTCAACAAAACGAATGAAGTACACTTTTCACGTTATGAAATGATTTAGAACAACGGTGTATATTCGATGTGTGCTGCAATCGTCGCAAATAGTCGATGCTTTTCTATTACCATCTTAAAGTGCTTTCTCACCATTCGTAAATACGCTTCTGTGGAAGCGCTTCCTCCAAAGCACATTTGGGAATGGTCAGGAAGCGCTCCTACGTCGCTTCTATCGAAAGCGCTTCTATTTTGCCTATTGGGATATAACTACATAAGTGCTAAAAAAACACGGCTCCTTAGAATACGTAGTGTGTAGAATACGCAGGGCCGGCCTTAGCATTCTGTTGGCCCTGGGCCAAATCGATGATGGTGGCCCCTACCAACACCGAAACAATAATTTGTTATAGAGACAATATAGTTTAAATTGTGTATTTTCATTCACCATTTTTTCGTTTATCCATGAGCAATCATGTTAATGTGATACATCCTTTATTTTAAGGAAATCTATAGACATCGCTGCTTGTTTGAAGGGAGTTGTTTCGTTACAATTTCATTAACTCTTAGTTAGTACAATTGTAGCCAACATTTCCTTAAATGCCACTTCCTTTCAGGAAATGAACCAATTCATTCGAGCTGCTCAGTAGCTGTCAAAATGTTGCCTCAATCGAATAAGAGAATAATTTAAGCGTAGAAACGAATATTTTCTTTTTCGATAAAAGTCCAGTGGGCTACAAGTGTAGCCCGCCTGACCAATCATGTATCTTTTGGGGTAGTCTTCGATATCCTTTAAGAATAAAAATATGATTACAAAACATTTTAGAAAATAGCAGCAGTAAAATGTTTGAGGGCTCCAGTACACAGTCATATTTGTCCATATTTCTATTATAATATGCTTAAGCCTACTTGATTTCGCTTATTGTACGTCTACAAATTTATACTGAATGAATCGAGTAGGCTTAGGCATATGACATACATATTATAATAGAAATATGACTGTGTAATGGGGGCCTGAGAAATAAAAGGCTTTCAGGATAAATGTACAAAAACTAGATTGTTTTATTTAATGAAAAACCTGGAGCCGAACGTCTAAATTTCTTACTGTGTGCATATGTCACCTGATGCTATCATAGCTTAGTTTCTGGATAGAATTTTTATCAATTCTCGAAAATAGGGAACAGTTAATATAAATATTGTGAGTAAAATTTCAATCACCATGATTCAATATTTGTACTTTCTTAGGAAGTAACTGTACTCTCAGTTTAAAAAATTGTGAAAATTTGGTACGCAAAAATAGTTTGCAATTCCACAAAGCATTTTACACTGCATTCTCTCGCTTGATGTTTCATCTCAAAGGTTTTTTTGTTGGTTTTTGAGAATATAAATATTTTTTATATTACGCCCTTAGAGAAAGCATGCGTTAGTCCAGAGTGGGCATCAGAAAATAAAAATGACACCGTTCTCACACTATTGCAGTTCATAGTATGCGTGAAAATATTATTCAAACGTCAATTTTTTGTTTACAATTGAGAATATAAAATCCGCGTAATATTCATTACTCTCTTAAAATGCCGACGTGATATTTAACCCTTCTGTTGGCGTATAGATCCAGACAGACCATTGGTACTATATCTTGATGAAAAATATCGTTCAATAATATTTTCCACCCCTTTCCATATAAATTTCAAAGGAACCGACGGCCACAAATGCGATCAAACGTTCGGCGAAATGTAAACTATGTCTAAAGAATCGAAAAAACGGCGCATCATCGTAAGACACAGTGAGTGCATTCAGCGAGCACATATTGGAAAGAGCTACTGGAAAGTGTTCTCTCCCCGCGTCCCACTCACCCGCTAATCGGTCCACATGCGATGTATCGAAAATTTCCCCTATTTAGCGTTGAATTGGAATGCTACATTTAGATGTGTAGCTGCTACTTGGACTGCTCGATCAACTGTCACGCACAGCTGCTCGACTGGCTCGACCATCAATACTGTAAATTGTTTATTCACAGTTCAGCTGAAAAAAATGTCATTTCTGAGCCAGGTTTTAGTGAACGTTATAATATTGTCCGATGAGAGTACGCATTTTGAAAGGAAAATTGCAGTTTTAGGTTTTTTGATTTTCGGATTGTCGCAATGTCTGCGGATGAATCAGCTGGTTAGAGAGAACTGACATTTCATGTAGCAAGTCTATTCAGCGAACACAAACTTAACAGTTTTCCAATTTCTTGTGGTGGGGATATGTAGCACATCACAATATGTGCTCGCTGAATGCACTCAGTATGTAAACTGTTTCTAGAACCAAAATTAGACCTCTTAAAAAAAATAAGATTGATTTCACAGAAGACTCAGCTACACCTAAGGCATAATAGCTCGTAGGCGGCGACAGAAGGGTTAATAATTGCATCGACAATATTTTGACGTTTGAATTATTTCGTGGAGTGTAGTGTAATAAATTTGGAGTCAAACACATATGGGTTGTGTGATCACATAGCCACTCTGGACTAACGCATGGCATGAGTTGCTATGTTTTCTCTCAGATTACGCCTAACCACGTGGCAAATAGGTGCGTGTCTAACGAATGGTTAATACTGATCCATTTGTGAGCTGTTTACTCGGGATAATTTTTTTCGGGGAGTCCTCTTTTTTTTTTCAGTGAAGTTTTTGATATGTCTCGTGAAATCTGCGATTTTCACCTGGTTGGAAGTTTTTTGATGCTTTTAGCTTAGCTATTTTTTCCATTGCTCAATTCCAAAATGCCAAGTTCAACAATTTATAAAAAGGGACACTCCGTTTTAGGTCTTCTTCAAGTTTCTTCAGCTCCTGAACGACTAATACTCCTATAGCGTCATCTCCGTCCAGTTGTTGCGGAGCTATACAGTGCTTGTCATCAGATTAGCACACCCCTTCGCATGAATAGTTTCGGCTGATTTCCAACCAAACTAAAAGAGCTAAAATTTCAAAATTATAACTGTTAATAGTCTATTGAATTCTGAGTTAATCACAACAAGTAGTGTGTTCACATTTTTTAATATTGTTTTATAATTGTTTTTCGAAAAAGAACACACAAAATAGCCATTTAAAATTTGTTATCAGGATAGCACATGCAATTTCTTTTTTGTCTATCTTCCACAATTAAAGACGTAGGACCCCCAATTTTTTGTGGTTGTTTCAGTAAGATATCGACTTTAATATGAATAAGGAAAAATCATTATCTGTGGAAGAGGGAACAAAATTGAAGGCATAAAAGGAGTCAAGGCGGTAAAAAAGTGAAATTTCGAAAAAAATTAGTAAAAGTTGATAAGTTGAATCCGAATTCGTGTGTAATAAGTAGCGTTAACGTAAGAATATTAGAGGCGATAAGAATTGAGTACATGGCAATCCTTATGAGAGAGTAATTTTGAGAGAAACATCTAGCCCTCATGACTCGGTCGCAAGGTTTAGGGTAAATTTTGACATTGAGGCGAGCCTATCTTTTGTTCAAACAGTGATAATAAAACTCCACATTTCAAGAAACTAAAACTAAAGATTAAACTCCAACTTAACTTTCCCCCAAGGGAAAATACGTTAAAATTATTCATGAGAGCACCTGACATGGAACAAAGAATGGCGGTATGTTATCTTTTCGGATAAAAAGAAGTTCACTTTAGAAGAGTAACACAGTTATAATGTCTACTTCCAGGATCTTTGCTAGGAAAGACACCATTAGGATCGCATTCATTGTCGGACAGACTGTGTAATGGTCTCGAGGGCCAAGTGATACTGTGAGATGATACTTCTTTTTATTTGAATAGACAACATAGCGCCATTCTTTATTACATGTCAAGTGCTCTCGAATTTAATTTAAGCGTATTTTCCTTTAGTTTTAGTTTCTTTAGTTGTGCAGCATTTTCGTATCACTATTTGAACAATAGGCTCACCTTAATGTCAAAATTTACCCTAATCCTTGCGACCGAGTCATGAGGACTGGATGCTTCTCTCAAAGTTACTCTCTCATGGGGATTGACAAATAGTAAATTTTTATAGCCTCTGTTATTTTTATCTTAACGCTACTTATTACACACGAATTCGGATTCAACTTATCGGCTTTTATTAATTTTTTCCCGAAATTTCACTTTTTGACCGCCTTGACTCCTTGTATGCCTTAAATATTGATCCCTCTTCCGCAGATAATGATTTTTCTTTATTCATATTAAAGTTAATATCTTACTCAAACAACCACAAAAAATTAGGGGTCCTACGTCTTTAATTGTGGAAGATAGGCAAAAAAGAAATTGCATGTGCTATTCTGATGACAAATTTTAAATGGCTATTTTGTGTGTTCTTTTTCGAAAAACAATTATAAAACAATATTATTAAAAAATGTAAACACATTACTTTTTGTGTTAATTAACTCAGAATTCAATAGACTATTAACAGTTATAATTTTGAAATTTTAGCTCTTTTAGTTTGGTTGGAAATCAGCCGAAACTATTCATGCGAAGGGGTGTGCTAATCTGATGACGAGCAGTGTATGTACATATTGCATTTGGAAATATTAAATAAGCATCTTTGCATGCCTGCACTCCAATGTACATAGTAGATAAATTAATTCTAGGAAGTACGAACTATGCGAATTATAATATCAATATGGAAAGAAGCATGTTGAAAATACGAGCACATAGAAGACTGGTCAATGCGGGACTTGCGGGACACTTGGATGTTTTGCGGGACAAATCCAGGATGATTTTCAGAGAGGGACAGACTTGTAAAATGCGGGACTGCCCCGCAGGATCCGGGACGGTTGGTCACTTTAATCTTCCATCGCCAAAAATGGTATAACTTTCGCTATTTGGTGTTGTGTCTTGTGGACCGTGAGACTGTCAATTTCAGATTGCCCGATAAATTGCCTAATGTATGTGCTGTATGGGCGGCAGATCGATTGTGGGCCCAATCGATCGGCCGAGAAATCGTCAGGTTTAAGTTTAATAAAGGCCAAAGCATAAATATAATCCAGAAATTGCATTTCCACATAGAAAATATTGATGATGATGGTTCGAAAATTAATGTGCTTATTAGAATTGTGTACTGCTTTTTCTTAATTAAAGGTTACATGTATCTTTGGAGCGCAGTCAATTCCTGAAGTTGGAATCTGATATTATGAGATGAGTTCCCAACTAAGTTCTTATCTGATTTCTATAAAGATACAGGTGACATTTTGTGTCGTGCGGCCTTGAGTGCACGTTGTGGAATTGCACATATAGAATTCTTGTCGCAGGTCTGCGTTTGTAAAAAAGTATTCCGTAAACTTGTGATTGGAACGCGCGTTAAATTGATGGCATTATATACATTCATACTTGGATGTGGTCGGGTACTATAGCCTGCCTTAGAATTCTTACATCATACTAATTCAGCAGTTAAAAAAAATTTAAAAACAAACAAATTTGTAAAAATAAATTAAATTAAAAATACGGGTGTCGGCGCCCCTAAACCTGGCGCCCGGGGCGACCGCCCCGCTCGCCCCACCCTAAAGCCGGCCCTGAATGGGCGAATTCAAATTGTAAGACGAAACCGGACGGGTAAACTTGCAAGATAAGAACCATCGTTC
This sequence comes from Microchrysa polita, assembly GCA_949715475.1. NCBI lineage: Eukaryota > Metazoa > Arthropoda > Insecta > Diptera > Stratiomyidae > Microchrysa > Microchrysa polita. The sequence continues at coordinate 51,251,531 of OX454419.1, forward strand.
TTACAATCTGAAATGCATAATGTTTGTCTGCTGGCCACAAAAGCTCTCGCCGTCCGTTTGTTTGTGCTAATAAACGGACGGCGAGAGCTTTTGTAGTGGCCAGCAGACAAGCATTATGCATTTCACATTGGCTGATTTCAGATTGTAAGACGAAACCGGACGGGTAAACTTGCAAGACAAGAGAGCTTTTGTAGTGGCCAGCAGACAAGCATTATGCATTTCACATTGTAAGAACGATGGTTCTTGTCTTGCATGTTAACCCGTCCGGTTTCGTCTTACAGTCTGAATTCACCCAATAGATTTCTAGGTTGAATGGGTTTCTTGCATTGATAGATTTGATAACATAGTAGGATTGATTCTACCCTCTTATGTTATAACAACATTCAATGCAATTTATTCTATCTCGAACGGTGTAAAATGTATAATATTAAAAGGGTATTTGGATAGTTTTATTCTGTAGCGGTTATAATTAATATAATCTTTGAATAAACTAAAATTATAAGTTGAAAAGGGTCAAATTTGATCAAGTTTTGGAATAGATAGGAGTTATACTATTTTATTTATAAAATTTACTCCCGGTTTAAACCAAAATTTACAACCGTGAAGTATTCTTGATTGTACTTGTAAAATATTATTCGGCACTTGTTATACGATTTTACGGAATCTGTTAGATTTTTGACAAAACATACAAAGGCCTCTTTTTCAGTAAATCCTAATTTTGCATTCAAATTCGCTTAAACTTGTAATTCAAGACCACAATGTCAGCCAAAATTTGTTGTATCAGCTTTTCATCTGTGTTTCTTTCAAAAGTAAGCAGAACGGAAATTGGCGGAATTTGGCTGAAATTTGGCAGAATTTCGGACGATGTATGAAATTTCTCTTCCAAAGAAAAGTGTTCTGTCTGGAATCCGTTTTGTCATATGTAAACAGTCTCTTTGGTCATTGCATTAATTCCATAGCCAATTAAGTACATATTCGTACAATTCCTTTTCGGCTTCAGGCTCCTTCGAACTACACTACGCAAACTTTTTTAAGGCCTCCGTATTTTGGTTGAGGAAAAGCCAAAAGCAGTTAATGAGTGTTATTCTAAGATCTGTCAGGAAAACTAAACTTTTGGTGCAATAAACCTGAAACGCAAAGGACTCTCAGGCCCATATTTATAAACATACCTTAACTCAAGGAGACCTTGAGGATGCCGAATTAAAATAAGTGTCATTTTCCATACTTTTTTTTATAGAAATCACTTATATTCACGAGTCAATGCATCCTTAATTTAAGGAGAAACTCAAGGAGACCTTGAAATTTTCTATAGTCAACCTCACTTGAAGTCAAGGTAGCTACCCACCTACCTTTAAATATTATATTTCAAGTCTATTGAAAACTTAAGGTCTCCTTGAGTTTCGCCTTAAATCAAGGATCAACGATCCCTCAGTCTTGCCAATATTTTCCTATGTAGCTGCTGTCGGGTATCCCCACACCAAAACTTTATGTAACAAATTAGCCCCGTGTCTGTGCCCCCCCCCCCCTTTGAGAATTTTCTAAATAAGCCACTGCTTGTATGCATAAAATGAGCTTGAATTTATTACACAGCCTTTTGTTTTTAGTGACCTATTTAAATTTTTATCCGCATAAATTTGGTCTTTTCATTATTTTGATTTATTCCTGATCTAGGGCGTACGTTAATATTTAATTTAAGTTCACCTATTTAATTGCATAAGTAACTTACATCTTTTTTCAGTATCATCTCTCCTATCGACAGTACCATTTGTCCCACTTCCGGTTGGAATGGAAACAGTTGCTGCATCGCTTTTGCTCATATTTCCGTTATATGTACGTTATTTTAAAAACTTTATTTTAACTCCACGAAAAGGAGCTGAACCGAAACGAAACGTTAATTCGCCGTGAGTCCTGTTATCTTAAGTCAAACGCACTGGGGCACAAGAAAAGCGAAACTGTCAATACATGAAAACTAGAATGCAATTGTCCAAGGTAAACACCACCACTAGATCATGAACGTAACCGCCAATCTATCAATCAGAAAGGTCAGTTTTTTTGTATCTTTAGTAGAAATTTCACTATCAATATTCACGGTGCACTTTTTCCTATATGCCACTAATATACCGAGTACTACTGCATAATCAACTCTGGGACAGTAATTAGCATTTGTAACCACTTAGTGCATGTGGTCGCGGAGGCGCGGCGCAACTTAATGAATAAAATAAAGATAGAATAAATTTATAGCCGCAAACGCGTTTCTTTACGAACAAAAAAGAATGTTTAAAATTCAAAAATAAGTTAAGAAGTACGTTAGGCCCGAATTGTCTTAAGAGCACACACTCGTTTTTTATTTTTATGTTGTAATATCAACGCAATTCTGAATGAATAGCGTCCACCTTACTGACTGCCACTTAGTATTGGACGGTTTTTTATTTTATACTTCATACGTCGAATATGTGTAATATACGAGAGTTTATTCGCAGGAGGAGAATACTATACAGTGACAATGCAACCAACTGTGACTGATCACTTGAAACGATAGATTCGAATTGATTTCGATTCTAATCAAGAGACTGACTTTTCCACGCTGTCGTCTCTATCAGGCTCTGATTAATCAGCGAGACATTGATTAACCCTGATTTTTTATACTCTTCGCTCATAGAGTGAAAGTGTATATTAACTTTGTCATGAAGTTTGTAACGCATTGAAGGAAGCATCTCCAACCATATAAAAAGTATACATATATGTATGATTAGCATGACTTGGGTAGTCGATTGGGCGATGTCCGTCTGTCTCTCTGTCCGTCTGTCTGTCTGTTGCGACGCGTTTTACTCGGCCAATTTAAAAGCTATGAAGCTGAAATTTTGCACAAATCCTTCTTTTTGCTGCGGGCAGTTTGTATGTTTGAATCGGTAAAATCGGACAATGGGGTCATGGGGCTGCCATACAAACACAACTCCCCAAATTAGGTTCTTCTAAGAAAAACGTTTTTATTTGTGAACCAATTTCAACCAAATTTCACACAAATGTATTTATATTGATGACACAAAACATATGTAAGAATGGATCAAGTCCGACCATGGGGTCATGGGGCTTCCATACAAACTTAACCCCCACTTTGGTTCTTCTAAGAAACATTTTTTACACCAATTTCACAAAACCTTGAATTAATGTGTCTTTATCAAAGCAACTAAATAGGTCAAAACAAATGGATTCGTTCTATGGAGCCATGCTCCCGCATCCCCTAATAAAATTTTCTGAGTAAATACATATTTATTTGCCCACTTATTCCAACCAAACCCCACACAAATATTGTTTTGCTGACGCAACGGAATTTTTGTGAAAACAGAAGGAAAAGAATGGGGGGGATTAGATACAAGTCGTAGGTACGTCCGAAAAACAACTTTTCGCCCGAGGGGAGCGAAGGGTATCCAAATTTCGGCTGCGCCCGAAATTAGCCTCGGTCTCGTTTTATTGTTATTTTTTGTATTTCTTATCAGTTGGATGCATGCAAAAATGGTTTGATTTTTGGTATAGTATCTTGTCACAGAAGTGATTAGCACATGAACAAAACAAAGAACTCACGCGAAAACGAACGAAAAAAAAAACTAGTTGGTATTTGCATTAAGGCCACCTTGCACGATACGAGTAGATTGTCTTTAAGTACATAATGGATTTTTGATTCTAACAGAAATATGTCGCGGAATTCAGAATCGTTCTAACTCTTACCATAACAACATACATAATTATTAATTCTGTGTTAGTCAATCGGCATTTTGCGTTAGTATCAAAGACTGAGTTGGGGTTTAAATTAGCCGGTTATTGAATGCCCCATTAATGGTATTATTTTTTTCTCAATGTGTTGGGTACCTTTAGATTTATTTTGCATTATTTTAAATTAATTGATAAAAATAAATTTATATTTACGTGGCGTGACATTTATTTTATATGCGTAATTGCAATGAGTTCTGGAGCAGTGTGTAGGCAGTTTATTAGTATGCAATATACGAGTACATTTCTAAGAAAGTGAAAGTATCCACCGATTATTCTGAATTAAAAGTATTTTATTGACTTCAATAGCTTATTGCAAAACTTAATTAAGTAAATTTCTTCGGAATGTCCAATACCGTAATCAGCGCCCGCTCTAGCACTTACGCCGCCCCGGGCAAGAGGACAAATTGCCACCCCTTAGGTACTATTCAACGCAAAATAAACGTAGATTGTATGAGGAATTCAAAGATGGTGCTGTAAAGCTTATGTAATACGTGCTGTTAATATGAAACTAAAAAATATAGGTACATACTCCATTAATACTTTTTTATTGTTTTTATTGGATGGCTTAACACACAGGGGTAATCCTGTTAGCAAATATGTAATCCATCACTCACAAATTAACACACACATGCAATATTCTCCTATAGCAGATAATCGGTAGTGTTGTTTCATCCTAATAGTATGACATTAAATTGTCATCCGAAAAAATGTTTATCGTATTTTTGTAGGAGTAAAAGCTTCGTAATTTTCGGAAGAGTGTAGAGTGATGAAGTATTTTGAAATACCAAAATGGAAACCAACTATCTTCAATTGAATGGTTTGAAGTCTTGACTTATTGTCAATTTCTGAAGCCGCTAAGAAAATCTCTACACATAAACTGAGTACATTTTATTGATACATACACTGCGCGACAAATGCTTAGGTTCATGGATATTTTCCTTTAAAATTATATAATTTCTATGTACTCTGATCGGAAATAATTTTTAAATAATGCTCTCTCAACTAACGGTTATTTTAACCCTCGGATGGTTCAGTGGGGTCTGACAGACCCCAGAGAAATTTAAATCTTAAAATTTTCATAGAAAAACTTGTTGAATGGTATTTTGATGCATATGTAATTAAAGTATGTGTCACATACGTTCATTTAAGCATGAATTTGTTTGAACTTGTGATTTTGTTAATAAGTTATAGCACTTTGAAAGTGCTCTGGGGTCTGTCAGACCCCACGAACCATTTACGTATGTCTTTTTTACAAAAGTACATTTTTCGTTTTGTGGGAAATTTTCAAAGTATGTTATTTGGAAAACGATAAAATGTAATAATAATAGTCGGGAAGTGTTCAAACTTTGTAATTTGAGTACATTTGGGAAATTAGATATGTTAATTTTTAAAGAAATGGAAAATTTAGGGTGTTTTGAATAAGGGTTTTTTTTTAATTTTTTACTCAATTCGTTCAAAATTATGCCGTTTTTTTACCTGTCATTTATGAGGATCTCGTTTCACAATTATGTCATTACCTTATGTTTTTTAGGTGAAGACATAAATTAATGACTTTTATGAGCGTAAGAATTAGGTGGGTATTGTACATAATACATAAACCTTCCACAGCGAACTTGGCTATACACTTGTCGAAGCTCTTCTAAGAAGGAGGAAATCAACGGCCAATATTCGCCGAAGCACAGTGCAAAATATTGAAGATATTTGGTGCATTGTTCAGCTTCCCCCCCCCACCCTGGGGGCTGATGCCCCAGGTCCCCAATGGGGTCAGATGGTCCTCCAAAGAGGCAAAGCTGTTTTCTATACTCACGAGCAAATGATCGGAAGACAAAATACAATTGCAACGAGTGCAAAAAGCCAATCTGCGAAGACCATCGAGGAAAAAGCTGTCAAGAAGAATGATCTAAATATTGACTAACTTTGGATCCCGATTTAAGAAAAAATATTAACTTTAACTAAAATATGTTGATGTACTTATCTATGTTAATTAGTAATTAATACGTTTTAACTAATAAAAATAAAATTTGGCAAAAATTTTAGTTTTTATATTGATTTATTTGTGATAAGTTCAAATTACCCTCAAATTTGACAACACCTATTTTTTTCTTCCACATACTAAAAGCTACTGTCCGAATTCCACTTTTCTTATATACCACTTGATCCAAAGGCTTCACAGTTACTTCTAGTTTAAAAAAATGTGCCAAAAAAGCAAAAATTTAAGTTTTAGAGCGATTTTTGCCTTGGGGTCTGTCAGACCCCACTGAACCATTTACGTATGTAAAATTTACCTGAACCATCCGAGGGTTAATAAATATTACATTTCTATTAAGCAACTCGCATAGCTAACGGAATTTTTTAAAATGAAAATCGCAATTTCCACTGCGACAATTGTATAGGTTCACTTACTTTAAAGAGTTATCTCGTCCTGGTGAGAAGTGTTTGTGGAAACATTTTTTTTTCGCGTTATACTCTGTGAGTCGTATAGTGGATAACGTCAAAAGGAAATCAATTTTCTGCCGAGGAAAAGGCGACAATTTCCATACTAAAGCAAGAAGGATATTCAAACCGACAAATTGCAATACGGATTCAGCGGAGCTTGAACCTTGTTAATAATTTTATACGAGATAGTGGAAATTATGGCCGACGATACGCAGGAGGCAGAAAAAAAGCGATTTCCGGTGCATCAAGGCGAAGTCTCTTAAGAGAAGCCTCGAACTCGCCCTTTACTGCGCGTAAGCATGGGGAGATTTTGGTGTTATCAGCAAGTGTAAGGACCATACAACGAGTTCTTAGATCTTCATCTTGCTTAAAACGTTTACGATTAAAGAAAAAAATAGCCTTAACCCCGCAACATCGCCTACAGCGCCTGGAATTCGCCTCAAGATTCATGAACTGGACATCGCAATGGAGAGGTAATATTTACGGATGAAAAACGGTTTTGTGTGGACGGTCCAGATGGGTTCTCTTACTATTATCATGATATTAGGAAGGAACCTATGTACCTGTCTCGCCACTCCCGAATAGGTTCCGTTATGGTATGGGGAGCCATATCATATCATGGAACTATCGTCTTGGTCATCCTACGAGGTCGCCAAACGAGTTCATCTTATAAACCGCCCTAAGATAAATGTCATGGACGAAGGCGACCCTTGGATATGATCATGAACATGATCTTGCCCAATTCATACAGCGAGGGTAGTTAAATCGTTTATTTTGGAGGAAAATGTGACTTTGTTAGACCGGGTGCCCAACTCCCCTGACATTAACACATTAGAAAACATTTGGGGGTGGTATGTTCGGGAGGTTTACAGTAGTGGTAAACAGTAAAACCCTAAAGAAGAGTTAATTCATGGAATTAAGACAGCTCGGTCTAAAATACCGCTATCCGTGCTGCATTCTTTACACAATTCCCTACCTTGAAGGCTTTATAAAATTATAAATAAAAATGGCGGAAATACACACTATTAAATAACAAAAAATTCTCTTGTTTTTTTGTATTTCTCCTGCTTGACACTTTTCTGAAATATTTTTCAGCGAAAACATTAAGTAAAACGGTAAAATCGTCCCTGAACCTAAGCAATTGCCGCAGTGGAAAAAGACTCTTTGAATGAAATCAATTACTGTAATTTAAGGAGAATGTCCTGTAGGGCCTCACTCAGTCCATCCATTCTATTTGTGATATTTAATAGTTTCGAAAATAACATTTCTTGAACCGGTAAACTTTTTTCCTGGAAGGAAATATGTGTGAACCTAAGCATTTGTCGCGCAGTGTATATCATTGCAAAGATAATTTTCTGTAGTTTTTTTCGTCCTCAGACCATTTTTCTGTATGTCTTACCGTTTTTGAAATAATCGCAAAAAAACCGAAAAAGTTCCCCCTTTCCCCCTTTTTTTAAGGTTGCGGACCCTCGATCGGTTGGACTTTCTATGCCATCATCTCGGGACCATCCCCAACCATAATCAAAAAAAAAAAACGATGTAGGATTTTTGCCGTTCGATGGCCATATTTTAGTCCAATTTTCTTAGACTATTGTACTGATCGTGGCTGATACTGTAAAACAACGTCACGTCCCGTAGTCACTGAGGATGGTAAGCCAATCATCTTTTTAATTAAAGTTTCCCGAAACTGAATGTAGGACATTGTTTTCTGGCTCAGTTTTTTATATATAAAGTACGCATTCCAGGTTGCTAAATCCAAAAAGTGAAAAAGCACTTTTTTGTTCCATCTAACCGATTTTCTGGGTGAGGAGTAGTATGATATCATTTGATCGACTCCTTACTGATGGAACCTTAGTCGGCCCTTGTAACATGCATAGACCTAGAAATTTTCTCATTTCCTCTTTGCCTATTTCTTTGAAAGATGCGAACCTGCAATGTCGTCATATTGATTAGATGAATTTATTACTAAATCTAAAATTTGGTCGTCGAAAAATAAATGCTAAATATCCAACGGCGATGAATCAGCGACGATTTGGTTACTTATTTCGCAATTGAATGAATTGAAGTTAAAATCGGGTATCGGTATTGAATCACTCACCCATGTCCTTTCTGTATTTCGTTCTGCGTCTGGTGTGGCTGAATTTGGTGCTCTTTGAAATGTTTGTGGTTGAATTCCTTCTTCTTCGTCATCACTTCCGTCAGTATCACTACCACTATCTAGGTTATAATTGGGATCATCGTCGTCGTCAAAATCCACACCATCACTGATATCGGTATCCGATGCATCTGACATGTCCTCCTCATCAGCCTCGCCTAGTATCTCTTTTATACGAGCTTGCAATTTCTCGTAAGTATACATAGTTTCCTACTATTATAATCGAAATAAAAATCAAACTACAAAAAATAAACAAAAAATAAACAAAACTACCTTTTCGAACTTAAATGTAATGCCAATAACAACAAGAGTCCTATTTGTGGGACACCGAATTCACAACTAATGCGCTAGCAATGTATTTCCCGTCGGCTAGGGATGGGCCGATATTCCAGGAGCAGTGACTAGGAACAGGGTATTTGCCTGTCACTGTGACTACCTGTTCCCGAAGAGCAAAAAAACCTGTTCCTGGCAGCCACAGTTTCCGCGCTATTGTTTGCTTTCTTTCTTTCCTGGTGTAAACACTGCTGGCACTGTCACTGTTGGTCGCAATCAGTCACTATACTATTACAGTCACATCCAGTCACTATTTTCTGTCAGAGTCCACAGTCACAGCTGTCACTGTTGGTCGCAACCGGTCACGACACTACTAGAGGATTGTTAATATTGATAACAATATAAGATGCATTGAGCATAAAAATAATGGCATTCCTCGAATAGAGGATAATCCAACCTATTTTCTAGTTATAGAAAAGAGTTTATCACACAGCCAGTCACTATTTCGTGCCACAGGTACAGTTAGTCACTATGTATTTGTCGCAACCAAGAACATTGCCACGTCACAGTCAGGGGCGCTGTCACAGGTGGCACAATCAAGGACGCTGTCACAGTCAGGGACGGTATCACAGCGAAGTCAGGGATGCTGTCACAAGTCACAGCAGAGACTTCTTTTTTATGCCAATTTTCGTACAATTTCCTATCGTTGTCGCATTTGAGGGAAGTCCCCTTTGTTCGAGCAACTGTGGCTTTCAGTTTCAGCGAACGAATTTATACGAGTATCAAGTGTATTACGCAGTGGAATATTACTCCGTTTTATAGTTTTTTAAATACAACAATCAAGTCATCAAGTGGCATTTTCAAAGCTGTAGCAATGTCGAATCGAGTAAAAAAGAGCCTAATTTGGGAACAATTTTTGCAAGTTGATGGTATCACGTACATACATTGCTTATTGCACTCGAGTAACTTGCTTTGCGACGTGACGTAATTTACAATATTAGGAACAGGAACTGGACCGGTAACAAGGAACTGTTACTTGCGAGTCACAGTAACAGTTGGAACTGTTACTCAAAAATATCGGTTGGGCCCATCCCTACCGTCGGCAAAAGCCGACGCGACGTGTCGTTTTAGATGCCGTTAATTTCCACAGAAATTCAATGTTAAGAATTTTTCCTTTAATGGAAAACAAATTTCTGGTGGGACACTAAATACAGAACTATGCGTAAGCTTTATGGAAAACTTGACGGCATATGCCTAACTGTCCCAGGAGACGAGACATCGCTGGACAGCATATGTCGTCCATAGCCGCGATTTTGTCGGCATATGCCGCTCTGTCCGCGAAAGGGTTAATCAAGCACCTTAATCTTTTTAAGCCTTTGGTCCTATTCATCTAGATACCAAAAAGTACCAAATCGTAAAATTGGCCTTTTGGGCGTGGTTGGATAATCCGAGACTCAGTTTGATTCCTATCGGAAGGTGTCTCAATTAATGGTGCGGTTACAATGGTGGAAGAAGTTTTCTCGACGCTGTGCTCTAGGTTGTTTGGAGTTTCCATCACTGCAAGACTTGTTGCGAAGACTTTCAAAGAAATTTAGCGACCTGAATCGATGTATTCCTGTACAGACATTTTGATACATACATATTTTCGAATACCGGTTCATGCAGGGGCGTAGCATTTCGCAACTATTTTATTCATGAAAACAGTTCCTTCTGTATTCACATGTTATCCCATAGACATTTGACAACTGACAGCCGATACATCGCAAACAGCAGAGGTGGCCTTAGCTTTTACTAGGCCCCGGGCGACAGAAATATGCTAGGTCCTTGTCGTTTTGTGTACTCTCATTGAATTTATAATTCATATGTATACAGGGTATCCAGAAACTGCCGCATAAACGCACCGGATTGTGATTCCTCATGTAATTTCCAGCAAAAAAGTTGTACGGAACATATCCCCTAAGCTTAACCCTTTAGCTGCCACAGGCATTTGAAAATTTTTGAAAAAATCAATTTCTTGTACGACTAAAACTTCAATATCTCAAAAGCTAGACTTTTGTTATACAAGAATTTGATTTTTTCAAAAATCTTCAAATGCCTGTGGCAGCTAAAGGGTTAAGCTAAGGGGGTATGTTCTGTACAACTTGTTTGCTGGAAATCACATGAGGAATCTAAACCCGGTGCGTTTATGCGGCAGTTTCCGGACACCCTGTATAAAAATTATGAGTTTATATGTACATTAAAACTATGAGTGGAAAATTACAGCTATTTACTCATAATTCGAGTATTTCGTGCAAATTAAACTCGTATTATTAAAACAAACACTAACAAACTCTTAAGTCGTCAACTATTACATATTAAAAAAAAAATGCCGAATTCTCATAAGACTCGCACAGAAAAATTCTACAATGAAACGAAAACATCTCCCATCTTAACGACATTTGCAATCAAGCAAAACTTCTCTCATTGAGAGTTTATTCAATAAATAAATAACATTGGACTAAGACCGCAGATGTGTTAGCGATTTCCAAGATCTTTACTGCTTTTTTGCTGAGGTGTTGAGATCAACAGCATGCTCAGCAGTGTTATCTATCCCCATAAATGGTTACTCGTTAAACATATGAGTGAGATAATAGTCCGTCACATGGGTCGTGAGCTCGTAAAACGCCATAAACTGAACTGGTTCACGGTGAGACTCGAACCCACGACCCTATGCACCAAAAGTTTGCGCACTAACCACAACAGCAACCAAAGATGTTTTTACAATAATTCACTTCTATGGCATTTTTAATGACACAAAACAGTTTTCATAGGGAATAAGGGACTGGTAACCAAACCAACCATAACCTCTGTCCTAAAGTAAGTATAGCTAGTGTATGAAATTAAGAAAATCATGGAAATCACGGAGCTTGGAGGATTCGGGTCTTTGAACTTCCATTGATAGAACCAACACCGTTATCCCAAACAAAGTGAAATCAGTAAATGGAAAGCATCAGTTATTTATGTTGGTGATACTTAACGGACCAAGGCAGATTTTAGAAATAAGGTAAGTTTGGTGGCTGATTTGATATATTAAACTGCTCCTGAGAGCCGATTATAACTTGCGTTTCGGAAGTATCACACAATCAGCAAAATGTATTTCACCGTTCCAGCATTTCGCTGCAATGAAACAAAAAGCCGAGTCGTAGGTGGTCGCGAGCTAGCCAATTATGAGGTCGCCGCGTCGAAAAGGTTGCGAACGAATGACGTACACAAAAAAAATGGATATGCAAGGTAAGTAAGCTCTATTTACACTCTTTTCAAGAGTAACAGTAGTTATAGGGTGAAGAACTATATTTTCTGAACTTGATTCTTGGATAATACTGCAAGAGCGTTATAAGACATCTTTTTAAGAGAAATTTTCCAAGTATGGAAACCTAACATGAAAATGAAAAATGAAAATGAACCGCAGAGACCTACCTTTGCCTGCGGTTCACGTACGTGAATAGCGGTTACGATAATAGAAATATGACCGTGTATATTGGAGTCCTATAAGGATGGCCTGAGAAGGTTTCAAAATACATCTATTAGTATTGGTGAATCTCCTTTAAGAAAATCCTGAAATGTGTTACTCATGATGCCTACATGTATCTTCTAGGACTAAAAATAGATATTTCGTCCTGATCGACTGACAGAATTAATGTGTGTGATACTATTTTGTTACGGCCAAAGCTAAATATTATTTTCAATTTTCAAACGACACCATTATGTCCATATTCTGCTTCCTGTAGAAAATGTACTGATGTTCTTTTTTTCAAACATCTCAAATACATCCTTGAGCTACACATCACAATTCAATGCACAAAGTCGTTAAATTGTGTTTGTTGCATTATACATTCACTCATTCCCTCATCATTGCATCTCTCGTGAGTTCTCATTATGTGTCTCACCTTTCTCTTCGAAATCAATCCAACTCTGCAAATATTTAAATCAATAAACAAATTAAAAATCTGTAAATCATTTTTGCACTGCTAAAAGGTTAAATGACAAGACATCACCATCACCATTCATCACGTATATTGCACTAAGACTATTCATTATTCGAGGCACTATCGTATGGGTCGTATGTGATGAAGATCAAAAGCCAGCGACACACAAGGAACATTACGTACGAGTATAAAATTTCATAAATGTCCGACCCCGGCAATTGCATTAGCCGACCCAGTGGCGGAACAACTTCACTCGGGGCCCTCCCGCCAACTTCTTGAGTGGGCCCCCTACACTGAGAGAAAAGCAGAGTGCAATCAATGGAAAACATATTGAGAACGTCGAACTTAAAAACCTTTGCTAAGAGCAACTTTGACTCTTTGCATTATTTTATTGAAAATAGCCTTCATTTTTTAACGTTTATTAAATTATTGATTTCATGAATATTTTTTTTTTTATTATAAAATAAAAAAGCTCACACAGCCCAGCATTGACCTCTATAGGTCAAACCAAATATGGTCTCAGCACTACAGCCCTAATGCCGCTGTTCTCAACGACATATACAGGTCGTACTAACTAGTTTGAACTAAATTTAGTACCACTCACGAATTTATTATGTATTCTAATTAATGAAGAATTTGAGCGTTTTTCTTTAAACGGGTTTCAAAAGGAGGCAAAACAAAAAGTTGCATCATCACTTACAACCCGGCAATACAACATCATAAAATTATTTTGTTCGTGTTTGACAGTTTGACAAAGTGGACTGGAATCAAAACCATCGTTACTGATAGCCCGGAGCTAGAATTTTTTTATGTGTTAGTTGGACTCTCGGCACATTGCCTCTCATTCTAACTAATGCAAAATAATAGCCATAACAAACAATTGCCGCTATATTCTCGCTAATGCAAGCATTGCCACTAATACATAGACAATGTACTCTTCTCAACTGCACTCTTCGTTCTCATGCAAAATTGTATGTCACGAGAGTCCAAATAGCGCATAAACAAATTCTAGCTGCGGGCTCTGATTTACGGTGGTTTTGACTGGAACTTAGTCCGGTATAAACTATTTTCAAAAATGTTTTAAAATAGTTTATTTGCAGAAGGAGCTAAAGGCTGGGTCGGATTATAGCACAGCAGGAGAAAATTTGTTCCGTAATGGAGCCTTAACCCGGGAACACTAATGTGAGTCATTTTGACGCATATTCCACATATTTCCATTTTTCGTAGAAAGGGCGGATGGCCCATTGGGTTCCGCTACCCATGTATTCTTTAAGAAATATGTTTTCTAATGAATTTCCGAGTAAGCAAACGTTTCCAATTTTATGGTAAGCAGCTATTTGTGTTTTTCTGTGACGGGGTTAGTACTAAACGAACGTTTCTTGTGAGTCAAAATGACTCACGTTAGTAACAACCGTCTACATTCTGTAGTTGGCATATTTGGTTTCTTGGTTGTTTCTACAGTTTATTCGGATCTAATGCACAAACTCTTAATATAGCTTGTATAAAATAAGTATTCCGAAGAATTATGGCACAAGTTTTCATACTCTTCCACTTTAAATACAGCAATTTCTAAGTGAGTCAAAATGACTCATGGTTAGTAACAAGCGCCTGAAATTAAGGTTAGTGTTCCCGGGTTAAGCTTCATGCACACGACGCGAAAACAGCTCGCAAGCTCGACACATCAAAATGCATTGACTCTTATGGGAAGCTCTCGACGAGCGAGAGCCGTGCTGCTGTCAAAACACTACTCGCGAGACATGTTTGCACCAGTTTTCACATTTCGTGCACAACAAGCCGCAAATTTACGGCTCGTGAGCTGTCGCCAGCCGTGTTTTGACAGCAGCACGGCTCTCGCTCGTCGAGAGCTTACCATATAATCCAATGCATTTTGATGTGTGGAGCTTGCGAGCCGTTTTCGCGTCGTGTGCATGAAGTGTTCAGGGAGCCGAAAGCGGATTTCTTATTTTAGATAAATTTAGAGTAAATTAAGCAGAAAATTTTTTAAAGTTTAGCTTATATTTTCACAAAAACAACTACACAAAATGATGTGTTTTCAATGTGTTTTCAATTTTCATTCATTTATGGAAAATGAACTGATTTCGAACTATGTGAAAGCAGGCCAAAGTTTCTTGCACCATAAATTATTATAAAAATGTAAAGGAACTCTTTTCAACCCTAGAAGAGTTTTTTTGTGAGAAGTTTAGGATTCAGATTGTTTGATGAGATTTCAAAAATTTTAGGACAGCAGTGGCGATCCTAGGTAGGGGTTTTAGGGGTTCGAACCCCCTCCGAAATTAGTTTATGTAATGATACTATAAAGATAAGTGATTCCAAGCATCCTGTAGTTAAGAAAAGAAGGCCACCATTACAGCAGTTGAAAGATAATATACCGAAGGTGTTTCTAGCACCACAAATTCTCAGGTTGACTACTAAGACACATGTCTGATAGGAGGAAAATGTAGAACAAATAAAACTACTCTCTGATATCGGCATGAGGTTAAAATTTAGAATGAGATCCGCAACTAATTTGCTATTAAGTATTTCGCTGCTTTTACATAATAGGAGTAAAGAAGGGACCTAAATAGTGACGAAGCTCCAGAGATAAAAAAAGTCATGAGTGTTCGATGGGCTTTAATTCAGAATATTTCGTAAGTTTTACAAAAAAAAAAACTTGCGCCAAATTTCATGGGCACCGTCAACCTCTTTTCTTAAACCCCTCCCAAAATATTTTTCTGCGTACGCCCCTGGAGGACAGTATTAAATGTTTAAGCGTAGAGGCTTACCTAAGGAATCTGTTGAAAAAGGAACAATAAGTTAAACATTTGTTTTGACTTAAAAAAGTGTATATCTCTTCCTGTCTACAAAAACAGTATTGTTTTTCGCAGTCGTGTTGTTTTTATTTTTCGAGAAGTCTTTCATGTGATTTTTAGGCCCCTAAATCTCGTGGGCCCCCCGCCACGCGGGCCCTGCGGGCCCTTACGCGCCGCCCCTGAGCCGACCCCACGAAGCCGATCCTATTCATATCCTCGATAACATCAACGACACCTGATAATTCAATGCAAAAAAAAATTATTAGAATACCTTTAAAATCATTTTATTTAGGATTCTTTCGTTTGGGAAAAAGTATTTTTCTTTTTAATTTGGAAAACGGCACTATAAAAAGTAAGTAAACTTTTTTTAAGTAATTCAATCTTAAAACATGAAAACCATTAACCCTAATTTACTAACAATACGTAAAATTGACGTGTTCGCTCACATTATACTGTTAGTTCAGTAATATCGTGTCGATTTAGTACCATTTCGTGAAAAAAATACAGAAGTTTTATTCTCACTGTTTCTATACGTATTATGGGGCGCTGATTCCGAATATGAACTTTGCACCCTAAAAAAAGTGCCGCAACCTTTAAAAAAGGGGGGAAAGGGGGGCATTTTTTTCGGTTTTTTGCGATTATTTCAAAAACGGTAAGAGATACAGAAAAATGGTCTGAGGACGAAAAATCTACATAAAATTATCTTTGCAATGATATATAACACATTAGAGTTTAATTGAATATTTCGGCGTTAGAATAGAACATAAATTAGAATATTTTCATTTTAGACATTTTTTAAAAGCTCCATAACTTTTGAAGGAATGTTAGTTCGGCCGTTAAATTTTGTGTAAGTACTCATAATAAGTTCAAGATCATTTTAAGGTAAACATTGAGTCGCTCCGGTCAAGGACCCCCATTATCCCCCCATTTAAATTTTTCAAAAAGGCATGTCCATAACTCCCCCCAAAATTGGAGCAGAGTGGTAAATTTTGGTTTGCTGCGATTGGAGGTCATAGTCACCCCACCAACCAAAAATCGGCTCATTCGGATGAAAACTAACGGTACCTCCCATACAAAGTGACCCAAGACAACTTTGTTCTACAGTTTATAAAATGAGTAGTACCACTGCCATCTAGATAGACAGGCCGGATTATCAACTGATCTGTCAGTGGTCATGCAACACTAGTAGTGCCATGGTTGGTCATGGTCCGCGCTTAGTACTGCCAAAGTACCGCACAGTACAATCCACAAATTGTCCACAATCCAAATATCAGTGGCTGTCAGCCTGTCATTTCGTGTGACTTGCTATGATATACACATGCCAGTGCGTTGATTTTTGAGATAAATATGGTAAGTACGATGTTGATGTATACTATTTTACCACTTGCACATCAAAAACACACTAAAGCAAACCATAACCTTATGTTTCGTAATAAACGCTCGGCATATTTAAACTTTTGGGTTCAGAAGCACTGGAGGTTGTGGGCTTTACAAATGTCAACTGTCACTGGTCACGAACGCACTTTGTCCACTTGTAGACGAACAAATTTCTGCAGTTCGGCCTGTCTATCTAGATGGCAGTGGTAGTACCTACTCGTACGTAGAACAAATTCCTGATGGGTCACTTTGTATGGGAGGTACTCTTAGTTTTTATCCAAATGAGCTGATTTTTGGTGGGTGGGGTCACTATGAGCTCCAATTTCAACAAACCAAAATTTAGCACTCTGCTCCAATTTTGGGGGGAGTTATGGATATGCCGTTTTGAAAAATTTAAATGGGGGGATACTGGGGGTCCTTGACCGGAGCGACTCAATGTTTACGTTAAAATTATCTTAAACTTGTTGTGAATACTTATACAAAACTTTACGGCTGAACTAACATTCTTTGAAAAGTTATGGAGCTTTTAAAAAAGGTCTAAAATGAAAATATTCTAATTTATGTGCTATTCTAACGCCGAAATCTCCAATTAAACTCTAATGTGTTATATATCACTGCAAAGATAATTTTATGTAGTTTTTTCCGTTCTCAGACCAATTTTCTGTATCTTTTACCGTTTTGGAAATAATCGCAAAAAAACCGAAAAAATGCCCCCCTTTCCCCCCTTTTTTAAAGGTTGCGGCACGTTTTTTAGGGTGCAAAGTTGATATTCGGAATCAGCGCCCCAAAATACATATAACAAAATTGAGAAATAAACTTCTGTATTTTTTTCCTGACGAAAATACGATATTATTGGACTATGTGTATAAGCTGTTCCACGAGTCTGGTTGACTACTCACTGCAGCAGTGCTTTCCTCAGTTAGTTGTTGTATGTCCATATGAGTGGCAGCATCCTATCTGTGGTCTATGGCGGTAAGCTTAGCAATGTTCTAGATGCTACTACCTATTTGACGTGTAAATAGTAATACCAATAGAAAATAGCATGTAATTTATATGTACGTCTTGTTAGTAATATAAGCGCATTTTCCGAGGGCATATTTTGGTCAAATAATTTTTGTCTGTGGCACTGAAAGGTGATAAGCTTGGTAAAATATGTAAACTCGGAAAGCGACTGTAGGAAAATATGAACACGTCAAAATTACGTGTTGTTAGTAATAACGCCCTAAATGTCATGTTAGTATTCCAGGGTTAAAGAAAATGCATCAGACAGAGGTGAATCGACATTGTTTTTAATAAATGCAGTCTGATTTGACATTTATAAATATTCTTTTAATTTTACAACGATTTTTCTCTGCGTGAATGGGAAAAGCCTACTTCTGTCACCACGTATATCCTGGCGATTTTCATTACAACATCAATCTTCTTTACTAATTACCAACTTATGTTTACATGTAAAGGAAAATGGTACCATCAAGAAAATATAAGGATAGACATAAACAAAAAAATTATTCATTTGCAATTTCATTCATAATGGCAGTGACGTGGGTATTTTTGTATAGGGGGTCAGTGTAATAAAAAACACAACAAATGTAATAGGATGACAACCAGACTCGAACAGAAGAAAAACAATTTGCATAAAATAACTGTGCCCCTAATGTTTTTTATTTAACTTAACTATGGGTTCGTACATCTTCTTATGATGCGAAGGGACACCTGGCCTGGAGGGCTAAGCCAAAGAATAATAAAATAATCATTCGAAACTGATGAATATCATGCTGCACTCATAAATCATTCTACTCTAATTTGCTTGGCTTTCTCCTTTCTATAGTCAGTCAGAACATTTTCCGGGGACAGGTCATTAGCCCATCAGCTGTCACCACTGTTAAACTATTGTAAACTATTAATTTACTAGCGATTAAATTTAAAATATATCCGCATAGTATACTAAGTATATCAATCGTACGTTCACATAACGAAAGTCGATTGAAGGCCAAGGTTACCGTAGCTGGTCTTCAGTGCATTTTCAGTACTCTATGCGCTATTAAAACATGTTCTCGTATGTCCCATACATTTTTTTATACGTATCTCTCTAGCTCGTCAAATATGTATGTAGTATCGCATATTATTGTCTGTTTCTATTACCTTTGAATTATTATTAATCACATTTGATTCAGATTCGCATGCATTTTCTATGATATGGATATGCCCAGTGCACTGATCGCGGCACTATTTAAGATATTCGCAAAACTTTGCCTCTAAAAAGCCGGTAAGCTAGTAGAAACTGATCAACTAGTTCACTCTGTTGTGAGTAGTTTGATACGTTTATTTGATAGCGAGCGAACTCGTTTATATGCAAAGCACATGGTGTCGATACCATTGTTTATTTTTACAGCATGAAATGTTGATCACTAGTCAGCGATTATTACAAATTATACCCTTATACCTTATACTACGCTGACAAACCATAACTATAGTACATACTCGTACATTCATTTATTCCTATTAAACTGAAAATAGTCGCAGTGATTGCCATATTTCCGTATAATTACACTTTAATTGTGTTTTGTGAACTTCAAAATCATTTGATGTGCGATTTGATATCTTCATCGTCTATACGTCAAAAGCCTTCGGATTTGTTTTGAAGATTCATATCACGCCTTAAGATGCATATAGAACAGAATATTGTTTAGCTATGATTGAGTGAGTCAAAATTTTCCGAAAATTGTTTGAATTTCCTGTAAAATAATTATGGTGAATGGTATTGAAAATATAATTTTAGATTTTAAGACCCTTGACTAAAGTGTTTCCTTATACCATTTAAATGTGATTCCAAGATATGCAAACATTCGTTTGGTTTTGAGAAATATTTGTATTCTTTGTAACGATAGAAGAAACATTTTTGAAAATAAAATGCAAAGAATCGTCGCTCCTTTTTCAAATGTCGCCATTACGGCAGGATATTGTTGCTGACTGACGTTTTTGGCGAGAGTCAGGAGAGAGCTGAACCGCTATCGACAAAGACGAAGCGAAACTCGGGAAATATCTTGGTAATGGAGAACATATTTATCAGTTTTGAATTAAGAGCTTTGGCTTTGCCTAGCGAGCCCACAAAAATCCCGATTAATGGGTCTCGTCCTTAAAATTGTATCGCCCCGTCCCCTTCCAATATGGGAGGCGTATTAGAAGAGTTCCGAGTAGAACAAGGTTCTTTTTTAAATTGTTAAAATGTTAAGACCGAAACCCGTAATAATTTATAAATCCATCACAACTATCCGTCAGTGTTGCCAATTTAGCCGTTTTCCAGCCAAATTTAGCCGGGAATCGTGAGGTTTAGCCGACAGAAATTTATAATTCCGGCCGGCCGGATTTTTAGCTGGAATTGATTTTGTTTGGCCGTTTTTTCTGCTAAAATCATTTTATGATTTTTATATGAAAAACTTTTTTTTTTATGAACCAATCTTAACGAAACTTCACATGAAAGGATCTCTACGAATGTCGCAAAAAATATGTGAAAACGATGGGGTTATGGGGTTGCCATGCAAACCTAACCCCGCAAATTAGGTTAAACCAAACCTCATGAAAACATATTTCTAATGATCCAATAAAACATACGTAAAAATAAGTGGAATCCAACAATGGGGTAATGGGGCTGCTCTACAAACCCAAACCCTCAAATTTTGTTTTTCTAAGAAAAACTTTTTTATTTGGACACCAATTTACACCAAACCTCATGAAAATGTATTTCTATTGATGTTACAAAACAAATGCAAAAATGAATGACATCGAACCATGGGGCTGCCATACAAACCCAACCCCCCCAAATTAGGCTCCTCAAAGAAATTTTTTTTATTTGTTCACCAATTTCAACCAAACTTCATTCAAAATTTGATGGCAAAACACAAACGTAAATATTAATGGAAAGGTTCCATGGGATCAAGGAGCTGCCGTAGAAACCCTCCCCGCATGTTGGTTCTTCTAAGAAACATTTTGTCCTACACTAATTCCACCAAACCTTTTATTAATGTGTCTTTATCGAAACAAGAAAAAATGTAAAAACAAGTGGAATTTTACTAAGGAACCATATCCCCCGCTGCCCCCCAATAAAGTTGTCTAAGAGAATTTAGCCTCGGTTTCGTTTTTTTTTATTTTGAAACTAGAATAAATTTTTCGATATTCACAACCAAAATAATTAATCGCCGTGAAATTATTTCTACATACACTTCTTGTCGTGTATTAGGGTAAGTACCTATGTACTATGTCCACCAAGGGGAAAACTTGCATTTATGTCTCCTGGGAAAAACATACCGTGGAGACTTGCCTTTTATCAACAAATTTATGATAATGGGTTTCACGTAAACTGACGATTAATACCTAGTCTAAGCATGTAATTTACTAACCAGAAATATGCTGAATAATTTGCAAAATTGAAGACACTTTCTTAAATAAAATTCCTTGCTGAGCAAGTCTTGGAGCGTGCACAAAAGCTAAGTGCTGAAGAAATATATGAACACATAAATTTCATTGTTGTAGTTTACTGGACAAACTAGGCTTGACTCACGCTAATCCGGACCACTAAATGTTTCCACTATGTATTCTATAGTCCGGATCTCGGCAGCAATTCTGACTCTGTAATCCGGATATTTGAGATTTTCAGGGTAAAATGGTAGATTTGGTCTCGTACTTTATTACGGGACGGTTTGGCAAATGACACAATGCTGACTAATTTCTAAGAAATAATACATTTATCGCCTTTTGCTCCTCTTGTTTATTTAGAAAAAAGTGATTTCGCTAATCCGGATGTTCCGATAGTCCGGATTACCCATTGCAATAATTGATCCCGATTATCGAGTCAAGACTGAACTTGCAAAACGTCAGATGATTCATAGAACTTACTCATTTAAAATCTATACCATTTCCCGCCCAAGCTCATAATTTTGGAACATTTCGTGCCTTTGGAGCATCAAATTTGCTCATTTACGCATTGGACCTTCATTTTAAGAATTTTATGTTCCACAATTTCGAACCTAATGTGGTTATGAACTTGACCGAGAAATTGTACCTGTATACAACAATTTTGACTAGTTGAGCTATCTAACTCCGAACAAAGTAAATTTTGACTGTAATGGCAGCGATTGGAGCATATATGTAATAAAACTAAAAAATCAGTCTAAAGCATAGTTTACGGGTAGTACTCCAGAAAAGAAATAAATTTATTAAAATCAGTTTTTCACTATATTTTTTCGCAATATTATTGTTTTGTATGATTTAGCCGGTTTTTTTGCCGTTTTTCTGACTGAAATCGATTTAGCCGGATTTTAGCCGTTTCCACAAAAAATATAGCCGGTTTTCCGGCTAAATTTAGCCGTTTTCTAAATTTCCAGTTGGCAACACTGCTATCCGTATAATTATACCTGCTCTACCCAAGTTTTTGCAAGTCGATGCCTTCTTTCGGAAACCGATTATGAAGCTGCAGCATTCCAACACATTACTAGGCGCCAGTCGGAGACTCTCTACTCTCTATCTACTCACTCGACTGTAGCCAAGATGATGCTGACACAGCGCCCTGCGCTTTGTGAAGCAATCGCCCTTGTGGGCCGCAATAAAGCAAAAGGACTGCATTGTCGCAACCTGTGTTCTCCCATTTAATTAGAAGGGATATTTAGTCTTTTGATCCTTTTAAGGCAACTGACTGGTCTGGTAGAAAAAACTGAAATCCGCGGTCAGTCATAATGGCACAGTTAAGGGCACAGAAGACTTATGCAAAAAACCAAAAATCAATTTTACTAGTTTGAGAGCCCATGACAACTTTTGAAATGACTTGCGGGCGAAGAATCGTACAATTTGCAGCAGCCCGAGATTCCGGCCTTAACATGTTTTCAATTTAAAAAAAAAGCTCATCCAACTGCGCCTGTCTAAACGCGGAAGGAGAACAAGATGAAAAACCGGTTTTTAGAAGAGATTCGCGAGGAGCAAGGCAAGGAAAAATTCAATTTTCAAATAAAAACCGGTTTTGTTCTCGCGTTTTTGTTCCCGTGTAGACAGTCCCACTCGGAACTCTTCTAATACGAAAACTAATCAGCGGCTCCCATATTGTAAGGAGATGGAGCGAAACCATTTTAAGGACGAGACTCAATAATTTTTCTGGGATCGCTAGAAAAGAAGCAGCCTGAAAATGTGATAATCTAGGAATCGTGTTCTTGGAAGTTAAAACAGTTTTATTCTCATGGTGAGATATTCACTGTTATAAACGAAGAAGATAGCTCAAATTACTTAACAAGTAAATATATCAAATATTAAATTTAATTTTGTTTTTTTTTTTTAGTTTGGGTAGCAGTAGATGGGTGGCATCTGGTACACCTTTAATAAGGACCTTCAACATCTTCAATTTGAGCAGTTTTTCTTGACATTCTATTGAAAGATATGGTAGTTAGACCTACTCCACTTTCCATCAAATCGCTAGCGATATTCTTGTTATGGCTGAATTAAAATATCAAGGAGCGGTCATTGGAATGCTAGATATGGAACCCCTGGGTCTGATTTTGTCATTTTCAATAACATTCAAGATCAGTGGCGTAACGTACGGTGTTCCATGTGTGCGATCGAACACAGGCCCCCAGCCATCAGGGGCCCCGAGCGTAGTGGCGAGGAATGGGAAATTTCGAACTGTGATTGAAAAATAACTTTTTGTCGATTTCTGTGTCACTGGAATATTGAAGCTTAATTTGCGACGGATGCTTCAGTGCTCTACGAAGCAATTTGAAGCGAGAACTTCGAGGAACATTTTACTGTTGCGCTCAAGAACTGCATTTCTTTTACCATGGCATTAGCTTTTTCGAAGCCCCGGGAGAAAAAAAAATCGATTGCTAATTGATTGTCTAATTGGCCTCTTCTCTCATTCCGCACAAGATAAACCAAATTTCAAAATAATACCAGAAAAATACAATTCGTTTTTTTTTTATTTTATTTATTTTGATGTTGTTAATTTGTACCAAAAACTGAGAGTGGCTTCAAAAGCACGAGATTTCTTATAAAACCGTAGAACCCCAGCTGAATTTTCTCCGAAAGTTTTTATATCGCTGCAAAAAGAACGATATATTTTTTGTAAGCACGAATTAGTAATTTCACTCTAAAGTATTTTGTATTCTCACCAAAATTTACGTTTTTTACATGGACTTAAAGGTCCTCATTCTAAGAAATGTGTAGCAGCATTTTGACTTATTTTTCATTGTAATCTTTTCACGTATGGTATTGAGTTAAATGAAAATATAAATTTAATTTTTATGGTTTTTTTGTCATTTCTGGTGTTGTGTCCTGGGCCGCTCCGGTTCTCTACTCTTTGAATATTGTTATATTTCGGAAAAAAAGAAATGGACT
Source organism: Microchrysa polita (assembly GCA_949715475.1). Classification (NCBI taxonomy): domain Eukaryota; kingdom Metazoa; phylum Arthropoda; class Insecta; order Diptera; family Stratiomyidae; genus Microchrysa; species Microchrysa polita. The sequence goes on from OX454419.1 coordinate 51,275,692, forward strand.
TCACATACATTTTCAACGAAATGAACGCGATTTCAACCAAAATCTAAAACCAAATCTAAACGAAATCGTGGTAAAGTGCATGCACACATCTTTGAAAATAAATGTCAGATTTACAGTAGAGGCCTTCGTTTCCACAATCGTTTAATCATTATATCAACGTTATCACCCTGTAAGTGCAATTTTTCACTTTTTTAATAAACACAAATCTTCGACGTAGATTTTTATAAGTAAGATGGCAGTTCTTGTTGCAAAAAAACCAAAACATTAAACATGCATCAAATGGTCAGAATAGAAATTGAGAATAATTCTACTGTACTGTCAAATTGTGCAACAAAATTAGGACAATAGTGTGAACAGGATTTCAGGTTTCATGATAAACCCAGATCTCGTCGTTGTCAAGTGTGAATTGCGTTTTACCAGACCCCTTGCTGTCGCTATTGAACCTATCACCTTTAAAATATGCATTGTATTGCTGCATAATATCTATTTCAAGCATGATAGCCGTCTACAAACAAATCCTGGTTCTTAACTAAATAAATTCAGTCAAACCCGATTACCCGTTTGAAACGTTTTAGGTTTTACTAAATCTTGTCGATAAAGTAAATCTCCTATCAATATACATACTCGTAGTTCTGGACTCACTTGAAATTTCAAAATTTGTCCAGCTTTACTACAGTGTGTAGTAATGAGTTGCAACAATTTTGTTTAATTTATTAATAACATTGTGTGGGGGCCCCCATCTCCATCTCGAACACAAGAAATTTTAGAAACGTTACGTCACTGTTCAAGATTTTATTAAATCAAACATCTGATCATAATTTCCAAACGCAATCTTTATTATTATGGTTCGAGATTTGCCGTTGTTTTGTAGTATTCTTAATTTTGTTCAAATTAAAAGGCGAAACGAAACAACTTTATTTTTATACCCTTCGCTTATTAAGCGAAAAGGGTATATTAACTTTGTCATGAAGTTTGTAACGCATTGAAGGAAGCATCTCCGACCATATAAAATATGTATATATATGATCAGCGTGACGAGCTGAGTCGATTGGACGATGTCCGTCTGTCCGTCTGTCCGTCTGTCCGTCTGTCCGTCTGTCTGTCTGTCTGTCTGTTGCGACGCGTTTTGTTCAGCCAGTTTAAAAGCTATGGTGCTGAAATTTTGCACACATGCTTCTTTTTGTTGCAGGCAGTTCGTATGTTTGAATCGGTAAAATCCGACAAGGGGGTCGTGGGGCTGTCATACAAACCTACTCCCCAAAATTAGGTTCTTCTTAGAAAAACTTTTTTATTTATGCACCAAATTCAATCAAATTTCACACACATGTGTTTTCGTTGGTGACACACAACATATGTAAAAATCGACCAAATCGGACAATGGCGTCGTGGGGCTGCCATACAAACCTAGTCCCCCAAATTAGGTTCTTCTAAGAAAAACTTTTTTATTTTCTCATCGATTGCAATCAATTTTCGTGCAAATGTGTTTCTAGTGACACAACAAAACATATGTTAAAATGGACCAAATCGGACCATGGGGTCATGGGGCTGTCATACAAACCTGACTCCCCAAATTAAGTTCTTCTGAGAATTTTTTTTTATTTATACACCAATTTCAACGAAACTTCACACAAGTGTGTTTCTATTGATGACACAAAACATATATATTAATAGATGGAGTCGGACCATGTGATCATGGGGCTAAACCTATCCCCCCAAATCAAATTTCTCTAAGAAAAACCATTTTATTTGTAAACGAATTTCAACCAAACCTCATGGAAATGTATTTTTATTGATGTTACAAAACATATGCAAAAATGAATTAAATCGGACCATTGGGGTCATGAGGCTGGCATATAAACCCAACCCCCAAATTAGGTTCTTTGAAGAAAAACTTTTTTATTTGTCCACCAATTTCAACCAAATCTTATAGAAATATGTATGTTTTAATTGATACCACAAACTTACATACATCCCCCCTTTTGGTTCTTCTAAGAAACCCACGACCCCCGCTTCTCCAATAAATCTTCGCCACGGCACAATTCAAGGTAAAGCGTGGAAGGGGGGAGAATTAAACACAAGTCATAGGAACGCCCGAAAAAACTTTTAGCCCGAGGGGAGCGAAGGGTATCCAAATTTCGGCCGCGCCCGAAATTAGCCTCGGTCTCGTTTATAATGCATATACAAGTATTTCGGGAGTAAGTTGCTCCCTTCTTCAGTGCTTACGTTTATAATTTACAATGGCTGAGAATGTTGTTTATATTGAGTGCATTCAGCGAGCACATATTGGAAAAAACAACTGGAAAGTGTTCTCTCCCCGCGTCCCACTCACCCACTAATCGGTCCACATGCGATGTATCGAAAATTTCCCCTATGAAGCGTTGAATTGGAATGCTACATTTAGATGTGTAGCTGCTACTTGGACTGCTCGATCAACTGTCATGCACAGCTGCTCGACCATCAGTTAATTCACAGTTCAGCTGAAAAAATGTCATTTTTGAGCCAGGTTTTAGTGAACGTTATTGTGCGATGAGATACCGTATTTTGAAAGGAAAGTTGCAGTTTTAGGTTTTTTGAATTTTTGATTGCCGCAATGTCTGCGGATGTATCAGCTGATTAGAGAGAACTGACATTTCGTGTAGCAAGTCCATTCAGCGAACACAAACTTAGCAGTTTTCCAATTTCTTGTAGTGGGGATATGTAGCACATCCCAATATGTGCTCGCTGAATGCACTCATTGTGTCGAATTTAAGTTACAGGTAAAAAAAAATAATTTGAGAAGGTTAAAAAGTTGAGATTACGTTACAAAAGTAAAAAGCCGTACCACCTCGATGTTTGTCCAGTCAATGCGATGTCCTTCGTTTCTTATGTGCCCTGCTACCGACGAGCGTATGGTGACATTTCCTTTTTGTTCGGCTTCTCTTATGTGTTCGTTGAATCTCGTTGCGATCAATCGTTTGGTTTGGCCTATGTATTTCTTGTTGAGAGCGCAATTTTTCGTTGGATTTTGAAATGTCGTTTTCGTTGTATCCGTTAATTCGTGCGGTTTGAAGGATGTACTGTTTCTCTCGATTATATGCTTCGTTCGTGAGTGGGTATGTGACTAATTTGTGAACCATGCTGTGATATGCTGCCATTGATTGTGGGTTCGTGTGGTTGGATGCATTTGTTATAGTTCGTTGGTTAGATGTTTTCTTGCGGTATATGTCGAATGTTAGGGCTTCCGAATTTTTCGTAATCAAGATATCTAGGAATGGCAGTGACCCGTCTTTTTCATGTTCTGCTGTTAACTTAATGTTTTTGTGGATCTTGTTAATCTCGTTTTGTAAATCCTGAATCCGGTCTTTTTCGACTATTGCAAATACATTGTCGACGTATCTGTACCATACGCGGGGCATTAGTCCTTTTTCCTCGATGATGTTTTCTATTGAGGTCATAAACTGTTCGGCAAGTAGGGGCGATAGTGGGTTGCCCATTGCTGTTCCGGATGTCGTTTTGAAGAATCGGCCTCGGAACGTGAAATAGTTCTCGCTCATGCAGTGTTTCGCTACGTACTACGTACGTACTTACGTACTGGTTGGTTTTCTTGCGCCATTCTGAGGACGTGTCGAACTTGTCAAGCCAGAGCTGTAGTTGGTAGATTAAGTATAAGTGTGAAAACCTCCTAAATTCATCAATTTTAGTAGTAGTGTAGTCATTACGTCATTTCAGATTGCAAAATGTGAAGGAGATTTTTTTTTATGTTTCTTATGTTTTTTAAGGTGCTGAGCTCGAATCCGGAGCTTGCCACCAAAATTTCGTTGCGGAAAATGGTCAAAACCGCAAAAAAAACTACAAAATGTAAGGATTTTTTCTGGTTTTTGGCTAATAACTCCGAAATTGTAATTTTCTGCGAAAACCAGTCCATTAACATGTTAGAGAAAACATTACTGCGGGTCCATCGCTACATTAATTTTCAAAATTTTGCAATCTGATGTACGTACTAACTACACTATAGGTGAAAATGCGGATTTTGATAAGGTGGATCCCTAGGAATTTTAAAACGCGGTTTATAATAATGAAATCTTGGTACATTAGCAAAACATCGAATTATAAAATAAAATAAAAAAAAAATGACACTGGCATGCCGATCTTTGAATGAGCCGTGGACCAAAACTTTGAAAGATTCATACAGGTTCGAGTAATATAATGTAATATATCACTGAGAGTTAAGAGTTACTTATTTGTCTTAGAAACTGTAGTTAGATATTTTTACAGCTACTGGTTGTACCTATAGTGTATAACGTAAAATTGTTTACTCTCTGGAAATGGTACTTTCCTATACAGTGGCGTAGATAAGGGGTGGATCAAAAGAACCTATCTCCCCCTCACCCTTAGTTGCACATCTTGTCCTTATGCTCGGGAGATCGTTTACCTGTTTGACAGTATTCATTTAATGTCAGCACTGTATTAAGTATAGCAAAACAATAACCGATTCCTCAAATTTTAGATGATAAAAAGGTTTGTAACTCTAAGAGGGGATTCATACTACCGACAGGATTTACTAAAACCACTAAACTAATCGAGTCGAAACCGGCCAATTAGATTAAATCGTATGTCATTAAATTCGAAATGCATTGTAAAATGTAATTGCATTATTCAAATTGAGGTACAATATGGTACAATTTTTAACTAAATCTAGGATTTAGTAAATCTTGTCGACAGTCTGAATCCCCTTTTAGAGGCGAAAGCAACGTGAGTAGCAAAATTTCTACTGCGTATTTTGGCATGATGATGAAAATGTATGCATCATTAAAGAGGGGTGTAATAGCAATATTTTAATTTCAATTTTCTTCTTTATGGCATTATAACCCGAAGTCTGATTGCTCCCATCGAGCTCTCGGTCGTCCAAGCGATCTGGCTCCATCCACTCGTTGCAGCAATAAAATAAGGAGCCAGAAACCCTACACAAATTTGAATGCATTTTGTACAATAAATTCTGTTTCAAATTTTAAGACGCAAATTCAGTACGACCGATTAATTAAACTACGTAGACTTAGAGGGGATTCACACTATGGACAGGATTTACTAAAACCATTAAATTAATCGAGTCGAAACCCGCCTACTAGATTAAATCGTATGTCATTAAATTCAAAATGCATCGTAGAATGTACTTGCATTATTCAAATTGTAGTACAATACGGTACAACTGTCAACTAAATCTAGGATTTAGTAAATCTTGTCGATAGTCTGAATCGCCCCTAAGGACGCACAAAAAATCTCTTCAGAGTTTGTATTTTTGTACAAAATTTCCGTTTGCACAATGTATTCTCTCTTGACTCTTAGTGGAGCATGGTGCGTTGATGACTACCGAGTGTAGTCATACCACGTCCTAGTCGCATTGTTAGTTTATTATTCTACGATAAGAATATTTCTTATCATCTTCTTCTGAATAATAAATTTGCGACGAGTCGTGCCGAGTTTGGAAACTCGTTTCTCTAAGAGTGTCTATTTCACAGAGTGGCGACCGAACCATCACGGGCACAGAGCACGACACAATGCACAATATATTGCGGGCCTTAATTGTGTGAAAAAAAATATATCCCCAATATTTGTATCAAAACTATAGTCAGTTTAAGAGTTCAAGTTAGTTACGATCCCCCAGTCCTTGTGAGGAAAAAATCTGGTCACAGATGCCCTTCCTCTCCGATAAGCTATCTACGCCAGTTATCCTATCATAGAAGAGGATACGAAGCGCTGCAACAAAAATAATAGCTTATTTGATAAGGTTAGCTTAGGTTTAGGTTACATTTAGGTATTCTTGTTGTGGCTTTTTGGGAAACCGCAGTGCAAAAATATTGCCTTATATGTAGTATATTAATTTGTCTAGGCGCCCCCATTTCGTTTTCCAACACAAGATATTTTTGTAACGTTACGACACTGGTCCTTGGGAATCCAATGATACTGCTTCTCATCAGTGGCGTATATAAGGGGGGGGATCAAGGGGATCCCCCCCCCCTTCGGTCTAAATTTTTCTTATTATTACTTTAGATACGTAAAACAAAGCAAAAGTAAACTTTTAGCTGGAATTATTCAACGTGTGTAGTGTTTCATAAAAACGTGAACTAATTTTCAGAACTGCAATAGAAAATTCAGCACTTCCTCAAATTTCAATTATTTCAATTGTAAAATAGAAGCGTATCTAGAAGTGCTGGTAGAAAAATTATATGTAAGTACTGATTGAAAATTTGCTGCCGAAAAATTTAATGTTCAATTCAAAATTTTAAAAATAATGTGGAACACGGAGTGCTTTCTACAGAAGCGCAATTTCCATTACATAAGTTTATAAAGATTTTTTTCAGAAGGGAAAACTAATGCGAAAAAAGAAAACGCTGCAAAACTGCTTCCAATTTTTCAGCATTCTTTATTTTTTATCAACATTCTTTTTTCTTTTTTATAAGTTAAAATTTGGGCAAAGAAATTCTTGACTTCCTCTAGTTGTTCGTAATTTTATTGAATTTATATGGGCCTACAACTTAATAATGAGACTTTTTTGGAATTTTGGGCATTTATTCATAGATTTATTCATATAACTAAATTATTCAAAATATTGGCCATCAGCAGCGATAACTTTCTCCCATCTTTCGGGAAGTCTACGAATTCCGTCGCGGAAAAATCTTAGGTTTTCGAGGCTATCCATGAATCGAGCCAGTTCTTAGTGTCCTCATATGAAGTGAAGTGCTGATCAGCCAACGCATGAGTCATCGAAGCGAACAAATAGTAATCAGATGGAGCAATGTCGGGGCTATACGGCGGGTGGGGTAGCACTTCCCATTTGGTTGTTTCCAGGTACGTTTTCACGACTAGCGCAACATGAGGGCGAGCATTGTCATGCTGAAGAATTATTTTGTCGTGCCTTTCAGCATATTGTGGCCGTTTTTGACGCAATGCTCGACTCAAACGCATCAATTGCAGTCGATAGCGCTGCCCGTCAATGGTTTCATTTGGTTTAAGCAGCTCATAATACACAACACCGAGCTGGTCCCACCAAATGCAGAGCATAAGCTTGGAACCATGAATATTTGGCTTCGCGGTCGATGTTGATTGGTGCGCGGGCGGTCCCCATGATTTCTTTCGCTTTGGGTTATCATAATGTATCCACTTTTCATCGCCGGTCACAATACGATGCAAAAAACCCTTCCGTCTTTGCCTTTGAAGCAGTTGTTCGTACATGCAAAAGCGCCTCTCAACATCTTTTGGCTTTAACTCGTACGGAACCCAGTGGCCTTGCTTTTGGATCATTCCCAGTGATTTTAACCGCTTCGATATGGCTTGCTGAGTCACTTCCAACGAAATTGCGAACTCTTTTTGCGTTTGGCACGAATTCTTCGTCTTCAAGCTTTTTTGGCTGGCCAGGTCGCTCTTCGTCGGTAATGTCGAAATTATCATCGATGAAACCACCGAAAACACTGTGCACGCGAAAAAGCATCGTCACCGTAAGGGGCTTCGAGAAGATATAAAAAAATAGGAAAAATGTAGAAAGAGACAACAAAAAGTAAACAGTCCATACGAAAAAATTTTTGTAAATTTTAAAATTCCGAAGCTCAATTTGCTACACTGTACCAAAAATCAACACTGTAAAATATTTGAGCAGCATCAGAGACTCGACCGATTTTCTTTTACAACTTTCTACTTTATGAAATGGAAAAGGAAGTACATATGTAGTATCGGAAAATAAAGTATGTCCGCAGTGTTTTTTTTTAGGTTTTTGGGATTTAAATCAAGGCGCAAATAAATTAGAGGTTTAAATTTGTGAAAATTTTTCTAGGATTTTTTAACGAATGTCTAACGGTCCAAATTTTAAGTTCTGCTCACATTTTTGGTATTCTTCTTAAACAATCAGTCAAAGCTGGGGCCTTTATTGAACTTTAGAAATATCTACCCACGAATTTCTGAGTTATCGGAGAATTCCGATTTAAAAACACAAAAGCTGTACTTTATCCACATAAACTGGGCGGTCCCAACGAGCTCTCGTCTTCACAATTTCCCTTTTCTGAAGATATATATTTATTTTAATCGCTGTTTTGAGATGTTCCGGGAAGAAAAGCGGCCATGCTAAGTGTTCCGTGACTCCAAAAAAATTTAGTGCTACTGATCTAACCCAATATAAAGTTCTGATGCTCCAATCGCAATAGCAAACATTTGTACAAAAATTGGAATACTGTGGATTCACTCGCCGTAGTAAGAAAGCCAAATTATCGATTCAGTGTCACTGAAAATATTGAATTTTTGCGGAAAATTCAATATTTTCAGGAGGTTTTTTTTGTATGCAAAAATTGCTCTATTTTGCAAATAAAAAATATTGCTGAAAAATACTGCTAATTTGAAGTGTAATAAATGCAGAAATCGTTATTCTGAAATTAAAAATTTGATAACCGTAAAAGTATAAGCAATCATGGAAAATGATCCCCTCCCTCTCAGAAAAGCTATCTACGCCACTGCTTCTCATAATTTCATGGACATTTTCGCATCTAATACAACACCGTTAAGCCCTCAATGTGAATGCGATGTCGCAGGATTAACCAGTGACGGAGTGCGGCAAATTAACTGCTGGCCAGCGGCACTATAGCGGGCAAATCCGGAAGTGATGATACTCAACTGAGAAACTATAAAAAAAAATCAAAAGGAATGATTGGTAGATACTGGAATGAATGCACTGATTTCTAGTTAAAGCTAGCTTTATATTAATTGAGCGAAATGTGCTTTCTGCGATGTACTTTTAAAGCCAAAACACATCAATCATCATATGGAACATCTAAAGGCTTGGCGCCCAATGTGGGATGCGAAAAATTGTACGCTAAAAATATCATTCGTTTACTTTATTTTACGGTTTACTCTATACTATACAGTGGAACCTCGCTAATCTGACCCTATCGGAACGTTCCTAACCCTATTTTCATAAATTTACTCATACTCTTCCCGGGGTTCTGTCGATAATATCAATTTTCCTTTTTCATACACCCAGAAAAAATTACTTTTATTAAAGAAAAATAACATAGGACGTATGAAATTCTGGCTATGATTTGGAGCCGATGAAATAGCCTTATTGGGACAATAATAGAAATATAATTGAAAATATGTAGTGAATATTCGATTATAACAATGAATTGTGTATCGATTCTATGTAAAAATATCATTGAATTTTATTTAGTAAAAAAAAAAAGAGCGAAATAAACTTTTGTTTATTTTGTTTTATATTATGTTCAAAGTGGACGAAAACCGATTGATTTCGCCGTACGTTTTCAGAAATCACTGAAAAGTGTTCACAGTGCACTATTTCTACTTTCATATGACAACCGGCAATATTATTTTGCATATAAATCGTTCAAAGTACCTACATAATAAAGATTTGCTAGTGCAGTCATCGATATAGTCATTTGCAACATATTTCGTCACTTCATATTGACCGTACATTCTCTTATCATGGGGAGATTCAGAACATTGGCTATCATACGAAACTGAACAATTTGTTCGGGTGTCAGTTAAAATATCGGAGTGAGCCGAAATGTGCTGAATAGGGGAAATTAGGTTTGGGTCCTAGGTTTTTACATGTTTTCATTTGAAAGAAATCAAGGTTTCATAGAAAACACGCAAAATAGGGTATTTTCAATGTGATTTACTTCATTCTAAGTAATTTTTGCATTAGTTTATGGATGTAGTCATGTTTTTAATTCTATTACTACTGACATCATAATTTCTGTGAAAGTGTATTTGACCTAATGGCATTTTTAATAAACTATATTCAAACTTCATACGTTTAAAAAAATGTTCTGTTTATTAGAAGTAAAGTAAAAACTTTATTGGTTTCATTACAAGTTTTTTCTGGGTGTATGGATAGAATTCTTGTAAATGACAATTTGCAAAAAAGTATTCGTTTCGAATACTCTAGTCGACTTCATATTAGTCATGGGACACATCAACATCGAGCCCTTGTTTTCTTGACAGCAAATATTTTTTTCAAATCAATATGAAAAGTAGGTTTTATGGTGGGTGAAAATTTGGCTAGAAATGGGTCATATTACCCGAAGAGTCGGACTACCGAGAGTCGGAATAGTGAGATTCTACTGTATACCTATACGGGAAACAGCAGATTATTGTGTAGTTGATAAGCTCCAATAAGTGTTATTCAATAAGCATTATCATGTTTCATCATTTTTAAAAACAGAAAATATGTATAGCTACTGTTGTTTCGAGTGTTTATACTTAAATAGTTCAGAAGTCCTGCTGTAATATTATGTACATTATGTATGTATGTACTCGTACATGTACAATTTACTGATGTTGCTGTCTACTGTTGACGTAATAGTGTTTATTAGAGCAGTTAATTATAAAGTCAATTCTTACTACGACAATGTCTTGAAAGGCAATTATAAAGACTATATGGCTGCAGAAATCCGTTGTTGATGACAAATCAAAATTAATGTCAATATTAATTGAATGTTGTCTTCTCACCAATAATAACATCAATATCAATAACAATTATCAGAATAATAACATTCATTTGAAGTTTGTAATAAAGTATCGGACTCGTAATGTAGATAAATATTTACGATGGAACAATATAACTGCACATAAATATGTAGGGGGAGTCCGGGAGTGTTCGATAAACTATGTTCAAAATTAATGTTCAAAATTCTAATACTCGACGGACCTTCCAATTTCAAATTATAACACTTGCAAATTAATGATAACAATATATTCGAATTCAATAAAAGCGACGTACACACTTCGAGCTCGATAGATCAAGTGAGTTGTCCTGTGATTCGATTCCACATGTAATTTTTGGATACGGTTCCCATAACGTTTCGAACGGCTCACGAGTTCAAGGAACTAGCGAGCTACCACGGGTTCAAAGAACTTTTAGTCCCTCTATTCAATCAGGATACAGGATAAAAAGAGAAAAAATTAACTTTGCTTACATGAGGAATCGAACCACGGACTACGGGCTGAGAGCCCACACTTCTACCACTAAGCTGCAGCGATCTTGATGTTGGCAATGTCAATGTGTATACATGATAAGAGTAGTATTCTAGTATTTAGTACATATTCAGCAAATTCAAATATAGGTCAAACGACCATTTACTCTATGTATTCATCAGCTGTTTTAGCGTATGTAATGTGAATAGTTGTCATAAGCAAGGTAAGTAAACAATATCAATAAATTTCAATTTAAATCAAATCTATACAATAATATTCAAATATTCTTTTTGTTAGGATGACGATGTTCGAGGATGCTTGGACGATGAGCAAGACGCAGAAGGAAGAGATTGCGCCAACATGTGTGCTGGGAAGCGATGAGCAGAGCTTGACTGTGATGCAAGTGGCGATATTGGCGGTGCGGATCAGATAAGTATCCTTGTTCATACATTAGGTGGTGATGCTTTGTGAATTCCTTTTTTTATGTCGTTTCAGCTCGCCAATCTCAAACAGGGAGAGTTGACCATATGGGAGACTTGAACCATTTGAGTTTATTCTTTGGAATCTAACGACTAGAGGTTGATTTTTTGTCAGAAGGTGACCTATTCTACGCCGCATCTGAATACCATATCCAAATGTCGGACACTTGTATGTTTCGGAAAATAAACGGAAAAATCAAGAGACGCGAGAGCGTCTCGCCCGCCAAAAGAAAAAGAAAAACGAAAGCGAACAAGTCTATAATTACCGGAGACAACTTGCTTTTTTGTTTGACCAGGCTACAGGCTTCCAGGCAACAGCCCCCAAAAAATTTTTTTTACCAAAATATTCCACATATCCTGTTCTAGTGCCTTTCCAAATAAAATCTTCGATCGGCACAATAACGGGTAAGATATATGCAATAAACGGTGAAATTTTCACCCTCACAGACTTAAGCGAGTAACCCAATTTCAGAATGAAGTCTACAGTTGCAGAAAGACTTGCTTCTACTATCTCTTTTCGTGATGGGATTTTTATGAAATTTGGAACGAATGATCCTCTGGTGGTCCTTCTAAAGAATCAATGTCTTCCATTTAGATAAGTGGATGGAATAACGGTAAATTAATAGGTAAAGTTAACAAAAGATTTCCAACAATTGCGTCTATCGGCTCATCGCATTGACCATTTTTTTAAACACACTGCGGCATTGGGACATTTGGATATTGGGACACCGGGAGACTATGATCTAGGGGTAGTGGGATATTAGGAAATTGAGACATTAGGGTCTTGGGACATTAGGACATTGGGGCATTAGGCACAATGGGGAAACAGGGACGTGGGGACATCGGGATATTGGGGCATTGGGACATCGGGATATTGGGACAATGGGACATTGGGATATTGGGACATTAGGACACTGGGAGACTGGGACATTAGGACACTGGGAGACTGGGACATTAGGAAACTGGGATATTAGGACATTGGGATATTATGACCTTGGGACAATCGGACATTGGGACATTGGGACACTGGTACATAGGGGCATTGGACCACTGAGACATCGGAATGTTGTGATATTGGGACATCGGGATATTCGCACATAGGGGCACTGGGATCTAAGAACATGTGAACATTAGGGTCTTGGGTCATTAGGACATTGGGATATTAGGACATCAACACATTAGGACATTCGGTACACTGGGAAAACTGGGACGTGGGAACATTGGGGCACTGGGACATCGGGGTATTAGAACATTGGGACATTGTTACATTGGGATATTGGCACATTAGGATATTGGAACATTGGGATACTGGGACATTAGGGCACTGAGATACAGGGACATTGGGGCACTGGGATATTAGGACATTAGGCTATTGGGACCTTGGGACACTTGGTATACTGCGACATTGGGACACTGACCACTGGTACATTAGGACATTGGGCCATTGGGATATTATCACACTAGGATACTGGGACATTTGGGACATTGGGGTACTGGGATATTAGGAAATTGGGGCATTAGGACCTTGGGACATTAGGACAGTTAGACATTGGGATATTAGGACATTAGGTGGGAGACTGGGACATTGGGATATTCCGATACTGGGACATTGAGACACTAGGGTAGTGGGACATTCGGACATTAAACCATTGGGGCACTGTGGTATTTGCACATTGGGACAATAGGACCTAAATTGGGACACTGGGACATCAGGATATTGGGACATTGGCACATTAGGATATTAGGACAGTGGGGCACTGGGATATTAGAACATTGGGACATGAGGACACTGTGACAATGGACCTTAGGGCATTAGGGCATTAGGACATTGGAACATTGGGACACTGTGACATTGGGACAATGTGACATTGGGACACTGGGTCAGGGGGGCATTGAGACAGATCAGTAACAGAACGTTAAGAAAGCGTTGGCAAGGCAACAACAGAGCGTTAGCAGATCGTTAACAGAGTGTTAACAGAAAATTAACGGAGCCTTAACATAACGTAAATCGAGTAATAAAAGAAAGGTAACAGACCGTTTACAGAGCGTTAGCCGAATGATTAAAGAGAATTAAGAGAACATTAACAGAACGTTAACAGAGCATTAACGAAAAGATAATAGAGTGTTAAGAGAACGTTAATAGAGCATTAACAGAGTTAACAAAAAATTAACAGATTACTAACAGAATGTTAGCAGAGCAACACAAATCTATTTTGCACAAAATACATATTAATAAACTGTTGCAGGCCCGTGCGCAGGGGGGGGTTTTGGGGGTTGAAACCCCCCCATTGGCAAATGTTGCCAGAATTTCATATTAAATACTATTGTTCTCATAAGGCAAAAATTTAACTTCATAAAAATGTAAACTGGCGTTGTTAATTTATACCTTGCCAAAAGAATTTTCTCTCGCCGCTAGACACCATCCAGTTCCGGACAGTTCAAGCACATTCGTGGTAGAAACTCATAAGTGTTGGTATGCAATCCGAAAAGCGGTATTTTCCCTATACCGAACGCATTGTAATTCAAAGATAAATGTAACCGCGCGGCATGTGTAGATTGTAGTGGGTGAACTATTGTAGGGCATTGCAGGGGATTTGTTGTTGATTGCGACATCTCAAGGCTCTAGCTGCCAAGGTTTAGAGGTTACATCCGTCAAAAGATGAGATTTTAAGATGAAAAAATCAGCCATTGTACTCTATTCCGATTCCTTTATCAACCTCTATAGGAAAATGCATACTAATGAAATTACTCAGCATGGGTTTTAGGTAGTTTTTTTTCCCAAATTTCATGAAAATCCATTTAAAACGGCGTTACAAGCCGTGCTCTGTGGCCATGATTGTTCGGTCACTACTCTGTGATATAGAGATTCATAGAGGGAGAGAGAGTTTCTAAACTCGTCATGACCCGCCGCAAATTTATTATTCAGAAGAAGATGATAAGAAACATTCTTATTGTAGAATAATAAACTAACAATGCGACTAATAAGTGGTATGGCTGACAACCGTATCACACTCCGAATTTTGTTGTCTTTGTAACGTTGACGATTACACATGCCACACGGTAGTCGTCAACACACCATCCTCCACTAGGAGTTAGGTTAAATCAAGGTAGGTAAAAGCCTAGGGGAACGACATGGCATCCCTATCGTAACTATGAAGAAATCCTTATTCTCCTCGTGAAATATTGCCACCAGGTTTAGATAAGATTTATACCTCAGGCTCGTCCTTTGGTATTTGGTTTACTATAATTCGGTGACTCACCCCTCGCTCCGCTCAGATCTCACACTGTCAGTCTCGCATTAAGGTACGTGTTCGTAGAGACGACTCTTGGGATGATCGCTCAGCGATCGTAGTTTTGCATCCAATTCCGAGCCATATTTGCATATTTTTGTAATAGTGTTACTTTCCATGTGTCGACCATAACATGTCTGTATAGAAAATATGCGCGTATAGTGGTCAGAACCGATGGTTTAACTGCGATCGCTGAGCGATCATCACATGAGTCGTCTCTACGAACACGTACCTTTATAGAATTCGCCAATATTTTTGCGAAGCAGTGCTGTTGCGAAATAGGATAAGACGAAGTGCAAGCGCAGCGAGCAGTGAGCTAATGGAAAGCAATTTGTTGGATTTAGATCTCTGGCTCGTCCATACATTTACTCAAATCCTATAGCTCGTCTGTGAACTAAGATCTCGCTGTATGTCGCCCTTTTCACAATTCGCCAAAAAATTTGATACGTAGCGCTGCTTGGAAATAGGATGAAGCGAGCGCAACAAGCGGTGAGTTAATGTCAGGCAATTCGTAAGCTTTATATTTCTGACTTGTCCATACATATACTCAGACCCTGCACCTCGCCCTTTACTCCGCTCAGACCTCGCTTTATCTGTCTCGCTATTTAGTATTCGCGACGTAGTGCTGTTGCGGAACAAGGTAAGTCCAGCGAGCGGTAAGCCAATGGATGACAATTCGTAAAATTTAGACCTCTGGCTCGTCCTTAAGTTTACCTAAATCCTGTGCCTTGCCCTTCGCTTGATCCAGACCTCGCCATGCCTTTTGCGCTTTTCAGAATTCGCCTAAATTTGCGACGCAGTGATGGTGCTAAGAATGATAAGGCGAGGTGCAAGCGCGGCGATCGGTAAGCCAATGGACGCCATTTCGTGAAATTTAAACCTATGACTCGTCCGTATAACCTGTAGCTCAGAATACTCTGCGCGCTCACACTCTGTCTGTCGTGCATTAGAAAAACAGCCAACATGTTTGCGACATAGACCTCGGACCCGGAACCTGGATATATGACTCTGGATTTGCTTGACAACCGAATTCCGCTAGTTTGTGTACAGCATTGGGCTTTTGGGAGTCTGGTCACCTTATTATAGCCTGTATATTTTAAACTTTAAATATACCTTTCAATGAAAAAATTTGAATATATAAGTTAAACCCCCCCCTTGGATGATTCCTGCGCACGGGCCTGAACTGTTGCACCCATTTCATCCCAAAATTATTTTTAAAAAGCTGAGCAACAGCCATTTGTGGCGTATTTGCAATTGCGTTTGCAGTATCTATTTATTTTAAAGAAGACCCTGTGAATATAACTTATGATATTAAATTTATGGAATATGCTGAACAAAAACCTATTGAAACTTTTTCCAAAACAAACATATTAGTTGGCTATTTAAGTATGCAAAAATATATGATATCTGACCAAAAACAACAAAGTTGTAAAAGTTATCCCGCCAAAGAAAAATTCATCTGCCGCAAAAAGAATACATATCACTCCAATATGCTGCTCATATCTAATTTTGTTTGCTGGATGTACTTTTGTTTTAGGTGTAAATGCTGGAGAAGTTTAAATGTACAGGACTACTTCTTAAAGTAATTTGGAGGGAGCCGTCAAAGTGGCACTGAATAAAATGTTAAAGCTCCCACCAAATTACTTTAAGAAGTAGTCCTGTACATTTAAACTTCTCCAGCATTACACCTAAAACAAAAGTACATCCAGCAAACAAAATTAGATATGAGCAGCGGATTGGAGTGATATGTATTCTTTTTGCGGCAGATGCATTTTTCTTTGGCGGGGTAACTTTTACAACTTTGTTGTTTTTGGTCAGATATGTTTTTCATGACAAAAAGTAAAAAAATAATTTTTCAAATACATAAATGAAATCAATTTATCCAATGGATAACTTTTCATCCGCGATGAAGCAAAAAGTGGCTCAACTCTCCCGGACTCCCCCTATAGATTCTAAAACATTACCCTCTTTGCTATAGAGAACCAAATAGCATTCGTGAGGATTGTCAAGCCAAACAAACAAAATATAAAAAAATTCAAATTTAAATGTAATTTTTTTTTTAAATCTACAATACATACTAAAAGGTACTAAGTCCTGAACAATGTATCTTTGATTCTGTTCTATTATATAGAACCAGTCCTGTTAAATTTGTATGAAAGTTGTGCTGCCCTGGCGTATATCCAATATGTAAAAAAAAACGTAGCAAATACCTTTTGTGCAAGTCATAAGTTACTAATATAATTGTTCTTGGCTTAGTACAAAACAACGCAGCTAATATGTAATAAACATCCATTATACGCATTCCTATTTGGGAGATCAACAAATTTTAAGTAGCAATTAATAAATAAACGCCTGAAACAAGCACCTAAAACTCAAACCTGATTCTTCTGTACAACCAATGAAAAAAACAAGCCACGAAAAAGTTAATTCAATAAACTACTCAATTGGTACAGGTAATTCCCCTGATGTGACTTTATATAACGACAATAATTCTATTCTTTGAATTTATTAAGTAATCGGGTTTTACATTTTCGTGATTTGTTTTAGTTCATTTTTGAGTCAGAGCACGTTGAAATATAAATCGAAACGCACACACAATAATTCAGTCAAGAAATAAAATTCACATAACACAAAGTTCATTCATTGGAAATATTTCCAGCCGATTGCAAGACCATGTTATACGACAAACTACATGTGCATTGCATTTAATACTAATAAATGTATTAGGAGGTTTTCACACTTGTACTTATTCTGGGCAGATTACGTAATCTGCGGTGTGGTGAATTTAAAAATATATGGAATTTGACAGCTCAAATTAATTTGCACAGATTACGTAATCTGGCCGTAAGTGTGAAAACCTCCTTAATTGTACATATACTTTCATTGAAAAATTTGGAGATCAAATAAGATTATTTATAGCCTGTCTGAAAAGTGAAAACTATCAGATAAACGGACTGGGATATTGATAACTCATGTTCAGCAGAAACAGTGCACGGGACATACCCCCAATTCTTTGCCATTTGCTGCAACTGGCATTTGAAGGGTATCGTACAAGCAAAATTGAAAAATACATATACATATTGGAAAAATAATTGGGTTATTCGGCCAAATCACAAAATTTTTACTTTGAAGCTCTAAAAAAAAAACACTTATCTGACTTTAGTGATTGTAGCGTGGTTGGTTTTATTTTTTACAGGTAAATTTTTTGTCTGTTATAATTACCTTATTTCGCTATTCTAGCTATAGTCTAGTGTTGGAGATATTGAGGCCTAAATCGTGTAAAGAAATGCATTTTCCAAAATC
The DNA here is from genome assembly GCA_949715475.1 of Microchrysa polita. NCBI lineage: Eukaryota > Metazoa > Arthropoda > Insecta > Diptera > Stratiomyidae > Microchrysa > Microchrysa polita. The sequence goes on from OX454419.1 coordinate 51,293,717, forward strand.
TTCAAATGCCTACAGCAGCTAAAGAGATAAGAATTGATGTATGTATGTTTCTTTTTGCTGGAAAGAGGAATCATTTTCCGGTGCGTTTATGCGGTGGTTTCCGGACATCCTGTATAAACTTCGATTGCTTTGACTCCGATTTCTAGAAAGAAGCCCCTGCCTAGAACATTGAAATAAAACTGTTCCACAATACAACTTATTCTTCCATTACAATTTACTCTAACACTCATTTACCCAATGTTTAATTGTCATTATAAATTGAATGCATACATACTACGTACTGTAAAGAAAAGTATGTGTACCACTGGAAAAATATGTCTGTACTTTTCTAGTAGTCGAGACACAAACCCAAAATTATCATAAACTCAAACTTCATTCATGCACCTAAATTTTAACACGGGATTGCATATTTCTAGGAATTAAAGAAAATAATTACATTACCATAATGAATTATTGCAGAACAGGTAGAACAACATTAACTTTATTAATAGGAAACTATGATTTAGCTTATCTTTGAAGGACACTTCCAGATGACATTCTTAAGTACAGGTAAAGTAGCGACAAGTGGGAGAGTCAGAGAAATGAATGACGTACCTATACTTTCCTGTGACGTCATTTCTCTTAACGCTCTTACAAGGCACAGCACTGTGCACAACTGCACACAACGACGATATAGTTGGCGTGTCACCGGATTGAATTTAGTGTAATTGAAAATGTTTGTTTATTTTCCGTAATTACGCCATATTTTGCAAAGTTACGCCATCGTATTAAAGGCGAATCAAAGTATTCGTCTTATTAAAAAAATACATACACCGTAGAATCTCCATAATTTGGTCGCCCAATATGACGGAAGCGAATACATATGTACATACATATGCTATGTATGTATCGTGCGAATATGAACGAACATGATAAGAAAGCATGGGCGTAGCCAGGGGGGGGGCAGGGGGGGCGACCGCCCCTCCCTGGCCGGTGAAACTTTTTTTTATTGAATTGAATATTAATAATACTGAAAGAAAAAAAATATTTCAGGGATAATTTTTTTCAGATTCACTTTTTCGCATTTTCGTTTGCAGTTTCCATGTTCCGAAAACCACACAAACATTTCCATATCAATTTATTACAAGCCGTTCTTCTTCCTTACATAGTCATCTACATAGATACATATAGACATACCTAATTCTATTCTATTTTGTCCAGATTTACAGCAATCCTGAGCGCTATGGATAGCTATTGTCATGTCTATACAGTAGACTCGGGTAAACGTGTACTTCGCCAAACGTGAAGGTGAACAATTTTATGTGAGCTACTACTCTGAAACGTGAACAAGTCTTGAAAGCCCTAAAAAATGATCATTAAGGGAGGAATTCATAGTCCTCACTTAAGGAATACGGATTCCCTTAAGGAATAATTATAAAGGAATGCTTATTGGGACAAAGCGTCACTTTTAAATGCATTACCTCATTCAATAAAATAATTTAATTCGGAAGCCTAATTAAAGTAACTGACAAATAAAATATAAAGAAGTATCTAGTAGCTGCAAAATTTAAATTTATTTTTCAAATACGAGCGACTATGAACTGTAAAATTTATAAGGATTCCCTTATAGGTCAGTCAATTTATGATTTTAGGTCGCAAAAAATAGCTCGGCTCTGTTTTTTGGGATACTGTTAGGGTAGATACCAGAAGTGTACCACCAATTTTGCAACTTCGAAAACCTATCCTAACCCCGTGACCCTCAAAAAACTTCAAAAATTTCGAAGGTTTTTCATATTTTGGTTTGTGATTTCCAAAAGTCGTCTGCTTGATTCTCAAAGCTAATAAAACCTTCTTTAATTTGAGTCCAGCTTTGTGGGTGCAAAGGATCTCAAAATACTCGTACAGCACTTTAAACATTGTTTTTTTTTTGTAAAAAAGTTCGAAATGCTGTATCTTGGGATCCTTTGTACCTACAAGGCTGGCGTTGCACTCAAACTAAAGAAAATTTTGTTAGCTTTAAAAGTGCAGTGGACGACTTTCTTGTGCCTTACAGGCCTTCTACATCTGCAACTTCGTTGCCAACCTAGGTTGCAGGTACCTAATTACACACTTGCAACATTCCGGCAACCACGCCATTCACGTTCTTGCAACCTGGTACTGCAACCTGCACCATGCCTACAAATCACTTATTTTCCGTTTTTTTTTGCGTGTTACCAACTTAGGTTGGCAACCAAGTTGCAGGTGTATAAGGGCTGTAAACCACTTGTGGAAAATAGAGAATCGACTGCACTTACGTCCCATAACGTATACGGTTTCTCGCAATGCCTCCTAATTTGACCACAGTTTTTCAGTCGAACTCTATGCATTCAAAGAACTAGCGTGAAATTTTGTCGGCCTGTTTGCATCGACCAGTAATTTAGGTACGCTCTCCAAGTACTGCTCCCTTTCAACAGCTTTGGTTTTCACAATTTGGTTTGCAAAATTTTGGACTAGAACTTGACTGTGGAATGCTCTTGATACCGCCATCCGCGGCAACGATATTGTCTAAATAGATGAATTAATATTTATGGGGGAGTTAAATTCTCTTTCAGACTAAAGGTACGTTGTCCTCGACGCGGCCGCACGACAGCGACTCGCTCATTCCATATGAAAACTCGTTTTTAAAATGAGAGAGAAACGAGTTTTTATGGAATGAGCGAGTCGCTGTCGTGCGGCCGCGTCGAGGACAACGTACGTAAGCTGGACTCAAATTTAGCACTTTGGTCTTGTTTAATTTTTTCTTTAAGTCGACTGCATTTGATTTCTTCTCGAGATCCAGAGCTATAACGATCAGATCGATGATTTTGTGCGAGAGTACTTAATTGTCAAAACTTCATCATGCAAGCTATACGGCGTCCCGACAACTTAAGTCGAATGAGCTAAAAACTACCATCAGAATGGAATCCTGCCCAACTTCGGTTTAAACTTTACTGTGGGATTCCGTTCTGGGGAGGGTTAGCTAGGACTCCCGATGTTATTGTAGAAGTGTAGAGGAGCAGCTGAGTTGAGCAGCTAAAGAGGGCTCTCAACTGAGCGCTTGGGCTCCTATTTGGAAAAGGAAAAACAGCTTAAGTGCTCCATTGGGCTCCTATTTTAAAATAACAGGCGCGACAATCCAGCATTGGACTAAGGCCGCAGGATGTGTTAGTGACATCCTATTTCCAAGATCTTATCTGCTTTTTGTTGAGGTAATGAGATCAGCATCGCGCTCAAAGGAAGTGGAAAAGCATGTACCCCTAAATGTATCCAGCCGACTGTCGGATAATGTTTTTTTCTATGGATGCTGCGGATGTGAGATAAGGGGCTTCTCGGTATGTTTCAGCAGGAGATGCGATCCTGTAGAACCAAGAAAAGCCAGATTTCAAAACGGATATTGATGACGCAAGTGGAATATGCTGCCCAAAAGCCAAAAAATAGCACTGAATATAAACGAGTTACGTTTTAAAAAGCAGAAACGGAGGCCAGTTGAATGTAATCAGAATAACCAGTAAAAGTCTAAACACTTTCAGGGGCAATTTTTCTTTAAATGGTCTTGAAAATCATTCTCGACTGTCCTTTCCTAAAATTAAAAAAAAAAACAATCATGAATGGGTACTCGTTTAACATCTTGAGTGAGTTCATAGTTCGTCACAAGGGGCGTGAGTTCGAAAAACAAACTGAATTCGTTCACGGTGAGTCTCGAACCCGTGTGCAAAGAAGGTGCGGCCACTAACCATTACACCAGCTAAAATACTCTAAATTTTGCCTAACAATATTTTCGCGACCAACGATTTCAAATCCTAAGAAAATCTTGATATTGAAAAAATTTCGGGCTTGCCCCCCCCCTGACCGAAATCCTGGCTACGCCCATGTAAGAAAGACCATTCTTATAAAAAATATATGTATATTGTATGTATGTATGTATATTTCATAATGGTTTTGTGTATTTTTCATTTTTGTTTTTAATTTGTCATCAATCATTTCAGTATTTTATTATTGTCTTATGCAAAAATACATTCGGGTTCTAAAAAAAACATTTTTTAACCTTTTCTTTGCAGACCCTTTCCCTTGCTTTAGCAATTAAATACATATAATGATTTAACATCAATGGCTACTTGCATTGAAATTCACTTTACTTTATCTTCAATTCAATAACGTAAAAGGGAACAGTTATATTAATTAACACTTTCCCGGACACAACGTCTATAGACGTCCAATTTTGAGCATTTGACCATACAAATCGTGTCAAATTTTGGCGTTGTGTCCGGCAATGAGTTAATTATTCAAGGTGTCTGTTTAGAAAAGGTTTACTGTGTATTTAGTGAGCTGTCATTACATACGATTTGTTGTTTTTTTTTCATAGTAATATATAGAAATCATAGTAATCGTTCTCATTTAAGTAGTATCCCAGATAGCACAATACTGATGTTTACTTGATGACTGAACGTCATATTCAATGTATTGATCCTCTCAGTATACCATTATTGATTCTTTTATATGGACGATGTCCGCAATCAAAGCCATTTGATTGGTCGTTGTTTTCGAAAAGGGGAAATTTTATTGATGATAACCATCAGTATAACGGAATGAAAAAAGAGAAGGTTAGGTTAGGTAAAAGGGGTCGCTAAGTGATCAAACACTTAGCACACTTAAGGTACGTTGTCCTCGACGCGGCCGCACGACAGCGACTCGCTAATTCCAAATAAAAACTCGTTTCTCTCTCATTTTAAAAACGAGTTTTTATATGGAATGAGCGAGTCGCTGTCGTGCAGTCGTGTCGAGGAAAATGTACCTTTAGACCAAAAATAGGTCCATTGTGATACCACCGATTGAAACGACCGTAACAGTTGACACCTAAGCCGAGAACCAGCCCGTGCTGGCAATATATTTGTTGAGCAATAGTGGGCTCACATCCCGCAGATCATCTGTATCATAAAAATACATTGAGCCAAGAAAACGTCTACGTTTCTCGGCCAGGGCCGGGCAATGACAGAGAAAATGATGTACACTTTCTTCCTCTTCTTCGTCATCGCAACTGCGACAGAAGTCGTTATGGGGAGTTTTGAGCCTCCTAGCGTGCTCCCCGATAGGCCAGTGTCCCGTTATGGTCCCGACAACCTTGCCGATATGTTTCCTGTCTATTGACAGAAGAATAATAGACCTGGCTGCGTCAAGTCGTGGCCAAATCAATCTTGTTGTAGTACATGTAGTACCGCTAGACCATCTTACAGTAGCTCTGCGCATCGCGGTTTTTTGTATTGCCAGTTTACAAAAAGCGATTGGGACTTTCAGCTTGTTTCGGTCGGCGTCTAAGGTTATAGAAGTCGCATTACGAGCGAGACGGTCCGCATTAAAGTTCCCTTCAAATCCACTGTGACTGGGTATCCAGCAGAGAACGATGTTGAAAAATTGACCCATCACTCTTAGAGCTGAGCGGCAACTATCAACAGTTTTGGATGTAGTCAGGACAGATTCGAGTGATCGGATTGCCGCCTGACTGTCAGTGTATATGATAACATCCCTCATCGTGATTATATGATTTTCCAACCAGGTTAGGACTTCCATAATTGCAGATATTTCCGCTTGAAGGACACTACAGTGGCCAGGTAGACAGTGTGTCAGGTTAATGTCCAGTCCGTCCGAGTGGACTCCAATACCGACTCTTTCATCCGTCTTAGAACCATCAGTGTAAAAAACCAACGACCCCGTAGCCAGGGGTGTATTGTTATTCCAGTGATCCCTCGACGGAATCAGACAAACATAGTTTTTGTCAAAAGCATACTTGGGACTAGTGTAGTCAGTCTCAGACGGGAGGTTATAGTTTTGTAGAATCGTTGAGTGACCGTACTCCAGGGTTTGCCACTGACCTGTTTCACGTAAGCGTAGTGCCGTGTTAGCAGCCATTTGTTGGCCGAATAGATCTAGCGGTAGCAGATTGAGCACAGCGTCAAGGCCAACGGAAGGAGTAGTTCGAAGCGCTCCAGTTATGACAATAGAAGCCATTCTTTGTACTTTCGTCAGCAAGTTATAATAAGTTGTTTTACTGAGTGCCGACCACCATACGCATACACCGTACAGTAGAATCGGTCGTTAGGGATGGGCACAACCGATATTTTTGAGTAACAGTTCCAACTGTTATTATGACTCGCAAGTAACAGTTCCTTGTTACCGGTCCAGTTCCTGCTCCTAATATTATAAATTACGTCACGTCGTAAAGCAAGTTACTCGAGTGCAATAAGCAATGTATGTACCTACGTGTGCTTCGTTGATATTTATAGTGTGAATTGGTATAGTGAAATAGTGACTGGCTGTGACTCTAAACTCTTTTCTATGTATAACTAACACTTCACAAATAGGTTGAATTATCTTATATTCGAGGAATGCCATTATTTTTATGCTCAATGCATCTTATATTGTTATCAATATTAACACTCCTCTAGTAGTGTAGTGACCGGTTGCGACCAACAGTGACAGCTGTGAATGTGGACTCTGACAGAAAATAGTGACTGGATGTGACTGGGGGTTGGCGAGCGAAGCGAGCAGGGGGCGAAGCCCCCTAGTTTTTAAGTAAAATATATTCTACCCTTCGCTCATAGAGTTAAAGGGTATATATTATCTTTGTCATGAAGTCTGTAACGCATTGAAAGAAGCATCTCCAACCATATATAAAGTATACATATATGATTAGCATGACTTGGGGAGTCGATTGGGCGATGTCCGTCTGTCTGTCTGTCTGTTGCGACGCGTTTTACTCGGCGGGTATTGAAGCTAGCGAGCTGAAATTTTGCACACGTGCTTATCATTATTGTAGGCTGTTTGTATGTTTGAATCGCCGAAATTGGATAACTGGGTCATGGGGCTGCCATAGAAACCCAGCTCCCCAATTTAAGTTCTTCTAAGAAAAACTTTTTTGTTTATGAGCCAATCTTTACCAAACTTCATATAAATGAATCTCTATTGATGTCACAAAAAATATGTAAAAATGGATGGAATCGAACAATAGGGTCATGGGGCTGCCATACAACCCCCCCCCCCCCATTTTGGTTCTTCTAAGAAACATTTTTTACACCAATTTCATAAAACCTTGAATTAATTTGTATTTATTAAAGCAACTAAAAAGGTCAAAACAAATGGAATCGTACCATGGGGCCTTGCTCCCGCATACCCCAATAAAATTTTCTGTATTAATATTTTTATTTGCCCACTTATTCCAACCAAACCCCATACAAATATTGTTTTGTCGACGCAACGATACTTTTGAGAGGACGGAATGAAAAGAATGGGGGGGGGGGTTAAATACAAGTCGCCCGAAAAAACTTTTAGCCCGAGGGGAGCGAAGGGTATTCAAATTTCGGCCGTGCCCGAAATTAGCCTCGGTCTCGTTTTTTATTCTATATTTTTTGAGATTTCGAATTTTACATTTACGAGTACATTTCACTTATATTCTATAGGCACTGCTTATGATGAAACTCTAACATCAATATCCATACTGGTTACGGTTGGTTCTGGAAAACACAAAATTTGTTTGGATTAGACAGACAGACAAACACTATATGCAAACAGACTTTATAAGATAGAAAAGTGTATTCGTTGTTGTTGGAAATATGTTGAAAATTCTTCTAATAAAAGCATCATTGCATTATTTCATAAACAAAGTTTGTATAAAAATTAGAAACTTTGGCTTAAACTTTCAACATAACCAAATACACCTACCCTGATCGATATCCACCTTTGCTGGGAAATTGCTCAAGATTTTGACGTTGTTCATCTCGACCGCTACCATATGCTCCACTGCCACCGATCGGAAATTGGGCATTTTGTTGTTGATCATCGCGATTGTTGCCGTATCCACCATCAATATCCCCAATATTTCCATATCCTCTTTCATCTTGACCACGACTATAGGCACCGCCTACATTTACATTACCAACATTTTCACCATATCCGCGAGTGGGTTCTTGGTCGCGATTGAATACGCTACCTTCGTCAATCCCATTTCCACCACGTCCCGTATCCTGGCCACGACGCGAGTCTTCATTGCTATTTCGATTGTCTTCATATCCACGACGATTACCGCTATCACGATCTTTTTCGTCACCATGACCACAACCATGACCGTGACCATGATGATGGTGATGACGATGATGATGGTGTCGATGATTGTGATGCCTGTGATCATGTCTACGATCATAGCCGTCGTCATCTTTACGTTCACCACCTCCGTTGCGATCTTCACCGGAATTCTCGTTTGATGATGCCTCCTGTTGAGCCAAGTGGCTTCCGTAGCCAGCAGTCTTGCGTCCTGATCCGTGGCCAATGCTACGATCTTCAGCTTCACCGTAAGTGTATGGTGCACATGTTGCACATGCAATCAACACTGCTAAAACAGCCTATGTGGACAATATAATAGTAATTTCATAGAATTTAGTAATGATAAAAGTGGGGAAAATTATAAGAACTTACCACAAACTTTAGCATTTTTCGTAAGAGCCTTCTCTGCTAGCTCTGAATCAATAGACCAGAATTTTTACAATGAACCCAATTCATAAATTAACGTTTTCTGATAGTATAATCTAGAACGAAGTGCTTACGCATTTAGTATAATTGGGATGTTCGCAAAGTTTTGTTCATTATTATACTCTACCCTACCATTTATATGTCTTATATGGCCTATCTGCTCGCACGATAATTCCCGAAATAATGAAGCAAGCAGTTTGAAATGTTGGTCAGATGTTTCATTGTTGGACCAAGTGATCCCCCACCTCCCGTACACATTATCTCTTTATAATTCGGCCATAATTTCGACAGAATATCGCTAGCTAGTCGAATTGTAGCTATGGCCTTCTTCTTCCTTGCCTCGTTCTTTATACCGCTCCATGGTTTCGCGTTGCTCGACTTGCGGTGTAGGCACAATTGTAGCTTTGGTATGTCCTCCCCGCAGGGGGGTCGGTGTCCTTGTGACATCAGCCAGAAATGGCTGTATGTAGTGGGACAACGATCTTTGGTGAGCTGCGACACCACGGACCTAGCAGCGCAAGGGGGCCCCTGGTATAGTTGATACGCCATGGCGTGGATCTGTACAAAGACCATTCGGGCGGTAACGTTCCCGAGCTCCTGAGTTATGTACGGGGGGCTCATGGCGTGACCTACCTCCTCCCATAACTTACGGGAGGGAAGTCACTAAACGCCAAGCACGATTATGGTGTCCTCTGGTGGGGGAGTGCATCGTATGGTAAATCGTGTGAGCTTCGGAGTTGACGGCTTCGCATGACCCGAGTCCAGAAGGGGCTAGTTAGGAAGAACGGCCTTGGTGGTAAATGCCTACGCGCCTATATCTAACTAGTTTGTGGATTGATGACCACACTGCCCGAATCGCATTGCTGACTAGTATACTGAAGGGGCCACCTGGATGTGAAAAGCAGCGCTACGAGTCTGCACAGGCTCGTAGTCACAGGTCCAACGAGCCTGGGATATGTACATCTGAATTCTGACGTGAGGCTTAACCAATAGGGGGCCGAAGGAAGATCACACCTGCTATATAGTGTACTACGGGGATGGGTGTGCCCAGGGGACCATGGTCCTTGCCCATCAAGGTTTTGGCCTCGTAGTGGCTGGAGGTTGTTACCCAAGTCATCCAGCTAGTGATGCAACCCTGGGGTTGGGTTCCTGAAGGTGAGTGCATTCGCCGGATGGAGAAATCCCCGTCTGGCAACAACATCTTGTCAGTAAAAGCCGAAGGTGCAAACAGTTCGAGGGACCGGGAGATAAAGCCCGAAAGGCTAGGTGCTCCTCTGACGGTAAACCTCGTAGATGGTATAAACTTGTGGTATGTCCTTATAAAATATTTAAAGTGAAGCAAATCCGATCCACGGACCTCTACTTCCCCTGGAAAAAAATTAAATTGAATACTTCAGGTTTCTTGGTCTCTAACACTCATCGTGATATCACGATTAGAATTGAAGAAAACTCTTTAAAGTATCCTTTTAAATACTTGCCGTTCTGTTTGAAAAGAACAGCTGGTATAAATCAGGACGCCGCACAGTGGGGCGAAATCAATGATTTTTCGGACATCGCATATTTGCGAAGATGAACTATTGTAAAATATACCATGTACTATAAGTTGAAATTCCTTGTGCTGAATGGAATAGTGGCAATGGCGCCGGAACAGGGGGGCAGCGGGGGCAACTGTCCCTCCAATATTTTGGCTAAGGTGGCAATTAGTACTACATATATTGCACTATATTAAAAATTAAAAATTATTTATTTTATATTTTTTATACATATACAATGTTCATATTCAATTATTTTTCTAGTGGATATTTTTTCCATGATGGAATACTTGGTTCGCAGAAAGTTGCAACGAGAACTAAACCACTGACCGTTGATCAACCAAAACGAGGAAGTTTTTCATTCTCCTTGTCAGAAAATTTTCCGCGAATAACCGGGCTCATTTTCGAGGCATGATGATGAATATTGAATTTGCCATGTTCTCGTTTCGATTTCGATACTGATGATCTTCGCGCACAGTTAACTCTTTTGAAGAATATGCCGGGAGCTTCACCTAAATGTTGCGCCGAAATTGCTGATCACTTTCGAAGTATATCGAGCACAGCAAAGTGTCTTTTGAGCAATAGGTAATACGGCTAGTAACATTACTGCTGACGGTTCCAGCATCAGCAGCATCATCAGAAAGGTCGTTCAGTGCTTTGCGACGTCTTAAAACATGCCCACGTTCAAAAATTACACAAAAATGTCTGATACATCTAATCCTTCTCCATGCTCACAGGGATCGAACAGGGAATTTAGATCTGTCAAAAATCATGAAAGAATTCGTTTTTCGAGGAAACCGGAAAACAACCTTTGGAAAAATCGTTGACTTTAGGGGTAACAAAAAGAAACTTAAAGGTTATTCTTATCTTGGAGACTTCTAGGTTTTATTCGATCAAGTACAGAAAGGGTTAGCACCAATTTCGTACAAATTTGAACATGAAATTGAGTTTTTCTAGATAGGGTGTCCGGAAACTAAACTATCGCTTAAGCACCGAAATATGATTATTAATGTCATTTACAGCAAAATATGTGTACCGGGAATATGCCGAATTCTTAACTCCTTGGCTACCAAAAGCATTTAAAGATTTTGCAAAAATGCTACCTCTGTGGGAAAATTTTTTTTTATATGGTCACAAAATTTTGTCTTTGAAGCTGTGTAAAACCGTAAAAAATAAACTGCTTATACAATTTTTATGGTGTTTATTAAACAAAAAAAAAATTGAAAAATCATAAAATGTCTTTGGAAGCTGAAGAGCTAATAATTTTGTTATACTCCTTTTTCTGGAAATATCACGAGGAATCATATTTGGGTGCCTTTATGCGATAGTTTCCGGACATTCCGTATAGAACGAGATCTGTCAAATTGTTATGGAAGCTGCGCTGTCCTGTACTCCATTCAATAAAACGCACCTAATAACTAATTTAAATTAAAAAGGACGTTTCAGTTATCGAGTACAGGACAGGACTTTTCTGTCATGGTTGATTTTGAATTTCTTAATAATGAAGAGGATTATGACTAAACGCAAAACCTCTTTTATCACAATGAATTTCACAATAATCCTAAGTTTTGCAAGTCTCTCGGCGAATTCTTCGCCTTTAAATCGCTCAAAATCATCAATTCGTTCCATAAAATGCAAAATTTCTTCGAAAAAAAGTCTTTTTTTTCGGAATTTGTTGATTTTTTTACATTGGAGCGGAGCGGAGCGATCTTCAAAGCAAAAGTCGCTCCGCTCCAGCCTGCAAAAAACCGCTCCACGCTCCGCTCTTTCGCTCCGAAATTTAAGGTCGCTCCGCTCCGCTCCAAATCCCTGGTTCAAATTTGGAAAAATTACAAAATTTATGCGACATAGAAAATGCAAACGCAAATACATATCAATACGGTTCTTTTAACGGATAATTCTGAATAATTTACAAAACTTACTCTTTTATGTAAGCTTTTCAGGAGCGTATAACAAATAGTCAAAATACCGAAACAAACGACTTTTCCCTTCACGAATTACGAGCAGCTAAGACAATTTCTGGTAAAGTAGGATCTTTTGTAGGGGAGGTGATGGAATCTTTGATTTAATCGAATCTGTATTTAGTCCTGTCGAAGGATATTCAATTAAAAACTAATTTAGCGAATTAGCTTAATTTAGCCAAGAAGTATGACTAATTTGATATGTTTTCTACATAAAATTTGTAGGGGAGGTGCGGGACCTATTGCTCCGATTTGCCCCATTTTCAGAATGAAATGAGCTTTTAACATTGCTAACATGTAAACACAATTTAAAGTCCAAAGCTACATCAGAGTGAAAGTTATTATACAAAAAGTCAAACATGAAAAACAGAGGTTAGTCAATAAAAATAACAACTGCGTAGCCGGTGTCGCAACCAAACTCTGTCTTTTTATTTACTCCATTAATTGTAGACTAATGTATGGTTTAATTCATTTCCCGGCCAAATACGGCAATTTTTTGTTTTTGACGAAATAAGGAAAATATCATGGTTTTTGGTTAGTATCTTTAAAATTGACCGCTATGTTCCTTGTTAGATACGCAAATACCATAACAAGTGCACACAATTTGCATGCACGATCCATTCAATGCGATTTTCAATACATTTCAAAACGGATAAGTGCAACACGGATAAGTGCACAACACGCTTAAGTGCACGCAATTTTTTGGTAGGACTCACAACATTTCGACACGATTTATGACGGATAAGTGCAAATGTTCACAATGCGCAATTTATGCGATCCTAGCCGGAGATACCTAATATTTATTGATTCAATTTATAAAAATGTAGACGAAAGGGAAATCAGGTCTACTGGACAATTTATGTCTTTAAGTAGGTAAGTCTCAGAGTTAAAAATTGCTCATTTTTACACTGAAAAAAATGGTTTAGACTTTTTATCTAAAGTGAAGTAGTTGACTTTAATTTAGATAGTTTTACCAAAGAAATAGCTGATTTCTCTAATCTTCGTAGCTGAAAATACTATTAAATTCGTTCATTTAACCACGCAAGATTAGAAGAAAAAGTTTAGTCAATTCTTCCACGAAAGTTGTTGATTGTACTATTCAAATATAAAATTTAACTACAAACAATCGTTCTTTTTTCTTCAACACAATTTAGCTATCCAACATTTAACAATTTATAGATAATGAATAGCTGTCTTTACAAATTAATTAATTGAATTTGCAAATGTAGTAGATGTTTCAACTAATGACGAATAGAAAAATTATCCATATCTTCGTAACTGTTTCAACTACATAGAATCATAAGCTGAAAATCAACGCGAACTTTAGATGAATTCGACTATTTCTTTAGATAACCATTCTAATTTTTTTTCTCTGTGTAGGGCCGCTTAAGGCTGAGATCAAACATTGTCTTGATATAAAATGTTTAGCAAAAGTAGCAGTCTCTTTGTCATTCCAGCGTTTATGTTAGCAGTCACAGTTGGTCTCCTCCTTTAGATCGCAGGACGCCTTTAAGATAGTCCTTAGGTTGTTAGAAAATTTTGGTTTTTATTTTTTTTGCGAACAAAATTTTTTTGGTTGATGTTTTCCCATTTCTGCAAGCAAGTTATAATTTTGACATCCATAAATTGTAATTGAAAATGTACAAAAAAGAAATATTTTAGGCTACAGACAATTTTTAATGTCCGAAAGCCCACAAAAAGATATATGATCGATGCTCTTCCCTCGATGTTCCCCCTCAAAGCCGGCACCCTTGACGGGATTGTTGTAATCAGCTTTTAATTTGATAATGGTGACCCTTGCATTGATCACATTTGAAAAAGATGGGTAGTGCCCATTTGTTAGTAGTTGTTACCAAAGTTTGAAAACTTTACAAAGTGTACATGGCTCCAGGGGCGAACCCAGGAATTTATTTCGGGGGGTGATTTGTATTTGCAAAGTGGCTCATGAAATCCAACGCTTTAAATGTTCTTAGACCTTAGGCTTAAGAGTGCCCATATACTGTCCGATCGATTGACCAATCGATCTAACGCCCGTACAGCACATACACTATGCAATTTATCGCGCAATCTGAAATGACAATCTCGCGGTTCACACGGGACAACACAACATAGCGAAAATTATATATTTTGTGGCGATGGAAGATCCATTGCTACTTTCGATGGAGAATGGGCCTGTTTAGACACTCAAGCTTTGGAGGTCTGCGCTATTAATGAAAGGTATTAATTCTTTAACGCAATTGCAAATGTTGAATATGTCAAAAACTCACCATCTATTCATACTACATATTAACGAAAGAATTGACATCTAACGATAAATAATGAACAGATGTGGATAGAATGAAGCATTCATCTCTTCTGATGTTGAAAGTGGAAACGGAGCTTGAAGACGATAGGGGAGACAAAAGCACGCATGTGTGGATATAGCCAATGACCGCCACAACCACAACATGAAGAATGACCACTGGTTTATGTTAATAAATCAGCAACTGAAAACACATGATTATCATGACAGATTGTATGAAAAATTGCAGGACAATATGTTTCACACGTCCAAAAAAAAAATGGATTAGATTGTCACATACACCTTCCAATTTATCGGGTAATAAAAAAATTGCTTCAATCGGTTGGAAGGTCTATGGGCACTCTAAAACGATAGTCTGACGTCGGGCATAGTGAAAATCATCACTTAGGTATTTGATTTATCAATAAAGATATTTTGTGTGAATTTTATTCATACCTATAAATTTCATTATAAAATTTCGGGGGGTGTTTCATCCCCCAAATCCCCCCCTGGGGTTCGCCCCTGCATGGCTCTGTATAATTCAATTGTTGAAAACTATAGCGTTACATGGCCCACAAAAGACTTGATTGATCCGTATTTTGCAATGCAATTATTGTTTGTCTAAACCAATGGTTCCCAACTCAGAAACGTCTGCAGACCACTTATCCTGAAAATGGATCTCGACGGACCACCATTCAATAATAATGAAACGAATTAAGGATTCAATTTTTTTTTGTCGAGGTACTGTATTGAAACGCACACGCTCTATCTCCCATCACAAATTGTTCTTATTATTTTGTTTGTTTGTTATTCCCTATTTAAAAAAAAATGACTGATCATATAAAAATCCTTCGTATAACACATACATACGTTATCTTGGTGCTATAGTTTGTGGAAGATGACTTACTGAGAATTAGGTTCGGCTTCCATCTCTTCGAAGGCGGAGTCCAGAAGTTCCTAATGCAACCGATTGGCATTACGCTGGAATTTGAATACTAACACCATCTTGTTAGGGAGCCTCACCAGTTGAAATTTTTCTCGCAAAGGTATCTTAACTCAAAGAGCTAGCTTCGATAAAAAGTTATCCAGTCATCGGTATAGCTCGGTCTTTAGACTGGGATTTGTGATAATGTTCAGCGCGAAAACCCTTTGGAATTTTTGCTAACGAATTCGAAAGTTCTAATAATTTTGGAATTGGGCTATAAACAACGAACATAAGCAACCCATCGCCATCCCATAATCACGGATCATGCATAATGGTCGTATCCGTCCTGTTTTTGGCAGGAGAGTCCTGCTTTTTCGACCATAACCTGCCGTCCTGTCAAAACCACAAAAGTCCTGCTTTTGTCCGGCTTTGCCCTGTTTTTTACCATTGGCATCTTACCAAATGACGAATAAATTTAATGAAAACAACAATTTACAATTAAATTTTATGAATCAGCCAGGCGACCAAGTCCGCTTTTTATATTGTCAAAGTTAGAGGGGATCTCAGGGAATTATTGCTCCTGAAGCGCGCTGAAACATTATTTACAGACATTGTCAATAAATCTGTCTTTCAAATATTACAGCTTAAAACAGCACCAGCTATATAAAAATTTTGGGCATAATATTCAGCGCAGATTCATTTACCCAGACGCGACCAAAATCACCAATTGATTGCTCTTTACTAAGTCCTGGTCTATTCTTGATAAATACAGTGGAAATCTTTTATAATGATGTATCGGCTATAGCGACGGAGATTTATAAGGCCCCTGCAGTATAATTGTTGATGGATGTAGCGACTATCGCTGTGGCGACCGATCGGTTATAACGGCGGAGTTTTTGCGGCCAAATAGGCCGTATGTATGTGATAATACGATTCCCGTGCAAAATACCCCTCTGATTGAACTTCACTGAAACAAGTGTTTGAGCTTGACAAGAAATCCACACTTGTTGCTGACAAATTCGAAACGTACACAAAAATTACAGACGCATTTGTGTTTCTGGTTGTCCTTCTTTCTATCCTGCTTTTTCAGTAGCATTGTCCTGTCAAACGACGATTTTTAGTGGATTTGTCCTGCTTTTTACGTTAAAAAATTTACGAGCATTATCATGCAGCAAAGTAATTACTGGATAATCTGTTACATGATGATGAGAGCGCATGTTTGGCATATGACTTTAATTAGTCAGAAGAAAATATGTATAACTTTTTTGTAACAAGTCTCAAGGGTCTCCCCGCGGACCACCGACGACGAGAAATATTAAATTATGAGCTACAATTCTCAATAATTTTTTGTGTCAGTTTTGCAGCGAACACATGGTAATTATAACCAAATACTGTTTAAAAAAGCCATTAGGTTTTTTAGAAAAATATGGGTCCGAAAGTTTTTTTCTGTTTGAGCTCTTAAAATTGAAATTACGTGGTTTGGTCTAGACTGCAATCGCGAAACATTTTGCTTTGTATATAAAATTGTGATATCCATTCAAGGAGCACATTCCAAACCGCCCTGGCTGTACCGGGGCTTGTAATTTAGGAATGAGAGATCGAGATATTTTTAAATGGAGTCATTATGTTTTGTTAAGAGTCATATAATTGAGAATAGTATTACAATATTAGAAATTATTAACCCTTTTGAAATGAATTGGTATTAAAATAAATTGAGTTCAGCCAATTGCTAACATGCCACTTGTGTCTGTAAAAGAAGTGTCACGAAAGAACTAATCCCACATCCTTAGAACTTCTGCTACGAAAAGTACAAATGTACACATTATTGTTGGTATAAACTGGAAAATTGTCCTAGTTCATTTTTGCTATTATTTTGTTAGTTATTAACTTTTTCCAAGTGTTTCAATATCAGTTGTTGCCACTAGTTTTCATTTATGCTATGTAAACTACATAGATAGTTTGTATGTAACACTGATAAGTGCACAACACACTTAAGTGTTCGAAAAAATTGTTAATTATCGATGTGCACTTATTCGTGTTTTACTATTTTTCCCCATTTTAATGCGTCCTTAATGTAAAAGCAGGGATCATAGATGGTAGAGAGACAACAGGGACAACTCTCATCGGGGCCTCGATTTGGGAATAACCGTATCAAATAAGCAGAGCTTTCTCTTCAATCCAATTTTTCATTGAGCTTGTATAAATGTATAAAAACGTACAATATGTAAGTACATATGTGAATATTACCTCGAAGCTGTCAATGTATGCTGATAAGAAGAGGTCAAACTTTGGAGTACATCGTTATACATTTTGTTTATCACTAAAAAAAATAATTATAATTTATTTTGTATTGCTCTCTTTACATATTCTGTTAATTTATTAAAAATTTCGTTTTATTTGTATGTAGAATGTTTTTGACATAAGCTTAGAACTGATTAATATGCATCACAAAACTAAACTATCCAATGGCCAAACAAAACAAACAAAACATTTGTTGTTTTGAGCCGATTCATTTGCCACACTGTTTCCCAACATGAGGTCCGCGGACCTAGGGTCCACGAATGTCTCCGGACACTACTTTTCAAAGAGTCGGTCGAACCGAACCTCGATAATTCGAAATTTTCAAAAAAATGAAAAAAAAATTTGGTGATTGTTTCCAACTGAGCTACTCGACGATACAACATTTCAACTACTCTCTGGTTCTCTATGCTGTTCATAACTGGCTACTCAAAGCCTAAAAATACGAACCGTACCTTGGGAAATGCGTATACCTTAACGAAATTCGTTGGTAATGGTAATGGAGACCCTTTAGAATTGAATAGAATTATAGAGGTTTGTGCTATCGATGTTTGACTGTATTGTTTTTATGAATAATTGAAGTTACTTCTAAAAAATTATTCCATAGTGAACTCGAAGTGAACACCGTCAACTTATTTTTATTTGAAAAATAACGAGACTGAGGCTAATTTGTATGGCAGCAATATGACCCCACAGTCCGATTCAATCCATTTTTACATATGTTTTGTGGCATCAATATAAATACATTTGTGTGAAATTTGGTTGAAATTGGTGCAAAATAAATAAGTTTTTCTTAGATTAACCTCATTTGGGGGGTTGTGTTTGTATGGCAGCCCCAAGAACCCATGGTCCGATTTGTTCCATTCCATAGATATCTTATGTGTCATCAAGAGAAACACATTTGTGTGAAATTTGGTTGAAATTGGTGCAGTTTTTCTTAGAAAAACCAAAATGGGGGGGGGGGGGTTGGGTTTGTATGGCAGCCCCATGGCCCCACAGTCCGATTTGAACGATTCAACCATACTGCCTGCAATGAAAGAAGGACGTGTGCAAAATTTAGGCTCGATAGCTCTTAAACTGGCAGAGTAAAACGCGTAGCAACAGACGGACAGACGGACATCGCCCAATCGACTCAGCTCGTCATGCTGATCATATTTTATATGGTCGGAGATGCTTCCATCAATGCGTTGCAAACTTCATGACAAAGTTAATATACCCTTTACTCTACAAGTGAATGGTATAAAAATGAGTTCATAATTTGCACTTTTTGTGGAATTTTCGGCCAACTCTAACTTCCAAACTGTGATAGCTAGGACTCTCAAAAATATAAAAATCGGAAATTTTTCAAAAATTCTTTCTAAAAACATGAAAATGCAAATTACAATTAATTATTTTTAGAAATACTAATTTTTACACTGGAACCATCAACGAAAGGCTCCTTTTTTCTTAAATGGTGTTACCCTAAAATTATGTATGTAATTCACTATTTGTAAAACTGAACCGAAATGAACTATGACTATGAGGTCATGGGCTCGCATGTAAACTCCACCTCAAAGGTACAGCCACCGAAATAAATATAAGTTCACAAACAAATTCTACCATTTTTCGCTTCTAATAATTCCTGGACCGTTATAAATTTCGAAAATGATTTTTATTATGTTGTTTACAAACTTCCGGTTCGAAATACTGTTACTTTGAAGAAATCATTTTCGTCAGTTTCACTAAAGACTCCATAGTGTCCGATCCTACATTAAGTGTTGCGAAATATTTATACGTTATTTTTCAATTTCTCGCACCGGAAGTATTTTTTTTTGTCGTTTTTTTTTGTGTGGGAAACAGTCTGGTAACATCTAAACGAAACGAAATTTTTTTTTAATAAGTTTCAGTTTTTTTTTTGCAACATGCCACGGGGCGTCTTCCTTACAGGCGAAGAATAAGGTGCAATAATAGCCTATAAGGATTGCGGACTTTCAAACCGCAAGATTGCAGATCATCATGTGTCGTCAACAATTTTCTTCTGCTTCATGAAAATTATATTTGCTTACGTGTACATTTCATACACTACACTCTAAAAAGTGAATTTAAATTTCCACTGGAAATGCGGTAATTTTACACTTTTTCCCGCTTATAATCACATACAGAGTGCATTTTTCAACAATTTCTGTGTAAAATAAGAAAATTACACTAAAATCGGTGTGAAATGTATTTTTACGCTACACTTCTGTATAATTCAGATTTTCTGGTGCATTTTTACAACGTTTATGTGTTTAATTCGGATTTGTGGTGTATTTTTACAACGTGCAGTTGATGTTTTACTCATTTTTTGTAGCGTGCTCTCCAGTTGTCATACTTCAATCGGCTGTACTTAGCACAGTGTAAATTCTCTGCATTTAGAACTCATGTGTACACGCTCTGTGGCTCACTTGGTTGAGTCGCACTCTACGATGCTAGTAATCTAGAGGTCCCGAGATCGAATCTCGGCGTGGTCCAAAATTTCCGTACATGTGCAGATAGGAAATATTTAGTGCTTGCAACATTACACTCCGAAATGATATGCAATGTAACGTTGACTCGAAATTGCCTATAAACGGCTGAGTTACGGTACTGAGAAGAATAACAAGTGTACAGATCGCACAAAAAAGACCATATGGCAACCTCCCATGTAGACGAAAATCTGATCAGCAAAACTCGACCGATTCTTGTTTATATTTTATATATCCTTGAATAGTTTTATTGGTAACTATATTATTTGTAAAGGTTCGCCACTTTACAACGAAAAAAGAGTGAAACCGCATTATATTCCTATTATTACGGATTGTTTTTACACATACCGCGGTGTAAATTTGCTAATATATTGGAGTACTTTTTTAAACATTTTTTACAAGCTGGCCCGGCGAACTTCGTATCGCCTCAACTTTTAAATATTACCAATGTGTGAGTGCGGCAAAAGTACTGAACTCCGCGAATGTGTTGAGGAAATACAGGCAAAGCATAAGAAAATTGAGCCAAAATATGGCCATCGAACGGCATGATCTTGAACATATTGTTAATACTTACACAAAATCTCACGGCTAAATTAGCTGCTTTTAAAAAAGGTCTGAAATAGAAAATGGTCTAATTTATTTATTAGTCTAGCATTGAATTTCCCAATCAAATTCTAATGTGTTATGTATATCATTGCAATGGAAATGTTATGTAGTCTTTTTGTCCTCATATCATTTTTCTGTATATTTTGCCATTTTTTAAATAATCCCAAAAAAACGAAAAATTACCCCCCTTTCTCCCTTTTTATAAGGTTGCGGACCACCATTCGCTTGGACCTCTTTTTCCCATAATCCGGGGGCCATTACCAACCATCCTGCAAAAAAAGATTCCAATGTAGGATTTTTGCCGACCAAATATCCTAATTTTCTTAGACTAACAAAAGCATCAGAAAATGAGCTGCCTTGTTGATTTTTCTCGGTCGATTTTCCAGATGTGTCTCCTACTGAGGATAGCACTTAGTCAGATGTTTATTTGGAAAATACACAAAAATCCGCTAATCTGCGAAAAGGAGGTGGAAAATCATGTTGGCATTGACGATTTTTTTTGCAGATATTTCAGTAGGAATAGGGGTTCTTGTGCTGAAGGGGACCGAATTACTGAGATCCGCCAATTCGAGCAGAGAAACAATGTCCCAGATATCAAATGCGATTGGGTTATTGGGGGTGTAAGCCATTGAGATGGGTTTCTGAAATCCGTTCCAGGAATATTGGCGATGGATCATGGAACTAGTCCTATTTTCTGAAACACGGTAATCCGATCAAGAAATATAGGCAAACGTATGGACAAATTACTGCCTTCATAACTTTCCAGATGTTTCGTTAGCAATAGCAGCATAGCTATTTGGGTTGGTTATAAATTCGGGAAAAGGAATCACAGAAATGTTAACATTCATTCAAGAGATACGTACTCGTATATAGGCAAAAGTTTGTAAATTTTGTAAATTTTTCGTTAGAAATTCTGGTCATCAATTAGATGGAAGCCGTGTAGGGTGGAGTCTACCGAAATTGAATAGAAATAGGCAGAAGAATGTAAGAAAGAGTTTTCATCATAATCTTGCTCACTGTAAATTTACTACATGTTGAAATCCGATAATTCGGTCAGTTGATGTTGGAGATCAATCTGGTGGGGCAAATTTCCTAAACTGTACTCATTGTGAACTTTGCTCATGCTTGAATGCTTGTTTCGCTATTTAGGGTGTCGTTTCGCCCTACTTTCAGACAGGGCCGGCTCTACTATATGAGCAGACTGTGCACTTGAACAGGGCGCCAACCGAAAGGGGCGCCAATTTCACAAATTCAATATGCCTTTAAGATCAAGAGTTTATATTGATTGATACACGTCGTCCACGTATTGTACCGAAATTACATAGAACTCCGCTAACAACCAAACTCGCATGCTAATCGTATTCCATTCCATTTAACCGACGACGCAGTCGCAACTCATGAAACCTTGAAAGACACATCTGCACATCTACGCGAGAGGAAGAGCGAGAGACGTCTTTCCATCCGTTCGCGTTCAAAAATGCTTCGCATATGTCGTCTCGTACTTGTGCGTGCATCACTGCAAACATGCTCCAATTAATCCATACACTTTATATGCGGGATGGGCGCCCTATGGGCGCTAGTTTCATATATTTTATGCTTGGCAGAAGTAAAGAGTTGTGCATTACAGAAATTGTGCACATAAGAAATTGTTGTAGAGCGTACACCCCTATATTCTGCAAAAGAGGGGAATAGCTGCTTTGCAGGCTCGTTGTAGGTGAGATGTGCGTATTCACTTGTCACTTGATAGCTTATTCTCGTAGTCTCAGCTCATACATGTTTCAATTGTATGAGACTGGCGATAAAGGAGTTTTGTACTGTATAGTTTGTAGAAAGAGATTTTACCGCGTAAAATTATTGTCTATGCAATCCATATTACGCGCAGGATAGACCTCGGGAGTGAGATATTTGTCCGCTGCGATTTTCTCAATGAAAATGTATGCTTACGGTCGTGGAATATGTGGCAAATGCAGTGTAATTCCATACGCTACAATCCGAAAATTATTTCATAACTTTTCTCGGCCATTTTATGTATTTCTTTGCATTTCTCGGTCATTTCATCGTGAAAAATATCTAATGACCGGGGAATCGAAAAATACTTTAAATGGCCGAGAAAAATTATGGGACCATTTTCGGATGTAGCTTATAGAATTTCCCAGCATTTCCTACATATTCCAGTAAGTAAGCATACATTTTCATTAACCCTAGAGAGATAATCTACGTCGAATCGACGTACAGAAATTTTTCTTTTTATTATATCTCATTAGTGAAGCTTCATAATTTGTTGGTTCCAAGATTTAACTCAATTCATGTCTGTAGGCGTAATTACGTGGCAAAATTATTGGCTTGAGTGCCACACAGCCTAAGATATTGGGGGTCATAAGTCAAATATACGTCGAATCGACGTATGATTATCTTTAACAAATTTGTACTGAAAAATATTTTAATTGCCCCGAATTGACATTTTTATAAATCTTCATAATGTGAATGTGTATTCACTTGGATATAGCCACTAAAAGCCTGTTTCGATAAAGATATCCTTTATTTTAATATATTGAAAGGACAGTCCACTTTCTCCTAGTACCACTTTTTTAAAATTAATATTATATAAACAAACAAATGATAATTTTGGAAAACCACGAGTTTAACAGATTAATATTAAATACAAATGATTATTTACCTTTTACCAACATGTTACTCTTAACAAAGAAGTTATAAGGATGTTAACTAGCAACACGTCGAATCGACGTATGATTATCTTTTCAGGGGTAAAAAATATGATTATCTCTCTAGGGTTAAGAAAAGCCAACCTCTTTTCCGATTTTAGTGCGGTTAATTTTATTTTTTTTTTTTAGGTAAATTTGTTATCTCTAATAATCATCTTAATTTGCTATTCTAGCTAGTCCAGCTTTCGATATATGTATTGATGTTTTATTCGTATAAAAAAAATGATTTTTTTTAAAAAATCTTCAAAGGCCTGTGGCACCTAAAGGGCTGAGAATTGGGGCTACCACTTTTTTGCTGGAAATCACTTGGAGAATCATAATCCGGCGCGTTTATGCGGCAGTTTCCGGACACCCTGTATAGAAGGGCGACTTTTCCGTATATGAACAGGACGCCATAATACCTAGGACCGGCGATGCTTTCAGATGTAACTACACGCCAGGGTGGTGCAAAATCACTAAGGTCATCAAATTTGTTTGTGAAAAGCATGAGAAAATGAGGAAATGAGCAAACTCTTTTAGTATTTTTCTCCTGCCTATTTTTCTGATTCGGCAGTAGCAATTCTTTTATCGTGAAAGTAAGTCATTAAGTGGCAATAGATATGGCAAAACCAATTCAGTTATTGCAAGTGGGAGTTTTTCAGTTGCATGTAGAAATTTGCTTAAAGAGACAATTCTATACCTTCAAGCAATTGCTTCAATAGTAGACTACTGGCCAATATTTCAAATTGTGAAGAGTTGTTCCCGTTAAAGAAAAAAACAGTACAAAATAATTATTCATCCATCATGCTGAAATCTAATTCGACAAAGAAGGAGATTAAATGCATATATAAGCAACTGGACTGTGAATTCCAAACTTCCAGCGGTTTATAAGCTATCCTGCTGATCCTGGTCGTCAATTTGGGGGAGGGGATGGAATTTACTGAAGTTGGAAAATCCGTTCATGATATAGACAAAAGCTACATAAATAATTTTTGTGTTGGCAAATTTTGCAGAATTTTTGGCAGGTGTTCCACGTACTTGGTCGTGGTTGATAGGAGGAGTACAGGGTGGCATTTACAAATTTTCGCTTATCAATTCAGGTGAAATAGGCTGAATAATGAAAGAAGAAATTGCCTTCAAAATTTCACTTCAACTTATTCCGATGAATAGGGCAGAGTGAGCAATACGGTGGGGCGAATTAACTGAAATCCTCTAATCCGTCTAGGTGATTTTCGAGACTAAATTCATCTCAAAATTCAGTTTCGAACTTTTGCTGGGTTTTAGTACAAATTAACTGAAATAATAGGATAAGGCAAAAAGTTTCTTTAGCTTTCCAGCCTTTCCAAGTGAAAGCAAAATTTGCTGAAATATGCAAAGGCTGAGGAAATTCAACCGCTTTCACATTATTATCGATGGATTTTTGAATGTTTCAGAAGCTGTTCGGTTGGTGCTTATGGAAGAGAGAGGGGGCGGGAGAGATAATTTAGCGGAAGAACGGTCATTTGATAAACATACATATAGCCAAACAAATGAAGAATATAAACTGCTTTCACAATTTTTCTCGGGTTGCAGATGTCTATATAGGTATTCTGCTATTGAGGATGGAAAATCATTCACTGCTGATGAGAGCGGTGATAAATCAGGCGAGGGACAGAATAGAACAAAATCCACTAATCTGCTCAAAAGTATGGTCTTCATAAATTAACACGTTGCAAATTTTTCGCATGTTGCAACTTTTGACAGTTCAAGGTGGAAACCAAGGAGGGTCCAATTTACTAAAATTACATAGAATTGTGAGGGCTAATGTGGGGAAGACCTGTCTTCATTAACTCTGTCGTTCATGTGTCGATCCAGTCAAAGAAATTTGAAATCCGCAAATATATGACGACAGTTATTCAATTTTCAGAAAAATTTGTTTTAATAATTTGGCCTTTTGCGAATTTTATTCGTGTTTCAATAGCAGTTATTCTCTTGTCCGGGGTATAGATGGACCTTATCTTACTGAAATGCACTAAGCTATTCCGACGATAGAGACAAAGGTATGAGAATGAAGCATTTTCACAATTTTAGTAATTGTAATTTTTACTACGTTTCAATGAATACGTATTGTAGTATAGGTGACCATATATTCTTCACTGAGTAGAGACCAATAATTTAGAGTAAGCTTACTGAAATTCTGTCATTCGTTTAAAAAATATCGGGAAAGCTTGTGAAACACAACTAACAAAATAAAACAAACAAAACACCAGTATAACTATATGGATAGGTATCCGGTGAGGCAAATTTTCTTAAATCACCTTATTACCTAAAAATAAAGCCTAAAATTGGCTCTTTTAGCGTTTTTTTTTTGGAAGCGGTAATACGAAATTTCGGTCGCTGTAGTAACGTTGCAGAAGTCTTTTAGAATTTTTTTCGCAAGATAGATAGAGACCAAGCCGTTGGTCTAAAACGTTGCAAATGACGGCCAAACGACACACAAAAGCTGCTTTTTAAACTTTTCTTATAGAAAATTTTATTATTGTTTTTTTTTTTTAGAAGAGAACAATGCGGAATAGCAAATTAACCTGCAACGGCTTATCCTTTCAGGAGATAAATGCAAGTTTTGTGAAAAAGAATTCTTCTTTCTTTCTTTCTCATTGAGAATTTGTTTGAGTTTCAATTTCATTCAGATATTCCGGATGAGGATTAAATCAGCAAGGCAATATTCCAAAATTACGCCAAGACATTCAAGTAATATAACCCAAAATATAAAAAAACTAATTGTGAATTGTTGCTCATTGTATATGTTCAAATTATTTCAATGGGTAGGGCAAATCCAGTGGAATCAATTTACTGAAATCCAGCAACTCATTTATGAACTGTACGAAAAGGAACTGTTCTTATAATTTGATCATTGTGAATACATATTTTGCATGTTTCAATAAATATTCTGCTATTCGTGCGGGTGACCTAATCGTTTGCAGTTCTGTTCGCTAAACGATCAAAAAATAAAGATAAAATTATGAAAAAAAGTTATTGTGAATTGTTGCCTATTGTGAATTTCCTGTACATACATATACTTCTTGTATAGACCAACCTGTTGGGGTACACTTACTAACAATCAGTAATTCGCCCAAGAAATACAGGAAAAGGTACGATAGATAGATAGATACTTCCGCTCATTGTGAATTTCTCATATGCATCGATAGTTTTTCCTTCAATTGGGCTAAACACCAATCCAGTGGAGAAAATTTACTGGAATCCGCTGATACAATCAAGGAATATAGGCAGAAAAAGCCAAAAAAGAAACCTATTGTGAATTTTGGCTCATTGTGAATTTTTTGAATGTTTCAATAGTTATTATGTTATTCCGGCCCGAGACAAATCCAACGAACCAAAAATCATGAAAATCGGTTCAGCCGTTCTCGAGTTATAAATGGTGTAACTAACACGACTTTCTTTTATATATATAGATAGATAGATGTAAAATTACACTTGATTTGCAAATTTAGATTGCAGAGTAATTTCACTATTAAAATAGAAGGAAACAAAGTTTCCTTCTATTATAAGAGTAAAAATTTCATAGAGTGTATAAAAACAAGGTTGAATTTTACATCGAAAACTCGTTGAATTTTACACATTTTTTCTAGCAAAATTGCAGTAAACGTTTATTTTTCAACCAAATTTCTAGTAAACCCACAAAATAGTGTAATATTACACATATTTTTTAATATTACTCAATTTTGGTGTAATTTTACACCACATTTGGTGTGAAGATGTGTCATTACTTTATTTTTGTGTAACTTTACATTTTCAGTGTATGTTTACAAATAATTTTAAGGAAATTTTAATGTAATATTACGATTTTGGTGTAAAAAAATGCACCTGCATTGTGTAAAACTGTTCCAATACTTTTGTGCATTAATGCATTTTCCTGTATCTGTCAAGTCGCTTGTTCTGTGTGCAGTTAGTCTGTTCCGTCCGAAGTGCCTTCATGTGAGCATCATATTACTGTTGTTGTTGTAGCGCTTTTTTGCTCTTGAACCGAAAGATGAGTGGCAGCTCTTGGTCGTTGGAATAACGGGAAGCTCCAGGACGATTTACATCGAAGGCTGCCGTAAATATTATTAATTAATTACAGAAATCCGGATGTAAATTTACATTTTTCCAGTGCAATATTACCGTTTGTAGATTTACACCATGCATCCTTCTGCAGGACCATCTAGTACCCGCCAAAAAAAAATTGGCGGTATTTTGACGGGATTTTTTTATTATTTAATAGCGGGATATTGAAATGGCGCGATTTTGGAATGGCGGGATTTTGAGGTGGCGGGATTTTGAAATGGCGGGATTTTGGAATGGCGGGATTTTGCAATATCGGGATAACGTAAAGCGGATTTTTTTGAAAAAGCGGGTTTATGAACGGGCGGGATTTTGTTTTTCGGGATTATGTAGGTATCCCATTTTTAAATGGACGATGAGCAAAAACCCTTTTTTTATCTTGGTAAAAAAAAATATGTCCATCCAGGCAAGCTTACTCGACCTTGAACAAATGTATTGTAACCTACATTTTTATTATGAAGTTGTATGAAAAAAAAAAGTTCTTGACTAATTTGAGAAAGTCCGATAACAGTGAAAAAAAAAACGCTAGCACGTGATTTAGGTCATCAGTAGTAAAGATCCCGAAGAAAAAAATTGTAAAAAAAGCTTCAACTATTCAATTGTATTATGAAATTCTAAAAGATAGTTAAAAAAATAAAAAAATAAATGATGACCTCTTCGTATCTGTATTTTTTTGTTTTTTTTTTTTCAGCCAGTCAATTTTTTGATTATTTTGAAATTTCACTATAAAAGGGCTGTATGCCGCACAGAGGGAATATTACAATTAATACTTTTAATAAGTAAAGTTCTTTTTAGAGAAGTATCAAAATGAAATTTGTTGTAAGTTCGCTTGCTTCTCCTTTTGAGTGTGTTTTATGTCTTTAAAAAAACGCCATATTTTAGACAATTCAAAGGTATACTATTTATGTTGTTATTTTATTTTTTTGTAGATAATTCTTGCTTTGTTGATCGTTTGCGTTGCCGCTCATGGTGGCGGACATGATGATCGTCGTGGTGGCCACGGAGGCAACCAAGGCTACGGAGGCAACCAAGGCTTCGGAGGTGGCCATGGAGGAAACCAAGGACATGGAGGAAACCAAGGACATGGACAAGGTTTTGCCGGCAATCAAGGCGGCCGCGGACAAGCTGGATACGGCAATCAGGGAGGACATGGAAGTCAGGGTGGACGTGGATAATTATATGCCTGGATAAAAGAATGGCCAGTACGACCGCGTTAATAAATTTACGCTACGAAATAAGAGAATATCTAAATGAATTGAATAAAATATAAAAAAAAAATCAATAAATTGCTCTTTGTTTTTTAAGTTTTATCAATCGCTGACTTATACGACGCTTCTTCAGTTAAGTAAGCTTGAAGCTCGCAATATTCCTGGGGCAAAAAAGAATTCGTTTTTGCTTGATTCCATTCTTGAATAGCAGTTTGATGAAAAAAACGCCTTCAAAATGTAATCAGCACAAAAAATTGCAAACTAGTTTTCAGTAATCCGATAGCAGTTAAAAAAGAAACCGGCACATGCCAATTTGGTATAAGTACCAAATTTAGGTCATCAGTAGTAACGACCCTGGCCGAGAAAAAACTCCCGAAATATTTTTTTTTTAATACAATTCGTATACAATCTGCCAATTTTCGTTAAATGTAGTATAAGTTCAATTTATTAGCAAACAACATTAACGTAAACATAAAACAAAAAATCCCCGATACTAATCAAGACTTTAATCATACTCAGGGTTAATTTTATTTATTTGGGTTGACTCGAGGTATTTGTGTGGTTTTTTTTTTGCTCCTCTAAAAAAATGCTCAAGATGCCAAGAACAGCTCCCATATTATTGTATAGCATCTTATCTCATAAACTTTGCAAGTATTTCAAATGAAATTAAACAAAATACAAAAAAAAATCCAATCCAACGAAAATAAATTTATTAATGTTTTCATGACCTCTTATCACTATTGTGATTAGTCGGTACTTTTTAACGAATAACCCCCCACTCGTATAGTTCTGTAATCTGGGCGAGAATTACATAAATGCTGTTTACAAACAAATTCTCCTATAAAAGGCTGCGTATCGCACAAACGGAATATTATAAGTACACAAGTTCTCGATTCGAGTAGTAAAGTGCCCTTCAGAAATACAAACATGAAATTTGCTGTAAGTTCTTCTCCTGTAAAACTTGTGAAACTGTTCAGTTTTTGGGATTTTAATTTGTTTTGAACCAAAATAAGATACCGGTTTTAAAATGAAAATTTCGAAATCTTTATTTTTGTTTTCTGCTTTTAAAAATACCAACAAATTTTAGAAAATTGTTTTCGGTATTTGTTTTTAGTCTGGCTGGTCGAGCGGTTAGTGCGCGCACCTTCGGTGCACAGGCTCATGAGTTCGAATCTCACCGTGTTCCATTGTGTTTTTCGAACTCACGAGCTTGTGACAGACTATGATCTCACTCAGATGTTAAACGAGTACCGAGTTTATGGGGATAAATAACACTGCTGAGCGTGATGCTGATCTCATTACCTCATCAAAAAGCAGATAAGATCTTGGAAATAGGATGTCACTAACACATCCTGTGGCCTTAGTCCAATGTTGGATTGTCGCGCCTGTTATTTATTTTATTTTTATTTGTTTTTTAGAATTCAGTTAGTTTGAAGTGATAAAAAAAAATCAATTAATCTCGCTTAATTGTGGCAAAACCCTACTTAACTGTTTTCTAACCGGCAAACAACCTAGATATTTCGATAACTGCAGAAAGGCATTACATAAAACCATGCAAAATCATAAATGAATCGCCTTTAATTGCAAAATTACTATAATTTTTCGATTTATTAATTTATGTCATATATCAATCTCTCTTTTTTTGCAGATCATTCTTGCTTTGTTGATCGTCTGCGTTGCTGCCCACGGCGGTGGAAGTGACGATCGTCGCGGTGGTCAAGGAGGCAACCAAGGAGGCTACGGTGGCGGCCATGGAAACCAGGGAGGTTTTGGCGGCAACCAAGGCGGCCGTGGACAGAGCGGATTTGGCAATCAAGGTGGACATGGAAGTCAAGGTGGGCATGGAAATCAAGGTGGACAAGGTGGATTTGATGGTGGACGAGATGGTGGACGAGGTGGTGGTCATGGAAGTAACCAAGGAGGACGCGGAGGACACGACCGTGGTATGAGAATGTTTTCTTTTTTTATGGTGGACATTGGTTTGTTAATAGTTTTTTTTTTTTATATTTTACAGGACACGACACCCGCTATTAATTTAGGCAAATTCCTGCGATATCAGTAATTTACGCTACGAAATAAGATAATAAATAGAGTTATGTCAATTCTGCGAGAATA
Organism: Microchrysa polita; assembly: GCA_949715475.1. Classification (NCBI taxonomy): domain Eukaryota; kingdom Metazoa; phylum Arthropoda; class Insecta; order Diptera; family Stratiomyidae; genus Microchrysa; species Microchrysa polita. The sequence goes on from OX454419.1 coordinate 51,324,443, forward strand.
AAAAATATAAAATCAATTTGTTCTTTTTTTAAAGTTTGATATGAATACCGAATTTTCGTATCGTCATGAAAATTATCACAGCACCAATTTAAAGTGTATGCCTATTACAAAAAGCTAAACTACTACTCAACCTTTTATTAGGAACCTCACGTGCGCCTGTTAACTTAAGTGCCAAATAAAACGCTTCCTTTACGTTACGTTCCAAAGAGCTCCAGTACAATATTGCTTCTGTCCCGTTCCGTGCCATCTGTGCAGTTAAGGTAATCAGACTCTCGAAGACAAAATGCTGCTCAGTGACCATAACAATTTTTTATAGTATTTTGCCTTTTCTAGAATTTTGACAATTTCTGGCGTATACTGGAGTACATATTTGTATTTCTCGTTTTTCACTGGCACAAATTTACCAAGAAAATTTTGCATTTTAGCGAAAATCAGTATTGTCGGATATCTAGTAATACAATAGGGTTCAATCAAACTGAGCCGTATTACGGCACATGCTGCCCTAACTTGCTTAAACAATACTGCATCATGCTACCCGGTACACCGAAGTGTCTGGCTGGTGTAGTGCACGCGCTTTCAATGCTCAGGGTTATGGGTTCGAGGCTCATCGTGAACAAATTAAGTTTATTGTATTTTTCGAGCTCACGACGGACGGACTATGATCTCACTCAGATGTTAAACGAGTACCCATTTATGGGGATAAATAACACTGCTGAGCGTGCTGTTGATTTCAACACCTCAACAACAGTTGAGATCTTGGAAATTGGATGTCACTAGACTAACACATCTGCGGCCATAGTCCAATGGCTGAATTCAAATTGTAAGACAAAACCGGACGGGTAAACTTGCAAGACAAGAACCATCGTTCTTACAATCTGAATTGCACAATGCTTGTCTGCTGGCCACTACAAAAGCTCTCGCCGGGTGTTTGTTTGTGCTAATAAACGGACGGCGAGAGCTTTTGTAGTGGCCAGCAGACAAGCATTGTGCAATTCAGATTGTAAGAACGATGGTTCTTGTCTTGCAAGTTTACCCGTCCGGTTTTGTCTTACAATGTGAATTCTCCCAATGTTTTAATGTCGCGCCTGTTATTTATTTCTTATCCGGTATACAGTTATGTAGGATTTTTCACGACCATCTCGTTCACTCATTCGCCAAATCTTTCGGTATTACTTCACAGCGACGGCCTCAACGTCTTTACTTCGTCCTACTTAGTTCTCAGAAAACATTTTTAAGTGCTGCAGCACTGCCATTTAGATAGACAGGCCGGATTATCAGCTGATCTGTCAGTCGTCATGCAACACAAGTACTGCCATGGTGAGTCATGGTCCGCGCTTAGTACTGCCTATGTAGCGCTCAGTACAATCCACAAATTGTCCACAATCCAAACATCAGTGGCTGTCAGCCTGTCATTTCGTGTCACTAGCTATGATAAACACATGCCAGTGCGTTGATTTTTGAGATAAATATGGTAAGTACGATGTTGATGCATACTATTTTACCACTTGCACTTCAAAAACACACTAAACTAAACCATAACCTTTGTTTCATAATAAACGCTCGGCATATTTAAACGTTTGGGTTCAGAAGCACTGGGGTTTGTGAGCTTTAGAAATGTCAACTGTCACTCGTCACGAACGCACTTTGTCCACTCGTGGACGAAAAAATTTCTGCAGTTCGGCCTGTCTATCTAAATGGCAGTGGCTGCAGACAAACCAACATCTCACTGAGTCATATTTTTACCGCATCCTTCTCCAATTTCGAGGGGCAGTCCATTTTTCTATCTTGTCAACAGAACTCAAGCGACTAAAGGGTGTTTTATTCTGTAGAAAGCATCGAAGCAAGATGGTGGTGACTATTCCTTAAATCCCTTACTTAGAACTCCTTAATTTTATGCATTTCCCCTGAAGTAATCCTGCCCACTGTTCCCCCTTCTCCCACCATCCTCCGAAAAGCTATCTACGCCACTGGTTCTCCTTGACAAAAATCATCAGCATGAAAAGCCTAGTCAATTGGAATAAAGTCTGATCACTGAACTACTATTTTTTATCTGTGCACTGGGCGTTAAAAATACCGCCGTAATCTTCAGCTTAGGCATGTTCGATTAATCGATTAATCGAACTGTAATCGATTATTTTCAATAATCGATTAATCGATTATTTTTGTTTCGATTATACGATTAATCGATTATTAAAATAATCGAGAAATAATCGAAAAATAATCGAAAATACGATTAATCGAAAATACGATTAATCGAAAAATAATCGAAAATACGATTAATCGAAAATACGATTAATCGAAAATACAATTTTTGGAAAAACACGATTTTCGCCGCTTGGCGGAAGATGTCTGCCTGGCAGCAGACCGAAATTAAAACTCACGTCACCCCCGTTCTCCCGCTGCAGCTCCACAAAGTGGTTGTTTCGCTGCTTGGCGGGTGACGCCTGGCAGTAGACGAAAATTCCAATTTGCATATCACCGAACGAAATTGGTGGCAAATGAATGGTCTCGAGTCTCTATCGACGATCCCGAAGTCATTTTTCGCTAGTCACCCCCGTTCTCCCGCTACAGCTCCACAAAGCGGCTGTTTCGCTGCTTGCGGGAAATGTCTGGCAGTAAACAGAAATGACATTTTCATATCACCGAACGAAATTGGTGGCAAATGAAAGGTCTCGACTCCCTATTGACGATTCCGAAGTCATTTCTCACTAGTCACCCTCGTTCTCCCGCTGCAGATCCGCAAAGTGGTTGTTTCGCTGCTTTCGGGAAATGTCTGGCAGTAGACGGAAATGACAATTTTCATGTCGCCGAACGAAATTGGTGGCAAATGAAAAGTATCGACTCCCTATTGGCTTTTCCGAAGTAATTTCTCCCTAGTCACCCCCGTTCTCCCGCTGCAGCTCCACAAAGTGGTTGTTTCGCTGCTTGGCGGGTGACGTCTGGCAGTAGACGCAAATGACAATTTTCATGTCGCCGAATGAAATTGGTGGCAAATTAATGGTCTCGACTCTCTATTGACGATCTCGAAGTCAATTTTCGCTAGTCACCCCCGTTCTCCCGCTGCAGCTCCATAAAGTGGTTGTTTCGCTGCTTGGAGGGTGACGTCTGGCAGTAGACGGAAATGACAATTTTCATGTCGCCGAACGATATTGGTGGCAAATGAAAGGTCTCGACTCCCTATTAACGATTCCGCAGTCATTTCTCCCTAGTCACTCCCGTTCTCCCGCTGCAGCTCCACAAAGTGGTTGTTTCGCTGCTTTCGGGAAATGTCTGGCAGTAGACGGAAATGACAATTTTCATGTCGTCGAACGAAATTGGTGGCAAATTAATGGTCTCGACTCTCTATTGACGATTCCGAAGTCAATTTTCGCTAATCACCCCCGTTCTCCCGCTGCAGCTCCATAAAGTGGTTGTTTCGCTGCTTGGAGGATGACGTCTGGCAGTAGACGGAAATGGCAATTTTCATGTCGCCGAACGAAATTGGTGGCAAATGAAAGGTCTCCACTCCCTATTAACGATTCCGCAGTCATTTCTCCCTAGTCACTCCCGTTCTCCCGCTGCAGCTCCATAAAGTGGTTGTTTCGCTGCTTGGAGGGTGACGTCTGGCAGTAGACCGAAATGACAATTTTCATGTCGCCGAACGAAATTGGTGGCCAATGAAAGGTTTCGACTCCCTATTAACGACTCCGCAGTCATTTCTCCCTAGTCACTCCCGTTCTCCCGCTGCAGCTCCATAAAGTGGTTGTTTCGCTGCTTGGAGGGTGACGTCTGGCAGTAGACGGAAATGACAATTTTCATATCGCCGAACGAAATTCGTGGCAAATGAAAGGTCTCGACTCTCTATTAACGATTCCGCAGTCATTTCTCCCTAGTCACTCCCGTTCTCCCGCTGCAGCTCCCCAAAGTGGTTGTTTCGCTGCTTTCGGGAAATGTCTGGCAGTAGACGGAAATGACAATTTTCATGTCGCCGATCGAAATTGGTGGCAAATGAAAGGTCTCGACTCCCTATTGGCGATTCCGAAGTAATTTCTCCCTAGTCATCCCCGTTCTCCCGCTGCAGCTCCATAAAGTGGTTGTTTCGCTGCTTGTCGGGTGACGTCTGGCAGGAGACGGAATTGACAATTTTCATGTCGCCGTAGGAAATTGGTGGCAAATGAAAGGTCTCGACTCCCTATTAACGATTCCGCAGTCATTTCTCCCTAGTCACTCCCGTTCTCCCGCTGCAGCTCCACAAAGTGGTTGTTTCGCTGCTTTCGGGAAATGTCTGGCAGTAGACGGAAATGACAATTTTCATGTCGTCGAACGAAATTGGTGGCAAATTAATGGTCTCGACTCTCTATTGACGATTCCGAAGTCAATTTTCGCTAATCACCCCCGTTCTCCCGCTGCAGCTCCATAAAGTGGTTGTTTCGCTGCTTGGAGGATGACGTCTGGCAGTAGACGGAAATGGCAATTTTCATGTCGCCGAACGAAATTGGTGGCAAATGAAAGGTCTCCACTCCCTATTAACGATTCCGCAGTCATTTCTCCCTAGTCACTCCCGTTCTCCCGCTGCAGCTCCATAAAGTGGTTGTTTCGCTGCTTGGAGGGTGACGTCTGGCAGTAGACCGAAATGACAATTTTCATATCGCCGAACGAAGTTGGTGGCAAATGAAAGGTCTCGACTCCCTATTAACGATTCCGCAGTCATTTCTCCCTAGTCACTCCCGTTCTCCCGCTGCAGCTCCCCAAAGTGGTTGTTTTGTTTCGCTGCTTGGAGGGTGACGTCTGGCAGTAGACGGAAATGACAATTTTCACGTCGTCCAACGAAATTGGTGGCAAATTAAGGGTCTCGACTCTCTATTGACGATCCTGAAGTCAATTTTCGCTAGTCACCCCCGTTCTCCCGCTGCAGCTCCATAAAGTGGTTGTTTCGCTGCTTGGAGGATGACGTCTGGCAGTAGACGGAAATGGCAATTTTCATGTCGCCGAACGAAATTGGTGGCAAATGAAAGGTCTCGACTCCCTATTAACGATTCCGCAGTCATTTCTCCCTAGTCACTCCCGTTCTCCCGCTGCAGCTCCACAAAGTGGTTGTTTCGCTGCTTTCGGGAAATGTCTGGCAGTAGACGGAAATGACAATTTTCATGTCGTCGAACGAAATTGGTGGCAAATTAAGGGTCTCGACTCTCTATTGACGATCCTGAAGTCAATTTTCGCTATTTTCGCACCCCCGTTCTCCCGCTGCAGCTCTATAAAGTGGTTGTTTCGCTGCTTGGAGGATGACGTCTGGCAGTAGACGGAAATGGCAATTTTCATGTCGCCGAACGAAATTGGTGGCAAATGAAAGGTCTCGACTCCCTATTAACGATTCCGCAGTCATTTCTCCCTAGTCACTCCCGTTCTCCCGCTGCAGCTCCACAAAGTGGTTGTTTCGCTGCTTTCGGGAAATGTCTGGCAGTAGACGGAAATGACAATTTTCATGTCGTCGAACGAAATTGGTGGCAAATTAATGGTCTCGACTCTCTATTGACGATTCCGAAGTCAATTTTCGCTAATCACCCCCGTTCTCCCGCTGCAGCTCCATAAAGTGGTTGTTTCGCTGCTTGGAGGATGACGTCTGGCAGTAGACGGAAATGGCAATTTTCATGTCGCCGAACGAAATTGGTGGCAAATGAAAGGTCTCCACTCCCTATTAACGATTCCGCAGTCATTTCTCCCTAGTCACTCCCGTTCTCCCGCTGCAGCTCCATAAAGTGGTTGTTTCGCTGCTTGGAGGGTGACGTCTGGCAGTAGACCGAAATGACAATTTTCATATCGCCGAACGAAGTTGGTGGCAAATGAAAGGTCTCGACTCCCTATTAACGATTCCGCAGTCATTTCTCCCTAGTCACTCCCGTTCTCCCGCTGCAGCTCCCCAAAGTGGTTGTTTTGTTTCGCTGCTTGGAGGGTGACGTCTGGCAGTAGACGGAAATGACAATTTTCACGTCGTCCAACGAAATTGGTGGCAAATTAAGGGTCTCGACTCTCTATTGACGATCCTGAAGTCAATTTTCGCTAGTCACCCCCGTTCTCCCGCTGCAGCTCCATAAAGTGGTTGTTTCGCTGCTTGGAGGATGACGTCTGGCAGTAGACGGAAATGGCAATTTTCATGTCGCCGAACGAAATTGGTGGCAAATGAAAGGTCTCGACTCCCTATTAACGATTCCGCAGTCATTTCTCCCTAGTCACTCCCGTTCTCCCGCTGCAGCTCCCCAAAGTGGTTGTTTTGTTTCGCTGCTTGGAGGGTGACGTCTGGCAGTAGACGGAAATGACAATTTTCACGTCGTCCAACGAAATTGGTGGCAAATTAAGGGTCTCGACTCTCTATTGACGATCCTGAAGTCAATTTTCGCTAGTCACCCCCGTTCTCCCGCTGCAGCTCCATAAAGTGGTTGTTTCGCTGCTTGGAGGATGACGTCTGGCAGTAGACGGAAATGGCAATTTTCATGTCGCCGAACGAAATTGGTGGCAAATGAAAGGTCTCCACTCCCTATTAACGATTCCGCAGTCATTTCTCCCTAGTCACTCCCGTTCTCCCGCTGCAGCTCCATAAAGTGGTTGTTTCGCTGCTTGGAGGGTGACGTCTGGCAGTAGACCGAAATGACAATTTTCATGTCGCCGAACGAAATTGGTGGCCAATGAAAGGTTTCGACTCCCTATTAACGACTCCGCAGTCATTTCTCCCTAGTCACTCCCGTTCTCCCGCTGCAGCTCCATAAAGTGGTTGTTTCGCTGCTTGGAGGGTGACGTCTGGCAGTAGACGGAAATGACAATTTTCATATCGCCGAACGAAATTGGTGGCAAATGAAAGGTCTCGACTCCCTATTAACGATTCCGCAGTCATTTCTCCCTAGTCACTCCCGTTCTCCCGCTGCAGCTCCCCAAAGTGGTTGTTTCGCTGCTTTCGGGAAATGTCTGGCAGTAGACGGAAATGACAATTTTCATATCGCCGAACGAAGTTGGTGGCAAATGAAAGGTCTCGACTCCCTATTAACGATTCTGAAGTAATTTCTCCCTATTCACCCCCGTTCTCCCGCTGCAGCTCCCCAAAGTGGTTGTTTCGCTGCTTGGCGGGTGACGTCTGGCAGTAGACGAAAATGACAATTTCCATGTCGCCGTAGGAAACTGGTGGCAAATGAAAGGTCTCGAGTCCCTATTAACGATTCCGCAGTAATTTCTCCCTAGTCACTCCCGTTCTCCCGCTGCAGCTCCCCAAAGTGGTTGTTTCGCTGCTTTCGGGAAATGTCTGGCAGTTGACGGAAATGACAATTTGCATGTCGCCGAACGAAATTGGTGGCAAATGAAAGGTCTCGACTCCCTATTGGCGATTCCGAAGTAATTTCTCCCTAGTCATCCCCGTTCTCCCGCTGCAGCTCCTTAAAGTGGTTGTTTCGTTGCTTGGAGGGTGACGTCTGGCAGTAGACGGAAATGACAATTTTCATGTCGCCGAACGAAATTGGTGGCAAATGAAAGGTTTCGACTGCCTATTAACGATTCCGCAGTCATTTCTCCCTAGTCACTCCCGTTCTCCCCCTGCTGCTCCACAAAGTGGTTGTTTCGCTGCTTTCGGGAAATGTCTGGCAGTAGACGGAAATGACAATTTTCATGTCGTCGAACGAAATTGGTGGCAAATTATTGGTCTCGACTCTCTATTGACGATCCCGAAGTCAATTTTCGCTAGTCACCCCCGTTCTCCGCTGCAGCTCCATAAAGTGGTTGTTTCGCTGCTTGGAGGGTGACGTCTGGCAGTAGACGGAAATGACAATTTTCATATCGCCGAACGAAATTGGTGGCAAATGAAAGGTCTCGACTCCCTATTAACGATTCCGCAGTCATTTCCCCCTAGTCACTCCCGTTCTCCCGCTGCAGCTCCACAAAGTGGTTGTTTCGCTGCTTTCGGGAAATGTCTGTCTCATTTGCCACCAATTTCGTTCGGCGACATGAAAATTGCCATTTCCGTCTACTGCCAGACGTCATCCTCCAAGCAGCGAAACAACCACTTTATGGAGCTGCAGCGGGAGAATGGGGGTGACTAGCGAAAATTGACTTCGGGATCGTCAATAGAGAGTCGAGACCCTTAATTTGCCACCAATTTCGTTGGACGACATGAAAATTGTCATTTCCGTCTACTGCCAGACGTCACCCTCCAAGCAGCAAAACAACCACTTTGTGGAGCTACAGCTGGAGAACGGGAGTGACTAGGGAGAAATGACTGCGGAATCGTTAATAGGGAGTCGAGACCTTTCATTTGCCACCAATTTCCTACGGCGACATGGAAATTGTCATTTTCGTCTACTGCCAGACGTCACCCGCCAAGCAGCGAAACAACCACTTTGGGGAGCTGCAGCGGGAGAACGGGGGTGAATAGGGAGAAATTACTTCGGAATCGTCAATAGGGAGTCAAGATCTTTCATTTGCCACCATTTTCGTTCGGCGACATGAAAATTGTCATTTCCGTCTACTGCCCGACGTCAGCCGCCAAGCAGCAAAACAACCACTTTGTGGAGCTGCAGCGGGAGAACGGGATTGACTAGCGAAAAATGACTGGGGAGTCGTCAATAGGGAGTCGAGACCTTTCGATTGCCACAAATTTTGTTCGGTGACACGAAAATTGTCATTTCCGTCTACTGCCAGACATTTCCCTCAAACAGCGAAACAACCACTTTGTGGAGCTGCAGAGGGAGAACGGGGGTGACTAGGGATAAATTACTTCGGAATAGTCAATATTGAGTCGAGACCTTTCATTTGCCACCAATTTCGTTCGGCGACATGAAAATTGTCATTTCCGTTTACTGCCAGACGTCACTCAGCAAGCAGTGAAACCACTTTGTGGAGCTGCAGCGGGAGAACGGGGGTGACTAGGGAAAAATGAAACGAAATCTTCCGCTAAGCAGCGAATAGCGTGTTTTCCGATTAATCGTATTTTCGATTTTTTGTAGTTTTGATTAATCGTATTTTCGATTAATCGTATTTTCGATTATTTGTAGTTTTGATTAATTGTATTATCGATTAATCGTATTTTCGATTAATCGTATTTTCGATTAATCGTATTTTCGATTATTTGTAGTTTCGATTAATCGTATTTTCGATTAATCGTATTTTCGATTAATCGTATTTTCGATTATTTGTAGTTTCGATTAATCGATAATTTTTTTCGATTAATCGTATCATCGATTAATCGTATAATCGATTATTTCTAATAATCGATTATAATCGATTATTTTCAATAATCGAACATGCCTACTTCAGCTTGCCAGTTCACCACTATAGCTTTGGGAAAAGTAACATACACTCGGAACTAAGAAACCGGACAATTTTACTTTTGTTAATTCTACGCTAATATAACGAAAGGTCTTGACCACCAATGAACGGATCTGTTCCCTCGATCCACTTTCTTTCACCTGGTATAGCATACCCCACCTACTCCTCCCGGAAGCTGCAATTTCGGGTTGGTTTCATTAGGTATTGAAAATGTATATTTCGTTGGGCTACAGTTGGAAAACGGCTGTGACTAAGAGAAAAAAGTCTTAAGATCCATTGTTTGGGAGTCGAGACCTTTCAATTGAATTCAATTTCACTAAGCGTTACGTAAACTCATCCCGTACTAAAAACAATCAATTTATTGTGCTGTAGCGGGAGAACGGGGTCACCCGGGGGGAAAAGAGTAAAGGATACGCTCCTAGGGCGTCAAGACCTTTCGCGATAGTAAAATAATAAATATCGACTAAAAAAGAGCCCGTTTTTGGCACCGAGTGTACATATGTATTTAGTTTCATATCGACAATACTAACGATTCGAATTATTTCCCATCAGAGTATCCGCTCCACAATGAGCATCTAATTTCACCTTCAATGGAGTACCTATACCTATACCTATACTTCTGAGCATTGACTTTCATTAGAAGTTCAGTCCAAACACCTTTCTAAGAAGTAAATTAACTGCAATATTCGCTGAAGTTCTGTTATGTACTTACGAAAACGCCGGAAATCAACGCATGTTTAAAAAAAATTGTACACCTCCAATGAATGCGACTGATCTACTTTCAGCTTAAACTAGTGACGAAGGGCGGCAACTCGACTACTGCCCAGGGGCGCTACAGAGGGTTAATCCGGTCCTGAGCCTAGTACTGACATCGAGAGTGAAATTTTTTGTCCGCTGCGATTTTTTCAATGAAAATGTATTCTTACTGTCGTGGAATATGTGGAGAATGCTGGGGAATTCCATAAGCTACAATCCGAAAACAGTTCCATCATTTTTCTCGGCCATTTTCTTTTTATACCCTTCGCCCATAGAGTGAAAGGGTATATTAACTTTGTCATGAAGTTTGCAACGCATTGAAGAAAACATCTCCGACCATATAAAAAGTATACATATACATATGATCAGCATGACTTGGGGAGTCGATTGGGCGATGTCCGTCTGTCTGTCTGTTGCGACGCGTTTTACTCGGCCAATTTAAAAGCTATGAAGCTGAAATTTTTCGCAAATGCTTCTTTTTGCTGCAGGTTGTTTTTATGTTTGACTCGGCAAAATCGGTCAATGGGGTCATAGGGCTGCCATACAAACCCAGCTTCCCAAATTAGGTTCTTCTAAGAAAAACTTTTTTATTTGTGTACTAATTTCAACCAAATTTCACGCAAATGAGTTTCTATTGATAAGACTAAACATATGTGAGAATCGATCAAATTGGACCATGGGGTCATGGGGCTGCCATACAAACATCACCCCCCCAATTAGGTTCTTCAAAGAAAACCTTTTTTATTTGTGCACCAATGTCAATTAAATTTCACATAAATGTGTTTCTATTGATAACACAAAACATATGTAAGAATGGATCAAATGGGACCATGGGGTCATGGGGCTGCCATACAAACCTAACCTTCCAAATTAGGTTGTTCTAAGAATTTTTTTTTTATTTGTGCACCAAAATCAACCAAATTGCACACAAATGTATTTCTATTGATGACACAAAACGTATTTTAGAATGGATCATGTTAGACCATGGGGTCATGGGGCTGCCATACAATTCCAACCCCCCATTTTGGTTCTTCTAAGAAACATTTATTACACCGATTTCACAAAACCTTGAATTAATGTATCTTTATCAAAGCAACTAAAAAGGTCAAAACAAATGGAATCGTACTATGGGGACATGCTCCCGCATCCCCCAATAAAAATAAATTGATAAAATCGCAGCGGGAAGAATTTCACTCTCGATCTTAATTCAGCACTTAAGGCATAAACGTATGATTTCAGATTAGGATTTCCGTAAGGATAGTCTTATAATCTACCTTTAGAATCTGTCTTTTCATGATATCAGCAAAGTACCCACTTATTTAAAAGTTTCGTTTCGTTTATTGCCATGGATAAACTGATACCTACAGCTATCAGCATGACGGTAGTGCAGATTAACCTACAACACTCTAAGATTGCCTCGAATAATATACTTGTCTTCCTAAGGGAGGACATCGACAAAGGGCTTGTTCAGGAGCCCTGGGTTCGCGATGAATCCATCAAGGGGCTTGTGACAAGCAGCACATTCTCTTCTACAATAGAAACAACCTGCCCACAATTTAGCTCATCGGATCTAACAGTTGTTAGAATGGAGGTTCCAGGAATGGATGAGCTGTTTATCTCCTCCGCCTACCTGGCCCACGGCAGGCCAGCGTCTTCAGAGGAGCTGGAGCTCCTGGTTACATTCATAACTTCGGGGAATGCAACCCTTCTGATAGGGTGCAAACGCGCGACATACCTTATGAGGAAGCACCAAAAATAAACGAAATACCAACCTTACAGTGTGCAATACGGGAAACTGTTCAACCATCGCTTTTCCAAGCTCGGCCAACAGCGCAAGATGGGAGGAGGACGTTACACTCCTGTCGGATAACGAAAAATTGAAGGTAGAATAGTGGAGAGTATTCGATCTAAAATCTTTCTCAAACCATAAATGGATACTTTTTAATATCAACGTCTCCAGGGAGACTCCCAAACCTTGCAGGAATCCTAAAACAATCAACTAGAAAAATTTAAGACAGATTTTGAAGAACAAACTCCCAAGTCGTCCATATCACTCGACAGGCTCCGTGAAGGAGTTTGACAAGGCAATTGGGGCATTAGGAAAGGCCATGGAAGTGGCCTTCAAAGGTTCATGCCCGGGGAAGCGTAGTAAGAAAACCTTTCCACCAGGGTGGAATCCAAGCTCAAGAAAATTGCTCGCAACCTTTTGAATATCTGCAACAAACCTCAAGTTCTGGCATCCATATAAAGACTGTTTGACAATCTACAAGAAAGCCATCAGGACTGCAAAATCCCAAGCCTGGGACGAGTTCTGCCAATCCTTAGATCACGTCAAGGACTCAGCAAGGATAAGTAAAATCCTGCCAAAAGCACATTCATATGTCCGTCATTAATAAAAAGAGAAAATGGAGGCTGGACTGAATCCGCGGATTCTATTGAGTACGCACTTCCCTGGATGCAAAAGCGTTTGCACGCCCAGAACCAACACTGCATAATGTTGACATTAGACTGGGAGACTGTACACTCTGTCATTACGAAGGAAAAGGTCTCCTGTGCTATTAATAGCTACGATCTCTCCCTTTTCACAGATGGATCCAAAATGGACTGTGGTGTCGGTGCAGGATTCTTCTGTGGCACACTCAATATCTCTGAATCCGTCTCCCTGATCATTCCAGCATTTTCCAGGCTGAATTATTTGCAATCATGCAAGCATGACACACACTCGGGAGCAAACAAGACCACAACAACATAGCCATCTGTTCAGATAGTCAGGCTGCTATCATGGAACTGAAATCTGTAGGGATATCCTCCAAGCTTGTGAAAAGCTGTAGAGAAACATTGAACAACCTTGGAGGAAGGCACACAGTTACCCTAGTTTGGGTGCCGGGATACAGGAACATACGGGGAAATGAGGTTGCAGATGAGTTGCTCAAAATTGGAGCAACTCTGGAGAGCTCTTATGCGGAGCGCGTGGATCTTCCGATGGCAGCTGTCAGAAGAAAAATCTCCTCTCATCATCACGCGTATGCTAATCGTAATTGGCGGAACATTAAGCTTGTGTTATATCAATGAAGCTATGGCCATCCTATGACCGGAAAAGAACGTCTGAGATTTTGAGACACCAGACCGCGTGAAGATATTGCTAGAGTTACAGCAGTTATTACTGGATATTTGCCATATTTGGTTGAGTTGTCATATTGAATATCAAAACTGGACGCACACCCAAATGGTGATCAGTTTGCATGCAATGACAACAGCCATTGGGCTGCACGTGACGTGATTATTTTCTTTGGCTTGCAGGACGCATCAGCATCACATAGAAAAGTGAGCAGCATACGGCCAGCGAGTTTGACAAGTCTGCTCTACAAGTTTTTTAAGATTCAACAATTTTCGCTCCAGAGTTGTTTCAACTAGAAAACTCAAAATTGCAATTTGGGCAAACGTAACTTCCGAATACGGATAGGTAGGACTAGGGATGTCAAAAACCGGCCCATAACCCGGTTTTCGGTTTTTTGCAAATCATACACACTCGTATTGCTGGTGTTCGTATCGTATGCAAAATCAAATCAAAATTAACATACATAAAGTTACTTATTTGAAAAAAAAACCCTAGTCGTGAGTTGCGCGGGAAGAGGGGTAGGAAGGGGAACGGGAAGTTCCCAAGTTTGTTTCCCATTCTAGTCAGTTGCCATCATGCGCTGGTCTAGAGAGCAGCGGGCCTTGAGAGTTTCTTTTCTAACGGTCGCTCACTTGAAACATGATCGTGGATTTTTTTCTTCCAAGCCTCGAAGAAATTAACGTTAGGAATGTGTCGTTTAAGCAAGGACAGGACACACAGCACGAGGTTCAATGAATTTGTTGCGACTACATTTCCCCGACCGCCTCATCTCTCTCTCTCCCATGGCCAGCACGCTCTCCAGATTTGGCGGATTTGGGGTTATTTGAAATCCCTGGTTTATGTTGATCGACCACGGACCATAGTTACCTCATAAACAATATTGGCGACGCCATTGCCAACATACCGATTCATAAGCTGAAATCGACTTAATCAGTGTATGCACAATGGGGGTCGCCATTTAACCGATGTCATTTTAAAGACTGTATGAAATAAAAATTGGGGTATTTATTCTCATATAAAAAAGAATTAAACCCGTAGTACTTCTGTTTTTATTGACCTTTCAAACAAGTAAGTTTCCCTGCGCACGATGTAGCAATAAGGAGGGTGCTCGAAAAAATGTTTTGACGCTGAAATTTGAAAACTACATTTTTCATTGGGGAAAAGTATGTAATAGAATTGGAAAATCAATAAATTAGAAAAAAAATTGTGTGAATTTTGAATGAATTTTTCCCGTATTTAACCGGATGGACAAACAACCTTCCGGGTTGAAACCGGGAGAAATAAAAACCAGTGGCGGCTCTTCGGGTGAAGTAGGTGAAGAGCCCCTTCACTACAAAATATAAAATTCATATCATATCACACAGTATTTGTTGAAAAATATTAAAATTAAGCTTCTTACAATAAACAACTCAATAAATCATTATTTAAAAAAAAAACAACCAAAATTTACACCCGATAATTTTCTATTCAAATTCAACAGTGCCTCCGTTGCACAGCAAAATTTTTCCTATTCATATCGATCGACAAGTGAAGAGGTAATCCTATCACAGCTCCACATCTTCACTTCAGATACACGATTCTACTGCAACAATGTATTCAGCACGAAATGTGTACACTGGATTGTCTTAGCAAGTGAAGAGCTTTTTGCCTGGCATGTACCTGCTCTTCACTTCCGTATCGTATGAAGTGATTCTTTGCGATTTTTTCTTGAGTTTCAGTTGATGCAGAATTTTATTTGTGGATAATTTGAAAATTGATAAATTTATTTTGGGTGTACATATTTGTTCGGTTGTTTTATCAATATTAGTAACTACCCATATTTAGTTCATCAGTAAGAAATCAGTCATCAAGTACTAAATGAAAAAAAAAAAAACAATTTTTTTTTCAAAGCTTTGTTCAGGTATCTATGTGCACGTCAATCAAAGGAAAGGCAAAGGAAACATTTTGCCTTTGCAAAACAAAAGGTTTGGAAACGAAACAGAGTATTATTTACATTTAATCGATCCTTGTTTTTAATGGTCAACTCTTCACTTACTTTTGGAGCCACGAGCCGCCACTGATAAAAACCCGAAAATAACCCGGTTAACCGTTCTGCAAGTGCCGGTTTCTGACATCCCTAGGTAGGACCGTGTAAATTGAAGGAAATGTGAGCGCCAAGTAGCTCTACAAGTATAGATCAGATCTGATCAGAATAATCGAGAAGGGTTTCAGAGTTATCGAAAATGATTGCCCGTTACGTTACGTTCCGTACAATTTTGCTTGCGTACCGGTCTGTGCCATCTGTGCAGTTGTATACAACACTATTGGACCAGTTTTGGTAGGTGCTCAGCATGGAAAGGCACGGAAGCATTCCAGCCATTCATTCCATCTAGATTAGTCGCCAAATGGCTGCGCGTCCAAAAACTGGCATCGCGTACAGCCATTTGGCTGCTGCTTAGCATCAAAACTATAGCATCCAAATGGAGACAGAAAATGACATAGCCAAAATTTCAGTTTGGTGATTTTTTAAATTTAATTATCAAAATCGGACTCTGCGCGTTTGAATTATTACACGGCCATTCAAGAATTATTCAATTTCACACAAAAGAACGAACAAAAGATGCAAAATTGTCACTTTGAATCTGACAAGCGGTTGGTTGAGTTGCCATATTGAATATCAAAACTGGACGCACAGCCAAATGGCGACAAGTTTGGATAGAATGAAAACAGCCATTTGGCTGCACGTGTCGCCATTTGGCGACTAATCTGGATGGACCTTAACGTAAGCTATCTGCACTATCTGGTTCAGTCAATGATGCGAATTGCTAGTTTCGTTGAGTCATCCGTTATGTGGTCCGCCCCACTGGCTTTAGCTGGTGTTGCGAGAACAACGTCTAAACCAGTGATTCTTAACCGGTGGTCCGCGGACTACTGGTGGTCCGCGAGAGCGCTTGAGGTGGTCCGCGAAGAGCCAAGTGCACTTCCATAAAATTGGATTTGCATTACTTCAATCGTTAACTTTTTTGATTTTCTAGTCTCCAATAGTTCATTAATCTTCTAAACGGTTAAACATTTTGGTGTAGATTTGAAACTAGTGTTAGACTTATTAAAAGCATATTATTTTTTGCACCGGTTGGCAGTATCTCGGTCCACTGGCCGGAGTAAACTCGCAGCGAGTCGAGGACCAAGTTGCAGGGCTTGGATGCATATGTTATGGATTTTATTATATTTTTCATCATTTTTCTTTTGGTGTATAAATGGATATTTACAAATAAAAGCAAAAGTGAGACAATTTAGCACTATTTTTCTACATTTTGTATTTATGTCTCTTTTGTGTAATGTCAATCATCATCATCAGTTTCTATCACGAAGAAAACTTGAACCCGGGACTCTGTAATGAAACATTTTAAAGTTGTGAACGAGACTGCATGGCCAGCAAGCGCGAGTACGCTTACTTTTCCGATTTACAACTGAATGGGTGAATTCACATTGTAAGAAGTAACCGGACGGGTAAACTTGCAAGACAAGAACCATCGTATGATCATTTCACACTATCCGATCAAAACACGGACCGGCGAACAATAATCACACAGCAAGTATGTATAAATGTTGCCATGCACGCTCCAATAGTGTACAATGAAATGACGAGTCGACAAGATTAAAATGCAAGTAAAACACGCGCTAATTGTCGTCGCAGAACGCCTGAACGGTAGATGCAATCGTCTTATCGATCGTACGTTTCTTACGAAAGAAAAACAATCGTGTCACGATTTTTTTCTTTCGTAAGACTCGTTCTTACATTGTGAAATGCACACTGCTTGTCTGCTGGCCACTACAAAAGCTCTCTTGTCTTGCAAGTTTACCCGTCCGGTTTCGTCTTACAATCTGAAATCAGCCAATGCACTCGTCCAGACAAAATTGTCATAAATTTTATAAGAATTTCTGATGGATTTTCTCTCTTATAGTGTTTATAGTGCATAGAGATAAAGTTTACTTTACCCTAGTACCCCTAAGCATTTAACCGTGTACTTAACATCAAAAATAGTGGCCACAAAATCGCACAGACAAGAAAGTAACGGCACATATTCATTTTGTCTGAACGAACATCCCAGACTGTGCAGTAAGCGAATTGGGGTGCAAATATTATTTTCTGTAGTTGCGATCAAGCCCTGTGCGTGTGAGCTCTTGTTCTGAAAGTAATTCTAGTGAATTCGGTTGAGAATTATAACTTGATCTGATGTACGACTATCACGTTATAAACGTAAGAGGATTTTATTTTTATTTTATTTTAATACTTATATTTCAGATAAAAAAAAGGAAAATCGATGCAGTACGTACTGTACGTTTAAATGTGACTTTCTGGTGCATTGCAAGATCCGAAATTCAACGAGTTTTTATCAAAACTTGGCAAATGTAGCAAATTTGATACTTGCGATTAAACAATATGTTTTTTCTTGTGCGGTTGTACAGAAAGTGAACACATTTTGTCCGATCGCAGTCACCATTTGCAAAATTAGTAGAGCTAACCTTTAACTTTACATAAGAACTTGCTAATTTTACTATTCTGAGAATCGGTCATTGATTTGGAATAAAGCGATCTTATCAATTTTAAGTACGTGGCTCGTTCTTTTTTTCCTTTTTTCTGGGTCTGATTGTGGTCAGGTTTATCTAACCACCACTCTCTTAGTTCTAGAAAATGGCACCAAAGAAAAAGTACAATGACGACTATATTAAATTCGGATTTCTTTCAATATAAATAAATAACGAAACTAGACCACAATGTGTTTTATGTACGGCCATTCTCGCAAATGAGGCGCTAAAATAAGCAAAGTTGGAACGACATTTAAAAAGCGTTCATCCAAATTTCAGTGATCGTCCGCGTAATTTTTTTAAGGGCAAACTTGAAAATCTGAAAAAAATTAAACTTGGACCTAGCGGCGAACATTATGCAGTCTCAGAAAGATCATTGGTGGCTTCCTTTCAAATTTCAAAACTTATCGCAAAAACAAAAAAACTCCATACAATTGGCGAATCTTTAATAAAGCCTTGTATACTTAAAGCCTGCGAAGTGGTTTTAGGCAATGATGCCCAAAAGAAGATCCGCGATATTCCACTATCAAACGATACCGTGAAATTGCGAATAAAAAAAAAGTCGTTAGATATCGAAGAACAAATTCTCAGAAAAAATAGATCAAGCACTTGGTTAGCGCTGCAGTGTGACGAATCGACCGACGTTGCCCAATGTTCGCAATTACTAGTCTTTGTGAGATTTTTAGGTGGTAAAACATTTAGAGAAGAAATGCTGTTATCGCAGGAATTATAAATAACCTGCCAAGGCTCGGATGTAATGAAAAGACTTAACGAGTGCTTCCAAAAACACGGACTTATGTGGGAAAAACTTGCAGGAATTCGCACTGACGGAGCGCCTGCTATGCTCGGGTTTCACTCTGGTCTTGTTGCTTTAATAAAAAATAAAAATCAATTGGTAATAACGACACGTACTGCTTGATACATCGACAAGCATTAGCTGCCAAAACGCTTCCAGAGTGCATGGCGACTACAATGAAAGCTGCCATTAAAATTGTTAATTTTATTAAAATGCACTGCTTAGCACACGTCTATTCAAAAAATGATGTTCTGACATGGACGCCCACCACGAAACGTTACTATTCCACACTAAGGTTCGTTGGTTATCGAAAGGCAATATGCTCTCGAGGCTGCATGAATTAAAAGAGGAAGTTGATTTGTTTCTGAGTATTAAACAAAAAAAGGAGTTATTAGAGAAGTTACGTGATCCCGAATTTCAAATTTATTTGGCATATTTGGTGGACTTTTTTGGCCATCTTAATAAACTAAACCTTCAATTACAAGGCTCTGGAGTTTTGGACGACAGCGTATATTCACCTATGAGGACACATTGAGGGCGTTTGTGTCAAAAATTGATCTATGGACCAACAAAGTCGAGGAAAATAACTTCTCACCGTTTGAGACATTGAAGTCATGTTTAAATTCGTATTCTGGTGATAAGAAAAAAACAAGAGAAAATATTAACCTTCATTTGACCCTTAAAACGAATTTAAACGGTATTTCGCGGATGGAATAGAAAAAGAAATTTCCTATATGATCCGTAACCCATTCGTCATGAAAACAGGCGATGTACCGGATCAATTTCAGGAGGAAGTTATCGAAATGCAGCATGACGTCGACTGTAGAAATATATACGAAACAGGAATAAAACTGCAAAACTTCTGGGTCCGAAATGCGATGGCATTTCCCAAATTTCTTGAAACGGCTTTACGCTACTTAACCTTATTTTCTTCAACTTATTTATGCGAGCAAGGATTTTCTCCTTTTAATCTCGAAATAAATATAAGTAATATGTAGTACTCCTTCAAAATTACTAAATATGAGTTTCATTTGTAGGCCATTATTTTTTATTTTCTTTTTTTCTGAAAACTTATATTTGTAGTCCGTGGCGAGTAAAAAATATGGTCGAGTGGTCCCTCATTCAAAAAAGGTTAAGAACCCCTGGTCTAAACTAACCGCAAATGATTCTTTTTTGAGTTCTCTTCAGACTCATTTTCCTTGCAAACTTAACAATCACTTTGAAATGGGCGGTGGTTTTCCTATGCTGCAGCCTAAAACACCAGATTTCGGATGATTTAATGTACAACATAAAAAAATACTAGTCTGATACATTTCACCTGTACTGTAATCAAGAAATCGTTTGCAAAAAAATACACAAATTATTCAAATACTTTATTTTATTTAAAAAAAGGAGCGCATGATAAATTCTTACATATCTATAAAGAAATTCAATTTCGAATCACATGGGCATATTTCATGAAAATCCATATAAAGTCTGTTTCTGCTCTAAGCTTCCAGTTCGATGTAATCTTTACCAATAACCTCCATAATAGCCACCATAGTATGGTCTTCGCCAGCCACCATAGAAACCTCGTCCATATCCACCATAGCCCCCTCCATAACCGCCATAACCGCCATATCCGCCCCATCCGCCATAGTATCGTCCATAGTAGGGTCGTCCAAAGCCGAATCCCCAAATTGTTTCGGATTTATCCAAACTCTCGTCCTTTCCATCGGAATCACTTAGGGTCTCCTCATTGATAGGCGTCTTAAGTGCATTCACTGGCGCTTGTTCCTAATAAAATAAAAACAATTTTCTATTTGTAAATTTCAGTTTTTTTAGATTTGTAGGAATAAATTGGAAAATGTATGGAACTTTCTAGATGCTGTCAATTTTTTGGTTGAATAGAATTTGAGTTCAAATACAAAATTATGCAAAATAAGTCGTAAATTTATAATACTCATTAGTGAATAATTATAATAATGCAGGTTTATTAGTATTATTTACACCGATATTATCAACAGTTTTGTAAAAAAAATAACCACTCACTTCTGGAACAACGGGCGTGTTCAAACTAAGCGGCTGGGCGTTTATATCGACCGGTGTCAATTTATCCTCTGAAGCGGGTAATCCTTTCGCCACTGCCGCTAAGATTAATAAGGCACTGATCAACTGAAACAGGATATTTCAATTAATTCTCAAAATCACTACATTTTGGCACGGATTTAAAGAAGTTTATAAAATTTATTATCTATAACACTTTTCAAAATATTCACCTTCAGCATATTGATTATCCAACTATTCCAACTAATTACAATATGGAAAATAAAAATTAATTAGCACTAATCACATATATTTTCACTATGCTAATTTAATCAACATACACCCGACCGGAATCCTTTTTCTAGACGTGTGTTCTTGATCTTGAGGAAATTTTATCTTACACTGATGCCTCGATCAGAACGTCCGGGGCTTTTATACAAGTGAAGCCACCAATTTACTGGTATACAGGTGAGAATTGTGCTAAGAACAGATATGTGCTAAAAAGATGAAAACAAATCAGTGAGCCCGTGGGGCACAGTGGAGGCTGTTTTGATAGATTCACTTTAAATTTTACGCAATGGAAAGGATGATAAACTCAATGTTGTATTTGTAATTAGGCGCGCTGAATTAATTAAATGACAGACAAAAAACTGGCAGTATTGGGGACATTGAACAATGAAGGGTAAAATCAGTTTTTTTCTGGATTAAATCAGCGAGTGCTACTTAGCTTTTTCAGTATTGTTTTTAACTGACTAAAACTGTATAATTGGAACAAATAAACAAATGTAAAAACCCTATATCACCTATGTGTCGAGTTCTGGTTGAAGCACAATGACAACAGCAACAGTGACGATAATACAGCATGCATTCCTATCCCTACCCCAAAATGTAGTGCCACCTCTTCTGTTTTTGAAAACCTTTACATTTAATCATAATTAAATACTACGCGTTACACCCTGGACAGACGACAAAAGATAAACATAATTAACTCCCGATTATGTTTAACTAATTCGTCTGTCATGTGCTAATCCAGTTGATGATACTTGAAAAACTTAATTTAAACATCATTAACACAACGTCATTGAAATTTAATGATATTTACTCGACATGTAGCCCGGTCTAGGTTACATTGAAAATATTGGAAAACTGGAAGGAACAGCTGTTTTGTTCTGACAGTCCAGTAAAATATACAAATAACGATTGCGGAATTAATGTTTAAAAAGGTAACAAAATATTAATTTATTTATTTTAAAGATTTTGAATTGAACACTTTTTGTTTCAGCTCAATAAAAAGCGCAAACTTTTATCAGGACGATGACGTTTTCGATTGTCTCCCTAAGGAGCAGAATTTCCGTGCAGGACCATTTGCGAAGAAAGTGTGAAAGTGAAAATTGAAGTAAAAAATACAGTTGACTGAGTGAATTCAGTACGCGCTATTTTGGCTAAGAACGGACTCAATAAGTTGAATTTATGCACTTGATGGTGCTTCAGAACAGAAGAGAGTAATGCATACCTTTTTATTCTTCAATAACTACAAAAAGCTTCCTGCCAAACTTATATTTTTTGTGTTAAAAAAAATTAGTTTAATAAAAAGCAAAAATAAAAGTTATTTTTCATTAAAATTCTTAGTTTGTTTCTTGCTCAATTGTTTTTTTATTTTATGGATTATAGTCTAATACTCTTTTTCAGCATTCATAAACATGAAAATATCTTTGGCTAATTCAGTTGCAGGAAAATCCGGGCTTCATCTATTAAATTATTTTATGATGACAGTTCGAACGTAATTGCATTTTTTACCCGTGTGTCACTAGACGAAGTTAAATATACTTGAACTTAAATATAATTAACTCAAGTATGTTTAACTTCAATCGTCTGTCTAGGGTGTTACACAGATATTCACGAAAAACTCAAAAATTCGCTTTTTCCTTAGGTTTGAACTTTCCAGCACCCTTAAAGGTGCACGTATTGATGTGAAACTTCGCCACTTGATTGGTTGATAAAAGTGGCGGCTTAGGTAGAGGCTAGCCAAAAGCCCAATTAGCGCATAAAGCGCCGTTTTGAAACCACAAACTCCGTGAAGTTTAACTAGTGTATGTGATGAAGGTAATGGATTTAGGAGTGGGGAGATGCCTTGAACCAGCCAGTGCTATTTAGGAAGTACAGCAGCTCCCCTAATTTCACATTAGCTGCATCCTCCAAGCCCCCCGAAAAGCCCTACCGAGCGTCCTATACCGGGTTCTGGCAAGACCCGGGCATTCACACAGAAAGTAAATCAGGGTTTCCCTCTCATTTACATTACCGCAGTTGCGGCAATGCGTGTTTGTAGGGGATGCCCAGCCTGGCAGCGTGGATCTCCATTGGCCAGTGCCCCGTGATAACAGCAGTAAGCTTGGCGATATCTCTATGCGGTTTAGTCAGAATCTCAGACGTTCTTTTCCAATCGTAGGAGGGCCACATCTTCCTTGATATAACGCAAGTCGTCAGATTTCACCAGTTGGAATTAGCAGCCCTTGTATAATGGGTGGAGATTTTACTCTTAACAGCTGCCATCCGAACGCAAACACGCTCCGCATGAGAGCTGTCAACAATACGGGTAAATCCACGGAATCGGCACTTCAGAGCTTGGTAGAAGAGATCGAGGTAGCCATGTCCAATAAGGAAACAGCACTATGTGCATTCCTTGACATAGAAGGCGCCTTCGAAAACACCTCCTTCAAATCCATAGAAACGGCACTACAAGCCAAAGGAGCCGACAATGCGATCATTACCTGGGTGCAGCGTATGCTTTGGTCAAGAATTATTTTTACCAGTATAGGCAATACTACCCTTTCTGCTTTAGCCACTCGTGGCTGCCCCCAAGGAGGGGTACTATCCCCCCTCCTGTGGTGTCTGGTAGTTGATGGATTGATGTGGAGACTTAGCTCAGCTAGGTTCTCCACACAGGGGTATGCGGATGACCTGGTTATCACGGTTAAAGGCAAATTCGAGGAGGTCCTACCGGATGTCCTGCAGAGTGCTCTGCATATAGTCCAGGAGTGGTGCACAGCAAACGGGCTGCGCGTCAATCCAACAAAGGCCGCCGTGATACCATTCAGTAAGAAAGGGAATCTCCAAACACTGGAGTGTCCCTCCATGTATAATGCACGGCTAACAATGCCGGAAATGTCAAGTACTTGGGGGTCACACTTGACAAGAAACTGCTATGGAAAAAACATCTTAGTCTGGTAGCAGAGAAAGCAGTTAAGGCCTTGTGGATCAGCAGAAGCTATGCGGGGAAGGCATGGGGTATTAAGCCTTACATAGTTCTGTGGATCTACAAGACAATTGTTAGACCTATTGTGGAATATGGGGCGGTCGTGTGGTGGAGAAGAGCAACCACCATAGACGGTAGACGGTGTCTCGAGAAAGTTCAGAGGCTGGCCTGTCTTGCTGTCCTTGGGGCCTTCTTTTCGAGCCCCACTGCCGCCCTGGAGGTCCTGCTAAACTTGCCACCTCTCCACATACACATCGAGGCAGTGGCAAGGTTAGCTGTCATTAGGCTCGTAGCATGTGATGCGGCGTCCCCACTGAACTCAGTTCAACAAGGTTGGTTAAGTAACAGCAGATTACTGGATATGCCATCAGACCATCTGGTCAAAACTATCCGTTTTGACCCTTCTTATAGTGCAGAGATATGGGAAAGGGTGGACTGGACTGATATATTCAGATCACTCCACCGTAGCACCATCAAATTTTACACGGACGGCTCCAAGACCGAAACAGGATCTGGAGCTGGAATTACTGGCCCGAACACTAATATCTTTATTCCTATGGGAATACATCCGACCGTGTTTCAGGCGGAAGTGCACGCAATCGAAGTGTGTGCAAGATTATGCCTTGACAAAGATTACACCAATAGGAAAATAGCAATATTCACTGACAGTCAAGCAGCACATCTAAGCTCGTGTGGGTTTGTCAGGAAATCCTCCAACAGGTGGGCAATCTTAACAATCTCACCCTTTTCTGGGTACCTGGGCACTCGGGGTCTTACGGCAATGAGAAGGTCGACGAGCTCGCAAGAAGAGCATCCACCACTCCCTTCTATGGCCCAGAACCTTACTGTGGGTTACCACTCTGTATCTGCAGAAATGTAATTAGTGAGTGGGAAAAAGCCAAAGCCACCACACACTGGGAAGCTCTTCCAGGGCTTAGGCAGTCAAAACTTTTTGTTGCTAAATACTCACCCAATCGTACCCTTGGTCTGATGAAATTGAGCAGAAACAGGGTAAGGATCATATGCGGGCTCCTTACGGGGCATTGCCGTTTAACCCTTTCATGCCCAAATTATGGATTTTAAGCGGAGAATTTTTCTATCAACATTATGTCGTTCAGTAGGCATCTTTTATGATATTTTCTTCAAAAAAAATTTTTTAAGCGCTATATTTAACAAATTAGAGCATGATGCCATATGGCATCATTGGGACTGAAAGGGCACTTAGTAAGTTCCGTGTGAAAAATTAGATATTTTGTCGGCGAAACTTCTTCATGGGATTTTTTTTTGCAGAATGGTTGGTGACGACCCTCAGATTATGGGAAAAAAAGTCCGAACCGATTGGGGGTCCGCAACCTTAAAAAAGGGGGAAAGGGGGAAATTGGGGTCATTTTTCGGTTTTTTGCGAGTATTTCAAAAACGACAAAAGATATAGAAAAATAGTCTGAGAACGAAAAAAACTACATAAAATTATCTTTGCAATGATATATAACACATTAGAGATCTATTCAATCATTCGGTGCTAGCTTAAAAATAAATTAGAACTTTTTCATTTTATACCTTTTTTAAAAGCCCCATAACTCTTGAAAGAATGTTAGTTCAGCCGTAAAATTTCGTACAAGTATTCACAATAAGTTCAATATTATTTTGGGAGAAACATTGAGTCGCTCCGATCAACGACCCCCATTATCCCCCCATTTGAATTTGGCGAAAGGAAATGCCCATAACTCCCCCCAAAATTAGAGCAGAGTGCTAAATTTTTGTTTATTGCGATTGGAGCTCATAATCACCCCACCCACCAAAAATTAGCTCATTCGGATAAAAACTAAGGGTGCCTTCCATACAGCGAGCAACTAGCATTTATATGAATAGGGGACTCGCTGATTTGCCTTTCACGCCCAATGATGCCATATGGCATCATGCTCATGCAAACCCACTTTATTGGGGTTTCGTAAAAAAAAAATCGAAAAATCTTTTGATTGTCTCTTACAGCAACCTCTTTACAAAATAAAACCATTGAAATGATTTGCATAAAATGATTATTATTAGGAAATATGGGAAAATGGATAAATCAGTTTTTCGGCATTACGACAATCGGCAAACCTTCTCTAAAATTTCATTAAAAATAACATCCCAAACCCAAAAATTTCACGCTGGAAAAAATCAACTAGGTATTACGCTATTGGGAGAGTCTAATATCACACTAAAAGTTAAAATTTGTTTCTTACATTTTTTATGAAAAATCATTAAATTTCATGATGCCATATGGCATCATTGGGAGCGAAAGGGTTAAACGGTCATTTAAAGCGCTTGCGCATTGTTACCGACGCCAGCTGTCGCTTCTGTGAGGCTGACGACAAAACTACTTCTCACATCCTGTGTGAATGTGAGAGGCTAGCAAGGCGCCAATTGGAGTGTTTCGGTATCGCCTTGGAAGAGGATATCGCCACTATCAATATGGCCCAGCTGAATCGATTTATCGAAGGCAGTCGGTTAGATGAGTTCATCTAATCCATAGTAGGGGCAATGGTACAATAGACCACCGGTCGCAGTGCCTAGGGCAACTCTTGTTGCCTGTGCCCTCAATAAATCTAATCTAATCTAATGAGAGCTGTCAAGAGTGGCACCCATTTTGGCTAGTTCGTCAGCCATCTTGTTGCCCTCTATGTTCTTGTGTCCGGGTACCCAGAGTAGGGTGACTCTTTGTCGTGAACCAAGGCTGGTTAATGCTTCCTCACATACTTCAACAACCTTGGAGGTCGTCTTCACCGATTGTAAAGCCCTGATAGCAGAACTGACTATCTGAGCAGATGGCGATATTCTGGTTGTTTTGTATGTCCCTGAGAGCAAGACAGGCCTTCATGATTGCAAGCATTTCTGCTTGAAAAATGCTGGCATGATCAGGAAGACGGCAATATTCAGAGATACTTAGTGATCTGCAGAAGATTCCAGTACCCACGCCACAATCCATTTTAGACTAAGCTGACCAGATGTACAGCATTTTGCTGTACAGTACAGCATTTTGACATGCCGTACAGCATTGGGAAATGTACAGCAAAATGTACAGCATTCCCCATGCACCATGCTATACAATGAAACCTAATTCACTACACTTCTCGGTAAAGCCTGCGATCAACCCTGCCAGCTTTTAAGGTGTAAAATTTGACCTGTACCCTGTATGATCAATATTTAGCGAGATAGTCGCACTTTCATGTTAGACAATCGTTCAATTTTGATAACTTAGGAACCCTTTTCGATATTTCTGAAATTTGCAACATTATAGAGCTACTTAGCGCTCGCATTTCCTCCAAATGACGCGGTCCTACCTAACCGCGTTCGGAAGTTACAGCTGCCCAAATCTGAATTTATGGTGTTTTCATGGAAAATTGTCCATAACCCGAAATTTGTGAGCGAAAAATTTTGAAAACTGGTGAAAATTCACGCCCTTGTAGGGCTATTTGACTTGACTTCAAGTTTCAAGGTCCTACCGTTCGGAAGTTACGGTTGCCCAAAAAACATTTTTGTGTTTTCTAATCGAAAATTGCTTATAACTTGTAATTCTTGAGCAGAGTTTTCAAATTTGGTAGACTTGCAGAGCACCGCAATGTCCATATTTGGTCAACATTTTAAGGCTAATTTATTTTTCCTATGACAAAACGATGGAAAAATCAGCCACAATATTCCATCGGATTCCCCTATCAACCTCTATAAGCAAATGCATACGTTCTAAGGAAAGGACTCTGCAAGGTTTTTTAGATTAAGTTTTTTCTCACAATATGTCCTTCGATTCCGTTAAAATGACGTTACGGCAAAGCATCGCTAATGTAAACAAGGAGGGATGCATACTATCCAACAGAAATATTGCAGCCAGGATACGCAACCTTCCACTGCTCTGGAGTTTCTCCTCAGACTGTACTCTGAAGGAGCTACATTGAAACTGTCCCTGGAAAGCCATCACCAGCTTAAGAGTTCTCTGATGCCAGATCATACGACTGTCCTTACAGAAATCTGAAATTTATGAAATCAATCTTCTATTTTATGTGTAGAATCTAATTTCTTCCTTGCTAGCTTTTTGTGTTAAAACATACGTTTGCGCTTCACATGCTTCTTAAGAAGAACCAGTGGCGTAGATAGCTGTTTGGGAGGTTGAGGTGATCAGTGTTATCAGAATTATTTTTTTTTTAGCACAAGGAAGTGCATTAAAATAACGGTTTTTAAGAAAGGAAATCAAGGAATATTAATCATCATATTGTTTCTATGCTTTTCTATCAATTAAACAAATCTTTTAGTCGTTTGAGGTAGGCATGTTCGGTACTGAGACTTCAGTATCGAATACCGGTTTTCTTCAGTACCCGGTGCATGGTTAAAAAAAAACAGGATATCAGCACTTTGAAATATTGTTACTGATTAAACACGGTTTTTAAACCGATGTACCGGTGTTAGGAACAGGTCTAGTTTGAGGTCTGCTGCCAAGATCGAAAAATGGGCTGTCGCTTGAAGCTTTTAAAATTGTTACAATTCTACTTGATTAACTGAGTTTGCCGAGTAATAGGTTTGGCACAGCGAAGCAATTTTTGTGCGTCGAACAAAGCTCTAGAGATCAGATGTAGATTTTCATAATCCCCACCTTAACCTACTTTATATCGAAGTTAGACTCCTGAATGATACGCGGGAGCTTAATCCAACGCATCTCAGGAAGAATTCGGAAGTTTATAGAATCGCCTAAAGAATATACCTAAGTAGGCTCTACGCCTTGAAATTTTGATCCTGAAGGGTTGTGAGGTGAACTTAAAAAACAACGGTCACCTGCAAATACCGAGCGCAAATGTTATGAATCGTTCGCGCACAGGAGATGCATACGGTAAAAAAGGTCGGAATGAGTGGTTTGTATGCAGCCTACAATAATATTCTGCAAAGCGAGGAAGCAGTATGTAAAGACATTGCGGCTGTCCCTATGGAGTAACAACGAAAGATGGTCAGGCGAGTGAGACGGTTGTGATTTTATTCAAGAAAAACCCTACATAACATACCCGGTAACATGATGCAGTATTGTTCAAGCAAGCAGGACTAATTTGTGCCGTAATGCCACTCAATTAGAACCCTATGATTAGATATACCATAATACTGATTTTCGCTATTATGCAAATTATATAAAACCGAATTCCGGAATTGTGTACAGCATTGGATCTTCGGGAGTCTGGTCACCTTATTTTAGACCCATCGGTGAAGTGTATGGGCTACTTTAGAAGTGTATGGGCTACGAATTCGACATACACATTTGTTTTTTAGCCAGAGTTTTAGTTTTATTCTTTTAGAGATTTCCATATGAAACCTTATTAAAACTACCGTTTGACCTCCTGTTTATGAGTGCGCGAATCAAAATCGACACAGAACCACAAGAACTACAAATTCGCTATACACCGCTTTTTTTCGGCACATATTACCGTTATGGCGATAATACGGAAAAAACTGTTTTTAAGGTATTTGAACGAATGTAGCGGCACCCGTACAGACGATGACTATTAGGGTCTTGTTTTTTCAAAGCTAAATGCGAAATTTACTGTGATAGAAGTAACCTTAAGGTTATAAAAATCGGGAAATTTAATTCAGTATAGCGATGGGCAGGTTAAAGGAATATCATTCAGGTCAATCTGATATATCTGCCACCGGAGGGAGGGTATAG
Source organism: Microchrysa polita (assembly GCA_949715475.1). NCBI lineage: Eukaryota > Metazoa > Arthropoda > Insecta > Diptera > Stratiomyidae > Microchrysa > Microchrysa polita. The sequence goes on from OX454419.1 coordinate 51,353,922, forward strand.
ATGGGTCGGACCTGGCGCATCTTTAACATCTTATCAATTTGAAGCTCTTCGCGACATTCGATCAAAAGATATGGCTGAATATAACTTTGTAGGGGAGGTAGGGGTAGCCGGACCTACTCCACTTTCCATCAACTTAAAGTATATGTCCCAATTAGCGATATTGTATCAAAAGTTATGGCCGAACTAAAATATGAAGGAGGGGTAATTTGTATGGGAGGTAGGGGAACCCGTGGTCCGATTTGGCCCATTTTCAATACCATCCAAGCTTTTATCAAAACAATCATCTGACCAAAATTTCAAAATTCTACACTGAACCAAATCGCCTGCTAAAGTAAAGAAAATATGGCTCAAATCAAGAAAAAAAGACAACAAAAAACAGCCAAGAAATATTTCTCTTCATTTGAGAATTAGTCACACTGATCCAAGTGAAATTACAATAGCAGCGCTTCAAGGAAAAGTAACCTTGAATCAAGCAAACTTTTCTTATGGAAAAGACAAGAGAATCTGAACAAAAATAAAAAAAGAAACTTGCATCCAACCAACAGCGAACCCGTAACCCCATGCTTCCCAGTCAAACGCGCTACCCACTGAACCAACGACACATCTGACTAATCTACTACAACGCTCCAATATAAGCGAAAGCTAAAATAAAGCTTTTCCACAAGCTTTACATGGAAAATGTCAAAAAAATCTATTATCATGCATTTGTTTGCTTGAATTGAGAATAATGGCTTAGGCTTGAATCTACTTCCTATTTCTCAAAACAAGGTCTTGCAAATAGGATCGATTCAAGAAGAAATTTTCACATTTTGAGAAATTTTGTCTAAATTCGGGAATTTTGAAAATGAGACAAGAGTTTCTTAATTTTAGATAGCCCAATTTTTTCAGTGTAGCTTCTTTATTTCGGGAGTTACTGTGCGAACTGACAGACACACGGACGGACAGACAGACAGACAGACGGACATGACTTATTCGAATCAGGGACCGACCCTGATCATTTATACTTTGACATACCTCCGGTGGCTCCTTTGAGGTGGTACATAAATCGTCGTAACAAAAACAATATACCCTATACCACCATCTTATGGGTATAGGGTATAAAAATTGAACAGGATTTGGACGCTCATTATGCCCTATACCCATAAGATGGTATTCTATTATAGGGATCAAATTGTTACTTGGGCTGTGGTAGAGCGTAGCGTAGAACGACATTGTTCATTTTACTCAGCAAATATCTGCAACAGTATATTTCGAAAATTTATTATTTCTCCTATAAAGAATTTGAAACAAGATTTGGACGCTCATTTTTCTCATCGGCCAAAATAACGAATGAGTTAACTTTCAGGAAAGTTTTGAAGAATGAAAAAACAGAGTCATAGGGGGTCGCGAAAAACACATTTGTTGTTTTTTGTTTTAATCTCTTTGAAACTGATGTGCTTGACAGCCATCTCATATCATACTTCATGCTAGCTCGAACATGATTTCAATCAATTATCTTCCACTGTATGTATCGTACTTAGTCATATCAACGGATGAGACTGTCGTTACACTTTACATTAAATTGACGGAATCCGTGTTCGGTATCTTCGTCATACGTGTAGGTCTTTGCACCGAAAAGAAGTTCACCTTTGTCCGACACTAACTACTCTGATCAAGTAACTAGCGTATTTTCCCGCGGTAAAATAACTGAAAAAAAGAATATAGACCTGGATCTAGAATCTCTAAGGTAGTCATACTCGTATATCATGGGTGGATATCAGGATGCATGTATAGAATATAAAATGCAGTAGGTACAAAATGGATAAAATTAAAGCATGGTCCGACTAGCTCGGCTTAGAGTATACAGTGCCTTGCCAGCAGTTATATTAAGTATGTACCTAGTACGTCGTGGGGCAACTGGTTCTTGTAAATTATTTCACAATTCTTATTTATTTGATGTGTATTGCGTATTATTCATGCATGTGTTGGTTATACGTTAGGGGATTCCCATTGTGAAGGATATTATTGTTGATGGCACCTCTGAAATGTGATAATTTGTCATATTGCAAACAAATAAATTTTGCGTTGTAGTCGTAAAAGTGGTGAAATGTTTACTAATTTAAAATGCAGTAAAGAATGGAATTTATTCAATTTTATTAATGCGAGCTTCTGGACTAGAAAATGTGAAAATTATTTAGACCTACAGTAGATTAAATATATCATGCAAAATGTGCGTGCGCAATATCCCAGCCAGCATCGGCCTCATGTACCGTGAACATAGCGACAAATAAGCTTTACTTCATGAATCACGAATCGGCATTATGTATCGATAGGACGCATTGAAAGTTAGATACATGATGGTCAGCTGAAGGAATGTCGACGGATCATGCATATAGGAAATATAATGGTTTTCTCCTCAAGTGTGATTTTTGTTGCTGGGGTGATTAGAATCACGAATAAATCATGATCATTCATATAGTCTGGCTGGAGCAGTGGTTAGGGCGCGCACCTTCGGTGCATAGGGTTATGAGTTCAAGACTCTCCGTCGCCCGTATTTTTTTTTAATTATTCATTGATGCATTGAATATATATGATACTTAACTATTACATAATGTTTACGAATAACGATTTTATAATGAATATCCGTAATAAGGCGCAAATGCGTATATACATGAAATAGGGGGACATCGTCATATACTGCTTGTATGAAAACGTGATGAATGAATAAGCGATATGTGCTTACGCGTGTTGCATGAAATAATGATTACAAATGTGTTAAATGCTGGCTGGGATTTAACTAAAGAATTTCACTAATAATATCAATATTAACCCTGATAACCCAGAGCTATATTTTGGGATAATTTGAAATGTTTTGCTATAAACTATGTGTAAATACCTCAAATAACAGTTACTTTTAGTTTATTTTAATATTCCCATCCCTAAAGTCCTGGAAAAGCAATATCCTTATGGAAGGATCACAAGGACATGAGATATTAAATTTATGTTCAATCTATATACAAAAATCTCAATCAAGAATTATTGTTTCCAAACTCCTCCAAAACGGCTAGACTGATTTTTATGATTTTTTTTTGTATTTTCGCTAGGTATGTGAATTGGTCGTAAGCTATATTTCATACCCCTAAGTAGCCCCTCCCCCCTTTTTATCGTTAATTTAGTATTATATACAGTTAGTATTTTTGATTAGAAATAATTGATCTGATGTCAATTTTTATTGTTTTAGAGTCCTAGGATTCTAAAACAGTCCAAAAGGTCCCAACAAGAACAAAAAGGACACAAATGTATCCTTAAGTGGAGATAGGCATGTGAAGTACCAAACTACAGAAGACGAGTGCATTATACCTCCGATGTTTTGCCCTTATCTCATAGACATCCAGAACTGCGCAAATAAGGTAAACAGGAAGTACAGGGTGGGCCAATTACAAGTTCGTTTTTAAAACATAGGTTAGTTTGACACTGACAGCTGTTTTTCGCTCGAAATCTTGATAGAAAGTCAATATCATACCTATGCGGAACGAAATGAGTCGCTTTACGCTTTTGAACAATGTTGGGAAATATTGAAAACTTATTTTCAAAGTGATTGCTGTCTAGCCCAGAGCCATGTTATCCGACTTTTTTTTTACTGAAATTGAAGACATGGATTTGGACGACCTCTGGTTCATGCAGGATGGCGCACCATGCCACAATCGATCTTTTACGCATCAAATTCCCAAATCGTGTTATCAGCCGTTTTGGCGATGTCAATTGGCCGCCTCGGAGCTGCGATTTGACCCCTTTGGACTTTTTTTTTGGGGAACCATGAAGGACCGATGTTATGACAACAATACAGAAACGATTCAAGCACTTAAGGCCAATATCATCCAAGCAATCCGTGAGCTACAGCCCGAAACCATCAACAGGGTCTTGGAAATTGGAAAATTGGTGTGGCAGGATGCGCTACTGCGAAGCCAGCCGGGGCAGCCACTTGAATGAAGTTGTGTTCCATCATTAATGGGAGCTTATTTATTTTCTAATAAAGCCATAAGACATGAACAAAAAATTATTTTGTTAATTTTATTGCATTTTGAAAAACAAACTTGTAATTGGCCCACCCGTTATAGACACACGCTGAAACTCCCTATTTTTCGGAGATTTACTGATTTAAATTAATTTACTGATGGAATGTACTCAACCTCTTGCATATCTAATCTAGATTAGCGAAAACTTGTTCATTCTTTGTGAAAATCGCGCATAACATAACAGTATTAGGAGCGTTGTTAACTATCCAGTACAGGATAGAATAGCACAACTTCTATACAAATTCGAACAAGAAGTTGAGTACGAGTTATTCTATACATATACAGCACAACTGTCAAATTTGTAGAAGTTTATTTGTTTGTAGAAGTGCTGTTTGGACCTGTATTGGACATTGATTGAAACGGTTCAGGTAGTGATCGACCAAAAAGATTGGGGGACAGATGTGGTTCCATTTAATCTTCACTAAAAAAAACGCTAGCTCATAATGTTTTCGCATTTTGGATTTATTACTCATCTTCATATGATTTCAAGAGAAAAGACGGTGAGCATTTTTGTAGACGCATTTCGCACATTTAGTGATAATTACTTCAGTCAACGATATTTACATAAAGAAATAAAACATACATTTGTATTTCAATTAATTCCCAGCAAGCAATTTCTATCGTCCGCGATACGAATTTGATTCGCCTGCTTTACGTCATACACCTGAGCTATCTAAGCCTACAAATTATGGGAATAATAGCTATGACACATACCCAAACCATTATGACGTCATTATAATTCGTCATTTACTTTTGACGTTTGGGTAAATGATGAAAATGTCCCTTACAAAAGCGATATTTTGATGAATATTCTGTTCAATAATTTAAAGACACACTTTTCCTAGAGAATTTGAATAGAAATGTGTAAAGATTAATAACAAATTTAATATTTTTGCAAAAATTCTTGTTCTTCAATTTTGCAAAAGATGGCGTCATTATTGAGCAAATGATGGTCCAAATGTGTAATTTGTACTTCGTGATAATGCCGAATTTGCGTCATTCGAAGATACAATGCGTTTCATATTCTCAATATCTGTAAAAAAAAATGAAGACAACAGATATTTTGTATTTTTTATTTGTCATTTGATTAATTAGCTTTAATTTGAAATAAAAAGAATTCGAATTTTTCCAACATGTAATCTTAGAAAAAAAAACATTTAAAACACCATTGAAAAAACACAGTGACGAGCAGTTGATACAAATAAACCAAAGACTAGCTAGTAGGAACAGTAGACAAGCGTACAAGCTGATTAATTCAATTAAAAGTGGATACCAACCCAGGACCAGCCTCTGTAAGTATAAGGATGGCAATATCATTAGCGACACCGATAGCGTTGATAAACGCTGGGCCTCACATTTTGAAGAGCTCCTCAATGTTCAACCGAACAACCGCACACAAGAAGCTCCGGAGCTGATGGCTGAAACAGGCCCTCCCGTTCAACCCCCAACAGTAGAAGAAGTTGATCTCGCCATACAAGCACTAAAACATAATAAAGCCCCGGGCGTTGACGAGATTTCAGCTGAACTGCTGAAGCATGGTGGGGAGAGCCTTGTTAAGGCTATACACACACTTATCGTTAAAGTATGGAACGACGAAATAATCCCGGAAGATTGGCGTAAAAGTATCATTTGCCCAATCCACAAAAAAAGGGATAAGTTGAAATGTGAGAACTACAGAGGCATCTCATTAGTTTGTCCGAGTTATAAGATTTTATCAAAGATTCTGGAAAATTAATCCGTACGCAGAAGAAATCATTGGTGAGTACCAAGGCGGCTTTAGACCTGGTCGTTCGACGACAGATCAGCTTTTTACAGTGAAGCTTTTACTCCAGAAGTGCTGGGAATACAACATCGACGTATACCAAATATTTGTTGACTTCAAGCAGGCATACGACAGTATCGATCGAAGCGTACTGTACAACATTCTGCTGCATTTTGGCATACCGGCTAAGCTAGTGCGACTCATAAGGATGACGTTGACTAATACCGTCTCGCAGGTCAGAGTTCAGAACAGATTTACTGACCTATTTGAAATTCGTACTGGACTCAAGCAAGGCGACGGGCTGGCGCCGACGCTCTTCAATCTGGCTCTGGAGTATGTGAGCCTACGCCTACGCCGACGATATCAACATCATGTCTCGAAGATTGGGTGATGCAGAAAGCCTTCTGCATAATCTCAATAACGCCGCCAAAGAAGTTAGGCTACATATCAACGAATCTAAAACCAAGGTCATGATGCAATCAAAAACTAGAACGCCAGTAAATTCAAGCATCACAGTGGGGGACCTCAATATAGAATATGTAGACAACTTCAATTACCTGGGTTGCAATTTGTCAAAGGACGCCAACGAAACAGATGAGATAAAGCGACGGATACAACTAGCTAATAAGTGTTACTTTGCGGTCCTCCAAATTATGAATTCGAAGCTGGTGCACAGGAATACGAAGCTCCACGTGTATAAAACCATCATGCGACCTGTGCTATGCTATGGCTGCGAGGCATGGACCCTAACCCAAAACTCTGAACACCTGTTGGACACATTCGAGCGAAAGGTTCTCCGAAGAATCTTCGGGGCCGTTCGTGAACGAGGTGAATGGCGCATCCGGTACAACCTTGAGTTGTATCAGCTGTATGATGAGCTACAGGTGTCGAAGATCGTGAAATTGCAGCGATTGCAATGGGCGGGACATGCACAAAGGATGAACGACGATCGCATGCCCAAAAAGGTGATGAACGCGCAACGAGTGGACGGAGCCAGATTGCGTGGACGACCGAGAGCCCGATGGGAGCATTCTGCATGTGAGGACGCCCACCAGATGCTAGGCTTTCGGAACTGGAGGACAAGTTCGCGTGACCGCGACAATTGGAGGTTTTCAATCCAGGCGGCCAAGGCCCGACGTCGGGCTATCGTGCCATAAAGAAGAAGAATGAAAAAAACACATAAATTCTGTTTCACTTGAATAGCACACTTCTTTTAAAACTTATTTTAATTAACTTTTCATGCAGTGAGGATAACTTATTATTGTTCAGAATACAAGTTGAGATCAATTTGAATTAAAATCAGCAACTTTAGTAATGGGTTGAGCCTCCCCCGTTTGAAATAACCTCCTCGATCCTATTAGACAAAGAATCGTACAAAATTTTGATATAAGCAAGGGATATTGTAGCCCATGATTGCTGAATGGCTTTAATTAGTCCAGCCTTTGTTGAAAACTGTTTACCAGACTCATAAACTTTTCTGACCAGCCATCCCCAAACATTTTCTATTCTGTTTAGATCCGGCGAGTATGGTGGCCAGCCGGAGGTCGGCATGCGGGGTATCCTATCAAAGGGGACGTCGAGGACATTACATATCCGGTGTTTGTTTCCTGTTTCAAGGACCCTCAACGGAATAAATCGAGGTTAAATGGAAAATTTTCGAGTTTCCCGTGTATCTTTCCTAAGCCATATCTACGAGAATAATTCAAGTTGTCAGTACTTTTATCACTTTCCAGAATCTATAATAGCTGAAGATTCTATCATTAAATTTGCTAAGAAAAAAGTTGATCGGAAACCTCTGAAAAAGGACATAAAAGGACACTAATTGCACACCTTAGTCGAACGTGGGCATGTGGGGTCAGGGCCGGATTTCCCATATGAGCAACCTGGGCAATGGCCCGGGGCGGCAAATTTTGAGGGGCGACAAATTTTTGAAATTATCGAATAATTTAAAGTTCTGAGAAATACGCATTTCGAGATTTCAAGAGGCGGTTTTGATAAACAAAAAAAAACTATATTTAGAAAAATTGTTCAAAACTAATAATTGCCACCTGTAGGCTTTACAAATTTTGGCACCATCCAAACGCTACAAGTTTCAGCCAACTTATTTCTGTAATTCTACAATTTACTGATTGATCCTTGATTACTAAATTGTTCAATAAGGCTGGCTAAAAAAAATTTAAAATTGGCTAACACTTCTAAAATCGAAATAAAAATAATTTAAAGTGTGCCTATACCGCAGGCCAAGCGACGCGACGCCATGGATCGGTATAATGCCGCACACACATGGAGAATCCTTGAATTCTTCGTTCAGTCAAACTCAAAAAATGACCAACTGGGCAAGATGTCACTTTTTTATATGAACAGTGGCGTAACGTTTTTAAATTTGGTTGTCTTCAAAGCGGCGCCCTTTGTTTTATACAGGCGAATTTTCGATTTATTTAATATCCGCGTAGAGCAGTGTTTGCTTGTTGGAATTATTTTTTTTTCGATAATCAATCGTCACTTTGATTTAAATATCTGTCGGTACGAAATTTTATTTCTGTGATCAAATTTTAATAAGCAATTCTCACAGCTGTATTTGTCAGTCCATTGATAAGAGTTTACCTGCGTCATCGCATTGCAGGAGAAAAATTTCGCTAATACACACTACTACAACAGTTTTCCATTCGTATTTCAATGTACATATTTTAATTAAATCGAGAAAAATTTGAAATGGAAATCCGTCAGTTTGATATGGACATTCGTCAAAATGAATTAAAATTCGACCATTTGATACGGAATTTCGTAGGTTTAAAATCGAAATTTTGTCAACGTGATTGGAAAATTAATTATAAATGGAAATTCGTGAATATGATTTGAGAATTCATACTTTTGACGTGGAAATTTGTGGGTTTTGTAATATAAATTTGTCAACATGATTTTTAAATTTATCAATTTTAAATAAAAATTCGTCGATTTTGATATAGAAATTGTTCAACGTGATTTGGAAATTCGTACCAATGATCTTGATATTCGTCAATTTTTTCTGGAATTTGATCTGGAGTTTCATCAGTTGGAAATAGAAATTCGCCAAAGTGTCATACAAATTCGTCAACATGATTTTGAAATTCGCCAATTTCTAATGGAAATTCGTCAACAAGATTTGAAAATTCGACAAAATGATTTTGAAATTAATCAATTTGAAATGGAGTTTCATTAAATAGAAATGGAAATTCATTAATGATTATGATTTTGATATTAATCGATTTTTAATAGAAATTCGTTATTATGATTCAAAAATTCCTTGATTTGTATCAATATGTATTTTAAAATCGTAACTTCAAATTTATACTTTTACGTTTTTGACTAATGAGCATGAAACAAATATGGTCTGTGGAGAGCCCTTTGGCTTGGGGGCACGTTTTCCACTGAACACAAGGAACACCGTACGTTACACCACTCTATATCAAGTTTGACATAACGTAGAATCCATGGATTATACATGTGTGAGCGGCATAAAAAGGCAAGGAAGAAAAAGAGAACAAGTTGTTTGAATAAAGTTAAAAACGCTGCCCTTAAAATGACCGCCTTAGGTTTCAATTTGCTCAGACTGACAGCTCACCACCGGCCTTAGTAGAAACTTGAAGTGGAAACTTATGAAGAAAATCGCGAGTGATAGAAGTAACATATTTGGTGCTTGTTTTATTTCAATGTTCTTTGTGTAATATTTATTTTTTCTTGCTAGCTCTTAAGTGCATAGTTTTTTTTTTCAAATATTCTTTTGTCCTAGTCCTAACAATTTTCTACTCCAGAAGCATCAAATTCAACCTTGAATAGCGTACACTTGACCAAAGTTGGTGTGGTCCTTCAGTCGAAAAACCTTCCTATAGAATAAATTAACTGGAATATCCACTTAAGTAACATGAAGCAACCGTTTTTCCCAATTTAATGCGGCCGTAAAATTTTAAAAATTTTGCGATGCTGGATTTTTTTCGCACCGCTCCATGGAAGTTTTAACATCACATTACATACATCGACTTTGAATGTGACTGGTTTAATTCCAAGCCACTAGTTGGCTTGAAATTAAACCAGTCACATTCGAAAGGCGGCAATTTAATCACTGCCCAGAGGCGCCATTGAGCATAAATCCGGCGCTGTGTGGGGTGTCATATCAAAGAGGATGTCGAGTACATTCCATATCCGGCATTTGTTACTTGTTCCAAAGACCCTCAAAGGAGAAAATTGGGCTCAACTTAAAAATTTTTTGTTTCCTGTGTCTGTATCTTTGTAAAGCCGTAATTTTCCATTTAAGCCCGACTTATTCCATTTAGTGTCCTTGAGACAGGAAACAAGCACCGGATATGCAATGCACTCGACGTCCTCTTTGATATGACACCCCACATGCCCACGTTCGATCAAGGTGTGAAGTTAGTGTCCTTTTATGTCCTTTTTCAGAGCTTTCCGATCAACTTTTTTCTTAGAAAATTTAATGGAAGAATCTCCAGCTATTATAGATTCTGAAAAGTGATAAAAATAGGGACAACTTGAATTATTCTCGTAGTTTTGGCTTTGGAAAGATACACGGGAAACTCGAAAATTTTCCATTTAACCTCGATTTATTCCTTTGAGGGTCCTTGAAACAGGAAACAAACACCGGATATGTAATGTACTCGACGTCCCCTTTGATATGATACCCCGCACGCCGACCTCCGGCCAAGGATTAAAGAGTATCCTTTTTTGTCCTTTTTGGGACCTTTCCGATCAAAATTTTTTTTAGTAAAACCAGTAGTAGATTCCTGTGAGCCCACTGATTAAAAAACAATAAAAATTAGGCTTACTCTATTTTTTTCTATTTGGAGGCCTGAATTGGGATATTTTGACTGCACTATGTTATTAATTATTTATTTCAATTTGAATCATTCGAAAAAACATCCTATATGACAAATAATAAAGGTACCGATGCAACTACATTCTTATTTTACATGCTGAATTTCGACAAATGTGTTAAATCTACATTTTGTATAGCTCATTTTAGAAGAAGTCAATGACATTTCCAACTAAATAAGTTTAAATCAAAAATAAATGTATCTTTTTTCAATTATTACTATTATTTTTCATCTTCTTCATTCACTCGACACTAGAGACTAGAAATGTTCAAATATTTAAGTTCACATTTAGTGATGGTGTCTGAGATCAGTTTCGTTGTGATTACATATTCACTTTTGTCAATATGGTGTTGATCACTCACATTTTACAGTGAAACTCTGGATTTAAGCTCTATCTACTTAAAGCCGAATTGAAACGAACGAAATGTATGTATATGCTGGCTAGAGCTAAATAAATCAAGGGAACTCCTTTAAAATCTTCACGCTTTCGGGATATGTTTACTACAAGAAAACAAGAGCTGTGTTTTTGGATCGGACGCAGGCGAGCACATTGCAACTTCCATAGAAATTTGAGACGAGTCTTGTTCTATACATAAAGAAATGCCTAGTTTGTGCTGTTCTCGCTGTTCTGCACTCTAGCCAGGGCCGGCTCTACTATATGTGCAGACTGTGCACTTGAACAGGGCGCCAACCGAAAGGGGCGCCAAATTCGCAAATTCATTATGCCTTTAAGATCAAGAATTCCTTTCCTTTAATGACAACTGCATGATGATCACATCAATTCTCTTCTCTGTCGTATAGCATTTATTTATACATACATATTTATATTGATTGATACACGTCGTCCACGTATTGTACATATTAAACGAACTAGAACTCATTCAATTATTATCTAAGGGTGTGTTTTCCTAAAGATCCGCTGCTATCGCGACTCAAAAAATTACATAGAAACTGCACTAACAACCAAACTCAATTCGTATGCTAATCCTATTCCATTTGACCGACCCATCGACGCAGTCGCGACTCGTGAAAACTTGAAAGACACATCTTCAAACTTTTCCGCATTGTATCTACGCGAGAGAAAGAGAAAGAGACGTGTTTCCATCCGTCCGCGTTCAAAAATGCTTCGCATATCTCGTACTTGTGCATCACTGCAAACATGCTCCAATTAATCCATACACTTCATATGCAGGATGGGCGCCCTATGGGCGCTAGTTTCATAGATTGTATGCTTGGCAGAAGTGAAAAGTTGTGCACTGCAGCAATTGTGCACATAAGAAATTGTTGTAGCGTACACCCCTATATTCTGCAAAAGAGGGGAATAGCTGCTTTGCAGGCTGGTTGTAGGTGAGCTGAGATGTGCGTATTTACTTGATGGCTCATTCTCGTAGATCGTAGTCTCAGCTCGTACGTCGTGGGTCGTACATCGTACACGTACTGCATGTTTCAATTGTATGAGAGTGGATGATAGAGGAGTTTGGTAGGATGCATATTGTAGGAAGAGCTTTTACCGCGTAAAATTTTCTATGGAATCCACATTAACCGCAAGATAGACCTCGATTTTCTCAGTGAAAATGTATGCTTACGGGCGTGGAATATGTGGCAAATGCAGTGGAATTCCATACGCTATACCTATACGCTTCAATCCGAAAATGTTTTCATACTTTTTCTCGGCCATTTTATGTATTTCTTTCCATTTCCCGGTCATTTCATCGTGAAAAATATCTAATGATGACCGGGGAATCGAAAAATACTTGAAATGACCGAGAAAAATTATGGGATGGGATGGATGTAGCTTATGGAATTCCCCAGCATTTCCCACATATTCCAGTAAGCAAGCATACATTTTCATTGAGAAAATCGAAGCGGACAAAAATTTCACTCTCGGGTCCTATTCTGCGCTTTAGATTGATGAATTACATTTCCCCTCCGGTGCGCACTACGGTCAGTTTCATTTTCGGTGCCAACGGGTTTTATGACCCAAAAACATTCTTTTTTCATCTATATTTTCGCCAAATTCTGCCAAGGTAAGGTGCTCGTCCGATCCTTTTAAAAATTGGCGCATAGTCATTCCTATCTTACATCATTTTATTCTAGATTCATTATTTCTAACAGCTTTAATGCCTTAAAGGGTAAATTGTGGATCGGTTTTGATATAATTTGAATAAATTTTACAAAATTGCAGATCTTTAGGGGCAGTTTGAATTTAATTAAAATCTATCTAAAATTAACCCTAGTTTTCCGCACTTAAGGCATTGAAACTTTTAGAAATAACGAAGCTAGAATAAAATGACGTAAAAGAATTGAATTGAAGTTTTAGTCGTACAAAAAAATTATTTTTTCAAAAATCTTCAAACGCCTGTGGCAGCTATGTTTTACGCAACTTTTTTGCTGGAAATCACATGGAGAATCAGAATCCGAAGCGTTTATGCGGCAGTTTCCGGACACTCTGTATAGAAGGGCGACTTTTAAGTATATGAACAGGGCGCTATAATACCTAGGACCGGCGCTGACTGTAGCCGATCGAAAATAACGTAGGTATGTAGCTCCATTTGTATTTTATCATGAACGAACACACAAATACGCATCTACATTAGTTATACTTTAATCTAGCCTATTATACAGATTGTACTGTATTTTGGCAAATAAATTGGTCATCATTTAATACAATTCCATTTGTTATACGTATCTTATATTTTGCAACAAAAGTAAACGACTTTAATGAGTTTTAAATTATAGTTTCGATAATTCTTATTTTGCATATGCACCCATAAATATGTGTATGTACATATTTAACCTGAGTAAATTGCAATTAAGAATCAGGTTCAAAGGTAAATACATTAAAATTTAAAAATAATATAAACAATAAAAACGAAAGTGATAAAATTATACTATAAAGCGATGAGAGATAAGAGCTAACTGAAAATATTTACTTTTCTTCTTTAATTTCGAAAAATTGAAAGAGAATATAGCTTCTTTGTCAACTTAAACTAACTGAATTGGTTCTTTAATTCCAAAATTGAAAATGAATATTAACAAATAAAAAAGACTGATCCAAGTTTTAACATTTAAGCTGATTCTCTTATCGTTCCATTCCATTAGGATTTTCGTTTGAATTTAAACTGAAGAATATGTAGTCGGATCTACATTGTATACAAAAATGAAATATGTATTCAGTTTTACCTAAAATGGTACATAATGTATATGTATGTATGTACTTACCTATTTGCAGAACCGTCCAAACATCTTAGAAAATGGATGGAGAGTTCCAATTGTAATCTTAATATGTCATACGTCTATATGATTCAATGTACAAAACTCGTACAATGTACACTTTTTATTTGAGAACTTTGTGATTTGAATCTTTAATTAAGTTTAGTTGTTATTTCGCAATAGTTGTTGAATTTTGGGTTTTATTTCTAATTGTGCGTACATTTTTTGCATATTCCCTCGTTTTTGTTAAGTTCTTTTTTATACGTATACCAGGAAATTTATTAAATGTCTATACAGGGTGGCGGATATTTTAATGGTAGGTAGTGTGGCTCATTTGGGGGGGAAATTAATGTACTACGGGACCCCTCTAATTTTAAATGTTACAATGTTATAGCATTTTTTTGTAAAAATGCCCGACTTGCCGAACTAAATCAAAATTTGCCACACAACCAAACATTTCATCCGAGATTTGACTTCACTTTCTTAAACTACATAAAATTTCCAATAAAACGACACCTCGCCCGTTACGAATTTGCTCGTATCTTCCGAGATACACCCGTTAAAACTTTAAAGAAATTTAAAAAACGGGTCAATCAAAAAATCTTTTATGTATACAATTTGCCTTTGATGGCCCACATTGGCAGCAGCAGCGGCAGAAGCATTTTTTCTTCTTCTGCTGTTAATGTGGGTCATCAAAATCGTCATCAATGCGTGTGTTCTAAATTGAAATTTTTCTGTTGATGCCGATGCCTCTGCCGATGCTGACGCGGGAAATCTATTTCAACCATTAAGCGGTATCGCTACAATTGCTAGTAATTTTTTTACGTTTTTTGCGATTTTGACCCTATTCCGCAACAAAATGTTGGTGGGAAGCTGCGGAGTCGAGCCCAACACCCAAATAAAAAACATCGTAAAGAAAAAAAAAACTTCGCAACAGTTTGCAATCTTGAATCGCGTAATGACTACACCATAAAGCATTTATGCATTATATTTTTCAATTCCCTTTCATTGTGGAAAATATCTAATGACCGGGAATCGAAAAATAATACATAAAATGGCCGAGCAAAATTTATGAGCCATTTTCGGACTATAGCTTCTGGAATTCTTTAGCATTTGCGGCATATTCCACGACAGTAAGTGTGCATTTTCATTGAGAAAATTACAGCATACAAAAACTTCATTTTCATTACACCTGAAGTCCAGACCTTTAAAAGTTAAATTCATGGACTCTCATCTATTAATAAAATTTTCAAATAGCAACGGCCAAACCACAAACTTTAAATCATCAAATGTCACCCAAAAGATGTCTCTGACTTCGAATCGAACGACAATCCGAAATGTGACATTTCTTCGGAAACACGAGACAGCATCATTACCAAATTTGGTAAACGCCACAGCGCGCGAATCAAAACAATCGCCCGGTCCCGGTACAAAACGCCGCATCATTGCCAGCCCTAAATATTATCGTAAATTTCTCTTCGGTCTGTCATTCGTATTTTCATCGTCAACGTCACAGATCACAGATGTTTGCCATCTCTCAACACACAGCATATACATCTCGCTTGCACCTACACGTTCTATTGACACCTACGGCTGTCAAAAAACACTGTCACCCCGCTGCCTGACAGTGTGTTTTTTGTTATTCGCATTTTCGTTTACCACATCAAAAGAAAGAAAAAACCAAGCAATCTCGAGAAAAACGTCTCGCGATCGTGTCGATGTTGTGTTCGCTCTGTTGTTGCTTTGCTGGTAGAAGAATACGCGTACGCGACCTCGTCTCCTCGTTGAATTCTTGAGTGGTGTCGCCGCTGTTTCGTGTTGATCTCTCATCGTCTAATTGCCGTCTTCGCCAAGCCGCGCCGAGTCGTTTTGCACGTTCTAAAAAATCTTCCGACAAAAAGATTGTTCGTTTCGTTTGTTGGATTTCAGATTTTGTACGGTTCGCACGTCCGCATCGTTCCGTGTTCGTTCTCGCCTTTTACGGATATTTTCGCGCGCGCGAATTATTTCGCTCGCCCCACCGTGTCAGGACGTTAATACGCGCATCCTTCGTCTTTATATTTTCCTTCTTTTTTTGTGTGCCGTCTTCAAGTGCGCTAAAAAGAGTTTCGCAGTAACGTGTGTAACGAATATCCTTGTTTGGTGAAATACTCCCGAAGTCGACAGAAAGTGAGTGTGCCATTTTCATACAGAAATTGTGTGTTCCAATTATGAAAGCCAGCAAAACGATCCTCCTAAACGCCCCCGGCGAACAAGAGGAATCGTCGATTCAATATTTCTAGCTGGCAAGCAAAAGTGACGTGTGC
Organism: Microchrysa polita; assembly: GCA_949715475.1. Classification (NCBI taxonomy): domain Eukaryota; kingdom Metazoa; phylum Arthropoda; class Insecta; order Diptera; family Stratiomyidae; genus Microchrysa; species Microchrysa polita. The sequence goes on from OX454419.1 coordinate 51,370,123, forward strand.
GTGAGAGAATGCGAGTGCGAATGTGAACAACACCCAAAAATGGGTAAAAAGTCTGAGGAAAATTTACTGAACGGATTATTTTACACAGAGATACGCGATGATGGTGATGATGATGGACTCCCGCAAGGGCGTTGCAGACTTGGGGTCTGCAACACCCGAGGAGGTATTTTTCAGTTTCCTTAGACAGGTACTAAGTGGTAATCGGAGGAATCTATAGGCTCCGGCTCGAACTCGTAGTACCGATCGGGCAGGCAGATCAGGTCACTTTCACGAGCCCCGAATTGTCTTATATGGGCATGAAGTTCAACTGAGGAGGCCAATTGAGAATGCGAGTTTGTATAGATATGGCCGGTGATTGCGGCTGCTAAATTTGGAAGAAATGACGAATCTACACCGCACGATGGTGCTTTGAGGTTAAGTGGTATGTACGTGCCCGAGAATATCAGAATATCGTCCCATAAATCACGGCACGGACTAGACCAATTCCACTTGCGGCTGGTTGGCTTCTGATCGAATTTTTCAAAAATAAAATTGTCCGTGGGCGGAAATGAGCCTCCGTCACAGTCGCTGATCGCCGAACGATGTCTACGTTGAGTGAGGCGCAGAGCGAAAAACGAGCGGTTTGAAAATAGCAAGCCGTTTCGGCTGTGTGAAGTTAGCCAGTCATTTTTTTGAAATTAGGTCCTTTTGCTCGGTGAACCGTTTGTTCTACAGCGGCTACGTTTGTTCTTGATTGTTCGCCAATTAATATCGTTTGTTCTTCTCTGATTATTTAATTATAGCAACTTTAAAATTGTGAGTGTGAACTTAGCCAGTCATTTTTAAATATGGGTCGGAAAGGTATAGGTTTGGTATCAATCGAAAGCCACACGTTTGTTCATTTTCTAGGGCGTTTGTTCATCCTGGAAATGGAAGGATACAGGAATTATTAAGGAAAAAGAGACTAGTTGTGACGTCATCTTCACTCAACCAACGCCATCTACTCAGCTCAGCTGTACGATGATGGTGTGGATCTTGCATAAATTGTTCGCGGGACACGGGTTGCCCGTACAGCTGAGCTGAGTAGATGGCGTTGGTTGAGTGAAGATGACGTCACAACTAATCTCTTTTTCCTTAATAATTCCTGTATCCTTCCGTTTCCAGGATGAACAAACGCCCTACAAAATGAACAAACGTCTGGCTTTCGATTGATACCAAACCTATACCTTTCCGACCCATATTTAAAAATTACTGGCTAAGTTCACACTCACAATTTTAAAGTTGCTATAATTAAATAATCAGAGAAGAACAAACGATATTAATTGGCGAACAATCAAGAACAAACGTAGCCGCTGTAGAACAAACGGTTCACCGAGCAAAAGGACCTAATTTCAAAAAAATGACTGGCTAACTTCACACAGCCGTTTCGCCAAACCAAAATAAATCTGAAGAAATTTAGTACAGTTTCTAAAGATATCATTTGGAAACGTTTGATGTAGTATTCTGTGATATGTACACATAACGTTTATATGTTTCCGTTGTTGACTGACTTGTACTTAAATACTTAAGGGTCGTTCAGTACAGTCAGCTGATGGTTTAATTTCAATTATTTTAGCACCTCTACGACAATTCCACGGTTTTTATACCCGTCACTATGTGAAAGGGTATATTAACTTTGTCATGAAGTTTGCAACGCACAGAAGGAAGCACCTCCGACGATATAAAGTATATATATTATTGATCAGCGTGACGAGAGAAATCGATTGAGCCATGTCCGTCTGTCTGTCTGTCTGTCTGTCCGTCTGTCTGTCTGTCTGTCTGTCTGTCTGTCTGTCTGTCTGTCCGTCTGTTGCAACGCAAACTAGTCCCTCAGTTTTGAAGCTATCGAGCTGAAAATTTGTTTGCAAGTTTCTTTTTAGTGTACGCTGTTTATATGTCGGAACGAATGGAATCGGACCATGGGGTCATGGGGCTGCCCCTGAAAATTAGGTTTTTCTAAGAAAAACTTTTTTATTTATGCACCAATCTTAACCAAATTTCACCCAAGTGTGTTTCTAGTATAGCCTCAAAACATATCTAGAAACGGATGGAATTGGAACATTACGTCATAGGGCTGCCATACAAACGAACCATTGAAAATTAAGTTCTTCTAAGAAAAACTTTTTCCTTTTTAATCAGACCGTAACCAAACTTCATCCAAATGTGTTCCTAGTAAAGCCTCAAAAAATATCTAGGAGCAGATCAAATCGGAACACTAGATCATAGGGCTGTCATACAAACCAACCACTGGAAATTAGATTCTTCTAAGAAAAACTTTTTTCTTAATGAACCAATCTTAACCAAACTTTGCGCAAATGTGTTTTTAGTAAAGTCACCAAACATATCTAGGAACAGATCAAATCAGAACACTACGTCATAGGGCTCTCATACAAACCAACCGCTGGAAATTAGGTTCTTGCATGAACAACTTTTTTCTTTGTGAATCAATCAACCAAACTTCACCCAAATGTGTGGCCAGACGTGCACCATTTTGCTGTACAATACCTTAAGCATTTTGACCTGTCGTACAGCATTAGTAAATGTACAGCACTCCCAACGCCACACCAAAGAAGCCTAAATGACTTCATAAAAACCTCCTCAGTGAGGCCTGTAGTCAGTCTGTTAGGTGTTATTAGCAGGGTAATTGCACTTTCATGTGGCAAACATTCATTTTCGATAATTTCGAAACTCTTTGGTCAATCGTTCTGAAATTTCATGTACCTAAATGTAAGCGCCAGGTAGCTCCACAACCTGGGGATTACATTTACTTACATTTCTCCATATTTTAGGGTCGCCTATCTGCGTTCGACAGTTACAGCTGCCCAGATCGCACTTTCGACTTTTCTAATCGAAAACTCTATAAAATGTGTCCAATAAATTTGAAAATTGGCAGACTTGTGATCATTTCAAGGCTCTAGCTCACATTTGTAGCTGTAGAGCTATACTTGGCGGTCAACGCTCACATTGTCTCCAAATTTCAAGGTCCTACTTATCTGCGCTCTGGAGTTCAATCGATTTAATCGAAAATTGTCCCTAATTCGGAAATTTTGGAGCGTAAAATTTTGAAATATAACAGCCATGTATAGAGGACCGCACTGCCCATATTAGGTGAAAATCCCAAGCATCTATAGCTGCCAATACTCAGAAGTAACAGCCATGTAAAGATGCGATTTAAATTTTTCACAAAAGAATTCTCCACGCAATGAGGTATTAATTTACCTATTGTAATAAACAAAACGAAACTTTTAAATAGGTAGGTACAAGGAGGTGTAATTTTCGTACTTCAAATAAACAGCTTCATGATTTTTGTCTCAGGGTCACGGATAGTCAGAGATAGGGAAAGGGCCATAATCATCCCAACAATGCTGCTAAGACTGCTGTTTCGAACACTGAAATTCAAAAGTTGAAAAATACCTATTCCTAACCCTAAAAAAAAAATCGGGTTCATTGTGTTAAACAAATGTTGGGTTTGCCCCTTTTAAACGAGATCCTGGCTACACTTCTCCCATGCCTGTTATAACTTTGCGTCTTAAAACATACATTTGCACTTCACATGCTGATGATGTTTTGTCTATGAGAACATTTAGAAGTTGAGGGATCTTTTCTGGTTCCTGTTTAGTACCAACAGAACATTGCAAGGACGTAGCCAGGATTTAGCTGGATATCAGAAATTATGACATTATTAGAATCTTGTTGTTAATTGTAGAGACTAGTTTCGGCGCTGCCCCAATGCATAATATGCCTCCTGTCCCACTGTTCCTGTGTCGAATCCAATTTTATCGCTTGACGAGGCTGGGCGAGCACGAGTGCACGCACGATTACTTAATCGCTCTGCTATCATCGGAAGCAGAGAGTGCCACGTCTACAACGCCAAAGACTTCTTTTCTGTACAATTATAGAAGGGCTCGTGGGCCATGGTACATATATGCACGAAGCAGCAACTATGGAACTATGGAAAGTACCTTGCCTTCCCTTCGCACGGCTCAAAAAAAAATTCTCCATTCTTACAGGGAAATATTTTATTTCAAATTGTGTAGCCTGTATGAGTTCTTACGAAATTTGTTGAAGTTTCTATGATGGAAGCCGATCCCCATTTTGGGTCACCAGATTTTTTGTGTGTTCCAAATTGTTTATTATATAGTCACTACTTTCGTCCAGATGACATAATTTATCTAACTGCAAGCTTAATTTCGGCAGAGTTTTAGGAATGAATAAATTAGAAATACTGTAGGAAGTTAGGGACTCCTGGACCCCTCCTCTGGCTACGTCCCTGGAACCTTGCTTTCCCAAGGTTCACCACATATTTCCCAGAATAAAGGCTACTATTCTTGCTGTATTCAGGGTCCGTACTCCTCCTATATTTCCTATATTTCCCATATTTGTATCGCACCTCCTATATTCTCCTATATTTTGCGCCTATTCCTATATATTCCAATATTTTTCATTTGTCTCTATAAAAAATGCTAAAAATTTAATAGACACGGCAAATTCCAATATATGTACTGAAAACATAAAACAATTTGAAAAGGAAATCTATTCGCAAAAATTGCTTTACTTATCGTAGTCTTCCATTGACTTTTCGGAGAGATGAAATATTTCCAATACTCCCGCGATAAGCATCAATAATGCCAAGGGAACTTTTTTCGCCATAGTGATAATGTGATTGTCAATTATCCTTGAGAGCTTTATTATGGACCTTATGGTAGTTCCGTCTGATTTTCTTTAGTTCCTAATGAATTATGAACTGAATGCACGGTCAGCCGATTACTTTCATGATTGAGCGAATAGTTTGACCGCAATTTCAAAGTTTTGGACCCCACACGCCTTTCTATAGGCCTGGTAAGCGTTTTTTGCCCTTCAAGTATTTTTTTTTTGTTTTTAATTTGACGTTAGTTGCACACAAAAAAAAGAACAAAACACAAATCCTGATAAAAAGCCGGATGTGAAAAAAAGTTAAAAAATAATGACGCAGGGCCGGAGATCCCATATGGGCAACCTGGGCAACTGCCCGAGGCGGCAAATTTTTAAGAGCGGCATATTTTGAAAACTTATAGTTTTCATTGGCTCTGTGGAATAGGAATGCATTTTTAGATCTCAAGAAGCAGATTATACCTATAACTAGAAAAAATAAATTAAACTCTGGAACAGCGGTTGCTTGCTTACAAACTTGCAAATCTCTACAAGTTTCATCTCACTTATTCGTACAATTTGAATATTAATCGGTTGATTCCGAAATTCTGAGTAAAATTTGGTTATTGAATTTTTAATTTTTCGCCCTAAACAAGAGGCGTTTAATAAAGTTATAATGTCGCCCCTAAAACTAACCGCCGAGAAAATTGTACATACAACTTGACAGACAATCTTCGGCTTGAGAAGATTGCAAATTTACATTGCGTTAAAGGGGAATCGGACAGTGTCGCGACAAACTTTACACGAAAAATATTGGTTCCCTGTCGATTTGCGTCGCCAAAAGTTAATATGCTAGGCACTAAAAGGTTGTGAGAATAGTGAAATCGAAAAAACGCGGGAAACGTTTAGTTTTCGTGGATTTTCGCGTGTTTGAAACCCGGACGGCACAATTTTCCCGTACACCATTTTGACGTGTTTACCAAGGCAAAAATGGGCTGATTTTTCCAGTTTCTCTCGGTGGTTCCCCACTTATAAAAAAGACACTTGTTTACGAAGTTGGTGTACTAATCACCTATTACCCGACAGTTCAGATGTAAATTCTAGTCATGGGGTACGACCGTTTTACCATTTCAGGTGGTGCGGCTCTAGTAGGAGCCATCTAAGTCAATTTATGAAAACTTAAATAAACTGAAATGTTGCTAAAATTAGCCGACCGATATTTTTTGTCTTGAAGTTACAAAAGGCCATCGAGGGAATAATTTTTTTTTTTGATTTGGTAACGGTTGAGGGTGTGATAGCACACTTTTTGTTGATATGGGGCAATTTTAGCTAAGTGGCGCTTTCCTTGAAATTTTAACTTCCAACCTTTTGGTCCTATGCAGTATGCACCATTCTATAAACTACGGAATTCGCAAAAACAATTAAACAAAATAACATTAATGCATTTTTTAGGTTTAAGCTTAAATGTTATTGGATTTTCCAGTGGTATTGCATTATTCGCATATGCGGCAGTTTGGCTACTACCCAGGGGCGCAATAGAGGGTAAATCCGGCCCTGCGATGGCGTACTTATTATTTGGACCAAGCTCATTATCCACTTCAGAGTTTATTCCGGTCGAGACCAAGAAGATAGGGGGAGCCATCTTTTTTTTTCGGGTTCCCTGGCATTGTTGTATCCGAGTTCTTATAATGACTATAATCTATCTTACAATGTAATAAATGCAATGAAAATCATGAATAAAATGGTAAAAGGGGGGTGCATTATTTTTTTTGGCCATATTATGTGTTTATGTGATGATATATTTTTTTATAAATAAAATTCCTCCTATATAACTCCTATATTTTCTCGTATATTCTCCTATATTTTTATTTTCTGTAATGCGTACGACCCCTGTGTATTCCGTTTAGGAAGATATCACTTATGAAAGGATAGAGAGTATGTGGTCGTTTTATGGCATCCGTCATGGTGGTAGCCTCGTGACATACAATCGACGCCGCTTAATGCGATCACATCGGAATCTTGCTGTTTTAATAACATTAAGCGAATGATAACAAATAATAAAATAGTACGATTGAGGGTTTGCCTGAAAACCGAATTCCGAAATGTGTACTGCATTGGGCCTTCGGGAATCAGGTCACCTTAGGCTAGTAAAGCTTCAAAAGATATTTAGGAATGGATGAAATCGGAACATTACGTCATAGGGCTGTCATACAAACCAACCCCCAAATATTGGATTCTTGTAAAAACAACTTTTTTCTTTTGAATATTAACCAAAATACATCCAAGTGCGTTCCTGGATTAACCCCAACGTATCCAGGAACAGATGGAATCGGAACACGTTATTGGGCTGCGGTAGAAATTTTTAACACAAAAGGAGCTTCAGTTTCATTCAAATGTGACGGGTATTCAAATTTCGGCCTCGCCCGAAATTAGCCTCGGTCTCGTTGTTCTTGTTCTTGTACCTCGTGTAAACAACCCCACTAGACTGAATTAAAGTCTCCATGGATTCCCTAGTAGCAGTGCCTGCTCTAGCACTTTCACCGCCTCGGGCAAGGCGATAAAATGCCGCCCCTAATATTTTGTAAAAGTTCTTGGGATGATTTGCCATCAGTATACGGGCAGAATGTTTCTCTCTCTCTCTCTCTCTCTCTGGTTCCTTTTAACCCCTAGTGGGGCATAGGGCATTGACTACGCCTCTTTTCCACCTCTGCCTATTAGCAGCCATCGCCTTTAGCTGGTCCCACGATTTGCCTATAGATTTTCCTTCTGCCTCAACAGATCTTTTCCATGTATTTTTGGGTCGTCCTACACGACGGCTAGCATTGGTTCCCTGAGGATTCCAATCTAGAGCCTGTTTAGCAATGTTTTTTGGCTCTTTTCGAAGTGTGTGACCTATCCGCTGCCACTTTCGCCTTTTGATGTCGATGCCTATCCTATTTTGGCGAGTAATTTTGAGAAGGTCGTCGTTAGATATAACCTCAGGCCAGCGAATTTGTAGGATGCGTCGTAGGCACTGATTCACGAAAGTTTGCAGTCTGGTGGTAATGTTACTGGTCACCTTCCACGTGGAACACCCATATAAAAGCACAGATTTTACATTGCTTTCGAAGATCCGGAGTTTGGTATTTCTGGAGATGTTGTGGTTTTGCCAGAGAGGATAAAGCAGCACTTCGACTTTCACGATGCAAAGCATCCGTCATTTGAGCCAGATTATCTGGTGTGTTTGAGAGAAGGCAAATGTCGTCCGCGTAGTCCAGGTGCTGAAGGTAATCGAATAATTTCCACCTGATACCCTTACTTTTATGGTCGCGTAGAGAATCGCAGATTACGTCGTTGATGGTAATAAGGAACAGCATTGGTGATAAGATACAGCCTTGTCTGACTCCATTATTCACCTCAAAAGGACTGGACAATTCACCCTTGTGCAAGAAATGGCATTGGGCTCCATTATAGGACTCCTTTATGATGGAAATAAGTTTCTCTGGTATGCCTCTCCTACGCAAGGCTGGCAAGGCTGATATAAGCCCGGTCAACGCTGTCAAACGCCTTCTCGAAGTCAATGAACATAAGATGTAACGGCGATCTCCATTCAGCGGATTGTTCAATTATAATTCGGAGGGTGTTGATATGATCGCTACATTAAAAACCCTCGCGAAAACCAGCTTGTTCATTGTTCAGAGTGCGGTCGATCGTTGTCTTGATCCGGTCCAAGATTATTTTGGCCATCAGTTTAGAGACTGCAGGGAGGAGACAGATTCCACGCCAATTATTGCAATCCTTGAGATTTTCTTTCTTAGGGATTTTAACAATGACGCCCTTCTTCCATTCTTGAGGGAGAGTCTCGGATGTCCAACACTATTGGATCAGGGGTAGAAGAATATCCGATGTAGCGTTGGTATCCGCTTTCAAAAGTTCCATGGGGATACCGTCTGCCCCCGGGGCTTTACCGCAGCTTCCAATGATTTAAGGGCCTTAATTATTTCCAGCTTGGATGGTATACCGGTATTAATTCTGGCCATTTGCGGAAGACTTGCTGCTTACGGTGGAGGTGGGCTTGAAGAGTTAGAGTTGTTTTTAAGAACCTCCATGAAATGCTCTCTCCAACGGCGCAGTTGTTGTTCATCTGTGACTAGCAGAGACCCGTCTTTATCATTTACAGGATGCTCATCGGTATAAGATTTGCCAGTCAGTGGCTTTATGAGCTTGTAAAGGGTTCCACACTCACCACGGTAAGCCGCATCTGCTGCCTCCAAAGCTAACGCGTTGATGTAGTTGCGTTTATCACGTCTAACGCTCCTCTGCACTCTTTTTTTGAAGAGAACGGTACTCGATTCTCAGTTGTTGCTTAACTGAATTGTCAGTACCCGGGTTTATTTGCTCTTTAATTCTCTTCCGTGCAGTTATCAGAGACCATGTATCATCACTGGTAAATTGTATCCTACCTCGCTGTAGTCTGCCCAAAAATGTTTCGCCTAACGATAGAAAAGTTTCCTTCACAATGCTCCATCTATCATCAATAGAAGAAGCATCTGGCGTTTGTGTGTTAGCTATCTCGTGCAATGCGCTAGAAACTGCACGTATTGTTGATGGATCTCATTGAATCGTGGCGATACACGCTCGTTTTGTGTGCGACGAATAGCATCGATCCCCAAGCGAATTTTTGCGATGACAAGTTGGTGATCGCTGCCTACATCAGCACCACGCTTAGTCCTGACGTTCATGAGACAATTCCTCCATGTTTTAGAAATGGCTATATGGTCAATCTGGTTCTCTTTTCGGCTATCTGGAGATATCCAGGTTGCTAAATGGCAAGGTTTGTGTGCCGCCAATGACAAGCTGACGAGAGTTACAGAACTGTACGAACAACTCACCATTGTCGTTCCAAACACCTAAGCCCTTAATTGCCCATTAGATGTTCCAATCCAACTTTGTCAGACCAAATTTTAGCATTGAGATCCCCTATAATAATTTTTATGTCACCTTTGGGAGCCTTGTCAAAGGTGTCGCCAAGCAGGTGGTAAAAGGCGTCCTTAGCATGCTGATTGGCTGACTCAGTTGGTGCGTAGCACTGAATTATGGTAATGTGTACTCTGGACTTGAATCTGGCAGTTATTATTCGGTCGGAAATAGGCCTCCAATCTAGAAGAGATTGGCGAGCTTCCTTGTTAAAAAGGATGCCGACTCCAGCCATTCAGGCCAAGCCTTCAAGTTCACTACCATAGTAAAGCAGCACATTTTGGGAGCTAGGTGATATGGTCGTTCCCAATCCGGCCCATCTTGTTTCGCTTAGTCCTAATTTCGAAGTGTGTCTTGTACTGCTGCACTCGCCCCACATCGTTCAAACGTTCCAAAAACCAATCGTAGTCCGTTGTTTGTAGCCAAAGGTCGTTGTCGGTAAATCAGTCCGTGGTATCCGAGGCTCGTTCAATATTTCGAGTGTAGTTTAGTTTCAGGTATGCAAGTTACAAGCCTACACACCCTATCCCTCAAGTCGCCTTCTACGACAAGCCGGAAACGCTGTGGCATAATTCTAACCCCAACACCACAGGGGTCAATTTATATTAAGCTTCGTACATATCCACAGAATTTAGCACAAACAACGTCGCGGCAATTGTGGTGATTTGTACGAAACCCAGGAGAGTTTTATTCTCCCCTGCCCCATTAGTCGCCTTCTACGACATGCGCCGGAGCAAGCGGAGGCATTATTCTTGACCCATGCCACAGGGCACTATTGGTAAATTCTCGGCAATTACTCCGTTCAGGCTCTAACTTCTAGCCAAAAGTTATGATATATATAACACAGTGCCTTCCTTCCGGTGCTTTGTTTGCCGAATATGTATAGGAATTTTATTTGGGGCTGAATTTTATTTTGGAAAATTTTGTGATTAGCAATTTTGTTACGAATAACGGTTTTAGTTGTTTTTTACTAACAAAAACTTTTCTTGAGTTCACATTGATGTCAATTTTCATCGTTGAAATTTAAAGAATTACTGTTACAATTAAAGCGCCTCCTTCAAATTTGTTACCATTTATTTATAAGTGTTTTATTCGTTTTACCGAACATGAGTTTCGGTTTCCTTGCCGTCTTTTTCTATGAATTTCTAGCCAAAATGCCGTACTAAAAATTGCCCCTCCTTAGAGCAGGCGCTGCCTAGTAGAACACGAAACCCATCCACACCCTTCAATGGACTACATATTATGTAACCTAGAAGCAGTGTTTGGACCTTTTATTTGAGGAATGTGGTAGATTTACGTTGAAAATAGTGGTAGATTTTCAAATCAGCGATTAGGAGTCAAGATGACATACAGGGTGTCCCTGTTCTGAACGGCAGGCGCTAAGGTGGGGGTGATAGCGCATTTAGTGTCCGTTCCGGCAAAAATATGAAAAAAACTAGGGGGCTTGGCCCCCTGCTCGCTACGCTTGCCAGCCCCCGAGCCCGAAGCTAATTTCGGGCGCGGCCGAAATTTGGATACCCTGTTTATATCTTAGAAACAATATGTCAAACTTCCATACAAAATCCAGTCTGGCAACTTTATTCCTACCTTTCACTTCACGTCTCATTCCGCAACCGAATTCGTTCATCTCTCACGTAGCTTTTCGTTTCCTTGTATTCTCTCCTCTGTGGTACAGATCCACGCCATGGCGTATCAACCATACAAGGGGCCTCCCTGCGGTGCTCGGGTACGTGGTGTCGCAACTCACCAGAAATCTGTGTCCCACTACACAGCCGTCGCTGCATCACAAGGACCCAGACCCCTCTGCAGGGAGGTTTTTTATACAGTCGAACTCTCTATCAGTCCCACTAGAATAGTAAATTTTACGATTTTTTATTGCCGTCAGGAAGAACTGACGTTTAGGAAGAAGTCTTTATTTCTCAAAATAAATCGGCCATGCAACGTCGATGGTAAAATCATGGACCAAAAGAAATTTATAATTGCTCTTCATCTTTTTCTTTGTAAACCATCCTATTTTCCCTTTATTAAAAAGGTAAATGTATAATTTAGGAATTTTTTCTAATTAATTCTTACTTGAAAACTTTTAAGTGAGTACTCAGAACTGGAAGTCGGAAACATCGATATTTTTGTGTCGATGGTTTATTACCATCGATGTCTTAACTACGATGGGGAACATCGACGTTTTTGATTGGATGCCACATCTCTATAGTACAAATCACGAAATTTCCCACAAAAAAAGAAAAGAAATGCAATTATATCACCAAAACAATTTTACCATAAATCGTGGCTGCCCCTTCTGTGCGCTACATTATTGCAATAGAACTGTCTCAAATCATTCGTTTATCGCTATTAATAGAGTCGTGAATAATTTCATTTAAATTGATTGCGTGAAACGAATATTATTATCAACCTGTATCAGTCAAGTACAAACATACATACATTATTTATGATGAAAATGACGAATACTGAACTGCGTGGTATTGCCATTCCACCTGGCTGGAGTTGTGCCTACTGCTCGCGCACTTTGGTTTTACGTAGCCCGGTAGCAAAATGGAATGATTTTCGGCCGATAAGATAAACATTACTCTTTTGTTTTTGAATTTCATCAAAGTTTCCCACGATTTTCATTTTAATGGTTTTTTTAGACACGATATTTCCATAATTTTGTCACACCTGAAAAATCTTTTGGTTGGTTTTTTTTTTCGAAATTTGTGGGGAAGATGAAGAAATTGGGAAATAGCAACAAGATGACTGAAGGTTGGGAAAGCGAACGTATGTATATTTTTTTCAAGACTCACGATATTATTAGAATCTATACGAAGAAATAAAACGAAAATTTGTGGCTCAGACACAATTTTTTTTTCGACAATATGTAGTATTAGTTTTAGTCAGATTACTGGTCTGTTAACAAATCTCAGTAACGACAATCTCAACTTTAGATCCAAAGAAGATATTGATCAACACTTGTCAAAATTCAATGATATTCTATGGGAGGCAGCTAGAGATTCGATTCCCCTGAAGCATATAAATACAGTGCCTGTCCATATAAAGTTAACTCCTCACATAAAACATCTAATAACGCAACGTAACATTTTTCCTAGGCAGTGTTATATATAAACAAATGACCAATATTCTTAAAAATCAAATAGATGCCTCAATAGTCGAGTTAAGAAATCTACAATGGAATGAGAAGCTAAAGTCTATAAATAATGATAGGAAAGCATTCTGGAAAATCTCAAAGGCCTTAAAAAAGAAACGATGCCTAATCCCCCCGATTAGGGAGTCAAATACATCGTTGCTCACAAATTCGGAAAAGTGCGAAGCTTTTACTAAACACTTTCACAACCAACACCTTATCACGGATAAATTTATCTGATAACGAAACACGAAACGCAGTACAGGAGACTATAAATCAATTATTATTAAACAATACGAGTGATTTTCAATTCCCCTTTTTTCGCTATCATCTTTGAGGAATGTAATCAAACTCTGCAACACTAACAATGCTCCGGGTGTCGATTCCATTCCAATGTGTTTCCTCAAAAATATACATAAAAAGACAACAATTTATTTGTGCCAAATATTTAATGCTTGTCTTAAGCATACTTACTTTCCGAAAGCATGGAAATATGCAATGGTCATCTGTATTCCCAAACCTGAGAAACCTAAACATTTAGTCAGCAGTTATCGACCCATAAGTTTCTTGAGTAATATAGGGAAAGTATTCGAACGATTGTTAAAAGAACACATCACAAAAATATTAAACGATAAAAATATTTTATTGCAAGAACAATTTGGATTCAGGAGTAAACACAGTACATACTACACACCAAATTGCACGCATCAAATCAATTGTTCAATCGAAATTTGAGCTCAAACAATCAACTGCAATGCTTACGCTCGATATTGAGAAGGCATTTGACTGTGTGTGGCATGATGGGCTCATTCATAAAATGTGTAACTATGGCTTTCCTGTTTACTTGACAAAAATTATTCATGACTTCATTTCCAACCGTACGTTCCAAGTTAATATCAATGGAACAAAATCTACAACTTTTACACTTCCAGCAGGAGTCCCACAGGGATCAGCACTCAGTCCATTGCTTTACAATTTATATACGAGTGACTTACCAATTCCGAGAAATTGTGAAATATGTATTTTTGCAGATGATACGGCATTGCTCTGCCGTGGCTATTTTCCAGGTGAAATTAGTGAAAATCTGTCAAATGGATTTATTAATACCTTGAACAATTTTTTCACTAAATGGAAGATCAAAATAAATTCAAATAAGACAGAGGCTTTATTCTTCTCGAGGAAACGAAAGGATAGTCTGTTGCCCAGTGAACCATTACTGCTTGAAAATAGTACAATCAACTGGAATACGTTGCATATCAAGTACTTGGGCATACTTCTTGATAAGAAATTAAAGTTTAAACCTCATACGGACGCTTTATTGAAAAAAGCAGATGCCCATATTACAATTCTTTATCCACTTATCAACCATAAATCGCCTCTATCAATTACGAATAAACTATTATTTTACAAAATTATCTTTCAACCTGTCATGCTTTATGCTTCCGGGGCTTGGGGAACTTGCGCTTTTTCTCACATAAAGGATATTCAAATAAAACAAAACAAAATTTTAAAAATAATGCATAATTTACCATTCTTTTTTCATCCGCAAGATTGCAAGTTTTGTGCGGCCCGCGGCCAGGTTCAAGAAACTGAATGGGTATCAGCACAAATGCCTAAAAATTAAAAAATGTGAGATGTTAAACTTAAGTATAAAAGAAAGAAAGAAGGCATAAGGAAAATATTAAGTTCCTTTATGAAATTGTTTTATCCCGAAATTCGGTTCCGAAAAAAGTTGTTGGCTTTCACTAGGCTTATAGTTATCTGTCACTGTTGCATTAAATGTCGTGTTCACGTCTTGTCTTTTAGGTAACGGAAGAACATTGGATTGAGATTTAGGGCTACGGCGTATAACATTCGGAATGAAACCCACTAGTATCGTAGAGCTATGACCGAACTGTCGGGGCCCACGAACATGAACCTATGGTAGCTTATACAAAAATTGAACGAATCTGAAAGCTTCAACAAAATAGAAGACATGCCAATTTTGTGATACTTAATACTTAGCATAGCAATTGTAAGCCAGTGAATAGTAACAGGTCCTGATTTCCCATATGGGCAACCTGGGCAGAAGATTTTGAGTAGCAGCAAATGTTAAAAAAAATCAATGGTTTTAAATCTTGTGGAAAATGTATTTGGAAAGCTCAAGGAGCAATTGAGATAATAAACTTTCATTTGCTCCCTTCCTAATGAATTGGCTTCACTTCGTAGAACGGCATATGATTCAGTGTCTATTTTTCTAGGAAGCCTAGAAAAGCACGTGTTTGGCTGTGAGCTACTGATTTCTCGACAACATTCCTCCTAGAATATTGGAAAAACCGAGAAATATCTATGGCCATAACGGTACTTTGGAAAGTCAAGTCGCCACCAACGAAATAACTCATCTGACCACACACTCTGTTTTGATGTCGATATTGATCAATTTAAAAAATAAAATCGTTCTGAACTACAACAGCAGCACCAGGGATGTAGACATCGTTTGATTTCAGGAGGGGTATTGGAAATACGACAAATTAGCATTTCTAATATGGACTTTTTCAGTAAAATGTTACCATCGTTTGAATAGGTTTCAATCAATTACTTTCAATTGAAATTTTTTAAATCAAAGAAAACAAAAAAATGATTAAAAGCAGCAAAACATAACACCTGATAGACACCGAATGACGATTACTGAGTAACAGCAATTGCTGCATTTTCCAATTTTTTATCAAGTTATCTGTTTTATCCAAAACAACAAAAAAATCTTTCGATGATGCCAACATTTTCCACACTGAAAAACAACGACAGAAATCAAAAATGCATTTAGAAAACATTCTGAACGCATTCTAACGAAAATGTAATGAATATTGTTAAACTTTGAAGCTATCATTACAATTTTAATGGATGAAACAATTTCGGGAGGGCCCTGGATCCCCTAAGACCCTCCACTATGGCTACGTCACTAAGAAGCAACGTTTTTAAGCAAACAAAATATATCGCTTACTATAACAATTTTTTTAAATTTAAATAATTTTAAATATGTCAATCTCAACCATGTCACTGCGACTACTTCTACTTCCGAGCTTAATTATAGTATAGTGATTTTAGCTGAAAAAATGATGAAACCCAAACATCCAAAAAAAGAGCTGACTTTTGATTCCAAATTGTTCTATGGCCTAACCGCATTACGCAGTAAAAAGTTTGACTTTTTTGCGCGTCACATTTGGGGGGAGGGGGTGGCAAAGAGTTGAAATTAGGACTTTTCGCCAATATCTTGTTAACTGTAATATTTACAGCAGTAAAAAGTTAGACTTTTTTGCGCGTCACATTTGGGGGGGAGGGGGTGGCAAAGGCGTTAAATTATGATTTTTCGCCTATATTTTGTTAACTGTAATATTTACAGCAAAATGTTCTGAGGACGATTTAAACTACACAAAATTTCCTTTCTAATGATATATTATATCATATACCTTCTCTTGGCAGATTATATACTAGACCTTAAAACATTTGGTGTAATTTAGATTTTTTGATAGTTACATTTGGCGCTCTAGCTCCTGAAGTAATTAAATTAGAGCCATGGTAATTGGGATAACTATTCCTAACAATATATAGCTGTCCCACACGGAGACTCAGGCTGCCCCGATAAAGCATTCCCCTATACTCCCTATTAACATTTAAAAAAATACATGCCTGTAACTTTTCGCCGAATCACAGCAGGCGGGAAAAATTTTCGTAAACGTTAAGGCTGAGTCCCATTAGACCCTCCACCAAATATTACTTCGATCGGATTAAAACAAAGGGTACGTCCCATACAAATTATTCAAATTCAATGCCACTAGTTTATTAAGAAATAAGGGAACAAGTCAACCAAAATTAAAGTTTTGCTCGTAGGCAATTTTCCGGTCATTTTGTATGGGAGGTACCCTTTGTTTTAATCCGATCGAAGTAATATTTGGTGGAGGGTCTAATGGGACTTAGCCTTAACGTTTACCAAAATTTTTTCCGCCTGCTGTGATTCGGCGAAAAGTTACAGGCATGTATTTTTTTAAATGTTAATAGGGAGTATAGGGGAATGCTTTGTCGGGGCAGCCTGAGTCTCCGTGTGGGACAGCTATATATTGTTAGGAATAGTTATCCCAATTACCATGGCTCTAATTTAATTACTTCAGGAGCTAGAGCGCCAAATGTAACTATCAAAAAATCTAAATTACACCAAATGTTTTAAGGTCTAGTATATAATCTGCCAAGAGAAGGTATATGATATAATATATCATTAGAAAGGAAATTTTGTGTAGTTTAAATCGTCCTCAGAACATTTTGCTGTAAATATTACAGTTAACAAAATATAGGCGAAAAATCATAATTTCACTCCTTTGCCACCCCCTCCCCCCCAAATGTGACGCGCAAAAAAGTCTAACTTTTTACTGCGTAATGCGGTCAGGCCATAGAACAATTTGGCATCAAAAGTCAGCTCTTTTTTTGGATGTTTGGGTCTAGAGCTAAAGTCACTATACTATTAGTGACGGAAGGCGGCAATTAGGCTACTGTCTAGGGGCGGCATAGAGGCTAAATAATGCCCTGAATAGTAACAGAAACTTTTCTAAAATCGCTGAAAAAATTCGACTAAGGGGGCCCACTCAAGAAGTAGGCGGGAGGGCCCCGAGAGAGGTTGTTCCGCCACTGATGAAAGCCAAACTTTAATGACACCGTAAACTTGTATTTGGTGTGAAAATCATCTGGATGTGGAATTTCGTAAACATAATAACTTCAGTCCATTACATATTTTTATACCCTTCGCTCGTAGAGTCAACGAAGAGTATATTAACTTTGTCATGAAGTTTGTAACGCATTGAAGGAAGCATCTCCGACCATATAATAAAAATTATATGATCAGCATAACATGGGGAGTCGATTGGGCGATGTCCGTCTGTCTGTCTGTCCGTCTGTCTGTCTGTCCGTCTGTCTGTCTGTCCGTCTATCTGTCTGTCCGTCTGTTGCTACGCGTTTTATTCGGCCAATTTAAAAGCTATGAAGCTGAAATTTTGTTTGAATCGGTAAAATCGGACCATGGGGTCATGGGGCTGCCATACAAATCGAACCCCCCAAATTAGGTTCTTCTAAGAAAAACTTTCTTATTTGTGCACCGATTTCAACCAAATTCCACACAGATGTATTTCTATTGATGACACATAACATACCTGAGAATGGATCAAATCGGACCATGGGGTCATGGGGCTGCCATACAAACCTAACCCCCCAAATTAGGTTTTTCTAAGAAAAACTTTTTTATTTGTGCACTGATTGCAACCAAATTCCTCCGAAATGTATTTCTATTCATGGCACACAACATCTGTGAGAATGGATCAAATCGGACCATGGGGTCATGGGAATGCCATACAAATCTAACCCCCCCAAATTAGGTTCTTTTAAGAAAAACTTTTTTATTTGTGCATTGATTTCAACCAAATTCCTCACAAATTTATTTATATTGATGGCACACAACATACACTGCCTGTCATAACAATAGCCGCACCATAAGACGGACTGATCCTTGAAAATTTAAAGAGAGCACAGTTATTCTACATACCATAAGCAAAAGGGATACTTCAAACACAAATAATTTCACAAAAAGTTTCCTTCTATTTCAAACCGTTATTTCTCTATAAAGGAAAAACTAAATTTCCGGTCTGTCATAACTATAGCCGCACTTGGAATTATTATAGCAAAAACTGATTAAAAAGCAGAGATTGAGTGAATTAATAACGGGAGATATCCTTTTCGGATAAAATAGACTCTGGGAGATTGTTTTGTTTATGTTTCACGAAATCATTTTAACAGTTTTTCGAGTTTTAGGCTTATTAGCTTGTTAGCATAGTCAATCGCTGCTTTTACATAGAAAACTGTCTGAACTCGTGTTTTTTTTTACTAAATTTTACGTTATAATGTTTCTCGAAGGTTTCCTGTCTCATTTGGATCAATGGGAGGTTCCTCTCGAACATTTGAAACATTGCAACCAACTTTAAGTACTACGACTGGTAAGAGTTGATGCAATCTCTTGCTTTAAAATCCGTTATGTGTCCTATCTGCTGTATAAAATGGAAGCAGTTTATCGTCAGGACAATCCTATGAAGTTTTTCCTATGCTGGAAGTGACGAAATCAAGTATTCTATAGGTAGACTATCCTGTCCAATACTTTTAATGCGCACTTGCCAGATTTTCATAGATCTCAATACAAATTTTGGACAGAGTTCGTTAATAGTGTTAAGCAGGGTTGACAATGTGTTTAAAAGTTGATGTAACAACCTCTAATACAGTAAAATCTTCTCTGGAATATCCTAACGAAAAACCTTTTTTTATTTTAATACAGAAGACATGGCACATAACGGACTTTCTAACAAGAGATTGCATAATCTCTCGCCAATCATTGCACTTCAAGAAGGTTCTAATGAAACAAATGTTACGGAGGTCGCCCCTCCTTTATCAAAATTAGACAGGAAATCTTTAGGAAACATTATTACGTCAAATTCATAAAATAAATACAATCTCAAACAGTTTTCTATGTAAAAGAAATGGTTATTGATACTGAGAAGTCAATAAGCAAAAATCTTGAAAAACAGTTATAATGATTTATTGAGAAATAAACAAAATAATTCCTCAGAGTCAATTTTATTTAAAAAGATTTTTCCCGTTATGAATTTCCTTAATTTAGGCTTTTTTTAACAGTTTTTACTATACTGATTCCAAGTGCGGCTATAGTTGTGACGGACCGGAAATTTAGATATTCCTTTATAGAAGAATAACGGTATGAAATAAAAGGAAATTTTTTGTGGAACTATTTGTCTTTTTAATATGCCCTAAGTATATAATATGTGGAATAACTGTGCTCTCTTTCAATTTCCAAGGATCAGTCTGTCTTATGGTGCGGCTATTGTTATGACAGGCAGTGTATGTGAGAATGGATCAAATCGGACCATATGGTCATGGGGCTGCCACACAAACGCAACCCCCCAGTTTGGTTCTTCTAAGAAACATTTCTTACACCAATTTCACAAAACCTTGAATTAATGTGTCTTAATCAAAGCAACAAAAAAAGTCAAAACAAATGGAATCCTACTATGAGGCCATGCTCCCGCATCCCCCAGTAAAATTTTCTGAGTATGTAAATATTTTTATTTGCCCACTTATTCCAACCAAACCCCGCTCAAATATTGTTTTGTCGACGCAACGGAACTTCTGTGAAGACGGAAGGAAAAGAATGGGTGGGGGGTTTTAAATACAAGTCGTAGGTACGCCCGATAAAACTTTTAGCCCGGAGGAGAGCGAAGGGTATCCAAATTTCGGACGCGCCCGAAATTAGCCTCGGTCTCATTTGCTATTAAGCTTTACTGATATAGATGCGTTTATTTCACATAACATCATTTATGTCAGCCTAACAATTTTGACTGGCAAGGTAGCTTTGGACTACCACAATGTTGGACGACAGGTTCTACAATGTTATGCTCAGCAATCAAAAATTTGGCGGAAAATAATTCAGAAAGTATGGTAACTGATCCATCAAACAAATTTGTCCAAAGTTCATTAATTTGTTTGAAGAACATTTTCAAAGGATGGCATTTCTAAGGGATATAATGCCGAGGTCGTTAGTTACTCTAATTTATTGTCAATATTATTCTATTAAATTCGAAAAAAAAAATATATTGCCGTTTTTTGAAATTTTTATCCTGCGGCCCGCTTATACCTGAAGACAGTTATATTTGGCCCGAGCCATGTTTTGAGTTTGACACCCCTGCTCTAAAATATCGCATAATATACTAAATTTTAATTTATCTTGCGCTATGGCAACTAACCCCTTACTGAAAGATCTAGCCCAGTCAACCTAACCATGTCTCAGATATAATTGAAACATTACAAATAAATTAGCATAGTTACTTTTGAGTTAGTCTTAAGTTTTATTTTAAACACTTGAATAAGAGGTTTTTCTACCATTTTCCTCTTACTATTCTTTTTTTTACTATTCCCAATTGCACTCATGTTTGTTTATCACTGCACATATCTTCTATTTGCTAGCTGTAAGAGTATGAACTCCATCACTTACCTAAATAAGTTTACTGTATGTTATTATTATAAATTAATATATTTTTGGTTAATAAAAATATTGAATTGAATTGTATTATGTATGTATAAAAGTTACAATTGGAGATATAAAAAAAGTATACATATATGTACGTATGTATTACAAATCGAAACATATTAGATACAATGTTAACATGCACAACATTCATACTATGTATACAATTGACATGATCTATTTTTTGTCGTCATTTTGCTTGTTATCACTTCTTCTGTATCATGTCTGATAGTGAAACGCATCAACTAAACATGTCGCTATCGCAACTACTGCTCTCTTGTCCGATATGTTTACTACTCGAAGAAATGCCATGCATTTGACTGTTACTCGTCAACTCTTGTATAATAAGAGTGGTCTTCGGTGTTTTCTGTTTAGCCTACACAAATATTGACTGTTTCAACAAACTCAACCAAAAAAGTAAATCACAAACCAAATGCATACATTGAAATTATATACGGAAATCGATATCCATCGACTGATTTTGATAGTGAATCCAAATTTAGGTCTAAAACAATCAAATCACCACTCCCACAAGATGCTATAAACAAAATGCGAAAATGTGTGTTACTACATGTACTCAGACTCGCACATAAAAGTAGTACAGAGGCATGCAGAAAGTGTGTTCGTTTTATCGAGACGAGGAAATTTGTGCCAAGCATTTTTATTCGTGATTTATAGCTGAAAAACTTACGTTGTCGACTAGTTAAAATTTATATTTGATGTGGAAGTAGAGTTGTAAGTGCATATGCAAAATATACACGCAAAATCCCTAAATCAAAGTCCCTAATTTTCAATCCCCTTTTGGTGCTCGTAGTTAAGCGTAGTTTATGTACACACAGAAAGGGGTAGAGTATTCCAGTTTCAACTAAAGAATCTTCACTCTACTGGTGTTAATGGTTGCACATTTGACTCTACAGACTAGAAAACAGTCGAACTGCAGTGACTATAGCAAGGTGATAGAGTTTAGGGTTTACTCGACTCATGTAAAACGCTCTTTATAGGCCAGTCATTTAACGATTTTAGGTCACAAAAAATTGCTCGGCTCTGTTGTTTTGGGATATTGTTAGGATAGATACCAGAAGTTTACCACCAAGTTTGCAACTTCGAAAAACCTGTGCTAACCCCGTGACCCTCAAAAAACCTCAAAATTCTCGGACGTTTTTTCATATTTCGAACTTTTTTTCAAAAAACAATGTTTAAAGTGATGTATCTTGGGATCCTTTGCGCCTAAAAAGTTACACTCAAATTAAAGAAGATATTCTTAGCTTTAACAGTACAGTGGACAACCTACTTGTAGGAAGCACCCAAATTACAAACAAAAATATAAAAAAAATCCGAAAATTTTGAGGTTTTTTTTGAGGGCCACGGGGTTAGCACAGGTTTTTCGAAGTTGCAAACTTGGTGGTACACTTCTGGTATCTATCCTAACAATATCCCAAAAAACCAGAGCCGAGCAATTTTTTGCGACCTAACGCCTTATATTTCGGTTTATTGACTGGCCTATTATCATTTTAAATCAAATTGAAAAGGGACCAGTTGACCCTAACACACCAACATACATTTTACTATCGATGGATAATTCAAAGGCATTGCTATGTGTATACGCGCATACTTCTAAATATCGTCTTCCATGATTCGTCTTATTTGTCGTCAATTAAAACACACGGGAAACTTGATAAGGCCATATATGACGAATCCATGGATCGAACGACCAAACAAACGAAACAAAAAATCATGTTCATGGAGTCAAATTACTGATAAAGGTGCGTCCGCTAAAAATGAATAATCGGTCCGGTTACATCAAGCCAAACAGTCCGGTAATCACCCACTCATCGCATTTTTGTATGTACTGTAGGTACCTATAATACTTCTTATATTCGGCCGGTATACCCCACGAATTCTGATACCAATATATCCTCTTGGAGACTCGTTCCCCTTTGTTTCTTGAGCTCTTCCTAACCGCCGAAGCACTTAATGTTCTTTTCATTACTGTTGTTTTCCAATTTTATCTGCCTTCTGGTTTTACAGACACATTTACAAATTGTAATTCAATATCGATCGATGCATTCCAGAAATTTAATTATTTAACCTCGATAAAATTAAACATTTGTTTCCAACACAACTAGTAAATCGCCGTTCCTGGACTTCACTCGCAAAGAATTGATAAGATTATCGTAAAAAAAAAAATAATTATTTTAAAAATGTATCTTTTCGTTCGATACGCTAATGACGACACTCACGCCCGCCGTTAACAACAATGAACTTATCACAAATATGACATCATATTTCAATAGGGCAACCAGGGAGGGGCTAAATTTATTACAAGCGGAAATTGAAACCTGACTTAACTTAATCTTAATTATTATCGCCGAATGTGATTTTTTTTTGTGTCATTCGCCGACAATTTATGGAGTTTTACATGTCGCCTGAGTCACACAACTAATGTTGTAACTTTCAATAAGGGAAGTTGTGTTCTATATTTTTTAATAGGTTTCTTTGTCAGAAGAAAAAGTCATCGATAAAATGTGATTTATATATTTTTACTATACACTGAGAAAAATAATTTAGGGCGGAATTCATAGTTGCCAATTTAGGAATAAGGGTTCCCTTTATGAAACGAATCAGCGTCCGCTCTAAAGGGGGAGGGGACAAGCCGGACGGTCACCGAGGCGCCATATTTTTAGGTGACGTTTGACCAGCACCTTATATATGTTTTCAACAATACATATTTCGTTTACTCAGAGTCCATCTTAGTTTAGGCATATTTCGTCAACTCTCAGAAGTGTCCTGTGAAATCCAACCCATCCATGAATTAAATCTACCCCAAAAATTTTAATAACTGAGTTTCGTCTATAGTAAACTAATTGTGTGGTTTTATGACAAAAAAAAAGGAGCGAAAATAGCGCTACTCTGTTTCTTGCGCTAATACATTCATAGGCAGAGTTCTTAACGACTTCAGCACCAACACCTCCTCTCCTCTCCTCTCATTTTCAGTGGACGAAAAGCACTAAGAAAGCCTCCCATAGAGCTTTGAACTTCCGTTCATAGGCGAAGCCAGGATTTCATTAAAAGAGGGCAAGCCCAACATTTTTTCAACTTCATGATCTTAGCCAAGATTTTTTGAAGGGTTTGGAGAATGTTATTTAAATCAACAACACCAATTAAAGTTTAAATTGCTAATCCCAAAAATATTGATAGGAAAATGTAAAGCCATTACTTTTGGCTGTTGAGACCAACACCTTTGCGTTTGACTAAGAAAAAGATTTCAGATTCGAAAGTTTACGCACAACGCGGTATTTCCGAATCTGATATGAAAGGATATTAAATAATGACACTTAAACCTCGGTTTGGGCCTGAAAAGTGTTCCACGTATGGAAGGTGACCAGTAATCAACCAAACTGCAAACTTTCGTGAATCAGTGCCTACGACGCATCCTACGAATTCGCTGGCCTGAGGTAATATCTAACGACGACCTCCTCGAAATTACTGGCAAAATTAGGACATGCATCGACATCAAAACACGGAAGTAGCAGTGGATCAGGTCACACACTTCGAAAAGAGCAAAAAAAAAACATTTCAAAACAGGCTCTAGATTGAAATCCTTTAGCCGATATCAATAAGTTTTTAGATGATCTGTCTACTCTTTCCTCCCAGTGTAGTATGATATATAGGTGGCACGAAAGAAAAGTGTGTATCGAAATTTTAAGTCATTGTATAGGTTTCAAGAATAAAGAAAAATCAGTATTTATTACTCGTAGAAAATTCAGATGAAAATCGAGGTAATTCTAATAGACTTAGGCGTATCTCCTGATGTGCTGACATCAAGGATTAAACCATGCAATTTGGCAATCATGTTCAACCGGTGGTATGCCAGCTACATGATTGCCATTCCCAACGATAGCTTAATTACACACCGCTTTTTTTCGCAAGTTGTATGTTCTAAACCAGGGCTATCCAACATACGACCCGCGGGCCACAAACTCGATTATTTTTTTTTAAATCAGTAAAATTTATTGAATCTCACAAAAGTACAAATTAAGTAAAAGCAAAGTCATTAAGGTGGTGTTTTCGTTAACAACATATGAGCCCCTTATTTTGAAAATGGCGTAAGTCCACTTTTTATGAAAATTGAGTTAATGATGGCATTATTATTTCTTTAACTTACTTTCTATGACAAAAAATCAAACATATACATATTTGAAAAATGTACTGTACTGTACTTTTCTTTTCATAGTCACAAACTTCGGTACTTAACAACAAACTTCAGTGTTTATTTTGAAAATGGCGTAAGTCTCCACTTTCTAAATTAGAATGCTTAGAAATTATCCTATGATCGGAAAATATTATTGAAATTTTTTGGAAATTATTTTTAATGTGCTTGTCAAAGTTTAAATTATATATATCCAATTTTGAGCCATATTTGTATATTTTTTTATTAGTGCTACTCTCCTAGTATCGACTATGGACTAAAGGAACATGTCTGTATGGAACGTAAACGCATATATACCTATAGTGCTCACAAAACCAGTGGTTTAACTTCGATCGCTGAGCGATCATCACATGAGTCGCCTCTACGAACACAAAACTTTAGATTGATAGCGATTGGACTACTGCTGTACTTGCATTAGACATTCAAAAACTGTATATGCACCATTTCTGGATTGGTAGTACAATGGCAGATTTCCAACCTTTCGGTTAATATACATGGTGTCCGGAAACTGCCGCATAAACGCACCGGATTGTGATACCTCATGTGATTTCCAGCCAGCAAAAAAGTTGTACGGAACATACCCCCTTAGCTTAACCCTTTAGCTGCCACAGGCGTTTGAAGATTTTTGAAAAAATCATTTTCTTGTACGACTCAAACTTATAACTCTAAAGCTAGACTAGCTAGAATAGCAAAATAAGATGATTATTACAGCCAAAAAATTTACCTAGAAAATAAAATCAACCGCACTGAAATCGGATAAGAAGTTTGGTTTTTACAGAACTTCAAAGTAAAATTTTTGCGATTTGACCCAAAAACAAAATATTTTTCCATCTCAATTTTCTCCAATTTCTGCCAAGGTGAGGTGCTTGTACGATTTTGTACGATTTTTTTCAAAATTGGCGCATAGTCTAACGATCATTTCTTTCTTACATCATTTTATTCTAGCTTCGTTATTTCTAACAGTTTTAATGCCTTAAGTGCATAGAACTGGGGTTAATTTTGGATCGATTTTGATATAATTTGAAGAAATTTTACCAAATTGCAGATCTTTAGGGGCAGTTTGAATTGAATTGAAATCGAGCTAAACATAGACATACTCTTCAACTATAGGCACGTGTGAAATAAGGGAAAATTCCAACAGAAAATTAGCAACCATTCAATTATATGTAGAATGTGGTGCTTTAATATCGAGTTGAATTAACAATAGAATTCATATTGTACAAAAAGCAAACATAATGAAATGGTCAACCGATTCTCTTTTGCCGAAGCACATAGGCTTCACCCTCGAATTTCAGTCACTTCGCCAGTACCAGTATTTGTCGGTGGTCGGTGCATTCTAAGCACTTTTGCATTAATTTGCATACTTTTTTTTCTTGTTTTCCAAATCAGTTCGCTTTGTGTATAAGTATGATTTAGTATAATATGATTAAGCGAAGCTCAATCTGTTGTTTTGCCGGAATCTGTCGTTCACTATGTGGTGATGCTTGTGTTGCCTCCAAAGGTAGCAACACAAGCATCACCACATAATGATTTAGTATGTTTTTTCAATTGCAGCCTAGTTGAACTACCTATAGATACAAGCACTATTTAGCCATGGGTAAAATATGTACGAGTATTGACAGAAGCAGCGAAATGCATACTTAAGTATGAATTTGTAGGTATATGTAGCTGCAAATTCAGTCAGCATATGTAGTTTGAATTGACTGTCTCTATTCTATATAGCGTGTCCGGCTACTACCGCATTAACGCGCCGGTAAAGGATTACTCATGTGATTTCTAGTGTACGGGACAAAACCCGAATTCTTAACCCTTCGCTGTCACAGTCATTTAAAGAATTTAAAAAAATCCTTTTCTCATACAAACCTGAATGCATAGCTCCAAAACTACGCCAGTTAAAATACTGAATCAAAATGAGCTAACAAATTTTACTTAAAACATTAGAACCAGCCGCACTAAAATCAGATCAGCGGTTTGGTTTTAACAGAGCTTCAAATTCCATTTTTTGTGATTTGACCCTCAAACAAACTTATTTTTCCATGTGAATTTTTTTCCCAAGGAGAGGGGAGTGCTGGTATGATTTCTTTGGGGCTTAGTCTCAATAATATCTTTCTTAGAACATTTTATTTTAACTCCACTATTTCTAACAGTTTTAATGCCTTAAATGCAGAAAACCAGGGTTGATTTACTCACACTGCTCATAATATTCAGCAACTTAGTAATTTGCCAATTTATGCCTAAATTGGGAAAAAAATTAACTCCAGCTCTATATAAACCAAACCGATTAATTCTGTTTTTAGGAAAATTTGTTAGCTGTGATATTCGTTTTGTTTCCGCAATCTAACGGGGGATAGTTGGGGGAAATTGAGTTTTAAGTTGCGTTAGAAAATAAATTTTTTTAAAAATATTTTAATGACTGTAGCACCTAAAGGGTTAAAAACTCGGGGTATCCTACGTAACCCTTTTTTGCTTGAAATCACATGAGAAATCATGTGGTGCGTTAATGCGGTATTTTCCGGACGCTTTTCAATGAATCGTTCGGAATCGAAAGTAAACGAAAAGGGGTCAAGAGACTAGTTAGTCAGTCAGATACATAGGGAACACAAAACTGTCAATGGGTTTGCGAGACCGACAACTGGCAATTAGTATACTTATTGTAAATTAAATCTGGCGAACTAAGTGATGATTGTTTTGCACGTGCTTCTTATAAGAACTATGCAGTTATCTTTATTTATAATTTCTTCCATTCCTTTATTCTGTTTACGAGGTTGCCAGCTCAGTGAATCATAAGGTTCTCTGTAACTATGCATGGACATTGGTCTATGGCCCACTTACGGATATTAACAAATATGTAATAAAACTTGCAAATCGATTAGGTCCTAATGCCAAAAATAGTTCTAAAGGTTGTCGTTATTGCCACCTGTAAGATGGGAACCTTTATCTGATTATTCTTTTAAACAACCATTGACATCCAGTTCTTTAAAAAATGTTTTAAACCTCGATTCTCAACCAAATGCATGCGTGTTTTTTTTTTTGCTAATGGACGTGTGATTCAGTTTATGGTAAATTAGCCATCGTACTTTTTCCTATATTCTCAATACCGAATCGATTTAAATTAATTCCACCTAATTTAGAATGAAACCGGCTCTTTGCTGATTTTTACCATGTTTGCACTTTCATTTTTATAATATGCTCGCGTATGTATGTATGTTGTTTCAGCATATATGGATTAACAAGGTGGGATGATGTACTCTCACACCGGCTGCGGTGCATTGCTATAGGCTCGATTGTCGCCGACAGTGTGAAGCAAGTTTCCTTATTGGCCAATGAACTTGCCTGTGCGGTATTGAACGCTTTTTTGTGTGATGAATTATTATTATATATACATACATATGTATATTGAAGGAGTATGGGCTTCTTTGCATATGTTTTTTTTTAATATACAGCAATTTGCATCGACGCTTTTTTTTCGAATGAAGTATGCGGTGCGAAGTCCTTTAGATACATGTAACTCAGCCCAAGTACCCATATTTCACCAGTCTCTGTGTAAGAGGTGTTGCTTTGAATCATTGTGCATATTATTCGAGCCACCAGCATTCTAGTCATGGCATCGAAGCATCCACAATTTTAACTCTGAAAAAAATAAATTTCCTAAAAATTACCTATACATATTTATATTGGGGATACTGCAGATTCGTGCGACTCAGGCAGTAAATTTTTTGTACGGACCTTTTAGACTGTTTATAAATGCCTTCATAGTCACTATTTAGAAAATCATAAATAATTTCATAATTTGTTTCCAGGCTAAAAGATATGGATGAATTGTAATGTAATTGCAGAGTGATGGCAAGAATTATTAAAAAGGTTCTCAGGTTCCGACGTTGGAGTAACAACTACTTCCTCATAACAGTTAGTGAAGATCATATCTAACCATTTACCATTTTGGTTGGGGATCGATGATACCTGCTGTAAGTCATTACCATAGAATGTACTGATGATGTTAAAGTCGGGATTATCCAGTAGATTTACAGGATGAAGCCGATCGTCATGTTCATCTACAATGGACCTTATGTTTGGACGATTGTAGTCACCAAAGACTATAATTATGTCATCAACATTCATATGTTAGCAAGGACAGAGGAGATAATATCACACAAATCATTATAAGACTCTTCAGCGGAACAGGGACGTAAAAACACCAAAATAGAGGTATAGTTTCTCAAAAGAGATTTTTGAAAAATGTGTGCTGAAATATAGGGTTGAGCTCAGTTGGAACAAGTTCACTAGGAATAGAGTTATGTACAGCAATAAGAATACCAACTCCCCTAGTAGACCTGTGAGTTGATTTGCGGTCAGTTCTATGAATAGTCCAGTTGCAATTAAGAATTTCCTCGTTTTTAAAAGTGTCATTCAGCCAGGTTTCGGTGACAGCAAGTTCATTAAATTGGCAGGATTTAGCGTCAAGAAAGAGTTTATTGGTTTTACCTCTCATACCACTGCAATTGTGATAGAGGAATTTGGGCGTGTACGAGTGTGATTTATCGTTAGGAATAATTTTTTTTTCATGTCCTCATGAGATCTTTGCAATCGATAAATATATTTTGCTCTGACGAAGGAACCATACGTTTCAAGATCACGTTTAATCTGCTCTTGGGGCAGTCCAAGTTCTTCGTGATATTGGTTAAAGAACTTCCGTAAAGAGTTGACCTCTTGATGGATCAAAACTTTAAGCTTTGCTCTTACCGTCAATGCATGTATACGTACATACATATGTAGTTGTAATATTCACTAAAACTATCCGTCTATTAGCTAACAGTCTCTGGGATAGAATGTCGGCTTATTTTATTTTATTGACAGTTGACAAGTATCATGGGTAGCTAGATACTACATCACTTTCTTTTGTTTCAATATTTTTTTTTAGTTTAAATACTGCTTATAGGTACAATGAATATTATTTTTATTTAATTTAATTCTCATCACCCAGTTGTTCGCTTTTTCCATAGTTCAGTACACTTCTCCACTAGAAATGTTTTGCAGGTGTCCTACATTTTGGCGATATATTTTCTTGGGATCCGAGCACTGCTTCCTCTCCTCCTTTCTTTGAACAAGAATTCATTTGGATGAAATTTCGATGATACTCGGTTTTATTTCTTCTTCAAATGTTAAATCGGTTTCCTCCGCGTGTCTTCGGCCGGCATATTCTTTTCCAATTCGTCTTTCTTCTGTTTGACGCATTGTTTCATGCTTCGCATTTTATATCGAATATCTCGACCATAGTAAATTTAGTAATTTCAACTGTTGAACGATACATGATATTAGAGCGTTTTTTAGGAATAGAACAGAACAAGAAATACACGCATTATAATACATTACAATTTTATTTCTTGTTCTGTATGCGACAACTGTAGTTGCTAAGTGTCGCCACACTGAAATGCTAAACCTATCTTATCGTCAGTATGTTTCAGATTTAAAATGTCCATCTTGTGCATCGTTTTCCTTGTTGTTTCAGTCATTTTTTTCCGTCTGCAAAAAACTACGTTGTAGCAAAAAAAAAGTTTTTATATAAAAATTAAATTTTTCCTCGTCGTGTACTTCGCTGCATCCCTCTTAGAAAATTGTAACTAAATGCTTTTCGCTTTGTTGTTTCTCTGGAGAAGCATTTCTTGGCAAAATGATTGAGTTTACCGCACTTCGTACAGGATTTGGCCATGGCTGGACACTTATTGGAACTTGCTTTATTGCCCTTAAACCTGCATCGACTGCATTCGATTTTAATCTGCTGGTTGTACATGCGTATTCGGTCACTTTCTTTGGCATCAATTTACAATCCTCGGTGTTTGCTTCGGCAGACTCCTTTATAAGTTTTTCGTCAAAAGGCTTTTGTTGTTTTGCAACGGTTTCATGTAAGCGATTTTTATTATTTCATTGAGATCCCCGATGTCGCGTTCAAGTGTTCTGCGACGAACCTGGCCATTTTGCAGCCCGTGATGATTTATTTTTTCAAATTGCTATCCAATTCGTTTCCGAATTCGATCCTTTGGACCCTCATAAATAGTTTGAAACTCCGGCATCCAATTTGTATTATACAGGGTGTCCCGTTCATGGTGGAGAATCTTTTAATGGTAGATAGTGTGGCTTATTTGGGGAAAATTAATGTTCTACGAGACACCTCTATTTTGAACCATTACAATGTAAAAGCACTTTTTGTAAATTGTGTCAAAATACCTGACTTGCCGAACTAAATCAAAATTTGCCAAACCACCAAACATGTCATCCGAGATATGACTTCACTTTCCGAAACTACATAAAATTCATTTAAAACGACACCTCGTCCGTTACGAAGTTGCTCGTATCTTTCGAGATACACCAGTTCAAACTTTGAAGAAATTTTAAAATCGGTTTTTCATGCAAAATTCAAATGATAAAATCGTAACGGTACTTTGAACTGACAAATCTGCAAAGTTGAAAAAAGTTGCTTCATTATGTTAGCTCTCCAACGACATATAAAAATTAAGGGCTCACGATTTGAAAATTTGCGAATTTAAAAAAATGTGGTTTTCGTGTAATGCAAATCATCTGATATGATGAAGATAAATTTGTACGATTAACACAGTTCATTTTGTTGGGCGAAAAAACTTTACATTGAAACCACATTTTTTTACCTTTGAAACGTTAAATTCGCAAATTTTTAAATCGTGAGCCCTTAATTTTTATATGTCGTTCGAGAGCTAACATAATGAGGCAACTTTTTTCAACTTTGCGGATTTGTCAGTTCAAAGTACCGTTACGATTTTATCATTTGAATTTTGCATGAAAAACCGATTTTAAAATTTCTTCAAAGTTTGAACTGGTGTATCTCGGAAGATACGAGCAACTTCGTAACGGACGAGGTGTCGTTTTAAATGAATTTTATGTAGTTTCGGAAAGTGAAGTCATATCTCGGATGACATGTTTGGTGGTTTGGCAAATTTTGATTTAGTTCGGCAAGTCAGGTATTTTGACACAATTTACAAAAAGTGCTTTTACATTGTAACGGTTCAAAATAGAGGTGTCTCGTAGAACATTAATTTTCCCCAAATAAGCCACACTATCTACCATTAAAAGATTTTCCACCATGAACGGGACACCCTGTATATACATGCAGCAATTAGTTCCCCTTTTTGTATGTAATTGTTTCATCAACGCGATTTGAAATCTAATTCTCAATTTATGTTAATATAATCCTTGAAATTTACTTCTCAATCCCGTTTCGAAATTTAATTCACGCTTCTCTAAATTTGGCAATCAATCACGTTTCAAAATTTATTTCACGCTTGCACTCGAAATGTACTTACAATTGTGTGTCGAAATTTAATTCACGCTTGTAATTAACCTTCAGTTGCGTTTCGAAATTTAATTCACGCTTGTAATTATCCTTCAGTTGCGTTTCGAAATTTAATTTACGCTCTCTATTCTTCTACATACCTTTAGATCCCAAAAATATATTGTAATAATACAAATAAAATTCAATTCATTCGAATTCTCAAATCTGCGTTTAAGCAATTCTATTAATCGACTTCAAATTGGATAAAATCGACAGAAATCCAGTCTCACAAAATAAAAATTATTTCACCTACGTAAATATGTCATTTCATTGCCATACGAAATTTAATTCTAGGCATTCATAACTTATTCGTAAAGAAAAATAGTTCCACAGTTTAGCCATACGAAATTTAATTCTAGGCACTTAAAAAAAATCACCCAATCGAATGCCATGCGTTAGTCCAAAGTGGCTATGTGATCACACAACCCATATGTGGACTCCAAATTTATTACACTACACTCCACGAAATAATTCAAATTTCAAAATATTGTCGATGCAATTATTAACCCTTCTGACGCCGCCTACGAGCTATTATGCCTAAGGTGTAGCTGAATATTCTGTGAAATCAATCTTATTTTTTGAAGAGGTCTAATTTTGGTTCTAGAAACAGTTTACATACTATGTCTTACGATGATGCGCCGTTTTTTCGATTCTTTAGACATAGTTTACATTTCGCCGAACGTTTGATCGCATTTGTGGCCGTCGGTTCCTCTGAAATTTATATGGAGAGGGGTGGAAAATATTATTGAAAGATTTTTTTCATCAAGATATAGTACCAATGGTCTGTTTAGGTCTATGTGCCTATGTGCCAAGAGAAGGGTTAATTATCAAGTCGGCATTTTAAGAGAATAATAAATATTACGCGGATTTTATATTCTCAATTGTAAACAAAAAAATTGACGTTTGAATAAAATGTTCACGCATGCTATGAACTGCAATAGTGTGAGAATGGTGCCATTTTTATTTTCTGATGCCCACTCTGGACTAACGCATGGCATACGTTACTATGTTTTCTCTAAGGTATACACAAATGTTAAAATTTTTTACTACAACATAAACATAGGAACTCTATTTTCGCTGTGTTTTTATTTTCTCTTAACTATTTGGTTTCACTACACATCGTATTAACACCATTTCTCTTAAATTT
Organism: Microchrysa polita; assembly: GCA_949715475.1. Classification (NCBI taxonomy): domain Eukaryota; kingdom Metazoa; phylum Arthropoda; class Insecta; order Diptera; family Stratiomyidae; genus Microchrysa; species Microchrysa polita. The sequence goes on from OX454419.1 coordinate 51,403,683, forward strand.
GTTCCAAAGATGATCCTTTTTGTTATGCATTTATGTATATACGTACGTACTTAATTATCAATTCTCTTTCCGACTTTTAATAAATCCATTTCTTTTCGCCAGCCTTAAAGAAAATTGGGATAATTCTCTTGATGGATTGTAATTCAAATGTTATTGGCACTATTTTTCACATTTTCTGGTCACCGATTTTTATTAAATAGAAAAAATGTTCTCCTCGTCGCCATTGTAATATTCACTAAAACTCAATATCTATCCGTCTATTAGCTAACAGTCTCTGGGATAGAATGTCGGCTTATTTTATTTTATTGACAGTTGACAAGTATCATGGGTAGCTAGATACTACAGTAGTTATATGTGCGTCGTGTAAATATGAAAGGAAGAGACGGACACTGTCGTAGGTCTTAGGGATTTATAATAAAGGCATTGCCCACTAGCTTCGGAATACTGAAGTAAAAAGCCCGTCAAACCAAAAAGTTTCCTAAGATATTAAACTGGCATGCAAATTTCCACTGAGCTTCGAAGTCAAATCTTTATGGTTTTACCCAAAACCATTTTTCTCAACTAAATTTTCTCGAATTACAGCCTGGAATGTAGTCCATATGGCCGACTTTCATTCGTTTTTTATCATTATTTTAGACGATTTATGCGCTGTCCTGGTTATAAAAAATAAGCAGCCGAAATTTGAATATCCTTCACATTCGACTGAAACTAGAAATGCCTTTGGGTTAATCAGTTCTACCGCAGTCCTATGACGTAGTGTTTCGATTCCATACGTTTCGTTTATACACTGTAACAAAAGTGGTGTTAATAAAACCCCAATCCGGTGTTCCATGGAGTCCGCCCTCGACTGGTGTTTATTTTATTTCAAAAGATCGGTGCTTAATAATTACCTTAGAAGGGAAATATTTGATTATTCGAAAAAATCATTAATTGTTTTCCGGTTGGTGTTTTCCAAAAACCGTAATTGGGAGTTTCTAATTTTTTTTTTTTTTTGATTAAAAAACACTCAACCTTGGGTAATTAAGCATATAGAATGCTGCTCTGTTCCTTTTAATTGAAAATATGATGTACGGACATTTTTGACCACGCCGAGATTCGATCTCCGGACCTCTAGATTACTAGCATCGTGGAGTGCAACTCAACCAAGTGAGCCACAGAGCGCACACTTGCACTGATATCATTGAACCATCATAAAATGTCTATGGAAATACGAACATACTCAATTGGTGTTTGAAAACCCCAATCAGATAATTTATTGATAGGTACATGACCAAGCATGTTCGTCTAATGCATTTTTGGTGTTTTTGGTAATATTCATCTGGGAAATTAATTAGAATTTCTATATTATTCACCAGTTGGAAATTATACAGGGTGTCCGGAAACTGCCGCATAAACGCACCGGATTATGATTCCTCAGTTGATTTCCAGCAAAAAAGTTGTAGGGAACATACCCCCTCAGCTTAACCCTTTAGCTGCCACAGGCATTTGAAGATTTTTGAAAAAAATAATTTTCTTGTACGACTTAAAGCCTAATATCTCCAAAGCTAGACCAGCTAGAATAGTGAAATAAAATGATTGTTACAGCCAACAAATTTACCTGTAAAATAAAACTAACTACACTAAAATTGGATAAGAGGTTTGGTTTCTACAGCGCTTCAAAGTCAATTTTGCGTGATTTTACCCAAAAACATTTTTTTTCCATTTCAATTTTCTCCAACTTCTGCCAAGGTGAGGTGCTTGTACGATTCTTTTAAAAACTGGCGCATAGTCTTACGATCATATCTTTTTCACATCATTTTGATCTAGCTCCATTACTTCTAACAGTTTTTATACGTTAAGTGTAGAAAACTAGGGTTAATTTTAGCTCGAATTCAATACAATTCAATTCACACTGCCCCCAAAGATCTGCAATTGGTAAAATCTATTCGAAGTATGTCGAAATGGAGCCAAAATTAACCCTAGTTTTCTGCACTTAAGGTACTTAAACTGTTAGAAATAATAGAGCTAGAATAAAATGATGCAAGAAAGATATGATCGTAAGACCATGCGCCAATTTTTAAAAGAATCGTACAAGCACCTCACCTTGGCAGAAGTTGGAGAAAATTGAGATGGAAAAAAAGATTGTTTTTGGGTAAAATCACTCAAATTTGACTTTGAAGCTCTGTAAAAACCAAACCTCTTATCCGATTTTAGTGTGGTTAGTTTCATTTTACAGGTAAATTTGTTGGCTGTGATAATCATTTTATTTCACTATTCTACCTGGTCTAGCTGTGGAGATATTAGGCTTTAAGTCGTGCAACAAAATGTTTTTTTTTTTCAAAAATCTTTAAATGCCTGTGGCAGCTAAAGGGTTAAGCTGAGGGGGTATGTTTGAATCGGTAAAATCGGACAATGGGGTCATGGGGCTGCCATACAAACCCAACTACCCAAATTAGGTTCTTCTAAGAAAAACTTTTTTATTTGTGCACCAATTTCAGCAAAATTTCAGAGAAATGTATTTCTCTTGATGACACAAAACATATCTAAGAATGGATCAAATCGGACCATGGGGTCATGGGGCTGCCATACAAACCCAACCCCCCAAATTAGGTTCTTCTAAGAAAAACTTTTTTATTTGTGTACCAATTTCAACAAAATTGCACACAAATATGTTTATATTGATAACACAAAACATATGTAAGAATGGATCAAATCGGACCATGGGGTCATGGGGCTGCCATACAAACCTAACCCCCCAAATTAGGTTCTTCTAAGAAAAACTTTTTTATTTGTGCACCAATTTCAACCAAATTTCACACAAATGTGTTTCTCTAGATGACACAAAACATATCTAAGAATTGATCAAATCTGACCATGGGGTGGCCATACAAACCCAACCCCCATTTTGGTTCTTCTAAGAAACATTTTTTGCAACAATTTCACAAAACCTTGAATTAATGTGTCTTTACCAAAGCAACAAAAAAACTAAAAACGAATGGAATCGTACTGTGGGGCCATGCCTTCCAACCCCAATAAAATTTTCCGAGTAAATATTTTTATTTGCCCACTCATTTCAACCAAGCCCAAAACTTTTGTCAAGGCGGAAGAAAAAGAATGAGGAGGGGGATTAAATACAAGTCATAGGTACGCCCGAAAAAACTTGTAGCCCAAGGAGAGCGAAGGGTATCCAAATTTCGGCCGCGCCCGAAATTTAGTTTACTACACAGAGAAAAAAAATAGAATGGTTATCTAAAGAAATAGTAGAATTCATCTAAAGTTCGCGTTGATTTTCAGCTTATGATTCTATGTAGTTGAAACAGTTACGAAGATATGGATAATTTTTCTATTCGTCATTAGTTGAAACATCTACTATATTTGCAAATTCAATTAATTCATTTGTAAAGACAGCTATTCATTATCTATAAATTGTTAAATGTTGGATAGCTAAATTGTGTTGAAGAAAAAAGAACGATTGTTTGTAGTTAAATTTTATATTTGAATAGTACAATCAACAACTTTTGTGGAAGAATTGACTAAACTTTTTCTTCTAATCTTGCGTGGTTAAATGAATGAATTTAATAGTATTTTCAGCTACGAAGATTAGAGAAATCAGCTATTTCTTTGGTAAAACTATCTAAATTTAAGTCAACTACTTCACTTTAGATAAAAAGTCTAAACCATTTTTTTCAGTGTATGTAGATATGTTTTGAGGCTTAAGTCAAGTTTAGTTAAGATCGGTCCATATAGAAAAAAGGTTATTCTTACTAAGAACCTAATTGTCAAGGTGATATATCTATGGCAGCCTCACGACCCCTTGTTCCGATTGCACTCGTTCAGACATGTATACTGCTTAAAACAGAAAGAATTGTGTACAAAATTTTAGATTCATAGCTGAAAAACTGAGAGACTATAGTTCGCATATAGAAACAGATGGGCAGACAGGCGGACATGGTCCAATCGATTTTTATCGTCACACTCGTCAATCATTAAAACGCGTATGCTGATAATGAGTCATAAATTGACCCGAAATGCATTTATAATAAAAAAATTTCAAATTGATTAAATCTCCGTTTTGTTTTATAATAAAATAGTGTTTAATTAATTAAAAAATTGTGATTTTCTGGGATAAAGGGATTTAACGCACTAGACTGAAATCAAAAGACGGAGATGCTTCCTTCGGTGCGTTGCAAACAAAATTAATTATATCCTTTTACAAATTGTGATTTCACATTGTATTCTTGATATAGAAAAGGAAACCATTTATATGAAATAATAAAAATGTGAAATCTTTCATTCGTGCAATCATTAAACTATATTTAAACAAATCTCAACCTAGATCATCCGCAAATTGTGTAATATTTATGCATGTGCATTCTCATAATCTTTCCATAGATAAATTACAGATCTGAGTTTAATGTGGATATTTGCTGTTTTTTGCTTATTTCTCATGTAAACAAATTCAGTGACTGCGTGTATCTCTATGTGTTGTATTATACAATATCTTTCTGAAACGAGATGGATAATGGTGAATTTGAGCTCATATCGTTTTGTTGCTCATTTAGAAATATGTACATACATATTCTCTTTTTTCTTAAAACCGAATCACAAACGGAAGTGATAATAAAATTATTACGGGTATTTAGTATGTAGCAGAAATAGTGGTGAAAATTTTATTTGTTTACAGTATAGTTTCTAAAGTTTCGAAGAGCCACCATACTCTGTCCAATGTTCAATCTATTGACACCCTATCGATCCATAGATCGAATGGTATATATCGGCTCTAAGAGTTTATAAAAAAAATTCACACAGTTGTGTCAGCAGGGATTCTTTTTATGCATTTTAATTAACGTTTTCTTATCCAATGAAATGCTCCTATAATGTTTTTAAGTTCAAATCGTACATGGATTGAAAGTGCAAGTACAACAATAATTATTCTAAAGCTTTATTGCCTCGATGACATTGCTCACACACGTCGATCATATTGGAATTTTCGTATTCGCACACATAAATTAATGCATAAGTCGGCTTTATTAATCTGTATACTTTACATATTTAATTTCTTGAATATGCAAGAATCTATTCTCAGAGAGATATATTTATTGAGTTGAATAAATTAAGTTATATTCGTATTTTCATTATTTTGATCAGCAAGTATATGTTTCATATTTGCATGAGTATGCTGTTCTAAATGATGTTGTAATTATTGCAAATTACTAGACTTCATGATTTATTGTATTAATATTATCTACGTGCTTTTTTTTTTCTACCAGAACACCTTTTGCTTTTGTTGGTCACATTTTCTTTGCCAATAACTGAATGACACAAAACTATTTCATTTCTCGAACATTAATGGAAATAATGCTTAGCAACTTATTTAAACATCATACAAACTTAACTAATAATGATTGGGCGGTTGGTAGAAGTGGTGGCTGAAGCAGAACGAGCCAAAAGCCGAATTAGCCAATTAGCGCAAAAGGCGGCGTTCTGAAACCATAACTTCCGTGGACGCTAACTTATATGATGAAGGTGAAGGGTGAGGAATTTAGGAATGCGGAGGTGCCTTGAACCAGCCAGTGATATTTAGGAATAAAGCAGCTCCCCTATTTTCACCTCCAAGTTTACGAGAAAAGCCCTGTCCAACGTGCGATACCAATACCTTGCGAGACCCTGGCAATCACACAGAAAGTGAATCAAAGTTTGCCTCTCATCTACATAGCCGCAGCTGCGGCAATGCGGATTGTAACAGATGCAGCATGGTATCCTATTGACCAGTGATCCGTAATAACGACAGTAAGTTTGGCGATATCTTTACGTGATTTAGTCAGGATCTCAGACGTTCTTTTCCAGCCCTAGGAGAACCACATATTCCTTGATATGGCGCATGTCCTCAGATTTTTCCATTTGGAATTGGCAATAGTGGGAGGAGATATTGCTTCTAAGAACTGCCAACGGGATGCACACACGCATGAGAGCTACCAATGTCAGCACCGCTTTTGGCCAGTTCATTAGAAGTCGGCAGTATTCAGAGGTATTTAGCAATCCGCAAACGATTTCCGCACCCACGCAACAATCTACACTGCCTGTCATAACAATAGCCGTACCATAAAAAAGATTGATCCTTGGAAATTGAAAGAAAGCACAGTTATTCCACTTACTATAAACTTAAGAAAAATTAAAAGGAAAAAAAAAATGTCCTTTTATTTTAAATCGTTATTCTTCTAAAAAATAAAAACCAAATTTCTGGTCTGTCATTACTATAGCCGCAGTTGGAATTCTCTCTCTCTCGATTACCGTAACTCCTAGTGGAGCATGGTGCGTTGATGACTACCGTGTGTAGTCCATCAACGTTACAAAGACAATTGAATTCGGAGTGCGATACGGTTGTCAGCCATACCACTTCCTAGTCGCCATTGTTAGTTTATTATTCTACGATAAGAATATTTCTTATCATCTTCTTCTGAATAATAAACTTGCGACGAGTCGTGCCGAGTTTGGAAACTCGTTTCTCTATGAGTGTCTATTTGACAGAGTGGCGACCGAACGATCACTGCCACAGAGCACGACACGTTGGAATTAGTATGGCAAAAACTGATTAAAAAGCTGAGATTGAGGAAATTAATAACGGGAAAAGTAGTTTTTTTTTTTTTTAAATTGACTCTGAGCGAGTATTTTGTTTATTTATTAATAAATAATTATAACGGTATTTCGAGTTTTTTGCTTTTTGACCTCTCGGTATCTTTGCATAGAAAACTTTTTGAAATTGTATTTTTTTCCGTAATAATATTTCTTAAAGACTTCCTGTCTTTTTTTTATGAAGGAGGCCACCTCCGTAACATTTGTTGCATTGGAACCTTCTTGAAGTGTAATGCTTGAAACGGGACGGTCTTGCTACAAAACCCGTTATGTGTCATGTCTTGCGTATTAAAACGAAAACAGTCAGGATATTCCACAGAATAGAGGTGGTTACGTCAAATTTCAAATACATAAACAACCCTGCCTGACGCTATTAAGGTACGTTGTGCTCGACACGACTGCATCGGCTATAGCGACAGCGACTCGCTCATTTCATATAAAAACTCATTTTTCTCTCATTCTAAAAACGAGTTTTTATATGAAATGGGCGAGTCGCTGTCGCTAGAGCCGATGCAGTCGTGTCGAGCACAACGTACCTTTATGGAGCTCGGTCCAAAATGTGTACATATTGAGATGAATGAAAATCCGACAAGTGCTCATTAAAAGTATTGGCCAGGATAGTCTACTTATAGAACAGTTGATTTCGTTACTTCCAGCATAGAAAATCACAGGAATGTCCTGACGATAAACGGCTTCCATTTAATACAGAAGATAGGACACATAACGGATTTTGAAACAGGAGATTGCATCATCTCTCACGAGTCTTAGTACTTAAGGTTGGTTCCATTGTTAAAAATTTTAGGGAGAGGCCTCCTATTGATCCAAATTAGACAGGAAACCTTCAGGAATCATTATTAGGTAAAATTTATAAAGAAAAACACGATTTCCAAGAGTTTCTCTGTAAAAATCAGCGGTTATCGATGCTAAGAGGTTAATAAGCAAAAAACTCGAAAAACTGTTAAAATTATTTCGTGAAAAATAAACAAAACATTCCTCAGGGTCTGTTTTATTCGAAAAGGATCTCCCCCGTTATTAATTTCATCATCAATCTATGATTTTTAAACAGTTTTTCTAATACTAATTGCAGATGCGGCTATAGCTATGACGGATCGCAAATTAAGTTGTTCCTTTATAGAAAAATAACGGTTTGAAATAAAAGGAAACTTCTTGTAAAAATATTTCTCATTATGTTTATAGTATGTGAAATAACTCTGCTCTCTTAAATTTGTGCGGCCTTAGTTATGATAGTCAGTGTATTTTAGACCCATAAGCTCTTTGACCACTTCATTCTGCTTCCAATCACCTCAAATTGGGAATTTGGCGTCAAAGTTTTTCTCAAAATTTAGTTTAGCAACTTTGAATTCCGTTACAGCGCAGCAGTTAGTGCTAGAAATCATCTAATTTAAATCTTTAAGCCTGACTGCGCTGCATGCTGCCAGTTTGTCAGTAAAAAGATCGATGGGTGGAAGATGCAGGATTACGTTCCACGCATCCCTCGGGCATGTTCGCATGCCACCTGTTATGCTGAGGCAAGCCGATCTTTGCACTCTTCCAAGTTTTATTACATTGTATTCTTTACTAATCGCTGGCCACTAGACTAGACCCGTATGTTAGAATGGGCCAAACCACCTCTGTGTAAACCCATAGTACCATATGCTTGGCCTGAGACCCTATTTCCTGTTGAATACTGTCTTGCAGGGGTAAAAAGCATGCAGGCATTTTTAACGCGCGCTTCAATGTTCAACTTCCAGTTGAGCTTTGAGTCCAAGATGACGCCTAAATGCTTCGTGCAGGATGCTAATTGGAGTTGTTGTCTGTTTAATTCCAGGAGCGTGGCGTTATTTTGGTTTTTGTATTGATCAGCATGAGCTTTGTCTTACCCGGGTTTACGCCCCAGGCTACAGCTTGTGTCCCATTTGCTGATCAAACCGAGGGCTCTTTCCATGATCTGACTGATCACGGAGAGAAACAATCCTGATACTACTATTGCCGCATCATCAGCATATGCGACCACCTTAATACCCTCCCTATCAAGCCTATAGTTAAGATTGGATTGTTCTGCTATCCGTTCTCATAGGGGGAACTTTTGTGTTACCGATATTTTCCTCTATGTGTGCGCTATATGGGGAAGAACACGAAAATTCTTCTTACGTTCCTCGTAGCTGATAGCGTAATGTTCCCAACTAATAAGTCTGAGAGAGCCTCATGAATAGATTCATTGCGAACCTTTTTGAATGCCCCCCTATGTCGAGGAAAGCACTCGACAATACGCATGACCTCATGGAGAGCCGTTTCTGCGGACTTTCCCTTGACGTATGCGTGCTGTGACTCGCTCATCTCAAGCCTTTGTCGGGTGTATAAGTCCATTAAGCGCTCTAACGTTTTGATTACGAGTGAGGATAAGCTGATAATTTTGAAATCCGTTGCAGTTGCATGCCCTCGTTTGCCTACCGGTATGAAAGCACTCGAACTCGTTGCCGCGACTGGAGGACGTGGCTGAGTAGCAAAATACTTCTGAGTTCACTCAAAACTGATTTTTAAACAAAAACAATAATTTTACCTCATATCCAATCAACTGTTGAAAGATTTAAAAATCTTTTAATCCAAAATATGTACTCGTTACAACTTATGATCGTGCTAACGTAATTTATCTCAATAAAAAAGACGAAACACGCACGTCTCATTCTCAATTATAATAATTATAATTAACGAAAAGAAAAAGAAAGAAATGCATCAAATTGTATAAAAAGTGAAATTGTAAACAATTGGTGTTGTTGCAAGTGGCACATGTCGTTGTCTTCTAATAAACAATTAACCATGACACTTAATGTTATTATTGCACATTGACGACGGCAATTTAATGTCGCATTTAATTACAGTATCCTTACTATAGTACAGTGGTTCCCAACTCACAAATGTCTGCGGACCACTTATCCTGTAAATGAATTACTACGGACCACTATTATTTGGTGAAAGGAATTCAGGTTACAATTTTTTCTAGAACTAACCTTTGGGTCTCTCTTAAATTTATGACGCACTTATCCACATTTTGACTTCTTGTACTTAGCAATACAATAGGTCCGTTTTATTGGGTCTCGACAGGATAGAACAGCACAAATTTGACAGTTGCTGTTCTATATAGAACAACTCCTGTCAAAAATGGTATGGAAGCTGTGCTGTTCTATCCTGTTCTGATTCAATAAAGCGGGCCTAATGTAAGAAAATTCATAATATAAACGTGCATTTTAGACGAGATTTGATGTATGTATTTGTACCACAAAGGTGTCATAAAGCAATGGAACTCAAACGTTTGGCTTTAGATTGTCAAGGAACATGTACCGCAAAATTTGTGAGACCATAGCCATTAGCCATTATTGTATGCTATAGCCCTAGACAAAAGTGAAGAACTACGCGAGGCAAAAACGGTTGGTACCTACCTTAAAATTGTCTTAAGTTGGTTGACTGTAGCCGCAGCTAAGGTAGATTTACGAACGCAGAACATCGCTGAGCTCCTACAGATCAACAGCTTGAGTCTGGTCTGAGTTTGCTGCTGGAAAATGGAATCCTGCAGCTATACACGCCAGCTCTGGTTTGTTGTCTCTAATATCAATAACACGACGAGGCAAGGCAGCCTTACACTCTTTCTAGAACCTAGTTCACTCAGCACAATCACTGTGCGATTTGAACACAGTCCATGTAACAAAGAGTTCATTGGTTGATTTGTTAAATTTTGTTTACCCTTATCGCATATGATGTAATATAACATTTTTATTTACCTAAGTAGTCTCTAAAGTCTTCGCGGACCACTTACAGGCCTCTCTCGGACCATCTCCGGTCCGCGGACCACCTGTTGGGAAATAGTGCTATAGTAGAAACGAATATTGTCATGTCTCTCTCATGTGTTTTTATCAATAAGATGCAATGCCAACATTTCTTTTGAATCAAGTGATTTTTTTCGTCTTGTGTTGCAGATTATAATGTAGTATTTATGGTATGTTGCTCGCATATACTTACTATACTACGTACAATATACATATGTACAAGAATGTATAAAATATTCGTTTATCGTTAAAGAACAACGTGCACGTGAAATGTATGACAATTAGTCCAATCATATGGTATTTTCGTCAGGAAAAAAATACAGAAGTTTATTTCTCAATTTTGTTATATGTATTTTGGGGCGCTGATTCCGAATATCAACTTTGCACCCTAAAAAACGTGCCGCAACCTTTAAAAAAAGGGGGGAAAGGGGGGCATTTTTCGGTTTTTTGCGATTATTTCAAAAACGGTAAGAGATACAGAAAAATGGTCTGAGGACGAAAAAAACTACATAAAATTATCTTTGCAATGATATATAACACATTAGAGTCTAATTGAATATTTCGGCGTTAGAATAGAACATAAATTAGAATATTTTCATTTTAGACCTTTTTTAAACGCTCCATAACTTTTGAATGAATGCTATTTCAGCCGTAAAATTTTGTACAAGTATTCACAATAAGTTTAAGATCATTTTAAGGTAAACATTGAGCCGCTCCGGTCAAGGACCCCCATTATCCCCCCATTTAAATTTTTCAAAACGGCATATCCATAACTCCCCCCCCAAATTGGAGCAGAGTGCTAAATTTTGGTTTGTTGGGATTGGAGGTCATAGTGACCCCACCCACCAAAAATCAGCTCATTCGGATAAAAACTAAGGGTACCTCCCATACAAAGTGACCCATCAGGAGTTTGTTCTACGTACTACCATATACAAATCATACAGTAGTACGTAGAACAAACTCCTGATGGGTCACTTTGTATGGGAGGTACCCTTAGTTTTTATCCGAATGAGCTGATTTTTGGTGGGTGGGGTCACTATGACCTCCGATCCCAACAAACCAAAATTTAGCACTCTGCTCCAATTTGGGGGGAGTTATGGATATGCCGTTTTGAAAAATTTAAATGGGGGGATAATGGGGGTCCTTGACCGGAGCGGCTCAATGTTTACCTTAAAATGATCTTAAACTTATTGTGAATACTTGTACAAAATTTTACGGCTGAAATAGCATTCATTCAAAAGTTATGGAGCTTTTAAAAAAGGTCTAAAATGAAAATATTCTAATTTATGTTCTATTCTAACGCCAAAATATTCAATTAGACTCTAATGTGTTATATATCATTGCAAAGATAATTTTATGTAGTTTTTTTCGTCCTCAGACCATTTTTCTGTATCTCTTACCGTTTTTGAAATAATCGCAAAAAAACGAAAAATTTCCCCCTTTCCCCCCTTTTTTTAAAGGTTGCGGCACTTTTTTTAGGGTGCAAAGTTCATATTCGGAATCAGCGCCCCATAATACATAAAGAAAGAGTGAGAAAAAAACTTCTGTATTTTTTTCACGGATTGGTACTAAATCGACACGATATTACTGAACTAAATTGTAATGTTGCAAAGAAAGAAGATGCGGAAGGGGAAAATGAACAGAGCTAGATAAGTTATGCTCTCTATTGTTATCTGTTGACTTTGTAGCAGTCTGATTGTGTCGCAAACATGTCTGGGAACGATACTTCCTGGGAACTTTGATATGTTGTGAGATGATGTCATTATGGCGCATAATGATAAAATTGATTACTAAAAAATGAAAAAGAAATAAAATGTGTCATTTTGGTTATTGCTATACGCATTTACAATTAGCATCTACATTGAAACGGTGGGGTGTCATAAGGTCAAGTGGCTTAATGTCAATTGGTGTTATGTCACTTTCAAAAATGATTTAATGCCAATTGACATTATTTCACTTTCGAATGTGACATAATGAGTATACATGTTTATTGTATGTTGAATGAATGTTATGAATGTTATGCATGTTTGAAAGAAATAATAACTTTGATAAACCCTGTTTAATAAATCAATTCATTTAACATGTTCTAATATGTTTAAATATCCATTCATTGTTTTCACAGTTTTCTTCAAAATAAACACCTAAACGATGTCGTTTCGGGTCGTGCGAAGTTCAAAATTTCGTCACGTCTACGGTCAAGCGCTGAAACGTGAACAATGCTACGATAATATTCGGGTGTCAAAAAGCAGTTGGGACTCAACATTTTGTGCAGTCAATCCTAAATTTTTGGCAATCATTGTCGAATCAGCTGGCGGTGGAGCGTTTATTGTTTTACCACACAATAAGGTATGTATAGATATTAGCTAATTAGTAGTAATAAACAAGCTGAGCGTACAATTCACCGCATCCACTGATCTTGCTTGGGATCACTTGCCATTATTTTTTAAAGTAAATGATCAGCCTGTAGAAATTGAATTCGATCAAAAATACATATATCATAAAGCTAACTGGAAACGTTTTAGCAATATTACGGACAATTAGCTAGTCTCAATAACGCGAGTCTCACTTTCACTTCCAAAGAAAACCGATCACCACATATTAAATTTCAATAAAAATCTATGGAAAGCGGCAGAGATGTCGATTTAAAAAAAAAAAAACGAATTTATTCAGTGCACAATTCATTAAAACTAACTCCTCCATCCACACAATTAATCTCTATACGTAATACTTTACGTAGGCAGTGGCAGTGTACTATAGACACGGAGATAATGGCGTTAAGGAACAAAATGAAAAACTAAAAACTCTCAGTAACGGCAACAAAGCTTTCTGGAATACCACAAAGACCGTTAAAAAGAGGCGGTGCACAATCCCACCAATCACTATGCAGAACCAAATTTTAGTAACCAACTCTGAAAAATGTGATGTGTTTGGAGAACAACACAACACCTCATTGCAAGTAATTTTGGAGATATGTACATATACTCTAAACTCTGTCGGAGAAACCATAAATATATTAAATAACTCGAATAATTACAACGTCGTCTTTTTTCCAGTATCTGTCATTGAGAGTAGAATCAAAGACTCTAAAACAAACAAAGCACTGGGACCAGAATTAAACCAAAGAGAAATTCCCAAATCTTTTGCGCACCGATTTTGTAATTTGCATTGCCTGGAAAAAAAACATTTCCAGTCATCCAACTTAGCGCACAATACGAATCAGGGTCTATTAGTAGGGGGGTGAATCTGATTCTCGTGGAGAGCAGTGGCGCACGAAGAGGTTTTGGGGTTGAGTTTCGCATCTAGTTGGCAATGCGCAAGAGACTCAACATCGTGGTATTCCAGATGTCCTACTAGTGCCGCAAGCCAATTCTTTAAGTTAATAAGTATGGCGCCGGTTTGATCAGCGGAGAAATATTGAGGCAAGAGTATGTCTCAATCTGAAATGAAAGTGGTAAAATCAAGTTGCATTTACGCTTCACAATTTTTCCACTAACTTCAGATTGAGACTGCAACCATAAATTAATTTGCATTTTAGACTGGCAGTCAGTATTATCAGAGGAACGTAGCAGCCTAACTATAGTATATTTGAGCTTCAGTTCGGCTGGGGACTAGTTTTAATTCCACCGCGAGATTACAATGGAAATAAAAACTAGGGGGCTTTGCCCCCTGCTCGCTACGCTCGCCAACCCCCGGGGGCCGAGGCTAATTTCGGGCGCGGCCGAAATTTGGATACCCTTCGCTCTCCTTGGGCTAAAAGTTTTTTTCGGGCGTACCTATGACTTGTATTTGATCGCCCTCATCATTCTTTTTCTTCCGTCTTGTCAAAAGTTTTGGGCTTGGTTGAAATAAGTGGGCAAATAAAAATATTTACTCGGAAAATTTTATTGGGGTTGCGGGAGTATGACTCCACAGTACGATTCCATTCGTTTTTAACTTTTTTGTTGCTTTGGTAAAGACACATTAATTCAAGGTTTTGTGAAGTTGGTGCAAAAAATGTTTCTTAGAAGAACCAAAATGGGGGTTGGGTTTGTATGGCCACCCCATGACCCCGTGGTCAGATTTGATCAATTCTTAGATATGTTTTGTGTCATCAAGAGAAACACGTTTGTGTGTAATTTTGTTGAAATTGGTGCACAAATAAAAAAGTTTTTCTTAGAAGAACCTAATTTGGGGGATTAGGTTTGTATGGCAGCCCCATGATCCCATTATCCGATTTGACCCATTCTTAGATATGTTATGTGTCATCAAGATAAACACATTTGTGTGAAATTTGGTTGAAATTGGTAGACAAATAAAAAAGTTTTTCTTAGAAGAACCTAATTTGGGGGTTTATGTTTGTATGGCAGCCCCATGACCCCATTATCCGATTTGATCCATTCTTAGATATGTTATGTGTCATCAAGAGAAACACATTTGTGTGGAATTTGGTTGAAATCGGTGCACAAATAAAAAAGTTTGGGGGTTACGTTTGTATGGCAGCCCCATGGTCCGATTTTATCGATTCAAACATACAAACTGCCTGCAGCAAAAAGAAGCATTTGTGCAAAATTTCAGCTTCATAGCTTTTTAATTGGCCGAGTAAAACACGTAGCAACAGACGGACAGACAGACAGACGGACATCGCCCAATCGACTCCCCATGTTATGCTGATCATATATGTATACTTATTATATGGTCGGAGATGCTTCCTTCAATGCGTTACAAACTTCATGACAAAGTTAATATACCCTTCATTGACTCTACGAGCGAAGGGTATAAATATATGGAAGAGAGCATAAGGGCCTTCTATTGTAATTTCGAGAAATTTGGAACCTTTCGACATGTGTTTTGGCTGATAAATTCTTCAAAACTTATAGTTGACCAGTGAAAATAGAGGTCTACAATTAGGATATTCTCTAATCTCGACCCTCATCTTTTGGAAAGCTCTAAATTAATTGGTATTTTTGTTGGATATTTACGATATTTATGATCGTAAAAATAATGCATCCACAGCCACTTAAGTTTCTAAACAAAAATTAAATCGTTCTTTTCATGATTGTACGTATTAAGATACAAGAAACATATTGATCGAGATTTTTGTTTATATAGCTATGTTGCTAGTCTTAAAGTTTAATGCATAGTTTGAGGTTCACAATTTGTATATGTATACTTAGATAGTTTTCCTGCATGGCTATAACATTATCAAAGAGCTATAGTTTAGTTCTTGAGCTGAGCTTCGAGAAGAAAGAATAAAGTTTTGAGATTAACATAAAACAAAATAAAGTGTTTCATTTAAATTAAAGAAGTGTACTAAATTTCTAACAATTTTGTCAGTAGTAGCGGTTGTTTTCATGCTGCACACACACGATCAATCCGAGTCATTTATTTTATATTCATAAGATGGTATAGGCTGTAGGGCAGACGTGTCAAACTCGCGGGCCGCGGGCCACATGCGGCCCGCCTTGCAGTTCTGTGCGGCCCGCGGCCATGTCGAAGCAGCACAATGTGTATCAATACAAAAATGTTGAAATTGGTAAGGTGAACAAATTAAGCCGTTGAACTCAAGTCTACAAAAATTACTAAAACTCGTCAATGGCTTATGCAAGATTATTTTAAGATTTTTTTCTCCAAATACTACCAACAATTTGAGGTCGGTTATTTGATTTTATAAGACAGCTCATCTTTTTCGTACAGGACAATACTAAGTCTCTTAGTATTGTATGTTGTTGAACTGTTCTGTCCCGAAATGCAGTTAATAAAAAATTGGTTGGCTTTACCGAACATAAATTGAGATTTATTTGAAAAAATGGCAAAGCTTTAAAAACTACAGAAATCTTGGAATTGATAACTAAATCACCTGGATGTGAAATGACAACATAATAATCACAGCCCAAATGCCTGCTTTTTAGACCTAAACTTATCAAGCTGTATTGGTCCATGAGTTTGTACCATATCACAAACAAATTATTGTCTCTTTAAGCCACCATTCTGCTTAATTTAATTTAATCTGACTATTTGGTTATTTTGGGTGACCTGGATGACTGGTGCTAATTTTTTTTTTTATCATCTGTCCCAAACCATGTTATTCACAAAAAGTGGTTACTTGAAGCTCAATCATATTTTCACGTTTTCGCTTCTTGTCTTAATTGTTGAATGTTCTTGAAGTACATTTTCCAAAGGAGGAAGTTCTCACGGAGGCGTGGCGGCTAGGGAAGGGGGCGCGGGCACAATTCTAATATTGATACCATTAATAAATTAGGGCTTGCTTGCCATAATTAATTATGATTTTCTTGCAAACTTTTTTTGAAATATGTACACCAGGAGGTAATCGGTTGTTGCAAAGCTTTGCAAAATGACAAAAATTGTATTTTCGTCGATTAATTCGCTGCTACAAAATCCATTTGATGAACACCGCTGAGAATATTTTAGGTCGAGAAAAAAATAAAAAATTCTTGATACGGCTGATATAGTCTTTAAATGTTTTTTTAAAATAAAATTTTCGGATTTTGGTCGCTCCAGTAATATCATAGGGGGAGGCAGGATCAGCAGATCTCGCATGGGGGGGGGGGGCACGAACTGGATCACCACTGCGCTAAAGTGATCCGGACTTTCTGTCACATTTTAAAAGTAATATTCTGTAATCAACTTTCGTAATACGATTATAGAAAAGTTTTTGAAATTTTCCTCCTGCGGCCCACCTAAACCTGACAAGAGTCTTATTTGGCCCGGGCCAGGTTTTGAGTTTGACACCCCTGCTGTAGGGTATATTGTTTTTGTTACGACGATTTATGTAACACCTCAAAGGAGCCACCGATGGTATGGCAAAGTTTATACAGGGTTATTGGTTAAGTCGACCTATTCCCTGTAACACGTTATAATAGGATCAAAATGCAACATAATGAGGCCATAAATGTTAGGCCGATTTTCAATGGTCACTGAGACATTTTATTTTTTAGGTTTTTTTTTAAATAGCCTTGAATTTAACAATTTAAAGTAAGACAATTTTTTTTAAGTTGATTTTTAATGTAGTAGTAGTAGAAATGTTACTAAAAAAATGTATGAGACGGAGTCTGCAGACCACTGGGAAAACATACTCGTGCTGTCAGCTTTCCAAAAAGGCGTCAATGTCAATATAAATATTTGAAAGATAGATAGATAGATAGATAAGGTTTTATTGATAAATTCATTGTAAATGTACATAAATAGTTGCATATAAAACAAAGGTATGGCATGGCAATAAGCCGTCTGCCCGAACAGATTAACATTTAAGACTCGTTATGTTACATTTAGTTGTATTATTATATTGATAAATTCATTTATTAGTTTATTATTATAAATTATATTATTTATTACTATTTTTAAGATTAGGAACTGTTGCATTCATTATTAAGTGAATTCATTAAGATGAGCTGAATGCTGGGTGATAAAGTTCACACAACTCCGTATTCTGCATGTTTATCTACCCAGCATTCACCATCATTTTGTTTTCAGTGGTATATTTAAAATGCTTCGTTGATAATTTTCAATCGATATGACAGCGCTGTGTTGCAAAAATCGTATAGCCGATTCCAGTTTGATCCATTCAAGATGTCCTTCACCTCCGCCTCCGTTAATGTGTTTTTCCTAAAGCATTCTCGCCTAATCTCCTTAAAAACTGGGCACGATCCCACGAAGTGGAAGATATCCTCCCTGACCATCAAGTTACATAGGTTACACAAAATAGGTAGGTCCTCTCGATATGGTATGTAATTTAAAGGCAGCAGCTCTCCACGTGCTCGAAAGATTAGGGATATTTTCTTTGCTGAGTTTTCATTCATGAAATAAGTGTTGGCTTTCAAGTCATGATTTAGTTGTGGATAGATTACTCTATGTTGTGACGATATCGCATGTTCCGCATTGGATCTTAAAATAGAATTCCTTACTTCGGTTGTTAACATATGAAGTGCATTCGCCGATTCGAATGTCCCATTCCAGTTGAGTTGCGTCCCATGTTCGTAGGCTAGCTCTTGTAAGTCGCTAATAAGTGTCTTCTTTGTGGATACTATTTGCATCAGTACCTTTTTTGGTAGTCGTTCGTCTTCCATATTCGAAACTTTCAGCAGATAGTTCACATGCGTTTTTAGTGTGTCTATGAAAAGTGGATCCAGCCCCGTTTCTCGTATAAGCATGTAATTCGGTGTCGTCATGGGGAGATGGAAAACCCTTTTCAAATAGAATCGCTGTAGCTTCTCGACTTCATCGTATTGTTGTCCTCCCCACACTTGGGCTGCATACAACAAAATGGACTTTGAGACCGCTTTGAATATGTTATACTTAGCCGTGTGACATACACTGCCTGTCATAACTATAGCCGCACCATTAAACAACCTAATCCTTGGAAGTTGAAAGACAATACAGTAATTCCACATACTTTAAACTAAAGGGATATTGAAAAGACAAATAATATCACAAGAATTTTCCATTTATTTCAAACCGTTATTCTTCTATAAAGGAAAATCTGAAATTCCAGTCTTTCATAACAATAGCCGCACTTGGAATTAGTATGGCAAAACTGATTAAAAAGGGGAAATTTAAGAAGTAAATATCAAAAAAAAAACTTTTTTAAACAAAATCGACTCTCAGGGATTATATTATTTATTTTTCAATAGATAGTCCAGTACAATTGGTTCAAAATAGCCCCAAACCTAAACATCCAAAAAGAAAAGAAATTTTTGATGCCAAATTGTTGAATACATTGCCTAATATACGCAGTAAAAAGTTTCACTAATTTGCGCCATGGGTTAAGGGGGGAGGGGGTGGCAAAGGGGTGAAAATTCAGTTTTTTGCAAATATCTGGAAAGCTATGAGTCCGAGCTTTAAATGTCCTGAGGACGAAACAAACTACATAAAATTACCTTTGTAATGATATGTAACACTCTGGACATTTTCTCAGAAAATTATACCCTAGACCCAAAAGTATTATAGTGAATTTGGCTTTTTCGAGTCTTACATTTCGCACTGTAACTCTTGATAGAATAGACCTACTGTCATAATATCTTGTCCATATATTGATAACAAAATTTATTTGATTCGTACCAAAAATTGGAGTGCTCCGACCATTAACGCCCCCCTCACTCCTCTTAACATTTTTCAAAAAGGCATGCCTGTAGCTTCTTTTTAAACTGAGCCAGGCAGATCAAATTTGGTGGGGTGCCTAGTCTTAGCTCCATTATGCTCCCCACCAAAAATTATCACCACCCGATCGAAACTAAGGGTACCCCCCATACAAAGTGAACGAAAATTCTAACAAATTTCACATTTTTTCATTTCTAAATTCTATCTAAAATGAAAAAAGAAATTTATCTCTTAGAAAGTCATTATGATAGTTAATTGTAGTCTTCTGAATGTATGTTCAAAATTTTGCATCAAAGCGTACACTACAAGTATAAACAAATTGTGTTTGAAAGTCATTGGTACTAGTTCAAAGGCTAGTTCCGAATAATATCGAGTAACGTGTACTAGCAACCATCAAACCCCATTTTTCGTACTTGTAAGGCACGCTCTGCTACAAACTTTTGAATATACATTAAGAAGACTACATTTACCTGTTATAATGACGTTCTAAGAAATAAATTTTATTTTTTCGTTTTAGATAGAATTTAGAAGTGAAAAAATGTGATTTTTTTTAGAATTTTGGTTGACTTTGTATGGGGAGTACCCTTAGTTTTGATCGGATGGTAACAATTTTTGGTAAAAAGCATAATGGGGCTTAGACTAGGCACCTCACCAAATTTTATCTGCCTGGCTCAATTTGAAAAGAAGCTAGAGGCATGCCTTTTTGAAAAATGTTAGGAGGAGTGAGGGGGGCGTCAATAGTCGGAGCACTCCAATTTTTGGTACGAGTCAAAAAAATGTTGCTATCAATATATAGACAAGATCTTATGACAGTAGGTCCATTCTATCAAGAGTTTCAGTACGAAACGTAAAACTCAAAAAATGTAAATTCACTATAATACTTTTGGGTCTAGGGTATAATTTTCTGAGAAAATGCCTAGAGTGTTACATATCATTACAAAGGTAATTTTATGTAGTTTGTTTTGTCCTCAGCTCATTTTAAGGTCAGACTCATATTTTTCCAGATATTTGCAAGAAACTGAATTTTAACCCCTTTGCCACCCCCTCCCCCCTTAACCCATGGCGCAAATTTGTGTAACTTTTTACTGCGTATATTAGGCAGTGTATTCAACAATTTGGCATCAAAAATTTCTTTTATTTTTGAATGTTTGGGTTTTGAGCTATTTGTACTAGACTAAGATATTTATAACGGTTTTTCGTGTTTTTTGCTTATTGACCTCTCAGTAACGATATCCGTTTCTTTTACATAGAAAACTCTTCCAAATTGTGTTTTTGTGCATGAATTTTACGTAATAATGTTTCTTAAAGATTTTCTGTTTTCTGTCTACTTTTGGTAAGGGATGTTAGGCCACCTCCGTAACATTTCTTACATTTGAAGCTCCTTGAAGTGTAATGATTGGTTGGAGATGATGTAACCTCTTGCTACAAAATCCGTTATGTGCCACGCTTCTGTATTAAAACGAAAACAGTTTATGATCAGGATATCCAGAGAAGTTTTTACTCTATTAGTAGTGGTTACATAAACTTTTAAATACATAAACAACCCAGCTTAACACTATTAAGGAACTCTGTCCAAAATTTGTATTGAGATCTATGAAAATCCAGCAAGTGCTCATTAAAATTATTGGCCAGGATAGTATACCAATAGAACATTTGATTTCGTTACTTCCAGCATAGGAAAAATTTCGTGGGATTGTCCTGATAATAAACTGCTTCAATTTTATACAGAAGATAGGACACATAACGGATTTTGAGGCAAGAGATTGCATCATCGCTCACAAATCGTAGTAGTTAAAGTTGGTTCTAATGTTACAAATGTTAGGAAGGAGGCCTCCAATTGATCGAAAGGGATCCAGGGAACCTTGGAGAAACATTATTACGTAAAATTTATAAAAAAAAACACGATGTAAAAGCAGCGGTTATCGATGCTAAGAAATTAATAAGCAAAAAACTCGAAAAAACTTTTAAAATGATTTCGTGAAAAATAAACAAAACAATCCCTCAGAGTCTATTTTATTCGAAAAGGATCTATCCCGTTATTAACTTCCTCAATTTCCGCTTTTGAATCAGTTTTTTTCCATAATAATTCCAAGTGCGGCTATAGTTATGACGGACCGAAAGTTTAATTTTTCCATTATAGTGAAATAACGGTTTGGAATAAAAGGAAAGTTTTTGTGAAATTATTTGTCTTTTAAATATCCCTTTTGTTTATAGTATATGGAATAACTGTGCTCTCTTTAAATTTATAAGGATCAGACTGTCTTGTGGTGCGGCTATTGTTATGACAGGCAGTGTATATCCGGGTTAATAAAGCACTTCTGCCATACAGAGCTCATGGCCCATTTCGCCTCCTTCAACTTTTCCTTTAGATGCTTTTCCATAGATAAGTTGCTTGAAATAAGCACGCCCAGATATTTGTAGGTTTCGACCACTTTGATCTCCTGCCCATTGAAGAACCACTTTTCATTTTGAGCAAGTATGTGCCGTTTCTTGAAAGCCATTATTTTGGATTTCTCCAGATTTACAGTAAGCTTCCACTGTGTGCAATATATTTCAAGGTGCTCAATCATTTTTTGTATGTCACGCGGCGTTTCGGAGAACAACACAATATCGTCCGCGTATAGTAGCCCTTTCAGCACCATGTCGAATGCGTTCGCACCACCAGGCATATCTTCAAGTATGTCATCGACATAAACAGAAAAGGCTTCCGGGCTCAGCTTGCAACCTTGGCGAACGCCTACATTTGTTTCAAACGACTCTGACAATTGCTCTCCATTCCATATCATTGCTTTCGTATTTTCATACAGCTGTTCGAAAACAACTCCAAATTTACGCGACATTCCCTTGTTGTACAGTTTATAAAACAGGGACCGACGATCCACCGTGTCAAACGCTGCTTTAAAATCGATGAAAAAAGCATAAAGTTTGCGGCCTTCATCCAGGAATAGTCGAGCCCAGTTGTAAAGTATAAATACATTGTCGTATGTAGAATACCCCTTTCGGAAGCCAGCTTGATTTTCCGATACAATATTTTCTCTGCTTAACCATTCCGAAAATCTTTTTTGAAGTAATGTCGTGAAGATTTTCCCCGAGGCATTTAAAAACGATATTGTTCTATAGCATGCCGGGTCATTCACGTCCCCTTTTTTGAATATAGGGAATATAATTGAATCTTTGAATTCCTCGGGTACATCGCCACTATTGAAAATTCGATTGTATTCATTAGTTAGGATATGCGCAATATTCTCTGTTCCGTACTTATAAAATTCCACTGGCACTCTGTCATTGCCCGGTGCTTTTCCGTCTTTACACGATTGTAGGGCATCTCGTACCTCGTTCACGGATATTGTATCATCAAGTATCGGGTGACTCCAATTTGGCTTTGCATACTGGATAGCGTTTTCATCAAAAGCAGCTTGCAAAATTCGACAGAAGTGAGTTCTCAGCAAGTTCACATGTAAGCTGCTTCCAATTGTAAACGTTTCATTTCCTTTCAGCTGCTTCGCTATATGCCAGAAATTTTTTGAGTTTGTGCAATCTCCTAGTGACTTCGCTTGCTCTTGGTAGTACTTTATTTTCTTTTCCTTGCATACAGCTTTAAATCGTTTATTCGAAAGGACGTACATTTTCCTTGTTAGCTCCGTGCCGCATCTTTTAAACAATTTTAAACATGAAAACGAGCGGTTTCTGCTTTTTTCGCAGCACTCATCAAACCATGGGCTCTTAAATGTTTTTCTCGGCTTTGTTGATTTTGGAGCACTGTCGGTAATTGCGTCGGTCAATTGTTTGATTGTCGTGATATTATTTTCGGAGATGCGTCGATCTAGATTGGTTTTGTATTGGAGTGCAAGATTTTTCTTCCATACATTTGAAATAATTGAAGCAGCTAGCTGCAACTTAATCGGGGACCATAATTTCGTTTGATAAAAAACGACAAATCCATAACACAGTAAAAACTTATCCCTACACCGTCAGCCAAAGGCCTCAGTAGCTAGTGCTAGGTTAACACATAAGTTATTCATAATTAAATTATGTATCCCTTAATAATAATAATAATAATAATAATATCCCTTCACCATAGCTTTTAATTCATTTTTTATCAAACGAAATTATGGTCCCCGAACAAGTTGCAGCTAGCTGTTTCAATTATTTCAAATGTGTTTATTGACATTGACACCTTTTTGAAAAGCTGACAACACGAGTATGTTTTTCCAGTGGTCTGCAGACTCCGTGTCATCTATTTTTTTTTTAGTAATACTCAGGGTCGGTACTCCTCCTATATTTCCCATATTTGCATCGCACCTCCTATACATATTTATTTATTTATTTATTTATTTATTTATTTATTTACCAACCAAGGCATTAACATATACAGTTTACATAATACAAAATTAAGGACAAAAACATTACATTACATTAAATTACTTATATAATATATGTATAAATAATTAAAATATGTAATATATAAATATCTAGGGTTGGTTTAATAAGAGGGCCTGGGTTAATTTTTGTTTGTAGGATGATTTAGTTATACCAGGAGAATAATGGGTACTATGTGCATTGAAGGTGCGGCAACATTTATTTACGGGTTCATTATAACCATATAGGGTGGTGTGCTGATATTCCTTAAGTAAGGTTGTGTGTCTAGTACGTCTAGGTTGATTATTAGGGGTAATTCGATCCGAGAGAAAATTAACGTTGATGACACCAGTAATGATGTCGAAGGTGAAACAGGCGCAAAGTAGTGTTCTTCTACAAGAAAGAGACATTAAATTTAAGAGGTGAAGCCTGTATGTATAAGACGGAAGATTTTGAAAATCGCGAGGGTCGTAGAGGTTTCTTAAGGCAAAAAGAATAAACTGTTTTTGAATAGACTCGAATCTATTGCTGTGAATTTCGAAGACAGGGTTCCAGACAACGCATGCATATTCAAGTAAGGGTCGTACTAGTGTGATATATAAGGACTTAGTAACCCAGATGTTACTAAACTCATGAGCACGTCTCTTGATAAAACCAAGCTGTTTATTAGCCATAGATAAAGTTCTATCGTAATGCAAGGTAAAACGCATTTTGTTGTCTAATAATACACCGAGGTCATTGATATGGTCAACTCTTTTTAATACCGCATTGTTAAGATGGTAGGAAGTGGGCATAATTTGATTTTGATTTTTACGGGAAAAGCTTATTACCTGACACTTATTCACGTTAAGGTGGAGATTGTTGTCGTTGCACCACTGGTCAAGGGAAAGAAGCTTGGATTGAAGAAACTCAGCACCATCAAGGGTTTTGATGGAGCAGTATAATTTTAAGTCGTCGGCGTAGAAAAGGTGGGGTATATCAGACAATATGGATGAGAGGTCAGAGATGAAGATATTGAATAAGACAGGACCAAGGTGGCTCCCTTGAGGAACTCCGGAGGTGGCATATATGGACTTCGAAATGTGACCCTGAAATTTTACAAATTGAGTTCGGTTTTGGAGGTAGGACCGAATCCAGTTGAGAAGCTGTCCAGTTACACCAAAGTTGCATAGTTTATCTAACAGCACCTTATGATCGACCCTGTCAAAAGCTTTGCTAAAATCAGTGTAAACAACATCGACTTGATAACCCTTTTCCATTCGGCAGAGAACATCGGACACAAGAATTGTGAGGTTGGTAGTGGTAGATCTGCCTTTTCGAAATCCGTGTTGTTGTTCATTGAGCAAAGGATCAATTAATGGAGAAAGTTTATCACAGATCATTTTCTCAAATAGCTTGGGGATTACAGACAAAATAGCGATACCCCTATAATTTTCCACTGATTTTTTATCGCCACTCTTGTGGATGGGCGTAATATGAGAGGATTTCCATGAAGACGAAAACTCACCTAATTGGAGGGATTTGTTGAAAATTAAGTGAAGTGGAGTTAGCAGCTGGTAAACACACTGCTTAACGAAAATAGGAGATATGAGATCGGGGCCGGGTCCTTTCGTGTCATTTAATTCTTGAATAGCACTGACAATTTCGTCCTGTGTAAGAATCATTCCGTCAATGAGAGAGGTTGGGCTGCTATCGAAAGAACTAGTTTGGGAGGCGGTGTTAAAAGCCGAACAAAAACAGTTCTGGAAATGGTCAGCAAATAAATTGCAGATTTCTTGGGAAGAAGAAGAGGTCGCGGCTCCTTTGGTCATGGCAGAGGGGAATCCTGTGGTCTTCCGTTTTATATTGACAAAATCGAAGAATTTTTTTGGTTCATGTAAAAATTTTTCTCCCATTAAATTAACGTAGAGCCTATAGGCTTCATGGGATTTAACGCGAAATTCTTCGGCTAGCTCATTGTAGCTTTTTTTATGGTTATCACTAATGTTGGGGTTATTTTTAATGGACTTGTAAAGCTTATTTCTACGATTTCTTAAACGTCTCAGATCTCTGTCGAGCCAGGGCTCCGAAAGGCTGTTTCGTTTCTTTATTTTGGGTACGTGACATTCAATAGCATGGAATATTGTCTTGTAAAAGGAAGATACGATATTATCAATAGTAGGGGAGGAGAGGTATGTGACCCAATCAATAGCATCAAGATAGTTTTTAATGCTATCATAGTCGGCGTTCAAAAAATCATATACAATTTCACTATTGTATGATTGAGTGAAAGATGAATCTGTAGCGGAAAACTCAACTGTAAGGGCAGAATGATGGACGGTGTTGGAAAAGAGATTCTCGGCGTCGATAGTATGAGTAACGTTAGCTTCGTCATAACAGTTAGTGAAAATAAGATCCAACCAATTGCCGCTTTGGTTGGGTAATGAGACAATCTGCTGCAAATCATTGCTGTAGAAGGTGCTAACGAGGTTGAAGTCAGAATTATCAAGCAGATTAACTGGAAGAAGCTGGTTATCATTATCGTCAACTATAAATCTGATGTTGGGACGATTAAAATCACCAAATACAATAATTTTGTCTTCATCGTTCAGGGAGGCTATTACGGAAGAAATTACATCACAGAGCTTATTATATATTTCTTCATCCGAGCGAGGGGGTATGTAAACAACACCAATAAAGAGGTAATAGTTGTTAATAGGGATTTTGGCAAAGACAAGTTCAAATGCTTTGTGGAAGCTGGTAGCCACTACTTGACTTGGGAGCGAGTTGTGAATGGCGACGAGAACTCCTCCACCTCTGGAAACACCGGTGAGATCATAGTTACGGTCGGATCTGTATATAGACCAATTGCAGTCGAGAATCTCTTCATTTTTAAAAGAGTTATTTAGCCAGGTCTCTGTGAAGGCAAAAATGTTGAAATGGGATGATTTAGCGTCAAGGTATAGGTTATTAATTTTGCCTCTCATACCACTGCAGTTATAGTAGAGGAATCTGGGAATGATGGGGTTCGCCTTTTCATTAGGAATAGTACTTACGATGTTCTTCGCGTGATTTTTGCAGACGTGAAATATATTTAGAACTTACAAATGAGCGGTAAGTTTCTAGATCGGATTTCACTTGCTCCTGAGACATGCCCAGCTCTTCATGATAACGGTTATAAAAGCTACGCAAGGAGTTAATGTCGGTAGGTAGACCCTCTTGTTGTATCAGCACTTTTAAATTGGTCTTTGTTTTACCGTCGACACACGTACTATCGGGGGCATTATGCATGTATGCAAGAAATAGACGTACGCTCTCGTAAATCTTGTGTTCTCTAAATCTGGATAGTAGATATCTAGAGTCGAGATCATCAACCGAGTTCATGGTAAGCTTTACAACGGGTGGTATTAGTGGATCAAGGAATTTCGGCGACGATGGTTGTGTAGGAGATGTGCTCGGGATATGTATCGATCCTGATTTAGATGGCACCAAAGAGGTACCCTGAATGAAATTTGTATATTTTGCCCCTATTCCTATATATTCCAATATTTTTCATTTGTCTCTCTAAAAAAGGCTAACCATTTTAAAAATTCCAATATACATATGTGAAACATAAAACAATTTGAAAAGGAAATTGAAATGCTCCATAAAAAGAAATAAATGTGAAAAAATATACACATAATGACCAAAAAAATAAGTACAGTAAAATAATTTTTTTCTTAACCCCCTGTAGCCCAGCGGTTATTAAAGAAAATAAAAATCGTTTAATAATATTTTGTTACCTAATTGGAGAGGAATAAAATAATATAAACAGTAACAATTTAAAACAACGGCTCTCATTTCCCTTAAAAAAGTGAGACGACTAAAAAAGGCTGGACGAAATAATAAGTATATTTCAATTAATTTAATTCAAACTATATGGTCTGGCTGGTCGAGCGGTTAGTGCGCGCACCTTCGGTGCACAGGCTCATGAGTTCGAATCTCACCGTGTTCCATTGTGTTTTTCGAACTCACGAGCTTGAGACAGACTATGATCTCACTCAGATGTTAAACGAGTACCCATTTATGGGGATAAATAACACTGCTGAGCGTGATGCTGATCTCATTACCTCATCAAAAAGCAGATAAGATCTTGTAAATAGGATGTCACTAACACATCCTGCGGCCTTAGTCCAATGTTGGATTGTCGCGCCTGTTATTTATTTTTTTATTTAATTCAAACTAGCTTTAGTTCCAACTTCATGCTCTAATTCGACGAGAGCTTACTGTCTTTCATTATTTCTCATCATATTGTCCATTTTTCTTCAGAGAAAAATCCATTCTTGTTGACTTTCTGGAGATAATTTGGCGGCATGGTTCAAATGGTACCGTATACCAAGTAACTTCAAGAAAACCTTTATGATTCTGTCCTTATTTGGGCATACCTTTTTCCAATTCTTTAACTTAATTCTTTCTGATATTTCGAGTGAATTAAAGTTCGGTAAACGACTTCACCAAGTAAAAATTACACTCCTTG
Organism: Microchrysa polita; assembly: GCA_949715475.1. Classification (NCBI taxonomy): domain Eukaryota; kingdom Metazoa; phylum Arthropoda; class Insecta; order Diptera; family Stratiomyidae; genus Microchrysa; species Microchrysa polita. The sequence goes on from OX454419.1 coordinate 51,432,063, forward strand.
TTAATGAAGCTAATCGTTCACCAGCTTATGAGGTGTGGTTAATGTTATTATTCTGCTAGAATGGTCACCTAACTGGCATAGATTCTTTAGCATAATGCGATATGATTCTTAACAGACATTTCCTATACTGGAATTGTCTCACTGTAATAGTTACTAGATGGATTTGAATGACAACAAACTCTAAAAAAAACCATTGACCATAATATTTTGGCTCCGGTTGGAAAAAGTCCTTTAATGTAGCGTTGATCAAATTTATTTTTCTCTGAGACAAAGAATATTTCGATAGGAGTCTTTTATGATTCAAATTTATTACGATATCGGCACTAAAATAAAATATTCTGAATATTTCTTTGTTTTGTTTCGACCAAGGAGGACTATCTCTCTCCATAATTGATCGCACCTTCTATATTTTTTTCGATGGCGAAGGAAACTTCGAATCTATTCGCCAAAATTGCTTTACTTCTTGTAGTCTTCCATTGACTTTTCGGTGAGATGAAATATTTCCAATACTCCCGCGATAAGCATCAATAATGCCAAGGGAACTTTTTTCGCCATAGTGATAATGTGATTGTCAATTATCCTTGAGAGCCATATTATGGATTTTATCGTAGTTCCGACTGATTTTCTTTAGTTCTTAATGAATTATGAACTGAATGCACGATCAGCCGATTCCTTTCATGATTGAGCGAATAGTTTGACCGCAATTTCAGTTTTGGTCCCCACTCGATTTTCTATAGGCATGGTAAGCATTTTTAAGTATTTTTTGTTTTTAATTTGACGTTAGTTACACACCAAAAAATAACAAAACACAAATCCTGATAAAAAGTCAGAAACCGTTTGTGAAAAAAAGTTAAAAAACGCTGGCGTACTTATAATTTGGACCAAGCTCATTATCCACTTCAGAGTTTATTCCGGTCGGGACCAAGAAGATAGGGGAGAGCCATCTTCTTTTTCGGGTTCCCTGGCATTGTTGTATCCGAGTTCTTATAATTATAATTACTATCTATTTCGATACAATATAATAAATGCAATGAAAATCATGTATAAAATGGTACAAGAGGGGTGTACTTATTTTTTTGGCCATATATGTATGTGTGATGATATGTTACAAACAAAATATGTACCTCCTATATAACTCCTATATTTTCTCGTATATTCTCCTATATTCCTATATTTTTATTTTGTGTAATGCGTACGACCCCTGAATACTACATTAAAAATCAACTTTAAAAAAAATTTCTTACTTTAAATTGTCAAATTCAAGGTTATTTAAAAAAAACCTAAAAAATAAAATATCTCAGTGACCATTGAAAATCGGCCTAACATTTATGGCCTCATTTTGTTGCATTTTGATCCTATTATAACGTGTTGCAGGAAATAGGTCGACTTAACCAATAACCCTGTATAAACTTTGCCATACCATCGGTGGCTCCTTTGAGGTGTTACATAAATCGTCATAACAAAAACAATATACCCTACAGCCTATACCATCTTATGAATATAAAATAAATGATTCGGATTGATCGTGTGTGTGCAGCATGAAAACAACCGCTGCTACTGACAAAATGCCAATTAATTTAGAGCTTTCCAAAAGATGAGGGTCGAGATTAGAGAATATCCTAATTGTAGACCTCTATTTTCACTGGTGAACTGTAAATTTTGAAGAATTTATCAGCTACAACACATGTCGAAAGTTTCCAAATTTCTCGAAATTACAATAGAAGGCCCTTATGCTCTCTTCCATATATTTATACCCTTCGCTCGTAGAGTCAACGAAGGGTATATTAACTATGTCTATTTTAAAAACATTTTGTTTTTATTAAAAAATTAAAAATTTCGAATTGTGATTGGTTTTTGAAATGTTTAATGATTAAGAAATGTCTGCGATAGTGTTGACTAAAATCCAAAAATAAGTTTTAACCCATTACCTAAGTAGTTTTTTTTTAATTCTTACTTTAAATGGTGAAATTCAAGGTTATTTAAAAAAAACCCTAAAAAATCAAATATCTCAGTGACCCTTGAAAATCGGCCAACATTTATGGCCTCATTTTGTTGCATTTTGACCCTATTATAACGTGTTGCAAGGAATAGGTCGACTTAACCAATAACCCTGTATATAAATGATAAGAGTCGGTCCCTGATTCGAATAAGCCATGTCCGTCTGTGTGTCTGTCAGTTCGCACTGTAAAATAAAAATAAAAAAATAACAGGCGCGACAATCCAGCATTGGACTAAGGCCGCAGGATGTGTTGGTGACATTCTATTTCCAAGATCTTATCTGCTTTTTGTTGAGGTAATGAGATCAGCATCACGCTAAGCAGTATTATTTATCCCCATAAATGGGTACTCGTTCAACATCTGAGTGAGATCATAGTCCCTCGCAAGCTCGTGAGTTCGAAAAACACCATGATTCACGGTGAGATTCGAACTCATGGCCCTGTGCACCCAAGGTGCGCGCACTAACCGCTAGACCAGCCAGACTACTATCGCACTAAAACTCCCGAAATAATGAAGCTAGCATTTTTTAAATTTGGTCATATGACTGTTTTGATAAAAGCTTGGATGGTACTGAAAAAGGGCCAAATCAGACCAAGGTTTCCCCTACTTCCCATACAAATGACCCCTCCGTGATAGTTTAATTCGGCCATATTTTTCGACAGAATATCGCTAGCGACCTGAAATTTTCATCAATGCCTAATTGTAACATATGCTTGAAGTTGGTAGAAAGTGGAGAAGGTCTGACTACTCCTACCCCTACATCCTCTACAAAGAAATATTCCGCCATATCTTTTGATCGAATGTCACGAAAAACTTCAAAATTATAGCAAATGATGGTCATGATGATGAAGTAGTGCGCGATTTGACCCATCTACCACTTTCCCCCCTTAAATAAAATGATATTGAATATTTTCGGTTTTACGCTCATTCTAGGTCTGTACATGGGTATAGGATAGGATATACACTCATCGTGCTATTCGCACGATTAGAACTCGGTCTCGTTTCTTTATATATTTTTTTGATTTTCGTTCTGTCAAAATCGAAGAAATGTATGATTTTGACAGAACGAAGAATCCAAAAAAAATGGATTCGGACGCTTCGTGTGTGGGCGGCCTTAGAAATACTCAAGATCGTAGGAAAATATGATGCGTAATGCCTATGTGAAGTACAGTGAAGTACATTACATTTTGATTGAGGTAATATCAGGTACCTGCACAAGCCAATGTATCAAATCAATGAATCTCGAAGTTCATAATTACGTAATTACGATTCTTATAAAACTATTCACTAAATCAAGCCTAGGAAAAAAGTATAGATTGTGCATGACTTTTGATTTCCGCCATTATTTGTGGATTGATTGCTTAGATTCCTCCCTTTTCATCAAAGCACACAGGCTTAATTCTATCCCAATTTGCTTGTACAGCATTGCCACCTCGAGGATCTGGTCACCTTATTTTAGTTCATTATGTATTTTGTGGACTTATTCCAACCAAAACTAACCCAAATGGTTTCATCGAAGTCCTTGAACTTATGTGAAAATGGAAGGAAAAGAAAGGGAGGGGGTCAGTTTAAACAAAAGTCATAGGTACGCCCGAGAAACTATTAGCCCGAGAAGAGTTAAGGGTATCCAAATTTCAGCCGGGCCCGAAATTATCCTCGGTCTCGTTTAATGTAATTTTTCTTTGAATGTAACCGGGTTTTGTTGACTTTATCCGGGAACAAATGTAAGAGGCCTTATATAGGATTTTTTTCAAGGTCTTTCAGTGTTGATTACGGCTACGACTTCCACACCCAAAAATCAGTGTACCATCCTTAATGAATGAATGCTATGATAATGTTTGTTAGCTTAAAAGAAGCTAGTGCTAATTTTTCTTAACCAGCAGGGTATGCACACAAAGGCTGTAAGTCTCTTATGCACTTTCAATTTCATAAAAACTATACTTACATTAAAATTGGCTACCATAAAAAGTGAAAACTCCCATGTTTACAAACAGTAGGGTGAAAATCATAACATTTTCACCATATTTGTCACTCTACTTATTCAACACCCATCAATCAAGACAGTCAATCAATCACATTGCACATTGCATTCATAAATATTTATTATTTTGTTGCTTGTACGCTCTGATCTCCTTCTGTCGATGCAGTCGAGCGTAGCGTAGCAGCTCCCATACTACACTGTATGTAATATTTTATGTGTTTGTATGTAGTACTTGCGCGAATATTTTATTTACGTCTTTTGTGATGATGTTTTTATTCGTCTATTAAAATTCATTGCACTGTAACTTTGTATTTATTTGATTCACACCTCGTAATCATATGGGTATGGTGTGCAATATTTTGTAGGTTTTTTTTTGTAGACATTAAAAAAAAATACGCGTTTTCCGATTTGTATTCAAATATAAAATTTCCTCGCAATTATTCCGTGAGAAAACTCGATTTTCTGAAGATTGTAGCTATGCTAATAATGATGCCATTCAGTCGACCTTACGCAGCAACATAGTTTCTGTAAGTCATAGCTTAGCACCTTCTACTTGTAATTGTTCTTGTCCATTGAGACAACTCATGCAATGATCGCAACCAATTCTGAGCCCTATTTGCAAATTTCTGGCTACTTCATTCCGAGTATTGACGAATCACTTAAAAGAACATGTCTCTATAAGAAAATATACGCTATAGCGGTCAGGACCGGCTGTTTAATTACGATCGCTAAGTAATCATCATTTTTACGAGCTGTCTCAGTGGTGGAACAAATTCACTCGGGGCCCTCCCGCCAACAAGCAGATTGAAACCGATCGAAAACACGCTTGAAGGTCGATCCACGCTTGAAGGTCGATCCACGCTTTTCAGTCATCAGTCACAGTAATTTTCCATACAAGTTGACTGACAATCTGTAAATTTGTATGACTGTTTTTTAGGACTCTGACTCTGACTGATGACTGAAAAGGATTGACCTAGAATCAACTCTTTTGAAACATGATTATGACGTTACAGTGTTTCTACCAAAATTAAGAACGCCGTACTAAAAATAACTTTGCTAAAAGCTACTTTGACTCTTTGCATTTTTATATGGAGAATAGCGCTCTTGTTGTAACTTTTATTAAATTAATGATTTCGTCAATGTTTTTTTTTTAATACGCAGCGCACCATTGACCTCTATAGGTGTTGGTGATACTTAAGCACAGTAAATTACCTGGGCCTACAATGCGGGGTTAGACCCCGCGAACCTATGATTTGCAGACGAGCGATCTACCCTAATGCCGCACACACACGGTCAATCAGAATCCATTTTTTTTTTAATTTTAGTTCTGTCAGAATCAAGGAAAATGCATGAATTTGTCAGAACGAACAATCCAACAAATGGATTCGGACGCTTCGTTTGTGAGCGGCCTAAGTTTCTAACTTGCTAGGCAATTGAAAAAAGTGACACGTTATTAATTTAACTCTATTCCTAGTTTCAGCTTAAAATTTAAGTGTGTGCTCTAATTTAAATCTTTCAATTTTAAGAACGTTTGTACCTTATATTAAACTCAACACAGCAATCTTGGCAAGACTCCTTTCAAACCAAATGTGGCCTCTCCACCACAGCCCTAACGACCGTGTATATACCGCAAGCGAGATAAAATATTTTAGTCTTCAACGACATATGCAGGCCGTCACTCATAAAAAAAAAAAAACAAATATATCTGTCACAGATATAATAGACGGAGATATAATATTTATCCATAGCAGATATATTAATTCATATGGGGCTAATTCTGCTATGGAAATATCTTTTCTAAGGCTATATAAAATGAATAGTAGCTCACACAATAAAGTTATTGTTGTCGATGCAACTAACATTTTGCATACAACTAAAAACTATCCTTCAGAGGCATAAATTATTGGTACGAGGGTTGCCTTTTATATTTTGGGATTAGAGAACAAAAACAAATATTAATCATCGAAAATCGCTTTATTGTTTTTCAAAATATTCCCCATGAAGATCTATACACTTTGGCATGCGTTTGAACCAATTGTCGAAGCACTTTTGAAACTCTGATTGAGGTATCTCCAAAACATGCATTCTGAACGCAGCAACCGCTTCTTCAAGTGTTGAAAAACGTTGACCTCTCAGTTTGTTTTTTACGTACGGGAATAAAAAGAAGTCATTCGGTGCCAAGTCAGGACTATACGGCGGATGACCCATCAAATCGATGTTTTGAGTGCTCAAAAATGCAGTTGTTGGAGCTGGCTATGTGAAGTTAGCCAGTCATGTTTTTAAAATTAGGTCCTTTTGCTCGGTGAACCGTTTGTTCTACAGCGGCTACGTTTGTTCTTGATTGTTAACCAATTAATATCGTTTGTGCTTCTCTAATTATTTAATTATAGCAACTTTAAAATTGTGAGTGTGAAGTTAGCCAGTCATTTTTAAATATGGGTCGGAAAGGTATAGGTTTAGTATCAATCGAAAGCCAGACGTTTGTTCATTTTGTAGGGCGTTTGTTCATCCTGGAAACGGAAGGATACAGGAATTATAAAGGAAAAAGAGATTAGTTGTGACGTCATTTTCACTCAACCAACGCCATCTACTCAGCTCAGCTGTACGATGATGGTGTGGATCTTGCATAAATTGTTCGCGGGACACGGGTTGCCCGTACAGCTGAGCTGAGTAGATGGCGTTGGTTGAGTGAAGATGACGTCACAACTAATCTCTTTTTCCTTTATAATTCCTGTATCCTTCCGTTTCCAGGATGAACAAACGCCCTACAAAATGAACAAACGTCTGGCTTTCGATTGATACTAAACCTATACCTTTCCGACCCATATTTAAAAATGACTGGCTAACTTCACACTCACAATTTTAAAGTTGCTATAATTAAATAATTAGAGAAGCACAAACGATATTAATTGGTTAACAATCAAGAACAAACGTAGCCGCTGTAGAACAAACTGTTCACCGAGCAAAAGGACCTAATTTCAAAAACATGACTGGCTAACTTCACACAGCCGTTGGAGCTGATGTGTGAGAGCTCGCATTGTCGTGGTGAAGAGTGATCCGTCTTCGGCGGTTGGTTTTTCTGATTTCTTGGAAGACAACTGGTTGTGTACCACTCAGAATTGACTGTTCTGCGTTGTTCTAGTGGTACGGTTGCGACATGTCCAGTTTTTCCGAAAAAACAGTCGACCATTTGCTTGGAAGTGCTTCATTTGCGAACAACTTTTGTTTGATTTGGCTCATCTTGAAACACCCATAGGCTGAATTCAAATTGTAAGACAAAACCGGACGGGTAAGCTTGCAAGACAAGAACCATCGTTCTTACAATCTGAATTGCATAATGCTTGTCTGCTGGCCACTACAAAAGCTCTCGCCGTCCGTTTGTTTGTGCTAATAAACGGACGGCGAGAGCTTTTGTAGTGGCCAGCAGACAAGCATTATGCAATTCAGATTGTAAGAACAATGGTTCTTGTCTTGCAAGTTTACCCGTCCGGTTTTGTCTTACAATTTGAATTCAGCCATTCAGTCGACTGCTGTTTACTTTCGGGCTCATACGCGTAAATCCACGATTCATCACCTGTCACGATGTCATAGACGTGTTTCGAAGCACCGCGATCGTATTTTTTTAGCATTTCTTTCGACCAATCGACACGGGCCTTTTCTTGAGCGATTGACAAATTGTGTGGGATCCAACGCGAACAAATTTTGTTTGACAGTCAAATGTTCATGCAATATTGAATGTATGCCCACTAATGCCTAAGGTTGTCTCAATCTCACGATAGGTCACACGACGATCTTGCAAAATCAGTTTGCGCACAGCATCAATGGTTTCCGGAGCAACAACCGATTTTGGACGACCTTCACGATATTCGTCTTGGAGTGAACTACGACCTTCTTCTTCTTTTAGCGGTACAGAAAGGTGTGAACCGCTGTGTATCAGTATGGACTCGATTAATAGTTCGTCGTCGTTTTCGTCCGTAATCTCCAGGCACAAAAACGTGGCAGCTGCAATGGGGTTTTCCCATAGTGAGAGAGGGGGTGAGATTAGTGGGTGCAGCTAGGCATTGAAACGAATGGGCTACATCGCGTGGCGTGCCAGCGCAATTTGGGCATACGTTTTGTATATTTTGGTCTATGCGAGATAGATACGAATTGAGGCGTGAACAGAAGCCTGACCGAAGTTGGGCTAAAGTCACTCTGGTGGCTCTCGGGAGCCTAATCTCCGCAGGCGAAATAGGTGGTGGGAGCGCTGAGAGGACTCTGTGCGTACCTAAACTCGCAATAGACCTACTCACTTCTTCAGTCTGAATCATTGCAATGGCAGCCCGGTATGAATCTTCATCAAAAGGATCCCTTTTGTAACCCTGGACCTCTCTGTCAAGGTCACGAAGGCCACGTTTGATGTTGCGTGGAGGGGGAATTTTGTCCATAAGGTTACGATTAGGATGATCCTCTCGATAACAACCTACTAAATATTGTTTTGTAAGTAGTCGATTGTGGACACGTATTGGCATCAAATGTGTCTCCTGTTGTAGGTGGTCCTGGGCAGACATCAGAAGGCATCCTGTAGCTGTGCGTAGAGCAGCATTTTGGCAGACTTGGATTTTGTTCCAGTTTGTGTTACAGAGACCTTGCGACCAAACTGGCGCCGCAAAATCAGCCGCTGCTCGACCCACCGCTTTGTAAGTGGCTAGCATAGTCTCTTTATCTTTGCCCCAGGTGCTACCAGCCAGTGCTTTAAGAATTTTGTTCCTACTGCGCATCTTTTCACATACCGCTTCCGCGTGATGAGCTGAAGTCATTATTTTCTCAAAGTGAAGCCCGAGAATTTTTGGACTTGCAACAGCAGGAACTGGTTTGTTGCCAATACGTACCCCAACCGGCCACCGACAATCACCTGACCAGGTGGTAAGGAAGGTCGCAGACGATTTGGACGCTGAGATGGTTAGGTTTCTGTTATGAAAAAAGGCTTCTAGTCGCGCTAAATATCTATTGATATCTTCGCGCATGACATCCCTATCCGCTCCCGTGGCGAGTACAGTGCAGTCATCGGCAAAGGAAATAAATTCAATGCCTTCCGGAGGTGTTGGGAGACCGGCCATGTAGATGTTAAACAAGGTGGGAGAGAGAACCCCACCCTGAGGAACACCTAATTTGATCTTTCTGAGTTTGGAACGACTGCCTCGAAACTCGGTGAAGAATTGCCTACCAGCTAGATAGTTGGCAATCCATCTTATCTCTTGTGTCGGAACATGCATATTGAGGAGGTTTGCCAGAAGCATGGAGTGATTGACCTTATCAAACGCATTTGATAGGTCAATTGCCACCATGATGGTTCAATGGCATGGTGTACTATGGTTTAGTCCGTCTCTTACACGTGTAGTGATCGCGTCCAGAGCGGTGGTCGTATATGCATGCGTCTGAATCCGTGCTGATGGGGTTCTAGCTTTGCATGTGAAACGAGAGTGGGGTGGATGAGGGCTTCCAGCGTCTTTGCTACAGGTGACAGGATCGTAATCGGTCTGTAGGAAGTTCCTAGTTTGGCACTTTTCCCTGGTTTAAGGCATGGGACTATGCGACCTTGTTTCCAGATGTCGGGGATGGCGAGCGTAGACATTGACAAGTTAAAGACTGTCGTGAGATACTCAATGGCAGGAAGATCAAGATGTTTGAGCATGGCCATTGAAATGCCATCTGGTCCAAGGGCCTTAGAGTTTTTTGCATTCTCAATGACTGTTTTAACCTACCCGGTATAAATTTGTAAGGAGTCAACAATTCGGCTGCGAATCCGTCTTCTGATTTTGCGCTTGAGGCCATCGGACTTGGGATGTTCAATAAATTGCTTATTGAACTGGCTCGCACACTGAAGAGGATTGCTTGTTTCTTTTTTGCCGAAGGTTATGGCTATATTGCCCTTATCTTTTGTGGGGTTCGAAAGGGCACGGACAGTAGACCATAACTTACTAGCACCTTCATTAAGGTTACAGTCATTGAGGTGCTCGTTCCATTTGGCCTTCTTGTAGTCTTTAACTTGTCGCTGTATTTGAATATTGAACTCCCGAATTCTGGGGTCACCAGGGTTAGCGCGCCTAATGTTGTCACGTTCATCGGCTAACCTTGCGGCACTTGTTGGAAAATTTGGACGAACCGTTGGGATGCACCCTGCAGGGATGAACCGTGCCGCAGCTTTGGCAATGACGCTCCTAATGTTCCGTTCGGCCTTATGTATATTGGTGGGAGGGGGAAGCGCGAAGAACTTCGATGACGTAAATGTTTTTAAACCTTCCCAAACTGCTTTTTTTGTGATAGACAAAAGTTCGCTTCTCTGACTTGGTCAGGTCAGCTGGTTTGTCAATTCGGACTATGATTGGGAGGTGATCAGAGGGAAGACCAGGAAGTGTTTCCCAGGAGGTCTCACTAATTAGGCTAGCGCTGACCATTGTAATGTCTGGTGAGCTAATACAATTGTTTGCATCACGGGTTGGCGAGTTTTCATTGAGGGTACAGAAATCTGATGCGCCCAGAGATTCGGCGATAGCTTGACCCCTGGCATCGTTGTGAAGCGCGGAATGCCAGAGTTCATGATGGGCATTGAAGTCGCCAAGAATGATCCTGTGCTCTCCATTAAGAAGAGGACCAATATTGAAATGGTAGTTTGTACAGCTAGAATGTGGTAGTATGTAGATATTAAAAATTTCAATATTGGTGCTCCCTGATGAAACTGAGATGGCTTAAATTAAATCTATTAAATTAAATTATATCTATACTAAATATTTATATTATGTCTGCTATGGATAAATATTATATCTCCGTCTATTATATCTGTGATCGATATATGTATTTGTTTTTTTGAGTGACTAACTAGTTTGAACTAAGTTTAGTATCACTATCAAACTATTTTGTTTGTGTTTGACAGTTCATGGCAAAGTGGATTGGAATTTAGTCCGAAAGTTTAGAAAAGGTACTATCACCAAAAAAGTTTTAAGATAGTTTATTTACAGAGGGACTTAAAGAATCATTTCTACCCATACGGTACTTGGCAAGGAAAAGGGTGGGTCGGATTACAAACTGTAGCCGCATTTACAGCAAATAGCGCTGCCATGTCGTTTGAGGATCCGGATTGTCTCATGAACCTTCAGTATTAAATTTGTTTATCTAAGGGACCTTTTGAAAGAGGAACAATAAATTTTGCATTTGTTTTGACATCGAAAAGTGTATTTTTCTTCTTGTCTACAAAAAAATATCTACGTCGGAGTGTTGTTTTTTGCAGTTGTGCTGTTTTCGTGGTTCGAGAAATCCTACATGTTGCTTTTGGGCCCCTAAATCTCGTGGGCCCCACCGCAACGCCCCTGGTTGTCTCCAGGAATACAAACCTTTACATATCATTAGAACAGACTTGATTTTGGGTCGTGGTCAGGCCATTGTTCTACGAAGTCCTTCATTTATTTAAATATCATCCCAGCTTACAAATTTAATAAATATGAAAGATCCAAATAAATCGGTCATGGTTAATATTTTTAGTTAGAATGCCGCTCAAAGCTCTAAATTGCACAATTCATGCCATTGCCACAAACAAATAAAATAAATTTTGTTAATTCATAGAATTAAAATACATCTCATTCCATTTTCCAAAAACTGAAATAATTGTTGAAAATTAAATGTCTATAATTTATCTTAAATTTATCACTTTAACTTTTGTTTGCTAAACAAAAACGTTTTTTTAATTTATTTACTTCTTCAAAGTTTACACGAGCATTTGCTTCGCATAACCATGACTACTTTATTCAAAATATGATCATGATCACACATCTAAAATTTATTATGAAATTTCATAGAATCTCTAAAATTAGATTGAAAATCACAGATGACGTCCCTCAATCAATTACATTCTCTCATATTATCGCCATTATCATTGACATAAAATTGAATTTAGCCAAAAAGCACTGCTGCTACCTGACCTAATCCACAAAAGGACAGTTGTCTGGTCTTACACACACACACATCTCACCAATCCACGATCATCACATAAAGCCACTGCACACCATATTGCATATTGTGCATGCGATGCGTCATCGTAGCCGTAGAGGCATCACCCAATCCAAAATTGGCTAGAATTCCAAAAATCGAAAAACCATCTAAATATAAAGATCGACCATGTTAGAATGCTATGTGTCCCGACCTATTTTTAAATTTTCCATAACTTAAAATATACACGGGGACCGTTGGTGGTGTGCAATCAGCAGCAGCAGCGCTGTATCGCGAGGAATGATTTGAAAATTTTCAGAGATGGCTTAATGCCAAGTGCCCAGTTTCACTCGACGACATGTCGACCGCGTTTTCTCTTTAGGCGGCAGTGACTATTACAAAATGAATAATAAAATATACATTTATCCTTCGTCTTTCTCTTCGATCCGAATTTATATATATATATTTGTGAAAGTGTTTATACAGCAACGTGGGGATTCTCATCTCCGCCTCACTTATTTTAATTAGATTTTGTTTCTTTTCTTCGGAAATTTATTGGATTTTAAGGGGGTCGTCCAATACAGTTTGAAATGTTTGTGTGGGAGAAGTGGAATGTAAACACGACATTTTTTGCAATGGACTTTTATTTTAATAGTCACAAAAGTGTATTGAACCATTCGTGCTCACATAAATCCATTACGAGTGTCTCATTTTCAGAATACAAAATATACCGATACGTAGACATTGAACTCCGTTGATGTTTCATATTAGGCTGAAATTTCTCCGACAAAAATTATTATGGGAAATCTTTGCTATAAAATAAAATCGAGTTGTATTGAAACATTCAGGGCATTGTCTACCAACAATATTCTAAAATACGTAATAATCTGAATGTGAAAATAATATGCAATCATTCCCAAATAATATTTGTTTGGAAACATTAATGAAAGAATCTGGAAACATGTTAGAAGCACTGAAACACTCATTCGTATATTTTTAGTGATTTCATTTGTGACACTAATTTTACCCTATTCTAGAAAAAATCAATTGCTTTTCTGTTAATTTCATTAATTTTTTCAAAACCTTTAAAATTACGTAAAACAACTTACTCGCATCTGATATTTCTGCAGATTTATTTTGCTTGTATCGCAATGAATTCCAAAAATAAAAATATTTTTCGATCCGGCTTGCGTCGGTGTATGTGTGTACCTTCAAAATTGGAAAGTCACCTGTTAAGGGTGTCAGCAAAATTTATTTATATATTTATGAGTCGCAATTTTAAAACGTTGCACCAGAACACACGTTTGTTGATTTTGTGCGCACGATTTTTATTTACCCATCTAAATTACGGAATTCAATTCGGATTTGATCGTTTACACGATGAATTTGGGTTGACACACTAAAAGCCCATGAAATTAAATTTAAATTATTAAAAATAAATACCTATGCCTTTGTGGGGCGGGCGGTGATTTTTTAACGACTAGGATTGTTGTGTAATAAAATAAGTATCTCACAAAAACAACTCTGTTGTAAAAGGTTTCCGCCAAAGAAAAAGTCGTCAGCCGCAAAAAGGATTGATATAAATACAATCCCGCCAAAATACTCGCATCTTGTCTCAAGGATATGCATATCCAAAAGTGATTGAATTAGTTAATAGCGTTCACCAAACCTACGCGGTACGGTACCCGTCAGAATCGATGAAATAATTTTCGCCGTGGAAGACCACGCCGATTTTGCCAATTCGGGTGGTGTGTGTGTTGTGTGTAACGCGTACCGCTCCCGCGCTGGTTTGGCGGAATCTAATTTCTTTCAACCCTTATTGGCGGGGAGCTTGAGAGCCTATTTATACTGAATCCGATTTGAATCAGGCATTTTGCCTGATTGCCAATATTAGCACGTACATTCAAATGTGCAAAATTATACACAATCCGACACCTGATTACTCGTCAGGTCGGAAGTACAACAACAACGAACACACAATCAGATATCTGATGACTTTTTCAGGCAGAATCGCCGGAAAAGGCGACAATAGCATGTGCTGACAAATGGGCAGGTTTCAATCAGGTTTTTAGAAAATATGTATTACGTGCCGTTCGCACGATTCAACTTATTGTCGAACTTTTGTCTTCAAATTTGTTTGAATGTTGAACAAGAAGTTGAGTCGTGCGAACGCGCTTATTACATATTTTCTAAAAATCTGATTGAAACCTGAACACTAGTATAATTTTGCCCATTTGCCAGCACATGCTATTGTTGGTTTATCCGGCGATTTGGCCTGAAAAGTGTTCAGGTTCCTGATTGTGTATTCGTTGTTGTTGCACTTGCGACCTGACGAGCAATCAAGTACCTGATTGTGTATAATTTTTCACATTTGAATGTACGTGCTATTGGCAATCAGGCATAATGCCTGATTCAAATCGGATTTAGTATAAATAGGCTCTGACGAAGGTGTTATTTGCTGCTATGTTATTTTCTTGATCAGATTTAACCTTAGATCCCTTGATAACTTTATTCGCCTTGGTAACCCTAGTGACCATAGTACACTTGATAACTTTGGTGACCTTGGAAGCCCTTAGTAACCTTGGTAGCCTTAATATCTTTATACATCACATTAAACTTAATGATAACCCCAACATTAACCTTACCTTAACCTTGGTCTAAACCTTAAACTCAACCTGAACGCAGGCCTTGTCCTTAAATTTAACCATAATAATAACAGTAACTGCGACCTAACAATAACTTTAACCCTATCTGTTACCCTATTGTTATATAAATTACATCCATACTTCCTAAGCTTCAAATTGGGACTACCAAAGGGTTAAGACACGATCCCCGTTACTGCAAACGCAAGAATGTCGTTACATCCAGGTTCCACCACCACAGCAGGATCAAACCGAGTGGTACTTACAAGAAAGAACGCAATGTATGCACCGCACTATATGCTCATGTAATATTAGGTGTGTTTTTTTGGTTATCCCGTGTAGGTTTGGGTAACGAAACTCCATATAAAAAAAATGCCAGCTGATCCACCTGTCATTTTTTTATATGAAGTTTCGTTAAAAAACGAACCTATTATATTAATATCGAATGTATACGTGCTCGTATATAAAACGAACCAAAACAGGAACTTTTACCTCTTGCCCGTACTCTTCCAGACGCTCTATCCTTGAAAACTTTGGAGCACATATACAAGGGATTGTTCTAAACGATTCTACCAAATCACTATACTATACGATTCTATTCCAAGCATTTTTCGAACCCCTTCCCGACTTTTGCAAAATATTTTCCTTTTTCCAGTTTCACATTTTTTGCTGTATCTTTTTTTCTACTGCACGGATCGGAGCAAATGATAGCCTATGCACACCCTCGCGAAATACTCTATCTATGGTAAAAGAGAGCGGATCCCGAGATGCTCTCTCCAAGGCTGTAGCCCTGTCAATGAACAACAAGAACAACGAGAATAACGAGAACAACGAGAACAAGATTTTCGAAAAAATGCGATTTTCAAACTATTATAACTCCGGTATTTTTCATCGTATCTCCATGAAATTTGCTACACTTCGTAAGACGGCGCGAGTGACAACGCTCACCAAATTTGAATACTCAGGGCCAACCAGAGTCCAAGCTACAGAGGTCCGAAAACCCGTAATTGTTCCGTCGCTTCTCACTTTGCATTTGTTCAAATTTTTTCATCTTCCTTTGGCGGGCGGGACGCTCTCGCG
Organism: Microchrysa polita; assembly: GCA_949715475.1. Classification (NCBI taxonomy): domain Eukaryota; kingdom Metazoa; phylum Arthropoda; class Insecta; order Diptera; family Stratiomyidae; genus Microchrysa; species Microchrysa polita. The sequence goes on from OX454419.1 coordinate 51,447,726, forward strand.
TCCCTAGATCTTTTTTTCATTATTTTTTTTTGCATTACGATACCCAGTGGGATAATTATCATTTTTATACCCTTCACTTTATGAGTACATACACTGACTTTGTCATGAAGATTGTAACGCATTTGTATATAAAATGTTTATATGATTGATCATATAAGTTACAAAATATTGTCAGAAATACGAAAAATACAACTATGGGCTATTATAAAAGCCCCAGTCCTAATAGTCTAGGAGCCCGGTGCCGATATACCTTCGTCATAAATATGTACAGGAGGTAATTCATCACCGCTTCTGTTCAAAACTGCTGATCAGTCACCAAAGCGGTTCCTTACCCGTTTTTTAGCGATTCAAAGCAGGCAAAAGTTCATCACATACACCCTAAAAATATAATTTGGGTAGATTTGGTGCATTCACCCAATTGAATCTACGCTCATATGTTAGATCTCGTTTACCAGAATAAGGCAGGAAGTACATACTTGACTTGACTCTGTGTAACATTAGGCTGAACGAATTCGCAGTTGGCACGTATCGGACGAGCCCTCTTTCTCCGACCACGTGCACATACGATTCAATCTATAATCTTTGCTGATTCTGCAACTGTTGAGCGCAGAGTTCCACAAAACACCAACTGGTCCGGATATATCGAGACACTGAAGGAACATCTGCAGCAGATCGACAAGAAAGTCACTGTGTGGCTCAGTCTCGAACGACTCGTAGACGAAACCACCAGGGCAATTGTGTCCTCTTATGAAGAAAATTGCCCTCTAAGGGTTATAAAGGAAAGTAAGTGTGTTCCGTGGTGGAATAGGGAGCTAGCTCGCCTCAGGAAAGAGGTGAGGCAGCTTTTTAACAGGGCCAAGCGCAACGGGGACTGGGTCGCTCCACAACAACAACAATACAACAAAAAGATCAGAGACGCCAAAAGGCGTAGCTGGATCAAACTTTTGCGACAGTGTCAATAGTACTACCAAAGCGGCAAGACTGCACAAAGTACTGAAAAGAGAAAACGGGGAAATCACGAAGGATGCCGAAAGTACTGGCATGCTACTCCTAGCAACCCATTTCCCCGGCTGCAGACTAGACTATAACGTGAATCTTTCCACGTATTATGCGAGTGCGATGCACTGGCCCAGCGGCGATGGTCACACCTCGGAGTGGCCTTTCCAGATACGGACGACATAGCTTCGACATCTATTAACGACCTCAACTCGTTTCTCAGCACGATCAACCTTGATCGTCAGTTATAGTCCTGCACATCTGCGACTAGGGCGATAGCACAATAGGCCCCTTGGCTTCAGTGCTGCGAAACCCTTCGGGTTCACGCCCCTCTACAATCTACAATCTAGCCACAGTTGCATGAATCCGGCCAACAAAGCAAACAGAGCTGACTGGGCAGCAGCAAGAGGTATTTTCACATATGACAGGATAAGGTGGGCAATCGGGACATTTGATCCCTTCAAATCGCCCATCATGGATGAAATCTTTCCGGCACTCATGCAAAGAGGGCAAAAGGAGCTGATTCCCTTCATGGTTAGCATCTATAGAAGTAGTTTTGCTTTGGGATATATCCCAACAGCCTGGAGATCAGTGAGGGTAGTCTTTATCCCCAAAGTGGGTAAAAGACCGGCGGACGACCCCAAGTCGTATCGCCCCATTAGCCTAACGTCTTTCCTCATGAAAACTATGAGATAAGATACTGGACGCTCATATTAGGAGTACACTTCTGAAGACGCGGCCACTGCACCCATAGCAATATGCCTATCAACCGGGCAAATCGACGGAATCGGCACTACAAAGCTTAGTGGAAGAGATCGAGGTGGTCATGTCTAATAAAGAAACGGCACTATCTGCATTTCTAGACATAGAGGGCGCCTTTGACATTACGTCATTTGATTCCATAGGAACGGCATTAGGGTCCAAAGGGGCCGACAATACTATAATGTGGGTGCAACGCATGCTGTCGTCCAAAATTATATTTACCAGTATAGGCAAGACTACTTTCACTGCACAAGCCACACGTGGCTGCTCCCAAGGAGGTGTACTATCCCCCTCCTGTGGTGTTTGGTAGTTGATGGATTGATGTGGAGACTTAACTCAGCTAGGTTCTCTACCCAGGGATATGCGGACGACTTGGTCATCACGGTTAAAGGCAAATTCGAGGAGGTCCTACCGCATGTTCTACAGAACGCTCTGCAAATAGTGCAGGAATGGTGCACTGTTAATGGGCTACGTGTCAATCCGACAAAAGGGTATTAGGCAGTGGCATGACTGGCCGTTATCAGGCTTAAGGTATGTGATACGGCATGCCCACTGAACTCGGTGCAGTTAGGATGGATAAGTAATGACAACCTACTTAATATGCCATCAGACTATCTGGTTAAAACGTTACGTTTTAACACCAAATTCGAATCAGTGACTTGGGCGAGGGACGACTGGACTGACAGGTTCAGAGCACTCCACCCCGGTACAATCATATTTTACACGGACGGCTCAAAGACCGATACGGCGCAGTGGCGGATGCTCTCCTTGCAAGCTCGTCGGCCTGCTCATTGCCTTCGATAAATGCCCAGGTACCCAGAAAAGGGTAAGACTGTTACATGAGCCTACCTGTTGGAGGATTTCCTGACAACCCCACACGAGCTTTGATGTGCCAGTAAAGCTCGTCAGCGCTTTCATTGCCGCTTGGCTGTCAGTAAATATTGCTATTTTCTTGTTTAGGTAGCCCTTTTCAATGCATTTTCTTGCGCACAGCCCGATTGCGTGTATACTTCTGCCTGAAACACTGTCGGTCGGTATCCCATTGGAATAGAAAGACTAATACCCAGTACCCAGTGGCGTAGGAATTAGTTGCCAATTCACCTAAACGTACCCTAAGTCTAATAAATATGAGTAGAAACAGGGTTAGGATAATTTGCGGGCTCCTCACGGGCCACTGTCGTCTGAATGGACATTTAAAGACCATGCGCATTGTTACCGACGCGAGCTGTCGCTTTTGCGAGGCTGACGACAAAACGGCTGCGCACATTCTTTGTGAATGTGAGAGGCTAGCAATGCGCCGCTTGGAATACTTCGGCATTATGTTCCCTTTAGAGGAGGATATTGCCTCTTTGAACATGGGTCAGCTTAATCGGTTTATCGAAAGAAGTCAGTTAGATGAGTTCATCTAACCCCAGCTTGGGCAATGGCACAATAGAGTAACGGTCGCAGTGCCCAGTGCTACCTAATAGCCACAGACCACACTAAATCTAATCTAATCTAGATCTTGTTTCGCCCGTGTCGGGACTCCCAGTCAACCCAGACCAAACCTGTTCTTTGACCGAATTTTACCGATTTAAGTAAGGCAATAGTTCGCCAAGTATGCATATAATATTTATACCCTATACCCATAAGATGGTATAGGGTATATTGTTTTTGTTACGCCGATATTATGTAACACCTCAAAGGAGCCACCGGAGGTATGGCAAAGTATATATATACATGATCATGGTCGGTCCCTGAATCGAATAAGCCATGTCTGTCTGTCCGTGTGTCTGTCTGTTAGCACGATAACTCCCGAAATAATGAAGCTAGCGGTTTGAAATTTTGGTCAAAGGTTTGTTTTGCTAAAATCTTGGATGGTATTGAAAATGGGCCAAATCGGACCATGGGTTCCTCTACCTCCCATACAAACTACCCCTCCTTGATATTTTAATTCGGCCATAACTTTCTCATTCTGACATATACTTTGATTTGATGGAAAGTGGAGTAGGTCCGACTACCCCTACCCCTACTTCCCCTACAAATCTTTTGATAGAATGTCACGAAAAACTTCAAATTAGTATCAAATGGTAGCCGTAGGATGCCTTGACAAGGTAATAAAGATGTGTCAGGTCCGACCCAACTATCCCCCACAAAAAAATATGAAATTGAATATTTTGGGCTTTGCGTACCTTCTAGGTCTGTACATGGGAATAGGGTATACACTCATCGTGCTATTCGCACGATTAGAACTCGGTCTCGTTTTTTATGTTTAAGTCAAATTAAATACTAATTTCCTCCAATTAAGTCCCAGTCTTACCGAAACATTTTCAATTGTTGTTTTCCATCCGCACCTTGTAAAAGGCAGAGAAAATGAGCGGCATAAAAGAATTTACAGCGTTGATCGAGTCCGTTAGGAACTGCGACAACGTGAATAGAGCCCGCATAGAATAACGACAATTGGGCGGTCGAAAAGAAAACTCTCAATCCACTTAATTAAGTTACCATCAATACCAAATGCGTTAAGTTTTGAGAATAGAGCTGGGTGCCATACTCTATCGAAAGCTTTTGAAATATTTAGCGCCACAATTTTGGCTTCGCCAAAGTTATGAAGACAACGATTCCACCTTTCGGTTAGATATGTCATCAGATCACCGGTGGAACGTGCAGCGCGAAATCCATATTGTTTGTCATCTAGGATATTATAATAATCGAGGTAGTTAATAAGTTGGACATTAACAAGTGTTTCGAAAACTTTTGATAGTATTGATGTTAATGCAATGGGCCTATAGTTATGAGGGTCGCACGGATCACCTTTCTTGATGATAGGTTGAACGTACGCCAACTTCCAAGCAGATGGATAAATGCCCGAAGAATAAGACAAGTGGAATAATTTTCGCAAGGGTTTCGCAAGGGAAGACGCGCAGTTCTTAAGAACAGTAGGTGGATTTCGTAATGTCAAGACCAACCAATGCTTTAAACACTTCTCTGGTACGGAAATGTAATGGACGCTGTCGACAGGTGTAACAAGGGATAGTGGGAGGACTTTGCTGAGTTCCTCACGGAGAGAAAAACACCCGTTCATTTCAAACGCGCACCGTGTTTAAATGACGCGTTCAATCAATTCCGTTCAATATAAGTATATTCCGTTTTGTTTTTTAGAGGAAAAGCATTTGATTCAAACGAATTTACCTAAACGTGCAAAATCTCGTGCGTTTAAAAATAACGTTCGATTTGACCAATATGCAATTGAAAGGGTTTCCGTTCAGTTTAAATGCTAAAGCAATCATTTTGACCGTTTCCGTAAACAAATTTCAATAAAAAAAATTTGATGTTCATGTTAATTGCATTTATCGTTTGATTTGAACGCACACGCAGTCATTTTACCATTCATTTACTTCGCAACGAACAATGTTTGACCGTTTAAACCGAACACGCACATAGTCATTTTGACCACACCGAGCATTGACCGTTTAATCCAGTCAATGCGAACGCGTTTGCAGTCAAAACAAATGCATATAGACTAATACTTTATGTGTGTCTAGAAACCTTCATCACGTATTGTCTGGTTGGTGTAGTAGGTAGGGTGTAGGTCTTGAAATCATAGGGTCCCGGGATCGAATCCCATTGCAGCTAGGTAGGTACAATTTATGATGCTTTATGCTTTATGATGCGTTTATAGGCCAAATTAATGTGTGCAAAACTTGTACCGGCCTAAATTCAATGCTGAACTCCAGAAGCTTTTTTTTATTAAAAAAAAATAAAAAAAAACCATTTGGTTCAGTGTAACGTTTTAATGTTCATATTGAAAATTTAAATCGTTTGAACCAAACGTCAGTTTGAATGCGAAGACTTTCGAAGTGAACGAAAAAAAACGTTTAAAAATGAATATACCACTGATTCAAAATAAACGCGAAACTGGTCAATATAAATGCGAAAGCGTTTATTTCTTACGCGTTTAATTCAAACGCCCTACTATTGTTGTATTAAACGTTTTTGCGTTAGGCGCCATATTAAACGAAAAATCGTTCAGCTTAATGTGATTTTCCGTTTGTTTTGACGATTCATTTCTCTCCGTGTGGTAAACTGGAATTGTTAGCAAACAATTCAGCAAATATATTTGCCTTTTCTATGGGGTTATTATAGGTTATATTGCCATGAAATAACGGTGGAATCGATGTTGACGAAAAATTACTTTTCACCTCTTTAACTAGAGACCAAAAGCCTTTACCTCCCTTCTTTTGGATAAATACTTTTTGCCTGATATCACGATCGAACATATATTTAAGATTTATTGATGACAGACTTACAGTTATTACGGGCTGATTGGTAAATGCGATATGATTCCATAGTAGCATTGAGCTTTTATGTTTCGAAAGCTTTCTCCTTATTTTGTATAGCTCTCCTACACTCACTATTAAACCAGGATGTGTTCTTAGGCTTTGAACTTTTAAAGCTGTGAGGTACAAAGGAGAACATACAGTACCAAAAGATGTTGGTAATGGTATCCGAAATAAAATCAACGTTCCTGGAGCGAAAACAATCAGTCCAATCCAAACTTCGTAGAAAATCATTAAACAAGTTCCAGTCAGCCTTACCATAATGCCACAATAATCTTTTAGGTGACGGCACGTCATTAGAAATCAGAGAGCTGGTAGGGAAATTCAAGGATATCACGAGGTGATCTGATCTACCCAGAGGAGCCGAGAGAGAGACCGAGTATTTATTCGGGTGGGAAGTGATAAAGAGATCAAGGAGGTTAGCGTTTTGGCCAAAAATATCTGGTATACGAGATGGAGCGTCGACTAATTGGCTAAGGTTGAAAGACTCACAGAAAAGTTCCAAGTCTCTACCAATAGAATCAGTTCTGGAAGAGTACTTAAGCCACTGAACATGGTTTGTAAGGAACCTTCTAATTATTTTGATTAAAAGTACTGGCAATGTATATGACAAAAGTTTATGCACCAGGCCGTGTCGTGCCACACTGTATCGAATGCTTTTTCAATGTCCAGTGTATCCAGGCCGACCTATTGGCTTTTTTTTGAAGGCGTTCGTTATGGTTTTGGAAACCCTGCATACTTGGTGCGTAGTAGATAACTTGGGCGGAAACCGAACGGAAATGGTGGAATTATTTTAAGCGATTCAACAGTTAATCGAATAGGAATAACCTTTTCGAAAACTTTAGCCAAACACGGAAGGATGCTGATGGAACCGTAGCTCTGCGGAGGTGGAGCATTTTTCCCTGGCTTGAGATAACAAGATAACAATGGCATGTTTTCTAAGCGACAGGAAAATATGTAAGTGACTTTTAGCCAAGAATTAATTACGTACAAAATTTAGGAGCGCGTTGGTCTTTTTTGGAATTTTCTTTAGTAATAAGTTATTAATATTGCCGTTCCCAGGGGATTTGTTGTTTTTTAAACCTTTCAATATTTTTTGGATTTCTCTGGGAGACCAAAAATACAGTTCAATTGGTTGTTGTTGCTGGTGTAGCGGCGCAAGGGAGGGGAACTAGTATCGTCATTCATAGTTGGTTGGCATCGTCTCCTCAACTTCTAGACCTAAGAAGGTTGCCACCTCAATGGGGTGCTCCCATAGTGTAATTGTTGTAAGTTGCGTAGGTGCGACAATGCAGTCGAAGAGATGGTCCACTTTGCTGGACAAATATCTTCAATGGCGTTGTCAATGCGAGACCAGAGCGAAGCTGAGCCAAGGTGGAACGTGTTGCTTTGGGTAGTTGTTGTTCATCGGTGGAGATATCGGATGGTCGAGCGCGAAGGACACGGTATGCGGATAGGTCATTCGTGGCTTTGATTACCTCGCTGGTGTGTAATTGCTTTAGGGCCGCCTTGTAGGTGTTTGTGTTATCGAGAGGAACTCTTTTAAATCTTTGGAATTTCCTTTCCTTGTCCCTTAAAGAACGGTCTTACATGACGTGGTGGTGGGGTTTTGTCCATAAGGTCATGATTCGGGTGTTGACTACGATAACCACCAACAAAATATTGCTTTGCCAGGAGCTCATTGGTTCGTTGTGAAGAGTTGATAATTTTTAAACTGAATTCCCCACAAAGTTGTCTTGATATCGGGCCCCAAACGGCAGCATGTTTTGTGTGCCTCATGAAAGCTTTGCTTTGTCACTATTGTCAAATACAACGGATGTGGAATTCGAGAGCTAGGGATGAGTAATTTTTTAAGATTCAAAAATTTTGCTATCATTTTGGTGGTTGCATTTTTTATTTTTGGCATGTGAATTCTTTTAGTGATGCTATTAATTACTGTTTTTAGAAAAGGATTTCGCGAACATTGCCACCGTCTTTTAAGCAAATTTCTCAACTTTATTAATTAAAGGCTCTACGGCTCTAAAATTGAAGACGACTGGAAGGTGATGCGATGAAAACTCATTTTCGGTACCAGCTTGATCTGTGCATATTAAGCCATTACTTATTAAATCTTCTTTCTTTCCCAACTTACATAAATTCGTTCTTATTGGAGTTACAACTCCTATAATAAATTTGAATCAAATTAGTGTTTGGGGTTATGGAGCTGTCATAAATGGCCGCCCTCATACGCAGAGCCTACGCAAAGCGTTTCAAATTTTTTAAGGGCCATTTACAGGAGTTTCTAATAAAGCTAAGGCGACTCTCGGTATTTTGAAGCACACTTTGTGTCGGCACAGAAACGTACTAAAGGCAAGGTGCGAGCGTTGCGAGCGGTGAACCGATACAAAGCGTTTCAAATGTTGACGGCCTTTTACAGACGCTTCTAATACAGCTGAGACAGTCCTCAGAGTTTTCAAACACACTTTCTGTAAGCTCACCGCTACGCTCACACCTTGACTTTTTAAAATATTCGATAGAAACGTAATAGAGACACAAAGCGTTTCAATTTTTTAAGGGCTCTTTACAGGTGCTTCTAATACAGCAGCGACTACCCTCAGAATTTTTAGGTACACTTTGTGCCAGCACACCGCTCGCATTTCGCCTTATCAAAATTTTCCACTGAAACGTATTAAAGACGAGGTACGAGAGCCCTTTACAGGTGCTTCTATTAAAGCAAAGACGACCCGCAGAACTTTGAAGCACACTTTGTGTCGGCTCAACGCTCGCACCTCGCATTTTTATGGTTTTCCACAGAAACGTACTAAAGGCGAGTTGCGAGGGTAGCGATCGTTGAAAAAACACCAAGCGTTTCAAAATTTTTTGAGAGCCCTTTACAGGCGCTTCTAATAACCGGAGATGACCCTCAGAGTTTTCAGGCACATATAAATGAATGGATTGTCGTAGATGTAATGATGGTTTGGTCTACAACCCGGTTTGTAACGTAGGAGAACCAAAAAAAAAACCGGGTGGCATTCTGATTTGACAAGAATTGTTGTTAATATCTATGAATGAGTCAAAGAAGTAACATTTGTGGAAACATACAGTGCAGCGACCGATTTGTAACGTACACGTACTCATAGGAAAACTTCGGACGACGTATGGACTTGAATGAATTATTGTAGATACTGCTCGATAGGTCAGTTGTGGAAACATGCAGTGCATCACAACCGAGTATTTTATTTGATGTTGTCGATTTGACCCCTAACCAACCGTTTAAACCCAAGTCTAATAGGTAGTTAGCTAACATGAAGGACATGGAATATAGCATGAAGGTTTAATAGAGAGTTTTAGTAAGTCGTACACACTACGCTTTACGTCTTTGTAATTCACCAATGTGGCATGATAGCCCGACGTCAGGCCTGAATCCTTGATCTCCAATTGTCGCGGTTACGTGACCTAGTCCTGCAGCTTTAGAATTTTGGTATACTGTTTTGTATACGGCATACAAACGAATTTTTCCTTTAGAATTTGAAAGACGCTGACTTAATTTATAATTATCAAGGATAATCAAGATTATTTCCGCATCACCGTTTTCGTTGAGTGCTGCCGGTTTCAAGTCATAGGTTCTGCCGTTAGCTGAACTGCAGTTTGGTTTGAAATAAATCTAAAGCCGGCCCCAGACCGACCGGAGTGGGGCAAACACCGCACAAAAGATTGATACGAAAAATCGTGCAGCAGCAGTGCAGCAGTGTGGTTGGGCGACTCCAAGGTATCATTCTTGGAACCGGTCTTTTGTGCGGTGTGTGCCACACTCCGGTCGGTGTGGGGCCGGCTTAAAAACGTTTATTTCGTCCTATTTAAATAAAACAATGAAATTGCCGGGTATTTTTTACGCAAATTCGTTACGTTTAACTTAATATCATATTTTCTTCTTTTCAGGTCGGGCGAATAGCAGCCGATCATCCATTGGTCGGTGGTCACAAAGGGCCCGTATTGGACATAGCATGGTGTCCGCACAACGACAATGTTATTGCATCCGGATCAGAAGACTGCGTTGTAAAAGTCTGGCAAATCCCAGATGGTGGCCTTATCAAAACACTTACAGAACCAGTCGTTGATTTAGTATTTCATCAACGACGTGTAGGCTTAGTATTGTGGCATCCGTCCGCTTTAAATGTACTGCTAACGGCAGGATCTGATAATCAAGTACGTATACATTTTTCAATTATAGAAGAATTTTCTTCTTATTTTAATTTCCATTTACATCCGACAGGTAGTTATCTGGAATGTTGGTACCGGCGAAATTCTAGTCCATATCGATTGCCATCCCGACATTGTATATAGTGCATGTTGGAATTGGGATGGCTCCAAGCTCGTGACAACCTGCAAAGATAAGAAAATTCGTATATTGGATCCGCGAACGGGCGAAATTGAGAGCGAAGCAATGTGCCACGAGGGTTCGAAAGCAACACGTGCCATTTTCCTGCGACACGGTTTAATCTTTACGACAGGATTTAATCGATCGTCGGAACGACAATATTCGTTGCGTGCGCCGGACGCTCTAAATGAACCGATCGTTATGGTTGATTTGGATACATCGAACGGTGTTATGTTCCCACTTTATGATCCCGATACGAATTTAGTGTTCCTTTGTGGTAAAGGTGATTCGGTTATACGATATTTTGAGGTAAGTATGCTGTAAAGTCGCTCGTAATTGTAAGAAGTTTATTTGAGACAAGATTTTATCTCGCTGTAGATTTAACATTGGATGTAGACGATTTTGTATGCTTAGGAGGAGGTACATGCTCAAAATTAATTTTTTATCACATTTGCACTCTTTTATTTGATTCATATCAGATCACTGCACTCAACTGTGCACATTTAGCACCTTAACTATTCCTAAATAAAATTGCTGCCACTATACGTTTTAATTAGGGTCAAATTTGTATTCATTTGATTCTCTTCTTATAATCAACAGATAACACCTGAACCACCGTTTGTACATTACATCAACACATTTCAAACGCCAGATCCGCAACGTGGTATTGGCATGATGGCGAAACGTGGATGTGACGTGAATACATGTGAAATATCGAAATTTTATCGACTTAATAATAATGGCCTGTGCCAAGTAATATCAATGACAGTACCTCGAAAATCTGATCTCTTCCAAGAAGATTTATATCCAGATACATTATCTGACGAGCCGGGCACAACAGCCGAGGAATGGATAAGCGGAACCGATGCTGAACCCGTACTTGTATCGCTAAAAGTAAGTATTGATTGTCAGTGGGTAGGTTTTGTCTTAAAAGATATTGTCAAGCGGATTGAACATGATTTTTTAGTGTCTGTTCAGTCGTTGGCAGTCGCATAAGGGTTGGATAATAATTGTTGACTTGATAGTGCTTTGCAGTTCTGTGTTTGTCCTAAATTAGTACGAAACAAAGAAAAACAACTACCGCAGACCGAAAATTGTTTTTAATCATTATTTTTGCTTTTAGAGCGAATTGGCATATTTTGGTATTCAATTGATTCCTGTCTGTTCTCATACGATTTTTGTGGATAATTTTCCTCAATTCACTAAAGTCAGCCCGTTACGAAAAAATCAATTAAATTAAAAACGAAAAAATGTACACCTTGTGATTTTTTATGCAGTCTCTATCGAAACAAAAAAAAAACAAATGAACGCGATACCTAAACATCCCAGATGTCGTATAGCTAGACTCTCACATTAAAAAAAAAATTTACAAAGTCGTTTCGTCGTCGGTCTCGCAGAAACCTGAATGATTATTATTTTCCCCTTTCTCAGTCATTTGCATGGGCGTATAATTTTTAGTCACTCCGGGGGCTGGAAAATTTTAGTATCAATGAGAATTACTCATCACTTTAGCGTTTATATCATTAAAATCACAAAACACTTTCTTTTCATAGTATTTCACAAATTTGGCACGAAAATTCCATTAAAATATTTGCACACAATATATGCTCCCTCGCATGAGAACGTGCCGACACCTTTGGTGAGGTTGATGGTATGTTTGAACGTTAGAGTGTGTTATATAAACTTAGACATATATTTACAGATCCCGTCTAACTTGGTAGCATGTGGTTCCATTATCCTTTCACCGAGCCACCGGTTAGTCCTTCTACGATGGACGAAAGCACCCAAAATCTTCAATAAACTTTTATTGAACCTATCCTGTCATACGGGCAGATGTATCTTGCTGCTGCCCAATCATATCTGTACAGCTAAGACTATCACGCTATAAGCTAGTCTGCATCTGGGAAAATGGATTTCAAAGAGCAGCCTGTGCTTTCGGCACTCCCCTTTCCCCCTTTTGTTTTGCCCTAATTCCTTGAGGAGTATGGTGCGTTGACGAACGACAACTGAATTCGGAGTGTGAAACGGCTGTCAGCCATACCACTTCCTAGTCGCATTATAAGTTTATTATTCTACGATAAGAATATTTATTATCTTCTTCTGAATAATAAATGTGCAACGGGCCATGCCGAGTTTCGAAACTCGTTTTTCCATGAATATCTATATCACAGAGTGGCGACCGAACGATCGCGGCCCCAGAGCCCGACAGCCCCTTAGCGATTGCTAATCGAACTGCAACCGTTTTTTTTAACGAGGTGGGAAATCATCGGAAGGTACTGCCTATGCAGTTATGCCGGATTTCTACCGGTTAAAACCAAACTGCCCCCGTCGCCTGGCTCCCTGCGGGACCGCCTCTCGGTATTACTTCAGCATACGGTTTACCAAATTCTGTGGGCTTACATGTTTCGCCGAATTTCACATTCAGTTGCGCGCGTCGCACGCTTAACCTTGGATACTCAAAAAATACGTGCCTCGCGTCTTCTGCAACTCCCTTGTAGCTAGAACACTCTGGCGGGTCATCCAGCTTGAATCGGTAAAAGTACTGTCGATATCCACTATCCTATCTACCGTTAGGAATTGAGTTAAAAGGTGGTTCACTTCGCCGCGTTGGCGTTTAACTCAATATAAGGGATGAGACAGTAAGTCCATCTACCGGTTACAGCTTCGTCCTACCGCTGTTGCCACTGTCTCCTGCTCTCCTGTCTTTCAAACCTTTTTCGCCCGACGTGTTTTTCCAGCACACTGTCAATGCACAACTACGGTAAACTAAGCTTAATTTCTGTTCGTTCCCAGAGGAATCTAGTGAAACAGCCCAAATCGGTGAGGCATTCATTAGTATGCATGTAACAACCTTGGCCAGCAACAATCTCCTCTTTGATCTTGGGCCGCCTATATTCGGCATAATCCTTGCTAAAGCCACGGTGGCGACCACCGCTTTTTCACATACAGACTTCAAATGCTTTTCAAAATTTAATCTGGAATCTATCATAACCCGCAGACTGGCGTAGACTTCGACACACTGTAGTTTCTTTGCTATCACCACAACTACAATGTCGTCGGCAAAGCCTACCACGGTCGCTCCACTAGGCATGAGGAGTTGAAAAATGACATTGTATTTTCCATAGCAGCGGGCCAAGCACAGACCCTTGTGGAACTCCATCGCTGGGACCCTATACGTCGTAGTTCCATCGCTGGTATCGTATTGGAGGATACGATTTGAGAAGTAGCTCCTGATTATAGCTGCAAGATAGTCTGGAACATCCACCCTTTGTAAAGCGGCATGAATGGAGGCCCAGTTCTGCGGAATTAAAAGCGTTCTTGACATCCAGTGTCTTTACAGAACAGCATGTGTATTAGTGGTAGACCTCGTTCGTCTAAAGCCGTATTGTTGGTCTGACAGGCACGCTTTTTCTTCCACCATCACGGGTTCATGACCGCGTCGTCGCAGAATTTTCTAAAACAAGTTTGCTTGCTTTTCTTAATGGCGAGCTTCAGTAATCGTCGAGCGTTTTTATAAGACTCTAGTAGGACATCATGGGCGCTTCTTTGATTTGTCCGTTGGCACAGACATCGCGCCTTCAGGCAATTGCGCCTAAGCCCCGCAATTTCCTCAGACCACTAGTATTTCTCCTTTCTTTGACTTAATGCAGCCCATTATCAGCTGGCTTGTGATCTGTACTGACGTCTTTTCCGCAGAACTTTCAATTGGGTCACTTTGAAGCAAGACTTCGTTGAAGAGTGACTCGTCAAATCTCTTTGCAGACGACCATCGTGTGCTTGGATCTTGGGACGATTTACTCTGTTCGTTACAGTGTACAAAATTGTTTGGTGATCGCTATGAGTGTAGAGCTCTCTGACGTGCTACTTCGTAAATGGCGCCAACGAACTGCTGACAAATGTAAGACCTCCTAAAAGTATTACTGTGCTCTCAGTTCATTAGAACAACATCCAGTTGAGAAATCGCGTCAAGAAGTACCCTCCCTCGCGTATTTGTCTCCCGGCTACCGCATTCTGCGGACCACGCGTTGACGTCACCCGCAATTATCACAGGGCTTTTCGTAATCGCATCGTGCACCAGTCCGTCCAGAAATTGTTCGAAGTCGATGTCGTTCTATCGTGGTGGAGCGTAGCAGCTATAAATGTGTATGCCGTTGATCGACCTTTGCTCTTATAACTCCTCTTAATTCTCCCGACGTGCCTTGCTGAAAAGGACAGTCTCCGCACGTTCAGATGACTACTTGGTCATCTTTATCTGCGACCAAAATTGCTCCCCTCAAGTTCTTATATTAGTAGTGTGGCTGGTCTAGCGGTTAGTGCGCGCACCTTCGGTGCACAGGGTCATGAGTTCGAATCTCACCGTGGATCATGGTGTTTTTCGAACTCACGAGCTTGTGACGGACTATGATCTCACTCAGATGTTGAACGAGTACATTTATGGGGATAAATAACACTGTTGAGCGTGATGCTGATATCATTACCTCAACAAAAAGCAGATAAGATCTTGGAAATAGGATGTCACTAACACATCCTGCGGCCTTAGTCCAATGCTGGATTGTCGCGCCTGTTATTTATTTTAAGTTCTTATATTGGGCACATATAATTGTGCCATCCATAACTTTCTCATTCACCGTTTGTAGCAGAAGATCCTGACCTGCTTGGCAATGGTTCAGATTCAACTGCAAGAGCCTCATATTTCAATTGGCTTTAGCGCTTCCCTATACAGAGGAGACTTGACTCATCCGTTTGATGGTTTCAATTTTCCTCAGATTCCTGACCTAATATTCAATTAGGATCGCTATTTCAGGACGTCGCTTTGTGTCCTTCTTTCCCACATTTAATCTTGACCAATCAAGCTTGCAGTCTTTCGCAAAGTGTCCAAATGCGAAACACTTATCGCATCTCTTAGGGACCAATAAGGGTCTTAAGCGACAATTTGTCCAACCGACCTTCAGTTTGCCCTTTCTGAATTTTGTGGGCCTCATCCGTTGGAATGTTAATGACTGCGATCTTTGTGTCACCGTACACCCTCCTCAGTGACTTCAACGCTTCACCCTGGAGATCCACCTCCAGTCGTTCTCGGAACGCCGCACAAGTGTTCTGCTTTGATGTCCCTTTGTCGAAGACCTCTAGCCTCGTCTCCGGAGGGAGAGTTTTAACGCCCGCTGGGTTTATTCCTATTGATTGTGATGGATTTGTATCCTTTCACCAGGTATTTATTTGGAACGCGTATTTAATTGGAACAATAGCTCCCCGTTTCGCGTTCGACAAATACGGGATACATTATCCCCCATGTCTTTGTCCTCTGGCGCAGATTTCACTCTGCTGAGAATTTACGCATTCTGGCTGAGATATGACCATTCCGTCTGGTCTTAACCTCATTTTTTGTCGTACATTTTTCTTATTTTCCCTTTGAACTCGCTTTTTTTGGTCTACCTTTGTTCAGAGGCTAACTGTCTTCGTGGCTGGCTTTTCTTTCAGAGGTTGAGCCTTTTTTTCTTATGAGTTTGGGGGGAATAGTCTCCTCTACCTCATGCCTGCATTTTGGTCGATTCTCTGCCGAAGCTCTTGGGGCTTCGGGCGAAGTCTGCACTTTCTTATCATTCTTCTTTTTATCCGGCATTTCGGGCATTGTTACTCCTTCGTACTACTTTGGAAATCCCTCGATATCTCTGCAATCTTTGGGTGGAGCGACATGATCGAGGTGTCGCCGGACTCGGCACAAAATTTTCTAAAGGGTCGTGGGAGCCTCTACCTCGATCAGGGCGCAGGGGAGTCAGAGATGACCGTTAATCTAGATGTTGCCCACAGCAATTTCACAATCACCTTCGTTCTATGTACTTTTAAAAATCGTCGATATCTCTGCAATTCTTGGGCCCATCGATACGATTTGTGTAAAACAGACCAAACAATGAGTAAAAACCTTCCTATCTTCTATACTATGACTTCGACCAACCGTGAATACGAGTACTATAGTATTCGAGTAGGCATCAATCGTCGTTGTAGTTTTTATCTGTTTCTTTAAAAGCAACGATTACATAGTAACGAATACAAAGTAACGATTGCTCGGTATAAAAGTAAAGAACATCACTGATTACTGAAATGTAACTAAAGTTGACATCACTGTGGCTATATGCAGGTACGCTGGTTATGTTCTCTATATGAAATTTATAATTGTTGAATTAGCTATATCTGGATAACTGTTAGCAATTCGAGCTATGCATGTAAGATGAACTTTATAGGAAATTGTGTAAGTTTTCATTCCTGCTCAGACATTTTTTTATAGAGTTAAACTTTTCTTCTCAAAGCAAGTGGTGGTAAATCGAAATTCCATTTTGTATGAGAGTCACCTGCTGCAATCAAATTTTCATCGACAAAATTTAAATTCACTTGGGAATATGTATTTAGTTGTCATTGGATCAACTACAGTGTCGCTCGGAAAAATCTAATTCAAGGTGGCTACGTTTTTACGTACATACATCCTGGATGTTGGTTACAGGGATTTCAGAATCAACTTCGCACAACTGCGGAAATCCGTCGATATTTCCGCAATCCTTTGGCGGAGTGACACGATTGAGGTGTTGTTGTTGTTGTTGTAGCGGTGCAGAAGGGTGTGAGTCGCTGTGCATGTCTGTGGATGTGTTCTAAGTTTCGTCGTCGTTCTCGCCTATTGTCTCAAGCGACAAGAACGTAGCAGCTGCAATGGGGTTGTCCCATAATGCCCTCGGAGTGAGGTTAGTGGGTGCAGCGGGGCATCGAAACAGGTGGTCCACATCGTGTGGCGCACCACCGCAGCTCGGCCAAATGTTCTGTATGTCCGGGTCTATTCGAGATAGGTACGAATTGAGGCGTGAACAAAAGCCCGACCTAAGCTGGGCTAGTGTCACTCTTGAGGCTCTCGGGAGCCTAGTCTCCTCAGGCGATATGGGTGGAGGGGGCACTGAGAGGACTCTATTCGGACCTAAACTCCCTATTGACCGATTCACAACGGTTGTGTGAATATCTGCGATGGCCGCATGGTATGCTGTATTATCGAATAAATCGGGAGGTACCCGTTTGTATCTCTGGACGTCTCTCTCGAGATCTCTGAGTCCACTCCTGACATGTCGTGGAGGGAGAGTGTTGTCCATGAGATGATGGTTTGGGTGATCCTCTCGATAGCAACCGACCAGATATTGTAAAGACAAGAGGTGATTATGATCGCGCACTGATAACATGTTGGTTTCTTGATGAAGATGATCCTGGGACGACATGAGATGGCAACCTGTAGGATCTTATTCCAATTTGTGTCACAAACGGTTTGCGACCACACCGGTGCTGCATAGCTGGGTATTGCCCTACCTATCGCTTTGTAGGTGACCAACATAGTTTCTTTGTCCTTGCCCCAGGAACTCCAGGCTAGTGCCTTTATTACGTTGTTTCTACTGTGCATTCTGTCGACTACGTTCTCCACGTGATCTTTCGACTTCATCATGGTATCTAGATAGACACCTAGGATCTTGGGGTTGGTAACAGTAGGAACAACGTCTTCAACATGCTTACCAGTACGGATCGCAAGCACCTCCGAAAATTCCTGCGTCCAGGTGGTAAGAAGAGTTGCAGTACATTTAGACGGCGAAATGACTAGGTTGCGGATACTGAAAAACTCCACCAGTTTTTCAATATAGTCATTTAGTCGAGCACACATGCCGTTTAAATCATTCCCCGAGGTGAGGTGAGGAAATTAGTTCGATACCTTCCGGCGGTGTTGGAAGGCTCGACAGGTAGATGTTATACAATGTAGGAGAGAGTACGCTACCCTGTGGAACTCCCTGCTTAATTTTTCTATGCTTTGAACAACTGCCTCGAAACTCTGTGAAGGATTGCCTCCCAGCTAGATAGTTGGCCACCTAATCACTTGTGCAGGAATATGCATATTTAGGAGATCGGCCAACAACGCAGAGTGAATGACCGTGTCAAGGGCTACAAGGACGGTTCTGTCACAGGGCGGTTTCTGGTTGAGGCCATTTTGGATGTGATCAGTGATCATATCCAGAGCTGTTGTGGTGCTATGCATCTTCCTGAAGCCATGCTGGTGAGAAGCTAGCTCAGCATGCGATACAAAGGTGGGGTGAATGAGTGCTTCGAGCGTCTTTGCAACGGGTGATAAAATTGTGATTGGACGGTAGGATTCGGCGAGTTTCGCGCTTTTACCGAGTTTGAGAAGGGGGATGATTCGTCCCTTTTTCCAGAATTCAGGGATAACAAGCGTGGATATCGACAAGTTGAAAGCCATCGTTAGATATTCGATAGCCGGAAGATCTAGGTGTTTCATCATGGTCATTGAAATGCCATCTGGTCCAATGGCCTTAGATTTTTTCGCATTCTTGATTGCTGCTGAAACTTGGTCCGCTGTATAGGTAGGGATGATGTCAACCGTTCGGTTGCGAATCCTTCTTTTTATCTTGCAGTTGAGCATCTTGGTGTTGGGGTGTTCAATAAATTGCTTATTGAACAAGCTCGCGCAGAGTTTTGGATTTGCGGTGGTTTTCTTGCCGAATCTGATGGCTACACTGCCTTTGTCTTTCGTTGGGTGAGACAGGGCGCGGACCGTAGCCCATAGTTTGCTGACACCTTGTGAGAGGTTGCAGCTATCTAGATGCTCGTTCCATTTCTCTTTTTTGTAGGTGTTAACTAGTCGATTTATTTCGGAGTTTAGCTCCTGAATTCTGGGGTCTGCCGGATTTGCGCGTCTTAAATCGTCCCGTTCCCCTTGATGGACCCAAGGCCAGAGGCAGACCGAAGAACACCTGGATGTGTCAAATGAAAAATCAACAACACCGCATTGGTCTTGGCGATGACACGATCCAAGATAGAGCTGCCTATAGAAATATGCTGAGATATTATCGCCAAAACGGGCGATGTGCCTACACCGCGGGTCGAGCAACGCGAAGCCATGGAGCGGTATAAAGAACGAGGCAAGGAAGAAGAAGAAATCGTCCCGTTCGTCGGCTAACCTTGCGGCAGCAGTTGGAAAATATGGCCGAACTTTTGGGATACGCCCTGCCGGAATGAAGCGAGCTGCCGCTTTGACAATGACGTTCCTAATATTATTTTCGGCTTCCCTAGCATTCGTTGGAGTAGGTAGCGCGGCGAACTTCGTCGAAGTGAAACCCTCCCAATTTGCCTTTTTGTGGTTGATAAACGTACGCCGTTCTGATGTCGTCAGTTCAGCTGGTTTATCAATAGTTATTAATATGGGGAGGTGATCGGATTGAAGAGATCTGGTTGTCTCCCAACGGGTTTCACTTATCAGACTGGCGCTCACCATAGTTATGTCAGGAGAACTATGGCAGGCACCAGCGACGCGTCTAGACGAAATTCCATTGAGTGCGCAGAAGTCTGATGGGTCTAATTTGGACGCGATATCTATACCTCTGGCATCATTTGCGAGAAGAGAGTGCCAGAGTTCGTGATGGGCGTTAAAGTCGCCAAGTAGGATCCTATGCTGTCCTGTGAGGAGTGGACCAATATCGAACTTATAACCAGAGCCACAGCTGGATGCAGGTGGAACATAGATGTTTATAAGTTCGATATTGGTATTGCCGGATTTAACGGCAATAGCTTGCATTTCCGTCGTGCCGTCGTTGAAACGAAGATCTAATACACTGTATTGCACGGTTCTGTGTATTAGGAATGCGAGCCCTCCTCCTGGACTGCCGACTCTATCGCGCCTCAAAAGTTGATGGTTTGAGCTTTGTTGTTGTTGTTGTAGTAGCGGCACAAATGGGGAAACATTCAGTAAAGTTGCACATTTATCATTCGAAGATGGTGGGCATTCCATCCTCGAGGTCAAGATTTAGGAAAAAAGCTGCTTCGATGGGTTGTGTCCATAACGCAAGTGGTGTGAGGTGCGTGGGAGCAGCTGAACAATCGAAAATATGGTCCACGTCATGTGGACTGGTTCCGCAGGCTGGGCAGGTGTTGGCGACTTCATTGTTTATTCGTGACAAATAGGAGTTTAGTCGCGGGCACCAGCCGGATCGAAGTTGAGCTAGGGTGGTACGAGTTGCTCTTGGTAGTGATTCTTCGTCTGGAGATATGGCAGGAGGTTTGATGCCAAGTACACGGTTGCTCGTGAGACTTTGAGTAACTTTATGAACTTCAGATGTGTGTAAGTCTGCAATGGCCGCCTTGTAGTCGGAGTCATCGAAAGGAACTTTTTTGTATCGCTGGACTTCACGCTCTTTGTCCCTGATTGAACGTCTGATACGACGTGGCGGTGGTGTTTTGTCCATGAGTGGGTTATTCGGGTGGTTTGTTCGATAACATCCGACTAAATATTGCTTAGTGAGAAGTTCATTGTGGCTCCTTAAAGTCATTAATTTTGTCTCCTGGTGTAGATGATCTTGTGAAGACATCTTAACACAGCCGGTGATTGTGCGTAGTGCTGTGTTTTGGCAGGTTTGAATGTGGCTCCAGTTTGTCTTGCAGAGACCATTTGTCCACGTTGGTGCTGCGTAATTGACCAGGGGGCGACCAATCGCTTTATACGTAGCCAAGAGGGTTTCTTTGGCTGTGCCCCATGTACTTCCGGCAAGTGCTTTTAATATTTTATTCCTGCTCCTGAGTTTGGAACATATCTTTTCAGCGTGGGTGTTGAATTTGCCGGAGTTGTCAAGCGTGACACCAAGGATTTTGGGAGTCCTGGTTGTTGGGATGATGTGGGTGTCAACGTAGATGGGCAGTTGTGTGTTGTATTCTTGGTTGAAGCTTGTGAATAATGTGGCGGAGGACTTGGGCGCAGATAGCTTCAGATTTTTACTGGCGAAGAAAGCGTTAAGAACCTGCAGGTATTCGTTGATTAGATCGCACATTTCAGGAATGTCGTTACCAGTTGCCATGATGGTGCAGTCGTCTGCGTATGAGATGATTTGTAATCCCGTTGGTGGTGTAGGTAATCCTGCCATGTAGAGGTTGAAAAGAGTGGGGGATAAGACTCCACCCTGGGGAACGCCTTGCTTGATTTTCCTGAGTTTAGACTTCCCGTTTCTAAACTCTGTGCAGGATTGACGACCGGCAAGGTAGTTAGCGATCCATTTATGGATGTACGGTGGTGTTGTATTGCGGAGATCTGTTAGCAATAGAGTGTGGTTGACAGTGTCAAATGCTTTTGACAGATCGAGAGCAACCAGGACGGTACGCTTGCATGGTTTCGGTTGGTTGAGTCCATTAAATATGTTGGACGTGATCGTATCGAGAGCGGTGGTGGTGCTATGCATTTTACGAAAACCATGTTGATGATTTGCAAGCTGTATGTGCTCTAAAAGTTTCGGCAATACAAGTGCTTCCAGTATTTTGGCCACAGGAGACAGGAGCGTTATCGGACGGTATGATTCAGCTAGAGTGTGGTCTTTACCTGGTTTGGGTATTGGGTTTATGCGGCCTTTCTTCCATAACTCAGGAATGATGAATGATTTTAACGATAGATTCATCGTGGCAGTGATATAATCAATGGCCGGTGAATCTAGATGTTTCAGCATGATCATAGCAATGCCGTCAGTGCCGAACGCTTTGGAATTGTTGGCATTTTTGATTGCAAGTCTTACTTGGTTTGAGGTAACTTGAAGGTGTTGATCGGTGGTACTATTGCGGATAGCTCTTGTGATGGTGCGCTTGAGCCTATCTTTATCAGGATGTTCGACGAATTGCTGATTAAATTTGTGTGCGCATTTGTCGTCGTTATTATAGGACTTGTCACCGAACTTAATGGCTACCTTACCTTTGGGTTTCGTGGGGTTAGATAACGCACGTACCGTTTTCCAAAGGTTGCTTACACCGGATTTTATGTGGCAGGATTTTAAATGCTTGTTCCATTGTTGTCTTCTGTGGTCATTTACTTGCTGGGTTATCACATTATTTAGGTCGCTGATACGAGGATCACTGTTTTCTATTGCTCTGAATTCATCCCTCATTTTTGCCAGTTCTACGGCACTTGATGGAAAATGTGGTCTCAAGATTGGTATGCGGCCGGAAGGAATGTGTCTATTAGCAGCATCTACGATAATCCGTCTCAGATTTTTTTCAGTGGTACGTACGTCGGTGGGAATTTGTAAGGCTTTCTGCCTTACAAATTTCGTTGGTATAGGCTTGAAAGCCGATCCAGTCTGCTTTGCTGAAATTTGTGTACGTTTTCTTCTCAGTGTACGCGAATTGGGACGGTTTGTCGATCGTGAGGACTATTGGCAGGTGGTCTGACGAGAAGGTGATGAAAGGCTCCCATGTGGTGTTGTTGATGAGCCCGGGACTGGCAATAGATATATCAGGGGAGCTCCTGCATGATCCTGTAACGCGCGTTGGTGAGTCATCGTTCATGGGACAGAAATCGGAGTCATCTATTTGACTAGCGATGAGGTTGCCTCTGGTGTCGTTGTCGAGATTCGAATGCCATAGATCGTGATGTGCATTGAAATCACCAAGTATTAAGCGGTATTGTCCAGTGAGTAGTGGAGAAATGTTGGCCTGAAAACCAGTGGGACAACTTGAGGCTGGTGGTATATAGATATTTAGAATATCTATATCAACATTTCCCGCTTTGATGGAAATCGCTTGGAGTTCGGTGGTGTTATCGGCGGCGGTGATGTCAATTTCTGAGTAAGGCAACGTGTTATGGATCAGGAAAGCTAAGCCTCCACCTGCGCCGGTGGGTCGATCTTTTCGGATAATGTTGAAGCCTCCGTATGAGTTTAGCGTTGAGTCAGCTTTTAGCTTAGTTTCCTGAACCGCAGCGACTTTGATGTGATGTCTGTCCATGAAGTCAGTGAGCTCGATGACTTTGTGTTGAAGACCATTGCAGTTTATTTGGACAATCTTGGTGGTAGAGTAGTTCACAACTGGCTGTGGTGGTGCTGGTGTTAGGGTATGTCGTGGTGCATTGTGTTGGGTAGAAACTGTGGGGGTGACTGGTGATGGTTGTTGGCCCTGGTTATTGTGATGTTGGGAAGTCGATGATGACTGCTGTCCACAGATTCTGCAGTTTGGTGCTAGAAAGGTGTTAATTGTTGTTGTTGAACGTAGGTCTGAATTGTTTAGCCCAGAACAATTCTTAAAGTGGCACCATTCTCTGCAGCACGAGCAACGCACTGAGGTTTGAACGTTGGAGTAGATCCTCTTACCACATACGCAGCATGTCCAAGGACCAGGATTAATTTCGATGCCGGCACGTAGTAGTAGAATTTGGAGCAACTGGGCCGGCTCGGGTTGCTCCATTAGTATAAAAAAGATGTTGTGTGCAACTTTCTTGTTTCCCCGAATGTGTCGAGGAGGGTTTGCGGCTCTTGGCCATGCATAATTGCATGGGTGGTTCCGGGACATAGACCCGGCCGCGATAGGAAACCGACATGAGCTTTGTCTCCTGGAATGCCGCTATCAGAATTCTGCGCATACTCATGAAACGGACTATCTCACCAATCTTCTGACAGATACCATTGCAGTTAAACTGCAATATGGTGAGTGGGGTGTACACTGCTGCAGGGGGTGCAGGTGTTAAACTAGAGCGATTATGTCTTGTTGTATTGTTTACTGCGGGTGGCGGTGGTGGAGAGCTTGGGCCAGGAATGGCCGGAGACGGTGGTGGGCCATTAGCTTGTGAGCTAGGGCCTGGGGTGGCTGGGGGCCGACCCACGTGCAGACACCCTGGAGCAACAAAGGACAACTTGTCATAATCTCTCATTTTCCTTAGGCCTGAGTAGTAGAAATGACACCATTCTCTGCAGCAGGTATACCTCAAGGACCTGGCATTCCCGAAGATACGTCGTTTGCATACACAGCAGATGTAGATTTCGGGACCTGGATTGGTCTCGATGCCGGCGCGGATTAGAAGAATTGAGAGCAACCGCGCTGAGATGAAATGCTCCCAATTTGACGAAAAAACACATAGAACACATCCACACACATACACAGACATACACATCCTTCCTGCATCGAACCTTCATGGTTCTTGCCATGGAGGGGTCTTTTGGCAACTCTTGGCCGTTTCGTTGGTGATGAAACGGGTGTGGTCCGCCCCGTAGAGGCTTCAAAAACCCGGGAATGGTCGCCGATAGGACTATTGTGCCTAAAGGGTCATCGGACCCTCTTCTTCAAGCAGTGATGGTTTCTGGGTTAGTATGAACAGTTTTCAATAGGTGGTGCGTGCACATTTTAGTAAGGTTGATTGGCATTCAAAATCGCTCATAAAGTTAAATTAGTGTCACTGCGAGCGCGGCGAGCACTAGATAAGAGAGCGAGCGAAGCTAGCTCTTTCAGCTTGTTTAGTGTATAAATAAGCTAAGTTCCTATTCACTTTTTAGGCCAGGTAAACGAGCTTGAAGCTTTTGCGGCCAGCTTAGGGTTCTAGTTTCTGTCTGTTTAGATGGGCAATATCCTGATCAGTCTTTAGACGTTTAGGGTCCTCGAATATCATTACCAGGCTCTCGCACTCGTCCAGGGTATAGGCTTTCAGGATGCTTCAGATTACGTCCACGTTGCAGATGTTAACGGCATTGTTCTCCTCGACTATATGCGCAGCGACTGATGATAGAATAATTCTACCTGTATGACGTCTGGCATGTTCGGCCTCTAGGATGTGCTCCTTGAATCTTGTCGTAACTAATCGCTTCGTTTGCCCGATGTAGTATTTTTGACTGTCCTCACAATTAATCCTATAGATGCCGCTCATTTCATCGATACCCAGATGGTTTTTGGGGCTGCCTAGTACTGTCCGGAAAGATGTATTCCTACTTGATCCTACAACCTGGAAAATGAAAAAAAAAATCAAGAAACGTTTGATTTTAGAGAGCATGACCGAGTTAGGGATATTGATTCGCTTTGAGAGCTCAGAGTGAACAATGTCGTGAGTGTTTCTATTCAATCGTATGATCTTCCGACTGATCACTCGCTAGATGTCGATCGCATTGTACCGGTTCTTTGTCGCGATGTCTATTATGAGCTGACTTTACTTTAATAAACCCCGCTTTTGATAGAGTGTAAGTGACCAGTCGGTGGACCATGCTATTATATGCCACCATTTTTAGGGAGTGAGTATTGTTTGATGTAGCTGGTATTGTTCGCTGGGAAGCAGTTGATTACAGTAAAACATAACAATGAATGAGCTGAACATTTTTTCGTCCTCAAAATTACTTCAAAAATACGTCAATGAAGGTTTTTTAAATATTTTTTTTTCGTAACGGCCACCAAATGCACTATAACCCGTTTCCAGATTGACGTTTATTTTAAAGACCCTGTATAGCGTTCTCTTCAAATTCGGAAATACTCGTATTGAATCTATTTGTTATGGTAGGAATTTCAAGAGCTGCTATACCCTCAACTCGTGATTTTCCTAAACTGACAATAGACACAAATTACATAAAATTATAGTTTTTTTTACCGCAACATTACCATTCCAATGAATTTATAATTTTCCTGCGAATTTACTAATTTCTGTCAATGTCGTCCGTCTTCACATAATACACAAAACTTTCAAAACATCACCACAGCGCAATAATGTTCAATATCCATCCATATACCCATCGATAATTTTCGACTTTCTACTACACTCCAAACATCCAAATTAGAACATTGTAAAGAAGAGTGTGTTGCGTTTTGTCAATAATAGCACGCAATTAGGGTTTAAGCTTTCTAGACGTAAGAACGATTTGATACTATAAGGCCTGAAAGTAGGATCGTGTTTTACTTGTACAGGGTGGCTATGTTTCACAGTCGGGCGACAAATCCCTATCCGGGGCGAAGAAGACGAATATTTTGGCCAAAATACCGCCCAAAGGTGCAAAAGGTGGCAGCGGCGGCGGCGGTGGCAATGCATTGAGCATAAATGCTAACAATAACAACAATAGTACATCTGTCAGCAGCGCGGGAATAAGTGTAAGTATAATGCAATTTATTGCTAATAATTATTGAAGTTTTAAATCTTTGTGGTGGGTTCTGAAGATTAATCATCATTGCCCACCCAATTTGGAACTCTTAAAAAAATTCTACTATTGCGTAGCTACAGCCTAATCGATTTTTACTTAAATGTTAATTCAGGAAAAGGATCTAAAGGATATCACAGATGAAATTCGTAAACTAAAGGCGATCATCGTGAAACACGAGAATCGTATACGTGCCTTAGAAGCAATTGCCAAAAACGACGATGAAATTGATATTGCTGCTGGTTCAGCTGCTAGTGGAAATTCAACCGGTCAGAGTCATACGACAGCGAGTAAAGAAACAGAAAATTCAACTGGCGGACACACGAATCTGGCACCGGACGAAGTATAAACCGAATCATTGACTCGTCTCACATACTTTTAATTTTCTTCGCCTTTGTTTTTTTTTTTTTTTTTTTTTTCAACTTACTATTATATTATAAACAAATTATATAATTCATTTTTTTATTATAATATTTTAAAATTGTTTTAAATGTAAGTATTTATATACAAAACAAAGAGAGAAGAGCTCGTAATGTTTAGAGAAAAAGAAATGTAAACGCGATATAGTAAATTCAAAAAGAAAAAAAAGCGAAATGTTCAAAACCCACTAACAAAAATATCAAGTGAAGATTGAAAAAAAAAGATTTTTTTTAATAATCGAATTAACAGCTGTACAACGAATTGGTATATGCATTTAGTGCTTTCATAAAGTTTTTATTGTTTTAATTTTCAAATTAGAAGGAAATGTCAAATTCTACAAAATTGTTTGTTTCTTTTTTTGTAGTATTAGCAGAAAGAATAATTAATTAAAAATAGTTGTTGCTTTTAATCGTTTTCTTATATATATATATTTTTTTTTTGTAATATGTATTTATTTTCGTAGAATACCTTTTATTGATTTGTATTGTCAGTTATTAACTAAAAAAAACCTAAACTTGTAAATTGAGAACAATAAAGAAAGTTTAATACTATTTTAACATAATAAAATGTTCCTTTTGGGGTACAACAACTGAATCCTTTCAACCTGATTTATATAAATAATGTACAACTCGTAAGATATTAAATATGCATGCAGTGTGAATAAAAAGTAACCTAAAAACGTGAAAATCTTTTGATAAAAAAAAAAGAAATCAAAAAACCATTAAGTAGAATATAAGTCCATTGTTTTCTGCTTTACATCGACTATATACATACATACATACTGTAACTCTCTAATACTGATGATAATTTACTCGACTAGCCCAATATTACCTCCGACTCGTATTTTCATAATATATTCGTTTTGTGTACGCGAAAAACAGACAAAACAACTCGAAACAACAAAAAAGCTTGCAATCTATATAAAAATGATTTTACAAGAAACATCTAAGTGTCTTAATTACTTATTTACTAAGCAAACAAAGTATGGTGTTGTATTTGTAAATATTTATACATAAATTTGTATATTAATCGTTACAAATCATTTTATTATTTGTAATTTTGTTCACTCGCCACTCGGGACTGTTTTTTTGTATTATCATAATGGCGATGACAAGTAATTATAATAAGCAATTAACTAAATAAATTAATAGACCAGAAGAATATATTTGGAATTTGACTAAATGAATAATCAAAAAAAGAAAGAAAACACATATGAGCTTTAATAAATTGTCGTTTTCTGTTAGACCCTATTGAATACAATCAAAATCAATCACGAGTCATGGTTGAAATGTTCGTTACATTACGAACCAAAGATGATCCCTATTATTGTGAAAACATATATTGTTAACAAATAAGCCATTTGCCTTTTATTAGAACAGAGAGAGGGATGAACCACGTTTTTAAAAATGTCCATATTTTAAATTATGTTATATATTTTCATGAGTGTATTTTATCTATTGTAATATTATGCCAATTTAAAAGAATGATGATGGAGAACAAATTCGAATAAATCGGTTAATGTCCAAGTCCAGCCGTTGAGTATGTTTTTTTCATTATTTGTTTAGCTAATGTTCTTTCAGTTATAGGCAAAGCCATCTATATTTCAAAGCCCGGAACCAGAACCCGCTCATATACTTTTGCGGCAGATCATAGGCTCGATTAGTTGGAAAATTTACATTGCGGTAAAGGCAAATCGGGTTGGGTCGCGGCAAACTTTACACGAAAAGTATTGGTTCCCGGTAGAGATGAGCATCGAAAGAAAAACATCGATGGTTACCATCGAAAAAACATCGAGACGAAACCATCGATGGTAAGAAAACATCGAACCAAAAACATCGATGTTTTGAGATTTTTGAGTAGGTACTCAAAAAATAATCACTTCAGTAGCAAAAATTGAGCTGATTGAATAGAAATATAGTTTAGTTTATGGTTTCCATTCATTGCCTTCTCCACTAACCAGAATGTAACTCCTCTCCTTGCCTTTTTTTCATAATATGCATTCGTATCGTACCCACAACCCACCGCATAGAGAAACCAGGGGTATACCGATCGGGAATCTGGCCGTATGGCGTCGACTTGGAAAACTATTCGACGGGATGGCAGTGAGCCCGCTGTTCCCCTTTCTCCATTATTCACTGAACACTGAGGGAGAACGATAATAGCCGAAGAAAAATAACCCAAAATATGACCATCGAGCGATAAAAATCAAACATCTTTTGATTTTTTTCAGAATGGTTGGGGATGGCCCCCTGATTATGGGAAAAAAATCCTCACTGATTGGAAGATTGGCAAAATATATAGACAAATGGTTTAAAACCCAAAAAAAAAAATCCTTTGCAACGATATACATATAATACATTCGAATTTAATGTGAAATTCGGCGCTAGACTAAAATATAAATTAGAATATTTTCATTTTAGACCTTTTTAAAAAGCGCTATAACTTTTGAAAAAAAAAGTGCAAATTCAGCCGTGAAATTTTGTGTAAGTATTCACATTTGGTTGAAGATGATTTTCGTTAAAAATTTGAGTCACTCCAATCAAAGACCCCCATTATCCCTCCATGTCCATAACTCCCTCCAAAAATTGGAACAGAAATACTCGAGTGCCGAATTTTCCAATAGAATTCTAATGTACATTTTAGATATCGTTGCAAAGGAAATTTTATGTAGTTTTTTATCTTTTTAGACCATTTGTCTGTATCTGTTTCCGTTTTTCAAATAATCGCTAAAATCTCAAAAAATGTCCCCCTTTCGCCTATTTTTACAAGGTTGCGTACCTCAAATCGATGAGGATTTTTTTTTATACAATAAGGGAGCCCCAACCATCCTCCAAAAATCCAAAGATGTGTGATTTATGCCGACCAAATATCGTATTCATCTAAGACTATAACCGGACATACTTCGGCCGTCCGTCATACGTTGTATCTTGACGGTGCATGAAAAGAAAAGATGGGCGACGAAATTCTAGCACACTTACCACATCTCTTTAAAATTTCAACGTAAGCAGTGAGGAAAGGTTAAAACTATTTAAGGGCGAAACCACATTTGGTGTGTACGGTGTTCACGATAGATGGATTGCATGTTCCATGTTGTATGTTACGATGCATTCACTTCTTGTTTCTGATTGGACTGTTTTACGGTATGCGCATACATTTATAAAGAAAAAGTTGAGTTGTAAAAACAAATATGTTGAGGAAAGAAACATCGATGGTTAAAAACCATCGATGGTGAAAACTATCGACCATCGAAACGCAACCATCGATGGTGAAAAACATCGACACAAAACCATCGATGGTAAAAACATCGACCATCGGACCAAAAACATCGATGTTTTCGAAACATCGATGTTCGATGCTCATCCCTAGTTCCCGGTCGATTTTCGTCGCGAAAAGTACAATGTGTCGTGAATTGAAGTGTCTATAATGCAGTGAAAAAATCCTGACAAAAAGTGAATTTTCCACGTGTTTTCGCGATTTTTATCAGAGCAGACACGGTTTTTTTACATGCGCTGTGCTTGTGTTGGTGCATCGTGCAACGTATATACGATCATATTCATAGGCTCGCTTTGTGTGCATGTATTGCTGCTTCCCGGCTTTCTAAATTAAGCCCTGAATAGACATCGGGCGGAATGAAAATGAAATTTTTGTCCGTGGCGATTTTCTCAATGAAAATGCATACTTACTGTCGTGGAATATGTGGTAAATGATGGGTAATTCCATAAACTAAAATCCGAGAATGGTTTCACAATTTGTCTCTGCCATTTTATGTGTTATTTTTCGATTCCCCGGTCATTAGATAATTTCCGCGATGAACTCGTCGTGGACAGTGAATCGGTTTGACGTTTGCAAAACTCACCACGCCCGACGGAGAATATGCTACAGAGTCGACTCATTTTCACGTTGAAAATGCATTCGGCCAAGGGGGAAATAATTTTTTTAGTTATTTTTAAGATGATTTAGGACGTAAAACGCCTTTGTAGCAATTTTCGAAGCTAAAATTTTAAATTCACCACGGTTTTTATGCCGGTTCATTACCGTTTCATTTTCATTCCGCTTGAACTCTATAGCCCCGGATAGAGTTCGAGCGGAATGAAAATGAAACGGTAATGAACCGGCATAAAAACCGTGGTGACGGTAATGAACCGGCATAAAAACCGTGGTGAATTTAAAATTTTAGCTTCGAAAATTGATACAAAGGCGTTTTACGTCCTAAATAATCTTAAAAATAACTAAAAAAATAATTTCCCCATTGTCCGAATGCATTTTCAACGTGAAAATGAGTCGACTCTGTAGCATATTCTCCGTCGGGCGTGGTGAGTTTTGCAAACGTCAAACCGATTCACTGTCCACGACGAGCTCATCGCGGAAATTATCTAATGACCGGGGAATCGAAAAATAACACATAAAATGGCAGAGACAAATTGTGAAACCATTCTCGGATTTTAGTTTATGGAATACCCCATCATTTACCACATATTCCACGACAGTAAGTATGCATTTTCATTGAGAAAATCGCCGCGGACAAAAATTTCATTTTCATTCCGCCCGATCTCTATTCAGGCCTTATCCGGGGCTTTAAGGTGGCTTTGGTTATAGGCCATCGTGAAATTGATTCCGCGGCGATTTTCTCAATGAAAATTTATACTTACTGTCGTGGAATATTTCGCAAACGCTGCGGGGAATTTCATAAACTACGATCCGAGACCGGTTTCATCATTCTTCTCGGTCGTTTTATATATTATTTTTCGATTCCCCGGTCATTGGATAATTACCGCGATGAACTTGTAGTGGACAGTGAATCGGTTTGACGTTTGCGAAACTCACCACGCTGCGCTCGACGGAGAATATGCTACCGAATCGACCCATTTTCATCTTGAAAATGCATTCGGACAAGAGGGGAATTGTTTTTTTTAGTTATTTTAAGATGATTTAGGACGTAAAACGCCTTTGTAGCAATAGTTGAAGCTAAAATTATAAGTTCACCACGATCGGTTTCAGGCGTTTTTTTAACCGATTTTGAATTTAATTTTCATCCATTATCCGAATTTCGAACATCAAAATGATGTCCACTTGTCATGGAGATATATCTGTTTTGAATGGTTTGTGTTGGTTTTTGGTAGTTAAATGCCATCTAACGCTCGTATATTTTTTTAAAAGAAAAAGCAGGACAAATTATCCCAAAAAATCGTAGTTTGAAAAATGCATGACGGAAAAAAGAACAATGAAATACCTTATTCATAGTTCCGATTCCCTAAACTGGGAACCTAAATATTGCGTCAAACTATCGACCGGTAGCTTTATTATCATCTTGCTTAAAACTGCTGGAACGTATTGTGAACAATTATCTCTCTCTAGTTCCTGTCAACCCCTTGTGGGGCATAGGGCATTAAATACGCCTGCTCTCCACCTCGTCCTGTTTTGCGCCAACGGCGCTAGCTGCGACCATGTAAGATTTAACGTTTTCGCTTCGCTAGTTACCGATCGTCTCCATGTGTTCCTTGGCCGCCCAACACGGCGTCTTGCTCCGGAGTCCTGTGGATTCCAGTTTAGAGCCTTTTTTGCAACGTTTTTGGGCCCTCTTCGGATGGTGTGACCTATCCATTGCCACTTAAGTCTTTTGATCGAAGTGCCTATCCTTTCCTGGCCAGTTATAGTAAGGAGATCCACGTTCGAAATGATCTCCGGCCAACGAATATTTAGGATGCGCCGTAGACACTAATTAACAAAAGTTTGCAACTTATCAGTGTTTTCTTTAGTCACCTTCCAGGTTGAACAGCCATATAGCAGAATGGATTTCACATTAGAATTGAAGACACGTAATTTGGTGCGTCTGGAAATATTGTAGTTTAGCCAGAAAGGAGTCAAATTGAAGAAAGCCGCCCTAGCCTTGTTTACCCCTGATTTTACATCAGTATCCGCTCCACCATCTGCTGTAACTATACTTCCGAGATAGCAAAATTCATCAACTTTTTCGACTGCCTGTCCCGAAATACAAATTCCGCTTTGCCCACCTGGATATGTGCTCAAGAACTTAGTCTTGTCAGCATTGATTTTCAGCCCCGCATTACGACTCACGCAATTAAGAGCTTCTGTCATTTGAGCGACATCATCCGTTTTTGTTGATAGAAGGCAAATGTCGTCAGCGTAGTCATGATGTTGAAGGTGATCGAACAATTTCCATCTGATACCTTTGTTACGATGTAATTGGAGTGCGGAGCCGAGTACATCACTAATGGCAACAAGGAAGAGAATAGGTGACAAAATGCAGCCTTGCCTCACTCCACTGTGCACCTCAAAAGGATCTGAAAGCTTGCCCTTATGCAGGACGTGACATTGGGCTCCATTGTAGGGTTCCTTGATGATGGAGATTATCTTATCTGGAATATTTCGTCTCCGTAAGGCATCCCAGATGTAGAGACGATCAACGCTATCGAAGGCTTTCTCAAAATCGATGAACATGAGATGTAATGGGGATCTCCACTCCGCGGATTGCTCGATGATAATACGGAGTGTGTTAATGTGGTCGCTACAGGAAAACCCTTCGCGAAAGCCAGCTTGTTCATCATTCAATGTGTCATCGATTTTATCCTTGATTCGTCCTAAAACAATCTTAGCCATCAGCTTGGAAACAGCAGAAAGTAGGCAGATCCCACGCCAATTATTGCAATTCTTCAGGTCACCTTACTTCGGAATCTTAATAATTACGCCCTTTTTCCACTCACTGGGAAGAGTTTCGATTTCCCAACACTCTTGGATTAAGGGAAGGAGAATATCCGCTGAAGCGACAATATCCGCTTTCAAGAATTCAGACGGAATTCCATCAATTCTGCCAGTTAATGGCTTGATAAGCTTGAAGAGTGTTCCACTGTCACCGCGGAGCGCCGCATCCTCTGCCTCCTTCGCAAGCGCGTTGATATTATTGCGCTTATCACGCCTTACACTCCTTTGAACGCCTTTTTTGAGCGAACGGTATTCAGCTCTGTATCGCAAACAGCAATATGGTCTATCTGGTTCTCAGTTCTGCCATTTAGAGAAGTCCAGGTTGATAAGTAGCAATCTTTGTGTTTAAACAGAGTTCCACCAATGACGAGTTGACGAGAGTTACAAAACTCTATAAACATCTCGCCATTCTGGTTTCTGTCGCCTATCCCATGATTTCCCATAAGGTGTTCCAATCCTTGGTTATTTGTTCCGACCGTGAACAATTATACTGGTGAACATTTTGGTAATTTAATGTTCTTGTCAGCATGGTTTCCGTAAAAAAAAACCAATGCCACAAATTTGACTGAATCTGTTGATTTTATCGGAAACACAGGCGCCTGGAAATCCAGGCAATATATACAGATTTTTTCAAGGTAAACGATGTGGTGCTACTAAAACTTCATGGATTTAGCTTTCCTCCTTGGCTAATTTCCTGGGAGTCATCATATCTCATTAACAGGATTTCTAAAATAATTTTTAACATAACTACTTCTTCTGAATTTTCACCCAGGCCGGAGGAGATTTATCCACCTTAAACTCCACGAAAAAAAAAAGATGTGAAACGTGAAGAGGATTTATGTAAAACAAATTTGTTTCATTCCGAACCAGTACGTTTGTTACTTGTTTCAAGGACCCTAACAGGAGAAAACTGGGATCAAATGGAAAATTTTCGTGTTTCCCGTGTCTGTATCTTTCCAAAGCCGTAATTTTTCTTTTAAGTGCGACTTTTTCGATTCAGTGTCCTTGAAACAGGAAACAAACACCGGATATATGCAATGTACTCGACGTCATCTTTGATATGACACCCCACACGCTCACGTTCGATCAAGGTTTGTAATTAGTGTCCTTTTATGTCCTTTTTCAGAGCTTTCGGATATTTTTTTTCTTATCAAATTTATTGGTAGAATCTTCAGGTAGATTGGGAAAAGTGAGAAACGTAGTGACAACTTGAATTATTCTCGTAGTTATGGCTTTGGAAAGATACACGGGAAACACAAAAATTTTCCATTGAATCTCGATTTATTCAGTTGAGGGTCCTTGAAACAGGAAACAAACACCGGATATGTATTGTACTCGACGTCCCCTTTGATTGGATACCCCACATGCCGACCTCCGGTCAAGGATTGAAGAATATCCTTTTTCGTCCTTTTTGGGACCTTTCCGATCAAAATTGTTTTTAGCAAAATCAATTTTAGATTCCTGGGAGCCCACTGATTCAAAAACCACAAAATTTAGCCTTACTTTATTTTTTTCTATTTGTAGCCCTGAAATGGGATATTTTGACTGGACTATACTGCACAATTGAGAAATACTGATTGAATCGATGGTTCAATTTGTTTGAGCAAAAACGCCGTCAATAAAATTTATATATGTACATAATTACAAAATTTCAAATCAGGTCTTGAAAGTATGTACTTGAAATTGTGCATAAGCCGTTTTTTTTCGGTTTCAAATACGTTCCTATCAACGTCACTTCTAAGGTACAGTTTTTTATATCTTTAGAGAAATTTCAAATTTGATTTTTAATCGAATATTTTAAAAACCAACGGTAGTTTTTTTTAACTAATGAATCTGGAAAGTTGTTTTAGTGTGACTGCTTTCAAACGGCATCTTATTACTTTGACATTTGTAGATTGAACAATTTTGGGTGAATATTCTGCTTTTTGGATCGTGACATCAAGATGAATGCGAATGTTTACCGAGAAGTTGTTTTGAAAGGTGCTTTGAAGCCGTGGGCAAGCAGACATTTTACTGAAAGAGAATGGACATTTCAGCAAGACTCTGCACCGTCACACAAAGCACGCGCAGACCAAGACTGGTTAAGAAACAATGTTCCAAAATTCATTTCGACCGAACAGTGGCCTCCTCATTCACCGGATGCGTATCCGCTGGACTACTCCATATGGCGGATTTTGCAGGCCCATGGCAACACTAAAAGACACCAGAGTATTGATGCGCTCAAGGCAGCTCTTCGCCGTGAATGGGCAAAAATACCAGAGGGTCACATTCGTGCAGCGTGCGATTCGTTTGTCAACCGACTCAAAGCCATAGTTCACGCTAGTGGTGGTCCCATCGAAAACTTGAATTAAATTTTAAAAATATAATTGTATTTCAACATTTTTGCTTATGTTCAATAAAATTATGTATTAAATAAATAAAAAAATCAGTTAGCCAAAAGTTGCAGTTCAATTGGGCCACCCTGTACTTGTACACCCTGTAAGTTGTCTTGGGTCACTTTGTATAGGAGGTACCCTTAGTTTTTATCAGACTGAGCTGATTTTTGGTGGGTGGGGTCGTTATGACCTCCAATCGCAACAAACCAAAATTTAGCATTCTGCTCCAATTTTGGGGGAGTTATGGATATGCCGTTTTGAAAAATGTAAATGGGGGGATAATGGGGGTCCTTGACCGGAGCGACTCAGTTTACGTTACAATGATCTTGAACTTATTGTGAATGCTTATACAAAATTTTACGGCTGAACTAGCATTCTTTCAAAAGTTAGGAGCTTTTAAAAAAGTCTAAAATGAAAATATTCTGATATATTTTCTAGTCTAAGGCCGAAATATTCTGTATCTCTTACCGTTTTTGAAATAATCGCAAAAAACCGAAAAAATGCCCCCCCCCCCTTTCCCCCTTTTTTAAGGTTGCGGACCCCCAATCGGTTGGGACTTTTCATGCCATATTCATTCCCAACCATAATTCAAAAAAATTTCCGATGTAGGATTTTTGCGAGACCAAAAATGCCATTTTCCTTAGACTAATTTTTATTTTGCATTTCGAGACTTGTAGATTTTCGGGTTGTCACCATTTTGATACAATTATAATTGAACTTTGAAACTTATGAGCAGGGCCGGATTTCCCATATGGGCAAACTGGGCTACTGCCCGGGGCGGCAGAATTTGAGGGGCGGCAAATTTTTTTTTTCTAAAATATGGGAAAGATGGATTTTGAAAACTCAATCAGAATTGTAGAAAATATTTAGCTTTTTTAATTTATTCTAGTTAGGTGTACTTATTCGTCTTAATCCAAAGCACCTAATCGCAACGTCAACTTAAATTTTAATGTGATTCCACATTCAAAAATTGGGACTATGCCAAATTTTCCTTGAAGCATACAATCATTCACTCTAAATGGCGTGGCGGCCTTTAGTTCAATTAAAGTAGGAGTATAAATCATCTTTGGCTTCACTTTAAACATTATGCCTGAACCTACATTAAATGATATAAATACGCGAGTACTTGGCTCCTGTTTCCAAGCCTCTAAAATTGCCCCAGACTTGCAGAAAAAAAAACTAAAAATATTTTTGGTGATAGCGATCCTTCGGAAAGTTCAAAACGCGCCCAAGCAAGTAACTCATCTAACCACACATTTTCGTGGGTTCAATTACTTCTTAAATTTGTCCTCACATCAAATTCGCTGGGAAGCAAGGATTTGGTTCCGGGAGAGATCCAAGTTTCGATACTAGAAATGCGGCATTGGCTATCAAATTTCTGAGTTTCTGTCGGGTGAATAGGTTTAACGAAATTTTTAAGAACTTTTCCGCTTAAATTTTCGAATTTGCAATTTTTTGTTCAGGGAAAAACGGGAAATTCCACCGAAAATAAAAATAATTTAAAATAGTTGAAATCAGGAAAATCTAGAACTTTTTAGGCACCGAATGATTTTTGCTGAAAAACATCAGTAAGTGCTTTCCCAATTCGTTTTCGCTATCTTTACCACCGAAAATAAAAAAGGTGGAGGTGAGTTCAAATTTACCGTAAGCTTTCTTAATTTTGTTTTTTTTTCCGGTATGAATGGTTAAATATGATCCTAAAATAGGAAATTTTATTTGTTGGGGTAATTCGCAAATTATTTCCTAAACGATTGACAAAGAAAAAACAATTAGAAAACATGAACGCATTTCTAAAGAAAGTGAATAGCCGAATGTAATAAGAATTGTACAGTTTTCTATGTTATCATTGGAGTTTCAATCATTCCTCAAACAATTTTGGGAGGTTCACGAAACACCTGGAATCCTCCCCTGGGAAGCAACATAAAAAAATTTCAAGCAATCAAAATACGCTTACTCATCATCAATGTGGCACGATAGCCCGACGTCGGGCCTTGGCCGCCTGAATCGTTGACCTCCAATTGTCACGGTTACGTGACCTCGTCCTCCAGTTTCGGAAGCCCAGCAGCTGTTGGGCGTCTTCACCTACGGAGTTCTCCCAGCGAGCTCTCGGTCGTCCACGCAACCTCGCTCCGTCAATTCGTTGTGCGTTCATCACTTTCTTTGGCATGCGATTATCGTCCATCCGTTGTACATGCCCCGCCCATTGCAAGCGTTGAAGCTTCACGATTTTCGATACTTCCAGCTCATCGTACAATTGATACAACTCATGGTTGTACCGGATACGCCATTGGTCTCGCTCGCGAACGGCCCCGAAAATTCGCCGAAGGACCTTTCGTTCGAATCGGTCTAGCAAAATTTCGGAGGCTTGGGTGAGGGTCCATGTTTCGCAGCCATAACATAGCACGGGTCGGATGATCGTTTTGTACACGCGGAGCTTCGTGTTCAGGTGCGCAAGTTTCGAATTAATTATAGGGAGGACCGAGAAATATGTCTTATTGGCTAGTTGTATCCGTCGCTTAATTTCGTCGGTTTCGTTGGCGTCCTTTGATAAGTTACAACCCAGATAGTTGAAGTTGTCTACATACTCGATATTAAGGTCCCCCACTGTGATGCTTGAATTTGCTGGCGTCCTTGTTTTCGATTGCATCATGGCCTTTGTTTTGCTTTCGTTGATATGTAGTCCAACTTCCTTTGCGGCGTTATTGAGGTTATGCAGAAGGCTTTCTGCATCACCCAACCTTCGAGACATGATGTTGATATCGTCGGCGTACGCTACTAATTGAGTCGACTTGATGAGTAGCGTTCCGCTGCTGTCCATATTCATGGCTCGAATTACATACTCCAAAGCAAGGTTGAAGAGCGTCGGCGCCAGCCCGTCGCCCTGCTTGAGTCCAGTACGAGTTTCAA
The DNA here is from genome assembly GCA_949715475.1 of Microchrysa polita. Classification (NCBI taxonomy): domain Eukaryota; kingdom Metazoa; phylum Arthropoda; class Insecta; order Diptera; family Stratiomyidae; genus Microchrysa; species Microchrysa polita. The sequence goes on from OX454419.1 coordinate 51,486,526, forward strand.
ATAGGTCAGTGAGTCGATTCTGCACTCTGACCTGCGAGACGGTATTAGTCATCGTCATCCTTGTGAGTCGCACTAACTTTGCCGGTATACCAAAATTCAGCATAATGTTGTACAGTACACTTCGATCGATACTGTCGTATGCCTGCTTGAAGTCGACAAAGATTTGGTATACATCGATGTTATATTCCCAGCACTTTTGGAGTAGTAGCTTCACTGTGAAAAGCTGATCGGTCGTTGATCGACCAGGTCTGAAGCCGCCTTGATACTCGCCAATGATTCGTTCTGCGTACGGATTAATTCTCTTTTCAAGAATTTTAGATAATATCTTATAGGCTGTACAAACTAATGATATGCCCCTGTAATTCTCACACTTCAGCTTGTCACCCTTTTTGTGGATTGGGCAGATTATGCTTTTGCGCCAATCTTCGGGGATTTCCTCGTCGTTCCATATTTTCAGCAGTAGCACATGTATTGCGTTGGTCAGGCACGTTCCACCATGCTTCAGCAGTTCTGCTGGGATCTCGTCAGCGCCGGGCGCTTTATTATTTTGAAGCGACTGTATGGCAAGACTCACCTCCTCTACTGTTGGGGGTAGAACGGGAGGGCCTGGTTCGGCTAACTGCTCAAGAGCTGGCTCCGCGGGGGATGTTGATTGTGCATTGAGGAGCTCTTCAAAATGCGAGGCCCATCGTTTGTTGACGCTTTCGATGTCGCTGATGATGTTACCATCCTTGTCCTTACATAGGCTTGTCCTGGGTTGATATCCGTTCTTAACATTATTTATAAGTTTGTACGCCTGTCTAATGTTCTTACTGGCTAATCTTTGGTTTATTTGCTGTAACTGCTCGTCAAAATGTTTGCGTTTCTTACGTCTAATTAACTTATTAGATACTCGCCGAAGCTCGTTATATCTTTCTTTCTTGGCTCGGGATGCGCGTTGTGTGTATTGGCGATAGGCTTCATTTTTCGCCTCAATCGAGGCCCTGCATTCTTCGTCGAACCAGTCTGCTCGTCTGCGCCGGCCTTTATAGCCCACGACCTCTTCTGCGACCCCCTTGATGCTGTATTTGAGCTCCTCCCAGAACTCATGGATGCCTAAATTGTTGATGTCATCAAGCATGGGCGACAGTTTTTCCTCTAGTGCTGTTGTATACGCAGCCGCCGTGGCATCATCAATCAAATTGTCAACCTCGAAGATCTTGGCAGGGTTGATTCTCGTTAGGTGCACCGAAGAGATTCTGCACCTGTAGGTCGTCTTCACCAAATAGTGATCGGTGTCGCAGTTGGCTCCTCGATAGGATCGAACATCTAGGACATTAGAAGCCCATCTCTTGCTGGTCAGTACGTGGTCGATCTGGTTCACGGTGTATTCATCTGGAGACTTCCAGGTCTGCTTGTGGATTCGTCGATGAGGGAAGCATGTAGAGCTTATTACCAGGTTTCTGCCGCTCGCGAAGTCGATAAGTCGCTGACCGTTGTTGTTGTTTTCGTCGTGGAGGCTATGACCTCCAGTAGTTCCCCTATGCCAGCTTTCATTTCCGACTTTGGCGTTAAAGTCTCCTAGCAGCAGCTTGACGTCGTTTGATGGAAGTGAGTCGAAGAGTGTTTCTAGGTCGTTGTAGAACTCGTCCTTAATCGCGTCTTCTTTTACTTCTGTAGGGGCATGCGCATTAATGAGCCAGAGATTAGCGAAACGGGTCTTAATGCGGATCGCACATAGCCGCTCGTTGATGGGTTTGAAGCCGATGACGTGGTCCTTGAGCTGCTTATTCACGATGAAAGCTACTCCAAACTCCTTGTTGCCCTCCTCTTTACCACTCGTAAAAATAGTGTGCGAATTGAGGTCGTTAATCTCGCTTTTGAGCCATTTAGTTTCCTGGATTGCAACTATGCTCAGCTTGTATTGTTCTACCTGATCCAGGAGGGCCCTTAAGGCCCCCGGTCTATTCAGGGAGCGTACATTCCAGGATCCGAAATACGCTTACTAGTAAAAATAAAAAAATATGAAATTTTCAATTTTTCACATACCCGCCAGCGTTTTACCTACATTTCCTTTGTGAGATGACAACTGCCTCCTTCGAGCTTATCTAGTAGCGGAGGGCGGCAGATTCGTTACTGCCCAGGGGCGCCATAGAGGCTAAATCCGGCGCTGCTTATGAGTAAACCAACCTGAAAAAAAATGATTTTGGTTCACAGAATCACATAATTCGCCTGCTGCTCCTACGCGGATCATCTGCGGAAACATCTGCTTCTATCTGGATATCAAAGATAAAAATGGTTGAAATACATTTCCCGCGTCAGCATCAGCATCGGCAGAGGCATCGGCATCAGCAGAAAAATTAACACAACCACTGATCCTAAGAACTAAGAGGATTGCCCGTAGAAACGATAAATGATTGAATTTTTCATGTCAGACTGGATCTGACAGGTGGGGACATTTCTTCTTTTTTACCTTTGTGTCGCACTGAAACTGCGATATGACTATTACATTTTATAGATACACTTCCTGACTCCCTCCAGCAACAATCTTTCCCCCCACTTACTTCGTAAAAACTTCACAATAACACTTGACAGATGGGGACAACCGCTTTTTAAAATCGGGCCATGCAGTTTGTATGGGTGACAGCTGATTTAGCATTCCTTTTTATCTCTCTATTCTATATGAACATTCTCTATTCTATATGAACACAACACAACACAATTTAGAACACACGCATTTGCTATTTTTTCTGCTTCTGCTGTCAATGTGGGTCATCAAAGGCAAATGCGTGTGTTCTAAATTGAAATTTTTCTGCTGATGCCGATGCCTCTGCCGATGCTGATGCTGACGCAGGAAATGTATTTCAACCAAAATAAATCAGATTAAATAACTAGACCAGGGGTGTCAAGCTCAAAATCTGGCCGGGCCAATATCACGATTTAGGCGGGTCACAGAATAAAAAAAATGAAAACGCGAAACTATATATTTGTAAAAAATACTTTGATGTTAATATTTTTTTTTTCTCCTTTGACCAGGGTTGTGCTTTGTTCCTGATGTCACCGCCGCAGTGCGAAAGTCCACAGGTGAGGCTACAAACCGGGCCGGTTGGCTAATTATGTTAATATTTTTTAAGAAAGCTAAGTTAGTTTTACATAGAATAAGTAAAATTATAATTTAATGTCAAATTTGGAAAATTCATAAAATAATTACAGGCCAGACGAAAAACATTAAATATCGTTTTTGTAAAGGTAATTTATATTAAATAAATTTTATATAAGGTGTGTTTTTTTGGTTATCCCGTGCAGGTTTGGGTAACGAATCTCCATATAAAAAAAATGACAGCTGACGCACCTGTCATTTTTTTTATATGAAGTTTCGTTACCCAAACCTGCACGGGATAACCAAAAAAACACACCTATTATAATTATATTAAATAAAAATTTGTAAAGATTTCAGAAACTATTAATGTTTTATTTCTCCGGCCATATCGTCAATATTATATATTTATGAAACGTATTCAGAGAATATTACCTTTAAACATCTGACTATAAATTTAAGTCAGTAACTTCCTCATGATATCGTATAGATAGTCAATCTTTTGTAAATGTTTTCTAAACAAATTGAGAAGACAAGAAGTTAAAACGCCATCACGTTAATCGATCATTATTTGTGCATTCATTTCCATCAAATTTCAGACGGCTGATCAGAACATTGTTGAGTTCAGCTACGCCTAAAAAAAATTCTCGACCGAATTTCAAGATAAATTTCACGAAAGGGCTTGATATATTTCTCCACATAAATGCTGCCTTAAGCAAATGTAACTCAAATAATTGTCGGCCAATTATTTGGAGTACATGGAGTAAGATTTTTAAAATGCCTAATTTAAGCGTGCATAAGCCACCGACATACACATATGGCCCAAAAAATAAGTACACCCATACGAATTTTTCTTATCACCCTGTAGCCAAGTAGTTATTTGAATAAATAAAATCATATGGAAAGATTTAAATACTTAATTGGTGAAGAATCAAATAATATGTAAACTAGCATATTATAATAAATAACAGCTTTCATTTACCTTGGAAAAGTACGAACTGACTAAAATAGGCTGGACAAAATAATAAGTACATGTCAGTTAATTTGATTAAAACTGATTTTTATTAAAATACTATGTTCTGATTCGACAAGAATTTGATTTATTGTATTATTTAAATGTAAATGGTCCATTATTTTGAAAAAAGAAGGTTTTGTTGGCCCCCTGGAGATAATTCTTACGGCATGTTCGCATACATCCATATATCCAGTTATTTCGAGGAAATCGGACCGTTTTGTGAAAACCTTGTTTCTAGTTCATTGATTCAACTCTCCACACACAACACTCCGGATTCAATTTGACTTAACAACGTGAAAAGCCACTCGATTTGGCTGATCCTTGACCAGTTTGTGAGGTATGTTTAGGGTTAATATCCTGCTGAAATCCCAACTAACATTTCTTATATGGAAATTGCCTCATAGTTACGGTTATAAGGTATATTTGAACGAAACCAAACTTTGAAAATTAAACCATAGACGTACCATAGTTTGTTTCTCCTCCATGGGAAATAGCCAGTTGATGTATTATTTTTTTCCTGAATGAAGAATATTACGATAAGAGTAGTTTCCAATCAAATTTATTACGATCTCATTAATAAAACAGAATATTCTGCGAGTTTTCATTGTTCGGTCTGGAACAAGAAGAACTATCCCTCCGAAATTTTCTTGTACCATCAACACTTTTTGAAATCGCCATGGAAAGTTCTAAACTTTTTCCAAAACTGCTTTACTTCTTGTATTCTCCGATTAACTTTTCACAGGGATTCTCTATTTTCAATATTTGCCGCTAAAATCATCAGTCATACCAAGGGAACTTTTCCCGCCATATAGTGATAATGAGATCGACAGTTATCCTTAAGGCCTACCATGGATAACCATGCGTTTTTCGCCCCTTAAGTATTTTTGTTTGTTTTTAATTTAACGCTTGCATACACCAATGTATAAAAAAAAAACAAATCCTTACGGAAAATAGCAAAATGTGGGTCAAAAAATTGAAAAAACCGATGTACTTATTATTTTGACCAAGCTGAAAACCCACATCAAAGCTAATAATTGTTGTAATGGCTATCTATTTGGAGTAATTCAATTTTAAAAAGGATATGAAAATTTGGCATAAAAAAGTACATGAGGGGTGTACTTATTTTCTTGGCCATATGTGTATATCTTGACGAGTTTTAGTAAATTTCTTAGACTTGAGTTCAACACCTCGAATTTGTATTTGTACGATTTTGTGCTGACACACATGGTATTTCTTCGACCTGGCAGCGGGCCAAACAAGAGGGCGAGGGGGGCCACAAGCGACCCGCGGGCCACGAGTTTGACATGTCTGAACTATGTCTAGACTAATGAAAAACTAACACTTTTTTTCTGAAATGGCACATAAACAAACACTTTTTTCATATTTTATTGTTTATTTTCTTATAAAAAAAGTAGCTTAATCCATAAAATCACCCATCAAAATTTAACCCCAATATCCACCACGGCCGCCCCAACCGCGACCACCCCAACCTCCACGTCCCCATCCGCCATAGCCTCCACCATATCCGCCACCCCATCGGCCGCCATAGCCGCCACCATAGCCGCCTCCATAGCCGCCACCCCAGCCTCCACGTCCCCAACCGCCACCATAGCCAAATCCACGGCTTTCAGATCCTTCGAGATCTTGGGTGTTTTCAGCTTCCTGTTGAGCAAAAGCTACAACCAGCATGCAGCACAAAAAGAACACAGTCTGTTTGGAGAAAAAAAAACGCAAAACAAAAATCCGATTAATAAAATCCGTTTCACAAAATTACACTTTTGAAATCATTAAACTGTTACGGAAGGATCACTTAACAAAATTTACCTTAATCATTTTGTCGCGATGTTCTTCTTTAACTTTATTATATAACTTTCTGTATGAAAAGATGTTTCAATTTCGAATGATTCTTGACACTCATTTGCTGTGCCTTATATACTACGCAAAAAGATGCTAAGCTTTACCTTTGGTGAATAATTTCGCACGTTATTTTTGAGAAAAGATCGTATGGGCATGGCTAGTATGGTTGGTCATCTCATTGGTAATGTTATCGTCCGTGTAGTATATCTCGTCGCATATTTGTTATACTTAAGGCGCACACATGAACAAGTCATCTCATACCGGCGCACATATTTAGAATATTCTTAGAACGTATATTCAGAAGCCGGAACCATTAATTGCATCAAGTATCAGACTAACAATCGTATAGCAGAGAGTTTTATTTACCAAAAATGTGTTTACGCACTTTTTTCTTCTTCTTTTTGAGTGGAGTAATTAAAATGTCTATGAATTACATAGTTTTAAAGTCTCTAAAATGATCTATGGTAATTTAGGATTGCGTCTGCGCGCGATTTCCTTCAAGCAGTTTAAAGACTTTATTTGAAATATGGTAATGTTTTTGGAAATTTATGATGGTTTTAATTAAATTTCTTCGTTTCTATGAGTGGTAGTGATGTATGTATATTTGAAAATATTTCCGACTATGATTCAGTTACACAATTTATGACTGTACGAGCAAGGTCAATGTTAGAAAAGGGGAATACCTATTCAGTGGGCGTATTATTGTTTGAATACGCGTATTTTTGTATTATTATTGATATTCATACGGTACATACCATCGATTTAGAATAATTTAAGTTTGTTGACAACTGAAAAAGTTGGATAGGAAATAGATAGCAAGTCTATGGAATTTTACAAAGATTTCATTTGAGAGTTTACTGAAGTTCAAAATAGACATAACACATATGACCAATAAAGTAAGTACACCCTTACATTTTTTTCTCAGAAGCCAGTAGCCAAGTAGTCATTAAACTAAATAAAAGCATACATACATTTCAATTAATTTAGTTAAAACTGGTTCTTATTCAAACCTCATGCAAGGAAAATTTAGTTTAAAATGGTGCAAGTACATGGTGTAATTAATTTTTGTCCATATATACTCCCAAAATTTCTACAGGATTTGTCCCAAAATTAGTTTGTTTATTTTAACAAGTGTGTAAAAATTAATATAAAAAAACGAAAGACTTAAGCCAGAAACTTTTATTACAGTAGATATCGGCTATGTGCGATCCGCATTAAGACCCGTTTCGCTAATCTCTGACTCATTAATGCGCATGCCCCTACAGAAGTAAAAGAAGACGCGATTAAGGACGAGTTCTACAACGACCTAGAAACACTCTTGGACTCACTTCCATCAAACGAAGTCAAGCTGCTGCTAGGAGACTTTAACGCTAAAGTCGGAAACGGAAGCTGGCATAGGGGAACTACTGGAGGTCATAGCCTCCACGACGAAAATAACAACAACGGTCAGCGACTTATCGACTTCGCGAGCGGCAGAAACCGGGTCATAAGCTCAACATGCTTCCCTCATCGACGAATCCATAAGCAGACCTGGAAGTCTCCAGATGAATACACCGTGAACCAGATCGACCACGTACTGATCAGCAAGAGATGGGCTTCTAATGTCTTAGATGTTCGATCCTATTGAGGAGCCAACTGCAATTCCGATCACTATTTGGTGAAGATGACCTACAGGTGTAGAATCTCTTCGGTGCACCAAACGAGAATCAACCCTGCCAAGATCTTCTTCCATGCTTGATAACATCAATAATTTAGGCATCCATAAGTTCTGGGAGGAGCTCAACGACAACATCAAAGGAGTCGCAGAAGAGGTCGTGGGCTATAAAGGCCGGCGCAGACGAGCAGACTGGTTCGACGACGAATGCAGGGCCTCGATCGAGGCGAAAAATGAAGCCTATCGCCAATACACACAACGCGCATCCCGAGCCAAGAAAGAAAGATACAACGAACTTCGGCGAGTATCTAATAGGTTAATTAGACGTAAGAAATGCAAACATTTTGACGAGCAGTTACAGCAAATAAACCAAAGATTAGCCAGTAAGAACATTAGACAGGCGTACAAACTTATTAATAATATCAAGAACGGATATCAACCCAGGACAAGCCTATGTAAGGACAAGGATGGTAACATCATCAGTGACATCGAAAGCGTCAACAAACGATGGGCCTCGCATTTTGAAGAGCTCCTCAATGCATCATCGACATCCCCCGCGGAGCCAGCTCTTGAGCAGTTAGCCGAACCAGGCCCTCCCGTTCTACCCCCAACAGTAGAGGAGGTGAGTCTTGCCATAGAGTCGCTTCAAAATGATAAAGCGCCCGGCGCTGACGAGATCCCAGCAGAACTGCTGAAGCATGTTGGAATGTGCTGATCGACGCTGCACATGTGCTACTGCTGAAAATATGGAACGACGAGGTAATCCCCGAAGATTGGCGCAAAAGCATAATCTGCCCAATCCACAAAAAGGGTGACAAGCTGAATTGTGAGAGTTACAGGGGCATATCATTAGTTTGTACGGCCTATAAGATATTGTCGAAAATTCTTGAAAAGATCCGTACGCAGAACGAATCATTGGCGAGTATCAAGGCGGCTTCAGACCTGGTCGCTCAACGACCGATCAGCTTTTCACAGTGAAGCTACTACTCCAAAAGTGCTGGGAATATAACATCGACGTATACCAAATCTTGTCGACTTCAAGCAGGCATACGACAGTATCGACCGAAGTGTACTGTACAACATTATGCTGAATTTTGGTATACCGGCAAAGTTAGTGCGACTCACAAGGATGACGATGACTAATACCGTCTCGCAGGTCAGAGTGCAGAACCGACTCACTGACCTAGTTGAAACTCGTACTGGACTCAAGCAGGGCGACGATGCTCTTCAACCTTGCTTTGGAGTATGTAATTCGAGCCATGAATATGGACAGCAGCGGAACGTTACTCATTAAGTCGACTCAATTAGTAGCGTACGCCGACGATATCAATATCATGTCTCGAAGGTTGGGTGATGCAGAAAGCCTTCTGCATAACCTCAATAACGCCGCAAAGGAAGTTGGACTACATATCAACGAAAGGAAAACAAAGGCCATGATGCAATCGAAAACAAGGACGCCAGCAAATTCAAGCATCACAGTGGGGGACCTTAATATCGAGTATGTAGACAACTTCAACTATCTGGGTTGTAACTTATCAAAGGACGCCAACGAAACCGACGAAATTAAGCGACGGATACAACTAGCCAATAAGACATATTTCTCGGTCCTCCCTATAATAATTAATTCGAAACTTGCGCACCTGAACACGAAGCTCCGCGTGTACAAAACGATCCGACCCGTGCTATGTTATGGCTGCGAGACATGGGCCCTCACCCAAGCCTCCGAAATTTTGCTAGACCGATTCGAACGAAAGGTCCTTCGTCGAATTTTCGGGGCCGTTCGCGAGCGAAATCAATGGCGTATCCGATTCAACCATGAGTTGTATCAATTGTACGATGAGCTGGAAGTAACGAAAATCGTGAAGCTTCAACGTTTGCAATGGGCGGGGCATGTCCAACGGATGGACGATAATCGCATGCCAAAAGAAAGTGATGAACGCACAACGAATTGACGGAGCGAGGTTGCGTGGACGACCGAGAGCTCGCTGGGTGAAGACGCCCAACAGCTGCTAGGCTTCCGAAACTGGAGGACAAGGTCACGTAACCGCGATAATTGGGGGTCAACGATTCAGGCGGCCAAGGCCCGATGTCGGGCTATCGTGCCACATTGATGATGATGAAACACAAAAATTACATCGTTTTTTAGTAGTTAAAGTTGAAAATTTGGGGCATTATATTTAATAAAAAGCAATATTTCCGCCTTCTCGGGATCAAGTCTGTTCCGCAGAGGTTCGTAAATTAAACCAGCACTACTGAACAATTGTTCGCTCGGTACACTGCCTGGGGGTGTTGACTAAAATCTGCGTGCTTGATTGATAACAGTTTCAATTCTTCTCTATGAACGCTCCACCATTTAAGGGGATTTTCATCAACATTGACCCTCTTTTTAATGTGCTAATAAAGCAATTCTTTTTTTAGTAAAGTTTCAGCATTATTTTCTGATGTTTCCTCACTCTCGTCTTCACTTGACGAATCCAATATCATCGCAAGATCTTTCTTTAAGCAGATTTTTTTTAGCATATGTGACGGCCCTGGTTCTAGTTGTACCGTATAATTTTTTGATGACATTTTTATTTTTTTATTTCCTTGGGGTCCTTCTCTTCGGAATAAATAGAAGTAGAAAAGTCGAACTCAGTATTTCCGATAAATCCAAATATCTTCTTTAATTTTTCTTCAGTCACTGGTGTAAAAAATTTATGCTTATAGGTGGCGATGGAATATAAATTATTGTCTGCTAAATGAAAAAACTTAGTTGAAAGTTTAGTTTTCAGAATTATGACGGCCTGTCGAATTGGATTTTTTTGGTCCTGTTAAATAGTCTAAACACGTCGGGTAAAGCCGGGTAAACGGTAAACAAATGATAGAAACGAAAGATAAGAAACAGGACGGAACTTTTCACCGAACGAAATCTTTGCACGTGTGGTGTAGTGTAGACGGAACACAGCCGGCCAGACATAATTTCTTTCTTGTAGCAACTTGTGCAACATCCGCATGAAACTCCGCATTGATAATTGCGGATACGGATGCGAACTCGGATGTCAAAATGAAAGCGGAAATTCCGCAATTGCGGATGCCAATATTCGCAACATCCCTTCGAAAGTATAACTTAGTGCTTCCATAGATTTTCAATTGTAAATAGGTAGCCGGACAACGTCCAATTTATTCTTGGAGCCTACACACACGGCGATCTATAGATTAAAATCCTAAATTCAAATCCATGGATTCAACGTGTATGTGTAATCTTTGAATAATGTCTATCTTAAATAATAATAATGTTCGCAGTTCGATTTTATTCCTTTTCTAGATAACCCTTCGCACATATATTGTCCGCTAAATTTAAAATGATTAAATTTATCAAATGTGTATAAAAGCCAAGAAGTTCGTACGTCTGTCAAGTTAGCACTACCACTTTAAAATTTCGACAAACGCTATAGTGCATTAAATGTCGCGATTTTGTCGTAATTCAATGGAAAAAGAAAAAAATTTGTCGCGCCCCTCCTTCCCCTTAAAAACTACCCTTAAGTGCATTTGAGCCTCAGTTATCCAAATTCGAGTTCCAAGAATCTCCCCGACGCTAAAGGTGTCCAGTAAGATATAACAGGGGCTGCTTAGAAGATTTCTACCCTGAAAAAATTTGTCGCGCCCCTCCTTCCCTTAAAAACTACCCCCGTCAAGTTAGCACTACCGCCGGTAGCGGCCAATCCAAGCATTTCCGTAAAACAAAAAGTATCCAATTAATTGTCGCAGGAACCGAAAGGCATATTGCACCCTTCAAAAAATTTGTCGCGCCCCTTCTACCACCTAAAAACTACCCCTAAGTGCATTTGAGCCTCAGTTCGCCAAACTCGAGTTCCAAGAATTGCTCCAATACTAAAAGTGTCCAGTAAATTCTCACAACGGCTCCTTAAGAGATTTCCACCCTGAAAAAATTTGTCGCGCCCCTCCTTCCCTTAAAAACTACCCCCGTCAAGTTAGCACTACCACCCCGGTAGCGGCCAATCCAAGCATTTCCGTAAAACAAAAAGTATCCAAGAATCGCCCCAATACTAAAAGTGTCCAGTAAATTCTCACAACGGCTCCTTAAGAGATTTCCGCCCTGAAAAAAATTTGTCGCGCCCCTCCTTCCCTTAAAAACTACCCCCGTCAAGTTAGCACTACCACCCCGGTAGCGGCCAATCCAAGCATTTCCGTAAAACAAAAAGTATCCAATTAATTGTCGCAGGAACCGAAAGGCATATTGCACCCTTCAAAAAATTTGTCGCGCCCCTTCTACCACCTAAAAACTACCCCTAAGTGCATTTGAGCCTCAGTTCGCCAAACTCGAGTTCCAAGAATTGCCCCAATACTAAAAGTGTCCAGTAAATCCTCACAACGGCTCCTTAAGAGATTTCCACCCTGAAAAAATTTGTCGCGCCCCTCCTTCCCTTAAAAACTACCCCCGTCAAGTTAGCACTACCACCCCGGTAGCGGCCAATCCAAGCATTTCCGTAAAACAAAAAGTATCCAAGAATCGCCCCAATACTAAAAGTGTCCAGTAAATTCTCACATCGGCTCCTTAAGAGATTTCCGCCCTGAAAAAATTTGTCGCGCCCCTCCTTCCCTTAAAAACTACCCCCGTCAAGTTAGCACTACCACCCCGGTAGCGGCCAATCCAAGCATTTCCGTAAAACAAAAAGTATCCAATTAATTGTCGCAGGAACCGAAAGGCATATTGCACCCTTCAAAAAATTTGTCGCGCCCCTTCTACCACCTAAAAACTACCCCTAAGTGCATTTGAGCCTCAGTTCGCCAAACTCGAGTTCCAAGAATTGCCCCAATACTAAAAGTGTCCAGTAAATTCTCACAACGGCTCCTTAAGAGATTTCCACCCTGAAAAAATTTGTCGCGCCCCTCCTTCCCTTAAAAACTACCCCCGTCAAGTTAGCACTACCACCCCGGTAGCGGCCAATCCAAGCATTTCCGTAAAACAAAAAGTATCCAATTAATTGTCGCAGGAACCGAAAGGCATATTGCACCCTTCAAAAAATTTGTCGCGCCCCTTCTACCACTTAAAAACTACCCCTAAGTGCATTTGAGCCTCAGTTCGCCTAATTCGAGTTCCAAGAATCGCCCCAATACTCAAAGTGTCCAGTAAATTCTCACAACGGCTCCTTAAGAGATTTCCGACCTGAAAAAATTTGTCGCGCCCCTCCTTCCCTTAAAAACTACCCCCGTCAAGTTAGCACTACCACCCCGGTAGCGGCCAATCCAAGCATTTCCGTAAAACAAAAAGTATCCAATTAATTGTCGCAGGAACCGAAAGGCATATTGCACCCTTCAAAAAATTTGTCGCGCCCCTTCTACCACCTAAAAACTACCCCTAAGTGCATTTCAGCCTCAGTTCGCCAAACTCGAGTTCCAAGAATTGCCCCAATACTAAAAGTGTCCAGTAAATTCTCACAACGCCTGCTTAAGAGATTTCCACCCTGAGTTTGGCGAACTGAGGCTCAAATGCACTTAGGGGTAGTTTTTAAGTGGTAGAAGGGGCGCGACAAATTTTTTGAAGGGTGCAATATGCCTTTCGGTTCCTGCGACAATTAATTGGATACTTTTTGTTTTACGGAAATGCTTGGATTGGCCGCTACCGGGGTGGTAGTGCTAACTTGACGGGGGTAGTTTTTAAGGGAAGGAGGGGCGCGACAAATTTTTTCAGGGTAGAAATCTTCTAAGCAGCCCCTGTTATATCTTACTGGACACCTTTAGCGTCGGGGAGATTCTTGGAACTCGAATTTGGATAACTGAGGCTCAAATGCACTTAAGGGTAGTTTTTAAGGGGAAGGAGGGGCGCGACAAATTTTTTTCTTTTTCCATTGAATTACGACAAAATCGCGACATTTAATGCACTATAGCGTTTGTCGAAATTTTAAAGTGGTAGTGCTAACTTGACAGACGTGAAGTTCGTATTACGTGACATCGTCCTCCAGTTTGGAAAAGTTGGCAACTGGTGGTTGTCCGATCGAGCTATCGGTCGTCTACGCAATCTGACTCTATCCAATCGTTGCGCGTTCATCATCATTCGTACATCCGCCCCCCTCCCCCATTACAAAAAAAAACACTTTTGACCGGATGTGCACGGATCACGTTTTCGAATGGCTTGGAAAAAAATTGGCAGTTGTGGGGCAGTGGATAGATATGACACTCCCATCTTTCACTGGTCGGAGAGTAGGTTTGGATTCCATTGTGACCATTGATATTCTGTATATGTACCCAGATGGCTCGACGTCAGGCATTGGCCATGAGTTAATGGTTGACCTCAAATTATCGCGTTCACGTGACTTTGTCCTCCAGTTTCGGAACCCCAGCTGCTGGATGTCGTCACCTACTGAGTACTTCCAGCGAGCTCTCGGTCGTCCACGCAATCTCCCTCCGTCAACTCGTTGTGCGTTCATCACCATCTTCGGAATGGAATTTTCGCTCATTCGTTGTGCATCAGAGAAGCTTCACGATTTTCGATACTTCAGGCTCATAGTACAATTGATACAACTAGTAGTTGTACCGAATGTGCCATTGATCGCGTTCGGGAACGGCGCCGAAAATTCGCCAAGGACTTTTCGTTCGAAACTGTTCAGCAAAGTTTCGGAGGCTTGGATGAGGGTCCATGTTCCGCGGCCATAGCATAGCTCGGATGCTGTTCCTGTGCAAATGCTTTGAATTTATAATTGGAAGGACCCAGAAATACATCTTATTTACTAGTTTTCCGTTAATTTTGTCGGTTTCGTTGACGTCATTTGATAAATTACAACCCTGGTTTGTCAAGAAGTCTATACTCGACATTGGGATCCCCACAGTGAGAATTTTATCTACTGGTGTCCTAGTTGTTGATTGCATCGTAGCCTTTATTCAAGTTTCGTTGATATGTAAGGCTTTCTGCATAATCCAATCTTCGAGACATGATATCGTTGGCATATCCTTTTAACTGTGTCGACTTGGCTCGAATTTCATACTCCAAAGCTAGGCTAAAGAAAGTCGGTGTCACTACATCGCCCTGGGTTGAGTCTAGTGCGAGTTTCAAATTGACCAGTAAGTCTATAACCTGAGGAACAGAATCAGGGCAGAATTTCTTATATGGGCAACCAGGGCAACTGCCCGGGGCGGCAGATTTCAAGGGGCAGCGAATTTTTGAAAATTCCTATTGTTTCAGTTTGAAAAAAAAAATTGTTTGAAAGATGCATTTTTACAACTCTAGGAGTTTGTTTTATTTTATTCTAGTTAAATGTATTCGCCTCAATCGAGAGCGGTAAATCGCAGCCTCACCTCAAAATCTAATATAACTGCGCCTTCAAATGGTGGGACTTATCCAGCTAGAAGCATTCACTCCGAACTACCTACTTTGGCGGTAATTTAGTTAGACTAGGAGTAAGGAGTATAAACCATCGTAACGAATTCATTTTAAACAAGGTCCATTTTTATAGGAAGCCAAGAGGATTAACAAGCCACTATCTCGTGAGCTTACATTAAAATATTAGACATGTTACAAATCCTATTTTCCAAATAAAATAACCCGAAATTGGAAAAAAAATGGCTTGAACGATCCTTCGCCCAAGCAACAATTCGTTTGTTTCAAAAAAGCACTTCACACTGTAGCAATCATACAGTACCTCGAAATCAATTTATCGTGTGACATCGCTTAAAGAAATATTTTCATCCGATAAAACATGCTTAAAGCATTTTCCAAAAAGCTTTTATCATCATTATGGAATAAATTTAAAGAAAATGGTATAAGACTTCGATAAAACTGTCTCTAAACGTTAACCTAAAAAGATACTCCTTTAAATGCTCCACTCTTGTGTTTATTGGATGATACAGCACACGCATGCAATAGTCTCTCTAAGTTAATAGTTGAAATAGATTGGATGCGTCAGCATCAGCATCGGCAGAGGCATCGGTATCAGCAGAAAAATTTCAATTTAGAACACACGCATTTGCCTTTGATGACCCACATTGACAGCAGCGGCAGAAGCATCGGCAGAAGCATTTTTCTGCTTCTGCCGCTGCTGTCATTGTGGGTCATCAAAGGTAGATGCGTGTGTTCTAAATTGAAATTTTTCTGCTGATGCCGATGCCTCTGCCGATGCTGATGCTGACGCGGGATATCTAATTCAACCATAACTCACCCGCATGCATATATTCTTCTATAGCACAGTCGGTTTCGTTTTTATATTGTGATATTCGTATGGTCATCCAATAAATTGTTCACCGTAGTTTTATAGAAGAATGGACTTCGTGAATTTTAAATGAATTGACACTTATGAAGTGCTCTGAAATACATAATTTATTCACTATAAATCCTTGAAATCTTGCATGAAACCCACACTTACTTACTCACTGTTACCTTCAGAACCAATTAAGGTGATCTCTGCGCAGAAATTGACTCAATTTTATTGATTAATATATAGATTCAGGGTGCATTGCAGAAGATTCGATAAAGAATTGTCAAGCATTTCTATAGAAGCAAATAACCATTTGTAGTGGTTATGAGCAATGCTGACTATATGTGAGGTTGGCTGAGTGGTAGCGTGAAGGATGGGCATCAACAGACACGGGTTCGATGCTAGCTGCGGACATTTTGTTTTCCTATATTTTTTTGCAAATTCGTTCAATGACAGAAAATGATGATGATAAAGCAAATGACGTACGCATTTTTGGAATCATAATAAATTTAGTGTTACAATAAGGTTCTATTGTTTAAAAAAAAACGGCACCAAATGCCATTATTGAACTATTATTCAGTGGTTATACCCTGTAAAGTGCCACTATTATTATTAGAAGAGAATACGCACTTTCCAGGATCTGTCTCCTCAGACAGTCGTACAGAACACATACAAGGTTACACAGGACAACCGGCTAGATGGTTGGTGAGTCTTTTTGGGGTAATCTTTGACAGTGACAAAGTGAAATGGGCTATTCTGTCCTTTGACCCATTTAAGGCTGCGGGGATCGATTGAGTATTTCCTGCTATCCTTCAAAACTGCCTGGATATCATCCTGCCATACCTTACAGCTCTGTTCAGAGCTAGCTATTATTTTTGTCACATCCCACTAGCTTGGAGGAAAGTCAATGTAACTTTCATCCCTAAGCAAGGCAACGAACCTGAGGACTTACCAAAGTCTTACAGGCCCATCAGTCTATCCTCCTTTCTCCTCAAAACTATGGAGCGTTTAGTTGACCAACATATCAGGAATCTGATGATCAAAAACAACCCTCTACATCATACTCAATACGCCTATGTAAAGGGCAAGTCGACGGTGACGGCACTTCACAAGCTCGTCAGCACTATTGAAAAATCTATAGATGAAAAGGAGATCGCTTTGTGTCATCGAGGGTTCCTTCGACAATACTGGTTGCGATGCGATTACCAGAGCCCTCGTTAGGAGAGGGGTGCCACAGCCTACCATTAGGTGGATTGACGCCATGCTAAAAAGGAAGGGAGATTTATTCCTCCCTCGGCGGTCACACTCTCAACATTAACGCTATCAAGGGATGCCCTCAAGGGGGTGTACTCTCACCCCTATTGTGGTCCTTGGTGGTAGATGAATTGCTCTCACTACTTGAGGTGCAGGGTTTTTTCGCCATCGGCTACGCGGACGATATCACTATCGTGATCAGGGGCAAATTCGAGTCCGTTATCACGGATTTGATGACTACAGCCCTAACGACAGTTATCAGATGGTGCACAACAACTGGGCTCAATATCAATCCACAAAAAACAGTCCTAGTACCATTCACGAGGAAAATTGCTCCTCCTCTTGACCCAATTTACTTAAGAGGTGTGCTCATTACCTATTCCAAAGAGGTTAAATGTCTTGCCACTTGGAAAACGTTCTTAGCAAGGCTACGCGTGTCATGTGGACTTGCCGAAACTACTACGGTAAGACTTGGGGTCTTTCGCCCAAAATGACAGAGTGGTTATACAGTACTCTAGTACGACCTGTAATCACTTATGCTTCTCTAGTGTGGTGGCCTAAAACACTGCAACGCAACGCAATTAAGAGCTGTAATAAGCTCCAACGACTTGCCTGTCTTGGCATCACTGGTGCTTTTAGCACTACATCTACCCTAGCTATGGAGGCAATATGGCGAATGACGCCACTGCATATTATCATACAGGAAACTGCAGCATCGAGTGCTTTGAAAATCAACCTATCAACTGATACTCGTATCAGTGATCGGGGACACATGCGTTTCCTGCAACAAGTTTCTGGCCTATCAATCTGCGGGGTTTCAGATTACATGATCACGGAACTGCGCTTTGGCAGGAAATTCGCCCTTCACATCCCAGATCGGGCGGAATGGGCTAATGGCAACTAGTGTATGGATCCTAGAAGCATTACTTGGTTTACCGATGGCTCTAAGACCGATCACGGTGTAGGTGCTGGAGTCTTTGGACCCAATACCAGGATCTCGGTTGCAATGGGCAAATGGCCTAGCGTTTTCCAAGCCGAAATTCATGCCATCGAAATATGTGCCAGGGAGATCCTGGGTCGTGGTCTCCGTGGCGCACGCAACTCTGTTTCGATCTATTGGGTTCCGGGTCACAGAGGCGTTGAAGGAAATGAATACGCGGACGAATTAGCAAGAGTGGGCTCATCCTCCAAACTCATAGGTCCTGAGCCCTTCTGTGGAATTAGCTGGAAAGCTGCTAGAGGCGTAATTGGTAACTGGTCCTCGGACCTGAGACATAACTACTGGACATCGCACCCCGGCTTAAGAGTCACTAAAGAGTTAGTGCGCCCTTTCAGTTTCTCCGATATCAAATTTCTGCGCAGAACCGAGCTCAGACTTTTAATAAGCTTTCTTACGGGGCACTTTGGGCTCCGCTACCATCTTCATAAAATAGGTCTATCAAGGGAGACCCAATGTCGCCTTTGCCTGGAGGAAGACGAAACCTCTATTCATTTATTACTGGAATGCCCGGCGATCGCCAGGTCCAGGAGATCACTCCTTGGACGTGATTTACTTAGCACTATGTAGTATGATTAGGTGCACCTCTCTGAAGGATCTTCTAGCCTTTATCAAACGGGCCGATGACCTTCTAAATTAAAGGACTATGGTACAATATACCTTTTAGGTAGAAGTGCCCACCTCTATGGTTAAGTCCAATTTGCTTATTATTATTATTAGAAGAAGAGAATATTTTACGAAATATTATAGAGATGAAATTGTTACTTGGGATGTTTTTTATTGCTATCGCGGTTAAATCTGACTCAAAAAACGATCGAGTTTAACTTCCCGGTTTAGACCAAACACTTGTTTTGCATCTTTGACTCACTCTCGTCGGCTTATTTTTCAGATTTGGTGGATTTCATCACAAAAGACGATTATTTATTTGCAAAATCTAAGACCACCATGAGAAAGATTCTCTGAAATGTTCGGGACAAGTATTTTTTTAAGAGGAGCATCAATAAACTGGCCTGCTCGATCTCCAGATTTAGGACCTGCCGATTTTTATGGGGCTACTTAAAAGAAAGTTAAGGTGAAGGTATATGCTATGTTCAAATCGTATACTTTTACGTGGGCCACCTTTTATATATACTCACAAAATTTCTACAGTATTTTCCCCCAAATTAGATCCTAAATCTTAGCAAGTGTGTGAATTTGAATTTTTAAAAAACGAAAGATTTAAGTCAGAAACTTTTATTATTTATTTTAGCAAATATTAAAAATTCAATTTACAAAAACGAAAGAATCAAGCTAGTAACTTGAATATTTTTATTTTGTTATCTGCTTGCTGCACAAATAAATACAGCATTTATATTTACTTGTACATTTTACTGGTTACGCTATTAACCCATTCAGCTGTGTCGTTTCAAGTTCAATTGAATTTCGTCAACAGACAACATTATGGTAACAGTAGTATGAGTACCACCTACTAATATATGGACCTCGGAAGAGTTTGCCTTGTCAAACATCAACACCATTCGAGCTGGGGAACTATCAATTAAAGAGCGTAACTGTGTAAAAGCAACAACGCATCATGCAAAGTCGTGACTCTAGTCAAACAATTATGAATCCAATACTAATTATTTTGGAAAATAAAAAATGCACCTACTGGATACATTTCACGACCACATATTGAAAATGAAATGAAAGAATGATACTCGTAACTGAATGGAGTAATTGGTGTGGACATGTAAAGTTCTTGTATTTTTGAATCAAGAATAACAATATGATAATTGTTTGGGGGTTTTCCCGGTTCTACGTAGTGAAAAATATTGAATCAATGAGAAGAAATATTGAATCACTGCAGCTATCATTTATTTTGCATGAGCCCACTCGTGTACAATTGATTTCTAAAAACATGTCCACAATAATTTCGGTGATATGGTTTTGCATTTAGAACCTAGCCTAGAGCCTTGTGACGCATGTAGTCCATTCGAAATATCAAAAGAAAATAATAGGCGGCGATCTAATTTGCCATCAACATCTGTATCATAATCATCCTCGAAAACTGAACAAAGAAAAACAACAAAAAAAAACTTCAAAACGTAATACTATGCCTTTTCTATATCCGCCAAAAAAATCCAAAAATGTGGAAAACAAAACAAAAATCTTACTCGTATAAATTTCCCATAATATTGTTTTTTTCACCTTACATCTGTTTATTTTTATATGCTAATGCTTTGCATAAATTATGTTCATCTAAAATTTATGTGAAACCAGTCGTTGTCGCCAGTTTTAATAGGTCTAGATCTAAACAAAATAGATTGGTCATTCACACGAAAATGCCCATGCGTAATGAAAAACGAGACCGAGGCTAATTTTGGGCTTGGCTGAAATTTAAATACACTTCACATTTGAATTTGAATGAAACTATGGCTTCTTTTGTGTGACGTAGTGTTTCGATTCCATCTGTTTTTGGATATGTTTTGAGGCTTTACCAGGAACACACTTCGGTGAAGTTATGTCAAAATTTATGTCTAAAGGCCTGGATAGACCTCGGGCGGAATGAGAATGAAATTTTAGTCCGCTGCGATTTTCTCAATGAAAATGCATACATACTGTCGTGGAATATGTGGTAAATGCCTGGAAATTCCATGAACTAAAATCCGAGAATGGTTTCACAATTTGTCTCTGCCATTTTATGTGTTATTTTTCGATTCCCCGGTCATTAGATAATTTCCACGATGAACTCGTCTTGGACAGTGAATCGGTTTGACGTTTGCAAAACTCACCACGCCCGACGGAGAATATGCTACAGAGTCGACTCCTTTTCTCGTTGAAAATGCATTCGGACAAGAGGGAAATTATTTTTTTAGTAATTTTTAAGATGATTTAGGACGTAAAACGCCTTTGTAGCAATTTTCGAAGCTAAAATTTTAAATTCACCACGGGTTTTATGCCGGTTCATTACCGTTTCATTTTCATTCCGCTCGAACTCTATCCGGGGCTTAAAGGCCTGAATAGACCTCGGGCGGAATGAAAATGAAATTTTTGTCCGCTGCGATTTTCTCAATGAAAATGCATGCTTACTGTCGTGGAATATGTGATAAATCCTGGGGAATTCCATAAACTATAATTCGAGAATGGTTTCACAATTTGTCTCTGCCATTTTATATATTATTTTTCGATTCCCCGGTCATTAGATAATTTCCACGATGAACTCGTCGTGGACAGTGAATCGGGTTGACATTTGCAAAACTCACCACGACCGACGGAGAATATGCTACCGAATCGACTCATTTTCACGTTGAAAATGCATTTGGATTTGGTAATGAACCGGCATAAAAACCGTGGTGAATTTAAAATTTTAGCTTCGAAAATTGCTACAAAGGCGTTTTACGTCCTAAATCATCTTAAAAATAACTGAAAAAAATAGTTTCCCCCTTGTCCGAATGCATTTTCAACGTGAAAATGAGTCGACTCTGTAGCATATTCTCCGTCGGGCGTGGTGAGTTTTGCAAACGTCAAACCGATTCACTGTCCACGACGAGTTCATCGTGGAAATTATCTAATGACCGGGGAATCGAAAAATAACACATAAAATGGCAGAGACAAATTGTGAAACCATTCTCGGATTTTAGTTTATGGAATTCCCCAGCATTTACCACATATTCCACGACAGTATGTATACATTTTCATTGATAAAATCGCCGCGGACAAAAATTTCATTTTCATTCCGCCCGAGGTCTATTCAGGCCTTAAAGGTATGTACTGAGTCCACCGAGCGAAAAACTTGCATTTATGTTTTCCGTGAAAAATATGCCGTGGAGACTTGCCTTTTATTCTCTAAACTTAAGATAAATTTGCACTCGCTGACTGATTGATTACCGATGACACCTTTTCCATGTGAAATAAAGTGCAACTGCATTTGTTTCGCCGGCGAAATGTCAAAAACAAATGTGGAGACTTTCGTGTGACGTGAGTACCACCAAGCGAATTCGATTTCACGAACATCAAAATTTTGACAGTATTTGCATGGATTTCACGTGAACTGACGATGTTAGTACCTACTCTAAAGAAAAATTATTTTCTTAGAAAAAAAAAACGATTTTTTGGAGAGTTGGTTTATACGATGACAGCATTCCCTATAACGTAGTATTCCCATTCCATCCGTTCCGGATATGAAAATATGTTTTGAGGCTTTACTATAGGAACACACTAGGAACATACTTGGGGTAAGTTTGGTTAAGATTGGTTAACCCTTAAATGCATGGGGTCTGAACCCAGTAGCCAGTATCGTAGCTGACCTCCCTTTATGTAAAATCGGTCACTGAACACGGAATCAGCTTTTAGTTTCCCAGGAAATAACCCGTTTTCCCAGAAAAGCGAAAATAGTAGAATTTTCATTGTGTACCAAATATGGTACGCCATGCATTCAGGCCATATGTTGTAAATGAAAAAAGAAAGGATAATGATTATTGAGAGTTTCGATCGAAATTATAGTAGAAACTCGATATAATGAACTCCTCTTCAATAAAGGAAAGGTTGTCATTTCGATCGAAAATCGCGAATATTCAGTTTTTTAAAAGGGAGCTCGGGTAAGTCTGTGATTAGTTTCCTAGTCCTTATTGAAATTTGTACCGATGCCTATTTGTGACATATCCTGGAAGTTGATGGAAAGTGGAGTAGGTCTTACGACCCCTACATCCTCTACAAACCTAAATTTAGCCATATCTTTTGATAGAATGTCGCGAAAAACTTCAAATGTGTGTCAAGTGGTGGCTGTTGGATGTCCTTGTTAAATATTAAAAGTGCGCCAGATCCGACTCATATACCCCTTCCTCCCAACAAAAAAACATGGAATTGATTATTTTGGGTTTTGCGTGCCGTCTAGCTCTGTACATGGGTATAGGGTATGCATTCAATATGCTATTAGAGCGATTAGAACTCGGTCTCCTTATAAAATAAATCATTTATATAATAGTTCGTTACAAACATATTCCACTGTTAAATGTATATTTCGAGAGTTCTTTTGACTTATCATAGCTCATGGGATGTTGAAAATTTCTTGAAAAGTATATAGATTGGATTGACTTTGCTAGGATATGAATATGGAAATGAACTGCTGGCTGCTTTATAGCCCAAATTTGTGCAGGTCCCTGGACCTGTCCACAAGAATTACATACATGTAATTTTTTGTTTATCAAATGTGGTACTCCACATAGTCTTCCATATGGAATGGTTGACCCTAGCAGCATATTTTTTGAGGATCCTGACCGTGAACTTCCAAGAAAATACTTGTCATAATCAAATGTTTTAAGAAATTGGATATCAAGGCGCAGCCGCTTGAGTCCTGGTGAAAGTCCACTAAGATGTTAAGCACGGAAGCTCGGTTTTTAGTGGCGTGTCTTACGGACAAAACAAATAATGTGAACAATTTGTTCAGTATGCTTGCCAGCTAAAAAGACTGGGATTATAAGAAGCAGCGACAGAAAATCTAAGCCCTGACCGATGTGCTATAGAAAATAAAATTACAAAAACGATCGTTCCAAATCAACTACGACAGCTCCGTTTTCTTCGATCCTGAGCAGGACTGATTAACCGAGCTTTTATAAAAAAAAAATGGCAGTAAATGTCCTGGAAAATGGATCGGTGGCAAAATTTGTATGAAAATTTAAATTATTTGGACCTGTCCTGGGCCCAATAAAACGCACCATAATATTGAAGAGCTTATAATTAAAATGTTATGAACATATCCTACCCTTCCCAAGACTAAAGGATTATAATTTCATCAGCTAAGAACGATCGGAATGTATGTATAGATATTTCCGAATATGCCCCAATGCATGGTGTACCATATATGGTACGTCGCAAAATTGGTGCAAACTGCAAACAATACCTTTGGTGACTTTTTTTGGCCGAAATCTCAAAAGAACCTCATGAACACATTCCAATTTACTCACTAGTATTTTCCTTTTCCAAATAACGGTAAATTTCGCAATTTTTTTGTATCTAAAGAATAGCTTTTAAAATTTCACAAAAAATAACATTCGTCCACTTTTACGCCGCACTGGCAATTCAGGGAAAGCTTCGGGAAGCCAAAACTTAATTTAAGTGAAAGCTTGTTTTGTCTACTTAGAGAAAAAGTAAAAAAAATCAAAAATTGAATAATCCCTTGACTTTTACAGGAAAATAGCCATGTACCATATTTGGTACGCTATGCATTTAAGGGTTAATAAAGAAAACAAATTTTCTTAGAAGAACCTAATTTTGGGTGGTGTGTATACAAACAAACCTTCACATAATGTGAATGGTATAAAAACGAAGAGATCGACACTATCCCATATATGTAGTGTACTTTATTTTTAAGGCGGACTTCAGCAGCATGATCTCGTTGTACGTATATCGCGCTTATTCAGTGTATTTTATTGAAGTGAATAACCTACCATTATGGCTTTAAGATGGTAATTAATTAATGATGATGTGATATGGCTGCTTTTAGTTTACGTGAGGTTTGCGAATATATACGGTTATAAAATTTATTTGTAAACATGTGAAAGAATGGAAAACCAATTGTTATGGTTTTATGTAGTTTAAATATAACCCTGATAGTGTAGATGTTTGTGAAGAAGAATAAATTTTAATATTAAATTTATGAGCGATTATGTCGGTGGGATACCCGGTTATAAGTTTGGGATAAAACTCTAATGATTACAACGATATTCTCTAATACATTGATTACTGAATTGTAACAATAGTAAACCTGATAATATTTCAAATTAATTATAAATTACATATTACGACTTGTATTTTGTCATGTTGCATGTCTTCTTCACCATTCTGATAAGACTATATGTATAAGAATTCAATCCAAATGAGATTAAAAATAACAAATCCATTACTTTATTATTCGGCCCATCAGCCTCTTCCTCTCGTCAACTATGCTGAAATTGTTGCAACGACTAATCGACACTCATCTACGAACGTTTATCTCACCTAGGCCGGGTTTCTGATAGCTCTTATTCAGTACCTGCCGGCTGGTTATTCTTATCGCATAGAGAAGACACACACAATATTCAGAAAGCTTTTCCATTGTATTGAATGGAATTTTTGTTTATTTTGCATAGTTCTGCCTAGGGCGATCACAGATGCTCTTCTGAGTATGTATGTGTGTGTACTCCTCCCAAGCAATTGTTTGTCTCAAGGCTAGCGTACGACACTACGGAAGCTGAAGTTAAACAGTATGTCATCAACAAGCTGGGGTTTGAGCCTCCTATTTTCATATGTAAGAAGCTTACAAAGGATAATATTCCTAATAGGATTGTTTCATCATTTAACATTGCCGAATGATCTTTCATCGCCTTGCCAATCCTCCTTATGGCCTGCTGGTATTCTTATAAAAGGATTTACTAGGCGAAATTTTCCGAAGCGACGCTCAACAAGAACCCCAAAATAAATATACATAAATACTTTTTCTAATTGCACTCTTTACTACCAAAATGTACTATAGGGTTACGTACCAAACTCCAATCTCTTAATTTATCCTCTTTAACATACAACCATGACATCATCTGTTTGACGGAGACTTGGCTTAACTCTTCTATAAATAGTGGTGAAATTCTGGATGGGTGTGTTACCTTCCGTTGTGATAGAAACCTTGATCTTCTAGGACTATCTATTGGTGGCCGATCTCTAATTGCTGTTCGTGATCATATTCAAGGCATGCTTGTCTCTGCTTCTCATTCTCAACCTTATGATTGTGTAATCGTAAAAATTCATTCTATTTCTACTCCACTATTAGTTGCCTGTGTATGTTCCTTGTAACTCTTCTTTTTACACCATAGACTTATTGAAATAAAAATTTGGCGATAAGTTGATTTTGAGAAATGCACCTGTCAATTGGCCTCCAAAGTCGTGCGATTTAACACCTTCCGATTATCTCCTGTGGGGTTACGTGAAATCACTGGTTTATGCTGATAAACCAGCAACAATTGGGTGAGGTTCCGAAACGGAACAGTTGCGTATGTTCCGCAAACATGTTTGACATTCCAACTGCCATTTTGCGGATCAGAAATAATCTCCGGTTCTTTTCGTTAACTCCATTCCACAAGACAAAGGAAAATAACCGGAGATTATTTCTGATTCGCAAAATGGCAGTTAGGGGATCAGAATGGCAAACATACCACCAGCAGTGCTCGAAAGAGTGGCCCAAAATCGGACGTCCAGAATGCGCTTCGACAAGAACAGCCGCGATGGCCATATGCCCCAAATAACTTTCAAATGTTATTGGTATTGCCATGTATTGATCTTTCGAATAAAAAAAAATTGATTAAAATTAAATTTTTTGTGTTATATTTTACAATTTCAAGTTCCATCGGGCTTAAAAAACAAGGGTTTCTTGAAAAAAAAAAATGTTCATAAAAACGTTAGAGCCGGAACTAACATCGTCAGTTCACGCGAAATCCATGCAAATACTGTTAAAATTTTGATGATTGTGAAAACGAATTCGCTTGGTGGTGAAAGTCTCCACACCGGTTTTTTACATTTCGCCAGCAAAAACAATGCAGTTGCAGTTAATTTCACAGGGAAAAGGCGTCATCGACAATCAATCAATCAGACCGCGAGTGCACATTTATCCTAAATTTAGCGAATATAAGGCAAGTCCCCACGACACACATTTCACGGGAGACGTAAATGCAAGTTTGGCGCTCGGTGAACATAGTACTTACCTTAAAAAAGAAGCAAGATACGCTTAAAGGTAAGTACTATGTTCACCGAGCGAAAAACTTGCATTTATGTCTCCCGCGAAAAATGTTCTATGGAGATTTGTCTTTTATTTACTCAATTTATGATAAATGTGCACTCGCGCTCTGATTGAGTTTCGATGACACCTTTTCCCTATGAAATAAAGTGCAACTGCATTATTTTCACTGGCGAAATGTCAAAAATCGGTGAGGAGACTTTCGCGTGAAGTGAGTACCATCAAGCGGATTCGATTTCACGACCATCAAAATTTTGACAGTATTTGCATGCATTTCACGTGAAATTACGATGTTAGTACCTATACTCTCAGAGTAGGTACTAACATCGTCAGTTTACGTGAAATCCATGCAAATACTGCCAAAATTTTGATTATCGTGAAATCGAATTCGCTTGGTGATCCTTACTTCACATGAAAGTCTCCACACCGGTTTCTGACATTTCGCCAGCGAAAATAATGCAGTTGCACTTTATTTCACAGTGATGTCATCGACAATCAATCAGAACGCGAGTCAACATTTATCTTACATTGAATAAAAAGCAAGTCTCCACGGCACCGTTTTCACTGGAGACATATATGCAAGTTTTTCGCTCCGTAAACTCAGTACATACCTTTAGAGCAAAATGACAGAGCTATCCGTAATAATCCGCTGGAGAGGAGCCTTGTAGCAATCACCAAATAAATATAAATCACCTTTGACACTAAAAGAACTAAAAATCGTTTGGTCCTGACGGTATTGCGATGATCATGTTCTATCTCTCGATAACGATAAACCGATCTGTAAAATTCTTCAAATTTCCAGAGTATTGGAAGAAAAGTCGTATCATTCCTTAGAAAATCATACCGTCCGATTACACCTTTAGTGGCCAAAATAGTGGAATCACTGATACTGCCATATAAATCTTGCTAGTCACGAACATGGCTTTCGGAAAATTCACAGCATTCCCACTGCACTTGATCAGAACACGTCCAAGTTCTTGAACGAACTAAATCAACGAAAGCTATGCTATCGCACCATCTTAGTTTCTCTAGATCTATCAAAAGCGTTTGATGCGCTTCTTCTGCTAGACCTTCGTAGCACATCAATTCCGTTACAAGTATTGAAATGGGTCGCCAATTACCTTGTCTGCCCTGCACACAGTTTAGAGACGGGTAGTCTAAATTACTTATACAATCAAGCAAGGAGTTCTATCTTCTTCCTTATTCAATCTACGCGTGTCTGGACTTCCAGGAATCAACATTATCTTGTAGGCGGATGCCTACACTATCATTACAAATGGCAACGTTGTGAACGCTCTCATCAACGGTTAGTTGAAAGATCTCAACACCTTTTTATTAGTAAAAACCAGTACAACTATCAAGAATTCAACTATAACTACTCAATCTACGTGAGCAACATTGAAGTTCCTACTGTTCATTACTGCAAAGTTCTTGGCGTCGCTTTACAGCCAATGTATGGGACAAATTAAAGAGCAGGAAAGTGTCAAGGAAGACGCTCTCTGAGGTACATGGAAAGGAAAGTCCTGGGTCAACTTCATTGCAGGTAGGCTAAATCCTTATCTCGGATAGATAATAGCATCCTCAATACATGCTCTGGACCGCATATTTAAGTGTCCCGCTGCATTAACGTTATACCTCTTGCCATATGGGCAAACCCATCGAAGCAACGTTCTTCCTTGACTTGGAAATGGAAGACAGCATGGCTCCAGTTTATGAATGAAAACAGAAAATATATTTTATCCTCACATGCGCTTCTACAACAACAACATGAAGAAATCTTTAAAAATTAAATGCATTGGATATGGATTTACCAGATCCTATGCCTTCATTTGGATACGCCAGTATATTACGTTCCATATCCAATTCTTTCTACCCAATTTGTAACGTTATAATCTTTACTAATTTTTTCAATGTCATGCCAATGATAAAAAATGTACTTTCTATAAACAACTAGTATAAGCTGACCAGACGTACTACAGCATTTTTCTGTACAGTGCAGCATTTTGACTTGCCGTACATCATTGGGAAATGTACAGCAAAATGTACAGCATTCCCCAAAGCCAAACCTAATTCACTACATGATAAATTTCTCGGTGAAGCCTGCGAGCAGTCTTGTCTCCTTTAAAGGTGTACAGTTTGACCCCTGTATCCTGTACGATAGATATTTAGCAAGATAATCGCACTTTTATGTTTGGCAATCGTTCATTTTCTATAACTTTAGAAGCCTTCTCGCTACATGGCACCCACATTTCCTACCTAACCGCGTTCGAAAGTTATGGCTGCCCAAATCGCACTTTTGAGTTTTCTAATTGAAAACTGTCCATAAGTCTGAAATTCGTGAGCAAAATTTTTTACAACTTGCAGAGCACCGTATTGTTCATATTTGATGATAACTGGCACCCTTGTAGAGCTACTTGACTTGACGCCAAGATTCAAGGTCCTACCTATCTGCGCTCGGAAGTTACAGCAGACAGACCGCACTATCCATATTTTATTAACATTTCAAGGGTCTAGCTTCCAAGGTTTGAAAGTTACAGGTACAGCCATCGATAGATGCGATTTTAGTTTGTTTTTCCTATCACAAAACGATGGAAAAATCAGCCACCGTACTCCATGCGATTCCCCTATCAACCTCTATAGGAAAATGCATACTAAAGAAAGGACTCTGCAAAGGTTTTTAGATTAAATTTATTTTCCACAATAAATCCTTCGAATCCGTTAAAATGCATATCATTACTAATGCAACCATGGAGCCATGAGGCAAGCATACTCTCCTCCAGAAATATCGCAACGAATCCACCGCTCTGGGGGTTCTCCTCAGACTTCACTCTATAGCAACATTGAAACTGTGTCTAGAAAGCCACCACCAACCAGCTGAGGAATTCTCGGCCCAATGAGGTATTGCAATAAACGAAACGGAGCTTTTAAATAAGTAGGTATAAAAAGCCAGATGCCAGATCATACGACTGCCCTTATCGAAATCTTAAATTTCTTAAATCTATCTTCAATGTTTTGTGTAAAATCTTATGTCGAGTATTCTTCCTTGCTGCTTTTTGTGTTAAAACATACGATTGTGCTTCGCATGCTTGTTAAGAAGAACCAGTGGCGTAGATAGCTTTTCAGAAGAGGGAGGGGATCAGTGATCAGGATTATTTATTTCAGCACAGAGAAAGTGCATTAAATAAAGGTTAGAACCAGTAGCGGCTCGCCCATATGTGCACAAGTGCACGTGCACGCCCAGCACCCACTATTTTCTTCAAATCGAAAATGTGTAACCCAAATCGCACATCTAGCCGGAGGCACATCGGAAGAGGATTACACGCTCCAATTTTGGATGTCTTAGGGGCTGCACAGCGCCTTGAATTCATACAATAGAATTATAACAGAAAAGAGATTGTGTCGCATGCGTCTGTTCTGTCATTGATGTCGCGTTGAATGGAATTGCAACAGACCATTTTTATTTAAAGCAAATTTCAAAAAGAGTCTAATAGAAGATACGATTAAAATAAAAAATTCGGGAAGACCTACCCTGGGATTCCTTTAGTGTGCGTGACGAAAAAAAACAAAAACGGCGTGAATTTAAAGCGGCAATTTAGGCGGAAAATAAGTAGATTTATGGGGAATTTAATGAATTTTAATTCTTTTAAATAAGCTTATACACCGGCAGATTTTGACAGAATGAAAATTGAATAAAATTCATAAATTCGTCGTGTCTGCAGCTTAGAAAACTCTTTTGCTTTCCCTGTTCGTTGTGCGAGCGTGAAAACGACAAATTTTGGCTTTTTTGAAGGCTAGTTATTTTAATAAAAACTACCGTAGCCAATACATTTTTATATTTCCTTGTGAACCCCCAATATTTTCCACTACGAGCCGCCAATAGTTAGAACCCCTAAGGAATTTAAGGAATAGTAACCACCATATTGTTTCTATGCATTTCAACTGATTAGAAAGATAGAAAAAGGGGCTGTCGCCTCAAGGTTTTGAAATTGTTTGAATTCTGAGCGTTTAGCTGAGATTCAGGAGGAATAGGTTTGGCACAGCGAGGCAAATATTCCACATGGCACTAGTGATCAGATGTAGATTTTTCATAATTCCCACTTTAATGTAAACTAGAGATGTAACGGATGTCCGCATCCGCATCCGCAATCGCGGATTATCCGCATAAAAATCAAACTCCGCATCCGCATTCTCATCCTCATCTTATAAATATTTACATCCGCATACTCATCAGCAATCCTCATTTTTGTATGCAGACAATTAGCGGACATATGCGACCCACGTGCTACTTTGTAACTATAAAGAAATGCATAGAGACAAATTGTATTCTGTATCGTATACACAACTGAGCTTCAGTTTGTCGGTCAGCACAGCAGGAGCGCGTTCCATTTATATGATCTGAGTAGTCAGCGATGTCTACAGCTACGACTACGAGTGAATTATGGAACGCACTCCGGTTCGCATTTTTGTGTGTTTTAAATGAATTGAACTGAGGCGGGCGAAGTGCGTTTTTTTTAAGTTGAAGCGAAGTAAGGAAGTATTCTTCTTCTTCTTCTTCTTTATGGCACAATAGCCAGACGTCGGGCCTTGGCCGCCTGGATTGAAAACCTCCACTTGTCGCGGTCACGCGACCTTGTCCTCCAGTTCCGAAAGCCTAGCATCTGGTGGGCGTCCTCACATACAGAATGCTCCCATCGGGCTCTCGGTCGTCCACGCAATCTGGCTCCGTCCACTCGTTGCGCGTTCATCACCTTTTTGGGCATGCGATCGTCGTTCATGCTTTGTATATGTCCCGCCCATTGCAATCACTGCAATTTCACGATCTTCGACACCTTTAGCTCATCATACAGCTGATACAACTCAAGGTTGTACCGGATGCGCCATTCACCTCGTTCACGAACGGCCCCGAAGATTCTTCGGAGAACCTTTCGCTCGAATGTGTCCAACAGGTGTTCAGAGTTTTGGGTTAGGGTTCATGCCTCGCAGCCATAGCATAGCACAGGTCGGATGGTGGTTTTATACACGTGGAGCTTCGTGATCCTGTGCACCAGCTTCGAATTCATAATTTGGAGGACCGCAAAGTAACACTTATTAGCTAGTTGCATCCGTCGCTTTATCTCATCTGTTTCGTTGGCGTCCTTTGACAAATTGCAACCCAGGTAAGTGAAGTTGTCTACATATTCTATATTGAGGTCCCCCACTGTGATGCTTGAATTTACTGGCGTTCTAGTTTTTGATTGCACCATGACCTTGGTTTTAGATTCGTTGATATGTAGCCCAACTTCTTTGGCGCGTTATTGAGATTATGCAGTAAGTATGTATATATGTATGTAAGGAAGTATGCAACTTTTTAATTTTTAACCACACTAATCAGAGGAATTTCAACTTTTTTCATTTTCATGAAAAGTGTGAAACCTAAATATTTTTGTCTACATATTCGATCATATCCTCATCCGCACCCTCATCCGCATCCTCAAAAATTGCTCCATTAATATCCGCATCCGCAACCGCATCCTCAATGTTATACTATTTTGCATCCGCATCCTCATCCGCTAAACAAGATCCGTTACATCTCTAATGTAAACCTACATTAATGTGAATTATAAAAAATCTACATCTGATATACAGGGTGTCCCGCAACTGGTTAGCCGTAGACCAATGGTAGACTCTACAGGATGTTTTAGGAAAAATGTCGCCAAAATTATTTCTCTAGCTTTTACCGTTAAGGAGTAATCGTCTTTTTTGTGATTCTTGTCAAAAAACACGACTTTCTTCGAAAAACTCAAATTTTCTAGCTTCCACTTTAGCGAAATCAATGTTTTTCATATTCTTCTGAAAGTACACAAAATTTCCAATAAAAGGACATATCGAACGTTTCGAACGGTTTCGCATCTTCCGAGATACGACTTGGAAATAGTTCAGTCATATGTATAAGCATTTCCAATAGAAAAAAATACAGTAAGGCTATTTTTTCTTGGTCTTGAATCAGTGGGGTCCCAGGAGTCTAAAACTCATTTTACTAAAATAAATTTGATCGAAAAGGTCCCAAAAACGACACTATTTAATCCTTGACTGGAGGTCGGCATGCGGGGTATCATATCAAAGGGGACGCCGAGTACATTACATATCCGGTGTTTGATTCCTATTTCCAGGACTCTAAACGGAATAAATCGCGTTTGAATGGCAAATTTTCGTGTTTCCCGTAATCATCTGTATATTTCCAAAGCCATAACTACGCGAATAATAGTTCAAGTTGCCACTTCCTTTTTCATTTTTTAGAATCTAAGATTCTATCATTAAATTTGCTAAGGAAAAATTGGATCGGAAAACTCTGAAAAAGGACATAAAAGGACACTAATTAATACCTGACAAATTAAAATGTTTATCCTTTTTTAGACGATGAAAATGAAAAATACTCTCACAATATTAATGTGTACGAACCTTCGTACAAATAATTCAACACATAAAACAAATTTGTTTATACTTACCGTTATAATTAGCATCTACAACAGTAGGGAAAAGTATTTTTCCATAATGCATAATAACCAAGTCTATGCTTGATGTAAAAATTTTACTTCCTATTCCAGATTGAAGTCGGTTTGGTACATTTGCAGACTATGTGTTTTTTTCATTTATACACATTATTCAGAAACTGGATGACTCTGTGCTTTATTCTTATATGCCGTTCGAAAGCTAAGATACTACGCCAACTTTTGTCAACTTTGCAGATTTGCCACTACAATGTCCCGTTACGAAATTCGGGTTTAATTTTGACATTAAAAATTGAAATTGACATTTCTGCAAAGTTTAAAACGTCGTATTTCGGAAGATACGAAACCGTTCGAAAAGTTCGATATGTCCTTTTATTGGAAATTTTATGTACTTTCAGAAGAATATTAAAAACATTGATTTGGGTAAAGTGGAAGCTAGAAAATAGAAGTTTTTCGAAAAAAGTCGTGTTTTTTTACAAGAATCACAAAAAAGGCAATTACTCCTTAACGGTAAAAGCTAGAGAAATAATTTTGGCGACATTTTTCCTAAAACATCCTGTAGAGTCTACCATTGGTCTATGGCTAACCAGTTGCGGGACACCCTGTATAGTGCCACCTACTTAGTCGAAGTTGGACTAGAGTGATAGAATGATACGCGCGAGCTTAACCCCGTCAGACGACAATGCAACTTAGGAAGAACCGTGAATTTTATAAAATCGCCTAAAGATTTTAGGTACGCAGAATACGCTCTACACCTTGAAAGTTCAATCCTGGAAGGTTGTGGGGTGAACTTAAAATTGAAGGTTTGTCTGCAATAACGAGCGCAAATTAATGTGGTAAAAACAGGCCTCGGTAAGTGGTTGTTCTTCAGCATACAATAAGGTTTTGCAGTGCGAGGAAGCAGGACGTCTTTACGTCTTGCGGCTGCCCCTGTAAAGGAATACCGAAAGATGGTCCGGCCGATGAGTGAACGAGATGGTTGTGATTTTATTCGAGGAAAAACCGGGTAGCATGATGCAGTATTGTTCAAGAAAGTTAGTCCAGCATGTGCCGCAATGCCGCTCAATTAGAGCCCTATTGTATCGCTATCCCACAATAATGCAAAATTGTCTTAGTAAATTCCACCTGATCTGTTCTTGTTGCAGTCGCACTACCTGAAAAAGAACGTTTAAAGAAATCCAAATCTCGTGTACGCCAGACACGCTTGGAATTGTCAAAATTCTAGCCAAGGCAATAACAATTAAGCAATTGAAAATACTGTGAAAAGGGTTAATTAAATTCCCCTGTGGATAGCATTTCGGTAAATATTGTTACAAAATGTACCCTATTAATAGCAAGGACATATATACATATATATACATTTATATATTATAATTTAGTATTAAAAATATGTGTGACCATGGGGAACCATCCCCGCTTATCTACGGCACTGAGGAGATCATTGAGAGCTTTAGGGCTCCCTGTCTAGTATCAGCAGGACCTTGCCTCCCCGAGGTTCACCACATATTTCCGAGAATATCGGCTACTATTCCTTCTCAATTCAGTTTACGAAGATATCGTTTATGAAGGGAAGCAGAATGACGTGCTAGCCTCGTGTTTCTCCAAATCGGCATGAAAACAGCATTCCGCAAGTATGTGTACAGCATTCGGTCTTCGGAAGTCTGGTCACCTTAAACTAGTACGTACTACGTACTTGTACTTTCAAGACTTTACCTCGTAAAGTAAATAATTGCTCTATCAATAAATCCAAGTCAATAAACTCTAATTGATTCATTGCAACAATATGACCACCACTAATGTCGGGTCATTCTCCGATGAATAGTTGTTAATCCATTCTTAACTGAAACCAGAATACAACTGCAACAAACATTTAAGATAAAGCGAAAAAAATTTATATTCAGATGGTGTGCTTGAGAGAGAAGTTAATATTGTTAATGAGCTTTAAAATGTTATAACTGAAACCCTGCAACCTCACACACAACTGTGTCGACGCGTTAGACTCATCTCGGTTATTCATCAGATCTAATTGCGCTGCAAATTTTCGGGTGTTATTACGAAACAGGTTTCCAGTCACTTACAATATTAAAAACAAAGTACCAAGGAAATACAATTACGAACCACAACGTGCTGGCATAATATCACTTGAGCACGGCATATTTATTTTTAGTTGTGCCTATTTTGTTTACTCCGACGATATATCAAGATGGTAGTGATACCATAAAGTCAGTAATTGGAATAGAGATGGAAAATCTAAGATTTTAATGTTATATGGATGATATGGAGTTCCATCTTTATTCCAATTACTTACTTTATGGTGATACTGCCATATGTAGCTCTGTTATTACTAATTTTTGTGGACAGAACTAAGTAAATGCATTGAAATAAATTTACAATCTTTATTTTATTGTACATATGAATTTAAAAAATATAAATAACAGAAATGATAAATATAACATATATATACCACCTTAGACTAATTCGATATTAGATTTATTTTTCTTAATTCAGTTTTATGCTTGAAATAGATTAGACACGTCAGCAGAAGCATCGGCATCGCGAAAAGTCAAGCCCAATGCATTTTACATTGCTGACAAAAACGTTGAGCAGAAGACTTGGCATTCAGCATATTTGTCAGCTATGAAATTCTGCCGACGCTGCTGCTGACGCGTGTAATCTATTTCAACTACATATTACTTTTTTCTTTTACGTTTTTCTCTAAACATACATATTTTGCATGTAACAATGCATCAGATACGTTTTTGTGTTGTAAGAGTATGTCGTATATTTGCTTAAATTTATTATACGTCCATGTGAAACCTATAAACTAACACTAAATTTTACATTTACATAAAAAAAGAGATTCGATAAAGGAAAGGATTCGTCACTTTTCATTTCTTACGAAATTTCAAATAAATTTAAGTGTAAACAAAAAATCAGTTCATTTTGCATTATAATGCTTTCCTTAAGAAGATGAGATTGTTCTAAATGAAATATAGCTGCTTAATTTCTTATTTAATTTTTAAGAACTAAGCACTATTAAAGCAGCAATTAGACTAGAGAAGAAAATTTTAAAATGGAAAATTGTTTTTGTTTGTTTCGTATTGGGGCGAGTATTAAGTAATGGTAATGTGCGAGATGAAGGTGTTGTCCGTTTCCCACGAAAAGAACAAATCTCCATCGGAGACAGAAGACAACTTGAGTCGTCCAGACAACGCTATCGTGTAAAAAAAAAGTCTTCTGATAAACGATACTTGCAAGGAGAATACGAATAACGTTCGTTAAAATAATCTATAACTTATCTAAATGGAGAAAATGTTATTTGGTATTTTTTTTCTCACTTGTGTCGCTACCATTTTATACAAGAGCTAGAGATCTTAGCGTATGTCATTTGTTGTACGATTCATGCTTAAATTGTGAAGCTGTCGAAATGTTTTAAATTTCCAAAAATTAATGGAAAATCACTTAACCTAACTTCTACCTATGCAATAGTTATTGTAGAAATGTCTTCTTACAGAGATATATAAACCTATTAGTACAGCAGTAGAGAAAGTACGTTTTTCAAAATTTAAAAACATCAAAAAAGAAAACCGTGTTTCGATAACAAAAAAAATCAGTGGTAACGTCGACCAACCAAATAAGCTTCCAACATTGTGTATAAAAGGAACTAAGTATGTGAGCGTGATAAATCGAGAGAAAAATGCAGTGAAAGGAGGCAGTGTGTCTTTGTGTGTCATATCAAAAGTGGATAAAATATTAAAACTTCAAAATGTTTCACTTCATTTCAAACCTAGCGCATATTCTTACTATCATATTCGGCGATAATTTGCTGCAGTGTCTGATAAATAACCGGAAAACTGGGTCGATCGATTGTCTTACGATTCCAACACTTGCGCATCAACGAATAGATGGCCAACGGTGTATTCTCCGGACAATTCAGCACGTTGCCCTCTTTCACATATTTTACAACCTCTTCGTGTGTCATACCGTAGTATGGTTGCAAGGCAAATGAGAAAATCTCCCACAAACACACCCCAAACGCCCAAACGTCCGATTCAATTGTATACTTATTGTACAAGATACTCTCCAATGGCATCCATCGTATAGGAATTGCATCGTGCTCATCGCCCTTGTAATAGTCTTGCAAATAGATCTTATGCGATAGTCCAAAATCGGCAATTTTCACCACCATATTATCATCAATTAAACAGTTACGCGTGGCCAAATCGCGATGAACGAATTTCCGTTCGGACAAATACACCATACCGGCCGCCACTTGAAACGATATACTCAACAAATCACGATGCGAGACATCGGGTCGTGCGGTTTCCGTTCGCTGCGTAATATACGGCGAACATGATCGTAGAAATTCATTCAGATCACCACGTGCCATAAATTCAAACAGCAAACACATTGGCTTGCCAATTGCACAAACGCCCAGCAATTTCACGATATTCGGATGATCGAACTCGGCCAATAGGCATGCCTCTCGCTCAAAGTCCACTTGCATGTCCTGGCTGGCATCGTCTTTCAGCATTTTCACCGCAACCAAGGTGAAATCTTCCTCGGCCACCAATCCCGGCGCCTTGGCCTGAAACACACGCCCGAACGCGCCCTGTCCCAAATCCTTTATGTAAATTATATTATTACGCGGATATTCGAGTTTTTCCAATTTCGGATTGAGTTGGGCGCGCGTTTCGTGATACGCCGAATTGCTGGGTAATTTATTCAAATCGATATTGTCGTGTGTGGCGGCAATATTATAGCCACCCGAATGCTGTTGTCGTACACGCTTATGACCCATCAACCGATAGACGAGCAGAGCGATTAAATGACACGCAACAATGCCGAAAAATCCGATTACGGACAACAGTAAAATCATGGATGGCGTGAAAAATGTTTCCATTGAAATGTGTGAGGTGGTGTCGCGTAAAAGCGTTTCTGACGAGTTGGCTGCGATAGGATGAAATATGAATTTAATGAATTTATGATACGAGAAATGAATATACTTACGACATAGTGAAATGTTACAATGTTGCCATCGATTGGCCGGGTCCATGGTGTAGCACCAGGGATAGGGCTCCTCGCCGCCAGGATTTCGACACGCATTGCCGGCATTTCGAACTTGTGGGAAGACTGGTGGCGGTTGAATGTGTGTGTGAGGCTCTTGAGAGTCCCAGGGTTGACAGGGTATACCCGTTTTTGTCTCGCTCACATTACCCAAATAGTATCGCCCGTTACCCATCCGACAGTCATCTGTAATAATTGCAAATTGTGGATTAGCCAATAAATACACTGTAATAGAAAATTCTTTGAGCTTACATGTTACTTGATCTGGATCCAATTCTGCCAATCCGATAAACGAACAGGTGGGCCGAGGCGTAGTTTTGTTGTGGTTCGGCAAGAGGTCACAGTTAGGGAGACGAAAGTGTCCGCGTGATTTCAAATGGAAGCCACGCTCCTTTTTCTCCTCGATAAGAACCCAATCGTTGTAGCAATATTGAAGATGGGTCGCAACGCAATCTTCGTAGCATAGGGGTAGTCGGATAGCGCTTCCGTCCTCGTTGATGCATTGAGGGAATGCATACGCACAGAGCATTTTCTATTTTTTGTAAAGAAAAGAAAAAAAAAACAATTTTACTTATTTTAGATATCAGTTTATCCGCTGAGTTTGGACGTCATTCCAAGATAAGAGTTTGGATCATAATGGCTTGTATAACGGTGTGTGATGCACGTGTGCAACCGAAACGGATACCCAATTAACACGTTACACGACCTTGTTGCTCAGTGCTCCCAGGCTTGTTCTGCTATCCGTTTTCATAAGGAGAACTTTTTTGTGTCCGATATTTTCCTATGTGTCCGCTATGGTAAGGCACGTGTCGCTGGTGTTGATAAAAAGAACAAAAAATCCTTCTTTTAAAAGCAGAAAGCGTAATGTTCCGTTTTTGCCGTGTCAAAAATTCGGTTTCGGTTCATTGACCGTTTCAAAGTTGACAAAATTCACCAAACGAACTGTAAAAAATGTAGGCATATGCCGGGTCAGCATAGACCAACGAACCGGTACAGCGTGGGCTGACCAGCACTTTCGTTATGGGCGAACTGAATCTACCATTTTAACAATCCAGTCAATATTGTTTCGCAGGGCCAGTTCTAGCTAATCAGCGATTATTTCTCTGCATATTGATGTGAACTGCACCAATCGCCCTTCTTACTGCATACCAGTTGCATTCTGATCGCGGCATAAGAACAAGGGGCTTTGGTCTTCTTCCAGTTCTACCTCCAATTGACCGCGGGTATCTTTAAATCAAGGACAGTCAAACACGACATGCTTCGCATTCTCGTGAGTCGTACAATTTAAATCGTTGCAAAAATCTGTACACTCCGTAGCCCGTATTCGGTATACTCCTACGAAGATATGTCGGGAATTAGAGTATTTGTCTATCGGCTAGTAAAGGCATCATCCCATCGGATCCTTTCATCCTTCTGGTAGACACAAGACTTTCATTGTTTCTTCGCCACGTGTTACGACCGCTGTACAGTCTGCCGATCTCATCCACCATATACATGTGATGTGGTTCAGTACGCACAGCAAAGTCTCAGAGCCGGCAGAAAGCTCGGCATTCAGCATATTTGTCAGCTATGAAATTCTGCCGATGCTGCTGCTTCTGCGCGATATGTATTTCAAGCATTAGCCAAAATTAGCGATTCATAAATTATAATGGATGCTACCACCTTCGAAAATAGCGGCATTATCGAAAAGTCGTATTGGCGGTCACGCGTTATCTCCTACATATGAATGGACTTCAAGTGCTCTCCAAAGCCTAATCTCAAGTCAATCCTAAGCCCCCAAGTAACAATCAGCTTCCTTAGAAGTTATGACACATTCTCCGACTATGATATTGAGAAATCACGGTGCTTCACTTTCTAGTCATCGAGCTCTAATCCACCGGTTTACAGTCAGTTTGATAGTTGTAAATTGCCTCGCATACTTACATTTTAAACAACTCCAGATCCGTTACGACAACTAAAACTAACTATCGTTAGCAAAACTTACTACTGCATCACCAGCTTCAGGATAACATTGTAAATGGTGTTCCAAAAAGTGGGCCAAGAACAGATCCCTGCGGTACTCCTTCAGTTACAATGTATTCCTTGTGTGTCTTTTGTATCGTAATTTAAAGCACGGCATGAAAAGTAGCTTTTAATTATCGTGGCGTGGTGGTCGGCTACAGCACATAGCGGCGTAAATGAAGTTTCGTCGATAAACATATCAGGGACAGGTGTCTGACGCATTTCCCGTTACACCAAAACCAACATGCCTATCAGACGGGGAAATCATGTGAATCAGTACTACACCATTTAGTTGGGAAGATTGAGACCACACTAGAAATCAAAGAAATAGGGCTCGCGGCCTTCCTAGATATAGAGGGGGCCTTCGACAATACTTCCTTTGAATCTCTTGTACACGGCGCCTCTAGTCATGGAGTTCAAAACACCTTATGTCGGTGGATAAAATCGATGCTCCAAGGACGACAAGTACATGCAAAATTATTCGGCGAAACCATGTATACAGCTGTCCTCAAAGGATGCCCACAGGGGGGTATACTCTCACCTCTCCTGTGGAACTTTGTAGTGGACAGCCTACTGGTCCAGCTAAACAACACTGGCTTCTATACCCTAGGATACGCCGATGACATCAGTATCCTGATAAGGGGAAAATTTCCAGGAGTTCTTTCTGAACTCATGCAACAAGCTCTGACCCAAGTGGAGGATTGGTGTAGGAGGGTAGGCCTATCGGTCAATCCCGCCAAAACAACACTAATAGCCTTCAGTCGCAAACACAACTTGGAAGAGCTCAGTGCTCCTACATTATTCAACCAACAACTGCAGTTTACCACGGAAGTAAAATATCTGGGAATCACCCTGGATAACAAACTCACGTGGAACAAGCAGCTGCAAAACACAATTGCAAAAGGCAAACAGACCCTATATGCGACAAAAAGAGCAATAGGGAAAACGTGGGGGTTAAAACCACGAATGATACACTGGATATACGAAGCTGTAGTCAAACCCCGTCTGACCTATGGCTCGATAGTCTGGTGGACCAAAATCAAGCAAAAAACAGCAGCAGCGAAGTTGGGATCAGTACAGAGACTGGCCTGCGCAAGCATAACCGGCGCCATGCGCAGTGCACCAACTTTAACTCTAGAGAAACTACTAGACCTGCCACCACTGGACCTCACAATCACAGAAGAGGCAAGACTTGCAGCGTACAGACTCCAATCATCGAACATGTGGACACCACAAAGGACAGGACACTGTACGATTACAGAAACTATTGCAAACCCAATCCTAGATATGGGCAGCGACTATACCCCGGCCATGTACACCTTCGACTCCAATATCCAAACCTCAACGGTTAGGGAAGACTGGAGTAAATGGAACGACAACCATCTATCAAATCACATCGTGTGGTACACGGATGGGTCGAAGACAGACGAAGGAACAGGGGCAGGAGTTTATACTAAAACCAACAACTATTGTATCTCCAAACCCCTAGGTCAATATACAACTGTGTTCCAGGCAGAACTTATAGCCATAAACCTTGCAGCGGGGGAGAGTACTCGAAAATACCAATAAGACCATATTTATTCTCTCCTATAGTCAAGCTGCTATAAAAGCCATTGCAAATCCCAAAACAACCTCTAAATTGGTTTGGGAATGTCAACAAAATC
Organism: Microchrysa polita; assembly: GCA_949715475.1. Lineage (NCBI taxonomy): Eukaryota > Metazoa > Arthropoda > Insecta > Diptera > Stratiomyidae > Microchrysa > Microchrysa polita. The sequence goes on from OX454419.1 coordinate 51,528,528, forward strand.
TCAAAAACCTAGCTACCCGGAACAAAGTAACTCTAAAATGGGTGAAGGGACATAAGGGGATCGAAGGAAATGAGAAAGCGGACGCCCTTGCAAGAGAGGGTTCCGAACTACCCTTAACTGGTCCTGAACCTGCAATCGGAATCAGTAAATCTACTGCCAGAACCGTTGCTAGACGATGGACCGAGGATAAATTCCAAAATCGATGGAGACTAGCTGAAGGGCTCAGGCACAGCAAGCGTATGCTGGAATCTAACTGGCAAACCAACTGCACCGAAGCCTTCAGTCTAAGTAAAACGAACCTCAGGGCAGTGACAGGCCTTATAACCGGTCATTGTACCCTACGAAAACATCTGCATACAATTGGGATCTACACACAAGACCCACTATGCCGCCTCTGCAACGAAGACGAGGAATCAGCCTCGCACGTTATCTTCGAATGCCCCGCTCTTATGAGCTGGAGACAAAATTTCTTTGGGGCTCAAACTACCACAATGGGTGCACCCAAAGTAAACCTGGTTAGCTTTCTTCTAAGCCTCATACGAAGGACAGAGCTCTTAACCTGAAACGTTCTCGCTAAGATGGGATATACAATAAGCCAGCAGGCTGCAGTATTGGGCGCAAGCAGCCCAACCTATCTCAGCGCCATATCCATCCATCCATCCATCCACCCCCAGTTTTCGGAAATAAACGCGTTTTGATCACCGAATGGTCATCGAGCGCTGAAAGATTTTTTTTCCTCAGCACGCGGCTTTCCAGTGTAGTAATTCAAGCATCTCCGCCTAATATACGAACACATACGCTCCTAGACGAAGTGCGCATGCTAGTTTTAGCTCTTCAGAGTACATTTCCTTCCATGAGAGACCCATCAGTTAAGAAAGCCATATCGCGTAGATGCTCCTCGTGTGTCCTATCCTCTTCTATGAGAGTGTTGTGATATCTTTCGACTACCCTAAATCTACTCATACCATCTAAAGGCATTTGAGTCTCCCTAATATTATTATGAACAATATCCAGGATCCACTTTTGACGTCCATTGCTATCAAAGTACCACATGCCATCGCTTTCCATTCTTATTGCTGTAAGCGCGGCACTTTGCTTTATAAACAAAAAATCCAGCGACGGTGATCCCAGTAATATCTCCATACCATGCGCTGGCGTGGTTCTCATTGCACCACATTCTATGTGTTGAATCCCATCCAGCCGTTGCCACGTATATTTCTTGATACTCTTGAAACACCAGACCACTGCTGCATACGATAGAATGGGTCTAAGCATCATTTTATAGATCTAGTGTGCCGCTTTCGGTGAGATACCCCACCTACGTGCACACACTCTCTCTCTTGATGTAAGATCCTTGCTGCTTTTGTGGTTTTCGTCAACATGAGGATTCCAAGTAAGTTTTGGATTTAAGGTTACACCTATATACTTAATCTCTTTGGACATGGGAGTTATATTACATCTTTTCTTTTTCGAGTAAAGGCTATAGTACTTGACTCGCTAGCATTTATGGTTATGGCTCTTGTTCATTCACCATTCTTCAGTTGTTTTGAGAGCTGGCCTCATGCAACTTTGGAAAGTGTCCATGAACTTACCACTTACCATAATAGCTAAGTCATCAGCGTATCCTACTGTGTGAACGCCCATCGAGTACAGTTTCCAGAGAAGAGAGTCTACGGTGCTGTTCCACAGTAGAGGTGAAAGTACTCCTCCTTGACTGCCTTCCCCTTATTCTGGCACAACCATTACTAAGATTTACTGATCTCTCACTAAGCATCGAGTCGATCCACGCTATTATCAGTGGCATTTCTTAGTTTGCTATAAGAGACCTTATCAAAGCACCCTAGTTAGTTACAGTCACAGTAATTTTCCATTCCAATCTGTCAACTTGTATGGAAAATGAATGTGACGGTGAGTGATGACTGAAAAAAGAGGATCGACCTTTATAGACCTGAAGAAAATCACAATACGCTGTTGTTCGTGTCGAACGTTGACTCGCGCAGCATTTACACGATCTTCTCGATCCAACAATAGTTTTCTCCCCGATTAATGGGCGAACTCTTTCTTCATCTACATAATTCTCCCAGCGAGCTCTCGGTCATCCACGCAACCTCGATCCGTCAATTCGTTGTGCGTTCATGACCTTCTTTGGCATGCGATTATCGTCCATTCGTTGTACATGCCCCGCCCATTGCAAACGTTGAAGCTTCATGATTTTCAATACTTCCAGCTTATCGAACAATTGATACAACTCGCGGTTGTACCGAATGCGCTCTCGCTCGCGAACGGCCCCAAAAATTCACCGAAGGACCTTTCGTTAGAATCTGTCCATGTTTCGCAGCAATAGCATAGCACGGATGATCGTTTTATACACGCAGAGCTACGTGTTCCTGTGCGCATGCTTCGAGTTAATAATTGGAAGGACCGAGAAATATGTCTTATTGGCTAGTTCTATCCGTCGCTTAATTTCGTCGTCGATTTCGTTGGCGTCCTTTTCCTCTTTCTTGGCATGGAGCAGTTTCATTCTATTGACAGTTAACTGAACCTACATGAGACAGATTTTCTATGGACGATGCATCATGGAAACTTCTCGTTGACCATTCCACAATTGGAGCTCTCGTTATAACTGTAAAGAGTTTGTTTTCTACCGAGAATAAAATTCCCTGATGGTCGCTAGCTTGCCATAGTTGGAACCAACGAGGTCAATAGCGGATCCCATAGTTTTTCTTCATTCCATATGTGTTACCACGTTTACTCTCTGACCAGTTTTCATCGATATTACGACCACATTTGGCATCTGAAAATCTATACATTTATGAGTCACATGTGACTCATGCGGCAGTGAGAGCGAGCGCCTTAGCATCGTTTGTAGCTTTATCAGCCTCGAAAATTTTGGCTGGGTTAATTCTTGCTCGATTATCTTGTCGTTCTATTTTTTCACGAGCAGTGTGTGTGTAGCCTTAACAAAGCTCTCACCACCGTGTTTCACCAGTTCAGCTGGAATCTTGTCAGCGCCACGCGCTTAATTAAGTTTTAATGATTGCATGGCAGGATCAACTTCTTCTACTGTAGGGGTGGGATGGGAGTGCCTAAATCAGCCATCCGCTCTAGAACTACTTTGGTGGGGATGTTCGATTGAACATTGAGAAGCTCTTCGAAATGTGAGGCCCAGCATTTATTTACGCTTTCGATGTCGCTGATGTTGCCATCCTCATACTTACAGAGGCTTGTCCTGGGTTGATATCTACTTTTTATTGAATTAATTAGCTTGTACGCTTGTCTACTGTTCATACTGGCTATTCTTTGGTTAATTCGCATCACCCGCTCGTCAAGATGCTTACGTTTCTTACGTCTAATTAACCTATTCGAAATTCGTCGAAGCTCGGTTTATTGTTTTTTTTTTTCTAGTTGCGGGTAGGGTCCATTGACGATATGCTTCTTTTTTTTTGCCTCTACAGAATTTTTGGCATTCTTTGTCAAACCAATAATTTCGGGCTCACCGGGCTTTAAAAACTACCCGTACAACCTTCTCGGAGTACACCTTTGATGGTGTATTTGAGTTTATCCCAGATTTCAAGGGCACCCGGTTCAATTTGCCTTCCCTTTGCCGCCTTCAATTTGTCAACCGCAAATTTTTTGCCGGTGCCGAATTATGCACAGGGGGCAAAAGAGTTCTCCATGTGTTTTCCGCGCGGGCGCCCCCTGGTAACGGTAGTGGGTAAAACCTCTAACGGCTAAGTCAAATCATCTGATGCGACATTTGGATGAAGCACCGCTGCGCCTGACTGCTGTATTTACATCTGCAGCGTCTCAGGTTACTTAACGTGATAGGTGACAGAAAACGTCCAACTCAACCACTAAAGCAGCATCTTCGAGGCATGCCCATGATGGCCTTTACTAAACGATTAAACCCTATCATGGTTTAGCGATGTGCCGACAACTCATCCTAAGAAAAACTTCAAGTCAAGAAACCAGAAACAAAAGCCTCGGATTGGACGGATACAAAACAACGACGACCCCGCAAACGAACAACTGATTACTCTTTCAGATCCTGGAATGTACGCTCCCTGAATAGACCGGGGGCCTTAAGGGCCCTCCTGGATCAGGTAGAACAATACAAGCTGAGCATTGTTGCAATCCAGGAAACTAAATGGCTCAAAAGCGAGATTAACGACCTCAATTCGCACACTATTTTTACTAGTGGTAAAGAGGAGGGCAACAAGGAGTTTGGAGTAGCTTTCATCGTGAATAAGCAGCTCAAGGACCACGTTATCGGCTTCAAACCCATCAACGAGCGGCTATGTGCGATCCGCATTAAGACCCGTTTCGCTAATCTCTGGCTCATTAATGCGCATGCCCCTACAGAAGTAAAATAATACGCGATTAAGGACGAGTTCTACAACGACCTAGAAACACTCTTCGACTCACTTCCACCAAACGACGTCAAGCTGCTGCTAGGAGACTTTAACGCCAAAGTCGGAAACGAAAGCTGGCATAGGGGAAATACTGGAGGTCATAGCCTCCACGACGAAAACAACAACAACGGTCAGCGACTTATCGACTTCGCGAGCGGCAGAAACTTGGTCATAAGCTCTACATGCTTCCCTCATCGACGAATCCATAAGCAGACCTGGAAGTCTCCAGATGAATACACCGTGAACCAGATCGACCACGTACTGATCAGCAAGAGATGGGCTTCTAATGTCCTAGACGTTCGATCCTATCGAGGAGCCAACTGCGATCACCGACTATTTGGTGAAGACGACCTACAGGTGCAGAATCTCTTCGGTGCACCTAACCTAACGAGAATCAACCCTGCCAAGATCTTCGAGGTTGACAATTTGATTAGATGATGCCACGGCGGCTGCGTATACTACAGCACTTGAGGAAAAACTGTCGCCCATGCTTGATAACATCAATAATCTAGGCATCCATGAGTTCTGGGAGGAGCTCAAAGACAGCATCAAGGGGGTCGCAGAAGAGGTCGTGTGCTATAAAGGCCGGCGCAGACGAACAGACTGGTTCGACGACGAATGCAGGGCCTCGATTGAGGCGAAAAATGAAGCCTATCGCCAATACACACAACGCGCATCCCGAGCCAATAAAGAAAGATACAACGAACTTCGGCGAGTATCTAATAGGTTAATTAGATGTAAGAAACGCAAACATTTTGACGAGAAGTTACAGCAAATAAACCAAAGATTAGCCAGTAAGAACATTAGACAGGCGTACAAACTTATAAATAATATCAAGAACGGAGATCAACCCAGGACAAGCCTATGTAAGGACAAGGATGGTAAAATCATCAGCGACATCGAAAGCGTTAACAAACGATGGGCCTAGCATTTTGAAGAGCTCCTCAATGCACCATCAACATCCCCCGCGGAGCCAGCTCTTGAGCAGTTAGCCGAACCAGGCCCTCCCGTTCTACCCCCAACAGTAGAGGAGGTGAGTCTTGCCATACAGTCGCTCCAAAATAATAAAGCGCCCGGCGCTGACGAGATCCCAGCAGAACTGCTGAAGCATGGTGGAACGTGCCTGACCAACGCTGTACATGTGCTAATGCTGAAAATATGGAACGACGAGGTAATCCCCGAAGATTGGCACAAAAGCATAATCTGCCAATCCACAAAAAGGGTGACAAGCTGAAGTGTGAGAATTACAGGGGCATATCATTAGTTTGTACGGCCTATAAGATATTATCTAAAATTCTTGAAAAGAGAATTAATCCGTACGCAGAACGAATCATTGGCGAGTATCAAGGCGGCTTCAGACCTGGTCGATCAACGACCGATCAGCTTTTCACAGTGAAGCTACTACTCCAAAAGTGCTGGGAATATAAAATCGACTTATACCAAATCTTTGTCGACTTCAAGCAGGCATACGACAGTATCGATCGAAGTGTACTGTACAACATTATGCTGAATTTTGGTATACCGGCAAAGTTAGTGCGACTCATAAGGATGACGATGACTAATACAGTCTCGCAGGTCAAAGTGCAGAACCGACTCACTGACCTATTTGAAACTCGTACTGGACTCAAGCAGGGCGACGGGCTGGCGCTGACGCTCTTCAACCTTGCTTTGGAGTATGTAATTCGAGCCATGAATATGGACAGCAGCGGAACGCTACTCATCAAGTCGACTCAATTTAGCGTACGCCGACGATATCAACATCATGTCTCGAAGGTTGGGTGATGCAGAAAGCCTCCTGCATAACGTCAATAACGCCGCAAAGGAAGGGCATGTTCTGCTATCCGCTTTAATAGGGGGAACTTTTGTGTTTCCGATATTTTCCGCTATATGTCCGCTATGTATATGGCGGACGGTAAGATAAGTGTCGCTAGTGTCGATAACAAGAACAAGAAAATTCTTCTTGCGAAGCTGATAGCGTAATGTTCCAAGGACGCCAACGAAACCGACGAAATTAAGCGACGGATACAACTAGCCAATAAGACATATTTCTCGGTCCTCCCTATAATTAATTCGATACTTGCGCACAGGAACACGAAGCTCCGCGTGTACAAAACGATCACCCGACCCGTGCTATGTTATGGCTGCGAAACATGGAGCCTTACCCAAGCCTCCGAAATTTTGCTAGACCGATTCGAACGAAAGGTCCTTCGGCAAATTTTCGGGGCCGTTCGCGAGCGAGAACAATGGCGTATCCGATACAACCATGAGTTGTATCAATTGTACGATGAGCTGGAAGTATCGAAAATCGTGAAGCTTTAACGTTTGCAATGGGCGGGGCATGTACAACGGATGGACGACAATCGCATGCCAAAGAAAGTTATGAACGCACAACGAATTGACGGAGCGAGGTTGCGTGGACGACCGAGAGCTCGCTGGGAGAACTCCGTAGGTGAAGACGCCCACCAGCTGCTGGGCTTCCGTAACTGGAGGACAAGGTCACGTAACCGCGACAATTGGAGGTCAACGATTCAGGCGGCCAAGGCCCGACGTCGGGCTATCGTGCCACATTGATGATGATGAATTATGCACCGTCGAAATTCTGCACCTATAAGTCGCCTTCACCATGTAGTGGTCAGAATCGATATTTGCTCCACGATAGGATCGAACATCCATTACGCTCGATGCCTATCTCTTGCAGATGAGGGCGTGGTTAATTTGGTTGCCGGTATGCTGATCTGGAGATCTCCAGGTCTGCTTGCGAATGCGCCGATGTGGGATCGTCGTTGAGTTATATCCTTCTAATCAGTCCAAGTTGCTTGATATGATTTTTTTTCTAAGGATGAGTTGTATGGCTGGTGTAGTGGTTAGTGCGCGCACCTTCGGATCATAGGTGAGGGTCATGGGCGAGTCTCTATCACCGTGATCGAATTCGGACTTACGACCCATGTGACGAACTATGATCTCACTCAGATGTTAAACGAGTACCCACTTATGTCAATAAATAACACTGCTGAGCGTGCTGTTGATCTCGGCACCTCAACAAAAAGCAGCTAAGATCTTGGTGGTTGACTATTCGATTTTTGTCACCTTATTACGTTTAGTTGCCTGAGACGCTGAGGTTGTTAATACAGCACTAAGGCGCAGCAGTGCTTCTTCCAAATGTCATATCAAAAATTAAAGGACTTAGCCGTTAGCGGTTTTTCCCACTACCATTATCAGAGGCGCCCACAGTAAGATATGGAAGAAGGCGTTCCACTGATGCAATCTGGTTTAGTCTTTTTTTTTTTATTATATTCTCCAATCAGCAATATTCAATGTTCATTTAATCCTTAAATTTAAATTATCACATCCCCCTAACATACATCAATCCTCCCGCAATACCTAATTGCAAATTCATCCTCTGCACTTAACTGATAAGGACCCTATCTCCCTGCACTCGTGCAGACGACACTATCATAAATTCAAGGATTACACGTGGATTTATGTCATGAATAATTACCTCGGCTGCACTACGACACACTCCTTTCAGACCTGAAATCAGCTCATCCCAAAGCGCGGACGTGATTTGTTCATTTTGCCAGCCACCATTGGGATCGTCGCGACTATACCAAACTTGACCCGAGATGAAGGCTTTACAAACTTTCCCGTTGTACGGGGCACAATATCCCTGTTCGTCGTCATTATTGTTGTTGTTGTTGTTGTTGTGTTTGTCACCACTAGTGCCGCCCGCAACACTCGCACTTGCACCACTTCCAACACTCTCGTAGTCCTCATCATTCAGTGCACTGCCCGACCTTTGTGATCCTTGCGACAAGTCAATGAACACCGCACAAATTATGCACAAAGTAATCAGCCAACGACACCACCATGAAAATGTTGACATTTTGTCGATTTGCACTGTCAATTTCACTTTGCAAACACTACGCGTATTTGTGTTTGCAGCGGGGCTAATTGTACAATACCGAATTGTACGTTTTTAATTCACGAAAATGGTGAAAAACATGTTTTTTCTTTCACTGGTGTGGTCCTCACAAGTTTAGAACTTTTGACATTTTATGACGCCATTTTCGATTTTTATGAAGTTGGTTCCGATTGGATAGTGACGGCAGATGTATGATTGAGGGTGGCAATGCTGTAAGTGAAGCGAAAACTGGATGAAAAACAAATTATAATTCCATACCATTTATGAGACTTCACGAAAATGTTTCAAATTATATATTGGCTTAAGTTTAGTAATAAAGAATCGAATTATCAATACCAAAATCATTCAAAACAACAAATTGAATTTTGTCCACTTGAAGACATACTTGGCAGCACTGCTCCTAGTTTTTCGCCGCGATTATTCAAGTTGCGGCTGCCATCTTGACAGGGCCGCTGAAACGAAGCCGCTTGTCAAAACAAAAAACCGCGAGTCTTTTCCATCCCAAAAACACGATAAATGTTAACTTCTTTCTAATTTACCCGAAAAATCAAATCGGTTTTGTGCTAAAATGACAACATCGGACTTTAAAGAGAGCAAAGACAACAAGGAAAATGGACCCGGAGAAGATTCCGTGAGTAGCACAACAAAGGGATCGACGACGACGACGACGGCGGCAAGCGCAAAGAAGCAAAGCGGTCGCCCGGATTTCGTTTATGACTTACGCGATCGCGAATCTTTCTACAAAGATCTGCAAACATTTCACGAAAATCGCAGGTAAGCTGAAATTCTAGTCTACCCGGTGGGAGTATTTTCAAATTTCGTTGTTTCTTGTATTACAGCACGCCCATAGTGCGGTTCCCCAAAGTCAATGGCAAAGAGGTTGACCTGCATCAACTGTACGCCGAAGTGGTGAAGCGCGGCGGCTGGCTAAAAGTCAACATACGTAACGAATGGGATGAACTGTTGCACTTGTTGGGTGTCGATCAAAAGTGCGTGAATGCATCGGTGGCGCTGAAGCATATTTACACGCGCTATTTGGATAAGTATGAACGACTGCACTTTTTGGGCGAGGATCCGGATCGTGTGGACGAGCCGGACGATGAGAGTAGTCGGCATAAGAAATGGTCTACGAAAACGGTGCCCACCGTACCGATGACCTACAATCACAGTCAGCATCAGCTCACCGAACAACTGCGGGTCATGCACAAGCTGTCCACGGACATTTACAAACCCTCGGAATATGATAAGCTGATATTGTCGTTGATGTCGGCGCTGCCGAATGAGCAGGACTTTGCGATTAATGTTTGCACGTTGATGGCCAACGAGGGACAGCACACGTTGAAGTTGGATCATTGCCCGAAGTTGGTGGATGTGTTGATAGCGCACTGTGGCGTGTTCGGACATTGTAAGTATGCAAAATTGTGTAGTACAGATCTTCGTTGATATTGAGGAGGTTTTCGATAGTGTGAACCGGAATTTTATTTTGGGCGGTATTGTGCAAGAGCGGCTTCCCAAAGAAGTTGTGGCTATTTTTAGATAAACTTACGAAGAGGCTCATTTACTAAACCTGAACTATCCTGTCGAGATTTGCCCACCCTCGGCGGCTTCCGACCTGGTCGTTCTATAACTGATCAACTCTTTTCAGTGAAGCTATTACTGCAGAAGTGTTGAGAATTCAAATACCAAATCCTTGTCAACTTTAAGCAGACACAAAAGTATCGATGGCAGCGTAGATTCTAAGCCTGCTGAAGAGGTTGGCAATGAAGACTGCCTCTCTCGTGGTCCTACTGGCAACCATTGCATATTGCATTTTGCAATTGCAATTCAGCCTCTCCGGGGCGGACCAAACCCGTTTGCTACAACAAACATCCAAGAGTTGCCAAAAACCCTCCCTGGCAAGAGCCTCGAAGGTCTCGATGCAGGAAGGTTGTGTATGTCTGTGTATATGTATGGACTCGTTATATATATGTTTTTTCGTCATATTGGGAGCATCACATCTCGGCCCGGCTGCTCTCAATTCTTCTTTTACGCGCCGGCATTGAAGCAAATCTAGGCCCTGTCTTGGTATGGATGTGTAGTTTCTGCAACCGACGTATCGGTTCTAATGCCAGGTCACTTCAGTGTAGTTGCTGTATTAGATGTAGTTTCAGACGGTACGGCGGAATTGCAAGCCATCTCAGTTTCATCAGGGAGCACCAATATTGAAATTTTTAATATCTACATACCACCACATTCTGCTGTACAAACTACCATTTCGATATTGGTCCTCTTCTTAATGGAGAGCACAGGATCATTCTTGGTGACTTCAATGCCCATCATGAACTCTGGCATTCCGCGCTTCACAACGATGCCAGGGGTCAAGCTATCGCCGAATCTCTGGACGCATCAGGTTTCTGTACCCTCAATGAAAACTCTCCAACCCGTGATGCAAACAATTGTATTAGCTCACCAGACATTACAATTGTCAGCGCTAGCCTAATTAGTGAGACCTCTTGGGAAACACTTACTGGTTCCCTCAGATCACCTCCCAATCATAGTCAATTGACAAACCAGCTGACCTGACCAAGTCAGAGAAGCGAACTTTTGTCAATCACAAAAAAGCTGATTGGGAAGGTTTCAAAACATTCACGTCATCGAAGTTCTTCGCGCTTCCCCCTCCCACCAATATACACAAGGCCGAACGGAACATTAGGAGCGTCATTGCCAAAGCTGCGGCACGGTTCATCCCTGCAGGGCGCATTCCAAAGGTTCGTCCAAACTTCCCAACAAGTGCCGCAAGGTTAGCTGATGAACGTGACAACATTAGGCGCGCTAACCCTGGTGACCCCAGAATTCGGGAGCTCAATATCCAAATACAGCGACAAGTTAAAGACTCCACCTCGAACGATTCTTCTTAGTCAAGTTGTTTGTGTAACGAGTGGATGATGGGTGCATTCGCTATGCTAAAAGGTGTTACTTGTCGGTGGCGTGTAATTCACATTCCGTCGGCAACATCCCCTTTCGTCTGGCTTCCTCACTTTTAAAACGACAACACGTCCAACGCTCCTTTGTGTTTTCACACTTCCGTCGCTTAGTAAAATGTCGACCGTCCTTACGAATTTGTCAGGGCAGTGGTGCAACCTAATTATTCGACCCTTCTTCCAAGCTTTGCGTGCGGTTTCTGGCTCTGAAAGACCCACGACGACCCAGCTAAATGGGATTCTCGTGCTTTGTCCATTTTGTCGTCGCATAATAGTTGGCAAATACTCCTTTTTCCAGCTTTGCCGAAACTTTCCGCCGAAGTGGTGTGACTGTCGAGCCTTTGAATGAGGAACTCTGTCACTTCCGTCGACTTCACCAACTGCTTGGGCGTCGAAGCCACTACTACCAAACAGTGTGTGGTTCGGCGTTACGTCGATTCATATCCAATTCCGCCTGTATTAATGCTCCCCGAAGGTGTTCTCAGCTGGTGTCTTCGCTTGCAAGGAAATTTGTGCGACTTTTTGATTGACTTGCTAAGATGCATCCAAGCACCTCCCATCTATGGTAAATACGCTGGGATAAATTTCCACTCAGTACTAAGCTGATCTGCAACGGCTTTCCCCTATTTATCTAAAGTCTCCTTCAAGTCCTTGATGAGCTGATTTCGCGCGCCTATGAAGTTAATTCCATTGCCACTCAACAGAACCTTTATTTGCATTCTTCTTGTTTGAAGGCTTCGTATGGTGAAGATGACTTGAAGCAATGAGCGGTTTGTTGAATAGCTCCAAGTAAACCGTTCGATAAACAAGACAAGATGTGCTGCGTCCTTGCTTCACCGAGTGGGGGTATAAGCAATCGACTCCTGCAAATGAAAAAGCCTTCTCACCGTACTGTAATCGCTCGTCTGGCAAGATTCCTATTGGCGGGTGAACCGGCTTTGCTTTTCCTGTTGACATTGTTGACAATTGGCTGCAACTCGTCGAACGGCTGAGCGCACATTAACGATTCAGGCTCTATTCCTTACGTCCGCGATAATGGTCTCTTCAATGGATGCTTGTTTGGCAAGAAAGCCGGATTCCGCGCAGTATATGAAGTGACACAACGTATGACACCGTCCTTTCCCATGAATGGACAGAAATCGTTCCGTTTGCTATGGTCTGCTACCCTTCCTCGTTCTTGAAGATCCTGAGCCTCCTCGGGATATGCTTCCAGTTGGATCAGTCTGAACAACTGGTCCTCAACTCGTGCCCGTTCCCATAATGGAATAGAATTCGGGTTTTCGTGGGCTGTTTTCTGACATGCGTCGTTGAATCGATTAATCCATGCAATAACGCGGCAGAAGACCATCCAATCTGCTTGATACTGAGCTCGGACATCTTTAAGTGATTAGATAGATAGATAGATATATAATTCATTTATTTCAACAATTTTGATAATATAAACAATCAAGTTAACATAAAAATGAAAAAAAAAAATGCATGAGATTGAAAACTCGGCTGCAGAGGAATTGAAAAAATTATACAAAGTCATTTCTATAATTTAGCGCGTGCTTACAATATTTATAGAGATTGGTCCAAATGGAACCATTTAATACTTGATTATCGCTCCGAGTTACATCCGCGTATGATGAAACTTGCATTCCCAAAACATGTGTAGAGTTCCTGATTTTAATCCACCAATCAACATCGTCTTCTACAGACACAATTGCTATTTTTCTTACTAGGCGACATTCGGGCATAGTTGCAATTTTAAGCTTATATACAGTGATGAAAGCCCGGTTTCCATCGAAATCGTATAATTTGGTGTATTCTTCGGCAATCGAAATGTTTTCTTTATGAAGAAACGTAGCAACTTCTTAACCGGTTCGTACTGGTTAAATCCCCAGGTTTGTGCGCCTGGAACATAATGGATCTTGCAACTGATATAAAAACTTTGTATTTTCTACTGTGCGCAATTTGCTGATTCGCGAATATATTTTTCCATGTTAAGTTGATGGCGCTTAAAGAAGATTTCAGTTTTTCTTCCAAATGTAGTGACATGCCGAGATTTGCAGTAAGTATCATTCCTAAATAGGGATATTCTTTGACAACTTCAACGGGTGTAGCATTAAAGATCCAGTAACCTTGCATTCTTCAAAAATTATTATTTTAGTTTTATTGATGTTGACTTTAAGCGACCATTGCGAGCAATACTCTTCTAGCTGTGTAAGCATCGACTCTGGGCGACTCACTTAACTTCACAATATCATCAGCATACATTAGAATTTTGACTACCACACCACCGATACGTAGGCCTCCTTGTATGAATTCGACGATATCATTAATGAATAACATGAAGAGCAGTGGGCTAAGCACCTCGCCTTGAAGAACTCCTGATTTAGACATCTTTAAGTGTCCGGAATGTATATTCTAAATGCTTGATGCTATGAGTCATGACCATATCCTACTTGTCGCGTTGCATGTTAGAAATAGACCAACTCTAGATGGGTCCTTAATACCATCGCAACGTCTCTTCAATAGGGGATGGTCTGGTGGCTTGGTCCGGGACGTTGTCTTGTGTGTAGATTTCAGAATTTCTCCAATGCGTGCGACGACGAATGATTTGAATGTGATCATTTCATCGAGGATATCAACATGAAGACTCATTTGGAGTCGGAAAGAAACATTACTCTGTCGATCTTGAAGGTATGCAGCTTCTGAATAGTGCTTGCTACTCTGACGCCCAATATTGCTGCCTGCAATTGCAACTGCGTTTTTATGAATCGTGGTTTTATAGGTGCGAAACGGGATTTAGCCATCACCAGACTAATGCGGATGTTGCCATCATCTATTTCAAAACGAAACTAAGCCGCTGTCTTAAATGCCTCAGAACTCAGATGCGTGTATTTGTGGATATTAAGGATATTTTCGATTCCACGGTGACATCTGACGAATAATGGCGAGGAATACGAAGTTTCGAGACGTGTTTCACAGTTGTAATAAATTATATTCTATTCTCCTTCGGATCAGAGGGAACTGGGTCATCCCAATCAATTCCGGTTTTTCAAATAAGACTAATGTGAAGTCGTCCGTCACAGGCTCCCAGTACATGCCTAAAACTCATGTGTCTGTCTCAGCATCGAATCCGCTGACAATGACAATGATTTAACAAAAATATTGGATAATTCGTCAGACCCAGTGTCACCATCTGCCTTCAAAGTATCCTTAATAGCAGCTACTTCAACTGGACATATTGTGAACTCAGGAATCAGGGGAGGAGATGAACGATTAGCAGGCAAGTTAGAAAGCGAAGGCTTAGCGGGAGTAAAAGTAGATGCAAAGAATTTAGCAAACAACCCACAGGCTTCTGCTGGAGTGATGGCTGGCTGTAGAGCCATCAAACACTAAATTCAGGCGCGAACTAGAGGAAGATTTTAATGATCGTATATACGACTAAAATGGCTTCACTTGATTGGCCGCTATATTTAAGAAGTAACTTTTCATTGCGGTATGCGTGATGCGCTTAGCTTCACCACGAGAGCGTTTAAAGTTAAAGAGAGTAAGGGAAGAAGGTGAACGCTTCCACTTGGTGCGAACTTAATCTTTTTTACGTAGTGCGTTAGCAACTGCTTGAGTAAACCAAAGGAAATTCTTACTTTTTTCCCTGAAAAAAGTGGAGTGAATCGGGAGATCGTTGAACTTTCCATAGCTTGATCACAGTACATATCAGCAAAAAATGGGGACCAGTTTACTAATTGCAACTCAGCAGATATAGAATTGTGATCCGCTTTGCGATAGTTAAATCGACAAACAGTTAAATTATGCTTAGATGACGCTAAAGGAAGTGCAAGTTCAATACACAAGGGAGGATGATGAGGGTCACGATACGACGTAACGAAAGAGGAAAATTTTAAAAAGAAAACTTCACAAACTTTGATTGCAGAGTTACAGGGAACGTTTACGCATGCAACAGCATGCAATTTTATTGTTGGTTTCGACGCGAGCGCCGCGAATTATTTCAAAAGAGCTTCCGTTGAACAGGTTGAAATGTTTTAACAAGTTCCCCCGGGAGCCAGAAGTCTACAGAGAGCAAATTTTCATAATTCGATGATATGCAAATTTTAAAAGAAGCAACGATGCGATCCTGAATGTTATTCGCCATAAGTTTAATGCAGCTGAGCGAGTTCGGTCTGTGGCCAAGCTTAGCGCAGATATATTTCTCCATATGCTCCGCAGAGGTGTTGTAGGCCACGCGAGAAAGGTTCTTCCTGATGCTTCGTTGTCCGGTAGAGACGCCAGATAATTCCCTGCAGGAAGATGCAACTGAAGCGTTCGATAGTTCCGTAGGCACCACCAAAGCGGTTAAATCATCCAATGCCGAAGAAAAGTGCGAATGGAAAGCATTAAGCTCCATTGAAAGACTGGCGACAATTATTGAGCGGATTTCAGTTTCAAAGCATAGTTGGTCATAGAAGTGGATCTGCATTTCGAGCAAAACCAATATAGACCAGTAGCTGCAGCACTTAATACACTGCCCTGGTGCACTCCGACATTCACCAGAAATTCTTCTGATTCAATCGGTTGCAGACAGTGTATGAGGTGTTAACTTTATAGCCCTATAGTTGTTGAGTTTTGTAAGTAAGTAAGTAATTTGACAAATATGCCGAATTAAAATCTCGGTTCTCTTGACGTATCGAGGCGATTTTATCGTAGTGGCCGGTGGAGGATATCATTCTTCTGACTGGTTGCCATAAACACGCAATTATTTAACTTGATGTTGAACCCTAGCATTTTAGAGCTCTCGCGTTATTTTTGAGAGCCTTCCTAATGCGGTTGACGTTTTAAATGGACGGCGCAGAATCGGATGTTTCCATCTAATTATTTGACGTGAATGGTAGGGATACGGATGGGATTTTTGTTTCTGTGTTCATTAACAGTTTCTTCTTCTTCTTTTAGCGGTGTTCATTAACAGTTTCCCAATGTCCGCCATGAAGCAACACTGATCTTCTAACTTCTTTTGCAACACCTTTTGTTGCCTCTGAAATCAATCTGTAGCCTCTGTAAATCGCGCTCTGCTGCCACTTAGAGATACACAAGAACTGATGTTGAACTTCGCGGTCCGCCTTCACGGACTCGCACTCAGCCTGAACCATCTCGAAAAACTGTTTCTGAAGATGAACGCCTTGGTTATTTTTCGCTTGGATGGTACACCAATACCGCCACTGGCGGTCTTACTGTTTCCGATGGAGGTGGACTTGAAGGGCCAAAGTTGTTATTGAGGACATCCATGAAATGGTCCCTCCATCGGCCCATTTGTTATTCGTCTGTTACTAAAGCAAAAATGTATAACTACCAGGCCCGTGTGCAGGGGGGGGGGGGGGGGGTTTGGGGGTTGAACCCCCCCCCCCCCCCCCATTGGCAAATGTTGCCAGAATTTCTTATTAAATACTATTGTTCTCATAAGGCAAAAATTTAACTTCATAAAAATGTAAACTGGCGTTGTTAATTTATACCTTGCGAAAAGAATTTTCTCTCGCCGCTAGACACCATCCAGTTCCGGACAGTTCAAGCACATTCGTGGTAGAAACTCATAAGTGTTGGTATGCAATCTGAAAAGCGGTATTTTCCCTATACCGTACGTATTGTAATTCAAAGATAAATGTAACCGCGCGGCATGTGTAGATTGTAGTGGGTGAACTATTGTAGGGCATTGCAGGGGATTTGTTGTTGATTGCGACATTTCAAGGCTCTAGCTGCCAAGGTTTAGGGGTTACATCCGTCAAAAGATGAGATTTTAAGATGAAAAAATCAGCTATTGTACTCTATTCCGATTCCTTTATCAACCTCTATAGGAAAATGCATACTAATGAAATGACTCAGCATGGGTTTTAGGTAGTTTTTTTTCCCAAATTTAATTAAAATCCATTTAAAACGGCGTTACAAGCCGTGCTCTGTTGACATATTGTTCGGTTACTACTCTGTGATATAGAGATTCATAGAGAGAGAGAGAGTTTCTAAACTCGTCATGACCCGCCGCAAATTTATTATTCAGAAGAAGATGATAAGAAACATTCTTATTGTAGAATAATAAACTAACAATGCGACTAATAAGTGGTATGGCTGACAACCGTATCAAACTCCGAATTTTGTTGTCTTTGTAACGTTGACGATTACACATGCCACGCGGTAGTCGTCAACGCACCATCCTCCACTAGGAGTTAGGGTAATTCAAGGTAGGTAAAAGCCTAGGGGAACGACATGGCATCCCTATCGTAACTATGAAGAAATCCTTATTCTCCTCGTGAAATATTGCCACCAGGTTTAGATAAGATTTATACCTCAGGCTCGTCCTTTGGTATTTGGTTTACTATAATTCGGTGACTCACCCCTCGCTCCGCTCAGATCTCACACTGTCAGTCTCGCATTAAGGTACGTGTTCGTAGAGACGACTCTTGGGATGATCTCTCAGCGATCGTAGTTTTGCATCCAATTTCGAGCCATATTTGCATATTTTTGTAATGGTGTTACTTTCCATGTGTCGACCTTAACATGTCTGTATAGAAAATATGCGCGTATAGTGGTCAGAACCGATGGTTTAACTGCGATCGCTGAGCGATCATCACATGAGTCGTCTCAACGAACACGTACCTTTAGAGAATTCGCCAATATTTTTGCGAAGCAGTGCTGTTGCGAAATAGGATAAGACGAAGTGCAAGCGCAGCGAGCAGTGAGCTAATGGAAACGAATTTGTTGGATTTAGATCTCTGGCTCGTCCATACATTTACTCAAATCCTATAGCTCGTCTGTTAACTAAGATCTCGCTGTCTGTCGCGCTTTTCACAATTCGCCAAAAAGTTGATACGTAGTGCTGCTCGGAAATAGGATGAAGCGAGCGCAACAAGCGGTGAGTTAATGTCAGGCAATTTGTTAGCTTTATATTATATTTCTGACTCGTCCATACATATACTCAGACCCTGCACCTCGCCCTTTACTCCGCTCAGACCTCGCTTTATCTGTCTCGCTATTTAGTATTCGCGACGTAGTGCTGTTGCGGAACAAGGTAAGTCCAGCGAGCGGTAAGCCAATGGATGACAATTCGTAAAATTTAGACCTCTGGCTCGTCCTTAAGTTTACCTAAATCCTGTGCCTTGCCCTTCGCTGAAATTTAAACCTATGACTCGTCCGTATAACCTGTAGCTCAGAATACTCTGCGCGCTCACACTCTGTCTGTCGTGCATTAGAAAAACAGCCAACATGTTTGCGACATAGACCTCGGCCCTGGAACCTGGATATATGACTCTGGATTTGCTTGACAACCGAATTCCGCTAGTTTGTGTACAGCATTGGGGTTTTGGGAGTCTGGTCACCTTATTATAGCCTGTATATTTTAAACTTTAAATATACCTTTCAATGAAAAATTTGAATATATAAGTTAAACCCCCCCCCTTGGATGATTCCTGCGCACGGGCCTGATAACTACAGCTCATTGGCCGTTGAAATTGTATACCTAAAGCGGAAAGAGTTAAGTACTACAGCATATATAAAAATGTAGTCACATTCTATTGTTTTTGGAATCAGCTATAGAGCTAATTTAATAACTTGGGGGATCGAATTTCAAATTAATAGGTATTCGTAGCGTTTAAACGGAACAAGCCCTGGCAGCTGATACACTAATAATACTCCTTTTATTCCAGGTTTGATATAATTTTTTAAAACTTGAAATTTTCACCATTTTCAGTTTCCATGCGCGACATTTTCATCGAAATGTACACGAAAATTCGCAAACACTCGCTGCAAACCTTCTGGACCGATTGCCTCTACGACAAGCCATCGATATTGGAACTCTCATACGAGGACTACAGTCAAGCGCCCGATGAAAAATTCGCCGATATGGCCGCGTATCAACTCGATGACAACCTACGTTTCATAAGTCCGGGCGCCAATATAGATCCGGAAGTGTTTAAAGAGGACGTGGGAAAGTACGATTTTTTGTGTTTGGGTCGCGGTCTGGGAACGCACGATTATGTCGGACAACGAGTGCAGCAAGTTGCTTCGATTATGCGCAATCTGAGCTTTTTTGAAGAAAATCTACCAGCACTCTCCACGAATCGCACCTTTATACGATTTCTGGTCATGCTGGCGAACGTTCGCTGGGGCAATTTACATCATATGGCGTTGGACATATTCGGAAATATTGCCACTCAGGTCAGTTTGCTCGATGCGAGCTCAGACGATTTGACTCGCGCTATCTTTACGACGTTGTGCGAAGGATTGGAGGGACAAGATCGTGGTGTGATCATAAGCAGTTTGGAAATATTGAATAAGTTGTCGCAAAAGGACACGAATCGTAAAAGTTTGACAAAACATTTGGAATTTAAGACATACAATCAGATTTGTCTGTTTCTGGCGTTGAATGATATTATGTTGTTGCTGTACACGTTGGAATGTTTGTATGGTTTGAGTTCGCTCGGATCGCGTCCATGCAATTTTATTATTCAGGTGAAAGGCATTGTCGACACGTTGGTGTCGTTGATTACAGTGGAGGTAGGTAGTTTCAATGATTTCAGCTACTTTTCGGCTCAGGTACAATATGCGACTTTTACAGGCTCAAAGCTACGGTCCCGATGGGTGTATTCTGATGCGTGTGGTGGAGACAGTGCCTGGTAATATGCTTCCAATGGTCGCCCAAAACATCGCCAACTTACAAAATGTTGCTATGCAAGGACATGTACTCACGGTTAAAAAAGAAGCTCACGAAGCAGCATTAGCCGCTGCTGCCGAATCGCAAAGTAATAAACTCAATTTAATTGAGTAATCAAATTTTTATTAACAAATTGATTTCCACAGAAGCGATCATAGCGGCACAGGGTGGTACTCCTGTTCGCGGCATTCCGCAAAACAAAGATAATACTTCAACTCCGCAGACTCCAACGAAAACAGTCTCCGTTGGTCAAGTAAGTAATGCTAAAATTACACATTAAATTCGAAAATCAATATTCAATTTCATACAGGAAAACGATCCATTTGCCATTGCATGGATGACGGCCACATTTGAATCGGTCGCATCGCCCGGAAGTCGTGTAGAACAACAGGAATTGTACAAAATGTATTTGGTCGCATGTCAAAAGGCCGGTCGTCGCGGCAACGTCTCGCCCATTCATTTCCCACAAATAGTTCGAACCGTACTTGGTCCGAATGTCGGACCGAATTTGATTAAAACCACCGAACCAAATGGTGCCGAACTAAATGCATTCTACTACATCAACATACGAATGCGTGCCAATCCGATGCCTGTACAATACAAACCGCCTACTATGCAAATTCAACAACAACCAGTGGTAAATCAGTCGCCAGTGGTCGGCAGTCCGGGACAAAAAATTGTCACCAAAACGCAAACGACTCAATCACCGGCCGTACAACAACAAAGTCAAGTGAAAATCGTTCAACAACAAACGGCCACCACGACAGATGCTTCTGTCGTTGCGACGCCCAACAAAAAACCGGAGGTAGGTCAAAAGGGAAAGGCGGCACCCAAAAAAGTTGTAGGAGGACAGTTGCCGGCCGTGCAACAGTCGCCAGTAGTGCAACAAACACCTGCACAGTTACCAACAAATCAGGCAATACGGCAACAACAACTACCACAACAACAACAACAGCAACAAATCCAAGTGCAACAGCAACCACAACAACAATCTATGGCTAATGTGCAGCAAACTGTGCCAAATCATCCCCAAGCACCGCCACCAACACCGGCGATTCAACAGCAACAACATGTACACCATCAGCCGCAAATTGTTACGCAGTTGCAAGAGAATCAATTGGTGGCGGGAAAACATGTTATAATTAGTCACAGCGTCGCTGTACGTACCCAATCATTTCATCTGTTTTGTTCTTTCGATTAACGGCTAGTTAGACTTTTCAGTTCTTCCTTTTTTAGTTTTTCGGGACACTTATTTCTAGTAGGGGCATTTTTTCTATTCTTTTGCTACTAACGACGTTCATGGGTTGTGTTGCTTTTTTGGGTTAATAGAATTTTTTTCTTGACTTTTTCCGGTATGAAAATGATGCTTGCATTGGTATAACATTTAACGCCTTAATCCGCACCCACACGCGCTGCTAATTGGCTGTTTGCGATATCAAATGGCAGTTGTAGTCGTATCTACACGCGCTGCCATTTAACTGGCTGCTAGGTTTTGTTATGAAATTTATTTAAAGACGGGTGTACAGTAGTGATGTGTAGCACATGAATGTCGTTCAGTTTGAACGACTCAGCAAACTGAGCAAAAGAGTCGGCTCAGCAGCGGTGCTATTGATTCGTTCAGTTACAAAATATATAAAATACTTAAATCTATAATTTGCCTACTTGTAGAATAGCAACCGCCAAGCGCCAACAATAACATTTTACAAAATTTATCCAGTCAAAAAATCTCTTAACAAAAATCAACGATTTCCATTGAACAATGCTCAATATGAAGATGTGGCACACTACTGAGCACTGAGCTGATTTTTTACTCTGACACACTGAACTGATGTGCTCACAGCTCAGTGTGCATAGTCGAGTCGAGTACCGACCGACCGAGCACTGAGTGGTTTGTTACTCTTACTCAGATACATTCTGTTGTGATGAGTGATGATGATGAGTGATCGATTCGAATGAACCGAAATTAGCAAATGAGTAGTAACACTATCATTGAGGTTTTCTGATTTCGGAGACATGATGCGGAGTGCGTGGGCAGTAAAAGTATGGTTGTAGACAGACAGACGGACATTCTCCAATCGACTTTCCCCGTCATACTGATCATTTATATACATATTTTGTATGATCGGAGATGCTTCCTTCAATGCGTTACAAAATTCATGACAGAGTTAATATACCCTTCACTATATGAAGGGTATAATACACTGAGCAGCCAATCAAGATGCGCTCAATGTGCATGTCAGCAAAAAAAAAGCTTGCTATGTATGTATATTAGACGAAATGAGTCATTGAACGAGTTTTAATGAACGACTCAGTGAAAAGAGTCAGAGGTGATGTGTCGGCTCAGTGAAATGAGTCAAAATTCCCATCACTAGTGTACAGAGTCCCATTTTGACCATTAAATTTAAGAAATCCTCCATCTGCGCGTGCTGTCAAATGGCGACCGGGAAAGGACGTCGTCATAACTTAATTTCGAAAGTTTTCTTAAATTGAATTAAATTCTCTCTCTGCGTTTAAATTAATATTAAGTGCCTGCAAAAGTGTTAAGAATGAATAGAGTACCCTTTGGGGACATTGCAAAAGTCCCCTTTGGCAACATTGCGAAAATGTCGTCGGCCGGTTTCGACCGGCAATACACGGAGCGTCTGATCGACTGCCTTCTCTGTCGATCCAGTTTCTAGCCAGGTAAAACCATAAAGTAAGTAATTGGAATAGAGATGGAACTCCATATAATATTAAAATCTACTGAAAAACATTTTACCTTTGAGTGTGTGCTGTAAGTAACGTGTAGAGATAAGAAGATATCTTCCTGTATGTACACGTTACTTACAGCACACACTCAAAGGTAAAGTGTTTTCAGTAG
Source organism: Microchrysa polita (assembly GCA_949715475.1). NCBI lineage: Eukaryota > Metazoa > Arthropoda > Insecta > Diptera > Stratiomyidae > Microchrysa > Microchrysa polita. The sequence continues at coordinate 51,551,362 of OX454419.1, forward strand.
GATTCAATTTTATATGGAGTTCCATCTCTATTCCAATTACTTACTTTATGGTAAAACTTTCGCTTTTCTAGTGTCAACGGACACTCCAGCCTGCGACTCATTTTTAACTGACTGACCAATCTCGTGACCCACCACTCAACAACACGCATTTGTAGCATGGCGCTAGTGGCACACTAAAAAAAATGATTCGCAGGCTGGAGTGTCCGTCGACCCTATAAAAGCTACAGTTACACCTGGCTGGAAACTGTCTCGGTTATGCTTCGGGGAGTGGCGCCCCCGCGTACCCAGTTAAAGGCTAGTCCTAGATTACGGGTAAATCTTACTGTAGCAGTGCCTAGAGCTGTGAAATGTCCACCAAAGCCATACGAGGGTATTCTGATAAGTACCCAGCCTCCCCGCCTGATGGTGTCAGTATCGCAAGAACAATTTACTATCGTGTAGTACATTCTTCTAGACGGCAACTGTCCAAATTTCAGCCGGATCAGACTCGTAGTTTTGCTTTGGCCGCGTGTGAAAGCTGGAGTGTCCGTCGATTTTAGAAAAATTGAAAAAGAGCAATATCAGTCGGCGATTCGATTCTGGAAGGGGAATCGCGCAGCGAAATCAAAGAGCGTTTGGATGCTACGGTGTCTCTTCTCCTTCGATGGCGACCGTCAAAAATTGGTTTAACAAGTTTCAACGTGGTCGCACGTCGGTTTTTGATGAGCCACGTCCAGGTGCCCCGAAAATGGTTAGCACGCAGGATAACGTGACAAAAATCCACGATCTCGTATTGGCATACCGCCGATTGAAGGTGCGAAAGATAGCTGAGACACTAGGCATTTCAAAGATCGCGTGGGTTATATCCTGCATGCAATTTTGAGCATGAGAAAGCTGTCAGCGCGATGGCTGCCGCGTTTGCTCACTCCGGACAACAAGCCCAACCCTGAGACCACATCAAAGCAGTGTTTGACGCTATTTAAGCGCAATCCGAAGGAGTTTCTGCATCGTTTCGTGACAGTCGACAAAACTTGGATACACTGGTACACACCAGAGACCAAGAAACAGTCGAAACAGTGGACTTCACCCGGCGAACGTGCTCCGAAGAAGGCGAAGACTGTCCCATCGGCCGGAAAGGTGATGGCCAGCGTTTTCTGGGACTCACAAGGTGTGATCCACATCGGCTACCTGCAGAAGGGCAACACGGTCGCAGGGCCGACGCCGAATTGAAGAAAAAATGACCCCACTTGGCACAGAAAAAAATGCTCTTCTATTATGATAACGCACCAGCTCACATCTCCGCCCGCCAACGCCAAACTGGTCGAATTGGGCTCCGAACTCCTGCATCCATCGTATTTTCCAGCAGATTTGGCCCCGTGCGACTCTTTTTGTTTCCAAACTTGAAGATGTCACTCGCCGGGTAGAGATTTCAGTCAAATGACGAGGTCATCGCCGCCACAGAGGCCCACTTTGCAGGCCTCGAAAAAACTTATTATTCAGACGGGTTAAAGAAGTTGGAGCATCGCTGGATCAAGTGTATCGAGCTAAAAGGAGACTATATTGAAAAATAAATCGCCACTTTTCCAAATTTTCGTTTTTCTTTTGTAAGCTAGGTACTTATCAGACTACCCTCGTATGAATTTGGTAGCACGGGTGTCGGGAGCCCTGGAGAATTCACATTCACACCCTCCACCCGACAGTTGAGGTAGGACCCTTGTGGGAGCATCGTGCTGGTTGTGGTTGATTGCCCATATCGCGGGAAGAGTGTTCTGACAACATCAGAGCATTCGGCGTGGAGTTGCGTTTTCAACCGGGAGCCGTGACCCCAGGTCGGCAGAAGTCTGGAAAGTGCCTCGCATCCAACAGTATGAATGCTGGTTCCTGTAAACTGGTATAAAACTGCTACCCTTTGTGATTGCACATTGGGGGCGTCAATTGCACATCGTACAATTCGTGTTTTAAGAAGACCGTGTGTTAAAGGCGTACCGCCAGGTGATGGACGTTAAATTTTGGATATCATCCTAGGGTGATATCCTCCAGGGACTTGTCCCAGCTATGCCTTCCACGTCAACACATTGAGCGGGAGAGAAGGCTTCTGATGAGACGCTCCATGTTCGGCCGGTCGAATTTGGTCGACGACATTTTAGCGTCTCCGAAAGGTGACTATTCATTCTCAACACTTTTGCAGGTGCGTTTGAAGATGTTGTCCACATTGTGGGCAAATGGACGGCAGCGGGGTGCCCCTCTTAACTGACGGAGTTCCGGAGGCTGCGTGTAGATGTGACGACAACAGTTATTTGAAATCGCGAATAGCCAATCAGCAGTGCGTGGGGATGTAGCTTAAATCTGTTCTTTTTTAATCGGCTTGCTTTTACAAAATTATCGTCTGCACTAGCATCATTGATAGTCTTACACACAAGTAGAATTAAAAAAAATGGGAAAATTCAATGTCGTTCTTGTAAATTGTAAATTAATTGCCAAAATCACATAAAGGTTAAAATAAAAACGGTTTACAAGATCGAGCTCGGATATCCCCTATTCAAAATTGCAGATATTCTATTTCTTCTCTCATCTATAGTCGCAACAGGTCCTAGCAAAACCCCACTTGAATCCCGATTCAAATCCAGCAATCGCACAACATCCACAGCAGCAACAACATGCCCAACCACAGCCTCAGCAAATGCAAATCCAACAACAACCGCAAATGCAAGTTCAGAAACAACACATTCAAATCCAACAACAGCCCCAACCCATGCAATTAGGTCAGCCGCCGGCGCAGCAGCAACAACAACAGCACGTGTCACATCAGACGTCACACGTTCAAATCCAATCGCAACAACAACAGCAACAAATTGTGATCAATCCAAACGGTTCGACAACATTGATTCAGGGCAACGCCAATATGTCGCAAACATCATTGATCAAAAGCCTACTGGCTAATAAGGTAACAACATCTCCTAGTGCCACTTCAGATGTTATCGAAGCGAATGCGAGTGCAGCTCCAAATAATCCAAGTTGTTTGATTACCCAAAATGTTAATTTGCATCAGGTAACAAGTTGTTTTTTTCTACTAACTAAATTAATTTCAATGTGTGTGAGTGTGTGTGTTTTGTAGGATAGTTAATTTATCGCGAGCGTCAAATTAATTTGGAACATAAAGTGGTCGAAAAGTTTGTGTTGCTCGGAGCGACTGATGTGATGATCGCTGAGCGACTATTGATTGCTCTTATATAAGGTCCAGAGATTATTCTTTAAGCTTTAGTCGATATTAAAAATACAGCTCCCTAGATAATATTTCTAAAGAATGCTTACGGATTTAGAAAAGAGCCATCATCGCTCAGCGATTATCGCGTCGGTCGCCCGAGGGAATATTGGACTGTACTGAGCATTATGTGCATATAATTGTGGTGCTGCTTCAAGCTATATGCAATAATAGGACACACAGCTTTATACCAAATATATGCAAATAACGCTTCAGGAACTTCAAGAGCAATAAATCGCTCAGCGATTATCGCAAAGATGGCAAATTCCACATGTGTCGATATTTTGGGGTTTTCCTAAAGGTTTGTGTTCGTAGAAACGATTCATGTGATGATCGCTCAGCGATCGTAGTTTAGCTTCCAATTCCAAGCCCTATTTGCATATTTTTCGAATGTGGCTAAATTCCTTGTCTCGACTATGAACTAAAGGAACATGTCTGTATAGAAAATATACGCATATAGTGCTCAGAAACAGTGGTTAAGGTTTATTTTCCTCGGCACGACCCCAGCGGCTCTAGTGACAGCGACTCGCTCATTCCATATAAAAACTCATTTTTAAAATGAGAGAAAATGAGTTTTTACATGGAATGAGCGAGTCGCCGTCGCTAGAGCCGCTGGGTTCGTGCCGAGGAAAATGTACATTTAAATTGCGATCTCTGAGCGATCATCACATGAGTCGTCTCTACGAATACAAATCTTTATTTAGCCAGGCATTAGTCGCACTTCTTTTGTCTAGACCAGAGTTATAATGTTTTCCAGAATGCGCTCTCGACGAAAGAATCGTGACGATGCAAAATCTTTAAAGTTCCATTTTACTTTGCCTGCTTTCGAATGCTATGACAATTGAATTGTGCTATCATCATTGACATTTTTGAGGCTTGAAAGGTACAAATTTTCGTTGGATGCATTTGCTCCCGGAAAATCTTGAATGCTTCATTGGGCCCGTTTACAAAGGAAATAAGTTGTTCATAAAAGAACCCGTTGTAATAACTGCCTGTGTAGAGACAGAATCGGATTGAATGTACGTTCATCGCGAGGAATGCAATTGTCTTATCTTGCCACGTAAACGCATTGCTTCTCCTGTCTTGCACACCCATGAGCACTCAATCATTATAAAAGACGAAACGCATGGATGGGGGTCGCGGTTACTTCGCATGAGTGCCGGTGCCCTAAAACTACTTTCCTTTCTCAAGAAGGGAAGAACAAGCATCTCAATTGTCATAGCACCATATTATATATATTTTTTTCCTCTAATTTAAAGCAGCTGTTTTTGTCTAGATAAAAAAAATAAATATTCTAAAATGTAGTACATATTTAAAACAAAATTAGATGCTCTGCACGTAAACGTGAAATATCATAATAGCATGCTAGTTGAAGATCCTTAGATCCAGCTTAGATACGTGACGCCCTTGGATTGAAGCTATTCCCAATGTTGTGCCGTTAAAAGCTAAATAACACCAATAACCAAAATGTATAGCCTAGTACAAGATAATAGCTTCCATCGTCATATCTCCTGCAAGCCTTTGATTGTCGTAGTCGATTAAATGATGCATCGTCGTCACCGGATTATTTTCTGCACCGCATTTAGATAAATGTGTAATTTTGCACGATTTTTATGTTATGTTTTTTTAGTTCGGAATACAAGTTTTGTAATTTGTTCGTATTTTTAGTATTTATTGTCTAGAATTCGAGATGTTAATATTGTGTACTCAATAATTTCGACATTTTTGTTCGGCACTACAACACTATCGGGCCATGTCTAATGAAAACCTTTAATTTGTATTTTTAATGCGAATTGGCCTTTCTCCAATTTTTTTTCAACATCATAATCGTAGCCAGAAATTTTCTTAGTGTAATTAATATGTATGAATTAGAGTCTATGACAACAATTAAGATTTTCCGTCAGTTGAAATTGTTATTCATCGCTTAGAAAGGGATCCAGTTCTGGACAAAGTTCTCATCATCATCATCATCAATATGGCACGATAGCCCGAAGTCGGGCCTTGGCCGCCTGAATCGTTCACCTCCAATTGTCGCGGTTACGTGACCTTGTCCTACAGTTTTGGAAGCCCAGCAGCTGGTGGGCGTCTTCACCTACGGAGTTCTCCCAGCGAGCTCTCGGTCGTCCACGCAACCTCGCTCCGTCAGTTCGTTGTGCGTTCATCACTTTCTTTGGCATGCGATTATCGTCCATCCGTTGTACATGCCCCGCCCATTGCAAACGTTGAAGCTTCACGATTTTCGTTACTTCCAGCTCATCGTACAATTGATACAACTCATAGTTGTATCGGTTACGCCATTGATTTCGCTCGCGAACGGCCCCGAAAATTCGCCGAAGGACCTTTCGTTCGAATCGGTCTAGCAAAATTTCGGAGGCTTGGGTGAGGATCCATGTTTCGCAGCCATAACATAGCACGGGTCGGATGATTGTTTTGTACACGCGGAGCTTCGTATTCCTGTGCGCAAGTTTCGAATTAATTATAGGGAGGACCGAGAAATATGTCTTATTGGCTAGTTGTATCCGTCACTTAATTTCGTCGGTTTCAAGGGCGTCCTTTGATAAGTTACAACCCAGATAGTTGAAGTTGTCTACATACTCGATATTGAGGTCCCCCACTGTGATGCTTGAATTTCCTGGCGTCCTTGTTTTCGATTGCATCATGGCCTTTGTTTTGCTTTCATTGATATGTAGTCCAACTTCCTTTGCGACGTTATTGAGGTTATGCAGAAGGCTTTCTGCATCACCCAATCTTCGAGACATGATGTTGATATCGTCGGCGTACGCTACTAATTGAGTCGACTTGATGAGTAGCGTTCCGCTGCTGTCCATATTCATGGCTCGAATTACATACTCCAAAGCAAGGTTAAAGAGCGTCGGCACCAGCCCGTCGCCCTGCTTGAGTCCAGTACGAGTTTCAACTAGGTCAGTGAGTCGGTTCTGCACTCTGACCTGCGGGACGGTATTAGTCATCGTCATCCTTGTGAGTCGCACTAACTTTGCCGGTATACCAAAATTCAGCATAATGTTGTACAGTACACTTCGGTCGATACTGTCGTATGCCTGCTTGAAGTCGACAAAGATTTGGTATACATCGATGTTGTATTCCCAGCACTTTTGGAGTAGTAGCTTCACTGTGAAAAGCTGATCGGGTCAGGTCTGAAGCCGCCTTGATACTCGCCAATGATTCGTTCTGCGTACGGATTGATTCTCTTTTCAAGAATTTTTGATAAAAGGCAGATTATGCTTTTGCGCCAATCTTCGGGGATTACCTCGTCGTTCCATATTTTCAGCAGTAGCACATGTAGAGCGTTGGTCAGGCACGTTCCACCATGCTTCAGCAGTTCTGCTGGGATCTCGTCAGCGCCGGGCGCTTTATTATTTTGGAGCGACTGTATGGCAAGACTCACCTCCTCTACTGTTGGGGGTAGAACGGGAGGGCCTGGTTCGGCTAACTGCTCAAGAGCTGGCTCCGCGGGGGATGTTGATGGTGCTTTGAGGAGCTCTTCAAAATGCGAGGCCCATCGTTTGTTAACGCTTTCGATGTCGCTGATGATGTTACCATCCTTGTCCTTACATAGGCTTGTCGTGGGTTGATATCCGTTCTTGATATTATTTATAAGTTTGTACGCCTGTCTAATGTTCTTACTGGCTAATCTTTGGTTTATTTGCTGTAATTGCTTGTCAAAATGTTTGCGTTTCTTGCGTCTAATTAACCTATTAGATACTCACCGAAGTTCGTTGTATCTTTCTTTCTTGACTCGGGATGCGCGTTGTGTGTATTGGCGATAGGCTTCATTTTTCGCCTCAATCGAGGCCCTGCATTCGTCGTCGAACCAGTCTGCTCGTCTGCGCCGGCCTTTATAGCCCACGACCTCTTCTGTCTTTGAGCTCCTCCCAGAACTCATGGATACCTAAATTATTGATGTTATCAAGCATGGGCGACAGTTTTTCCTCAAGTGCTGTAGTATACGCAGCCGCCGTGGCATCATCAATCAAATTGTCAACCTCGAAGATCTTGGCAGGGTTGATTCTCGTTAGGTGCACCGAAGAGATTCTGCACCTGTAGGTCGTCTTCACCAAATAGTGATCGGAGTCGCAGTTGGCTCCTCGATAGGATCGAACATCTAAGACATTAGAAGCCCATCTCTTGCTGATCAGTACGTGGTCGATCTGGTTCACGGTGTATTCATCTGGAGAATTCCAGGTCTGCTTATGGATTCGTCGATGAGAGATGCATGTAGAGCTTATGACCAGGTTTCTGCCGCTTGCGAAGTCGATAAGTCGCTGACCGTTGTTGTTATTTTCGTCGTGGACGCTATGACCTCCAGTAGTTCCCCTATGCCAGCTTTCGTTTCCGACTTTGGCGTTAAAGTCTCCTAGCAGCAGCTTGACGTCGTTTGATGGAAGTGAGTCGAAGAGTGTTTCTAGGTCGTTGTAGAACTCGTCCTTAATCGCGTCTTTTTTTACTTCTGTAGGGGCATGCGCATTAATGAGCCAGAGATTAGCGAAACGGGTCTTAATGCGGATCGCACATAGCCGCTCGTTGATGGGTTTGAAGCCGATAACGTGGTCCTTGAGCTGCTTATTCACGATGAAAGCTACTCCAAACTCCTTGTTGCCCTCCTCTTTACCACTCGTAAAAATAGTGTGCGAATTGAGGTCGGTAATCTCGCTTTTAAGCCATTTAGTTTCCTGGATTGCAACTATGCTCAGCTTGTATTGTTCTACCTGATCCAGGAGGGCCCTTAAGGCCCCCGGTCTATTCAGGGAGCGTACATTCCAGGATCCGAAAGAGTAATCAGTTGTTCTTTTGCGGGGTCGTCGTTGTTTTGTATCCGTCCAATCCGAGGCTTTTGTTTCAGGTTTCTTGACTTTAAGTTTTTCTTAGGATGAGTTGTCGGCACATCGCTAAACCATGATAGGGTTTAATCGTTGAGTAAAGGCCATCATGGGCATGCCTCGAAGATGCTGCTTTAGTGAGTGAATTAAATGTTTTCTGTCACCTATCACGTTAAGTAACCTGAGACGCTGCAGTTGTTAATACAGCACTCAGGCGCAGCGGTTACTCGGATAATGCGGGAAAGTAACGCCCCGTAGAGAGACATAGGAATTGGCCGAAGCCGATCACCCTATGAAACTCCTCCTGCATAGCTAAGGGTCCGCAGTTATGCCACAACTGAAGAAGATATAGGAATTAGCCGGAGCCTTTCAACCTTTATCTTCTCACCATTTTTAAATGTTGTCTGTCGAGAAGACGCCAGCGTATCGGGGTTTTCGATGCGTCGATGTTTCGAGGTATTCTACTACGTAGCGATCATTGCGTAGCCGTCTGCAGTGCGCCGATATAGTCTGCTTCCCTTCCTCGCGTAATCGGTTTTTATCTGTTTTTGTTTTTTTTTGTTCCGATGATTGGTTTCCTTGAAGGACATCAATGATCGAGTTTTTATTTTCGGATCGTGGACTGAATACGCAAAACGCTTTTCGTTGTACCTATTTGTCCTTCCTCCCATGCATGTGCTCCGTTGGGAGTGTCGTCCTCGCATGTCTGAATTTTAGTACATTTTCCGCCACAGTGTCAACATTTCCCTCTTCGTTTAATGGCGCTCGGCTGAGCGCATCTACATGTTGCATTTGCAGTGCTGGACCTATGAGTAATCGAGTACTCATATTCTTACAGCCGTAACCACCATCGTGCTATTCGGAGAATCAATGGCTTTCAAGATTTTGTCACCGCTACAGCTTTCTTCTTCCTTGCCTCGTTCTTTATACCGCTCCATGGTGTCGCGTTGCTCGACCTGCAGTGTAGGCACATCGCCCGTTTTGGCAATAATATCTCAGCATATTTCTACAGGCAGCTCTATCTTGGATCGTGTCATCGCCGAGACCAATGCGTTGTTGTTGCTTTTTCATTTGACACATCCAGGTGTTCTTCGGTCTGCCTCTGGCCTTGGGTCCATCAAGTGGAACTTCCATTGATATCGCTTTCTTTGCTGGGTTCTCAGGCGGACGCCGTTGAACATGGCAATACCAATCCATTTGTCGGTCTTCGAGCTTTTCGGTGATTGGTTGGTCTATGGACAAGCTGCCTCGGATGTAGCTACTCTTGATGTGGTCTCTTTTCGTTACACCAACTGACATGCGTAACATTTTCATTTCAGTCGCTGTCATTTGTTTCGCGTAACCTTCATACATGGTCCAGCATTCTGATCCATACATGAGTGCGGGACGTACAACCGTTTTGTACAACTTGCCCTTTAGCTTCAGTGGCATTTTCTTATCGCAGAAAACTCCAGAGTTTTCTCGCCACGTCATCCACCCAACCTTTGTGCGATGTTTGATGTCATCATCGCATGTAGCTCCGATGTTCACCATCGAGCCAAGGTACTTGAACTTGGTACAAGACTTAAGCTGCTCTCCTTTGACGTACATTTCTGGTATCGGTGCATCTGGGTGTGAGAATGGGCAGCATAAGAACTCAGTCTTTGTTATACTTACCCTCAGTCCATGCTCCTCCAGAATTTCACACCATTTTGTAAGTGCAGCTTGCAAGGCAACGATGTTTGGGCTACTGAGGACTATATCATCGGCAAAACCGCTACAGCAGTCGGTGACAATATTAAACGGTTTCCCAAGAAGATACAACTTGAATAGTTCCACTGTTTCGACAATAGCCAATACTTCCAAATCGTAGCTCGGATACTTTTGTTCGCATTGAGTGCATTGTCGGCTATAATAAGCGACGGGTCTCCATTTGCCACCGGAGCCTTGCATAACCACTCCTCCAACGCCCATGCTGCTTGCGTCGGCGTGAATTTCGTGTTCCAACTCGGACCGTAAATATCGAGGAACGGATTACTCGTCAATGCCTCCTTCAACTCGTTAAAGGCATCGTTTTGAGCTTCGGTCCATCTTTTGTGGCAGTAGCTTCGTCACGGGAGCCGCTTTTGTCGAGAAATCTCGCATAAAGCGACGAAAGTAGCTTGCTGGCACCAGAAAGCGTCATACTTCTGGAACCTTTGTTGGCTTCGGGAAACTACGGATCGCCTCCGTTTTGATGTTCCCTGGAGATATTCCTGACACCGTATGTCCCAGGAAAACCAGCTATGAAACAAGGAATGCGCATTTGTCGAGGCGTAACGTCATTCCCGCTTTTTCAAGCCACCCCAGGAACTCGCTTAACGTGGCCATAGACTCGTCAACTGTATCGGTGGCGATGATAATCTCGTCTACGTATGAGCTGATTTCGTTCTAAATGCGTTTGATGATGGACTGGATAATTCGCTGGAAAACAGCCGGTGCATTAACGAGACTAAACGGCATACTATTAAACTCGTAATGACCGTTATTTGTCACGAACGCTGTATACTTTCTCAAACTCTCGGCGATAGGAATTTGGTAATGGAATGTGAACATCGTATACCGATAAGTCCACCGTTGCTTTGTAATTGCACTTCAATTCTCCGCCAGCGAAGCATTTGAATGTTTTATAAACAGGCTCTATGATGTTACTCACTTTGGCACAGGTTGGCGTTGGTACAGTCTGTCCGAAAGTTAAAGTTATGACTGTGACAATTGTTACATTTTTTTTAGAAAGGACAATTCAGAACGCCTTTTTTCACCTTTTAAATGACATCTGCATATGCTCAGCCTTTTAATCCCGATTACATCATATAACCTTTGTCATCAAATATATCCATTTCAATCGGAATGGTCTTAAATTCCGTTAAGTTTTCAGAGGGAACTAACATTGCAGATACCCGAAAAGTTATTAATTGTACATTTTAGCCGAGGAGTCATGAAATAATGATGCATACAAAATCTGGGTTTGGTAACTTTTTGGCCCCTTAGATACTGCAGAATCCGATAATGATATCAATATCATTATCAATTAATGACACTCACACGTGGGTATCTCTGTTTCGGATACAAATGCCTGAAACTGCAGTCTCAGTTTCGTTGTTTCAGAATATCCGAATCCCCGAAACTAAAATATTTCTAAGATTGCGGATTGAGACCAGACGGCAAGTGATCACCTCCAACATGCAGTTGTTTACTTTTAGCCCGGAAATTTGTTGAAATACTACGAGCCGAATCCGCATCTTTGCGTTCTCGAGCATGTAGTGTAGAATTATCGGACAGAATGACAAGCTTCTCTCCCTGCGTCCCCTTGGCTATGCCCATTGCAGCTACCATAAATACCGATATGCCCGATAGGAGCTTACATCAAAACCAAACTGAAATTGAAATACAGTAGACTCGCACAAAACGCGACTGTTCACCCTAACGGGGGCTCATCTCATGCTGTTGTTCACAAACAATATTTCTTTAATGTTTTTTTACCAGTCTCAAAATGTATATATACTTAGAACGCACCAGGCCCGTGCGCAGGAATCATCCAAGGGGGGGGTTTAACTTATATATTCAAAATTTTCATTGAAAGGTATATTTAAAGTTTAAAATATACAGGCTATAATAAGGTGACCAGACTCCCAAAAGCCCAATGCTGTACACAAACTAGCGGAATTCGGTTGTCAAGCAAATCCAGAGTAATAGTTGAAATAGATTGGATGCGTCAGCATCAGCATCGGCAGAGGCATCGGCATCAGCAGAAAAATTTCAATTTAGAACACACGCATTTGCCTTTGATGACCCACAATGACAGCAGCGGCAGAAGCAGAAAAATGTTTCTGCCGATGCTTCTGCCGCTGCTGTCAATGTGGGTCATCAAAGGCAAATGCGTGTGTTCTAAATTGAAATTTTTCTGCTGATGCCGATGCCTCTGCCGATGCTGATGCTGACGCGGGATATCTAATTCAACCATAATATATATAGGTTCCAGGTCCGAGGTCTATGTCGCAGACAGACAGAGTGTGAGCGCTCAGAGTATTCTGAGCTACAGGTTATACGGACGACTCATAGGTTTAAATTTCACGAAATGGCGTCCATTGGCTTACCGATCGCCGCGCTTGCACCTCGCCTTATCATTCTTAGCACCATCACTGCGTCGCAAATTTAGGCGAATTCTGAGAAGCGCAAAAGACATGGCGAGGTCTGGATGAAGCGAAGGGCAAGGCACAGGATTTAGGTAAACTTAAGGACGAGCCAGAGGTGTAAATTTTACGAATTGTCATCCATTGGCTTACCGCTCGCTAGACTTACTTTGTTCCGCAACAGCACTACGTCGCGAATACTAAATAGCGAGACAGATAAAGCGAGGTCTGAGCGGAGTAAAGGGCGAGGTGCAGGGTCTGAGTATATGTATGGACGAGTCAGAAATATAAAGCTTACGAATTGCCTGACATTAACTCACCGCTTGTTGCGCTCGTTTCATCCTATTTCCAAGCAGCGCTACGTATCAACTTTTTGGCGAATTGTGAAAAGGGCGACAGACAGCGAGATCTTAGTTAACAGACGACCTACAGGATTTGAGTAAATGTATGGACGAGCCAGAGATCTAAATCCAACAAATTGCTTTCCATTAGCTCACTGCTCGCTGCGCTTGCTTATCCTATTTCGCAACAGCACTGCTTCGCAAAAATATTGGCAAATTCTCTAAAGGTACGTGTTCGTAGAGACGACTCATGTGATGATCGCTCAGCGATCGCAGTTAAACCATCGGTTCTGACCACTATACGCGCATATTTGCTATACAGACATGTTATGGTCGACACATGGAAAGTAACACCATTACAAAAATATGCAAATATGGCTCGGAATTGGATGCAAAACTACGATCGCTGAGCGATCATCCCAAGAGTCGCCTCTACGAACACGTACCTTAATGCGAGACTGACAGTGTGAGATCTGAGCGGAGCGAGGGGTGAGTCCCCGAATTATAGTAAACCAAATACCAAAGGACGAGCCTGAGGTATAAATCTTATCTAAACCTGGTGGCAATATTTCAGGAGGAGAATAAGGATTTCTTCATAGCTACGATAGGGATGCCATGTCGTTCCCCTAGGCTTTTACCTACCTTGATTTACCCTAACTCCTAGTGGAGGATGGTGCGTTGACGACTACCGTGTGGCATGTGTAATCGTCAACGTTACAAAGACAACAAAATTCGGAGTGTGATACGGTTGTCAGCCATACCACTTATTAGTCACATTGTTAGTTTATTATTATACAATAAGAATGTTTCTTATCATCTTCTTCTGAATAATAAATTTGCGGCGGGTCATGACGAGTTTAGAAACTCTCTCTCTCTCTCTATGAATCTCTATATCACAGAGTAGTGACCGAACAATCATGGCCACAGAGCACGGCTTGTAACGCCGTTTTAAATGGATTTTAATGAAATTTGGGAAAAAACTACCTAAAACCCATGCTAAGTCATTTCATTAGTATGCATTTTCCTATAGATGTATTAATTGGCCAAAATTAATAAAAGAATAGATTTCGTGTGCACAACTTTATTCGACTTCTCGCTATCCCGGTTGTCGTGTAACTGTTAAGATTACAATCATGTACAAAGTAATTCTTCAGTAGTGGTGATGGGTGCGTTCAATAGATATTATTACATGGGTGCGTTCACTAGATATTATTACACGCTTTTTTATTTTTTTTTTTTTTAGGATTTGTAACAATTATTACAGCTTTGGATCGACCTATCTCTTAGTTACTACCATATCTCTCAGGTGGTCGGCTGACACGTCCAGAACGGGTTGTTATTAGCCCGGGACCAATCAAAGGAGTAGATGCCTCATTACCTATGCACTCCGCTTTAGAACCTTCACTATCAGCAGTCTCGTACACGTCAGCCGAGTCATTTTTTTCGCGCACTGATAGCTCCGGTGCTTCTGCTTCACAATTTGGACGATCCATGCAATTGTCATTTACAGGCACAACTATTTCTTTTGTATTTTCCCTATCACTATTTTGTATATACTCTTCATATAATAAGTCGCTAGGATTAAAATTATTATTTTTAGTCGGCGCTATAAATTGTCGATTACGTCTATAGTGGTTATTAAAACTATCTTTAACAATATACGAACGATTATTGACTTTACCAACAATTTTTCCATAATGCCAGTCCTTTCCAGACTTTTTAAAAATGACAAGATCATTGATTTCTAACTTTGGCAGATCTTTTGCGTTCCGATCAAAATAATACTTTTGTTTCTCTCTTTTTTTGTTTATTTTTGTTTTAATTTGGGCTTCCGATATTTTGCCTCGCAACAATAGTGATTTTGAAATGGGGAGTTTTGTTTTCAATAAACGACCGGTAAATAACTGACAAGGAGCTAATTGCATTCCTGCCACTGGAGTTGTATTATATTCTAAAATGCGGTATTGATAATTTATAGTATCATTTGCTTCGAAGGAACGTTTGAGAATGTTTTTAGCTATGGCGACACCCTTTTCAGCAAGTCCATTGCTCTGTGCAAATCGCGGGCTCGAATATTGCATTACGATGTTGCATTCATCAGCGAATTTGTCAAATGCATCGCTATTAAATGGGCTGTTGTCACATTTAATTTTCGTGGGGTATCCGCAGCGATCAAATCGCTCTTTCAATCGTTCAAGCACATGACTTGCAGATTTATTCCTTAAGCGTTCAACGATGATAAATCCGGAATAAGCATCAATAATGGAGATGAAATCTATACCAGCGTATTCAAAAATATCCATTCCAGCTATATGGAATGGGTACTCAGGCGCCTCGTCTAGCTGCAGCGGCTGCTTCTGATTATTACGTCTAAATTTTTCACAAATATTACAGGATTCGACAAGACGCTTTATGTGAGCATTCATGTGAGGCCAATAGTAAAGCTCTCTTGCTCTAGCAAGTGTTTTTTCAATCCCTAAATGTGGAGCGTGGAGCCATTTGGCAATTCGGTTTTGCAGCTCCGTCGGAATTACTAGTCGATAATTACGTAGAAGCAGACCATTTTCAAAATGTAATTCGGATTTTAATTTAAAAAATTCTTGGCTCAACCTGTCCAACTGGTGAAATGACGGCCAACCTTTCTTAACATACTCACAAATTTGTTTGTACTTCTCATCGCGTTCAATGATTGAGCAATAATATTTGTAATTATCCTCAGACATACATACCGATTTAGTTATGGCATGAACCATACCTGATAACTCAGGGTTCTCACTTATTTCTGGCAATTGTGCTCGGGACAAGCAGTCAGCCAAAAGCATTTCCTTGCCGGGCTTAAATTCGACCCGCATTTTAGGATATCTTAGCAGAAACATTAGCATTCGCTGTAAACGCATAGTTACATCATCGATGTCACGTTTAATTAGCGTTTCAAGCGGCTTATGATCGCTTTCCACAGTAAATTCACGGCCATAAACATAGTAATGGAACCGTTCACATGCGAAAACGATTGCGAGAAGTTCTTTTTCTATTTGAGCCCACCGCTGCTCACTTTTGCTAAGGGTCCTCGATGCAAATGCTACTGGTTGTCCATCTTGCAGCAGCACACAACCCAGGCCGTCCTTAGATGCATCTGTTTGAATGACCACCGGTTTAGTTCTGTCATAAATGCCCAGTACTGGATTTGATGCAACAATATTTAGTAAATTCTTTAACTCCGCTTCGTGAGCGTCAGTCCACGAAAATTCAACGTTATTGCGTGTTAAATTACGCAAATTTGCTGTTATTTGAGATAGGTTAGGAATAAACTTTGCTAGATATTTAAGAAAGCCAAGAAATCTTAAAACATCATGCTTGTTTTCGGGTCTTTTGATATTCAGGATAGCTTCTCGATATTTATTCTTTGATTTCACGTGGCCATGCGACAATATATGACCCATGAATTCTACTTGAGATTGACGATATTGCACTTTATCTGGATTAAATCGTACGCCATTCTTTCGCGCTCTTTCAAGTACTAAAGATAATGTTTTGTCATGTTCTTCTACTGTTGAACCGGCAATAACAACGTCATCGAAGTACACAATCACTCCAGGAATATCACCAAATATGTGCACCATGTTTCGCTGAAACATTTCTGGTGCACAGTTTACACCGAAAGGCACGCGGTTAAACTTGAATCTACCAAATGGGGTCATAAAAGTTGTTAGACGTGAGCTTTTTTCATCCAACTCCATATGCCAGAATCCACTACAGAGATCAAGGACAGTGAATACACGCTTATCTGCAAGTTGGCAAGTGAAATCATCGATTGTGGGGATCAGAAAATGTTCTCTTTTGATTGCTTCGTTTAGCGGCTTAGGATCTAAACAAATTCTCAATTTACCATTTGGCTTCTCAACTATCTGCAAGTTGTTAACCCAGTCGGTTGGATCAGTGACTGGTGATATAATTTCATTTTTAACCATTTCCTTCAATTCCTTTTCCAAACGCTCGAGCAAACTATGAGGAATACGTTTCTTGTAATGCAAAACCGGCACGGCGCTTTCCTTTAAAACAATGGACTGCTTCTGTGGAAACTTACCAAGGCCCCCAAAAACATCACGGTAACATTCCGCGAATCTTTCCTTTGAAAGAGGTAACCTAGAAACTAAATCAATGCGTTTTATCAAGTTAAGATCGATCAGAGTTTTAAGTCCCAGTATTGGTTCGTGATTATCATCCACAACAACAAAAAGACATCTATTTTCCTTTTTCTTTTCCAAATCGAAACAATCTAACTGAACAGTACCAAAAACTTTAATTGGATTATCGTTGTAATCATACAGACAAAAATTTGTATTTTGAATTCTCACTTTTAAATTGTTTATTATTGTGATTGGAACGCAATTGACTTCTGCTCCAGTATCGATTTTGAAATCTACTGTCTGGTCTCCTATCTTAAATGTTTTCGTCCACCTAATTTTCGATACCATGCTGTTTATTCTGAAAATGAATTTTCCACTACTTAGTTTATTAGCAAACCCATCACCTATTTTACTACTGTTACCAATATCGCTCCACTTCAATGATGAAACCTGCTTCTTTCCGTCTTTGCCATCGGTTCCCGTTGTGAGTTTTATCGGCTTCGACTTGCAGAATTTGCTAAAATGCCCTACTTTTCCGCATGATCTGCATTGGATGCCCTTCGCTCGACATTCGGCTCGATGTGTTGGTCCATAAAGTGCACCACAATTGTAGCAGCGTCGTGTTATAGCGTTGACAGTTCCTGGCACGTTCGGTTGACAAACAGAATACACACTTGAATTACTAGTGTTCTCCAATAATGATTTATTTTGGTTGGCCGCTTCAAATGCTTTGCATTTCTCTATGATAGCCGGTAGTGTCTCAGTTTTTGTTTCCAACAGCTTCAATTGTAACTTCTTGTCGTTGACACCAATGATAATCCGGTCGACTAGCATACGGTTTTCATACGATTGGCCGCATACGCACTTAAATTCACAATACTGGATTTGGGTTCTTAATTCTGTTTCAAAATCGGCAAACGATTGCTTTTCTTTTTGCACGACATTATTAAATTTGAACGATTCCATTGTGGAATTTCGGCGTGGAATGCAATAATTATCAAATGCCTCAATGACATCTTTTAATGTTCGCACATTATTTACTGGTGGTTGCGCATCTTCTTGTGCATCTTCTTGATTTAAAGCTTGTGCTTGATTTCCAACGATTCCGTCAACGGTTCCGTCATTTGGAAAGAGCGTATTGTATATTTCGACAGCTTGCGGGCCGATTAACCACAATAACGTAGCAATTTGTTTTGACTCTGATTCGGTATCTTTGCCATTCGCTAGCATATACATTTGGAATGTACGCTTCCATGTAGGCCATTCGCGTGACAGATTTGAACAATCCAATGGCGCTGGTAAACGATCTGTTGACGCCATTTTCACAAAAGTTGAAATGCAATTTGGCGAGAAATTCAATAAATACTTGTTTCGTTGATTTACTTTTTCGCTGAACTCGTCAAACTGATACTTGAAGCACTACGATGGCGTTTAAAATAGCCGATAATCCACGATTTTGTATTGAGAAAAATTTCCACGTTGCAATGCGTTGTTTCGACTCCACGTACTCGTATCAATGTAGATCCACAAATTCGTATGATTTTCCACTGTTGTTTTAAATGTTTTTCCACTTTAATTACGGTTCGACTTTAATTTCTGACACCATGTATTAATTGGCCAAAATTAATAAAAGAATAGATTTCGTGTGCACAACTTTATTCGACTTCTCGCTATCCCGGTTGTCGTGTAACTGTTAAGATTACAATCATGTACAAAGTAATTCTTCAGTAGTGGTGATGGGTGCGTTCAATAGATATTATTACATGGGTGCGTTCACTAGATATTATTACAATAGAGGTTGATAAAGGAATCGGAATAGAGTACAATGGCTGATTTTTTCATCTTAAAATCTCATTTTTTTGACGGATGTAACCTCTAAACCTTGGCAGCTAGAGCCTTGAAATGTCGCAATCAACAACAAATCCCCTGCAATGCCCTACAATAGTTCACCCACTACAATCTACACATGCCGCGCGGTTACATTTATCTTTGAATTACAATACGTTCGGTATAGGGAAATAATGCTTTTCGGATTGCATACCAACACTTATGAGTTTCTACCACGAATGTGCTTGAACTGTCCGGAACTGGATGGTGTCTAGCGGCGAGAGAAAATTCTTTTGGCAAGGTATAAATTAACAACGCCAGTTTACAATTTTATGAAGTTAAATTTTTGCCTTATGAGAACAATAGTATTTAATAAGAAATTCTGGCAACATTTGCCAATGGGGGGGGGGGGGGGTTCAACCCCCAAACCCCCCCCCCCCCCCTTCGCACGGGCCTGGAACGCACCGAGGTTTCTTGACCGCGCTGGATGTCGGACACAACATAGCAACGGATTATCGAAGAGTAACAGATAAAAGTGCGTTTAGCTTTGTCATCAGATGACAATTGTCACCACAACATTGATCTCCAATATCGTTTGAAAGCTTGAAAACTGTTTGGGTTGATTAAGGAAGCTGCACAAAAAAATACTTTAAACACCTTATACGAGTAGAACCCAAAAGTAATGGGAATTCGCTGCTATGGGTAAGTTAAGTGGAGGAACCCATTCTTCGACTAGGCATCCTTTGGGGACACGTCTTCTGAGTTAATATGCACAGATGTGTCGCTGTTAGTGCATCGAATCGCCCGTGAGAATTTGTTTGAAATCAAGGAACAACGCAATGGATGGCTATGCAATTGTTGTTTCAATCTGATAACACTACGATTAATAACATTGCAGGCTCCTCTTTGAGCTTATTTTCAAGCTCAAAACATGCTGGAAGCCAACACTCCCTTTGCTTACCTGTGAGATGACGAGGGAGAAATTTGGCTACAACTTTTCTCAAGTGAAAATCTTCGGTTAAACTCCTCTAAGCTCCATGATATTTCAGACATCGAAAAGAATCATCAATGGTTCAACAACGGTCTTGACGAACGATAGCAATGATTTTTTTTGGCAACGTCATTTCTTAGCATTGAAAGGCGTTCTAAACAGGGTCGGTCTTTGTTGACATTTCACGACAATTAAAACGTGAAGAACACTCGTAGACTCTGGTTTTACTTACGACAGTGCTAGGCATTACATCCCCGGTCAATTTGCCTAACAGAAAAACCAAATTTCACAGCCGGGCATTGCTTGCGAAAATCGAACACCACGAAATGGGCGAACCTATGCAGTCAAAGCGATACAACTTCGCACACTCAACGCAAGACAAGTGTCCCAATGTTACGCTATATGACAGCAGGCGAAACTCTCCTCAATGGTGTCCAATATAATGCACGTATGCGATCAACTCCCCAAATTAAAGTCTTCTGGAACCGATGCAATGTCGGTTGTAAGTTGTAATGCTGCTTGGTATGATTCGACAGTATCGCGTCTCCTGTCGAAACATACCAAGCAGAACCACATCTTACAAACGAATAGCTGCATCGACTCACAGAAAAGCAAAGAAGCTTGAGTTCGAGAAGGTTTTCGACAATATGATTGTATCAGGGCGGCCTTGTGTAAAAGGGGTTTTCCACCGAGGGCATCGCTCGTCGCATCAAACAAGCTAATTGTGCTTTCGGTACGTTGTCCAAATACTGGCAAATTAGTTATCTCTGTGTAAAATTCAAAACTGGCTGGTTCCGGTCTCTATTTCTATCAGCTATTGTATGGGAGCAGCAGCTGGAAAGTTGCCGGTATGGTTATCGGAAAGTAGCAAACTTTCTTCAATTGCTCTCTGTATCGAATCTTAACCCGATGTAGTTTCAAATGAAGATCCTATTGGCGAATTGAATCAAAAGTTGCAGTTGAGGGGTCATATCATACCTTACGCATCTACTTTGCTAGTCGCATTATGGCTTGTATCTTTTCACAAAGAGGTCGAAAAAGCAGTTACCCTTATAAAATGTACCACTGATATCTTTAAGGAAAACTGTCGCCAATTAGGAGAAATTGCAAGAAACCTTATGTTATAACGAGTAAGTTCAGTAGACGCGCTAATAGCCATGAGGGGTTTAAGGCAACCTACAGTAGCAATGAAACACTTTCACACTTTAAATTGCAACATACAATAAATGGCTAAGAAATCAGTTATTTTTCCAGACATTTAAGTGGTCATGTTTTAGGGCTTTCAGGACTTGTTCACGTTTCCGTGGGTGAACATAAAATTGTTCACATAAGCGGGTGTTCACGTTTGACGCAGTTCTCGTTTACGCGAGGCGAGTCCACTGTAATGATAAATTCAACACTCCCTCTATTTTCTTCGTTATCATGAACAAGGCTCTGGCGGATCTAACGGTACTCATTGCAGTCACTTGCGCCAACGGTAACTGCCCGAAGCGAAAGCGAAAATTTAGTTGTGGGTCCCATTAAGTTTTGAATTGTTTATGTTACTGTTATGGTTGAAATAGAATGGAAGCAGAAACAGCAGCAGCGCGAAATGTCAAGCACAATCCATTTTAAATTGCAATGCTGCTGCTGTTACTGCGTCCATTCTATTTCCAGCATTACGAAGTTGTCCCTTGGCAGACTCAGTAATCATCTCTAGCCACACTAGAAAACGTCTCCAAAGCGCCTTTTCTCGTACAAAAGTCCCTGAATAAAAAAAACAACAAACAAGTTTTTTTTAGAAAAAATTATTCCAAAGTGTTTTATTGATGAGTCTGCTTTCGAAAAATGGAGGATTTCGTCCCTTTCTGTGTACTTGATAAGGACGTGAGGTTTATTTACTATTGGTTCATAACGAACAAAGATTTTCTAGGATGAACATACTTTTCGACTTGGAGTTTCTATAGCATCTATGGAACGATTTTGGCAGCTTCTATCTACATACATTTTATGACTTCGTTACTTTTAGCTAGGATTGGTCCATGTTTCTTTTACAAAACCTTTCTTTTTGAAGTGAGGTTTTTTCGCAGTCCAATGACTCCATAGATTAGATTAGATTAAATGGGGGCATCGGCATATTTGCCATAAGCACTGCGACCGGTGGTCTATTGTGCCATTACCCACGCTACAGGTTAGATAAATTTATCTAACCGACATCTGTCGATAAATCGATTAATTTGGCCCATGCTAAGGGAGGCGATGTCCTCTGTGAGAGGGAAAGTTATGCCACAGCATTCCTCGCGTCTCATCGCCAGTCTTTCACACTCGCAAAGTATGTGAGTGGATGTTTCGTCATCGGCCTCGCAGAAACGGCAGGTCGCGTCTGCGACTAAGCGCATGGTTCTTAAATGCCCGTTCAGACGGGAGTGGCCTGTAAGGAGGCCACTTATGATTCTGACTCTGTTCCTGCCGAGCTTAACTAACTCAAGAGTGCGTTTCTTAGAGTAGGTCGCTACGAAAAGCTTCGACTGCCTTAGTCCTGGAAGGGCCTCCCAGCATACGGTGGCTGTCGTCTTCTCCCACTCAGTGATTTCGTTTCTGCATAGACACAGTGGTATTCCGCAGAAGGGTTCCGGGCCGCAGAAGGGGCTAGCAGAGGCTACCCTAGCGAGTTCGTCTGCGAGCTCATTCCCTTCTATTCCAGAGTGTCCGGGAACCCATAGGAGTGTAAGATCATTGCGAGATCCTACAGATTGAAGTATTTCCTGACATAGCCATACTAGTTTTGAAGTAAAGGTATGTTTTGTAAGAGCTTTGATAGCCGCCTGACTGTCGGTAAAGATCGCTATCTTCCTGTTGACGTATCCTTTGTTCTGACATTCTCTGGCGCAAATTTCTATTGCGTGTACTTCCGCCTGGAACACAGACGCTAATTTCCCCATAGGTACTGAGTACCTTACACCTGGACCACTGATGCCCGCTCCAGAGCCTGTATCAGTTTTTGATCCATCTGTGTAAAAGCTGATAGTGTCGGGGTGAAGGGACCTGAACATATCCGTCCAACTTTCCCTCGCCCAGATTGCTGATTTAAAGGACGCGTTGAAGCATAATGTCTTAACTAGGTAGTCCGAAGGTAGACAGAGGGTATTGCTACCCTGTAACCATCCTAGTTGATCATGGCTAAAATTGACTGTTGTGCTGAAGGCCCTGAGCCTACAAACAGCCAGCCTCGCCGACGCTTCAATGTGAATGTGTAGTGGAGTTAGGTCAAGAAGAACCTTCAGGGAAGCGGTGGGGCATGAAACAATAGCTCCAGTGATAATTAGACAGGCAAGCCTCTGGACCTTACCTAGATCCGACTTACCAGTACTAGTTGAAGCCCTTTTCCACCACACCTCCGCCTCATACTCCACTATAGGTCTAACAATTGTCTTGTAAATCCACAGAATTAAATGTGGTTTAATTCCCCAGGTTTTACCTACATAACCTCTGCAGGTCCATAGTGCCTTGATCGCCTTCTCTGTGACCGATTTCAGGTGGTCATCCCAGAGTAATTTGCTATCAAGAGTGACTCCCAAATATTTGACTTGGTTTGCCATTTTAATTTGGGAGTTGTACATAGTAGGACAACTCAGGGTTCTTGTTGTCCTGCTCCTACTGAAAGGAACCACCGTGGTCTTGGACGGGTTGACCCGTAGACCACTCTCCGTGCACCAATCTTGAACTATTCGCAGGGCGGTGTGGAGCAGCACATGGGGTAGGACTTCCTCAAATTTGCCCTTGACCATGATAACCAGATCGTCTGCGTAACCTTGGGTGGAAAACCTCTCTAAGGTTAGTCTCCACAACAGTCCATCAACAACTAAACACCACAGAAGGGGGACAGTACCCCTCCTTGTGGGCAGCCACGAGTGGCTAAGGCGGAGAGGGTGGACCCTCCGATGTTGGTATAAATGTTCCTCGATGAAAGCATGCGTTGCACCCAGGTAATCATTGTCACATCTGCCCCTTTTATTCTTAGCGCCGTACCGATGGACTCGAAGGACGTATTGTCGAAGGCCCCTTCTATATCCAGGAATGCCCAAAGTGCAATCTCCTTTTTTGATATGGCCACTTCGATTTCGTCCACTAAGGTGCAAAACCGTTCTTTTTGAAGTGAGGTTTTTTCGCAGTCCAATGACTCCATAGTATGTATATTTGTGCCCTTACAATTATCTAAGGCTTGATAAAAATTGGACTATAAATAAAAAAGTGTTTCATAGAAGAGCCTTGGTTCTGTTTCGATGACAGTCCCATGACCTCCTACACCACCACCATACCTTTCTGCAGTCTAAAACTATCTCGCAATATCTAGGATCTTACACACCCAATTTCTAGCCAGTCGATTCAGTAGTTTAGGAGGAGATTCATTTACGAGCACATGCACAGCTGACTTTTATATATAAAGATATTTTTATACTGCACAAAATTAGTGTAAATATTCATCCAATTACCATCAATTTAGATAAGTAAAAAGCGCTGCTTTATTATTTTTTTATTGAGTTTCACATTTAATAGAATATACATTCTCTGGGTGAAATTGTTTTTTTTTTCTTCTTCCTTTTTCCGTATTATCGAAATTGTCTATACTATTTACTATATATGTACTCCTTATTCGGAAACATTTGCTCCCAAAAAAGGTCGCACAACGGCAACAATTGAAGCAGCAACAACAAGCCCAGCAGCAGCAGCAACAACAACAAAATGCCACTCATGCAGCAATCACTTCATTGGTCAATAATGCCGTTATATCAGCAAATGCCGTCAAAGTGGGCCAAACAACAATAAAACCAATCACTTCCAATGCTGTTCTACCGGCATCCGTTATCGAGAAAAAACCAGCACAAATAATTCAACCGCCCCAATCGTCTGTGGATTCTACCGACAATGTCAGTTCAAATTGGGATCCTGTACCGCCATTGGCACCGCTCAGTGGTAATTTACAAAATATTAAAATTCACAGCAACGTTCTAATCACGCCCAGTAACGACGACTCCAATTCTACCGGAAATAACTCGGTTGCGTCAAGTGCTATAAGTTCGAACCAAGTGGCGACTACGGATGACGGTGAAGGATCGCTAATGAGCTTTGAAGGACTTCTTATTCCGAAATCAAAATCAGAAGCCTCGACCGAAGACGAGGCATCGAAAGATTCATTCAATCGACCACAAGTTCAGGGCAATCAAATGCTTGTCGATTTGTTGGATAAAAAGTCGCCGGAGCCGCCGGCAATGGTCATGGGAAGCGGTATTAAACGTAAATACGAAGATGATCAATTGGCTGACAGTAATAAACGTCTGGCCGGTGGTGGGTTGACAGACGACGCAAGCGGTCAGGAGGAAAGGCCTTTGATGCAAGCTTCTAAAAATGCGGCGAAATTGTTTGAAGAAATGGCGGCATCGATTTTGGAAGACGAAGACCTGGAGGACGAATCCGAATTGGAACAATCCATTCCAATTATTCCACCACCCGTCGAGCAAAAACAAGTCATCACAATGCCTATGCCGATCCAACGTCAAATCATCATGGGACCAAATAATCAGGTGATTTTAACACAACCTGGCCAGCCGATGAATCAGCCCGTGCAACCACAAGCAACGGCTACAATTAAAACCGAGTCGGGTCTACAGACCGTACCATTGATTATTCAGAAGCAAATCGGTCCGAATGGACAGTCGATAATTCAGCCGGTGATACATCAACAGCAGCCAACTCAAACCCAATACATGCTGGCGACAAATCCGCAGGGTCAAACTTACCTGGTCGCCCAGCAGACAGGCCAACAACAAACACTGAATCCTGCTCTACTCTTGGCACAAACCGGTCAACAACAGGGCACGCAGACAAAGACCATCATAATCTTACAACAACAGGGCGGACCACCCCAGGCAGTGGCTCAACAACAAATCATCTCGAATCCAGGCGGTCAACAAAAGGTCATAATGACCACACAGCAGGGACAACAAATGATTGTCACTCAAGTCCCGCGTCCCGTTCAGCATCATCAATTTATTGTAAGCAATCAAAATCCCAACATTATGCAAACTGGGCCGGGTCAAAACGTTATTCTCTCCCCGAACGGCTCTATCGTCCAACAAACCCAAATCCCACAGCAAATCCAGATACAAGGACACCCACAACAACTTCAAATTCAACAAGCGCCCGTTGGACAACAGCAAGTTCAAATCCCTCAACAACAAATTCAAATACACCCGGTTCAACAGCAACAAATACAAATTCAGTCCGCACCACATTCGGTCATTCAAAAACAAATGCACATCTCGCAAGTGGGAAGCACTTCCATTCAAGTCGCTCCATCGATGACACTCCAGCCGCAATCTCAAGCCACCATACAGATTCAGACCAGTCAGCCACAAAGCACAATACAATCTCAAGTTATGCAACAACAACCGCAGCCCTCCATCTTGTCGCAATTGCCTCAAATACCGGCTACTATAAAAATTCACCCATCAAGTGCACAACTAATGCAGACACCTCCAAAAATGACTCCCACGAAAGCCCAGATAGTTCTTCAACAACAAGCAAACATTCCCACACAAACGATGCCACAGCAGCAGAGTGTCATTCAAGCGACTCCGCAATCACAACAACAACAACAGCAACAGCGCGCTGCTAGTGAAGTAAAACGGCAACTTATCGTAACCGGTTCGGGTACGATTGAAATGAGCGAAACTGCCAAACGTATTGTGCCGCCTAGCGTGAATCAGGCTGCACCATCACAACAATCAGCAGCACAAGTACCAGTGACGCCACAGAAACCCCAACCACCTGTTCAGGCACCTCAGCAACCTGCACCACAAATACCGCCGCAACAAGCGGCGCCTCAACCAACACCACAACAGCAGCAGCCACAACCGCCGCCTCAATCACCTCAAACACCAGCCGCCGTTGTCAAAAAGCCACCTCCAATAACCGAAGAAATCGACGAAGAGTTTGACCATAATTGGCCATGGATTTGTGATTGGCGTGGATGTCCCAGGTATATCTCGACCCCATTCAAGGATAACACATTGGGTACTGACTTCATTTCTTTTCTCTTTTCAGAAAAGAGTACAAATCGCTGGCTGATGTGTATCGTCACGCTTGTCTGGTCCACTGCCCCGAAGGATTGGATCCGGCTGCTGAGATTTATTGTCAATGGGGTCCGGGCAGTGGACTTTGTGACAATATTCCGCGTAAACGATACTCGTTAATGACACATCTGTTAGATCGTCATTGCACCCTTGAAGTATGTGCATTCTAAATATTTCAACGATTTTCGTTTGCTACAGAGTTTTTTCTTCTACTTCCGTCACAGTCTTTTAAAGCGGCAATTCAAAGACGCATTTCCACTGGCGTGCTACCACCCGTGCACGGTCAACCCGTCACTATCGTGAAGAATGTAACATCCAATTCGTCTGAGTCGCGAGGAACGGCATCGCCATCTCCATCTACGTCATCGAGCGGTTCACTCCCGCCGGCAGCAAGTGCCGCAATGCATGCTATCAAGCGTCATTCGAATGATTTTGTCAATCCCAAGGAGCTTATGGTAAGTATGACATTCTGCTCTAGCGTTAGTTGATACGACAATTTGAACAATAACGGTGTACATTTCAGGACGAAAACGAGGGGCCCGTAACGAAAAGTATTCGCTTGACGGCAGCTTTGATTTTGCGTAACTTGGTCACGCATACATCTTTGGCAAAAAGGTAACGAAAAATGATGTGTTCGCCGTCGTTAGTACGCTTACAATCTTGTCATTTTCTTTTGCAGAAATCTGCGGTGCTATGAACCTCATCTGGCCGGTGTTGCTCTAAGCAATGTTGAATCGAGTCGAACAATCTCACAAATTCTTTATGAATTGAATAATTAGTATTGTTAACGGTTAATTGACGTGTATACACTAAAGTGTATTGAAAGATAATAGAGTAAGGTATATATTATGATTTTCATTTAAAAAACAATAAATCGCAAAAGAAAATTAATATTTTAAACAACAAAGCTTGTTTTTGTTATCGGGGACCTGTCTGAAGAACATTTTACACAACAACTTTTATCTTTCACTTCCGTTCGTCAGGCAAAGACCAGGGTTTCCTGCCTTTAATGGTGACATTTTGATAGGTTCAATGTTGCGCTAACATAATTAGACTATCCTGTACTCGATATTTACATTTAGGACAGAAATACATGAATTTAAAAGACCGAATTCTCAGATCAACATACACTTTATTTCAAAAATCCATGAAACTAATAATGCATTCAACATGTAACAAATATGAAAAATAAATACGAATTCTCTTTACTAAAATTAACTTGATTCATCCGAAAATTCCATGTCAGAATTATCAACAGCTTGCGATTGATGTGGTACAACTGTTGAGTCTATCTGTTTAATCTCCATTTCAAAGAGCCAATTACTAATCTTGCGTTTGGCAATAGCACGATTTCGTGGCGTTAGTTTTTGTAATTGACATGCTACCAAATCTCCAAAAATTGTGCAATCATCTTTTTTGGATAGTTCTTTTGCAGCAAAATTGAGCAATTTTGAGGACACACTTCCTTGCTTGGTCCTTTTCGTTTTTCTCTTTTTGATGGGAGGTGGATCTTTGTGGACGCGATGCGGTTTATCTGTATGGACTGCAGGTGGGTCGATATTGACTAATGGATCTACATAAGTGTCCTGTAAAAAAGAAAAATAGAAAATACACTAATTAGAAAGTAGTCCTCACTCTCTATGTATGCATTTTTCTTTAAGCCGTTTCTATATTAGACCGTAATGTACACAGAATAGGGTTTTGTTTTAGACAGCACTTTGGTGAAAAGAGAACTATTGAAAGAAATCCACTGATTTTGTAGGGTGACAAAATCTTATCATTGAAGGAATGGCTTGGGCTAAGAAATGTTTCATATATTAATTCAAATGTTTCAGAGGCTGTATGGCATGTTGTACTCTCTTGTTGGATGCAAGCCGGGCAGTCGCCGGGGCGTCAAATTTTTGGGATGGTGTTTTGGTTAACGCTCAAATAACCAGCGGCATACCCATCCTAGCCAATTGTGAAATTTGTCTGTTTGCGGACGAGACTGCTCTAAATATCCTAGCCATAAATTTCCGGACCAAATCTCAGCAAATCTATCGAACGGATTTGACCTTATAATAAAATATTTCAATTAATGGAGAATAAACCCAAATTTATCAACGACAGAAGCCATCTTCTTTTCTAGGAAGCGAAAAGAAGATCGAAAATCGTTGAACAAATTTGCAAACTCCATTACTTCAGCCTTGCTAAGAGCCAATTCGGGTGTTCAGCTAGTTGAATTTAGAGGTGAAGCGGTGTCGGACGGTCGAAGACCTGAGGGAAGCGAATGGGTGAATTCACATTGTAAGACGAAACCGGACGGGTACACTTGCAAGACAAGAACCATCGTTCTTACAATGTGAAATGCACAATGCTTGTCTGCTGGCCACTACAAAAGCTCCCGCCGTCCGTTTATTAGCACAAACACCCTTTGGCTGGTCAAAGGAAGCGACCACATATTTTGCCCTTTCAAAATTTCGAGGACTTCTGAAGTGTAGTATAAAGGGCTTTCTATTGTCAATTATTCTTGGTTTCGCTGAAAATTAAAATTGTGTGAAAGGAAATTTCCAAGAATTAATTGCTGATATGTTGAGACTCCGTAAACGGAAAGAGGAGTCCTACTTAAACTATTACTACAAAAAAGGCACTATTGAATGCGTGCGAAATAGCGCGTACTAAAAGAGTGTCATGTGTTGTTGGTGGTATCGAAGACCACGTAGTAAAAACTGGGAATTAAGAAACTCCCGCACCACTATTGCGTTATCTCAGTCAGCTTGGAGATCATTTGTCTTATGCTCGTCAAGAAAAGCTTCCGTGGAAGCATAAAAAGACAACACAGCAATCCAAAAAGAGTTCAAAACCTAATTCCGTGGGTATTAGTATAGTGATTTTAGCTGAAAAAATGATGAAACCAAAACATCAAAAAAAAGAGCTGACTTTTGATGCCAAATTGTTCTATGGCCTGACCGCATTACGCAGTAAAAAGTTAGACTTTTTTGCGCATCACATTTGGGGGGGAGGGGGTGGCAAAGGGGTGAAATTAGGATTTTTCGCCAATATCTTGTTAACTGTAATATTTACAGCAAAATATATATGAGGACGATTTAAACTACACAACATTTCCTTTCTAATGATATATTATATCATATACCTTCTCTTGGCA
Organism: Microchrysa polita; assembly: GCA_949715475.1. Lineage (NCBI taxonomy): Eukaryota > Metazoa > Arthropoda > Insecta > Diptera > Stratiomyidae > Microchrysa > Microchrysa polita. The sequence goes on from OX454419.1 coordinate 51,581,135, forward strand.
GATTATATACTAGACCTTAAAACATTTGGTGTATTTTAGATTTTTTGATAGTTACATTTGGCGCTCTAGCTCCTGAAGTAATTTAATTGGAGCCATGGTAATTGGGATAACTATTCCTAACAATATATAGCTGTCCCACACGGAGAGTCAGGCTGCCCCGAAAAAGCATTCCCCTATACTCCCTATTAACATTAAAAAAAAAAAGACATGCCTGTAACTTTTCGCCGAATCACAGCAGGCGGAAAAAATTTTGGTAAACGTTAAGGCTAAGTCCCATTACACCCTCCACCAAATATTACTTCGATCGGATTAAAACAAAATGACCGAAAAATTGAAAACGAGCAAAACTTTAATTTTGGTTGACTTGTTCCATTATTTCTGAATAAACTAGTGGCATTGAATTTGAATAATTTGTATGGGAGGTACCCTTTGTTTTAATCCGATCGAAGTAATATTTGGTGGAGGGTCTAATGGGACTCAGCCTTAACGTTTACCAAAATTTTTCCCGCTTGCTGTGATTCGGCGAAAAGTTACAGGCATGTATTTTTTTTTTAATGTTAATAGGGAGTATAGGGGAATGCTTTGTCGGGGCAGCCTGAGTCTTCGTGTGGGACAGCTATATATTGTTAGGAATAGTTATCCCAATTACCATGGCTCTAATTTAATTACTTCAGGAGCTAGAGCGCCAAATGTAACTATCAAAAAATCTAAATTACACCAAATGTTTTAAGGTCTAGTATACAGTGCTGGAAAAAAAAAGTTGCTCAAGCCTTTTAATGGCCATTTTTCCCAATATTATTAAATGTTATTGGAATTACAACTTTTCAGTGGGCCAGATAAAAACAAAAAAACATATAAACGGTCTATTAATAGTTTGATTTTTATGAATGAGGTTGATTCACTTTAAAACTAGGGGGTTTTCACAAAGAGGCTGAATTTAATGGAAAAATGAAACACTTTAGTCCAGAACTATAGAGTAATATTTTGGTTTTGGTGAAAGAAAATCTAATCACTCGTTAAATAGGTCAGAGGATGGATATTTCTCAACGCATTGTGGCATGGCGTTCAACAAAATTGGGGGGAGGGGGGCACCTCTAAACCGAAAAAAGGCTCCGGACGACCTAAGAAAACTGCGCCTTTGGAAAATCGCTTCACCATTTTACTAAGCTGTCGAAATCGATTTAACACATCGTCGGACATTAGGAATAATCTAGTTTGAGCAACTAGGAGTCGAATTACGGCGAGGATGGTAAGTAATAGGCTCGTAAATGCTATATTACTTGCGCTTAAACCTGTGCATAAACCAGAACTTCAATTAAAAGTCAAGCGAAAACGTTTACGGTGGGCTGAGAAGCACATTCAATGGACTCAGGAGATATGGGATGGAGCCATTTTTTCAGACATGTCCAAATTTAAGCTTTATTTAGGCGACGGAAGGAATTCTAGTTCAGCGGGATCTTCGGGAAAGGCTTAGTGGTGAATACATGGAGGCGCTAACTGTCAAGTTAGAAGGAATTATAATGTGGGGCTGTTTTTCGGGAGACAAGAGGGACCGAATATGCTTTATTCATTCAAAAATAACAGCTTCGGTCTACCTAAACGTCCTATAAGGCGAGCTGGAGCCTTGCGCGTAAAAGCTTTTTGGTGATACCGGAAGATTTGTGTTCCAGCAGGATAATGCAGCATGTCACACTGCTAAAGAAGTAAGTATTAAATACAAGAAAGTCAAAACTTTAATAACCATATCATAAAATATTACAAAATTTAATTTTTTATTTTTTTTGTACATTTAAAGGTCAAGAGGTACTTCGAAGAAAGGAATGTTGACGTTTTAGATTGGCCCCCGTGTAGCCCCGACTTGAATCTCATCGAAAATACGGGTCCAGCATAAAACTTGAAGCGGCCAAGAAGCGCCCGGACTCCATTCAGACCATGAAAAGGTTAATACTCGTCACTTTGCAAGCGATTCTCAGAAAAAAACCTGGAAAAACTTATTGGAGTCGATGAATCGGAGGTGGGGGGCAGTAATCGACGCCAAAAGTTGCCCAACAAAATATTAATATTAAACTATTATGTCTTAAGAACCAATAAAAATATAAAAACACACCAAAAAAAATTTACTTTATTATTACGAAACAGTCTTTGTATAGGTAAAAAAAATCCCTATTTCCACTTTATCTAATTTCCCTCGGAATCACAAATATAATTATTTTTTAGTAAAAATTTGTTTTAATATTGATTCAACTGACACAATAAATCAAATAACAAAAAAATACCTACCAACTTTTATCATTAACTGTCTTTTATGGCTAAAAAAGGGCTTGAGCAACTTTTTTTTCCAGCACTGTATAATCTGCCAAGAGAAGGTATATGATATATATCATTAGAAAGGAAATTTTGTGTAGTTTAAATCGTCCTCAGAACATTTTGCTGTAAATATTACAGTTAACAAAATATAGGCGAAAAATCAAATATCATAAGACTTCCGAAAATACGCGAAAATTAGAAGCAAAGAAGACAAGAGACTTTACTCCAATTGTCCAATGATGACGGTCTAAATAAAAAAATATTTGAGTGCGTGTACATTAATAACTACGCTCTGTGGCTCACTTGGTTGAGTCGCACTCTACGATGCTAGTAATCTAGAGGTCCGGAGTGGATGAAGTGGAAGCAATTGAGAAGCAGGATATTGAAAAGAATATTCCTGTAGTAGTCTGGCTGGTCTAGCGGTTAGTGCGCGCACCTTCGGGGCACAGGGTCATAAGTTCGAATCTCACCGTGTTCCATGGTGTTTTTCGAACTCACGAACTTGTGACGGACTATGATCTCACTCAGATGTTAAACGAGTACCACTTTATGGTGATAAATAACACTGCTGAGCGTGATGCTGATCTCATTACCTCATCAAAAAGCAGATAAGATCTTGGAAATATGATGTCACTAACACATCCTGCGGCCTTAGTCCAATGTTGGATTGTCGCGCCTGTTATTTATTTATTTTAGTTGGACAATCATTCACCGATTGGCTTCTGTTCTTGTTTTCAAAGACAATGAAAATTTAAAGCTTAAATCACTTAAATGTGATAATAGGCACATTTGATGGTGATTTATTCATAAAAGGCCGTATTAAACCACACGAAGGTCGTGAGTCGTGAATACCGCAAATGGTTGTTTCGGTAAAGGAGAGTTAGAAAATGACCCCAATTATCAATTATGTTGATATTCTTTTGAATGCCTTGTAGGGATAACTTTGAAAATATACAAAATAATTGTGAGATGACGTCGATGACGATAACAAGAAGCAGTTGCTGTTTTTGTTAAATCAATATAGAGATTGTATATCTTTGACAACAGACGAACTTGGATGTGCAAAATCCGCTGAGATGGTTATCGAGCTTCGAAATGCTGAAACAGTTTCAGATGCGATAAATAACATAAAGAAAACAGAACATGGAGAAAAAAGAAAAAAAAAATTTCTCTTTTTCTATATTTTTTGTTGGAACAATGTCGTCCCCGCGAGGGGGGACTCAAAAAATGTCATTTTCGATTTCAATCGGCAGTACATGGCACGACACCTCTCATCAGATGCCGTCGCTAAGTCTCGTGCCATGTATTGCTGGGGACGGCATGATCGAGAGTGCAACGATCGATGTCAATTTGCTCTTTATATAGCAATGACAAATTGTTGACGCGACGGATCATTTTTTGGCCGAATAGCAACTTACTATTACTATGATCCGTCCATTTTCCATAACGGTTTAGGCATAGCACCTATGTTTTCTATGTTCCATTTTTTGAGTGCAACCCACACTGAAAAGGGAAAACCGGACGGCAGCGTAGAGGGCCCCACGAGAGTGTCGTGGTGTGCGGTGGCTGCGTCCCAAACATGTTTATAATAGATAAAGAAAGCATTAGAAGTATTAAGGTCCGAGGGAGTCACTATTAATTTTGAAAAATTCTCGTTTTTTGATGACTACCGTTATCTTGGTTTCGAAATACGTTACGGAATGATAAAGCCTGGAAAAACGAAAATATCTGCCGTTGAGAATTTTCCTACCCCAAAAACTGTACACAATGTACGTCAATTTATCGGCTTAACTTCTAATTTACGACAATTCGTTAAAAACTATGCAGTTATAGTGAAACCACCTACAACTTTACTGAAAAAGTTAGTAGCTTGGTCATGGGGAGATAAAGAAAATGAAGCGTTTATTCAATTAAAACGCAATTGGGGGGGGGGGCAGTATTGGCATTGTATAATCTTGAAGCTGAAACGTGCATACTGACGCAAGCACGATAGGAGTAGCAGGTGGAAGACAACATTACGAGAAGCTACATCCAGTTGAGTTTTTCAGTCGACAGACTACAGATCCGGAGACTAAATACCATTTTTACGAATTGGAAACGTTGGCAGTTGTCGAGACCCTGAAGAAATTTCGTTCGTATTTGTTGGGCATTGAATTTAAACAAATTGCAATGCTTTGAAAGCTACTAAGGAGAAAAGGGAGTTGATTCCACGAATCGGCCGCTGGTGGTTGCAGTTGTTAAGAGTTTATATCGTCCAGGAAATCGAATGCAATATGTTGACGATTTAAGTCGAAATCCGGAAAAGGAAACGCTTGTAATGAATATTAATCAAGCAGATTGGGTGTTAATCGGGCAATTAACCGATGATAAGATTTTTGAAATCCATAAGGTGCTCTCACAACCACTAAAAACTGACTATGAGATAATTTGTTCATGACTATGCCTTACGAGACGGTCGTGTTTGCCGAACAACGGCTCGTGGTATTCAATGGGCCTGTCTTAGGGACGTACCGAGCAAACATTTGTTAGGGGGGTGAAAAGTAAAATTTGCCGACTACATTTTGAAAATTCACCAGCTATAATTAGAGGTACGGAAATTTCGTTTTTACGAAATAGATGCGAATTTCATCGAAAATTGCTCATTTATGCGAATCAATGAAAATTGCTCTAATTTGGAATTTTTCCACAAAAAAAAATATGTTTGTCCAAAAATGTCAATTATTGGAGATAATTTTTCATCAAAGTTTTTTTTTTCTAGACGTTTTCCGTTAATAAAAATAGAAAAATGGTCAAATGCAGAGAGTTCGCTGAGCCACGGACACGATGGTTTCCCGAACACCGAGAAAGCACTTTAGTTGGAGGTTTGATGAATGAACTTGTTTTCTGCAATGCGATTTTCTTAAGAAGAGTTTTTCTCGTGGTTCGGCGGGCCCTAAAATTTAAATTAACTTTACATAAAAGCGATAAAAGCGTAACGATATTAGGGGCATTTTCTCAGCAGTTTCTCATTTTACTGTTACCGTAACTCCTTGAGGAGTGGTCTTGTCGACTAGTATCTATGTGTGTTGTCTGAATTTGGAGTTTGGCAGACACACTTCATACTGAATAATAAACACGCGACGTTTTTTTTTGCAACGCGAGTTTTGAACAGTGATTTAACTGTGAATCTACAGAATTTCTAGAGTTATAGAAAATTAAAATAACAACAATAAAATTTACGAAACTAGGTTTTTAGGCAAATTTCAGCAAAATTTACAATATCCAAATTTCCTGTTTTTTATTTGCGAAATTTCCGTACCTCTAATTGTATTATATTTTTTGAGCGTCCATGTAAACGTCGAAAATTACAAAGACAGAAGGATTGTAGCAATATATGGAAATTCGATTCAGCCAGTTAAGTTGTGGCACGCCATAACTTAATTTTGGACCATGACTCTGCGATTCGATGTAAATCCATTTTATCGACAATATCCTCCTCAGAAAACATTAGCATCAAATTGTCTAAACGTTCCTCCCCCATTAACGTTCGTAAAGGATTGATTTATTAATCTCAATTTACTATATGATCGTACGCTCGAAGCTGATGTTAATGGACGCTTTCGGTTCTTAGTTTGAAAGCCTCTCTCGCTATTTCCCCAAAGCTTTGACACTCGGAGCAATTATCAAGAAGAATTTGAATTTCAGCATGAAGGCATTCATATAAAATAAAAAATAAGTTTTGACCGCCGCTACTGAGATTATCGTGCAATTTTTCTTATCGGCCGAAATTCGAAATATGTCTTGAAACGGTTGGAGAAGTTTGGCTATTTTTTCCAATTCTTCTGTGGACTTTGAGATAAAAACATCAAGAAGGATTTTGAACTCTTTTCGGTAAAATGTTTTTTTTCGGAGCACGACGAGTTCGGTGTTATTTTTTGTAGTCCGATTCAGTCAATATCCAATTTTCTTGCGAAAATCATGGAGCTTTTCACTAACGCATTGATTTTGCTGTCGTTGTTAATGTCTTTAAAAGACTTTATTGTACTGCGAATGAGTTTCATGTCGTCAATAATGTTAAGAGCTTCCAAATTTTCAGTTAAATTTTTCAATTTAAACATTAGTTTTATGTTTTTATGCCGAATAGCTCTGTTAATAAGTATGTACATTCAATTACATACTTTTAATATTGCAACTTTCAAATGTTTTTATCCTTAAACATCAACAGTTATTCTTTTGTAAATTTATTAGTGCCGAAAATCGCAATCCTAGATATTTCCACTGAGGTCAAATTTGCCGACTGCAAATTGAAAATGTTAGGGGGTGAGACACCCCCCCCCCATGCCCCCCCTAAGCTACGTCCCTGGCCTGTCTACACGCGAAACAAGAACAAGATGAAAAGCCGTTTTTTATAAGAGATTCCTGAGGAGCAAGGCAAGTAAAAATCTAATTTTCATATAAAAACCGGTTTTGTGCTCGCGTTTTTGATCGCGTGTAGTTTAACCCAATGGCACAAGGCCACAAGGCATGCAACAACAAGTGGTAAAAGCAGCACACGATGACTTCGGACACCTTTCAGTGGAGAAGGCACTGTACCGGTTATGTGAAAATTACTGGTTCCCAAGGATGAGGCAGTATGTGGAGAAATATATTTCATGATGCATCAAACGATTGGATGGTTACAAAACAGGGTTATTTGCATCCTATTGACAAATGGCCTGGCTGGTTCTGCTATTAGTACTGTTCTCATAAGGAGAACCATTACGGTTAATCGTGTGAGCCTCGGAGCTGGCGGCTTCGCATAACCCGAGCCTTGAAGGGGCTAGTTAGGGAAAATGGGCTTGGTGGAAGATGCCTACGCGCCTATACCTAACTAGTGTTAGCAATCTAGCAACAACAGCCAATATAGTGATACAAAAACGCAGTAGTCATCGAATGATTAATTAAAAATATCAACCCATAATTTCGATCGTCAGATATTATTTTTCACAATAGCAGTCAGTCGATTACTTGCACTTAACGCGAAACATTGATTATTCTGAATGATATTAAATAAAATATTTAAAATTCAAGCCATTCTTTCACTAGTTTGTGGATTGATGACCACACGGCCCGAATCGCATTGCTGACTAGTATACTGAAGGGGCCGCCCGGATGTGAAAAGCAGCGCTACGAGTCTGCTTTAAGCAGACGAGTAGTCACAGGTTCAACGAGCCTGGGAGCGGGAGGTACACATCTGAATTGTACGTGAGGCTTAACCAATAGGGAGCCGAAGGAAGATCACACCTGCTATAGAGAAGTCTTTAGCGAATAGTGTACCACGGGGATGGGTGTGCCCAGGGGACCATGGTCCTTGCCCATCAAGGTGTTGGCCTCGTGGTGGTTGTAGGTTGTTACCAGAGTCATCGAGCTGGTGATGCAACCCCGGGGCTGGGTTCCTGAAGGTGAGTGCATTCGCCGGATGGAGAAATCCCCGTCTGACAACAAGACCTTGTCAGTAAACGCCGAAGGTCCGAACAGTCCGAAGGAACGGGAGATAAGGCCGAAAGGCTAGGTGCTCCCCTGACGGTATACCCGTAGATGGTAAGCTTGTGTTATTCGCTATGTGCCCGCTATATGGCGGACGGTAAGATAAGTATCGCTAGTGTCGATAAGAAGAACAAGAAAATTCTCCTTGCGAGAGCTGATAGCGTAATGTTCCTTCGGATTGCAGATTCGATCGTTTCAGGTCAATTTTAAAGGTTCATCCAGACTGACTGCCAAATGGTAGCACGTGCTACCAACTGGCAGTTGTAATTGCATCCAAACCGACCGCCATTTGGTTGGCCGTTCAGTTTTAATATTCAATGTGGCAACCCAATCAATCGCATATGCCAACTGACGCTTTGACAACCGCTTGTCCAATTCAAAGTGACAATTTTGCAACTTTTGCTCGTTTTTTTGTGTGAAATTCAATAATTCTTGAATGGCTGAGTAATACCGCGCAGAGTCCGAAATTGATAATTGAATTTAAAAAAAATCTCCAAAATGAAAGTTTGTTTATGTCATTTTCATGCTTGAAATAGAATAGCCGCGTCAGCAGAGGCATCGGCAGAGGCATCGGCATCAGCAGAAAAATTTCAATTTAGAACACACGCATTTGCCTTTGATGACCCACAATGACAGCAGCGGCAGAAGCAGAATTCTGCTTCTGCCGATGCCTCTGCCGCTGCTGTCATTGTGGGTTTTCTGCTGATGCCGATGCCTCTGCCGATGCCTCTGCTGACGCGGCTATTCTATTTCAAGCATCAGCCTCCATTTGGTAACTAGTGTAGATGCTAAGTAGCTGCCAAATGGCGGTTCGCGATGCCAGTTTTTGGACGCGCCCCCATTTAAAAGCCAGTTTAGATGCAGCTTAATGAAATGTCTCACCAAAACTTGGCGCCATAGAAACTGAAATCTTGCCTGAAAATCACATTAGCAACCCTTTCCGGGGCTTTTATGCGGCAGTTTCCGGGCACCCTGCATATTTACGCTTTTCACACCGAAATTCCTGCGGTGCGTGCGTCTATCTGCATTTTATATCCTCTCGTCTTCGGCGTATTTCCTCTTCCCTTTAGTTTGTTTAGTTTAAAAGATACTTTATTCATAATTATAGATATTAAACCGGAAATGTTACACATACCATATTACCATTATAAATCAGACTGTCGCTAGCATCGTCCAAATACTCCTCGTGAATTACACTGTTGCTGCTGCAATTGATTTTCTCTTTTCGTTTCCGCGGTTGTATAGTGTCCAATATGAACGTAAGTGGTTTGTAGGCAAACCAAAGCGTATTGTCGTCAACATCGAAACCATCATCCTTTCGTTTCATCAGCTTTACGTATTCCCGACAAAAATATGATCTTAAACTTTTGATTTTAGCCTTCACTTCTACCGGTTTTATTCCATTTTCCCGAGCAACTTCAGCAACTGCATTCTCCCTTTTAATTTTATTCAGGTAATCGTCACGCGAAGGATCCCATAGATTCGGATGATTGCGATAACTTTCAATGAATTTCAGAGTTCTCTCATTGTCAGTCATTTTTGCAAAGTTTAAATTAATCACAATGCATAAATTATTGTGCTTAGGAAGATGTGAGTAATCGTTGTTGAGGAATATTACCTCCTAATTGCGGTCTTTGACGTATGCATTCAACAATAACAACATCTTTCAACATTGAATTCGCCTTTTCAATATGGCGCTTGAGTGCCTATTAAAGGGATGCATACACCATGCAACCATTATGTGCTAATGGACAGTACAATTGTATTTACTTATGTACATATATGTACATTTTTATTTAAGTATTTCTATATACTATCTTTGAGATAAGAATACTTGTCCTAACATCACAAGTTACGGCTTATTTTATAAATTTAAAAAATAACGTGGATGAGAACCTTTATATTCTCTGCCGTAATATTTACATATTAACACACCGCTGTAATATTCGCTTGAACAGCGCCACCTATTTGTGAGCTGAAATTCGCCTTGAAACATCTGTCAATCCCACTCATTTTTTCACGTTGGTACTCTTGTAGACCGTTTGATACGGCAGTTGTTTTGAAGTTTTACGTTCATTGAAAAGTTTTAAAATATATTTTAGCCAATCTACTCTATTTCTGCACTTATTTTTCGTCTCTATTTAATACAACATCAAATCCAATCAATTACACGCCAGTTCAACCAAAAGACGAGTACATAATTCCGTTTTCTGATCACATTTAATGCAAATGTACTAGCATGGCGAAATGGAAGGCTCAATTTAAAACATGGGAAAAACTGCTGAAAGACACAGAAGATCACTCGGCTGCCGCTCAATGTGTTGACGAAATTAAACAGGCGATTGATGCACAACAGTCGAAAAATGCCAAAGAAGCACGGGCGGAAATCTCGTGTAAAGTATTGATGTTGGTTTGTTCCGCGCCAAATGTCACGGCGGGTACGGAATTGTTTACATTCCTGTCGCGATACATGTACGATTCGTATTGGGAGAAGTTTGCGGAGGCTTACAAATATTTTTTGTCCTGGCTAATAGATAAGGTAATTGGTTAAGTGTAATACGTCTGAATTTATATTTTTAGCATCATTAAATTCGCGCGCATTACGTTTAACAAATCCTAACATACTATTCGCTTTTGAAATAATGTAATCAATGTGTTGTCGAAATGAAAGCTCATGGTCGAAAATTACACCAAGATCTGATATTTCGGCAACCCTTTCAAGAACACTACCTGTTAAGGAGTACTCAAAGAAGACCGGAGTTTTCAATTTATATATGCTAAGTACTTTACATTTACTAACATTTAAATTTAAATTATTATCGCGGCACCAAAATTGCAGCTTTTCTAAATCGGATTGCAACTTAAGGCAATCATCACTGTTGCGTATTTTCATAGCGATTTTCATATCATCGGCATACTGCCATACACGCACGAATTTAAAATTTTGGATGATATCGTTTATGAAAACTAAAAAGAAAAGTGGTCCTAAATGGCTTCCTTGCGGAACCCCTGATAAACACTTTATAACAGAGCGAGATGTACAGCCATTTAACTTCACCAACTGAGTCCTATCCGTTAAATAGGATCTCACCCAGCTTAGAAAAATTGACTGTATTCCTAAATGTTCTAGTTTTTTAAGTAAAATATTATGATCTACTCTATCAAAAGCCTTCGAAAAATCGGTATATACCACATCAACCTGCATTCCCTGCTCAATACCATCAGCAACAAATTTAGTAAATGATACCAAATTTGTTGAAGTTGATTTTCCTTTCAGGAATCCATGTTGACATGGCGATATCAAACGGCTAATTAAAACATCTATTTTATTTTTAATAAGCATTTCAAACAACTTCGGTATTGCAGATATTTTAGCTATGGGTCTATAGTTATCAATAAGATGCTTCGGACCCTTTTTGTGAACAGGCGTTATGTATGAAACTTTCCATTCATCAAGAAAAACACCTGAAGTCAAGGACAAATTAAAAATAAAGGCTAAAGGACGACATAACGATTGCATGCAATTCTTCAAAAATATATTAGGAATGCCATCAGGTCCGGCCTGAATACTAACATCAAGATCACGCATAGCATTCAATAGGTCATCCTCAGAAATCTCAAGAGCACTCGTAAGGTCCTCCTGAGCTATCCGAGGGACCAATGCACTCTGACTTCCATTGATGTTAGCATTCATTTCTGATGAAACGGAGTCTGGCACTTTGTAAACTGAACTGAAAAATCTAGCAAATACCTAGCGGCACAGACAGGAAACGTTTAATTTGTTGCATCATATTTATTCGAAGATGGTGGGCATTCCATCCTCGAGGTCGAGGTTTAGAAAAAAAGCTGCTTCGATTGGTTGTAACCATAACGCAAGTGGTGTAAGTTGCGTGGGAGCAGCTGGACAATCGAAAATGTGGTCTACATCGTGTGGACTGGTTCCGCAGGCTGGGCAGGTGTTAGCAATTTCATTATTTACACGATAAATAAGAATTTAGTCGCGGGCACCAACCAGATCGGAGCTGGGCTAAGGTGGTACGGGTAGCTCTCGGTAATTGTTCTTCGTCAGGAGATATGGCTGGAGGTTTGGTGCCAAGTACACGATTATTTGTGAGGCTTTGAGTAGCTTTACGAACGTCTTGTGTGTGTATGTCTGCAATCGCCGCCTTGTAGTCGGAGTTATCGAAGGGAACCTTTTTGTATCGCTGGACTTCGCGCTCTTTGTCCCTGATAGAGCGTCTTATTCGTCGTGGCGGTGGTGTTTTGTCCATGAGTTCATTGTTCGGGTGATTTGTACGATAGCATCCGACTAGATACTGTTTGGTAAGAAGTTCGTTGTGGTTTCTCAAAGTCATCATCTTAGTCTCCTGGTGCAGATGATCCACTGAGGACATCTTAACACAGCCGGTGATGGTGCGAAGTGCCGTGTTCTGGCAGATTTGTATGTGGCCCCAATTTGTGTTGCAGAGACCATTTGACCACGTCGGTGCTGCATAATTGACTAGAGGGCGACCGATGGCTTTATAGGTAGTCAGAAGTGTTTCTTTATCGGTGCCCCAAGTACTACCGGCAAGAGCTTTAAGAATTTTGTTTCTGCTCCTGAGTTTAGAGCAGATGTTATCAGCGTGTGTGTTAAATTTGCCGGAGTTGTCTATCGTGACACCTAGGATCTTGGGAGTCCGAATAGTAGGGATGACGTTTGTGTCGATAGATATCGGGAGTTGCATATTGTACTCCTGGTTGAAGCTGGTGAATAAGGTGGCGGAGGACTTTGGTGCTGAGAGCTTCAAGCCTTTACTCACAAAGAAGTCGTTGAGTGTCAGCAGGTATTCATTGATGTGGTCGCACATTTCGGGAATGTCGTTGCCAGTCGCCATGATGGTACAGTCGTCAGCATAAGAGATGATTTCGAGTCCCGTGGGTGGTGTGGGCAGTCCTGACATGTAAAGGTTGAAGAGGGTGGGAGATAAGACTCCGCCCTGTGGAACGCCTTGTTTAATTTTCCTGAGTTTGGACTTCCCATTCCTAAACTCGGTGCAGGATTGACGACCGGCAAGATAATTCGCGATCCATTTGTGGATATACGGAGGAGTAGTGTTGCGTAGGTCTGTCAAAAGTACTGTGTGGTTAACAGTGTCAAATGCTTTTGACAAATCGAGAGCTACGAGGATAGTGCGCTTGCAGGGTTTCGGCTGATTGAGTCCATTGAAAATGTTGGAGGTGATCCTGTCTATAGCGGTTGTAGTGCTATGCATTTTCCGGAAACCGTGTTGGTGTTTGGCAAGCTGGACGTGCTCCAGGAGTTTAGGCAACACTAGTGCCTCAAGTATTTTGGCCACGGGGGACAGTAGCGTTATTGGACGGTATGATTCTGCTAGAGTATGATCTTTGCCTGGCTTCGGTATGGGGGTGATACGGCCTTTTTTCCATAGCTCGGGTATGATGAAGGTTTTCAGCGACAGGTTCATCGTAGCAGTGATATACTCAATGGCCGGAGAGTCGATGTGTTTGAGCATAGTCATGGCAATACCGTCTAGTCCGTACGCTTTAGAGTTTTTCGCATTTTTGATTGCAAGCTTGACTTCGTTTGAGGTAACCTGGAGGTGTTGGTCAGTGGTGCTGTTTCGGATAGCTCTGGTAATTTTGCGCTTGAGCTTATCTTTTTCGGGATGTTCGACGAATTGTTGGTTAAATTTGTGAGCGCATTTGTCGTCGTTGTTGTATGTGTTATCACCGAATTTTATAGCTACCTTACCTTTGGGTTTTGTGGGGTTTGATAGTGCACGTACCGTTCTCCAAAGGTTGCTTACGCCGGATTTTACGTGGCATGTTTTTAAATGCGAATTCCATAACTGTTTCCTGTGGTCGTTGACTTGCTGGGTTATATTGTTGTTGAGATCGCCGATGCGAGGATCATTTGGGTCTGCTGTTCGGAGTTCATCTCTCGTTTTTGCCAGTTCTGCAGCAGATGATGGGAAATGCGGTCTCATGATTGGGATGCGGCCCGCTGGAATATATCTTTTGGCTGCATTCTGGATAATCCGTCTCAGGTTTTTTTCAGCAGTACGTACGTCAGTAGGGGTTGGAAGGGCAGAAAACGCTTCATTTGTGTAGGTTTGGAAGCCAATCCAGTCGGCTTTGCTGAAATTCGAGTATGTCTTCTTCTCAGTGTACGTAAACTGAGACGGTTTATCAATCGTGAGGACGATAGGCAAATGGTCTGACGAGAAAGTTATGAACGGTTCCCAAGTAATGCTGTTTATGAGCCCAGGGCTGGCGATGGATATGTCAGGCGAGCTTCTGCATGATCCTGCAATGCGGGTTGGTGAGTCGTCATTCAATGGACAGAAATCGGAATCATCTAGTTGGTTTGCGATGTGGTTGCCTCTGGTGTCGTTGTTGAGGTTTGAGTGCCATAAATCATGGTGAGCATTATCGCCCGGTGAGTAGGGGGGAAATGTTGGCCTGGAAACCAGTGGGACAACTTGATGCTGGTGGTATATAGATATTGAGAATATCTATATCAACATTTCCCGACCTGATTGATATCGCTTGTAATTCTGTTGTGGTATCGGCGGCAGCGATATCGATTGATGAATATGGCAGTGAGTTATGTATCAGGAAAGCCAAACCTCCTCCTGAGCCAGTGGGTCGATCGCGTCGGATGATGTTGAAGCCTCCGTAAGAATTTAGCGATGAATCGGCATTTAGTTTGGTTTCCTGGATTGCAGCAACTAGTATGTGATGTCTGTCCATAAAGTCAGTGATCTCAACAATTTTATGTTGTAGACCATTACAATTTAGTTGAACTATCTTTGTGGTGGAGTAGTTTGCAACTTGCAGTGGTGGTGCTGGTGTAAGAGTGTGTCGTGGTGCTGTGTGGTGTGCAGAGACTGTGGGGGTGACAGGTGATGATTGTTGGCCCTGATTAGTGGGTTGTTGTGAGGTCGATGAAGACTGTTGGCCACAGATTTTGCAATTTGGTGCTATGAAGGTGCTGATCGTTGTTGTTGATCGTAAATCCGTCTTGTTGAGCCCAGAACAATTTTTGAAATGGCACCATTCCATACAGCATGAGCACTGCACTGAGGATTGTACGTTAGAATAAATCCTCTTACCACAGACGCAGCACATCCATGGACCAGGATTTATTTCGATGCCGGCGCGTATAAGTAGAATTTGGAGCAAGTGGGCCGGCATGGGTTGCTCCGATAGTGTAAAAAAGATGTTGATGATGTGATGCAACTTTTGTTTCCTGTATGTGTCGAGGGGGGTGTGCGGCTCTTGGCCATGCATAAAATGCATGGGTGGTTCCGGGGCGAAGACCCGGCCGCGATAGGAACCTTATCATATTGTTTGGCGGTGTAGGGGGCAGTGGTGGGGAAGGTGGGCTGGGAGCAGCCCTGGGTTGCCCGGAATTTATACAACCTGGCGCAACATATGCTAAGGAGTGTTGACCTTGTCTACGTAACCCTGAACACCTAAAGTGAACCCATTCCCTGCAGCAATTACACTGCACTGATCTGGCATTCGAACCGATACGTTGGTTGCAGACACTACAAATCCATACCTCTGGGCCTGGATTTGTTTCAATACCGGCGCGAATTAGTAAAATTGAGAGCAGCCGCGCCGAGATGTAATGCTCCCAATATGACCAAAAAACACATACATCGTACCCACACATATACACAGACAAACACAACCTTCCTGCATCGAACCTTCAGGGCTCCTGCCGGGGCTCTTGCCAGGAAGGCATATTGGCAGCTTTTGGCCGTTTTGCAAAACAAAACGGGTGTGGTCCGCCCCGTAGAGGCAGTTGCCGTAAGACCATAACAGGCAGTTCCATACATGCAGATGAGTCGTCCGTTTTCAAAAGCTGCTAAGTCCCATTAAAAAAAGGGGTTTTTGGGCTTCTTTGGAAGAGCTAAGCGTTGGCTACACAATTGTTATGTCTTTAGGGGAAAATGCGACAAAATCTAAGAAAAAAGAGAATTGAAAATGCGAAACATAAAAAATCTATATACACATATGGCCAAAGAAATAAGTACACCCATACTAATTTTTCTTATCACCCTGTAGCCAAGTAGTTATTTGAGGAAATAAACTCATTTGGAAAGATTTAAATACTCAATTGGTAAGGAATGAAATAATATGTAAATTAGCATATTATAATAAATAACAGCTTTCATTTATCTTGAAAAAGTACGAACTGACTAAAATAGGCTGGACAAAATAATAAGTACATGTCAGTTAATTTGATTAAAACTTGTTTTAATTAAAATATTAAGTTCTGATTCGACCAGAATTTAATTTATTTTATTATTTAAAGGTAAATGGTTCATTATTTTGAAAGAAAAAAAGGTTTTTGTTGGCCTTTTGGAGATAATTCTTATGGTATGTTCCCATACATCCATATATCCAGTTACTTCCAGGAAATTCCGTAATTGGTCCGTTTTATGAAAACTGTGTTTCTGTTTCAGTGATTCAACTCCCCCTAAACATTCCAGATTCAATTTAACTCTAGTAACAACGTGAAAAGCCACCCGACTTGGTTGAAGCGGATCCTTGACCAGTTTCTGAGGTACGGTTAGGGTTAATATCCTGCTGAAATCCCCTTTTAAAGTGTTTGTGTTCATCAGTGAAATATTCTAGGGCTCTAAACTAACATTTCTAATATGGAAATTGCCTCATTGTAACGGCTATTAGGTATATTTGAACGAAACCAAACTATGAAAATTAAACCATAGACCACGTTTTTTCGCCTTCATGGGAAATAGTCAGTAGATGTAGCATATACAGTGAAACCTCTCATAGCCGGACACTCATGGTGTCAGTCTTTTTGTCCGGTTATGGGAGGTGTCCGCTTGTAAGAGGTATCGTACAAATTCAATTCAATGTATAGAAGCTTCATTACAATATAAAAAGCATTAAAATAATACTATGTACTTCATATTTAGTATTATTGGTATAAAAACGGGTTTCTATATTAATTTTACATATTTTATAGTAGTAGGTACAGAGTATGTATGGAAGAAAAACAATATTTACTTGGAAGAAAAAATATGTATGTAGGTACATACATATCTGATTTTCATCATTTTTCAAATATCAAAAGGTCACAAAAGTCTGTCGCGAAAATCTGCAAACGGACAATTTGCTCAAGGTTTCTGCATAAGATTTAATTCGATCTGTTTCTGGAGTCTCCTCGTCACCATCGTCGCCATGATTTTCAGTATGTGGACCTTCCAATCGATAATCCAAAATTCCCCTAGACTTTGATTGTTTGCACCGCCGAACACATTTTGAAAACCGACCTTATTCGGTTGGTATGTCGTCTTTGGGTTCAAATTCAAAAAGAGTCTGGTTTGTTTGCGAGAATGCTGCCTTTTTAAAGCTGTTGTTTTTTTTATGGAGGTTGCATTAACTTTGTGCCAAGAGGTTTCGATAAAGAACAAAGCTTCTAAAACATTGATCATTTTTGCCAGATCTAAAGCTGACGTTGTTGTGTCAATTTTTGAAATGATGTTCTCAGGACTAATCGGTAGTGTACCTTAAAATTTTGGATTACCCCCCTGACCTAAGGGTTGACACACGGTTATCGTATTAGCTGGCAAGAAACACGCT
This sequence comes from Microchrysa polita, assembly GCA_949715475.1. Taxonomy (NCBI): domain Eukaryota; kingdom Metazoa; phylum Arthropoda; class Insecta; order Diptera; family Stratiomyidae; genus Microchrysa; species Microchrysa polita. Next base: position 51,598,571 of record OX454419.1, read on the forward strand.
GGTGACATTTGTAAAACTTAATTCTCTCGAATAGGACGCAGCATTATCATAAAAAAAGCACCTTTCTGTTTTGTGTTTTCATTTTACTGTCTAATTGTTGTATACATTCAGAAAGCGTCGTCCACACTTTGCGATTCGACTTCCAATTGACTGGCAAATCTTGGAGGCGAAGCTTCCTGAAAACTCAAGGTTGGGATGGGATCTGCCATACCGATCACCAGAAGCATCTCCTTTTCGCTTGCCATGTTAACACAAAATAAAATTGTCAGCCTTTCTTTAACTAGTTCACCACCGCAGCACATTTTTTCAACTTCAATGAAAGAAAGGGCTTCTCTCATCAGTGTTGTAAATGACTTCAGGCTTGTACCTATGTAATATGGAGAGTAATTTTGCTGTGAATTGATCGACGTCTACTTTCGACGCATCCGAAGCTTCGCCAGTTATCCATTTAAGGGCTATATTGTGCCTTTTACTCCACTTTTCTAACCATCCATTGGACGCAGAAAGTCCAGAATTATTGCCTTGGGTTTAATTATTATTGATCCAGAAATAGGAATGTTTTGGCTTCTAGCTTATACAATTCAATCAGAGCCGGCTTCATCGATTCTTCCTTCCTTCTATTCCAAGAAAACTTTTCTTTTGCTCAACTTTCACTCTGTAATGGACTAGAGTTTGAAGCGAACTGTCGCGAAGACAAGACAAGGGCAGTTATGGCTGTAAAGGCCCAAGGTCGAAACTTAAGAAGGGAGCAAGTCCGAAGATACTCTCTTAACCCGACTGCCAGGTACGTACGCTAGCAGACCGCTCAGTTATCGTGAGAAAAGGAGGAGGTTCATAAATGCGGAAGCGGTGACCTGACCATTACTTCTAAAAATATCGTGAGTATGCCCGTTAACGAAACAAGAATAATAACAAAATAGCCAATCGTAAGATAAATCTGTGAGAATCATCCACTCTAACTATAATTCTTCCTGTTCCACGAACGATGATAATGAGCCTAAAGAGCACCACAGACCTACCGATTAATTTATAAATCGATTGAGCAATCTATTGCACACAATCGATCTCACGCCCGTACAGCACACACACTAGGAAATTTATCGCGCATCCTGAAACGATAGTCTCACGGTCCACACAACACAACACGACATAGTGAAAATTATCTATTTTGTGGCGATGCTCTATTGCTACTTTCAATAGAGAATGACCGCCGCAACCACAGCATAAAGAATGACCACCCCTTTATGTAAAAAAAAATCAGCAAATGAAAACACATGATTGTCCGAAAAATTGCATGGCAATATGTTCCACACATCAAATAAAGAATTAAATTCGATGGTCCCATACATATCTCGCAATCAAAAAATCTCTTCAATCGATGCGAAGGTCTGTGGCGCCCATTAGGGGTAGATCGGCTCGGGAGACAGCCTAGATGTTTAGGCCTTCACTCTGTACCCTACCCTACCTTGGAGTTCCAATTGCGCATAGAATCACTACCATCCAGATAGACAGGCCGAACTGCAGAAACCGAATTTCCACTCGAATCCACAATTTGTAACATGGGCACCTGTTGTTGTTGCTATTGTTGTAATACGTGCTTGAGCTCATGACCACTGACAGATTCATTTTAATCAGCTGATAATCTGTCTAGATGGCGTTGAAAGAATCCATGGATTTCACATGTATTTTATTGAATTAAAATCCGATTCCGCCCGTGTATGGGCTCATTTTACAGAACGAAAACAAATTTTATGGATTCGAATCCATGGATTCACCATGTGCGTCCATCTTTAAAATGACAGAAAACACATTTTCTGAAGTGTTCAGAATAAAATCAAAACACCAAAGAAGAACGACTTTCTTGACCAAACGAATGGCATTCGAATAGGGGGAACCACCAATTGCATTACAACCAAAAACTGCTCTCAATACCTTAAATTAGGGTAATCGCCAAATTATTTTTATTTTCGTGTGCGAGAAAGTCAATTTTCTGTCCGTTTGTGAGAGGTTTTTCGAATCATATGTACAGAAATATGGTGTCCGTGTCCGTCTATTAGAGGGTCCGGTTGTTAGAGGTAAATTTGTTCCCGAAATGCCTAAAACGTTTGTATAAAAAAATTGTCTGGTTATGAGAGGTGTCCGCTTATGGGAGGTGTCCGCCAGTAGAGGTTTCACTGTATTATATTATTTTTTTCCTGAATGAAAAATATTACGACAAGATTAGTTTCCAATCAAATTTATTACGATCTCATAAATAAAACAGACTATTCCGTGAGTTTTCATTGTTCGGTCTGGAACAAGAAAAACTATCCCTCCCAAATTTTCTTGAACCGTCAACACTTTTTGACGTCGCCATGAAAACTTCCAAACTTTTTGTCAAAACTGCTTCACTTCTTGTATTCTTCGATTAACTTTTCAAAGGGATTCTATATTTTAAATATTTGCCGCGAATATTACCAAGAGAACTTTTCTCGCCAAAGTGATAATGAGACCGGCAGTTGTCCTTAAGGCCCTTACATGGACTTAACTGTATTTGAGACTGCTAATATTTACTTTTTAATGAATTACACAGTAAATACAATGTTTAGCTGGTTTATTTCGTTATTGAGAGAATATTTTTTTCCGCTATTTCAAAGTTTCGAACTTAAACTTCTTTTTTCGTACCTACCATGCGTTTTTCGCCTCCTTAATTATTTTTGTTTGTTTTTAATTTAACGCTTCTGGCATACACCAATTAATAAAAAAACAAATCCTTGCGGAAAATAGCAACTTGTTGTCAAAAGATTAAAAAAACCGATGGTGTACTTATTATTTTGACCAAGCTGTTAGTTAATATCGGGAGGGACTAAGAAAATAGGGGGATGCCATTTAGTTTTTCAATTCCATTGGCATTGTTGTATCCTAATTGTTGTAATGACTATCTATTTGGAGTAATTCAATTTTAAAAAGGGTGTGAAAATTTGGCATAAAAAGGTACAGGCGTGCCCCGATTTAAGTCGTTTCGAACAAAGTCGATTCGCACTTGAGTCGTTATCGAATCTCTACCACGACCCGTTTAACGACAAATTTATTTCGCACATAAGTCGTTTTCAAAAAAAAAATTTGTTTGTTCAAACTTACTAATTTTTAGTCATATAAAATATAAAGTTCGATGGAAAAAAAAATTGTCTAATGATAAAAGGAAATTATAAATATTTGAAGGAGGTTTAGACTGTCGTCACTATGAATAGCTGCTGATAGAGAGCGCATACACAAAGAATTTAATCCAACTAAATAATATTTTCTGGACGACTTTCACGACTTTTTTTTGTATATTGTATGATAAATCAATCCAAACTTAATGTTAATTGCAAAGGAACTCCGCCATGAAATGAAATTTTTCTCTACTCACAAAGCTATCCATCGTCGTGTTTGTTCTCTCATGGAGTGCATGGAATTTACCGTTGTTTCTAGTTCGTGTACAATTGGTATTAAGAGGAAAATCCCCTTATTAAGCATGAGGCATAAGGTATGGTTTTTATTATCATCTCATCATTATCAATGTGGCACGACGACATCCCGACGCGACGCGACGTCGGGCATTGGTTGTTAATACAAAATTCTTTTTCACCCGATCGTTTTGAATTGCATTTGATATCAAACATCTTATAATATACGTCGCGAGTGAAGTGTAAATTTATAAATTTTCGATATGAGCCCAAATCATCGTGTTTAAAGTGGTATTAATAAAGGTCGTAAAACACTCACATTCCCTTAAGTACTCTAGCGATTCAGGGGAAGGCTAGACTTTTATTTGAATGTGTAAAAGAAAAAATGGCGGTGGTTCGGAAACGTTTAAAGCGAGCTCAGGATGGTTTAATAGATTCGAACAAGGAGCAAGCTACACAGTTTAAAATTATCTGGAGAATCAGCAAGTGCGGATGAAGGAGCTGCTTCCGCATTTATTTCAAAATTTGCCGAGATCATTGGAGAAGTTGGATATGTTCCCCACCAGGTGAATATTCCCAACTATTAGTAGCGCGTCAAATTTTTAATTTTATTATCACTATAGATATTTAATGTGGACGAAACCGGACTGTATTGGAAAAGAATGCCATCCAAAACATTTACAGTCGAACTTCCCATAAGCGGACACCATTGGGGATTGAGATTTTGTCCGCTTGTTGGAAGTGTCTGCTTATGAGAATATTTCACAACATTTTATAAAACAAATTTGGACTGCGCTGCGAATAAATTCAAAACCACGATGTCTCATTTCAACCGTGTTTTTCAAATACAATTTTTTTCGAGATCGAGAACACTATTTTTTCGTGAATTCTAAAATGACTTGTTCTTTTTCTTCAAAAGGCTAAATTGTTTATTTTTTTTTTCTTCATATTTCAAAAGAATAGAAAACTGCACGATAAAATGCCGCGACATAAATTGAACTCCTAAATCTCTAAGAAATTCCACGTCCACGGAGAGATAAACAAGATTTGTACAGCGATGTCCGGAAAGTGAATTTTGCTTTACATAAAAGACCGATTTTCCGGTAGTTTCAAAATTTCTTTGCTCGGAATACCAATTCTGTAATGGAAGAATTTCGTATTTTATTTGTGGAACTGTTCGTTTATTAGAGACTTGCTTGTTCAGAAAGGGTATAAAAGTACTGTCCGTGTCCGGTTATGAGAGTGTCCGGCTATTGGAAGTTATTTTTCTAGTAAAATATAAGGAAAAACGTTGGGGAAAAGAGAAGTGTTCGTTTATGAGAAATGTCCGGTTATTAGAAGTGTCCGTTTAGGGAAGTTCGACTGTATGTCCGTCGAAGAGAATCCAGCGTCTGGCTTTAAGTCATCTAAAGATCGCCTTACATTGCTTCTTGGAGGCAATGCATCCGGGGACTTCAAGCCTTAACCTGTTCTTATTTATTCATCGGAAAACCCACGAGCCTTAAAAAATGTAAATAAAGAAAGTTTACCCGTTATCTGGCGGTCAAATAAGAAGTCCTGAATGACTTCTCTAATTTTCAATGATTGGTTTCAACATCATTTTTGCCCGGCCGTTAAAGAGTATTGCCTTAAAAGTAATTTGGCTCATAAAGCTTTTGCCGTTAACTTGGATAGTTTCTCTGATAACGTAAAAGTTGTATTTCTGCCGCCAAACACAACGTCTTTGCTTCAGCCTATGGATCAGGGAGTATTCGCTTCGTTCAAGGCCTATTATTTACGGAGAACATTTAAGCAGCTTCTTACTGTCATTGATCCAGACTGAAAACGTTCACAAAACCGTGATCCGGGACTTTTGGCGGAATTTTTCAATATCCAAGGCAGTTGAAAATATTGATGCTTCATGGAAAAAAGTCCAGAAATCCAACATCAACGGAAAAAGCTGTGGCCTTCTCAAATAAGTTCAATCGTTTCGTCTGATATACATGAAGATGAGATATTGAATTTGGCACATCAAATTGGGTTTCTCGAAGTTGACCAGAGTAATCTCTCAGAGTTTATTCAGTCACATGATGAGGAAATGTCAAATGAAGAATTGATTCAAAACCAACCCGATGATGAGATTGATGAAGAAGCGACAAATTCAGTGGATAAGTTAACCATCAAAACCCTCTCCGATGGCTTAGAATGCTTGGAAAAAGCAAAACAATTTTTTAGTTCTAATCAAAATAAAGACAGATACAACAAATGTATCCAACTGATTGATGAAGCTGCTTTTCCATACAAAGAAATGTTTAATGAAAAAAATATAACAGACAAGCAACGAAGCATTGACTCATATTTTTCGAAAACCTCTTCATAATTTTCGATTTAATCAAGAGTAATAAACATGTCTATTTTTCATTCTATAGATGTATTACTAAAATGTACATGTAATACTAAAAACTATAATTATATAATAAAAGATAATAACAATTAAAAGAGCGTCGTATTCATTTTCAATACATTTTGTACATATGAAAAAGATTATCTCGTTATAAGTCGTTTCAACTTAAGTCGCTTTTTTCTGGAACGCATCCTGTCGTATATCGGGGTACGCCTGTACATGAGGGGTGTACTTATTTTTTTGTCCATATGTGTATGTATATATAAATGGATGTGTATTTGTGTCTGTTGCTAGTAAACGTCTAAACCACTGGACCGATTTGGATGATTCTTTTTTTGTTTTATCCGTCTTACGTTGGAGAAGGTTTATGGACAAATTTTTTTTTGAAAATCGCAAAGAAAGTGGTGGTAAATATCGAAATTCCATTTTGTGTGAGAGTAAGTGATTAAACCTACTTGATTCATACGCTTTAAATTTTTAAACTTTGTACTAAATGAAATCGAACCGGCTTAAGGATATGACAACTTCGTACTTCTGCGGAAACCCGTTGATATCTCGCCATAAAATTTCCTCAAGGGTCATTGGACCCTCTTCCCCAATCAGAGCACAGGGTGGTCGGAAATCCGTCGATGTCTCCGATAAATTGCATTCAAGGTGACTACGTTTATACGTACATACACTGCTGGTCAAAATAATAGGTGTGAACTAAAAAAATTGAAAAAAGTAGTAAAAACAACAACAATATTCTTTACTATGAAAAATATCAATTTGGAAATCTAGTAGCACTATGTTTTGAATGAAACTGAGGAATCTTCACGCGGAAACCGTGTGTTGTCATAGGTAACGGCTCCTTCATCTGCTCAATCTTCAAATTGAGACAAAAAAAATAGGTGTGCATTGTTTTCTTTATCAGAATATCCATTTTAAGAATTATTCGGTTGTAGAAGGTGAGATATTGAGAAAAATAAATCAAATGAAGGCATTATAACCATACTCTAATGCAATTTAAAAACTAAAACTAACATTGAATGGGTCAAGGACGTCACTGCAGTCTAGAAGAGGAGAAGACTTGTTCGTCAGCTCCGAGATGAAGGAAGAAGTTACAAATTTATTGCCACATCTTTGGGAACGTCCGAACATTTCGTAACCAATGTCCTGAAACCAGAAAAAAACTCTTGGAACTCGTGGGGCACCGTGGACCATCGAATCGTTACATTATCCAAACGCGACCCATTCAAATCGTCAAGGACAATTGCGACCGAGATTGGGAATGTCATTTCATCACAAACCGTTCGACGCCGATTGGCAAGCTCAAATTTGCCCGGTAGGATTGCTCGCAAAGTTCCTCTGCCTAGATCCGTGAATTTGAAGAAGAGGGAAAATTTCGTGTCGGAGAAATGGAGGAATATCCTTTTCAGCGATGAAACGAAAATCATTATATTTGGTAACGATGCAGGAAGAAACGTTCGTCGTCCTAAGGAAAAAGAATTTCACATTCGGTTCCCAAAAAAGACTGTGAAACATGGCGGAGGCAACATAATGGTATGGGGCTGCTTTTCGTGGCAATTTGTCGGTCCCATATACCGAATCGATGGGATTATGGACAGATTTGCCTACAAGAATCTCCTGAAGACTATTATGCTGCCTTACGCTGAGGATAATATGCCTCTTTTGTGGACATTTTAGCAGGATAACGATCCGAAGCACTCATCACGATTGGTCAAAGCTTGGTTCGAGGAGCAAAGTGTTAACGTTTTGGAGTGGCCAAGTCAGTCGCCCGACCTGAATCCAATAGAAAACCTTTGGGGTGAGCTTGAAAGGGAAGTGTCAAAAACGGATTGCCAAAATAAAAAGCAATTCTGGGAAAATATCCAAAAGGTTTGGTACAATATTCCCCTAGAAAAGGGCCGGAAGTTGGTATCGTCCATGCCCAGAAGAATTGATAAGGTCATGGAGAATAATGGCGGATATTCTGGGTATTAACTGTGGTCTACCAAAACCAACATTAACTGTCTTCATAAGGGGCGAAATAAAATTTTATTACTTAATTCTGTAATCACACCTATTATTGTGACCAGTCGAAAATTGTTGTTATGCCTTATTTATTAAAAAAAATTAAGTTTTCATTCAGTTTTTTCAAACTCATTTTTGTTTGGTGCAACAATGAAGTATGCTGAAGTTCTAAACTAACTTTGTGGAATAATAAAGAAATATGTGATAACCAACCATGTTTGGAAAATAAAATGCGTACACCTATTATTTTGGCCAGCAGTGTACATCCTGGATTTTGTCACAGCAATTTCACAATCAACTTCGTAATACTTCGGAAATCCGTCGATATCTTCGCAATCCTTTTTGATATGCGGTCTCGAAGCCTGGACGGAACGCTATCAATAAGCCGATCGACGCTTTCTTTTGATATCTCGTGCCAACACATTTTTAGCAATTGAATCAGCTGTTGCTGATTGTGTATGTCCTCTTCAGCTGTCCGCATCCGACGTTTTAATTGATCCTAAAGATGTTCTATCGGATTTAGGTCCGGAGTGTTGGCAGGCCACTCCATGACCTCAATATTGGCCTCCTCGAAAACAGACATTGTCGCCCGGGCAGTATGTGGTCGTGTGTTATCCTGCATGAGGATAAGGCCATCCAACGCCTGTTATGAAAAAGGAATGATATGTGGCCTAACAATCCTTTCAATATAACTTTCGGACGTAATTGTCCCGTTATTTAGGATAACAAGGTCAGTTTTGCCTTGCAAGCTAATTCTTGCCCAGACCATCACAATGGGACCGCCTTGCCTCTGAATTTGATTAACGCAAGGATCCAAAAATGCTTCTCCGGCTCTCCGCCAGACTCTTATGCGTCACTAAAAAATTTTACTTTGCACTTATTCGAGAAGAGCACCTTCCGCCATTGTTGCATGTCCCATTGAATATGTCGACGAACAAATCTTAAACGATTCGTACGATGCGTCCTGGTCAGTTGTATTCTAGTAACACGTCTCCTTGACCGTTGTTGGTCTTCGTGCAAACGATTTCTGATTGTTTGGGCGCTAACAATGGTCCCAGTCGTCCTTAATAGTCTACTTTGTAGTCCACAAGCACTAATCGTACGATCCCGTCGCGCACAAAGTCTTACATATCGGTCTTCTGTGGGGCTGGTTATTCGAACTCGTCCTGAACCATGACGACGGAAGACACTTCCTGTCTCCTGGTAACGGTTCCAAAGATTTTGAATGGCTCTTCGCGAATACCCTAATTGCAGGGCTACAGAACGTTGCGAACATTTCTAAGGCTCTGGACGAAGCACTTAAATTTAAAAGGCGCCGAATTGCTGGCATTTTGTATTTTACAGATTCTCCTTATCTTTAAAAGTGCAACAACTAATGTTGCAGCTAAAGAACTTAGCGAAAACTAATTCTAAATCAAAATGAGAAATAAACAAAACTTCCCAATGTATGACTCGTGACCCCAAAAGAACTGTTTAAGCCAGTTCCGTTAAAGCTAATGTTGACGAATCATACTGCGATAACTCACATCACATACAGGTACAGAATGGCATTTTTGAAATTAATTATCACACTAAAAATTCGCCAAAAGACGTTGTTAAAGTCAACGGACATTAGTGGCCCTTATTTTGTTTTGAGTAGTATACATACGTACATCCTGGATGTTGTCACAGCAATTTCACAATCAACTTCGTACTACTTCGGAAATCCGTCGATATCTCCGCAATCCTTTGGCGGAGTGAAACGATTGAGGTGTCACCAGACTCGCCATGAAATTACCTAAAGGGTCATCTGACCCTCTTCTCCAATCAGTGCACACAGGGTGGTCAGCGATAACCGTCAACCTGGATGTATGATGGTTTCTGGGTTAGTATGAACAGTTTTCAATAGGTGACGCGTGCAGATTTTAGTAAGGTTGATTGGCATTCAAAATCGCTCATAAAGTTAAATTAGTGTCCCTGCGAGCGCAGCGAGTACTAGATAAGAGAGCGAGCGAAGCGAGCTCTCTCAGCTAGTAATACATAAAATGGCTGAGAAAAATGATGGAACCGTTTTCGGATTGCAGCTTATGGAATTCCCCAGCATTTGCGACATGTTCCACGACTGTGAGTATGCATTTTCATTGAGAAAATCACAGCGGACAAAAATTTCATTCCGCCCGAAGGTACGATTTCAGTATTTATGGCGCCAAATACTGATGATGGCATTTTATTAAAATTAGTCTGAAACGATCGAATCTGCAATCCTTTTTGACGAAATCGTAACGGTTCTCCAGATATTCATTGTCAACGTATGACATTTCTATGGGGTAGTTCAGTTTTTAATGGAAAATGGGGGGTGCTTTTACCACAGTTTGATGTGAATCAATACCATTGCACCAAAAATAACTTTTTTAATTTCATTTGCCTCCCTGTCTAGCAAATTTTACAATTCTTGCTCGCAAATATCTTTCGACTTTTCATATTATTAACATCTTTGCCAAATTGGTAAAACTTACTATTCTAGTGGGACTGATTAAAATTAAAAAAAGCGGAAATATCCCCCTTTTCTTATCAAATTACTTAACTGGCTTCAAAGAAAAGTCAAACTTTGACATTTAATATCTGGAGAACCGTTACGATTACGCGAGATACGACGTTTTGAATTTTGCAGAAATGTCAATTTCAATTTTTAATGTCAAAATTAAACCCGAATTTCGTAACGGTATATTGTAGTGGCAATGCAATCTGCAAAGTTGAAAAAAGTTGGCGTGCATATCAATGCATATCGCATTTTACGAAAAACGGGAAGCACATGAAATCACAACACCGACTCACACCCTTCTGCACCGCTACAACAACAACAACAACACCGCAGAACATCGTCTTCATATCGATTTGAGGAGGGAAGAACAAATTCTTCAGTTGTTCGATGAGAATCCCAGCATAAGTATAAGGAGAGGAGCCCTTCGACTAGATTTCCCTCGGACAACTATTCATAGAACGCTTCGTCGTGAAAAACTGCACACATATCATCTAATGGAAGTGCAAGATTTACTTTCCATATGGTTTTTACAGCAAAAAGCAGCCAGCCGCCATTTCCCGGAAAAAATTCCTTGGGCGGACGAGGCCACTTTTACTCGAAGTGGTGTTTCACATTTGGATTTCTGACAACCCCCATGCTATACGGATATCTCGCTACCAGCATGAGTTTAGCGTAAATGTATGGTTGGGGGTTCTTGGGGATAAGTTGATTGGTCCGATTTTTCTCCCGTATCGGTTGAATTCTGCTGCATTTCTCAATATTTTAGAGGACGAGATAGTATCTTCGATTTTGGACAATTTACCTATTGCCAAAGCAAAATTAAAAGCGAAATTTACACCCAACCGATTTTGTCTCAAGAGCAACTAATGGAACAAATTCAAACGGCGTGTAATAATTTGAAAATGAACCACCAACAAATCCTTGCAGCAGTTACGTCAACGTCTAAAAGATGCCAATTATGCGTCCGGCACGATGCAACTCATTTTGAACAATATCTGTAGGGAAAATTTGATGAGTAACCACACCATCATAAATATTTTCAAGCCGAATTGATTAGTTTAGATTTCCTGTCGAATCGTAGTTCCATGATTATGGAATCCGATATCGAGCACGAATCTATTGCAGGGTGCGCATATGTCCCATTGTTCCACGGCTAAAGTTGAAGTGGTACTAACAGAGCATGTAATACCCGGACAAGCAAATCGTGGATTCCCCGTTTGTCATCTAGGGATAGTATAATGATGACCCTATGGAAGACGGGGGCTTGGTGCTGCCATGCAGATCAACTTAAGATAACAAAACACTCTAACGGCGATGCTTTAGACAAACTTTAATGGTTCCTATCGCGGCCGGGTCTTCGCCCCGGAACCACCCATGCATTTTATGCATGGCCAAGAGCCGCACACCCCCCTCGACACATACAGGAAACAAAAGTTGCATCACATCATCAACATCTTTTTTACACTATCGGAGCAACCCATGCCGGCCCAGTTGCTCCAAATTCTACTTATACGCGCCGGCATCGAAATAAATCCTGGTCCATGGATGTGCTGCGTCTGTGGTAAGAGGATTTATTCTAACGTACAATCCTCAGTGCAGTGCTCATGCTGTATGGAATGGTGCCATTTCAAAAATTGTTCTGGGCTCAACAAGACGGATTTACGATCAACAACAACGATCAGCACCTTCATAGCACCAAATTGCAAAATCTGTGGCCAACAGTCTTTATCGACCTCACAACAACCCACTAATCAGGGCCAACAATCATCACCTGTCACCCCCACAGTCTCTGCACACCACACAGCACCACGACACACTCTTACACCAGCACCACCACTGCAAGTTGCAAACTACTCCACCACAAAGATAGTTCAACTAAATTGTAATGGTCTACAACATAAAATTGTTGAGATCACTGACTTTATGGACAGACATCACATACTAGTTGCTGCAATCCAGGAAACCAAACTAAATGCCGATTCATCGCTAAATTCTTACGGAGGCTTCAACATCATCCGACGCGATCGACCCACTGGCTCAGGAGGAGGTTTGGCTTTCCTGATACATAACTCACTGCCATATTCATCAATCGATATCGCTGCCGCCGATACCACAACAGAATTACAAGCGATATCAATCAGGTCGGGAAATGTTGATATAGATATTCTCAATATCTATATACCACCAGCATCAAGTTGTCCCACTGGTTTCCAGGCCAACATTTCCCCCCTACTCACCGGGCGATATCGCCTATTACTGGGCGATTTCAATCCTCACCATGATTTATGGCACTCAAACCTCAACAACGACACCAGAGGCAACCACATCGCAAACCAACTAGATGATTCCGATTTCTGTCCATTGAATGACGACTCACCAACCCGCATTGCAGGATCATGCAGAAGCTCGCCTGACATATCCATCGCCAGCCCTGGGCTCATAAACAGCATTACTTGGGAACCGTTCATAACTTTCTCGTCAGACCATTTGCCTATCGTCCTCACGATTGATAAACCGTCTCAGTTTACGTACACTGAGAAGAAGACATACTCGAATTTCAGCAAAGCCGACTGGATTGGCTTCCAAACCTACACAAATGAAGCGTTTTCTGCCCTTCCAACCCCTACTGACGTACGTACTGCTGAAAAAAACCTGAGACGGATTATCCAGAATGCAGCCAAAAGATATATTCCAGCGGGCCGCATCCCAATCATGAGACCGCATTTCCCATCATCTGCTGCAGAACTGGCAAAAACGAGAGATGAACTCCGAACAGCAGACCCAAATGATCCTCGCATCGGCGATCTCAACAACATTATAACCCAGCAAGTCAACGACCACAGGAAACAGTTATGGAATTCGCATTTAAAAACATGCCACGTTAAATCCGGCGTAAGCAACCTTTGGAGAACGGTACGTGCACTATCAAACCCCACAAAACCCAAAGGTAAGGTAGCTATAAAATTCGGTGATAACACATATAACAACGACGACAAATGCACTCACAAATTTAACCAACAATTCGTCGAACATCCCGAAAAAGATAAGCTCAAGCGCAAAATTACCAGAGCTATCCGAAACAGCACCACTGACCAACACCTCCAGGTTACCTCAAACGAAGTCAAGCTTGCAATCAAAAATGCGAAAAACTCTAAAGTGTACGGACTAGACGGTATTGCCATGACTATGCTCAAACACATCGACTCTCCGGCCATTGAGTATATCACTGCTACGATGAACCTGTCGCTGAAAACCTTCATCATACCCGAGCTATGGAAAAAAGGCCGTATCACCCCCATACCGAAGCCAGGCAAAGATCATACTCTAGCAGAATCATACCGTCCAATAACGCTACTGTCCCCCGTGGCCAAAATACTTGAGGCACTAGTGTTGCCTAAACTCCTGGAGCACGTCCAGCTTGCCAAACACCAACACGGTTTCCGGAAAATGCATAGCACTACAACCGCTATAGACAGGATCACCTCCAACATTTTCAATGGACTCAATCAGCCGAAACCCTGCAAGCGCACTATCCTCGTAGCTCTCGATTTGTCAAAAGCATTTGACACTGTTAACCACACAGTACTTTTGACAGACCTACGCAACACTACTCCTCCGTATATCCACAAATGGATCGCGAATTATCTTGCCGGTCGTCAATCCTGCACCGAGTTTAGGAATGGGAAGTCCAAACTCAGGAAAATTAAACAAGGCGTTCCACAGGGCGGAGTCTTATCTCCCACCCTCTTCAACCTTTACATGTCAGGACTGCCCACACCACCCGTGGACTCGAAATCATCTCTTATGCTGACGACTGTACCATCATGGCGACTGGCAACGACATTCCCGAAATGTGCGACCACATCAATGAATACCTGCTGACACTCAACGACTTCTTTGTGAGTAAAGGCTTGAAGCTCTCAGCACCAAAGTCCTCCGCCACCTTATTCACCAGCTTCAACCAGGAGTACACTATGCAACTCCCGATATCTATCGACACAAACGTCATCCCTACTATTCGGACTCCCAAGATCCTAGGTGTCACGATAGACAACTCCGGCAAATTTAACACACACGCTGATAACATCTGCTCTAAACTCAGGAGCAGAACAAAAAGCAAAGAGCGCGAAGTCCAGCGATACAAAAAGGTTCCCTTCGATAACTCCGACTACAAGGCGACGATTGCAGACATACACACACAAGACGTTCGTAAAGCTACTCAAAGCCTCACAAATAATCGTGTACTTGGCACCAAACCTCCAGCCATATCTCCTGACGAAGAACAATTACCGAGAGCTACCCGTACCACCTTAGCCCAGCTCCGATCCGGTTGGTGCCCGCGACTAAATTCTTATTTATCGCGTATAAATAATGAAATTGCTAACACCTGCCCAGCCTGCGGAACCAGTCCACACGATGTAGACCACATTTTCGATTGTCCAGCTGCTCCCACGCAACTTACACCACTTGCGTTATGGTTACAACCAATCGAAGCAGCTTTTTTTCTAAACCTCGACCTCGAGGATGGAATGCCCACCATCTTCGAATAAATATGATGCAACAAATTAAACGTTTCCTGTCTGTGCCGCTAATACAACAACAACAACAACAACAAACTTTAATGAAACGCCATCATCAAAATTTGCGCCACAGACAGATACTGAAATCTCCCCCGATCATGCATCTCCGTGGGGTTTTCGAAGATGATTTCGTTAACTTAGATTGACCTGGCCTGCACGGTCACGCCAAGCCCTCGTTTTCCACTGGATCATCATTACAATTTCTCAATAGTGTCGAGGCCTATGAAGCGCGCTGTCACAGTTGATTGTCCTTTATTGTAGGCAATGCAACACTTCCATCGTTTTGAGGAGTAATGAAATATAGGATGATGGACCCATTATATTTGGGTACGTCCTCGGGTTTGCCTTCCTTGCGGACAAAGATTGCGTTGACCATCCTACTGACTGAGAGGTAGCAGAAATAGTAACTGGCTCTGAAAAGAACAATTAGATGGGGTGGGGTGCACCATCAACTCACGCAGCTTTTAATTGATCAAGGTATTGAATTGCACATTTCACTTTGTCCTTGTCGAAAATAACACCAGAAATGCTAACTAATCTTCTAGCGGGTGATCCGGTGATTCCACGAACCTCAATCCGAGGACGCTGTGAGATCATCCCGATCATCCCCATTGAAGCATTTATTCCATAGAACTTTCAACAAACATATACAGCAGATACCACGTCTTTCCGCACCGCTACAACAACACTATTGTTCTCGCTTTTGCCATTGCTCATATTAAATTATAATTTCGGTTAAATTATAATTTCCCGCAATCTAATTTTCATATTTTTTATGCATTCTAATGACGAGAACTCGTTATTCATTTTTTTTTTTCAGAAACACTGGAAACAAGTCAAGGAACTATTGCCGCTTATCGACAGATGTCCAATAACCCTTAAGACGCTAAACAATGTATTCTACGTTTACACCAATACCTATGTCTTTTCGATCCTTTCCAAACAATTGCCCGAAACCGATTTTAAGATATGCTGCAAACATATTTGCAAAACACTTAAGGCTGCCCACGAAATTGATACCAACGAATTTCTGCGGTTAGTGGACGAATTGCTTGCTAAGAATCGTAATTTTCAAGTTATTCTTATGAAAAACTGGGATGGTGCCGATCTATGCCTTAACTATATCGTAAAATTAATGTCGGAGTGTGCAAGCATCGAAAATGCCGACTCTTTCAATGCCAAAAACATGATTCATTGCCTAACAATGATCAATGTCGATACCAAATCTAAGACACAGTACACACTGTTGTTTCTGAAAGCATGGGTCATGGCACTGCAAGCGTCTGAAATTAAATCGGATGTCACCGAGCAAATTTTGACGAAACTTTATCTAATGATAAAGGCCCTGCGCGATGAAAACGTGATAAGTGCAGATGGTATTAATGCTTTGGGTAAGATAGCCCAACAACTAAAGTCTCTAAGCAATGACGATCCGTGGCGAATCTATGGCTGTGTTATAGTTTCACATTTCCTAACATGCCGCTATGTTGGCTTTAGTAAATCACTGGAAAAAGACTGCATTCGAGTTCTGCACCTGTCGTTGGACGTTCTCGCAACGATGGCCGAGGACATTGAATATCCGGCTGAATTGAAACTTTGTTTGGAATGTGGTAATGTCGCGGCCCATTTGAAATGGGGACTTGCTCTTCTCGTCACCATCACATTTTCCAAAGCGCTTCAACATAAAGTTGCCGACGAAAGACTCGGCAAATTATTTGTGAAAACTCTTGAAAGCGCCGTGAAAATACAAAGGGAACGAAAGTGCACTAGGTTGACCTATAAAATGCAATCGGCATGCTTTGAGGGTTGTTCTATTATTAGGAGCTGCGTATCGACTAGAGAATATGTCGATTCAGCGTATAGTGCGCTTGAGACATTGAGAACGGTGAAAGATGATTGTAACTATTTGAAAGACGCACAACTGTCCTACTTCTACAAACATCTATTTAAACTGAAGAAGCGATATCGAGCAGCGCTTGAAATGCAATGTCTTTACATAGTTCATATGCTGGACAATCCGCGTAAGGATGCACCGATTTTGGATGAAATTGCTTCCTGTTGTAGCAACTACGTTGAGGCTCAAGTCGATTTCGAATCGACCATTTGCGATATTTTAGATCAAGCCAATTTTGATGAGCTTCGGATTCCATCCTATGATCGAAAACAAGTGAAAATGTTACAACTTCGAGCAGCCATGAAATACAGTGGAATCGATAATCAACTGAAAAGTTCATTGGCACGAAAAATGATCATTGACACCGGCAACGAAGTCGAGTTGGCCGAAATCGTGGCTATAATTGGAGGCTTGTCCACCGCGGAGCTTGAGCCAAAAGTCAACTTGTTTATCCAGCGATTAAAGCGGCAGATTGCGGCGAAAAATTCCAAAGATCCAAATCTGTGTCTATCGTTGGCTCGACTTTATTCGCGACAGTACAAATTCGAATTGGAGAGAGTAAAACAAGATGCCGAAAAGAAGCCATTCACGGAGGCTACTTTGCCCGATGTCAATCTGGATAAATTGAAGAAATACGATATTTGCGCAGAAAATGCAATTTTAAAGACAATGATTGCTGCCAAACAGAGTTTCCAGTCATTCTACAAACGTGCCGATTTCACTTTGAAGACGTGTGATTTTAGTCAAATTGTGGATGAGATCTCATTGCTGGCGCGACATTTCACTTTGCGTGGCTACATGGACAGTGCCTATGAATGCTGGCTGTTAGTTTACAAGATTGCTGAAAAGCTTAATTTGATGTTCGAGAAAATACGAGCTATCTCCTTTTTTGCTGAATATTCGGACATAATTCAGCACATCGACGATGCGATAGATATAAATGATGCTACCAACTCGATATCGGAAGATCTGCTCCATTCTTATCAGGAATTGGACAAGCACAGTCCTCGAAAGCAAAATTATATTTTACTGACTATAATCAATATGGCACTTCATTTGTTGCGACAAAAAGAATATGAGGATGCTCATGCACTTGTTGAATTGGTTCGCGACGCTCGCCGAAAGATGCAAAATCGTGAAAATTGTGCCGATTTGGTCAGTATAAAATTGCTGGCCTTCAATTTTAAAATGATCTCTGTGGATTGTGTCCAAGTTGACGTGGACACGTCACCGAATGCATACTTTCATCAGATTGTTGACGAATTGTCACGGATGAGGCAAATCACGTCAGAGGACTCGATCAATTTGCCGGCCTTTTTATTTGGATTCTTGAATGAGCTGACCGCTTTTACAATGTGTCGGTTGTGTGCGTCACCGACACGTCCATCATTGTATTCGGTTTTGTATTATGTTGCCGACTTCGCGCTTGGATTTCGAATGGCTCAAATTGTCTCGCTTCTGGCTGCAATTGATTTACAAATGGAACATGAGAATAACTATTGCGTAAGTTGACTTTTATAATGTTTGTTCCATTATTACCATAATTTTGATTTCAGCACAAGCTAGCAGTTCTCGATACGCTTCTGGATCGAATTCCACAGATAACATTGAAATTACCAAAGTCAGAGTCAGCACAGCTTCCTTCAATGGCTGAAGTTAGCAACACGTATGACTTAGCGATAGAGTCTTTCCGCCGAATGCCAGTTTCTCCGAAAAATATCGTAAGTCGTAAACCCGTGCTGTTTCCTTTCCATTTCAAATAGTAACTGTACTTCTATTAGCAGAGAACACCATTCTTGGCCTCCGATCGTGTCATGTCCACCGAATATCTACCCGAACACCCGAGTCGTCACAAGTGTTCCATATGCGAAAATACCATGTTTCGTATGATCTCCTTTCAAGTTGGCGGCTTTATTGGTCGCAACTATTTTGCCACTGGTGATTATTTGTCCAGTGAAGCGTGTCTTTTGCAAGCATTGAATTGGTGGCGTGCCAAACTGAAATCCTCGCCTATGCTGGAGTATATGTGGTTCGACAGTATTTTTTGGATGTTGGTGGCGTATTTGAATGCATGCCGTCAATTGAATTTGTACTCGAAAGCCAGTCAAAGTGTAACGGAAATACGTGATTTTCTAAGAAAATATGAAAAAGATTCGTATCCGAGTTATGCGCACATTTTAGCAGAGGCGGAATTATGTATTGCCGATTTTGATACTCGGAAGGTAGCAAGGCAACTTGCACTGTGCTAGAAATGTGAGCGATTTTCGATATTTTTTGTCCATTCGGTTGAATGGAGTCGTGAATATTTTGATACTAGAAAATGTATATTGAAAACAAAAGAAAACAATGTTATTTATTCAACTGGTCATGTATAATTTTTCTGAAATTATTTTCTTCTCTTTATTTGTGTAAGTAGTAATTTGAGCAATAATAAACTTGTTATATTTTGTATTTATGAACAATGCATAGAAATATTTCAATTGGTTTTTCTATTCAGTAACTGTGTATCTGACAAAACGACATTTCTAGAGCCACCAAACTCTTCGATTTAAAAAAAAACATACACTGTCACGGACTTGACTATTCATCCTTGCCACGTAATCGGCACTCGTCCTGCCACGGACTCGGCAACAGACCACTTGTCCTAGCCACGGACTCGATAATTGTACTTGCTGGCCACGTGGACGCACAACTGCAGTAAGACACGCGACAACATTATTTCGTCTCTGCCACCGGCTCAATCAAAGCTCGACCACTAGTCCTGCCACAAACTCTACACTCGTCCTCGCTACGGACTCGACAACATATCACTTGTTCTTGCCACTGACTCGACAATATATCACTCGTCCTACCACGGACTTGACAATAGACTATCCGTTCTAACCACGGAATCGACAACAGACCACTCGTTCTGCCACGGAACCGACAACAGACCACTTGTCCTAGCCACGGACTCGATAATTGTACTTGCTGGCCACGTGGACGCACAACTGTATTTTCGTTTCTTCCTCCGGTTCGATTAAAACTCGACACTCGTCCTCGCTACGCACTCGACAACAGATCACTCGTCCTTGCCACGGACTCGGCAACAGACCAACCGTCCTTGCCACGGACTGCATCGACTTGCTACGGACTCGGCGCTCGTGCTGCTTGACTTACCGCTGTTTTCAGTATAAATTATCAATCTCGATATTTTACCAAAAAAAATTGACCGAATTAGGATATTAAGGAGCTGTAGCGAAAAACCAATACCGTCCATAGTTTTACCAATACAAAGATGTGAGCAAAATATTTAATATCGCTAAATTCGGGTGAAATGTGTGTGTTGAGACGTAGCTTAGCTACCACATCCTCGTCCTTTACGAGAGGCCCCTGGCTGCAGTCTATTTTCCCATAATGTTGGCAACATGTTTAAATGTACATGCAAGTGTTGAGAATGAATAGTCCCGCTTAGGAGCGCCAAAAGGTCCCCGATCGGTTTCGACCGGCAGCGTCTCATCAGATGCCTTCTCGGACAACTTGTCTGAGCAAAAAGACCATCATTAGAATGGTGTGGAAATACATATGCATTTCCTTATTGGAAATAGTGAAATAGAAAAATCACGTTCAGAAATAGTTTTTTTTTTCTCCAAAACTACAGAATATGAACAATAAAACAATAGTTTGTATCCTCTAAAAATCTTTTTTCTTAAATTATAGTAACTTATCAGCATATTTCTACAGGCAGCTCTATCTTGGCGATGACACGATCCAAGATAGAGCTGCCTGTAGAAATATGCTGAGAAATTATCGCCAAAACGGGCGATGTGCCTACACCGCAGGTCGAGCAACGCGAAATCGTGGAGCGGTATAAAGAACGAGGCAAGGAAGAAGAAGAAGAGTAACTTATTTGATTGAAAAGGAAGGTCCGGGCATTCGGTGGCTCAGTGGTAGAGATGACACTCTATCTCTGAATTGCCGGAGCGTGGGTCGAATCATATTGTGACCATGGATGTTTGTGTTGTGGTCTATAAAAATTAATGCTGCATAGACTAAATACCCGAGCACTCCAGGAGGGCAAAGCACAATTTCTATCTCTGGACAATTACTTATTTTATAATAATTACATTATGTTAAGTATGAATTCATGATTTAGTATATTTTGAAGTTATGAAAGAGTTATGGTTTATTTACATGAAATTTAATAAAGTGTGCCTCCTCCCTTGTTGAGTATTACCTCATAAAGCCGGTTTGGTAGCGAGTTATAATAGGCTCCAAATTCACGAAGGAAATAGTGAACCAAGCAGCTTTGATGGCTGCAATTAAGGTGTCTGTATCCTGAAATTGTTTGCCCCCATACATTTTCGATAATAATAATATCGGGAGAGTATGGAGTTAAACCTTATTTCGGCCGAAAATACGACGGTATGCCACTCCTTGTTCCACGTCATATGCTTTTGAGCAAACCGGAGGCTTGTATCTTTATGACCACCTTTAAGTACTGTACCACTACATTTTTTGACAGCTATTTCACGTTGGCTTGGAAGTCTTTGATTTGTCCTTTTTCGAAATCATTTAGTTGTTTCCCGTGACCCATTTTAAACGGAAATAACTTTAGAAAATTAAAAAAAGAGGCACTCACACCGTTTAAATGCCACCTCACAACGCTAACTAACAAAATTGTTCTTTAAGCTAAATATGATTTGAGCGAATGAAACAATCAAGATGAATTTCCATGATACCGTTAGGATAATAAGTGCCTGCTCTTTCTGAAATATTAACTGTAACCGAATGAATATTTATAACATGCGATAAAATTAAATGTGCATATAATAGTTCCTGAGAGAGAAGAGAATTGTGAACCTATTCTGTTGAGCGGCAGTATATATGAGCCGTTTTATTTGAAAGTGGTACAAGTCCATTTTTGACGAAAATGAGTTAATGCCATTTTTAAATACTTATATCTTAATATGCACTAACTATAACTAAAATATCATACCAATCTACGCGGAATAACAAGCCGAAATAATAGAGAGTTTTAGCAAGTCGTATGGAATAAAACGACAGAATTTGACATTCCATATAAAAATTCGCTTGCTTACCGTATACGAAACGAAATATCTTAATTTTGCATGTCCCAAGTAGGCATGGGTGTATTTCCGTATATTTGATTCTCTGGAAACAGTCGAAATTGGCGAAATAATTTGTCGTTTTTTACACCTATGCCTACTTAGGATATGCAAAATTAAAATATTTTCTTTCGTATACGGTAAGCAAGCGAATTTTTATATGGAATGTCAAATTATGTCGTTTTATTCCATACGACTTGCTAAAACTCTCTAATAAGTGCAAGTTTTCTGAAAAATCGAGGGGCTTATATGTTTTATTTGAAAATGGTACAAGTTCACTTTCGATAATAAAGGTATGTACTGAGTTCACCGAGCGAAAAACGTGCATATATGTCTCCCGTGAAAACGGTGCCGTGGAGACTTGGTTTTTATTCACTCAATGTAAGATAAATGTTCACTCGCGTTCTGATTGATTGTCGATGACATCTTTTCATTGTGAAATAAAGTGCAACTGCATTTATTTTCCCTGGCGAAATGCCAAAAACCGGTGTGGAGACTTTCATGTGAAGTGAGTACCACCAAGCGAATTCGATTTCACGATCATCAAAATTTTGACAGTATTTGCCTGGATTTCACGTGAACTGACGATGTTAGTACCTACTTTAACACTAGAAAACGGTCGCTATTTGTTTTTAGGGTTTTTTAGATTTTTCAAAAAACCCTTATGAAATCGATTTTGTCCGTCCGTCTGTCCGTCCGTCTGTTCACTAAATAACTTGCGAACGGCTTAACCGATCGTCATGAAATTTGGTAGGAATGTGTAGAATGGTAACAGTCTTTGGCACGAAATACTTAAAAGTTGGTAGGACAAAAATAACAGGGTGTCCCGGACATTTTAAAATTTGTTCACTAAATAACTCGCGAACGGCTTAACCGATCGTCATGAAATTTGGTAGGAATGTGTAGAATGGTAACAGTCTTTGGCACGAAATACTTAAAAGTTGGTAGGACAAAAATAACAGGGTGTCCCGGAGATTTAAAAATTTGTTCACTAACTGATCGTTATGAAATTTGGTAGGAATGTGTAGAATTGTAACAGTCCTTAGCACGAAATACTTAGACGTTGGTAGAATAAAGCTAACAGGGTGTCTCGGCGATTTTAATAAGCCGACTTTTTTAGTTTTTTTCGGACATGGACGTATGGGTACTCACATCAAAGAACTCGATGGGTACATTTCATATCAGTCGCTTTTTTCCACTTTGGAGTAATGGTAACGGAGTTACAGCTAATATATCCAGTTAATATGTGTAGCCATGATACATAGTAAATCTATTTTTGGATTGGTCTAATTAAAAAGTGTTACAGAATGAAAGGCGTTATTTAGACCAATCCAAAAATAGATTTACGAGAAGCATTTCATTAATATTGTGCATAATGCTTATATATTACCTATAAAATATATGTGCAAAATTATTCACCATGTGTGTATCCAAAATCTAAAAAACCCTCGTATTGCGGGCGCAGCCCTCTGTACGCCGGTATTTTTTTTATGATTTGAACTTCCCATTTTGTTATCAATAATAATTTTATTGAGGTGCATCATGCGCATAATTTTGGGAGCTTATTTTTTTTAAACAAAAAAGAAGCAGGTAATCAGTTGTCATTTTGTAAGGAATATTTTTAAGTTTAGCTCACATTTGATACTAATTAGTTTTGGTGATCGCTCCCTAATTTAGAATTCAAATATTAGTTATGGGGTTCTTCGCTTTGTCCGGTACATCGTACATATTCTGGATAGGGAATAATATTTTTTATATTTTCTTTCCCAAGAATGTCGTAGCGCTTTCTCTTTGCAGTAACAGAATTTTCTGTGTCCCTAAAAAAACAAATTACGATAAAATAAAAAATCAATCCTCAGAATTCAGAGATATGTTATGCAATATGAAATAACTGAGATTATATTTGACCTACTCTTTAAGGTCGATCCACACTTTTCAGTCAGTCATTTTCCATTCAAGTTGAAAGATTGTCAGTTAATTAATTAACTGACAAACTATCAACTTGAATGGAAAATTACTGTGGCTGTGACTGATGACTGAAACGTTTTAATCGACCTTTAACCATTAATTTCTAAGGCATTGTTTTTTTGACAGTCGAGGACATGTTGCATTTAACAACGTAAGAGCCTAGGTACTTAAAAACCAAAATGTTGGTTTAACGTTAACTCACAGCCACAATACACTCGGTAATATAAATTATTTCAATGGGATATAAATAAATATGTTTTGGGTTCAAAAAACCGGATTGAATTAAATATCAAGGCAGAGTATAGTGCGTTAACGCTAAACCTTCCTACTGTAAAGTGGGATCGAGTTTAGGCATGATGTTTTTCTGAATATTAGTAGGGGAACATTATTTCTCTTCGTCGCAGCAACCCCTTTTCGGAAGAACTTACATCTTAATTAGTACAGAGTTTTAGCAAGCCATACAAGCACTAAATGTAAATCGAAATATTTGATTGGCGGCGTATCCAAGGACAATTTAAGGCAAAGGAATTCGATCTAATAATAAATCATAACCAAAGGTCACCTATCTTGAAATTTGAAACATTACAATTTTTATCAAAATAATTTTTTCTGGCTATTTTTGCCTTTTCAATGAGTGTTTTGGTATTTTCAACGGATTTTTGTAATCTTATTCTTAATTCATTTCCGTAATTTTCTAAATTATAAATTGGTTCTTTATTATCTGTAATATCATTTGGTAGGCTTGGGAGTTTTCCGAAAATTAACTCATAAGGACTGTATAGGGTGTCTACATGGGGTTTAATATTATATGCAAATGTGTAATAGGGGATCCATTTGTCCCATTCTTCTTCGTTAGCAAAATTTAATATGAATTCATTCAACACGCGATGGTTTCTTTCCACGCTTCCTAAACTTTGATGATAAGGTGCAGAGAAGATCTGCTAAATTTTGAGTAGTTCGCAAACATTCTTTAAAGTTTCATTTAAAAATTCCGTACCTCTGTCGGATTTTAATATTTTAAAGCATCCGTAATGTAGTATGAATTGTCCTACCAATGTAGTGGCAATCGTTTCAATGGGGTAGGCTACAATGAACTTTGTGAGTTCACATTGAATTGTTAATATGTATCGAAATCCATTGGAAATTCTCAATGGTCCGACTGTGTCTATTGATATTATCTCAAAATTAGAACTAGGGGTTTCAGTTATAACCATCTTTTCTTTGATGTGCCTTGTTTGTTTATTCTTTTGGCATGATAAGCAACTTGATACAAATGATTTAACCATTTTGGACATATTTTTCCACACGAATCTTTGTTTTAATTTTAGTATAGTTTTACGGACTCCGAAATGTCCTCCATAGGGTGTATTGTGAAATTCTTCGATAAGTTTTTCTTGTGTTTCTTTATCGATAATACGCTAATACGGAGGTTTATAAATAATAATTTTCAGTAGTGAACGCTTGAATTCTTCAATCATTTCTAATTTATTGGTTATTTTCTTTTGGCCTAAGTGATCAATATATTTTTCGACTTTTATTTTCTGCAGATTATTAAATTTTTCTTTAAATTCTTTTATATTGAAGTATATAAATATTTCATCTTCACTGTTTAGCGCTAATTCTGTTATATTCTGTGTTGCATTTGTGATTTAATTTCATCCATTGGACAATCTGGATTGTCAGGATTTTTATCGTTATATCTTGCAGTAACTTCGTTTTTACAGAAAGTAATTCGCAGTTTTGATGTTAGTTTCTCCGACTGGTAGCCTTGGCTACGTGGATTATCACTACATCTTGCGTTTTTATTAAAATTATGGCCATTGCGTTCAAAAATAAATGTTAATTTTCTCATGTCCCTAATGTCAGAAAGAGATGTGCATTCCCAGGTATAAAGATAATCAGACTTCGGTTGGGTGATGCTACAATCCAATCTGAATTTAGCTTTACGGACATACGTCGTGTAAAACTTCTAAGGTTCTTGGAGCCGAATTATCAATATTCGTGGGTATTATTTATTTTAATGTATCAGAGAATCAGAATCTAGTTCGGTTTTCGGTAATGCGTCTGTATTCGTAATCATACTGCCTTTTTTGGTTTTGTTTCAAAATCTCGGGATTTTTTGTTGTTTTCTATTTTGTTTTTAAAATTTGTTTAATTTAATTATTATTTTCTTTTGGGAACTTTCTCATTCTTTTTATTATTTAAATTTAATCGGTTTGTTTTTTCTTGTTTTTCTTTCTGTTTATATCTTATTTTCATATTTTTTGTGTTATTACTTTTCTTTAATATATTAAATCTTAATTTTAAAAGAACAAAAATCTTTTTTTTTATAAAAAATAAAATAAGAAAAACTCTTACTTTTCAGTTTTGTTTTTTCTTTTTTTTTTCTTTGTGTCTGACACATTATTATGACACCTGATCGCCCTTCTCTTCGCCTTTATTCTCTTCCTCGTCTTCTTCATCTTCACTCTCTGTTTCTTCGTCTTTGCCGTACCGCAGATCATATTCGTCTGTGTCATCATCGTCTTCTTCTGGGCATTTTTCATCATCGAGAAATTCCTCTGCGTTTTTGTCATTGTTACCGCCATTCTCTTCTTTTTCGATTTCTTTGATTCTATGTGTTTTTCTTCGGCGGCCGCAACCTTTTCCACCGCAACTTCGCTGTTATTTTCTGCTTACTCATTTTATTTATCTTTGTCCAGTTGCCACCGTTCGTTATATCTATGCTTCGAGGCTGTTCTTTTTGGTTCGCTTCTTATAATGTCCCGAATCTGGGCAATCTTACAAGAAACGGCAGGATCGCCATGTAATGGGGATGTTGTCGGGGGTGTTTACGCAACTTGCCTAAAACAATTGAGAATTAATACTTTTTGGTCCAGCACAACTCCTGGATGCCTCGGGACCCACAGGTAACTCTTTCTCAATCGAGGAGCTGAGTTGTTGTGTCGAAAAGGTTTGTGCCCGTCAGGCGCGCACTTACCATTTCTAAGATTCTCGCTCGTGCTCAGCTTGGCGATGCACTTGCGAATTGACAACACTTCGAGTAAAGTCAAATCAAGAATCCTTTATTTTTCGACATTCGTCCTTTTATACAATTTTTATTCTTATATACTAAAAGTTCCTATATGCTAATGTATCTATATATATTTGGGTGCAAGAAGGATACTCCCATTTATCAATATATTAAATATCCCGACACATCTTATTGATCATGTATGGATATGTATGCATGATCTCATCAAGGAGTCATTTTACTCCTTTGACACGTGTGGTCAAAACACTGGGACTATTTTGGGAAAGATCCTTTTTGCTCTCAAGTGGTTGTGTGTACATGCATAGATGTAATTTATGACTCTTCGGAAAAGGATCGTGTTTCGTGTTCTGTTCACTTTTATTGTTTTATATTTTATAATTTATGGGTTTATGGTGACAGGACTCGCATTGCATAATATTTTTCGTGGGAGGTCTGTATGTATGTACACTACAAGTGTTCAAAACTACAAAAAAAATTATTATAATAAGCGAAGAATCGACTAGGCTAGAGAGTAGTATGAGTAACAACTGCATCATACTTCAAGTTCAGTGGTCGAAGAAACGTTTTTGACACTCATATACCTGCCAACAATACTTCTCAAGGATTTACAATAAAAAGAGAAACACAATTATTGTTGCGTTTTTTACGTAATTTTTATTTAAACTTCGGGGCTCACCGAACAACGATAAAATCTTTTGCTACACAAATTGAATTGCAGAAAACAAAGTTCATTCATCAAACCTCCGACCAGCAAGGTGTTTGCTCAATGTTTGGTAAGCAATCGTGCTCGTCGTTCTGCGAACTCCCTGCATTTACGAATATCTATATTCTCAATAATCAATTTCAGACGACAAATAATCTTCCAGAATTGAATTATATTGGAGAAAACTTAAGCTTTTCGCGAAAAAGGACAAATTAGAACATTTAACATCTATTTCTAAAAACGAAAATTCCGTACCTCTAATCATAACCTTATCACTACCTTTTCCGAGACGTACAAGGTTAATTCCTACACCACAACCGCTTGCTAAAACTCTCTAAATACTATTTTTACGTAAATTAGTTACGTTATTGCAATTTGTTCAGCCAAAACGATGAAAATTGAAAACTTCCTAAAATGTTTTTTTTCGGTCTAGGGTATAATTTTGTATGGGTGTTATAAACCACTATAAAGGAAATTATCTTCGCTTTAATTCACCCTTACATGATTTTGCTGCAACTTTTATCGTTTGCAAAATAATTCAAGAAATGCAAAATAGGCCTGTTACCCCCTCTCCCCTATACTCCCTGGCCACCTATTTTCACAAAAAAAAATTTAACATATCAATTTCAAAGTGTTTTCTCATGTTTGAAACACAATTATATTAATCAATTTCTACTATGATTTTATATTTGATCAAAACGCAAACCCTTCAATATCTCAAAACATAACTAAATGGACTTGTACCACTTTCAAATAGAACGGATTATATACAACGGCCACACGGGAACCTGACGATTTTAAAAACAACATAAAAAATCGACGATTCATGATACAATAATTTTTTTGCCACTAAAACACTCAGGACAGTTGCAAAATTTTGATTTAAAAAAAAATTAACGGCAAGGAATGGTGCGACGTCTTGTCAGCTTTTCGTGTGCCACCCTGTATATGTATATACTCCCAGTCAATAGAATAGTTCCACTTAAAAAATGGCTGCATATCGGAAAGTAATAACGGTATTTTCTTGGTGACAATATTTTCATTAGCCTACTTGATATTATAATAACAAAAGATCTCAAATTCGGAGTCCCGTCAGGATTTTCTTACTGGAATTCTTAAAAAAAAGGACAAACATCAAAATGTCATTAGGATAGTTCCGGAGGAAATAAAACACAAAATAACGGTAGAAAAATAATATACATATTACATTTTGGAAAATGTGGCTAGTAACGAGTTGAACTTCCGTTAAGTGATATGTATGAACTTAAAAACGTACAGGGGGCCCACTGGGTGGAGTTATATATCTCCATTTTTTGGCAATGATCAACCCATAATAACATATAACATGCAAAAAGAAAAAATAAATTGTAGTAAGGAACAAGTGTTTTTGATTGATATAAATTAAAAATAAGCTACAAACAGCGGTGAAACCGATCAATAAGATATAACATACAATTTTGACACAACTGTCTCGAAAGTAATGGATGCAGCGCTCTAGTTAGTACTCCGATTGTGCGATAAACTGTTTCACGCTTGTTCACCTTAACACATAGTTACGCATGTCGAAAAAGCTGTTGATAAATTCTCTCGAATTATGTATACCTGCAGTTCTCTCTTTTTGGAAAGACTTGCGGCATTATTGGAAAAATGATTATGTTGTGGCGTATGCTGCACGGGTATTGTGGCCTATATCTAAAAAACAGTCCATCATACGTTTGCTCAAGGAATTTCAATACAACGTGTTGCCTTTTCCCGGAAAAAATCCTCTGCGGATCATACGTGGATACATGGATACATATGTATGTTCCAATCCGAAGTTGAAATATTGATTAAACATTTGCATACCAAGCGAAGTGTAACTTTTTTCGCCAAACCAATTCGAAAGTACTGTGTCCTCGAAATGCCTGCTTTATGTAAGAAAAACTTAACTCAGTAGGACTATGTATGCACACGTGACATTCCTCTAACATTCGTTCAACCTGTCGGACTGGCCTCTTAGAATGGCCAATTCCAAAGGAGTATTTTCTAAAGCATACTATTCCAACCAACGTAAAGGCTACACATCCGTACAAATTCAACGTTCAATTAGCAATGGTTTCCGTCCGTATGTTGTTGATCCGTATAAATCACGCTATACCGGCTTTTTGAGTGTAAACAAACCGAATGGTGCCGGAACACGTTATAGTCGAAATGGTGAAATTTACGATGGACAATGGAAGGACGGTTTAAGACACGGTCAAGGTGTCCTTCGAGTGCCCGTGGCCAATGGAATTGTTAATCGAGTGTATGTGGGTGAGTGGAAAAACGACAAGAAATGTGGCGAAGGAAAACAATATTATGAGAATGGTGTATACTATGGATGGTAATAAACGAAACGGTTTGGGAGTTATGTGGTATGATGATGGAGCGCAGTACTTGGGTCAGTGGAAGAATGATTTAAGGCATGGTGTTGGTGTGCTATTTCAGAGTAAGTTTTGGATGTGATTGTAAGTATTTTTGGAAGATTTTTTTTTTTAATTTTTGTAGAGAATGGCGATCGTTACGAAGGATGTTATGAAAATGGTCAAAAGCATGGTGAGGGTATGTATTACCATTTGAATACAGGACAGGGTCAAAAAGGTGTATGGCAGAATGATATATGTCGGGGATCTGTTATGTTCGATTGCGAGCGAAATCAAGTATTACATCCAACTCCGTATCCAATGCCTGAGGTAGTGTAAAAATATTTTTTTTTACTCTATAGTAGAGCGATGCCTCTGCATGGTGTCTTCATCGCCACCATAATGTCCATGCATTTTGTGCTAAACATTATCCTTATTGCCAAATATTTTTTTTTAATTACAGAATTTTCTCAGTGATCTCAATATGATTATCAACTCTGTCTTTGAACAGTACCTATCAAATGCACAGGCAACCGCATCATACAAGTGATATAGAATTTTTGAAATTTTACATTCCGAAGTTGAGTACGCAAGTTATTGGGAGTTGCGTTTGCAAGCGCCCGCACATCTTTTGGAATACACATTTTTTCTTATTTTTTTCCAATAAAATTTAACCGATCGGAGAACGGTGTCTATTTATTACGGGATCGATTTTTTAGGTCGATTTCATTGCAATTAATAAATATAAAGACTTGATCAAACATTATGTTTATTAACACTATCTTTTATTGTAAATTGTATTAAATATTCTTACAATATGGACTTTTGCAAAACATGGTCCATTCATATTTTAACCCTAATTATTGCTCGTAAAGCAGTGTAATTAAGTCTTTCTTTTAGTTTCAGAAGAACTTTCATGCTTTCTCGGTAAAATTTGTTTCTTTTTTCAATTTACACATAAAAAATCCTTCGAGTTTCATTGCACTAGATCTAGTGTTTAGTTTCTAAGAATATTTACACAATCATAGCATTATCGTTACCTTAAGTAGTAAATAATCATCACATTTGAAACGAAGAGAAGTCGCGAAGCCCGTGACTTTTTTTTTGACACATCCGGGGACTTTTCATCTTAACACATTTTGTTTCAAACTCCTCAAATCTTTAGTCACACTCAAAATTGTTCATCTTCTTTATATTTTAAAACAAACAGAAAGATTCTTGAGCCTTTCCAAAAGTATCGGATGGAGAGAATTAACTCGACGTTGGGTCTTTAAAAAAAACGTCAAAAAACACACTTAAACGATTTCGCTGCCATCAAAATTCACGCCGTTATTACGACGATGATCCATATGATCTTGCTCCATTTGTTCCTTCAAGATTTCCAATTCACGTATACCCGACACGGTCACTTCGTATTTATGCGTCATCAACGAACGATAAAAGTGAATTGCAAACGCCAGGAAAACAATAAGTACGGGTATAAGTACAATACAAGCTGACCAGGCGGCCGCTTGACTTAAGTCGTAGAATTTCACCCAACAAAGGATGGCAATTTCGAGCAGGAAGAGTATCAGGCCAAGCAGTGTTGAAAAGGCCCACGCTATTTCGATATACCAATGAAGGCGTTCGTGTGGCGATTCGTGGACCAATGAGATGCTATGCAGGTTACAGACGGTTTCAATATTGGGCAGAATACATGTGCTGATCATAAGTGCAAGCATGTGAACGGCCACCAAAAGTGTTGTACAAATTGCAAAGGCGACAAGCATACCGACTGGAACATTTGTGTCATTGTTGAGTTGGACTTCCACCATAGCTACCTGGAAAGAGTAAAATGTGAAATTGTTTGGGTTAGAAAATTCGGATTTGTGTTAAGTAGAATCTAGATCTAGAAATGATAAACTGTCCTACATTTTAAATAATTCGAACCCATCAAGAGATGTATCTCAGTCACAACTGGGGCACAGCCATCAAGTTTTGCGATCCACAAAAAGAAAAAGTAGACTAGCCCATGAAGTCGCAATTATGACTGTTTAACCAAGATTACATGAAAATGGATTGGAGTTGCCAAACTATACGGCCTCTAACAACACCGCGAAGAAGGCAATATCAATGGATTTTCTACTTGATGAACCCAAAGCCAAAGGCAGATCGAAGAATCTTCTTCCTTGCCTCGTTCTTTATACCGCTCCATGGTTCCGCGTTGCTCGACCTGCGGTGTAGGCACATCGCCCGTTTTGGCGATAATTTCTCAGCATATTTCTACAGGCAGCTCTATCTTGGATCGTGTCATCGCCGAGACCAATGCGTTGTTGTTGCTTTTTCATTTGACACATCCAGGTGTTCTTCGGTCTGCCTCTGGCCTTGGGTCCATCAAGTGGAACTTCCATTGATATCGCTCTCTTTGCGGGGTCCTCAGGCGGACGCCTTTGAACATGGCAATACCAATCCATTCGTCGGTCTTCGAGCTTTTCGGTGATTGGTTGGTCTATGGACAAGCTGCCTCGGATGTAGCTACTCTTGATGTGGTCCCTTTTGGTTACACCAACTGACATGCGTAACATTTTCATTTCAGTCGCTGTCATTTCTTTCGCGTAGCCTTCATACATGGTCCAGCATACATGAGTGCGGGACGTACAACCGTTTTGTACAACTTGCCCTTTAGCTTCAGTGGCATTTTCTTATCGCAGAAAACTCCAGAGTTTTCTCGCCACCTCATCCACCCAACCTTTGTCCGATGTTTGATGTCATCATCGCATGTAGCTCCGCTGTTCACCATCGAGCCAAGGTACTTGAACTTGGTACAAGACTTAAGCTGCTCTCCTTTGACGTACATTTCTGGTATCGGTGCATTTGGGTCTAAGAATTGGCAGCATAAGAACTCAGTCTTTGTTATACTTACCCTCAGTCCATGCTCCTCCAGAATGTCACACCATTTTGTAAGCGCAGCTTGCAAGGCAACGATGTTTGGGCTACTGAGGACTATATCATCAGCAAAAAGAAGAGATATTTCTAAACCGTCGGAGACACATGTTAATAAGTAGCACATGATGATGTTGAAGAGCAACGGACTCAATACACTGCCCTGGTGTACTCCGACATTCACCGGAAATTCTTCTGATTCACCGGCTGTGCATCTAACCTTAGTCGTAGCTCCATCATACATGTCTCGTATCATCCTGACGTATGCCTCAGGGACATTAAGTGCTCTCAAGGCCAACCATATCAGATCACGAGGTACTCTATCGAATGCCTTCTCCAAATCGATGAACACAAAGTACAATTCCTTTCGTGCTGCTCTATACTTTTCCATCGCAATACGAATGCACTGAATCGCATCGACTGTAGATCGACCTTCAACAAAGCCGCATTGATTGTCATTCAACCGCACAATTTTTCTCAATCGGTTGCAGACAACTCGCTCGTAGATCTTTAGTGTATGAGGTGTTAACTTTATAGCCCTATAGTTGTTGAGTTTGCGTGAGTCTCCCTTGTTCTTATAGAAAGGAAGAAGAAAACTTTCCCTGAAAGCATCAGGCATCGGTTGCCCACCTTTGATTTTGTTGAAGAGAACTGTGAGCCAACTAAGCCCGACATTCTTCGGCTCTCGCTTGCTTTCGCTCGTCATGAGCTTTCCATAAGAGCCAATGCATTTCGATGTGTCGAGCTTGCGAGCCGTTTTCGCGTCGTGTGCATGAAGCCTTAGAGTATGCGTCTATCTCAGTTGCCACTCCACTCCGTTTTTTGCTATGCGAGTTCCAGTCTCACTGTTTCTACCCATAATTTGATGGTTGTTATCGACTCGCTGGGGAATAGTTCAACATAATCGCAATGTCGTCAGCGAATTCAACCACCGTCACACTCCCTTATGCATGAGGAGCTCTTGAGTGTCAAGGGGATCAAGCATCCCTGTTATTCTGTCGCCAGCAGCTCCTTATACGGAGTCTTTAATAGGCATAGAGGCATTACAAGTATTATTCTATTTGATCTGCGATTTGCGCGGTTCTTTGTTCGGCCGATTCTTCAATGAAACTTGCACGCCTAATCAAAGCGCTTTGGGGACCATGGAACGAACGGACATCTTGCTACAGCTCGACTTGTTCTGTCGCCGACCGAAAAGATAATCGCCTAATGATCGCTATGTGTGTCTATTCCTGGCGCTAAGGGCTACTGGCATCTGACCCCGAATTTCCTTTTCTAACATTTGGGTGCTATCACCCGTATAGGGGCGCGAAAGGCGCATATCCAAATTTCTTCTAAATTATCCCCGTCTGTAATCCAAATTGTGTTGAGCAGATTTGCGTATTGATCGGAAATGATTGCGATGTCGTTGCCTTTTTCCTTCACGATTTGCGATAGCAGATCATGTGCCGCCAGACAGTGAATAAGATCTAACTACAAGAATCTCATTTGATGATTTTCGTCAGTACCTCTCCTGACAGGGGAGCACTACCAACGTTCTGTTGTTTTTGTTTGTCCTTAAAGTTCCTTTGTGTTTTCCTGGCTTAGTTGCCCCCTGTTGAGCGATTGTGGGCTCAAATTACGTAGATCATCCATATCGTTAAAATACCTTTCGCCGAGAAAACGTCTTGCTTTGTCGGCCAGGGCTGGACAATAGCGTAGAAAATGATGTTCATTTTCATCCTCTTCTTCGTCATCGCAACTCGGACAGTCGTTCTGTGCGGAGCCTCCTGGCGTGCTCTTCGATAGGACAGTGCCCCGTTATGGTCCGAGCCACCTTGCCGATATGTTTTCTGTTCATTGACAGTAGAATGGTTGATCTGACCGCGTTCAGTCGGGTCCAAATTAATATTGTTGTAGCGCATGTGCTACCGTTCGACAATCTTGCACAAGCACAAACGGAGAAATATTTCAAAATTAGTTGCACATAATTCATTCAAAGATGGTGGGCATCCCATCCTCGAGGTTCAAAAAGAAGGCTGCTTCAATTGGCTGTAACCATAATGCAAGGAGTGTTAATTGCGTGGGAACAACCGGACAATGGAAAATATGGTCCCCATCGTGTGGACTGGTTCTACGGGCCGGGCAGGTGTTGGCGATTTCGCCATCTATGCGTGGTAGATAGGAGTTTAGTCGCGGGCACCATTCGGATCGGAGTTGAGCCAAGGTAGTGCGGGTGGCTCTTGGTAATAGTTGTTCATTAGGAGAGATGGCTGGTGGTTTGGTGCCAAGTACGTGATTGTTTGCGAAAATACGCAAACTTTAGAACGTCTTGGGTGTGGATGTTTGCAATAGCCGCCTTGTAGTCGGAATTATCGAAGAGAACTTTTTAATATTGCTGGACTCTTTGTCCCAGATTGAGCAATTAATTCGACGCGGAGGAGGTTTTTTGTACATAAGTTGGTTGGTCGGATGGTTAGTTCGATAACATCTGAATAAATATTGCTTGGTATTATGACTCCTCAAAGTCGTCGTTTTTGTCTCATGATGTAGGTAAACCTGTGAAAACATCTTAATACAGCCGGTGACGGTGCGCAGTGCTGCGTTTTTAGAGGTCTGCATATGACTTTAATTTGTGTTGCAGATACCATTTGCGCTGCGAGGAGACCAATGGCTTCATACGTAGCCAATAGCGTTTCTTTATCTGTACCCCAAGAGTTTTAAGAATTTTGTTTCTGCAACTAAGTTTAGCACAGATGTTTTCAACATACATAGGTGTTGAATTTGCCGGTGTTGTCAATGGTGACACCAAGGATTTTGGGAGTTCGTGTAGTTGGTATGACGTGGGCGTCGATATGGATCGGTAGTTGTGTGTTGTACTCCTGGTTGAAGCTGGTGAACAATGTGGCGGAGGGCTTCTGTGCTGATAGCTTCAAATTTTCGTTCGCGATGGAGGTGTTAAGGACAAGCAAGTACTCGTTGACGAGATCGCACATTTCAGGAATGTCGTTGTCAGTTGCCATGATGGTACAGTCGTCGGCGTAGGAGATGATTTCAAGTCCCATTGGTGGTGTGTGAAGTCCTGACATGAGATAGAACTCCACCCTTGGAGACGCTTTGTTTAATTTTTCTGAACTTAGACTTCCCGTTTCTAAACTCGATGCAGAACTGACGACCGGCAAGGTATTTTGCGATCCATTTATGTATGTGAGGAGGAGTGATATTGCGGAGATCAGTCAGCAGTAGCGTATGATTAACAGTGTCAAACGCTTTAGACAGATCGAGAGCTACAAGGATGGTGCGCTTGCATGGCTTCGGCTGGTTGAGTCCATTAAAGATGTTTGAAGTGATAACATCAAGTGCGGAGGTGGGGCTGTGCATTTTTCGAAAACCATGTTGGTGATTTGCAAGCTGGATGTGTTCTAGGAGTTTCGACAACACTAGCGCCTCAAGTATTTTGGCCACAGGAGACAGAAGCGTTATTGGACGGTATGGCTCTCCAAGCGAGTGGTCTTCACCTGGTTTGTGTATGGGGAGTGATACGGCGGTTTTTCGATAATACAGGTATGATGAAAGATCCTAAGAATAAGTTCATCGTAGCAGTGATATACTCAATGGCCTGTGAGTCAAGGTGTTTGAACGTGATCATGGCAATACCGTCTGGACCGAACGCTTTGGAATTTTCGGCGTTTTTTTATTTCAAGCAATACTTCATTGGTGGTAACATGAAGATCTGGTCTGTTGAGTAGTTACGGATAGCTCTGGTAATTACGCGCTTGAGCTTGTCTTTTTCGGGATATTCGACGAATCGCTGGTTAAATTTGTGGGCGCATTTGTCGTCGTTGCTGTAAGTTTTATCGCCGAACTTGATGGCTACTTTTCCTTTGGGTTTAATGGGGTTTGAAAGAGCACGCACAGTTTTCCAAAGGTTACTGACACCGGTTTTCACGTGGCACGTTTCTAAATCAGCATTCCATTTATTGTCTTCTGTGGTCGTTAACTTGCTTTCTTATCTCGTTGTTTAAGTCGCCGACACTAGGATCACTGGGGTCTGCTATTCTGAGTTCATTCCTCACCTCACTTTCGCGAATTTAGCCGCGGAAGATGGAAAATGCGCTTTCAGGATTGGGATGCGGCCAGCTGGGATGTAACAGTCAGAATAATCCATCTCAAATTCTTTTCAGCTAAACATACGTCGGAGGGAGGTGGTAGGGCAGAAAAGGCTTCGCTGGTATGCCTTTGGAAGCCATCCCAGTGGACTTTGTTAAAATTCGAGTACGTTTTTTGTCTGTATATGTGAATGGAGCCGGTTTATCGAGCGTGAGAACAATTGGTAGGTGGTGGATGAAAAAGTGGTGAATGGTACTCATGTGATTTTGTTTATGAGTCTGCATGATCCTGCAACGCGGGTTGGCGTATCGTCGTTTAATGGACAGAAATCCGATTCATCCAGTTGACTTGCGATTAGATTATCTCTGGTGTCGCTGTCGAGGTTTAAGTGCCGTACGTCATGATGAGGATTGAAATCACCCAGTAATAAGCGTTGTCCATTGAGTAACGGAGTGATGTTGGCCTGAAAACCAGTATATTTAGGATATCTATGTATATCAACATTTCCTCATTTGATGGATATCGCTTTTAGTTCAGTGGTGGCGCTGATGTCAATTACAGGATTTGTAATGTACGTGGATCAAGAAAGCAAGGCCTCCTCCAGCGCCAATAGGTCGATCGCGTCGGACTTTCATTTGTTAACCATTTCAGTTTACTTGTACATACAATCTTCGTGGTAGAGTACTTTGCAACTTGTTGTGGTGGTGCTGGAGTGAGAGTATGTTGTGCTGTTATAGGGCGGGGAAACTACGGAGATGACAGTTGCTGACCCTGATTAGGGTGTTGTTGAGAAATCGATAATGACTGTTGACCGCAGATTCTAGTTTGGTGCTGTAAAGGTTTTGATAGTAGTTGTTGATCGTAGATCAGTGTTGTTGAGGCATGCACAGTTTTTAAAGTGGCACCCTTCTTGTCGTACTCTGTGGCCGTGGTCGTTCGCTCGCCACTCTGTGATATAGAGATTCATAGAGAGACCAGTTTCCAAACTCGGCACGACTCGTCGCAAGTTTATTATTCAGAAGAAGATGATAAAAAATATTCGTATCGTATAATAATAAAAAACTAGCAATGCGACTAGGAAATGGTATGACTGACAACCGTATCACACTCCGAATTCAGTTGTCTTTGTAGCGTTGACGACTAAACACGGTAGTCGTCAGCGCACCATGCTCCACTATTAAAAAATATAATAATAAAGAGAGACCATTCTTTGCAGCACGAACATTGCACGGATGATTGTACACTGGTGTAGATCCTCTTACTACAAACGCAGCACATCCAGGGATCAGATTTTGTTTTTTTTTTCTTTTTCGTTTTATTTTATTTATTTTTATCTTTCTGACTTCCATTTTGATTCTCCACCTCATTTTTTTTATACCCTTCGCTCATAGAGTGAAAGGGTATACAGTAGACTCGCATAAACGTGAACTGCACCAAACACGAACACCCGCTTAGGTGAACAATTTTATGTTAACCCATACTACTCTGAAACATGAACAAGCCTTGAAAGCCCTAAAACATGAACACTTAAATGTCTGGCAAATAACTTATTTATTAGCTATTTAATTTATGTTGCAATGTAAAGTGCGAAAAAATGTCTAATTTCTACTGTAGGGTGCTTTATCCACTTGTGGAAAATAGCGTGTTTCGGCCTGTTTGCGTCGCCAACAGCATTTTAGGTACGTAATGTATGACCAATCCACTGTCACTTTCGCTTGCGATGTAATTCGCTAATTGGCATTAGATATCTTAGGTTTCGACGAAGACATAGGAATTGACGATTGCTGCTTTTCGGTGACTGTAGTGGCAGCTTTCCGAATACTGCTTCCATGCAACAGCAGGGAGAAATAGGGAGCGGAATAAGCCAGGTTTGGTTTTTACAGTATTGTTTGCCAAATTTTAGACAACCCACCGAAAGCACTTGGCTTGTTGGATGCAACGTGAAATACTCCTGATACCGCTATTAACGGCAACAATGCTGTCTAAATAGAGGAATTAATATTCATGGGTGGAGTTGAATTTCCAGTCAGACTAAGCACTTTGGTCTTAATTCATTTTATCTTTAGCCCGACTGCATTTGACACCTTCTCGAGATCCAGTACCTACTTAAATGTCGAAACTTAATCATAAGAATTCCACGGGGTCGCGCGGATAAAATCGAATCATCAAAGAAAACTAGGATCGAACACAGGATGCAATCCTGCCTAAATTGGTTATGAACTTTACTGTCGGATTTTCCTCCAGTTCTCGAAAGCAACTGGTTAGCTGGGAATCACGATGTCATTGTAGAAGCTAGGAGGAGCAGCTGAGTTGAGAACAGGAGCAGCTAAAGACCTTGGACTCCCAGTTGAATGAAGCGGAGCAGCTGAAGAGCTTGGACTCCTATTTGAATGAGGAGCAGAGCTTAAGAGTTTGGACTCCTATTGTAATTAAGAGGAGCAGCTAAAGAGCATTGACTCATAAATAAAACGCCTCTAAATGTCTCCAGCCGACTGTTCCTTTATTAGTGTTATAATATAATGTTTCCGGTATGTGAGAGCGGAAATTTGGTGTATCTTTTATGTATTGCAGACGACATTACAATCTCCCGACGCTATGGAGTAAGTTGGCATTGACGTAAGTTACATTAATAATAGGGGCACCTTTCTTGCGCAAATCCGCCCTCAATCTTGGTTCATATTGTCGAAAACCTTCTTGAAATCAAACTTCTTTGTCCAACGCTCTTTCTATGACGTGATGCTGTTGATGTAAGATCTGAGGCTTTTTGGTATATTTCGACAGAATATGCGATACTGTAGAACCAAGCAGAACCAGAACTTACAGCCGACATTGCATCAATCCTCGCAGACTTTAATTCGGGGAATCGCAGATAGACGTGTACATATTAGGCAGCTGTATATGAGAAAAGTTTTCCGCATGCCTCATCTGGTTTTTGCCTTTTATAAGTAGCGTTCAATCACTATCTTTCACTTGGTTTTAATAGGAGCTATTACCAAATTTACATTCCTTGATAGTGCTGTACGAGAATCTACCCAACACTGAAATTGGGCTGTATTAGGAAACGAGGTATCCGTTAGGCACAAATCTCCTGAGTTAGTGTGCGAAGTTGTATTGCTGTAACTGCACTGGTTCGCCCCTTGGGGTTTTTTTAATGAAACAACTTTTCATATTTCGAGGTGTCAATTTTCGAGAGAATTGTGCGTCTGTGGAATTTGGTTTTTCTGCTAGGTGAGTGAGTGAGAGAAGCTTTTGAAAGTAATGCTTAAGAGTGGTTATGACTCCGTTCAGGACGCCCCTCAATTTTAAGAAGTGACTTTCCCAATAAAATCAATTTTATCGTTAATAGAGAGCGTATCTGAACCATTGATGATCTATTCTGGAATATTTTGGAGCTCAGAGGATTTTATCTAAAGATTGTGTGAAGTGTGAACTGCAGACATGTTTTTAACTTCAAAATAAAATCAAAGAAGATATTGTTCAATAGTTAATCGTGGTGCTATAAATATGAAACAAACATTGCGTATAGGTTGCGATGCGCTAACAGTAACACAACTTGCATATTAGCTCAGGAGATGTTTCTCCAACAGATACCTTTTCGAGGAATGTCCCTATCCACCGCAGCCAATTCCCATTGCTCTATGGGTTCTACTCGGCGTTTAAATCATCGTTTCATTCAGCTTCCTCCAACTTCTCAAGCTTTCAAACAATATTGGAACTCAAAGTTGTGACAATTTTCATCTAGGAACAAAGCCTAATTCACTTTTATCTGTTTCCTCTCTGCAATCCGCTGCCATATTTCGTCCGACATCTAGGAATCTGGCTAAGATGCCTTGGCGTGTTCTAAATATGTATTTTGAAACGTGTAAAAACATAAAAAAAGAATGTTTATGGACAACTGCATAACATGAACTCCCGTTAAGGTGAACAGTCGCGGTTTTAATTAGTTCACGTTTTCGCGAGTCTACTGTATTAACTTTGTCATGAAGTTTGTAACGCATTAAAGGAAGCATCTCCGACCATATAAAAAGTATACATATATGATCAGCATGACTTGGGGAGTCGATTGGAGTATGTCCGTCTGTCTGTCTCTCTGTTGCGACGCGTTTTACTCGGCGGGTATTGAAGCTAGCGAGCTAGCGAGTGGTCCTACTGGCAACCATTGCTATTGCATTATTATTTTGCAGTTGCAATACGCCT
This sequence comes from Microchrysa polita, assembly GCA_949715475.1. Classification (NCBI taxonomy): domain Eukaryota; kingdom Metazoa; phylum Arthropoda; class Insecta; order Diptera; family Stratiomyidae; genus Microchrysa; species Microchrysa polita. Next base: position 51,639,792 of record OX454419.1, read on the forward strand.
CTTCGGGGCGGACCACACCCGTTTGCAACAACAAACGGCCAAGAGTTGCCAAAACGCCTCCCTGGCAAGAGCCTCGAAGGTCTCGATGCAGGAAGGTTGTGTATGTCTGTGTATATGTATGGACTCGTTATATATGTTTTTTCGTCTTATTGGGAGCATCACATCTCGGCGCGGCTGCTCTCAATTCTCCTTTTACGCGCCGGCATTGAAACAAATCCAGGCCCTGTTTTGGTATGGATGTGTAGTGTCTGCAACCGACGTATCGGTTCTAATGCCAGGTCACTTCAGTGTAGTTGCTGTTCGGAGTGGGTGCATTTTAGATGCTCCGGTTTGAGAAGGATGGGTCATTACATAGAAGGGACATTTGTTGCTCCAGGCTGTAGGAATACTGGGCAGCCTCGGGTAATACCAGGCCCCTCCCCTCCACCAACGCCCCCTACTCCCCCCAATAATGTTGCCTTGAACGTAAGACACAGCTTAACTCCCGCCCCTCCGCCAGCAATTTTTACACCGGTGTCCATATTGCAGTTCAACTGTAATGGCATCCTAGGGAAATTTCCTGAAATCACAAGCTTCTTGAGAAAGTACAGAATCCTGATTGCAGCCATCCAAGAGACGAAACTCCACGCGAATTCACCATTCAACGCTGATGGTGAATATATCATCTTACGCAAGGACAGAGAAGGCGCCACGAATGATTCTCACCCTGGAGGTGGACTTGCCTTCCTAATACACAGGTCCGTACATTACCGTGTATTAGATGTAGTTTCAGACGGTACGGCGGAATTGCAAGCCATCTCAGTTTCATCAGGGAGCACCAATATCGAAATTTTTAACATCTACATACCACCACACTCTAGTTGTACAAACTACCATTTCGATATTGGTCCTCTTCTTAATGGAGAGCACAGGATCATTCTTGGTGACTTCAATGCCCATCATGAACTCTGGCATTCCACGCTTCACAACGATGCCAGGGGTCAAGCTATCGCCGAATCTCTGGACGCATCAGGTTTCTGTACCCTCAACGAAAACTCCCCAACCCGTGATGCAAACAATTGTATTAGCTCACCAGACATTACAATTGTCAGCGCTAGCCTAATTAGTGAGACCTCCTGGGAAACACTTACCGGTCTTCCCTCTGATCACCTCCCAATCATAGTCAGAATTGACAAACCAGCTGACCTGACCAAGTCAGAGAAGCGAACTTTTGTCAATCACAAAAAAGCTGATTGGGAAGGTTTCAAAACATTCACGTCATCGAAGTTCTTCGCGCTTCCCCCTCCCACCAATATACATAAGGCCGAACGTAACATTAGGAGCGTCATTGCCAAAGCTGCGGCACGGTTCATCCCTGCAGGGCGCATTCCAAAGGTTCGTCCAAACTTCCCAACAAGTGCCGCAAGGTTAGCTGATGAACGTGACAACATTAGGCGCGCTAACCCTGGTGACCCCAGAATTCGGGAGCTCAACATCCAAATACAGCGACAAGTTAAAGACTACAAGAAGGCCAAATGGAACGAGCACCTCAATGACTGTAACCTTAAAGAAGGTGCAAGTAAGTTATGGTCCACTGTCCGTGCCCTTTCGAACCCCACAAAAGATAAGGGCAATATAGCCATAACCTTCGGCAAAAAAGAAACTAGCAATCCTCTTCAGTGTGCGAGCCAGTTCAATAAACAATTTATTGAACATCCCAAGTCAGATGGCCTCAAGCGCAAAATTAGAAGACGGATTCGCAGCCGAACTGTTGACTCCGTACCAATTTATACTCCGGACCAGGTTAAAACAGTCATTGAGAATGCAAAAAATTCTAAGGCCCTTGGACCTGATGGCATTTCAATGGCCATGCTCAAACATCTCGGTCTTCCTGCCATTGAGTACCTCACGGCAGTCTTTAACTTGTCAATGTCTACGCTCGTCATCCCCGACATATGGAAACAAGGTCGCATAGTCCCATGCCTTAAACCAGGGAAAAGTGCCAAACTAGGAACTTCCTACAGACCGATTACGATCCTGTCACCTGTAGCAAAGACGCTGGAAGCCCTCATCCACCCCACACTCGTTTCACATGCAAAGCTAGATCCCCATCAGCACGGATTCCGACGCATGCATAGTACAACCACCGCTCTGGACGCGATCACTACACGTGTAAGAGACGGACTAAACCACAGTACACCCTGCCATAGAACTATCATGGTGGCGATTGACCTATCAAATGCGTTTGATAAGGTTAATCACTCCATGCTTCTGGCAAATCTCCTCAATATGCATGTTCCGACTCAAGAGGTAAGATGGATTGCCAACTATCTAGCTGGTAGGCAATCCTTCACCGAGTTTCGAGGCAGTCGTTCTAAACTCAGAAAGATCAAATTAGGTGTTCCACAAGGTGGGGTTCTTTCTCCCACCTTGTTTAACATCTATATGGCCGGTCTCCCAACACCTCCGGACGGCATTGAAGTTATTTCTTATGCCGATGACTGCACTGTACTCGCCACGGGAGCGGATAGGGATGTCATGCGTGAAGATATCAATAGATATTTAGCGCGACTAGAAGCCTTTTTCCATAGCAGAGGCCTAACCATCTCAGCGTCCAAATCGTCTGCGACCTTCCTTACCACCTGGTCAGGTGATTGTAAGTGGCCGGTTGGGGTACGTATTGGCAACAAACCAGTTCCTGCTGTTGCAAATCCAAAAATTCTCGGGCTTCACTTTGAGAAAATGATGACTTCAGCTCATCACGCGGAAACGGTATGCGAAAAGATGCGCAGCAGGAACAAAATTCTTAAAGCACTGGCTGGTAGCACCTGGGGCAAAGATAAAGAGACAATGCTAGCCACTTACAAAGCGGTGGGTCGAGCAGCGGCTGATTTTGCGGCGCCAGTTTGGTCGCAAGGTCTCTGTAAAACAAGCTGGAACAAAATCCAAGTCTGCCAAAATGCTGCTCTACGCACAGCTACAGGATGCCTTCTGATGTCTGCCCAGGACCACCTACATCAGGAGACACATTTGATGCCAATACGTGACCACAATCGACTACTTACAAAACAATATTTAGTAGGTTGTTATCGAGAGGATCATCCTAATCGTAACCTCATGGACAAAATTCCCCCCCCCCACGTAACATCAAACGTGGCCCTCGTGACATTGAGAGAGAAGTCCAGGGTTACAAAAGGGATCCTTTCGATGAAGATTCATACCGGGCTGCCATCGCAATGATTCACACTGAGGAAGTGAGTAGGTCTATTGCGAGTTTAGGTACGAACAGAGTCCTCTCAGCGATTCCACCACCTATTTCGCCTGAGGAGATTAGGCTCCCGAGAGCCACCAGAGTGACTTTAGCCCAACTTCGGTCAGGCTTCTGCTCACGCCTAAATTCGTATCTATCTCGCATAGACCCAAATATACTAAACGTATGCCCAAACTGCGCTGGCACGCCACACGATGTAGCCCATTTGTTTCAATGCCCAGCTGCACCCACTAATCTCACCCCCCTCTCACTATGGGAAAACCCCATTGCAGCTGCCACGTTTTTGTCCCTGGAGATTGCGGACGAAACCGATGACGAACTATAAAACGAGTCCATATAGATACACAGCGGTTCACACCTTTCTGTACCGCTAAAAGAAGAAGAAGAAGAAGCTGAAATTTTGCACACGTGCTTCTTATTATTGCAGGCTGTTTGTATGTTTGATTCACCCAAATTGGATCACTGGGTCATGGGGCTGCCATACAAACCAAACCCCCCATATTGGTTCTTCTAAGAAACATTTTTTTACACCAATTTCACAAAACCTTGAATTAATGTGTCTTTATCAAAGCAACTAAAAAGTTAAAAACGAATGGAATCGTACTGTGGGGTCATGCTCCGGCAACCCCAATAAAATTTTCCGAGTAAATATTTTTATTTGTCCACTTATTTCAACCAAGCCCACAACTTTTGTCAAGACGGAAGAAAAAGAATGAGGAGGGGGATTAAATACAAGTCATAGGTACGCCCGAAAAAAACTTTTAGCCCAAGCGAAGGGTATCCAAATTTCGGCCGCGCCCGAATTAGCCTCGGCCCCGGGGGTTGGCGAGCGAAGCAAGCAGGGGGCGAAGCCCCTTAGTTCATCTTATCATTCGTATCCTGAGGGGATTTCTCGCCATTTGTATGAGTGTTTAGTAGAGGGGCTGGTGTCACTTTGGATTTGCGATTATCTTTGTCCTGCTGTTTCTATGATTTCAGCCAGAGTGGTTGAGAAGTGGATGTAGCGGGTGCTAACGCTTGAAAATCTCTAGTATCCATGACATTCATAGAATTATCCTTTTTAGGCCTTACGTCCTCCTTTTGAACTAAACTTAATTTCGAATTCGTCTGAGCCACCGAAACGTACTCGTCCACCAGTGAGCGATGTTTAGCAACGACCGCATTTAAATTCACATTCGGAGGCGGCAAGAAGAAATCGTAGTTGAAAGACTTTGCCTGTTGTTTACTTTCTTTTGCATTACGTTTAAGACAATTTCAATTAAGAGAGATCCAGTCTGACACCATCCTGGAAACTTTCACCTTATTGAAGCTTCTCCTGCACACGACTCTTAACTCGGAGATCTTGATAGTCCACCATGATGGTTTTTGCTTGACAAAAAGAAAAGTGGCAGAACATTCAGAGACCGCCGCCCTCAAAGCTGCCGTAAAATTATTTACCATCTCATCCAGCTATTGTTCATTGTCTGGAAAATTAAGTAAAGATGGTAACCCTTAAGCAAGAGCATTTCGAAACCTAGGCCAATCGGTCCTTCTGCGATTCACAGTGCACAGAGTCAGGACGCTCTGTTAGACTGAATTTATGTACATGCGATGTTTTTTAGACAATTTAAAGTACCGTTATGAAATTATTGTTTGGAATTTCAAAAAGAATATAATTTTTATATTGGAAAACATGCGACGGACTATGATCTCACTCAGATGTTAAATTCATCACACTTTATGGTAATAACTAATAACTAACTCGGAAAAGTGTGCAACACCTCTACAAAATCCCGTCAAAGATCATGTGAATGCAATGTGGATAACATATCTGAGACGCGGAGGCTCAATTTTGAACTGTTGGTGCCAGTTTTTTATATTTTGAAAGTTCGATCCATTTGGGAAAAACACATTCGACTGTGGAATAAAAATTATATTTAAATAGGCATTTTTGTGAATGTGTAGACGTGTCCAATTTAATTGAATTTTTTAAGTGGCATTATTGTCGTGAGCCCCCACTCGATGCACAGTGTATTCTGCACACTAGTCCCGCGAGCAATAAAGCTAACATGCGCTGATCGGTCTTTTGGTCATTCTGATGCTAAATATAATATTTGATTAATTCCCAGTACATCCGAGTTTGTGGCCATATAAAATCATTATAAAAATTTCTGTCACGCCAAATGCGACTCATTGATTTATTATTATTATTATGTGCACCTTTATTGAAATTGGGGGTGGTCTATTTGAACTATGTATTTGATTAATGGGAAAACATTTTTTTTTTTTGTTTTACTTACCATAGCAAATCCGGATAGCAGGGCTGATGTCTTGCTTGATGCCTTCAGTTTGGCCCGGCTCAATTGCAACTTGCGCCACGACAAATAGCTGGGCGAGTGTAGATCATCTCCGGATTGTGACATGCTGTTATTTGTCGAACGTCTCGGTGGCTGGAAACGAAAAGTATTTGTATGATAAGTACTAGCGCCGCCCAAAACACCCGAATTGGACGTGGGGAACGTTAACGGTCGACAACAATCGCAAAACTTATAGTCGTGCGAGAATGGTGCAATTGTTGGAGCTGCGGCTGTAACTAGACCAAAACCTAATGCTGATCCGGTCGATCCAGATCCTGCCGAATGTTTAGAATTGGCCGTGGACGAGGCTCGTTTGAAATTTGAATGGTTTGTGGCGGCCGTCGTTGAATGGGCCGCAATCACTTCCGAACGTGTGTTGCAGCTCAAATTAGATCGCGAGCAACTGAGACTTGTGTACATTTTCTTCGTCATGTAGTCCGGGCCCATGAGTGAAGCTGTTTTAATTAGTTGTGTGCAAAGCGCCAAGTGTATTAAGATATTCAAAAGATTTAGTAGGCCGCCCGGCGGTAGTGTACATACGATTTGCATTCAATATTTAAGCACAAACACATAAGTAAGGGCACACACACGATAATTTAATTGGCAAAATTGGGTTTCTTATCGCATGATCGCAATTTTATTTTCTGCGCGAGCTTTCGATTCGCGGTCATTTGGGCGATACGATATACACGCGAAAAAATGAGAGAGACCGAAATCAGAGCAGACGCATCAATGTTTGCTTAATTAACATTTGGATGTTGACTATTCTTTTGTTCATGTAATCGGTGCTAGTCACTATAGCATCTGCGACATAACTGAAGGCTGAAGGGTAGTAGATTAAATCGGTGCGAAACAGACAAAAAGTTTTACGGCGATTGTTTTTCCAATAAAATTATCTAAATTCATTGTTTCCGTTCGGAAGACTATTCAAAGCAATCAAACGCGACACGAGACTATTGCCATACGGAAACTATCGCACTGAACACTTATTAGCCACAGATATGAATGGATTATCTATCACTTAGTACTTAGAAAAAAAACGAAAAACTTGTATTGTATGCTAATGCGAGAAATTTCATAGTTCCTTTAGATTTCTCGTGGGAGACGTGGTCACTACTGGCTAGTTGGGAAGCGATAGATTGATATGATAGCAAGATAGGTTCTGTGATGACGCGATTTCATACTTGGTCGCGGTTCTAAGAACACAATGCGCTCCGTATTGTTTGCTTGTTCAACGGGATGAATGAAACTAAGCGCTGTGAATACATGTTGGTATGTTTGTACTCATGTTTCAATTTCAACACTCACACAAGAACTTTGATGTGATAAGCGCCGAACACGCGCAGAAATGGACAAGATTTTTGTTTATAACCCGTACAGTGTTCTAGTATGGTACTCGTATTAAAGTGTCTTACAGAATTCCTAGTTTAATCAATTGAAAGATATTCTGAAATTTAGGCGTTACAGAAAGAAATTCGTTCTGCCTTTGCATACTAGTCAAGTTGATGTCCAATGCAAATTAATAATTTTGGGGACAGACAAAGAGTGCACTCTGTCTATGGAAATTTTAAAGAGTAGATTAATTTTTCATACAAATTGTGCTATCTGACTGACAATTTGCTTATTTTAATGGAAGATCCCGGTGGCCGTAGCTGATGACTGTAATATGTGTACTACACTAAGCTGCATTAACTCCTTGTGGGCATAGCGCGTTTGTAGACGTTTCGTTAGCATATAAGAATTTCAGATACGATACAACCATACAACTATAGAACACTGTGGTTTCTTCTGTATCCAAAATCTCAGGGGCTTTACTCGAATAATACGAAAAAGTAACGTCCCGTGGAGGATATAGGAATTGACCGAAGCCGTTCAGCTGATCCAACTGAAATATATATACATATAGGAATTGGTCGGATCCTTTTAACCTACATCTTCCTATTATGATTAATATATTGTAATGTGTGAATGGACCATTATTCATTCATTCGTTGTAGATTTTCGTAAATCGTTCTTTCATTAAGTTCACAAATTTGCCAAATAGCAAAAATTGCCATACCTTACCTAGTTACGTATTAAAAAAAGACAATACCCCAATAGAAACTAGACTAATCACATCATTGCTGCTGTTTGTGGTTGATATCATTATTTACATTTTGTAAACCACTGTTCTAAATTCGAGCTAGAATACTTGGCATTCAAACATTTGCGAGTATATCGCATCTATATTCGTACACATATCTTCGATAAAAAGTCGATATGTATGTTATTTCGGTACATAAGTATGAACATACATATGTACATATATTGTCACCGGTTCAAGCTGACGTCATGGAATTTGTTTGCATTCAGAAAAGCTTCCAAACATATGATTGAATCGATAAAAGACATGCGCGTGCTTTAGATGTATTGCACTCAACCAAAACTATGGGGATCATATTGATATGTATGCAAGAAAATCGGGTGCATAAAACAGTCTAATAGGAGATTCAGACTATGGACAAAATTTATTTAATCTTGGATTTGATTAACAATTGTACAATACTGTATTGCAATTTGAATAATGAAAGTACATTATACGATGCATTTTGAATTTAGTGACATGCGATTTAATCTAGGTAGGCGGCTTTCGACTCGATTAATTTAGGGACGTCTCTTAAACAGAAATTATCATATCGATACCTTAGAGGGGATTCACACTACTTATAGGATTTACTAAAGCCACTAGATTAATAGAGTCGAAACCCGCCTACTAGACCAAATCGTATGTCATTAAATTCAAAAAGCATCGCGGATTTTACTTGCATTATTCAAATTGCAGTACAATATCGTACAAACGTTAACTAAATCCAGGATTTAGTAAATCTTGTCGGTAGTCTGTATAGGGGATACAGACTACCGACAAGATTTAGAGCACAATAGTGCTAAGTCCATTTTTCAACATTTGGAGAAAACGCGAAAATAAAGTTTCAAACCTTGTTCCCATCTTAGATAACTTAATTTTTGCAAATATTTTTAGCTTTTTAAGCAGGTTACACTGCCAAAAAGATAATTATATTAAAATCTGGCAAGCAGTCGTTATAATTTCGAAGGAAAATCTAGAAAAAAAAGGAAAGTACTTAGCACTATTGAGCACTTCATTTTATACCAACCATGGACTTGACGGAAGAATGTTCGTATTGTCGTTACAATATTGTAAAATGTGGATGAAGTGAGAATATTTTTAATACGTACATACCATGAGACGCAAGCAATTTATTGTATTTCCACCAGTTCGTATCCATGAAGCAAATGTGTCTCATCAGTTTATGCTTTCCGAAAGTGGTAATAATCAAGTGATGAGTAAAGTATGATCTGGTCAAGATTAGACGTTGTCCTTTCTATCTTACTACTGTCATTTAACAGGAAGCTAATTGGGGGTCACAACAGGACATGGCCCTATTATGAAGCTCGCCAGGAGACTTAGACTTAACTTCATCAAAATTACTACTAGGAATGTTGCGGATATCCGCATCCGCACCGCAACTGCGGATAATCCGCATCAAATTCTACATCCGCATCCGCATCCTCATGTTGACATCCTCATCCGCATCCGCATCCGCAATCCGCATTTTTGTATGCGGATATGATGCGGATATCAATAAAAAACAAATTTCCCATCTAAGTAATCATCTACATCCTAAACCACTCATAGAATAGAGAATTGATAGCGATTGCAAGAAACCAAATCTAATGCATGTAGATATTAGTCTAAGAAAATTGAGCCAAAATATGGCCATCGAATGGCAAAAATCCTACATCTGAAATTTCTTTTTGATTATGGCTGGGGATTGTCCCCAGATTATGGCATTAAAAGTCCCAACCGTAACCTTAAAAAAAGGGGTGAAAGGGGGGCCTTTTTTTTCGTTTTTTTGCGATTATTTCAAACACGGCAAGAGATACAGAAAAATGGTCTGAGGACGAAAAAAACTACATCAAATTATTAGTGACACAAGACAACTTTGTCTACAGATTATAAAATGAGTAGTACGTAGAACAAACTGCTGATGGGTCACTTTGTACGGGAGATACCCTCAGTTTTTATCCGAATGAGCTGATTTTTGGTGGGTAGTCACCCCATGATCACCAATCGCAACAAACAAACTCCCCCCAAAATTTAGCACTCTGCTCCAATTTTGGGGGGAGTTATGGACATGCCGTTTTGACAAATAAAAATGGGGGGATAATGGGTGTACTTGACCGGAGCGACTTACCTTAAAATGATCTTGAACTTATTGTGAATACGTACATATACAAAATTTTACGGCTGAAATAGCATTCTTTAAAAAGTTATGGAGCTTATTTAAAAAAGGTCCAAAATGAAAAAAAAATTAATGGAAAAGAAAGGCTTTCGACTATGACACTGCATTTTAATGAAGCTAATGACTTTGTCCAGCACTCAAAAGGATTGCACATTTTGCTAAGATGGCCCTTCCTTGTACTTTTACTTCTAACATGTCGAATATTCCTGAAAACTGAATAGTATCTGATTTTCGGTATTAGTAAAATTCATTTCATATATTTTTTTTAACTAACCCGCATCCGCATTTGCAAATTTTATGACATCCGCATCCGCAAATTTACATTTTCATTGATCCGCATCCGCATCCGCTAAACCACATCCGTTACATCCCTAATTACTACTACAGAAGTTGTGAGGTTAAAGAGAGGGTGATGTAACTGTTCTGTCATTGCTCGGCACTAGGCACACTTTTATGACACGGATCATCTTAAGTCGTCATTCAATTGGGTGAAGCCAATGCCACAAGAAACGTTGCTTCTTTGTCAACGGCGACAAAATTTGATTTGATTCTTCGATATAAGATATAATTTTATTTAGTTAAACGCACGTGTGTTGCCCAGATCCATTGCCCGTTGGACAAGTGCGGCATGTTTAGGTGTTTCCCGAAAGTTCCTGCAGTGGAATTGCGACTAGAGATGTGAATTTAATAAGATTGCCAAAATCACATCGTTTCAAACAACTGATTAATAAATGTTTATTCGGACCTATTTCTATTTATGCTGGGAGTAACCTCGGCGGACTTTAAGCTTCTCTGGCCATGATATGTGATATGAAAACTAGAAGAAAGATTCAAATTCTTTAATTTCACCGAGTGGTAGTGATAATAATAGGTATATGAACTAGAAATGCACACATATATCCCATAAATCAGTCCCAAACGACATCCCCTTTCTTTTGAATGCAGTTTAGCTTATACTCGAATATTATCAACTCTCTGCATGCATAAGCTGGTGAAATGCAAACGCAAGACACTCATTAGGATTAAGCATACGTATGTATATCAATAGTTATACATTTACTTTTTTTAATTTGGCAGATCTTTTTCAAATTAGTCCTTTTTTGATGGATCGCGATTTTGATTTCAGTCAGCTTCAATTTAATCTCGAGATATGTCGATTCCGTCAAATCGTAAATAAATAAATAGCTGCCATTCGCATCTAATCCCTAAGATTTAAACTGCTTAGATCAACAGCTCGCTCTGCAGAGGTTTTTATCCCCATAATTGGGCACTTGTTTAACATCTAAATGAGACCATATCCCGCCAATTAGATCGTGAATTGGAAAACTACCATAAACTACAACCCTGTGCTTTGAAGGCGAGCACACTATTCACTGTATCAACCACTGTTTAACTCTGTTAAAATCCAATTTGATATTTAGTATAATCGTACCTTTCCGGTTGTTATAAGTGCAAGTTTATTTTTTGGTTTTGTTAATACCCAAAGGACCGCATGATAAAGAGCTTCCAAAAATTTTTTTTAACATAGTAAGCAATTCTTGGGTCTAAAACAATTTTTAATTTTCTGGAGTATGGTTTTATTCAAACTGTTTTCAACAGCTCTTTTCAAAAGTATATCTTTTGGAGCACAGTGGTTGAGTATAGCTGATCAAAATTTGTCGTTACAACGCGTTGAACATGCGAATGCCAGATTTCACGCTGAACTGTAGATTTTAGAGAGGAATGGCCTTAAACTAAATTCAATGTAAGCTGGCATTTAACAGAAACCCCAATGTATGTTATGGAGGTTTCCTTTTGTGGAGAAAATAGAGAATCCAAATTAAAGCATTTGATGATGTAAGGGCTTACATTGACCACCAGTGATCATTTGAATCTTTGTATTGGAGGTAGACGATCCTTCAGTCAGTTTTTACTTATTTCAATACCATTCAAAGAAAAAATATGCCAATGCAAACACTTTCCAAACAATTCATCACAATATCCTGTGATCCAGCAGCCAAACCCGGCTAATTCGAATCAGGAAGCAACCCTGGCTAATCCTTTTTATGTTTCATAATGGTAAACATTCATTTTATGGAAGGTACTATCACAAATTTAACTTTCTAATTGTTTCAAGTATGGACTTAGCACAAAATAGCGCTATAACTGGACTTAGCACTTTTGTCCAAACATTTTTCGATCAACCTAGGACATAGCGTTTCTTGTAAATGTTAATTTCCTTGGATTTAGCTGGGTAAATGTTATTTCAAGATAAACTACTCGATGGAGAACTTGACAAGGAATAATACGATGCAAAAATCTCAAAATCGAAAAAAAATGGACTTAGCACTATTGTGCTTTAAGGAATCGATATGTGACCGGGAAAGTTAAAAAGGGGCTATCGTGTAAAAATTTCGATTTTCACCTTTTTAATGATCTCAACAGAAAACAGTGTGCTCTTTCCGATGGTGAAAACCGCAGTTGCCAAAACTTCAAAAATGAGACCGAAAATCGATCTTGAAGTTATTAAATCATCAAAATCCATTGTGAAATTGAAATTTTGTGTATCTATGAATATCTTTTCAACCGCTAAAGCAAATTTAGCCAAATTTTGAAGACATCTCACTCACTAAGTTAGAAGTAAAAATCATTACCGCAAATCATATAAGTCTGCATGAGTTGAGGTAGAGAGTTTAGTAAATTTAAATTTTTGAGTTTTGAAATTTTATGAGATGTAGGCATTTTGTATATAATGTAAGTAATGATATAACTCCAATATTTTACCGTTATCATTTATTATCAAATTATAGAAAGTAGACTTTTATACAGAATTTTAAATAATGGAATTCATTTAGAATTTTCAATAGAAAAAATCATCAAAGGCATTTTTTTTGTTTTATAATCTTTTGGGTGCTAGATATCAAGCTGGGTCAACAATTAAATTTTATTTGAAAAAGGACAAAAAGGACACAAAAATATCGTTAACGCGGAACGGGCATATGCGATATATCATATCAAAAGAGACGTCGAGGACATTCGAATGCGATAATACATCTCATTCTTACGCGTATAAATTATTAATTTCAGAGTCTCTCATAATAACCATGTTTGTATTTCCAAAGCCATAATTTGACAAAAATACTAATCTGAAAGGCATTTTTAGAATGTAAAGTAACTAATCCATTTGTGTTTTGAAAAATATTTAGTGAAAATGTCCTAAAAAGTAAAAGCACGATGTCCTATTTACCTTATTTTTTCCGGGGGATAAAAATGAATATCAAAGACGACGTCTAATTTATTTCGTTCTCGATATCTGCTTCTATCTCAGTGATTGAAACCGGCTTAAATGGCATTTGAAGTATACAATACAGTAATTTATTTATGCATGATCTACGCCACCCAGGGTGCCTCAACGTGCCTCTTCTTCACTGTCTATGTTCCTGTTACATGTGCCCAAAGCGTTCCCCACCGTTTACATCTCTGATTTTGGAATGCCAGTCATTGCCACAATGTCGGTAAAAACCGGTCACACAATGATAAAGCCGCCACAGACAGGGTGTCTCCTTTGGCTTGCATAATTGGACAGTACACAGAACATAATGCAAAAAACTGCGCATTCAACAATTATTCATTTTAACAGAAATATTCGGCGATTCCAAAAATGCCTTTTTTGTTATACAATGCAGATTTTTATACAAATTTGTCTGTCTAAGAAAATTGAGCCAAAATATGGCCATCGAAAAATTTTGTACAAGCATTCACAATAAGTTCAATATAATTTGAGTCAAGGGCCCCCAATATCCCCCCATATGAATGTGATAAAACGGCATGTCCACAACTCCCCCCAAAATTGGAGCAGAGTGCTAAATTGAGGTTTATTGCGATTGGATGTCAATGTCATAGTCATCTCACCCACCAATGTTTCATTTTTTTCCAAAAAACTTTCAACGTTGATTCGTTGAAAAATACCATCAGTTGCGTTTTCTTGATCATACCGAGTAGTTTTGAGTAACGAACTCCATAGACAAAAATACACATACCCAGTTAATTTAAATTAAGAGGAAAAAATGCAGCAATTTCGTTTTCTAAGTTTGAGTACCTTTAAAAAAAATACATTTCAAAACAAAACAGCGAATGTTCTTATTGAGGTATGTATTTAGATTTTTCAGATATATCATTGTCTTTTGTGACGAAATCCACCAAATCCAAAAAAAATAAGCCGACGAGAGTGAGACAACTGTAGAACAGTTGTTAGTTGTTTGAGCGAAATTACCCGCGATCTTTTTTTTCTTTGAGTCACGCGTTAACCGCGATGGCAAAAAAACGCACTTATTGTCATGAGTTCTTTTCGACTTTGTGGATAATTTCCATATTTACTGGAAATCCCAACGACAATCTGGAAAATTGATCATCTGCCAATGCCATCCCCCAGATGGCTCCGCAAACAAGTTCTCTAAAATTTCCTTTATGTCATTTTCTTTTCTGTTTATTTGGTTTATAATCATTATTAGAGTAATTTTAAAAGTTCCTGAGACATTTTTCTTTAAATTAAATCTCGCACGGCGCATAATATCAAATGCAAGTTCTAATTCAGAATATCGCGTTGGGGACTGATGACACAATAGTCAGCTGTTACTGAAGGGGGAAATTTTGATCCGTTTTAGTTGGACAATGATCCTATAATATAATATTCAATTCACAATACCAAAGATACTTTCATCATTGCCTTAAAAAGGTTATTGCCTCGAGTTACAATCAGACAGAATTGTAATTGTATACTTTTATTAAATAAATTCATGCATATTTTTCTGAGTATATAATACCCTCGTGATAAAGTTCTTTTCACAGTGGGGAAAAGGAAGATCCTGACTTATGTCAGTCAGCTGTAAAATCAGATATAGCCGACAATATTTGCTGTACCGGTAGTAGACTATTGACGTACAAATAGAGATCGCAATATAATATATAATATGCGAATAAAATATTCTTGTTTCGAACTAGAATATAGCGATATTTTGGTGTCCCCAAATGCCAAAAAATATTCAAGACCATTTCAATGACTTCTTCTAATCCGTCCCTATCGTTTGAAACCCATCTTGCCTATCCACAACCAATTTTCCAAAAATGTCCTTTTCAGGAGAGAAGATCCTTCCAAAAATTTCAAAAATGTACAATTGTATTTCGGGGCACTTGTCTCACCAAGTCTTGTATTTTCATATCCATATTGCTCATTTTGGACTTCTTTAGCAAAAAAGGACCTTTTGTCCTTACGGGTATTCCCTGGGATTAGTATACATTTTTAGATATAAAGTGTCCTGCATATAAATAACTACTTCTGTTTTATTAAAATTAGCACGCGAAGAGAATCAAGGCAAGCAATTGAAAGGAATTGCGTTGCTATCTTTACAGGATAATTTACTGTTATTCCAGTCACTGGTCAACACTGCAATCTCTGCAACATTTTTGTGGTCACCAATGGATCCTGCATTTCAACAATCAAAAAATATAGCAAAGAAAGTGCTGAAGATATGCTCGAAATTAACAAAAAATAATTTAAATTGATTTATATTTGGATTTACTGTTATATTACTCGCTAATTACATTTCCGGTAACAGTATCCAAGTCAGGATAATCGAAAGTATATAGATTCCAAGTTAAAGACAATGCACCGACTTGATTTCTTTATCGGCCGTTTATTCGCTTGTTTATTTTTACCAGATAGCCCCCTTTTAACTTTTCCGGTCACATATATGTATGCATTTCGAGCCACAAGTGAAAAGGGTAGTAAAAATCAAAGGTACAACAGGACTGACTAATTGTCTTTTTATCACGCACGGGTTTGAGTCCCATCTTTGGCACAAGTGGAAATATCTAGAATACAAGGACCCGAGGTGACATTTTGTTACACTACCAGCGACATTCACATTCATTTTTGGGTATCGTCTACCACTAAATCTGGCAGGACTGTGGACCTGGAGTCGTCTATTTTGTCAGCATTAGAGTTAGAAGGTCCTACAAAAATGACAGTGACTGTCCGATGTCCTCCTATCGCCTTACAGAATGCCACCTTATGAGCCAGTTTGGCCCTAAATCGTATTAATCATGTGTTTGTATGAAAAACACCGCGAACATTAACAAGGCCAGACTGGGAGGAACTCAAGGAGACCTTGAGTCAAGGATGCCGAAATTCAATAAATTAAATGTCATTTCCCATACTTTTTCATAGAAATCATTTATATTCAGGAGTCCATGCATCCTTGATTTAAGGCGAAGCTCAAGGAGACCTTAAGTTTTCAATAGACTTGAAATATTATATTTCAAGGAAGGTATGGGTTACCTTGACTTCAAGTGAGGTTGACTATAGAAAATTCCAAGGTCTCCTTGAGTTTCTCCTTAAATCAAGGATGCAGTGACTCCTGAATATAAATGATTTCTATGAAAAAGTATGGGAAATGACATTTAATTTATTGAAATTGGGCATCCTTGACTCAAGGTCTCTTTGAGTTACGGAATGTTTATAAATCGCTGCTTTACTTTGATAGTGGCACAACTCCAAAAATTGGGATTTCCCGTTTTTGGGCTCAAATGATGCCAAATGTGGTAGTTTTTAATTTTACAAATTTTCCCATTCTAATCTTTAGTAGATTTCTTGTAAAATGTACTTATGCCGTTATCAAACTGCCTCCGGTTTTTCATGGATACTGGCATAAAAAAATGTGCCCGTATCCAATTGCAATGAGTTGTTTTAAAATATCTTAAATTTTTCATGAGCACTGGCATAAGAATATAACTTTAAAATATGAATAACCGCTTCAGTACGATTTCTTGATTTTCAGTAGAGTAATTTTAAATTTAAGCCTATTTCCGAACAAATCTTGCAGCTTTTTAAGTTCAATACGCAGGTTAACGTTTGAATACCGCAAATGTACTTTTATTGTAAAGAAAAGTCGACTTTGTTTATTTATTTTGTATAAATTCCAAAATTAACTTCAGAATAAACTAAAATGGCTTTCATTAATTTAAGTGTTTTACCATTTGGTAAAAATTAAATTAACCCTCCGTCGGGCGAACCCGGCCTGACAGGCCAGCAAAACAGTTTGTGCCCTGCTCCACGCTAGTAGAGGGGCCCACAACTTTTTAGACTGACTGCCTTTTATTAATTTAAATTTTTCTAACGAACAACGGATGCGGTATTTTTCATAAAATTTTCTCTCTTGGTTTTTTTCTGGTAAATCGATAATTTAATTTCTGTATTATACTGTTTAGTAAATAGGTTTCTTAGTACTATATTTAGTTTAATTACATCCCTAAGATCTGTAGTATCTGAAATTTATAGTAACATATTAAGAAGAAAGGATTTGAGGTGCGCCCGACGGAGGGTTAAGTCATTATTCTCTATGTCATCAAGGCGTATATATGCGATAACTGGAAAACGCAACCCCAATAATTTCCTTAATAATGAACCCAAATTCATCAATCTTTAACAGCAGGTGACCTTCAATATGGACAACATCTTAATTTTTTCAATATGATAAGATAGCCCGACGTTGCCTCATGCTTTGGCCGCCTGAATTATTGACCTCCAATTGTCGCGGTGACGCTACCCTATGTTCCAGTTTCGGAAGCCTACCACGTAGTGAGTACTCCCAGCGAGCCCTCGGTCGTCCACGCAATCCTACCTTCTTCGGCATGCGACTATTATCAATTCGTTGATACGTAGTTCAACCTCTTTTGCAGAGAGATTATGTAGAAGGCTATAATCGCTTAATCTTCGAGACATGATATCGATGTCATCGGCGTACACTATTAACTGTGTTGACTGGATGAGTATCGTTCCGCTTTGTCCATATTCATGGCACGAGTGCGAGTTTTGGAAACATCAGTAAGTCTATATTGCACACTGACCTGAGAGATCAATAAGTCATCGTCATCTTTGTCAGCTGCACCAGTTTTGCAGGTATGATTTGTTCTCCGTACGGATTAATTCTCTTTTCCAGAATTTTTAATAAAATCTTATAAGTCATACAAACTGATGAGCTGCTGTAATTCTGTATTTCTCACATTTCAGCTTGACATCCTTTCTTATTACCTCGTGTCGGTCCATATAGTGTAATTTCAACAAAGTGGTGATATTAGCGCCTAATTTTTATAATGGCATTTCATTAAGGTTGTTCAGAAGCGATAGAATCTAGAATCCTAACGAATCATAACGGTTCTCTCGATATTCAATGTCAAAGTTTTACTTTTCGATGAGGCGAGCTCAGTATTTTTATAGGATAAGGGAGATATTTCCGCTTTAGTGATTTTCAGTGCACTCCTATTGATTCACATCAAAATACCCCTAATTTCAAATTAAAGACTCAACTACCCACAAGAAAAGTCAAAATTTGATATTTAATATCTGGAGAACCGTTACGGTTTCGGGAAAAAGGTTTAGAGATTCGATCGTTTCGGGCTAATATTAATGAAATTGTATCATCAAAATTTGGCGCCACAGATACTGAAATGGTGCCCAATTTCATCTTAAAATAACATAAGCGGTCTTAGATTAACGTAAGCGGTTAACCACCAATCATATCCCGAAATTATATAATGCACTTTATAATAATCTGTAATATTCTGTGTATAATTCACAGGATATTAATTTGTGTACGAAAATAAAACAAACAAAAAATGAAATACTTGTTCATCAATAATGGCACGTTTTAGAAAATTGCGTAAAAAAGCAGGTCAAACTGAATTTGGTCCTAAAATCTAATTATATGTATAATGTTTTTAGAGACCCGTACACAGATAATAGTAAAAACGGGATTGAATAGGTTGGACGGTTGACCGTATATTTAAAAATAACCTTTTTCGTGAATCTTTAATTGCTTCTCCTGAGAAATTGCATTTTCGGAGTTGTGCCACTATCAATATAAAGCAGCGTATATCATTGCAAAGATAATCTTATGTTTTTTTCGTTCTCAGACTATTTTTCTATATTTTTTGTCGTTTTTGAAATACGGTAGAGCGTCGATTATCCGAACTAATGTCGACAAGGGGTGGTTCGGATAACCGAAAGTTCGGTTAATCGAGTTTCCATAGAAACATTGGAGGAGTGCCTAAATTCGTTCAACTTGATGGAGCCATTCTTCGAAAAATTCGCTAGTCATCCAGGCCTTTTTGTTGTATTTGCAGAGAATTTGCAATGCCTTTACGTCTACGGATTTGAAGGCTCTTGGCGATTTATATTTTCCTATTACCAGTGGAGCCAGTTTTTCACCGCTGGCACTAGCAGCTAGCAATACGGTCAATCTTTCTTTTGACAGTTTTGCGCTTTTACACGCATCGCCCTTTGCCACTAAACTACGTTTTGGTAATGTTCTGTAAAAAAAAGCCACACTCGTCTGCATTAAAAACATCGTTTAAACTGTATCCTTCGACAAGGATCTTAAAATTTTTGTGAAAATCAGTCACAGTTTCTGGCGAAACTTCATTCGAGTCTCCACAAAGAACTTTTTGTGATATCGCATGCCTGTTTTTGAATTTTTCAAGCCAACCACTTGAGGCTTTAGATCTGTCACGTTTTATTTCGCAGCAAATTGAAGGGATGCTTCCTGCAACATTGGCCCTGAAATTATAGCATTAATAGAACGCATTCATTTAAACCAAATGAATGTGGCTTCATTCACCTCATGGGCCTTTGAGCTCTTGAACTCTAGATAAATTTTTATTGCCGAAATTTAAGTTGTAGTGCATGTTGAAATTTAAGTTGTAGTACACAAGGGAAACTTTTTATTGTTTGTTGGTAATTGCCTGGCACACCCGCATGTAAAAGGCCTCTCAAATGCCAAATGCCACGTCTATCCTTCAACCACTTGACCAAGGCGGAAGCATTCATATTCAAAAATGTTGAAGCCCAAGTTCCTAACAAAATGTCTATCAACGTTTTGGATGCTGTATTATGGATCAGTTCTAACCACGAATGCTGGCCGAATTAAACCTACGGCTTCCGAGAGAAGTCTGGCGATACGTACCGACCGCGAATCAAGAGGGCGTGCTCCTCCACCTTTCCGGGGCTCACGTTCTGTAGACCGAAAAAAAGGAATGCATACATCATAGTGAGAGTGATTCGGCTTCACCTCAAAGGGAACAGGGACGTGCTCTTAACCCGTGGACTAAGGTCCAATGTCGTGGAAAAAGCACCTCCGAATACCGCGGCCCTAGGCGCGGCAAGGACGAACGAGGTGGGCGGTCTCGACAAGTCAAACGTAGCAGCCTTGTAAACCGCTCCCTCAACAACAAATGAGTACCATCAAGGTACTCCAGGCGAACCTGCACCATGCCAAGGGAGCATCGGCCATCTTGTGGAGGACCTTCGCCGCAAACACAGCCTCGATAGCGCTGTTACAAGAACCATGGGTGGCCAAGGGCCGCATCTGTGGACTAAACACTAACACCGGTAAGTTGATTTACGACAGGTCAGTGGACCGCCCTCGGGCGGCGCTCGTTGTTGACAACCAGGTCAATTCCTTACCACTAACCAACTTTATTTCCAGAGATTTAGCAGCCGCTCTGGTTAACGTGTCTACCGCGTACGGTAGTCAAGAAGTGGTCATAGCATCTGCCTACTTCTCGGCAGATGACGACTTTATTCCACCAGACAAAGTCTCCAGCCTAATTGACTACTGCAAGTCCAACAACCGACAATTTATTATCGGCTGTGATGCAAATGCTCACCACACTGTGTGGGGTAGTACGGATGTGAACATACGAGGTAGGAAACTTCTTGACTATTTAATGTCCAAAAATGTGTTCGTCCTCAACAAAGAGTGCAAACCCACATTCATCACCGCGGCGCGGCAGGAGGTTCTTGACCTCACTCTTGCCAGTGGACCAATATCGGAGTTTATCTCTGACTGGCATGTATCCAGCGAAGAATCCTTGTCAGATCACAGGCACATAAGATTTAATCTTGCAGGGAGCTCAATGCTCCAGGCTGCATCCACGTGTCCAAAAAAAACCAATTGGAAATTGTTCAAAGATCTGGTCTTGTCCAGTGTCAGTACTTTACCACTGTTATTTGAATCCCCCTGCGATGTAGAGCTTGCCGCAGATCAAATAAATAGTGTACTCATCTCCGCATATCAAGAGAGCTCTTTCATTCCAAATTATAGGTCTACCCGTAAGGTCCCCTGGTGGAATGATGAACTCGATCGAAAACGGTCCCATGTTAGGAGATTGTTCAACTCAGCTAAGCGCTGTGGTCAGTGGGAGGCATACAGGCGCTCCTTAACCGAATACAACACGATGATTAGGCAATCCAAAAGGAAGTGCTGGAGGAAGCAGTGTGAAGCTATTCAGTCTTTACCGGAGGCTGCTCGGCTTCACAAAGCCGTCAATAGAGGTACCTCAAACGGAGTTGGGCTACTCAAATGCCCGGATGGGTCGTTCACGAATGGTCCCAAGGAGACCCTCCAACTTCTCCTCGATACGCACTTTCCAGGATCTGTCTCCTCAGACAGTCGTACAGAACACATACAAGGTTACACAGGGCAACCGGCTAGATGGTTGGTGAGTCTTTCTGGGGTAATCTTTGACAGTGACAAGGTGAAATGGGCTATTCTGTCCTTTGACCCATTTAAGGCTGCGGGGATCGATGGAGTATTTCCTGCTATCCTTCAAAACTGCCTGGATATCATCCTGCCATACCTTACAGCTCTGTTCAGAGCTAGCTATTATTTTTGTCACATCCCACTAGCTTGGAGGAAAGTCAATGTAACTTTCATCCCTAAGCAAGGCAACAAACCTGAGGACATACCAAAGTCTTACAGGCCCATCAGTCTATCCTCCTTTCTCCTCAAAACTATGGAGCGTTTAGTTGACCAACATATCAGGAATCTGATGATCAAAAACAACCCTCTACATCATACTCAATTCGCCTATGTAAAGGGCAAGTCGACGGTGACGGCACTTCACAAGCTCGTCAGCACTATTCAAAAATCTATAGATGAAAAGGAGATCGCTTTGTGTGCTTTCCTAGACATCGAGGGTGCCTTCGACAATACTGGTTACGATGCGATTACCAGAGCCCTCGTTAGGAGAGGGGTGCCACAGCCTACCATTAGGTGGATTGACGTCATGCTAAAAGGAAGGGAGATTTATTCCTTTCTCGGCGGTCACACTCTCAACATTAACGCTATCAAGGGATGCCCTCAAGGGGGTGTACTCTCACCCCTATTGTGGTCCTTGGTGGTAGATGAATTGCTCTCACTACTTGA
Source organism: Microchrysa polita (assembly GCA_949715475.1). Lineage (NCBI taxonomy): Eukaryota > Metazoa > Arthropoda > Insecta > Diptera > Stratiomyidae > Microchrysa > Microchrysa polita. Next base: position 51,661,921 of record OX454419.1, read on the forward strand.
GGTGCAGGGTTTTTTCGCCATCGGCTACGCGGACGATATCACTATCGTGATCAGGGGTAAATTCGAGTCCGTTATCACGGATTTGATGACTACAGCCCTAACGACAGTTAACAGATGGTGCACAGCAACTAGGCTCAATATCAATCCACAAAAAAACAGTCCTAGTACTATTCACGAGGAAAATTGCTCCTCCTCTTGACCCAATTTACTTAAGAGGTGTGCTCATTACCTATTCCAAAGAGGTTAAATGTCTTGGCATTACACTCGATAACAGATTAAACTGGAATAGCCACTTGGGAAACGTTCTTAGCAAGGCTACGCGTGTCATGTGGACTTGCCGAAACTACTACGGTAAGACTTGGGGTTTTCGCCCAAAAAGACAGAGTGGTTATACAGTACTCTAGTACGACCTGTAATCACTTATGCTTCTTTAGTGTGCTGGCCTAAAACACTGCAACCCAACGCAATTAAGAGCTGTAATAAGCTCCAACGACTTGCCTGTCTTGGCATCACTGGTGCTTTTAGCACTACATCTACCCTAGCTATGGAGGCAATATCGGGAATGACGCCACTGCATATTTTCATACAGGAAACTGCAGCATTGAGTGCATTGAAAATCAACCTATCAACTGATACTCGATCAGTGATCGGGGACACATGCGTATCCTGCAACAAGTCCCTGGCCTATCAATCTGCCGGGTTTCAGATTACATGATCACGGAACTGCGCTTTGGCAGGAAATTCGCCCTTCACATCCCAGATCGGGCGGAATGGGCTAATGGCAACTCGTGTATGGATCCTAGAAGCATCACTTGGTTTACCGATGGCTCTAAGACCGATCACGGTGTAGGTGCTGGAGTCTTTGGACCCAATACCAGGATCTCGGTTGCAATGGGCAAATGGCCTAGCGTTTTCCAAGCCGAAAACATGCCATCGAAATATGTGCCAGGGAGATCTTGGGTCGTGGTCTCCGTGGCGCACACATCGCCATTTGCACCGACAGCCAGGCAGCAATTAAGGCGCTAACTTCGCACAAGTTTACCTCGAAGATGGTCAGCGGGTGCTTTGACCTCCTTCAGAGCCTCTCCAGCCTTAACTCTGTTTCGATCTATTGGGTTCCGGGTCACAGAGGCGTTGAAGGAAATGAATACGCGGACGAATTAGCAAGAGTGGGCTCATCCTCCAAACTCATAGGTCCTGAACCCTTCTGTGGAATTAGCTGGAAAGCTGCTAGGGGCGTAATTGGTAACTGGTCCTCGGACCTGAGACATAACTACTGGACATCGCACCCTGGCTTAAGAGTCACCAAAGAGTTAGTGCGCCCTTTCAGACTTTTAATAGGCTTTCTTACGGGGCACTTTGGGCTCCGCTTCCATCTTCATAAAATAGGTTTATCAAGGGAGACCCAATGTCGCCTTTGCCTGGAGGAAGACAAAACCTCCATTCATTTATTACTGGAATGCCCGGCGATCGCCAGGTCCAGGAGATCACTCCTTGGACGTGATTTACTTAGCACTAGTATGATTAGGTGCACCTCTCTGAAGGATCTTCTAGCCTTTATCAAACGGGCTGATGACCTTCTAAATTAAAGGACTATGGTACAATATACCTTTTAGGTAGCAGTGCCCACCTCTATGGTTAAGTCCAATTTGCTTATTACATATTATTATTATCATTAAGGTAGAAGCATTCATATTCAAAAATGTTGAAGCCCAAGTTCCTAACAAAATGTCTATCATCGTTTTGGATGCTGTATTATGGATCAGTTCTGCTTGGAAAAAGGTGTCTGAGATTTCCATCCAACAATGTTTCAGAAAAGCAGGATTTGTTTTGAACGCAGACACAACAAACATTTACGAAATCGACGAAGATGCCTCAGATGTTGTGCTTCCTGGCCTCCCTAATAATACTTATGACATTCGAATTTATTGTTTGAATGTATTTTTATGTTGATAGGAATTATGCACGAGAACATATATATACATACTTGATTTTTTCATACATAGTATGTTTTGTTTACCCAAAATCTCTATTCCAAACAAACTCCTTAAGTTGAACACCTCTCTATCTTGACCAAAATTTTTCCGCCCTAGAGTGGGCAACTTAGGGAGGTTCCACTGTATATACATTCCAGCATTGTTCTGTTTATTATTGTAATTATTGCTAAGTTCACTCATGATCTATCCAGTAAAACCGCACAAAGTTTTGGCTCACTGAAACACTCCGACTGAATCTGTCGAGAATTGAGCTCTAATTTACAACGCCAATACCATTGCCATTGAAGCAATCGAATTATGTTCGATATTAAGTCTTAAACATTCGAGTTCAATGCTTGCACGTTTCTGACGTGCTTTATAGCAAACGTGGGTTGCATATTAAAGCAAATCGATTTTCTTGTGAAGCAAAGCAGACGTCATAGTCCCAATAACAAAAGCCGCAAATGCCTTGGGTGGGTAATACTTAGGCAACATCTTTACGGCCGGTAGGATTAAATAGGTGGTCAGGCGCTCCCCCGTTCTGATCTAATCGCAAACGATGATTGAAGTCACGTGCCTATACATACACTGATTTTGCTCTTTTAAAAAATATTTTTTACTAAGAAACTCATCTCTAGGTTAGTACGAATAAGTACATATGTACCTCTTATGCCTTTGTGTCTACAAAGTTTTATTGCTTCATTATCGGATCGCGATCAACCTTTTGGTCGTTTCCAGCTGCAGCTCTCGCACCGTTGCTCGTTACGTTCCATTGAGAGTGTGTACACAAACAAAATAATAAAAAAAAAAATGTTCTACGACTACGAAATTCTAGTTTCTACTTATGGCCAAGAAAACCGATCAACCGATCGACGATCTTACATACTTTTGTACACTTACCTTGTGATTATAGACGGATTGTGAGCTGCCGTTGTTGTTGTTATTGCGATTCCAATTGATCGATGATGATTGGTTGTGACCTAATTGATTGTTGGATGCGTGATGCGTGTTGTTGTTGTTATTATTATTGACCAAATGGCTCCCGTGCTGATGATGATGCGGAGGACTATGACGACCACCACCGTTCACAAGACTTCCACTAAATAGACCACCATTCAAGGCTTGCAAGAGTACATATTGCGGACTGGGCGTTTTTGAATTGTTCGAGTTAGGATGACTGGCAGAGTGCTGCTGCTGTTGATTGTTCGTTGTTGTCGTAGTCGGGACGGTCGCTCCCAAGGTGGCAAGGACTGTGTCTAATCCCGTCGTACTGGTGGTCCACACCGACATAGCGAAACGGCTGAAACGACGAGTAAAGCCATTTTGATATAGCGTGACGTGCAATAATAGGCGGAAAATAATGAAACGCGAATGGAAGACTATTGAACGGCGAACCGAGTATGCGGCCTCTGATTCAATAAAGCAACGAACGACAAGTGAGCACGAGCGGCAAAATGTAAATTAGTAGAACTGAAACTGAACTGAAACACGATCTACCCAAGTCCCAAGGCACTTGTTGACACAAATGATTGGAGAGAGAGTGGGCAATTGGAAATTGACAGTAGGAATTGATAATCCATTGAGTGTGTTTTGCCATAGATGGTGCTGGCGGCGTTAAAAAGTATTTTTTTAACTGAATAGTGGATATTGGAAATACGTACAGTAGACCCCGGATATAGTCATCCGCTGTTCGTGATGCTTGAATTACATTTATTTATTTATTATCATATACATACACAGATACTTCCAATAATTGTATGATATAAGCTTAGAAAAATGAATTCAAGATATACAAGAGACAGATACAATCAGGGGCGGCCCATAAGGGCCCGCAGGGCCCGCGTGGCGGAGGGGGCCCACGAGATTTAGGGGCCCAAAAGCCACATGAAAGACTTCTCGAACCATAAAAACAGCACGACTGCGAAACTCCGACATATATATTTTTGTGGACAAGAAGAGATATACACTTTTCGAATTCAAAGTGTAAATGATAAATTGATTCTTCCTCTTTAACCAGGTCCCTTAGATAAACGAATTTAAAATTGTCCTTAAATCTTTGAAAGTTCATGAGACAATTCGGATCCTCAAATGACATGGCTGCGATATTTCCTGTAACTGTAGCCGCGGTTTGTAATCCGACTCCTTGTCAAGTACCATATGGGCAAAAAGATTTTTTAGGTCCCTCTGCAAATAAACTATCTGAAAACATTTTTGGTGATAGTACCTTTTGTAAGCTTTCGGACTAAATTCTAATCCACTTTGTCATGAACTGTCAAACACGAACAAAATAGTTTGAGAGTGGTACTAAACTTAGTTCAAACTAGTTAGTTACAGGCCGTACGACGTTGAAGACTACAATATTTTATCTTGCTTGCGGTATACACACGGTCATTAGGGCTGTGGTTCAGAGGCGTCATTTGGTTTAAAACGAGCCTTGCCAAGATTGCTGTATTGAGTTTAATATTAAGTACAAAATCTCTTAAAATTGAAAGATTTAAATTAGAGCACACTTAAATTTAAAGCTGAAACAAGGCATAGAGTTGAATTAATAACGTGTCGCTTTTTTCAATTGTCTAGCAAGTTACAACACACACGAAGCGTCCATTTTTTGACTCTTCGTTCTGGCAAATTCATAAATTTTCTTCGGTGGCTTGTTCTGCTATCCGTTCTCATAGGGAGAACTTTAGTGTTTCCCATATTTTCCGCTATGGGTCCGCTATATGGCGGACAGTATGATTAGTATCGCTAGTGTCGATAAGAAGAACAAGAAAATTCTTCTTACGAGAGCTGATAGCGTATAAAAAAAAAACGATTGATGAAATCATTAATTTCATAAACTTTACTACAAGAACGCTATTCGCAATATAAGAATGCAAAGAGTCAAAGTAGCTCTTAGCAAAGTTATTTTAAGTACGACGTTTTTTTTAGTAGAAACACTGTAACATCAAAATCATGTTTCAAATGAATTGGTTTAAGGTCGATCCATACGTTTAATTCATCAGTCACAGTCAATTCCCATACAAATTGACATACATATTGTCATTCAATCAATTAACTGAGAATCTGTCAACTTGTATGAAAAATTACTGTGACTGATGACTGGAAAGTGTGGATCTACCCTCAAGAGTCTTTTCGATTGATTTCACTCTGCTTTTTTCTTAGTGTAGGGGGCCCACTCAAGAAGTTGGCGGGAGGGCCCCGAGTGAAGTTGTTCCGCCACTGGATACAATATAGTAAAAGTAGGTTATTAGTTTGATACTCGTACAAAGCAAGAACTAAAAAAAATTTACATAATCATAAGATACAAGATATTGCAGTAAGGTTCTACGAAACGCGTAAAAATTGAGTGTAAGAGGACCAAACTGGAGTTCATCATGAACCCTCATAATTCTAAGTAAAGGCGAGTTAAAGTAGATTTCCAACCTAGGAAATGGTGGATCAAAGATGGATAGATTACGCGATGGGCGATTCCGAGTTTTAAATCGAATATCCTCCGCTACGTTGGAGTCAATAAGTCCATGACATAGTTTAAAAAGAAAGCACTCATCCAAGAGTAATCTTCGCGCTTTCAAAGAACGCAAATTGAGAAAAAGCAGACGATCGGGGTAGCTAGCATTAGGTATGCCAAATTTATAAAAACGTGTACGGGTGAATCTTCGTTGTACAGCCTTGATGTCGCTTGTGTGTGTTATTTGACTGTGGGGAGCCCAAACAACACTTGCGTACCTATTCCAAAATGCTACGAACAAGAGAGCAAAAGAGACGAACAGCAGATTGAATGCAATGGAATTGGGACGAACTGCGTAGCACAAAACCTGCAAGTTTGGAGGCCCGATTAACAATGTCCTCATAGTGTCCACTAAAGTTCAATTTGCTGTCAAATTTAACCACTTAAATGTTAAATCCACATACGAAACAACCCTTGTAATAGGCAGATTGTTAATAGAGTAGGAGAATAACAAAGGAGAAGGCTTAAGAGAAAATATCATGTAATAGCATTTAGACAAATTCAGCTTGAGGTCGTTTATTTTAAGAGAATTGGACCAAAATATGGCTATCGAACGGCAAAAATCCTACATCGGAAATTTGTTTTGATTATGGTTGGGGATGGTCCCGAGATGATGGCATAGAAAGTCTCATCCGATCGGGGGTCCGCAACCTTAAAAAAGGGGGGATAGGGGGGCCTTTTTTCGTTTTTTTTTGCGATTATTTAAAAAACGGTAAAAGATACAGAAAAATAGTCTGAGGACGAAAAAAACTACACAAAATTATCTTTGCAATGATATATTATAACACATTAGAGTTTAATTGAATATTTCGGCGTTAGACTAGAACATAAATTAGAATATTTTCATTTTAGACCTTTTTTAAAAGCTCCATAACTTTTGAAAGAATGCTAGTTCAGCCGTAGAATTTTCTACAAGTATTCACAATAAGTTTAAGGTAATTTTAACGTAAACATTGAGTCACTCCGATCAAGGACCCCCATTATCCCCCCATTTAAATTTTTCAAAATGGCATGTCCATAACTACCCCCAAAATTGGAGCAGAGTGCTAAATTTTGGTTTGTTGCAATTAGAGGTCATACTCACCCCACCCTCCAAAAATCAGCTCATTCGGATAAAAACTAAGGGTACCTCCCATACAAAGTGACCCAAGACAACTTTGTTCTACAGTTTATAAAATGAGTAGTACGTAGAACAAACTCCTGATGGGTCACTTTGTATGAGAGATACCCTTAGTTTTTATCCGAATGAGCTTATTTGTGGTGAGTGGGGTCACTATGACCTCCAATTTCAACAAACCAAAATTTAGCACTCTGCTTCAATATTGGGGGGAGTTATGGACATGCCGTTTTGACAAATTCAAATGGGGGGATAATGGGGGTCCTTGATCGGAGCGACTCAACGTTTAGGTTAAAATGATCTTAAACTTATTGTGAATACTTATACAGAATTGTACGGCTGAACTAGTATTATTTCAAAAGTTATGGAGCTTTTAGAAAAGGTCTAAAATGACAATATTCTAATTTTTGTTCTAGTCTAACGCCGAAATATTCAATTTAACTATAATGTGTTATATATTATTGCAAAGGTAATTTTATGTAGTTTATTTCGTCCTCAGAAATTTTTTCTGTATCTCTTACCATTTTTGAAATAATCGCAAAAAAAACGAAAAACTGGCCCCCTTTCCCCCCTTTTTTTAAGGTTGCGGACCCCCGATCGGTTGGGACTTTTAATGCCATAATCTGGGGACGATTCCCAACCATAATCCAAAAAAAATCCGGTGTAGGATTTTTGCCGACCAAATATGCCATTTTTCTTAGACTAGTTTATGTGGCACCATGACGAAAGAACATTAAGCGCGGATTGAAGCTGTAGACATTCAGTAGTAAATGAAACTGGAAGAAAACACTTAAGGTCATCTGCGTTTAGCAGGCAACGACAATCAAGGATTCGAGGTAGGTCGTTTATAAAAAACGAAAAGAGCAGAGGACCTAAAATAGATCCTTGAGGGACTCCGGATGTTAGAGTGAAGGGAGCGGATAAGCAATTATCAAATATAACTTGTCCAGTGCAGTCTGAAAGGTAAGAGTCAATCCATTTAACCAGAGCAATAGGAACGTTTAAAGCTACGAGTTTAGTTAGAAGTATGCGAAAACATACTGAGTCAAATGCTTTCGAGAAATCTGTATAGACCACGTGAACATCCTGCTGGAGATCAAACATTTTGGCGACAAATTGTGTGATCTCAAGCAGGTTCATCGTGGTCGAGCGGTATTTTTGGAAACCATGCTGACATGGTTATGTCGTGCTCTGTGGCCGTGATCGTTCGGTCGCCACTCTGTGAAATAGACACTCATAGAGAAACGAGTTTCCAAACTCGGCACGACTCGTCGCAAGTTTATTATTCAGAAGAAGATGATAAGAAATATTCTTATCGTGAAATAATAAACAAACAGACTAGGAAGTGGTATGGCTGACAACCGTATCACACTCCGAATTCAGTTGTCTTTATAACGTTGATGACAACACACGGTAGTCATCAACGCACCATGCTCCACTAGGAGTTACGGTATCAAGAGAGATGCTGACAGGATGAAATTAAATGCCCAAAATTTATTGTCAGAAAGTCATTGACGATTTTTTCAAAGACTTTAGCACACGACGGAAGCAAAGAAATGGGTCTATAATTTGTTGCAGAAGAAAGATTTTCAGTACCTTTCTGGATAGGTAAAATTAGAGCTTTTTTCCAGACTGACGGAAAAATACCCGCTTGCAAGCTTTTGTTAAACAAAATTGAAAGCGGTAATGATAAGGTTTGGCAGTTTTTTTTTCAGGAAAATATTGGGTAGACCGTCGGCTCCCGCTCCGCCTTCGGGTTTTAATTCACTTAGCAGTTTAAAAACCTGGTCAGGGGATATGGGAGGAAATGAAAAGTGGGAAGGATCATTAGGAAATGAGAAGGGCTCGGAGGAGGAGGGTGAAAGTACGGAGGAAAAGTAAGACGCAAACAGCTCGCAGATCTGTTGAGGGTCAGTGGCAGTTGCGTTGAGGTATGAAATCTTAGAGGATAAGGATGTGGATGAGCGAAGACTTCTCACATAAGACCAGAACCGCTTACTTTCGTTTCGTTGGATAGATTCTTCAATACTACTCAAGTATAAAGCTCTAGCTGCAGAGATAAGCTTTTTGGCCTCCGTGCGAAATTTGCGAAACAAGATAAGGTCTTCTGGGTTTCGAAAACGTTTGTAACGCAAACGGCAGCGGTTCTTTTTATGAAGAACATCGAACATTTGGGTCGTATACCAAACTGGGCTTCTACGGGATCTAGGAATTGAAACGGGAACAGATGCAGAGATGAGATCGGACAAGATATTATAGAACGTTGTCACAGCTAAGTCACACTCAAGATGCCCCAGCACATAAGACCAGTTAATTTCAGAGAGCCTAGAATTAATTGTACTATAGTCCGCTTTATAGAAATTGAACTTATCTTGCTTGCGAGGCAAGCTACGAGGACTCGATTTGACGCGTCAGCATCGGCATCGGCATCAGCATCAGCAGAAATATTTCAATTTAGAACACACGCATTTGCCTTTGATGACCCACATTGACAGCAGAAGCAGAAAAAATGCTTCTGCCGCTGCTGCTGCTGTCAATGTGGGTCATCAAAGGCAAATGCGTGTGTTCTGAATTGGAATTTTTCTGCTAATGCCGATGCTGATGCTGACGCATCCAATCTATTTCAACAATGAGTTCGTAATGAATCTCCTCCTAAACCACTGTACCGATTTGACTGAAATTTGGCGTGGATCCTTGATGTTGCCGGATAGTTTTAGGCTATAGTAATATTTATTTATTTATTTAATACTAAATATTACAAAACGGGAATAAGTTCCGAAAACATGTAATGCGAAGAATTCAAAGTAAGGAAAATAAGTATAAAGGAATAAAAAACTTATAAAAATAAAGATAAAAAAACACAAAGAAAGGAAAAAAAATAAGTTCAAACTACAATTCAAAAAGTTAAAATAATAATAAAAAAAAAAAACAATTAAAATTCAAAAAGTTAAATGAAAAATAATTAAAGTTTTTGTAGCAAGGTGTTTTTTAAAGTATAAAAAGAAGAAGGTAACGGACCAATCTCCAATCGGTCGTAGTTTCTCATAGCTCTAAGTAACGGATAATTTTTATAAATAGAGAGTGAAGATTGAGGAGGATTGGAAATTGCAACCGATTGAGTGTTGTAAGATGGAAACCGATATTTAATATCTTCTATGAGTGTTGAAGTAGTAAGACCCTTGCATAACTTGTAAAGGAAACACTGGTCAAGACAGTCTCTTCTTTTGCTTAGTGATGGTAGATTTAGGAAATTAAGCCGATCTTGATAAGGCCTATAGGCCAAGTTATATTTAAAAAATAAGGTTCTAGAAAACTTTCTCTGAACTTGTTCTAATGCATCACAAGAAACAGAAGAATAAGGAGACCAAACTACCGAGGCTGCGTACTAGCGTCACAAATAAGTTCACACAAGTATTAATAGATTGAAAGCTAGAGGAGCACCGTAAAACGAACCCAGCTAGCTTCGACGATTTGCTAATAATCGACGAGTAGTGATCAGTAAAACGTAATTTATAATCAAAAACAACCCCTAGATCTGTAATCGTAGAAACACATTGAAGGGGAATGGAGTTTATTTGGTATTGAAAAATGAAAGGAGTAGATTTCAATGAATATACCATAACGGAGCACTTAAAAATATTAAGATCCATCTCGTTTGAGATACACCAGGACGTAAAGCTATCCAAATCGGATTGCAAAGCTATACAATCAGAAATAGATGAGATAGCTGAAAATAGTTTCCTATCATCGGCGTAAAAGAGAGAGTGACAGTTAAGACAAAATGGTAGATCGTTTAAGAAAAGTAAAAAAAGAAGGGGACCTAAAATAGATCCTTGTGGCACACCTGATGATGGACAAAGTTCGGAAGAGGTTAAATTTTGGAAAACAACTCTAGATGAGCGATCATTAAGATAAGAGAAGAGCCATACAATAAGGTAAGATGGGAATCCCAATGCAATTAATTTATTAAGAAGAATTTGGTGTCAAATGCTTTTGCGAAGTCAGTATAGATTACATGTATTGAAGGATTTTGACACAAAATTAACAAGTTCAACTAAGTTGGTGACAACGGATTTGTTTTTGGAGAATCAATGTTGTTGATCCTTAATAAGATAACTAAAATGTTCATGAATGAAGTTATAAACAATATTTTCAAGAAGTTTCGAAAAGGATGACAGAAGAGAGATAGGCCTATAGTTAGACACAGAACTAGGATCGCCCTTTTTCGGTATGGGAACCACATACGCGATTTCCACTGAGTTGGGAAAACACCTTCATGTAGGCTTTTACTAAATAAAATGGCGACAGGTTTAGATATATGGAAAATTGTGTTTCTTTTAAAAACAAATTTGGGATTCCATCAGGTCCAGAAGAAGAATTAGTTTTAAAAGAAGATATAAGTAATTCAACATATGATGGCAAAATGAGAGGTGCTAACTGTAAATTGTGCATTTCTTGAGGTACAACAGGAGGACAAGTTAACTCATTGCCGGACACAACGCCAAAATTTGACACGATTTGTATGGTCAAATGCTCAAAATTGGACGTCTATAGACGTTGTGTCCGGGAAAGTGTTAATGATGATGTTTTAAAAGTACTGACGAAAAATGTAGCAAAAAGCTCACACATTTCAGAAGGGTTATCTGCGCTTATATTGTTGAAGGTGAGAATGGAAGGCTGATTTGAAGAAGATCTCAAGTTTTTTACATAGGACCAAAATATTTTACTCTCATTATTCCTCAAACTGTCCTCAACAGTCTTAATATAGACAGACCGAGCAAGTGAGATTAGCCTTTTGATTCTCGATCTAAGGCAACGGAACATTATGCGGTCGGATTGGTGTCCATAACGTTTCAAACGAGTGTGAAGGTCCTTCAATGAAACATTTTTTTATTTGTGGATTATTTTTGACCAAATTTCGCTCAAGTTTGTCTTACTAAATTTGGCCACGGAAGAAATCTCAATAAGAGAGATATATTCTAAAATCTAAATTATTATTCAGTTCTATTGTACGTATCTTAGTAGTGCTTTTCCTCCAATGGGTGAATTCAAATTGTAAGACGAAACCGGACGGGTAAACTTGCAAGACAAGAACCATCGTTCTTACAATCTGAAATGCACAATGCTTGTCTGTTGGCCACTACAAAAGCTCTCGCCGTCCGTTTGTTTATGCTAATAAATGTAGTGGCCAGCAGACAAGCATTGTGCATTTCAGATTGTAAGAACGATGGATCTTGTCTTGCAAGTTTACCCGTCCGGTTTCGTCTTACAATTTGAATTGTGCCAGTAGGCGTGTTTTATTGTGCTCGGGTGTAGGTTAGTTTAGGGTAACTACATGGGGTTACAATAATAACATAACCCAGATAAACCCAGTGATGTATCGGGGGTACGTACTCTGACCAAAGTTAGCCCGGAAGAATTGTTACAGATGTGACAACCAGAGGCGCTCTAACACGAAAAAGCATGAGCTAATACCAAAACCATTGGTTAAATGTTCATTGTTGTTTTTGTAAGACATGTTAATTTACTGGTTATTTATTTATCACAACTTTGAACCATCAGCTTTTTACAAAGTTCATGGTTGGTGCAATAGATCTAAACAGCTTTTAACCCAAATCGTTTTTTTGTGCTTATATACCCTAACCTGCACCTTTTTTACAAAAAAACACGCTTAATAATGAACCGATTTAGCTGAAATATGGTTTATTGGACAATTTTAAAGCCAGATGGCTCTATAGCTTTAGACTAAAGTGAAACAGGGTACACATAGAAGATGTATAAATATGGCAAATTTTCGGAAATTTATCGAAAAATATGCAAAACTGAATCATAGTTTTCCATTAATTTTCAATCACATGGAAAACTATGATCAATTCTGAAAATTTTGAATTTTTAAAATACTCAATTGAAAAAAGAGGGAACATGAAACGAAAGGAATAAAGACAAATTGTGAAAATACCTAATTGGAAATCTTGAAAAAAAGACGGAGCAGAAAGATTATATTAGCAGTAAGAATTTTGAAAATCTAATTTTTTCTGAAAAAGGGGGACGTGTAACGGAATTAACAAAATAACGGTAATATAACGATTTTCTGATACTGAATTGAAAATTTATTTTTCTTAACAAACAGAAAGAATATAGCGCACTAAGAATTTTTAAAATACTGAATGGGAAATCTTTCTTTCATGAAAAAAGAGGGAACACGGAACGCAGTTAGTACATATAATACAATATGGTTCATATATGATGATTTTCTGTTTAGATGAGATTGCAATTTTCAGAAAGGAAATAAATTTAAAAAGAAGTGAAAATATTATGTAATGGTACGTGGTTAGTTGTTACTAGGATCATGAGAAACGTGATAGAAGAAGTCATCTCTCTCTCTCTTCATTACCGTAACTCCTAGTGGAACATGGTGCGTTGATGACTACTGTGTGTAGTCATCGACGTTACAGAGACAACTGAATTCGGAGTGTGATACGGTTGTCAGCCATACCACATCCTAGTCGCATTGTTAGTTTATTATTCTACGATAAGAATATTTCTTATCATCTTCTTCTGAATAATAAAGTTGCGACGAGTGGTGCCGAGTTTGGAAACTCGTTTCTCTATTAGTGTCTATTTCACAGAGTGGCGACCGAACGATCACGGCCACAGAGCACGAAGAAGTCATAATAACCGGCAAATTTCGTGGCGAACATGTACTTTTCCCTCGAACACCAATGGTGCCTTCTGAGTCCCCTATCCAGTTTAAAAGATTGCAATTTCCCATTCGTTTGGCCTTGGCAATGACAATTAATAAGGCACAAGGCCAAACATTAGCTTTATGTGGACTCGATCTGGGAAACTCATCCATCTCTCACGGTCAACTATATGTGGCATGCTCAAGGGTCAGTAAACCATCCGATTTACACACAGTGGCTAATTTTTCCAAGTTATTAGATTAGATTAGATTTGATGTGAACTGTGGCTGTTAGGTAGCTCTGGGAACTGCGACCGTTGGTCTATTGTGCCATTTCCGAAGCTATGGGTTAGATTAACTCATCTAACCGACTTCTTCCGATAAACCGATTAAGCTGGCCCATGTTCAAGGAGGCGATATCCTCCTCTAAAGGGAACATAATGCCGAAGCATTATAAGCGGCGCATTGCTAGCCTCTCACAATCACAAAGAATGTGCGCAGCCGTTTCGTCGCCAGCCTGTCAAAAGCGACAGCGCGCGTCGGTAACAATGCGCATAATCTTTAAATGCCCATTCAGACGGCAGGGCCCCGTGAGGAGCCCAAAAATTATCCTAACCCTGTTTCTACTCATGTTTATTAGACTTAGGGTACGTTTAGGTGAGTAGTTGGCAACGAAAAGTTTAGACTGCCGAAGCCCGGAAAGAGTTTCCCAGTGTAAGGTGGCTTTGGCTTTTTCCCATTCACTTATTACATTTCTGTATGTACAGAGTGGTATCCCACAGTAGGGTTCTGGGCCAATGAGGAGAGTGGCGGGTGCTCTCCTTGCAAGCTCGTCGGCCTGCTCATTGCCTTCGACACCCGAATGCCGAGGTACCTAGAAAAGAGTAAAACTGTTACAGGAGCCTACCTGTTGGAGGATTTCCTGACAAACCCACACGAGCTTCGCTGTGACAGTAAAGCTCGTCAGCGCTTTCATTGTCGCTTGGCTGTCAGTAAATATTGCTATTTTCTTATTTTTGTAGCCATTTTCAATGCATTTTCTTGCGCACAGCTTGATTGCGTGTACTTCTGCCTGAAACACGGTCGGTCGGCATCCCATTGGAATAGAAAGACTAATACCTGGGCCGATAATTTCTGCGACAGAACCTGTATCTGTCATTGAGCCATCCGCGTAAAATATGATTGCACCGGGGTGGAGTGCTCTGAACCTGTCAGTCCAGTCTTCCCTCGTCCAAGTCACTGTGTCGAATGTGGTTTTAAAACGTAACGTTTTAACCAGATAGTCTGATGGCATACCAAGTAGGTGTTCATTACTTATCCATCCTAACTGCACCGAGTTCAGTGGGCATGCCGTATCACATGCCTTGAGCCTGATAACGGCCAATCTTGGCACTGCCTCAATGTGTATGTGTAGTGGTGGGAGGTTCAACAGAACCTCCAAGGCGGCGGTGGGGCTGGAGACGAAGGCTCCAAGGACAGCTAGGCAGGCCAGCCTCTGAACCTTGTCCAAGTTTAGCTTACCGTCTGCAGTGCCCTTCTCCACCATACTACCGCCCCGTATTCCACAATTGGTCTAACAATTGTCTTATAGATCCACAGACTTATATCTGGTTTGATACCCCATGCTTTGCCCGCATAGCTTCTGCAGATACATAAGGCCTAAGTTGCTTTCTCTGCTACCACCCTGAGGTGCTCCTTCCAGAGTTATTTCTAGTCCAGAGTGACCCCCAGATACTTGACAGTTTCTGGCATGGTCAACTGTGAATTATACATTGAAGGACACTTCAAAGCTCTTAGCGTCCCCTTCCTACTGAATGGCATCACTGCGGCTTTTGTCGGATTGACACGTAGCCCATTAACAGTGCACCATTCCTGTACTATTTGCAGAGCGTTCTGTAAAACATCCGGTAGGATTGAATAGTCACATACACCTTTCAATTTATCTGACGATCAATTTTTTTCGCCAACCTCTAACTTAAGAAATTTGTAGCGTCATTTTTGCTTTGTTGCATTCTCTGCTAACTTAGAAAAGGAAAACAATATGATTAAACTAAGCTGTATGTATAATGTCGTGCGGCAAATGCAATTTTTTTCTAACATTATATTGTAAATTGTCATAAATGCTTGGTTATTCCCGCGCTATATGGTGAACATGTTATCATTACCGATGATGTCACGAAACTGGTAGTTAAACATGCATATTGATAATCTTGCATAGTATAGCTGTAACGTATATTTTTAACGAGAAATTTTCAAATTAGATTTCAATATTATCGTGTTTTGCGGTTAAAGGGTAAATACTATTACATATTGTATTTTAAATTATTAGTTTGAAATGATTCATGACGGTTTCTTTGCATGTATACTTTATGTTGATTCTTATTAAGAGGATATTATTTGTAGGTATTATTGACACCAGTGGCGTAACGTTTCCCAGAAATCTTGTGTTTGAACTTAAAAGATAGCCCCTCTGTAATGGATTTATTTCTTAGACTGGAAGAGCCAGGGGCGAACACAGAAAAAAAAATCGGGAGAAGTTTGGAAAACAATGCTGTGAAAATTGTGACTCATGGCAATATTTTTCCGCTGTTTTTCTTTCTAAGTCTACGGCTAGGGTTTTCGCTTTGTACCGAGGAATAAACCTCCGAAGCATCAAACGGCCATTCTTTTACTCATGAAATTAAATAAATAATAACAGATTAATCTCTCTGTCCCCAAATTCTTAAAATTGAAACTAGTTCTTCCAATCACGAGCGTTTTAAAGACACAATGTTCGAGAGATGAATAGCGTAATAACTGCATACGTCTCGTCTCTTTAGTTTTATAAGAGGTTGACGTGCAATATAAGAACAAACGGATTTTCCTTTATCCTTTCTTAAATACAGAAACAAAAGAAACTATTATGTGCATGGGATTGGAGCCCCTAACTTTAGGGTCCCGTGTTCCATTGAACACGTGGAAAACCGGACATTACGCCACTGATCGGCGCATATTGAATGATTATGCAAAATCATGTTCGTTGGTTAATTCGATTAAATGCATCGCATACAATAGCGGTTTTACTAGTAAAATTCAGTCGATTTTCAAGGGATTGGATAACAATTTATTATGTATATTAAATTGTGTAAGTGCTATAACATCACAATCTAGTTTCGAGTGATTAAACGATGGAGCGTACATATAAGACACATTTTGACCACAATTACTTCACAAAACGGTATCGATTGCTTGTATATCGGTGCGAATACAAACTTACGTATTACCTTTCAGTTTCATTCATTTCGCGAAAAAAAACGTACACAAATTGTGAAATATGATTATTTTACTAGAGATAATTTAAACTTTTTTAAATTAATACTTTTTAAAATCAAGTAGGTACATTGTAATTGAGTAATCCATATATATACCATTTTCATTACAAGGGTTCACACTATGCAACGCAAATTACCTACACTAGCCGGCATATGTATTAGAGATGTAACGGATGTCCGCATCCGCATCCGCAATCGCGGATTATCCGCATAAAAATTTAACTCCGCATCCGCATTCTCATCCTCATCTTATAAATATTTACATCCGCATCCTCATCCGCAATCCTCATTTTTGTATGCAGACAATTAGCGGATATATGCGACCCACGTGCTACTTTGTAACCATAAAGAAATGCATTGAGACAAATTGTATTCTGTATCGTATACACAACTGAGCTTCAGTTTGTCGGTCAGCACAGCAGGAGCGCGTTCCATTTATATGATCTGAGTAGTCAGCGATGACTACAGCTACGACTACGAGTGAATTAAGGAACGCACTCCGGTTCGCATTTTTGTGACTAGTGTTTGAGTGGTTTTCTTTTAAATGAATTGAACTGAGGCGGGTGAAGTGCGTTTTTTTTAAGGTGAAGCGAAGTAAGGAAGTATGCAACTTTTTAATTTTTAACCACACTAATCAGAGGAATTTCAACTTTTTTCATCTTCATGAAAAGTGTGAAACCTAAATATTTTTGTCTACAAATTCGATCATATCCTCATCCGCACCCTCATCCGCATCCTCAAAAATTTCTCCATTAATATCCGCATCCGCAACCGCATCCTCAAGGTTATACTATTTTGTATCCGCATCCGCATCCTCATCCGCTAAACAAGATCCGTTACATCTGTAATATGTATTTTGACATCTGGTAATAATTAATATTAACTTTTGGATATACATTCAAAAGACTACAGTTAACTGTTATAATCACGTTCTAAGAGATAACTTTTTTTTTCTATTTTAGATAGAATTTAGAAGCGAAAAAATGTGAAATTTGTTAGAAATTTGTTTCACTTTGTATGGGGGGTACCCTTAGTTTTGATTGGATGGTAATAATTATTGGTGGGGAGCATAATGGAGCTTAGACTAGGCATCCCACCAAATTTTATCTGCCTGGCTCAATTTAAAAAGAAGCTACAGGCATGCCTTTTTGAAAAATGTTAGGAGGAGTGAGGGAGGCGTCAATGGTCGGAGCATTTCAATTTTTGGTAGAAATTAAATAAATTTTGTTAGTAATATATGGACAAGATTTTATGACCGAAGGTATATTCTATCAAGAGAAACAGTGCGAAATGTAAAACCCAAAAAATGTAAATTCACTATAATACTTTTGGGTCTAGGGTATAATTTTCTGAGAAAATGTCTAGAGTGTTACATATCATTACAAAGGTAATTTTATGTAGTTGGTTTCGTCGTCAGCACATTTTAACGTCAGACTCATAGTTTTCCAGATATTTGCAAGAAACTAAATTTTCACCCCTTTGCCACCTTTGCTGTATGGATACTCTCCTCCAGAAATATCGCAACCAGAATAAGCCACTCTACCACCGCTCTGGAGGTTTTCCTCGGACTCCACTCCATAGCTACGTTGAAACCGTGCCTTGAAAGCCCATAGCATAAGCAGGGTCGGTTTTAGGTTTTTGGTAGCCCTGGTTAAATAATATCCATTGGACCCCAAAAATATTAACACTGTTGTATTTCATATTTTGATGCAAGCTGTGATTATGTCTATCTCTTAGAAAAACAGCCGCCGTTATTTGACACCTTTCTATACTTTACATTTTGTCATAGTAAAGGTAGTTGTCGAGAGCAATATTTTTGGTATTATACCTTAGAGCTTACATGCCTCCGAACTTTGATTAAAGTTCAATTAGTGCCTTTTTGTCCTTTTTTAAGCCTCTTTACAATTTTATTTCAAAGGAACATTTGTTTGCAAATCCTGCGATATAACGGTTTCAAAAAAAAAAAAAAAACATAGGTAAAAAAAATAAAATAAAAAGAATAAGGAGGTTCTTCGAAATTTTCTTGGTCCTCACTATTACCAATAATTTAATTGATATAGCCTGCATGTTTTTTCGTAATAAGTAAAAAACAATACGGAAAGAAAGTAACTTAGCAATCCAAAATAATGCTGGGAACTTGATTCGGGAAAGGTTTCAAAATATGACTAAATGCGACCAATATGACGTTAAACCGTAATCGAAGAGACATTTCTGAGTTGTATTATGTTTTCTGTAAAAATACTGCCCAAAAAGTCATATCTGAGTAGATCATACAACTTTCTCTAAAATTGCAAACTTTAATGGAAGCTGGGAGTTAATGAAAAATTCTGTAGTAAGCTGCACAGACATACGTAGATTTTCGCGTTAAGCTTCTTTTGTATGGAAGCCTAAGTGTCAGTATCAAACGTAAATAACAATGAAATTACCGTACCGTGGTAGTATGCCTGAAAGCCGAATGCCGCATTTTGTACATTGTACAGCATTTCAGCATTAGGCCTTCGGGAGTCTGATCACCTTACGATACGTCATTGTGGATTTTCTTAAGAATCACGATATTTGGCCTGTATTGAAAATCCGATTTTCTAGTACTCTTTAAAACTTACCAAGTCACGGGGAGGTAACCGAACGAACGATCTCGGCTACAGAGATCGTAGAATCCAAAATTTTTGAGAAAAATACACTTACAGTTATCAGATTGAATTCATTTTACCGCTATTCGATAGAACAACTCTTCGGTCATAACAGGACTAAACATGAGTTCAATTGTGCAATCAAGGGCCCGGCTAGGTAATTATTTGTGTCGCATTCTGATTTCGTATTTGAAATGGAGCAGATCAAGTACCGCGCAGTCATTGAATTCCTTTTTTTGAAAGGATACACGGCGTCCCAGATTCGAGATGAACTCATATCCGTGTACGGCAACTCTACACCATCCCAGGCGACTATTTACCTGTGGATTTTGGAATTCAAGCGAGGAAGGACGAATGTTTTGATGAACCCCGCACCGGACGCCCAATAACTGAGACCACCGAAGAAAACGTCCAATTAGTCGCGGAAGTTGTATTGAGTGATCGGCGGCTAAAGTTATCAGAAATTGCAGAAAGGACAAGTCTATCAAAAACCACCGTCGAAAGAATTATTACCGACCATTTGGGGATGAGGAAGATCTCGGCAAGATGGATCCCGAAACTCCTCTCAGCAGATCAAATGAAGCAGCGGATGAAATGTTCGAAAGACTTTTTGGAGCTGTGTCGCGCCGACTCGGATGCAATTATCAACAGAATTGTGACAGGAGACGAAACCATGGTCCTTTACTATAATCCCATGACCAAAAGGGAGTCCATGGAATGGAGGAGGCCTTATGAGGAGCGCCCCAAAAAGGCGAAGGTGCAGCAGAGCCGCAAAAAGATTATGGCCACCATCTTCTGGGATTCCAAGGGAATTATTATGATTGACTTCAAGGAAGAGGGCACATCAGTAACAGGGAAATATTATGCAGATCTTTTGACCCAATTGAGGGTAAACATCGTGGAGAAACGGTATGAAAAAATGGCGAAAGGGGTGCTGCTTCTTCACGCGAATGCACCAGTTCACACCGCCGCGGTGGCCAAGGCCTCTGTGGTCAAATGCGGCTTTGAAGAAATTGAACACCCCCCGTACAGCCCAGACCTGGCCCCAAGTGACTACTTCCTTGTAAATTAGGCTATATGAATATTATAACCTATGTTTTTTGTAGTTGCCGGGATCGATATTTTCAATAATATGTTTGTTGTTGTGTTGCCTCTGGATCCGCGAAAGTGAAACTCATTAATTTGTCTTTAGATGACCAATATATTTCGGGCTGAGCCCATCTTCAGGGTCGTGTATTTCTAAAATATAATGATTTTCACAATAAAAATTATAAATAAATAAAATATTACAAAGTATACCTACTAATTATGAACAATGACTATAACAAAATTTACTTAGTCAACATAAAAACGACACTAAAAAATCGCTCAATGATAACATCTCCGCCCTTGCAAAACACTCCATCATTAACAAACATACTTTTGATTTTAATAAAGCTCAAATTCTTAAAAACGAACGTAATAAACGCAAGCTTCAAATTCACGAAGTAAACCAACTAATAAAGTATGAAAACACAGCATGCAACGAAAAGAGCGATATAAAACATTACAGTAACAGCTACATAAACCTGATTAAGACTAACCTTTAGAATTTAAAATGAGACATGAAAATATGATAATACAAGTATTACAATCTAACATCTGTGATATTTTTTTAGAAACGTCTCCGTGTGTACCTAGCTTGAAGCCACTCCTAACATCTGTGATATTTTTGCTTGAAATCTGACATTTGACATCTGTGATATTTTATTGTATGTAAACAAGTGGTTATTAATTTGTAAATTTTGTTAAAGTCATTGTTCATAATTAGTAGGTATACTTTGTAATATTTTATTTATTTATAATTTTTATTGTGAAAATCATTATGTTTTAGAAATACACGACCCTGAAGATGGGCTCAGCCCGAAATATATTGGTCATCTAAAGACAAATTAATGAGTTTCACTTTCGCGGATCCAGAGGCAACACAACAACAAACATATTATTGACTACTTCCTGTTCCCAAAATTAAAAAAGGACCTCCGAGGACGAAAATTTGAGACTGAGAAGGAACTGAAAGATGCTGTTTTGGACCATTTTCAAGACAAACCCGCGGACTACTTTTTGAAAGGGATGCAGGATCTTATTAAACGATCCCATCGTTGTATTGAAGTAAAGGGGAGTTACATTGAAAAATAAAACTTAAACTGGAATAGGGCGTTTTATAAAACAATGCAGGTGGTCTATTTTCGGAAGAAGGCTTGTTTTTTGCCGTTCTAATAAATTTTTAAAAACAGTTCCATAATTTTTCTCGGCCATTTTATGCTTTTTTTTCGATTCACTGATCATTTCATCGTGAAAAGTCAAATGACCGGGGAATCGAAAAAAACTACATCAAATGGCGAGAAAAATGATGAAACCGTTTTCGGATTGTAGCTTATGGTATTCCCCATCGTTTGTGACATGTTCTACGATAGTACGTATTCATTTTTATTGATAAAATCGCAGCGGAATAAATTTCACTCTCGAGCTTAACTCAGCCCTTTACTAAATCCAACATTTAAAATTTGTTGAGCAATTTATCTATGTATGTAAACTTCTAGATATATAAGTGGAAGAAATCGATCGCGAACGGACAAACGGATTTACGGACGAATTTATGAGTTATAAAATCATTTTGAAAATTTGTTAGCATTTTTCAATTCACACCACCAAAAATTTGTACATAATTGTTTTGTCGCTTGTGCAATTGTGTCCTGATTTTTACTCAGCCATTAAGATAAAAAATCTAATTTTATTGGTATTTATCGGAATGTTGTTAGAAAGCCGTGATTATCCGTAAAAAATCAAATTTTGGGTATCTCCTGATATTTTCAACCAAATTTTTAGTGGTGAGCGAAGGGTGTCTTTTCCAAAGGGAAAAACCCGAAAAACAAACAATCTGTAACGAACCGATTTTGATACATACTCGTATGTGTCTACTTTTAAATTTGTGTAAAATGATGAAGCGGCTAACTTCAGGGAAGTGGGTGGCAAGATGTCACTGGTGGGGACAAGTTTTTGTAGAAAAAGAACAAAAGAAAAAAAGGAGGACCCGGGCGACACGCTTTTTTTCCGACTCAAAGTTTTTTTGAACAATGTGAAAGAGAAAATTAGGCGGAGGAAGCTCGACATCGAAGCTAAGTGTCCTTTACTTTTGTTTAGTGTCCTGTGATGTCTTTGAATTAAGATAAATGTAATTCTCCGGCCCGTTTCAGGGTATAGGATGCATCATCTAGGGAGCCTCCAAATTTTGAATTAAATTTGTGCGTGGCCATGGGGCTCACGGTCGGGTATTATTTTCGTTGATTTCGTGGGTAAAGACGGCCAGGGCCTAACACCATCCTGGCCCTCGAGCATGTAAGGCACTTGAGCTCGCCGACGCTGTATCCATTCTTCAAATTTTTGTCTATGCCTCTGTGTTGTATTTGTTTCAACCCCAAGGCACGTGATATCCTTTTAATATGTGCAGGACAAGAGCTGTTAGCGGCAAAAACCCCGCCCAATTTCGCCGTCACTGAGCAACAGCAAGCATGTGCCTCTGATTAGCTCATAGAGAAGCTTCTTATCTTTATATTTGAGTGCAGGAACGAAAGATCACTTCAGTGAGTCCTGCGTTACAAATCACCTAATTATAAGAGCAGAAAAATCAAAGTGTTAGGCCTTGTTGCCGTTGGCGTGGAGTTTTTCCTCTGATTTTGGAGAGCATTGGCGTAGATAAGGGGGATAAATTCTTCTTTCTTTTTAACAATTCAAGTTTTATGGTTATTATTTACTAAATTGTGCAAAATTAAGTTCTATTGCCCTGGTAACATTACATACATATAAAATAAACTCTTCTGTCCAATTTGATTGGATACCTGAAATCTATCAAGAAAATTTGAAATGTAAAAACTGTAACAATTTTTTTTGAGTTCGGCTACTACATTGCAAAATATTCTTGAGGGATTTAAAATAAAAATAAATAAATAACAGGCGCTACAATCCAGCATTGGACTAAGGCCGCAGGATGTGTTAGTGACATCCTATTTCCAAGATCTTATCTGCTTTTGTTGAGGTAATGAGATCAGCATCACGCTTTAGCAGTGTTATTTATCCCCATAAATGGGTAATCGTTTAACATCTGAGTGAGATCATAGTCCGTCACAAGCTCGTGAGTTCGAAAAACACCATGGATGATGGTGAGATTCGAACTCATGAACCTGTGCACCGAAGGAGCGCGCACTAACCGCTAGACCAGCCAGACTACTAGGGAGGGATTTTCGAGCTTTGTATGATGACGAAGAATGGTAAAGCTATCTACACCACTGGTGGATAGAACACGATTCCAAGTCTTATTCCAAGCGGTAAAACATCAAACATCCGCTCATCTACTTGAAAGGTACCAAATTGTTCTATAAAAGCCTAAAAACCTTTACCACTGGGGAAAGTGCATAAACCCGAAAGAACATAATGCTGAAATAAGCAAAACCCAAAAATTGAAACCCTGGCCACTACTTACTGAATAGGCAAAAAAAAAAATCGAAAGTTTTTAATCCAGGTTCCGTAAATAACTCGATAAGTTCCCTGGAGAAGCTGGAACAGAGAGCTGAAGCGTTAGAGAAGGCTATGGAAGTAGCCTTCAAAAGTTCATGTCCGGTTAAGCGAAGTAAGAAGACACTCCCACCAAGGTGGAACGGTGATCTGTCCAAGCTTAGGAAGCTTACTCGGGACATCCTCAACATCTGCAATAAACACAAGTTTTGGCAGCCATACAAAGACTGTTTGAACATCTATAAAAAAGCCATTAGGGAAGCAAAAGCCCAAGCCTGGGACGAATTCTGCCAATCCCTGGATCACGTCAAGGACTCGGCCAGGATTAGCAAAATTCTGTCAAAAGCACATTCATGCCCGTCCCTGATAAAAAAGGAGGACGGAACCTTTACTGAATCCACTGGAGAATCTCTCGAGATCCTCTTGAACACGCACTTCCCTGGGTGCGAAAGCACGTCCGTACCCAGACCGGCACTACCTACATAGTGCAGACTACCGCTGGAGAGATATTGCTGTCTCCGTCATTACGGAGGAGAAGATTTCCTGGGCAATCAACATATAAATCTCCTGGACCAGATGGCATTCTACCGATAATGCTACAGGAAATGCAGGATCTTGTAGTTCCTGTGCTGTTATCACTTTTCAGGATCCTTCTGACTTTCAACTATGTTCCCAAATCCTGGCGACGAGTGCGAGTAGTGTTCATACCGAAGGTAGGCAAACGAGGGCATGAAAACGCGAAGGACTTCAGACCCATTAGTTTATCCTCCTTCGTATTAAAAACACTGGAGCGGATTATCGATATCCGCACATCCGACAAAACTTGGAAAGCTCAATACTTTCTAGGTCGCAACACGCATATGTTAAGGGTAGATCTACAGAAACCGCTTTACACGAGGTAGTGCGAAGCATTGAGTACAGTCGTCAATATAAACAATATACGCTAGCCGCTTTCCTTGACATAGAGGGGGCTTTCAATAATGTCCGAATAGAAGCTATCCACGGATTCGGGAGTAGAGGCAGGGCTCGGTAAATGGATAGTGACTCTACTCAGGAGTAGAGTAATTTATGCGGACTTAGGATACAGCCAGCTAACTAAATACGTCTGCAGAGGGACACCTCAGGGTAGTGTCATCTCCCCGTTATTGTGGCTGGTAGTTATCAATAAAATTTTAACTAGACTCGACGAAGAGGGTATAAAAGTGGTAGCTTACGCGGACGATGTAGCGATCTTAGTATCAGGAATGTGTCTCTCGGTGATCAGTCAGATCATGGGAAGAGCCCTTGGGTTGATCAGTAACTGGGCCACAAGTTGTGGCCTTGGCGTAAACCCAAGTAAAACAAAACTGATGTTGTTCACTACAAAAACCAAGATACCACTCTTCTCCCTTCCAAAACTAAACGGACAGCAGCTAACACTATCGCCCAGTTCAAAGTATTTGGGAGTAATTCTTGACCCCAAGCTTAACTGGAAGCTAAACATTGAAGAGCGCGTAAAGAAAGCCTGTGTGGTTTTCTACGCATGTAAGACAGTTCTCAATAGAAGGTGGGGTCTTAAGCCGAAGGTGATACTTTGGCTTTATACAGCAATCGTACGCCCAATCCTGACGTATGGGGCACTAGTCTGGTGGCCGGCGCTCAGTAGGGCGTACAATATAACAAAACTAAGTAGAGTGCAAAGATCGGCATGTCTTGGTATCACAGGGGGTATGCGAACATGCCCGAGGGATGCGTTGAATGTAATCTTGCACCTCTTACCTATCGACATTTTTATCAATCAACTTGCGGCATGTAGTGCGGTCAGGCTTAAAGAGTCCGGTTGCTGGACTTCTAAGCCGTATGACCACTCTAATATTCTCAACCAGCTGCCACTGGCTGGGATCAATGCTGCAACAGACTTTGCAGTGACTACACTAAGCTTTGGGAAAAACTTTACTGTAAGATTTCCGACCAGGTGTGAATGGAGAGGGTGTGAAATAGTAGGAGATTACGATATCTCGTTTTTCACAGATGGATCTAAGATGGACTGTGGAGTAGGTGCGGCGATCTTCTGTGAATCACTAAAAATCTCTGAATCATACCGTCTCCCTGACCATGCCAGTATATTCCAGGCCGAACTACTTGCAATCACGAAGGCCTGCAACGCACTCGGAAATCTTCGTGGCAGCCAAAACATAGCCATCTGCTCAGATAGCCAGGCAGCTATCAAGGCACTGAACTCTGTGGAGATATCCTCCAAACTTGTCAAGTGTTGCGAGGAGACGCTGAACAACCTTGGAAGCAGTGGCGTGCACTCCATATATGCAAATAAGCAGTGCATACCCTCTTATTTAAAAACATTTTCTTCATACAAGTTCAAGAAAATAATTACGGATTTCACTGTTAATTTTTTCCTCAATAAATGAACCAGCGCCATGTTTATATAGGTACTGTAGTTTCCACTGATATCGTTTTTTCGCCGAAACTAGAGTATGCTCGATAAGCACCACTTCGCCGTGCTTGTAATCTCCATACCAATTGAAAAATTTCAACTGCAACAATGTTGCAGGTTTATATGGTGAAGAGAAGCACGCCTGCCTTGGCGTTGGCGAACAAAGTTGACGGAAGAACGATGACTATAGCACGAGCGGCGAAAAGTGTCGTGATAAGATTTGAGCAAAGGGAACCAAAACGGAAATAAACAGTAGAGTAGGTCACAAAATGTGTCGTTCAGTTTTGATAAAATGTTTCCATTGTTTCTTTTTTAATATTTAAACAATGTTGAAATAGGAATTTATTATTTTTTAAAAGAAAATGTATTTTACTAATCAGAAACAATTTATAATGCAAATTTTTGTACGGGGTTGGTTGCATAACTATGTATGCATTTTGTTAGTCACACTGTGTTATGTACATATTACAAAAGAAGGTTTGTATGCCTACAGTTTACACATTTGAGAAATTCAATAAATCTTACAATGCGAATGTTCGTATTTGTTTGATTGATTTAAATAATTTTCAAGCACTGTTTTGTTCACGTTACAAAGTTTTTTTATTATACTTTTTTTTTAGTGTTTTCTAAATTAAATTTTTTCCTCATTTTTAGTTATCCTGAGATTACTCAATTACTTAGGAAACACTAAGCTTCCTTTTTATTTCGACATATCAAAAAGCGGTTATACTCGTATTTATCTTTTCTTCGGTTTTAATTTTGCATACCCTCCACAAAATGGCTGTGCACGCCACTGCTTGGAAGGAAGCACTCAATCACCCTAATTTGGGTGCCGGGACATAGGAATATAAAGGGAAATGAACTGGCAGATGAGTTGGCCAAAATGGGGGCCGTTTTGGACAACTCCCAAGTGGAGCGCGTATTCACTCCGATGGCAGTCGTCAAGAGACAAATTTCCCTTCATTATCTCACGATTGCAACTGGCTATTGGCGGAACATAAAAACCTGTGTCATATCAAGGAAGCTATGGCCGTCATATGACTTGAATAGGACATCTGAGGTTCTGAGTAGGCCACGGAAAGATATCGCTAGACTTATATCGGTTATTACGGGCCATTGGCCAATAGGAGACCATGCAGCCAGATTGGGTATCCCCCACAACTCGCACTGTCGCAGCTGCGATGCTGCAGATGAGAGGGAAACTGTAACTCATTTCCTCTGCAAATGCCCAGGTCTCGCAAGATCCCGGTATCGCACGTTTGGTAGTGCGTTTTTTGGTATCCTAGAGGATGCGTCGAAGGCAAAAATAGGGGAGCTACTTCACTTCCTGAATTGTACTGCGTGGGTTTAGGCGACCCTCTACTCTTGAAATTAAACTTTTTGTAACCTCCATTCTCTAAATCGATCAACTTTTTTTTTTTTTGTGGTATCAAAACGGCGCCTCTTGCGCTAATTGTGCTTTGGGCCGTATCTGGCCTAAGCAACCACTTTTACCTACCTACCTACCTTTTAATCCATTTTGGTAACAATGGTCCGTAGCAATTCATTTTCAGGCTATGTGGTCCGCAGACATCTGCGAGTTGGGAACCACTAATTTAAAGTAATGGTACAAAAATTTAAGTTTACTGGGCCCACTTTTCTGAGTGTAGTCTATCAGATCACAAAAAAAAATTAAGGGGCTCATTATTTATTAAAAGACTTAATTATTAGTATTCATATTTTGCTATTGGAACACCCTGTATGAGTGAAATGAATAATCTATGTAATCGATATTTTTTTAAATTCCCTATGAAAAAATATTTCTACAAAATAACTACATACATATTGACATAAATTTCAATTTGCGTCGTCGTCAAAACAAACCATGTATTAGAATTTCATATTACTCACTATGGTGGTGGTCAATAAGATAAGATCTATCGCTACTAGTATTTTTTAGTGAGCCCTTCGCTAGAAAATATGTATTTATACTTTGTATCTTCATTTAATTTGCATTCATCTGAAGTGTTATTCAACTTAAGTATGTAAGGTACATCATGTGTACGACGTATTTAGTCTGCTCCAATGTCAATGAATTTTATAATTTAGATTTTTTCGCGCCGTACTACACTTAACTCATCATTACACCACACTCTTGATGTGTAGACACTAGCACTTCATTATAAAAAAAAACTTAACATTGCCATTGATCTTTCGGAAAATTTTTACAATTTACAAAAACGTAATTTGTTTATTGATTGTATAAGAACCGTATAGTGCTACTGAATTAACTACTGGTCGTATAATGAGTGTATGAGCAGACTCACTCATGGTGAATAATATGGATAATAATCTTAACGAGAAAAATTATTGTCGAATCTGTACAGATGTTTTTCAGGCTTTTATCAACAAATCAGCCCCGCTGTGAATAAACATGCTATGAAATTAAATGAGGTTAGTTATGTGTTTTATCTGTGGCAATAATTACCACTTAAATTCAATTAGGGTGAAAAGTATTCGCACGTACGCATGTCACGGTCGTTCGAATATTTCGTTGCAGGGACTATTTGCGTGGGGAAACAGAATAATAGAAAAATTCAAGAACATTTAAATGATTTAAATGTTTTTTTTATATCAAATAGGTTTCCCAATTCCGAAATTATGCTACTGTTATATAGCACAGCACGGCAATGTACTTAGCATGATACTTATGCCAAAGGTCAATAAGATTTATATTTAATACATAATGGCAGTCAACAAACAAGTTCTGCGACGTTTGGGGATTCTGATAAACTCATTAAATTTACAATATTTAAACATAAAGACAATCGCCACGATCTGCGCTGCTCTATTCATATCCGTTTCTTGTTTTCCATAATTATGACACTGACATTATTAACTTCGTCACATATTTTTCTGACTGATGTCTGTGTATTAATGGCTTAACGTTTATTACTAAATGACTGATACCGAATACTTTTGAAAAATAAAAATGGTAGAATAATAAATCTAAATATTTAATGAGGATTTACTATTATGAATGTACGTTTTACGGAAATATTCATTGTCTGTTTTTCAGTTAACAATATATGCTTGCTTGTATTCATAATATTCAGTCATAAAGTTAAACCTTGTTTTCGATAATGCTAATATTTATGATAAGATTTAATCAGGTGCGAACCTAGGAATTTATTTCGGGGGGAGATTTGTGCAAGTGTGCAAGTTACTAAATATTTTCAGACCTTAACCTTAAGATAATCGTTTTTAGGGTTTTTTAGATTTTACAAAAAACCCTTATGAAATCGATTTTGTCCGTCCGTCTGTCCGTCCGTCTCGCGAACGGCTTAACCGATCGTCATGAAATTTGGTAGGAATGTGTAGAATGGTAACAGTCTTTGGTATGGCCAAGATAACAGGGTGTCCCGGACATTTACAAATTTGTTCACTAACCGATCGTTATGAAATTTGGTAGGAATGTGTAGAATCGTAACAGTCTTTAGCACGAAATACTTAGACGTTGGTAGGATAACGCAAACAGGGTGTCCCGGAGATTTGAAAAAGTCGACTTTTTTAGTTTTTATCAAATCAAAGAACTCGATGGGTACAATTCATATCAGTAACTTTTTTCCAGTTTGGAGTAATGGTAACGGCGTTACAGCTAATAAATCCAGTTAATATGTGGAGCCATGATACATATTTGATGCATGACTAAAACTGTTTTTTTCTGTTTTGTGCAATATAGGCGAAATTAACCATATTTTACCAAGCTTTCTTATAGATTTAGTCAGGGATTTTGTTTTAAATCGCGTTATGAAACCGCTGAATTTTTTTCTGTTAATTGGATTTTACGTATAGTATTAGAGCTGTTAATGGGTGAAGTCATTTCTT
This sequence comes from Microchrysa polita, assembly GCA_949715475.1. Taxonomy (NCBI): domain Eukaryota; kingdom Metazoa; phylum Arthropoda; class Insecta; order Diptera; family Stratiomyidae; genus Microchrysa; species Microchrysa polita. Next base: position 51,691,994 of record OX454419.1, read on the forward strand.
CTATTCACTTTATTCAGATTACAAACACATTTTCTGAAATTCCATTCTTAAAAAATACCGGCGTACAGAGGGCTGCGCCCGCAATACGAGGGTTTTTTAGATTTTGGATACATACATAGTGACTAACGCCTTTCATTCTGTAACACTTTTTAATTAGACCAATCCAAAAATAGATTTACGAGAAGCATTTCATTAACATTGTGCATAATTCTTACTATTACCTACAAAATATATGTGCAAAATTATTCACTATGTATGTATCCAAAATCTAAAAAACCCTCGTATTGCGGGCGCAGCCCTCTGTACGCCGGTATTTTTTTATGCATATTATAAATTTCACAAAAAATTAATTTAAAATATTTAAAGTTGATTTTCATCAAATAAATTTAAGTTCTTTTTTTTTTAAATTCTCCCCTTTAGAAAATAACTGGTTTTGGTAACCGATTGTCACAAATTTTTTTAGCGGAATTACCTTATTGCATTTCTTGCAAATTAATTTAGTTTTTTTTACATCCATTTAGGTCCTACAAAATGAAGACATGTTTTACCCATTTTTCAACGGTCACCACGAGAAATTTGTAAATTTTTGTGGTTTTTGAAACTCGCGAATTAGAATGGAAAATGACCCTAAACAAAAACTACTCACTGAATGTACCTATCTATTCTTTTTTCTATTTCACTTTATTTCGCATTAATTAAAACTTTATAAAATAATTCATAACTATATCTGGTCTATTAACTAATAAAATTAATTAATTAATAATTTTTTTTATTACACATAAACTGAATTTTCAATGTCATATTTTTTATTAGTAGTGTACCAACCAGGTGATAAACCTAGTACATACATGAGATTGCAAAATTTGGGGAGAAATTTTTTTGTTTCTTATGGTGTGCTTAGCACGAATCCGGAGCTTCCTACCAAATTTCGTTCCGGTCGAAATCGCGAAAATCCCCAAAATGTTGGCTGTTTTTCCGTTTTTTTGCTCCTACCTCTGAAACTATTAATTTCTGCGAAAAATTCCTCAGGAATATGTTAGAGAGAACATGATTACGCGTCCAAAAAGATATAAATATTATAAATCCGTTGAGCGGTATTACTACAATTAATAATTTAATTTTGCAATTTTTAACATACATAGTTCCATATTATGAATTAAATTTTGAGATTGAACGCTTTTTAATTCTTGGTTGCAAAAGTTGATTTTTTCTTGTTCTTTATGCATTTTGGAGCGCTAAGCCCGAATCCGTAGTTTTCCACCAAAATTTCGTTCCAAAACAGGGTCAAAATCGCAAAAAACCCAAAAAATTACTATCAATTGTACCGATACCGCATAACGCATTGCTGATCACTTTCGAAGTATATCGAGTACTTCAAGTTAATATGGCTAGTAACATTACTCCTGACGGTTCCAGCATCAGCAGTATCATCAGAAAGGTCGTTCAGTACTTTACGACGTCTAAATGGCTACATTAAACAATGACAGAAAAACCTCTGACACATCTAAACCTTCTTCATGTTCACAGGGATCGAACAGGGAATTTAGATCCCACAAAAATCATGAAAGAATTTGTTTCCCAAGGAAACTGGAAAACAACCTTTGGGAAAATCGTTTGATCTTTAATTTTATAAAACTGTATAAAATAAAGAATATGTTTATAATCTTCAACACTTCGGAATTACAATGGGATCAAAATGGGTAACAAAAAGAAACTTAAAGGTTAGTCTCATATTGAAGACTATTCTAGGTGGTTTCTGATCGCTGTTGTTCGCTAATATTTTTCATAATTAATTTTTGGTATCGTTTCACAGGATATTAAAGTGCTAGAGCTAGAGGTCCGGTATATGGTGACCGCTTAATCTAATATGAATTTGAGGAAAAATTTTTGCCCCCCCCCCCCCCATAAAAAATTCGTTCCGGCGCCACTGGGATCCTGGAATCTCTTCGGTGCACCTAACGAGAATCAACCCTGCCAAGATCTTCGAGGTTGACAATTTGATTGATGATGCCACGGCGTCTGCGTATACTACAGCACTTGAGGAAAAACTGTCGCCCATGCTTGATAACATCCCCCACGGAGCCAGCTCTTGAGCAGTTAGCCGAACCAGGCCCTCCCGTTCTACCCCCAACAGTAGAGGAGGTGAGTCTTGCCATACAGTCGCTTCAAAATAATAAACCGCCGGGCGTTGACGAGATCCCAGCAGGACTGCTGAAGCATGGTGGAACGTGCCTGACCAACGCTGTACATGTGCTACTGCTGAAAATATGGAACGACGAGGTAATCCCCGAAGATTGGCGCAAAAGCATAAGCTGCCCAATCCACAAAAAGGGTGACAAGCTGAAGTGTGAGAATTACAGAGGCATATCATTAGTTTGTACGGCCTATAAGATTTTATCAAAAATTCTTGAAAAGAGAATCAATCCGTACGCAGAACAAATCATTGGCGAGTATCAAGGCGGCTTCAGACCTGGTCGTTCAACGACCGATCAGCTTTACACAGTGAAGCTACTACTCCAAAAGTGCTGGGAATACAACATCGACGAATACCAAATCTTTGTAGACTTCAAGCAGGCATACGACAGTATCGATCGAAGTGTACTGTACAACATTATGCTGAATTTTGGTATACCGGCAAAGTTAGTGCGACTCACAAGGATGACGATGACTAATACCGTCTCGCAGGTCAAAGTGCAGAACCTACTATAAAGTGCAGAACCGACTCACTGACCTATTTGAAACTCGTACTGGACTCAAGCAGGGCGACGGGCTGGCGCCGACGCTCTTCAACCTGGCTTTGGAGTATGTAATTCGAGCCATGAATATGGACAGCAGCGGAACGCTACTCATCAAGTCGACTCAATTAGTAGCGTACGCCGACGATATCAACATAATGTTTCGAAGATTGGGTGATGCAGAAAGCCTTCTGCATAACCTCTATAACGCCGCAAAGGAAGTTGGACTACATATCAATGAAAGCAAAACAAAGGCCATGATGCAATCGAAAACAAGGACGCCAGCAAATTCAAGCATCACAGTGGGGGACCTCAATATCGAGTATGTAGACAACTTCAACTATGTGGGTTGTAACTTATCAAAGGACGCCAACGAAACCGACGAAATTAAGCGACGGATACAACTAGCCAATAAGACATATTTCTCGGTCCTCCCTATAATTAATTCGAAACTTGCGCACAGGAACACGAAGCTCCGCGTGTACAAAACGATCATCCGACCCGTGCTATGTTATGGCTGCGAAACATGGACCCTTACCCAAGCCTCCGAAATTTTGCTAGACCGATTCGAACGAAAGGTCCTTCGGCGAATTTTCGGGGCCGTTCGCGAGCGAGACCAATGGCGTATCCGATACAACCATGAGTTGCATCAATTGTACGATGAGCTGGAAGTATCGAAAATCGTGAAGCTTCAACGTCTGCAATGGGCGGGGCATGTACTACGGATGGACGACAATCGCATGCCAAAGAAAGTTATGAACGCACAACGAATTGACGGAGCGAGGTTGCGTGGACGACCGAGAGCTCGCTGGGAGAACTCCGTAGGTGAAGACGCCCACCAGCTGCTGGGCTTCCGAAACTGGAGGACAAGGTCACGTAACCGCGACAATTGGAGGTCAACGATTCAGGCGGCCAAGGCTCGACGTCGGGCTATCGTGCCACATTGATGATGATGATGACAGCATTTTCACCTGTCGTACAGCATTGGGAAATGTACAGCAAAGTGTACAGCATTCGCCATCCCACACAATACCTCACTCAGTGTCTGTTACTCTCCTTTAAGCATACTTATAGCATGGTCGTTCACACTGGCTATAGAAGGCTTTAAGCTTATTTATTGGATAAAATGTATGAGTAACCGATATTCAGTCTTGTCTGCTTTTAAGGTGTAAAGTTTGACTCCTGTAGGTACCATGTACGATGTTAGTGAAATAATCGCAATTTTATGTTTGGCAATCGTTCATTCTCCATATCTCGGAACCCTTCTCTGTCTTTCTAAGATCCGGCAAACTTGTAGAGCTTTGGCGATCACATTTGCTACAAATGACACGGTCTATCCGCGTTCTATCCCAAATCGCATTTCTAAAATTGTCCATAACTTTGAATTTCCCTATCAACCTCTATAGGTAAAAGCATACTAAAGAAAAGACTCTGCCAGGGGTTTTTAGATAAAGGGTTTTTCCCCAATATGTGGTTCGAATCAGTTAAATTGGCGAGCCTAGGGAACCGGCGTAGCATCACTAAGGTAACAATGAAGAATTGCATACTCTTCTCAAAAATATTGCAACCAGGATAAACAACCCTTCCACCGCCCTGGAGGTTCTCCTTAGACTCCACTCCGTAGCTACCATTCTATGTGTATAATCTTATTTCGAGTACTCTTCCCTGTTAAGTTTTTCGTCTTAAAACATACGTTTGTGCTTCAAATTCAGATAATTTTTTGTCAAGGAGTGGCGTAGATAGCTTTTCAGAAGGGATCAGTGATCAGTATATTTTTTTCGGCACAGGAGAAAAACATTAAATTGAGGAGTTCTAAATAAGGAGTTTAAGGTATAGCCACCACCATATTGTTTCAATATTTTTTACCGAATAAAAATTTCCTTTGGTCGTTTGAGGTCTACTGACGAGATCGAAAATGGGCTGGGGCTTGTAGGTTTTGAAATTGTTTCAATTTTGCTTGTTAAACTGAAATTCGGAAAGAGTAGGTTTGGCATAGTGAAGTACATATTGTACGTCGAACAACGTAGCATAATCCCCACCTTAATGTTGGTATACCTACTTAATTGAAGTTGGGCTAGAAACTCCTGAATGATACGCGGAAGCTTAATCCCGTCAGGCGACAAAGCATCCTAGGAAGAAGTGTATAGCATCGCCTGAAATTGTCACTATGCAGAATACGTTATATACCTTGAAAGGTCGATCCTGGCAGGCGGAGGGTGAATTTAAAATTAAAGGTTCGTCTGCAATACCGAGTAAGCCCTAGTGTATCACTAGATTATCTCACCATGCTGATTTTTGATATAATGTTAAGTTTTCTTAGTAAATTCCAGCTGATCTGCTTTTGTGGTTGCATAAAAACCGAATACTGCAAGTATGTGTACAGCATTGGATCTTCTGAAGTCTGGTCAGCTTATGTTATATGATGGTATGTACTGTACACACCCTTAGAAAACCACACCTCTTTTAAAAAAAAAGTAAATTCGTTGTCAATTTTTAACCAAGAAAATTATTAGGGAAAATAAATGTCTTTTTAGAATTATCTAAACAATATTAAATTGAATCAACAATTTTTTCTTGTTTTAAATTGTTAAAACGTAAACAGTATAAGTTGCATGTCCACGACACTGACGTGCGATCAACGATCGACGCCATAAAAAGCTACAACGCGAATTATAAAAGTACACATTATAATAAAATATGTATTACAGTACAGTACACTTGCGCAATAGAAAAGAATAAGAAAATAAATCAAAGAAATCAACATACGGAAGTAGTAACACCTGCACACCCAAATATAATTCACACGATCCGCGAGGATCTCTTCAGCTGATGATGGACGAGGTGTGAGCAGTTCTTTTTTCGTCTCTCCTTGTGTTGCACGCAGCTTCCGTTGACTTGACAACAATATTGGCAGAAAATCAATTAAATCGAATTCTTGGAATAATCAACTTATTCACCGTGTCTGCTCGATTACAGCACACACAATTAACGATAAAAATCACTTCCCACACTAATCGAATGCACACTCTATGTGAATCTGAATCTGCAGCCGGTCATATTGCATATAATTTTCTAATTGCGGCCTTCTCAAGCATCTTAGCAAATATGTACAGGCAAGTCAGTATTCACGACACACGTCTTGAATGCATTTTTTTTTCTTTGGAAAATTTCTAACCGGATTTCTGTACTTTAACGATCAACGCGCACACCGTTATGAACTTTATTGCAATATGCACTTTCACAATACCAGTCTCGCTACACTTGAAAGATAACGTAAGACAATTTCGTTTCTTAAAGAACGAGAAAAATCAAATATGTAAACATAATCACTGTGCACGTATGCGCAAAAGTATATTGGATATTTCGTATTCTTATCGGAATGCTAGCATGCTTGCTGCATCTAAGTCGCGAACTGCGGCATTTACTGACTGTGTGCAGAGTAGAACAATAGATTAGCGAGATACAACAATTAGGTAGATTTTCCGCGACAACGACGACGACCGACGCAATACACATTCATAGATTTTCTTAAGTAGAGTACATTTCAAAAGGTGAAGAACAATAAGTCCCGGGGTGTAACAGTGTCGACTTTAACATTTAACTAGCAGCATGAGCAGAACAGAATATGATCTGAACTGGTCCATTCACTTGGCGTTGCGTTGACTAAATGAAAACTGATGGAAAGCCCGCGAACATCTCTGTGTGGCAACACAACATGTTGGAGTACTTTGTGCTTACTTAACTTACCTTAGCATTAAAGAGATTACTTCGAAATGTTCAACAGAATATCACAAAGCCATCTTTATACAAAGCCCGGAAGCAGAACACGTTCATATACTTAAGCGCCAAATCATAGGCCTGTTCAGATCGAAAATTTACATTGCGGTAAAGGCAAATCGGGTTGGGTCGCGACAAACTTTACACGAAAAGTATTGGTTCCCGGTCGATTTTCGTCGCGAAAAGTGCAATGTGTCGTGAATTAAAGTGTCTAGAATGCAGTGAAAGAACAAAATCCCGACAAAAAGTGAATTTTCCACATGTTTTCGATTTTTATCAGAGCAGACACGGTTTTTTTACATGCGCTGTGCTTGTGTTAGTGCATCGTGCAACGTATATACGACATGTTCATAGGCTCGTTTTGTGTGCATGTATTGCTGCTTCCCGGCTTCTAGTGAAGGTGGCTTTGGAATATCAGGTGGATTTCAATGTGCAAGCAGTGGCGTAGTGCACAACATATTTTAGGCAGACGGTGGGTACATTAACATTACATATAGCTTAAGTCAAATTACCCAAGAATTTAGTCTAAGAAAATTGGACCAAAATATGGTCATCGAACGGCAAAAATCCTACATCGGAATTTTTTTTGATTATGGTTGGGGATGGTCCCGAGATGATGGCATAAAAAGTCCCAACCGATCGGAGGTCCGCAACCTTAAAAAAAGGGGGAAAAGGGGGATTTTTTTCGTTTTTTTTGCGATTATTTTAAAAACGGCTCAAGATACACAAAAATGGTATGAGGAAGAAAACAACTACATAAAACTACCTTTCCAATGATATAAAACATTAGAGTTCAATTAAATATTTCGGCGCTAGCGCACAAAATAAATTAGAATATTTTCATTTTAGACCTTTGTTAACCCTGGAATACTAACATGACCGTTTAGGGCGTTATTACTAACAACACGTAATTTTGACGTGTTCATATTTTCCTACAGTCGCTTTCCAAGTTTACATATTTTACCGAGCTTATCATCTTTTAGTGCCACAGACAAAAATTATTTGACCAAAATATGCCCTGGGAAAATGCGCTTATATTACTAACAAGACGTACAAATTACATGCTATTTTCTATTGGTATTACTATTTACACGTCAAATAGGTAGTAGCATCTAGAACATTGCTAAGCTTACCGCCATAGACCACAGATAGGATGCTGCCACTCATATGGACATACAACAACTAACTGAGGAAAGCACTGCTGCAGTGAGTAGTCAAACAGACTCGTGGAACAGCTTAGACACAGTATAATGTGAGCGAACACGTCAATTTTACGTATTGTTAGTAAATTAGGGTTAAAAGCTCCATAACTTTTGAAAGAGGTCATAGTCACCACACCCACCAAAAATCAGCTCATTCGGATAAAAACTAAGGGTACCTCCCATACAAAGTGACCCAAGACAACTTTATTCTACAGTTTATAAAATGATTAGTACCCATCAGGAGTTTGTTCTACTCCTGATGGGTCACTTTGTATGGGAGATACCCTTAGTTTTTATCCGAATGAGCTGATTTTTGGTGGGTGGGGTGACTATGATCTCCAATCGCAACAAACCAAAATTTAGCACTTTGCAACAATTTTGAGGAGAGTTATGGATGTGCCGTTTTGAAAAATTTAAATGTGGGGATAATGAGGGTCCTTGGCCGGAGCGACTCAATGTTTACCTTAAAATAATCTTGAACTTATTATGAATACTTATACAAAATTTTACGTCTGAACTGGCATTTTTTCAAAAGTTATGGAGCTTTTAAAAAAGGTCTAAAATGAAAATATTCTAATTTATGTTCTAGTCTAACGCCAAAATATTCAATTAAACTCAAACGTGTTATATATCATTGCAAAGATAACTTTATGTAGTTTTTTCGTCCTCAGACAATTTTTCTGTATCTCTTACCGTTTTTGAAATAATCGCAAAAAACCACCATCTTTAAATTTATCCCATAATGATGATATAAGCTTTCCGGAAAATACTTTAAGGATTTTTTATCGGATCAAAATATTACTTTAAGCGATGTCACACGATAAATGAATTTCTTGGTACTATATGATTGCTACAGTGTGAAGTGCTTCTTTAAAGCAAACGAATTGTTGCTTGGGTTGCTTTCGGTATATGTATACACGGTTGCTTGTGGAATTATCTCACTGAAAATTCGATTCTTCGCTAAACCTCAAGTTACAAACACCGCGAATCTATGGATTTTATTGGATTAAAATCCATATACGCTTGTGTACTGTTGAGAAACCGGTGTGAAAAATGACACCTTTCGTGCATTTGCTGCAAACAGATTAGACGCGTTGAATGCTGCCGAAGAAAGCACCCAAGTAACAATTCTAATGCTTTAAAGAAGCACTTCATCCTGTAGCAATCATATAGTAACACCAAATCCGTTTATCGTGTGACATCGCTTATAGATTTTTTTTGTTCCGATAAAAACTCCTTAAAACACTCGAAAAGTTTGTGAAGTTCTTATATAATCAATTCACGACTGCATCCAATAAGACTTCGATAACACTCTCTAAACGTTAACCTAAAACGAGACCGAGTTCTAATCGTGCGAATAGCATGATGAGTGTATACCCATGTACAGACCTAGAAGGCACGCAAAACCCAAAAAATCAATTTCATCTTTTTTGTAGGGGAGGGAGGGGTAGATGGTTGGGACCTGGCATATATTTAATATGGCTGAATATAACTTTGTAGGGGAGGTAGGGGTAGGGGTAGTCAGACGTTCCCCACTTTGCACCAACTTCAAGCATATGCCACAATTAGGTATTGATGATAATTTCAGGTCGCTAGCGATATTCTGTTGAAAAATATTGTCGAATTAAACTATCACGGAGGGGTCATTTGTACGGGATGTAGGGGAACCCTTGGTCCGATTTGGCCCATTTTCAATACCATCCAAGCTTTTATCAAAACAATCATCTGACCTAAATTTCAAAACGCTAGCTTCATTATTTCGGGAGTTATCGTGCGAACTGACAGACACACGGACGAACAGACAGACGGACATGGCTTATTCGAATCAGGGATCGACCCTGATCATTTATATATATACTTTGCCATACCTCCGGTGGCTCCTTTGAGGTGTTACATAAATCGTCGTAACAAAAACAATATACCCTATTATCCCATCTTATGGGTATAGGGTATAAAGATGCTCCATTAAATACTTTTTTGTAGTCTTTATTGAATGACATTTACACACATGCAATAGCCTGACTCGAAATCAACACACACACACATGAATATAATCTTCTATAGCCAAAACCATCTACATATACAGCCAGGAACCAGGGTTGTGTGATTGTGTGCCTGGACTCTCGGTATGTAGTTGGCTTTGACTTTCATGCACGTTTGAGAATTCCACCATGGGAGAGCGCAACCGCATAACTAATAGAATTGTGAGCATGTGAGAGAATTACGATGAGAGGATCTGACTGCTTTTGTCATTTCATTTTCGAATTCTACATTTTAATTAGATTTTGTGCTTTACAAATCATCAACATTGGAAAGCGCACTCCAAAATATTATCTTTCACTTGACATTCCCTACAATTTTAATACCCGAACAATAAATATTACACAATGCGATACATTCACGCACTCTTAATTTTCCTCACGCGCAGATGGATGTAAACAAAGCGGGTATTCATCATTTAAAAAACTTAATTTTTCGGCGAAAATTAATGACATGGATAAAATTTTTATTAAATAACTTTGAAAGCATATTAGGCCACAACATACTCGAATTTCACTGTCGAAATCACATATTATCCCGTATTTTTCGCGTAAAAAAGAACGACCGACCGTATTCCGTCCATACAATCCCGTGTAAATTTTCGACTGACTCTGGCCTTTCGTGCCCTGTATGTGTATAAGTTTTCGTTGTACAGCCTGGCTGTATATGTAGATGGTTTTGCTATAGCACAGTCGGTTTCATTTTTATAGTGTGACATTCGTGGGATCATCCAATAAATTGTTCAGCGTAGTTTTATAGAAGGATGGACTTTGTGATTTTTTTAAGAATTGACACTTATGAAGTGCTCTGGACTATCACGTTTCTTGAATTGAATTCATTGAAATATTGCATGAAACCAACATTTCCTCGCTCATTGAATCAATTAAGATAATCTCAGCACAGAAACTGGCTGCATTTTATTGATGAATGTGTGAATTTAATTAGCTTCAACTGATTGACATATAAAGAAAAAGGTGCATTGCGATAAAGAAGTGTTGCGCATTTCGATAGAAGCCGAGTGGTTAAGGCGTCGGACTGGCGTACGGCAGTCGCTGGTTCGACGCTGGCTGCGGGATTTTTTTTTTCTTTTTGCAAACGCGAGAAAATGATGACATAACACATGATGTATGTCTTTTTCAAGCGTAATTCAGTGCTACAATAAGGTTCCATTGGAGCAAAAAACGGCGCCAAATGCCATTATTGGACTGTTATTCAGTGTTTATTCCCTCTCAAGTGCCCCTATTATTGTTCGAAGAAAATATTCTACGAAGTATTATAGGGATGAAATTGTTACTTGGGTGTCGTTAACTGACAATAACTCCGATTTTAACTTCGACGAAGCGACAACGTGTAGAATTTTTAATTAAAAAAAAACAAGCACTTATTATTTCAAAAAGATTTAAAAATTTATTATTCGTATTATAATTGAACTGAACTGGTCGACATCAAGTTTTATTCTGAACTTGATATTCTAATAATTTTGTTGAAGTTAAAACTATTGTGCTTAATTAGCTAAAATTCTTAACATAAATATTTTAATTTGGCATCAAGAGAATTTTGTATTTGAAACGAGAAACCAAGAAATAATTGTTTATCTTAAAATTATGTTTGTGGCACCATCTGCAACTAAACAAATGAAATCTCCCGTAAAAACGACAAGTTGGAAAAGTGTCCGCCTAAGAAAAACATAAATTGCTATCACTTCAATCCAGTTTCGCATATTAGTTGGATACAGTGCATGCCTATCTTCCAATTCTGATTGCATAAAAAACTAAATTTCTATAAGCAGAATCTATATTTGAGGTAAAGTTTCTATGCTAGTCCCATTACCGCATAGTCCAAAAATTACACAAAACTACCATCCGATGTACATTTCGTTCATTCGTAAAATCCATAGCCATCAAGAAATTTATTAAAAATTTGTCCCTTTCGTTGCGAAAATTATTTCTAATAAAATGTAATAAAATGCACAGAAAATTATATGAGAGGGCACTCGATATCTCAAATTCTCTTTTAGTAGGACTCGATAACTAGAAAACACGATAGCTCGGAAATTCCATAACTCGAAGTAAAAGTAAAAAAAATATCCCTTCAGCTACAAGGTATTAAGTTTCCAATGTAATCCTTCTATACATATAAAAATGCTAACTTCGGAAATGGAAAAATCTATTATTGTTCTGATTGGCTACGATGAATCTCGAATGTCGATAAGTGTAGCATACAAGAACGAACTGCAGCACCGCCGTCTATACAGGGTGTCCGGAAACTGCCGCATAAACGCACCGGGTTGTGATTCCTCATGGATTTTCAGTAAAAAAGTTGTACGGAACATACCACTGCCATCTAGATAGACAGGCCGGATTATCAGCTGATCTGTCAGTGGTCATGCAACACTAGTAGTGCCATGGTTGGTCATGGTCCGCGCTTAGTACTGCCAAAGTACCGCTCAGTACAATCCACAAATTGTCCACAATCCAAATATCAGTGGCTGTCAGCCTGTCATTTCGTGTGACTTGCTATGATATACACATGCCAGTGCGTTGATTTTTGGGATAAATATGGTAAGTACGATGTTGATGTATACTATTTTACCACTTGCACATCAAAAAACACATTAAAGCAAACCATAACCTTTGTTTCGTAATAAACGCTCGGCATATTTAAACTTTTGGGTTCAGAAGCACTGGAGGTTGTGGGCTTTACAAATGTCAACTGTCACTGGTCACGAACGCACTTGTCCACTTGTAGACGAACAAATTTCTGCAGTTCGGCCTGTCTATCTAGATGGCAGTGAACATACCCCTCAGCTTAACCCTTTAGCTGCCACAGGCATTTAAAGATTTTTGAAAAAATCTTTTTGTTGCACGACTTAAAGCCTAATATCTCCAAAGCTAGACCAGCTAGAATAGTAAAATAAAATGATTATAACAGCCAACAAATTTACCTATAAAATAAAACTAACTAACTACTATATTTGCACTGTTTTGTTGTTCTTTTTAATTACGTCATATGTTTGTTGTTGTTTGTTCGTGTAAATCCATAATTTAGTAGGCAAACTATGACGGCCGGCATGGTACAGCTGAGTTACAGCCTTGATGTATCTAGATGGCGTTGACAGCAGTCAGTCAGTGCTGCGAGCGCGCACGTGGGAATGGGACTTTTTGACAAAAATACCGGTTGTCCGGTTATTTCGGTTATTTTCTTCATCGGTTATACCGGCTCGACATTTTGCACAAAAATTTGAAAGTTTAGGGATCTTTGCACAAAAAATGACAAGTTTCAATAGGAAACAATAAATTTAGGCGATACGGAATTTCGAATTTTAAAAACTCTACTGCATTGGATGTACTAATTTGATGGTGAAGCTGTGCATCCTGCACATACATGGCGAAATAATGAATTCAAACGGATTAAAATTCCACTCACTGCTTTGGCAGAGTGCAGAGTTTAAGCTTTATCCACACTGCCAATTGGCAGCTCGCGATGCCAACTGGCAGTTGTCATTGCATCTACATTGACTGCCATTTGTTTGGCCGTCCAGTTTCTCACTCTTCTCGAATTCAAAGTGTCAATTTTGATCATTTTTTGTTTGAAATTGTGTAACTGTAATGGCGTAGTAATAATTTAAACACGCGTTGTCCGATTTTATAATTAAATTTAAAAAAAAGACCTCCAAAATGAAAGTAGGTGGTTATATCATTTTCAAGCTCCATTTGGTAGCTAGTGTAGATGGTACGTAGCTGCCGAATGGCAGCTCCCGACGCCTGTTTTTTGACGAGCTGCCATTTGGAGGTAATGAATATACACCTGTTGACGAGCGTAGCGAGTAGGGGGCGAAACCCCCTAGTTTCTTTAATAAGTTCGAGATGTATTCATTATACCCGTCACTATGTGAAAGGGTATATTAACTTTGTCATGAAGTTTGCAACGCACAGAAGGAAGCACCTCCGACTATATAAAGTATATATATTATTGATCAGCGTGACGACAGAAATCGATTGAGCCATGTCCGTCTGTCTGTCCGTCTGTCTGTCTGTCTGTCCGTCTGTTGCAACGCAAACTAGTCCCTCAGTTTTGAAGCTATCGGGCTGAAAATTTGTACACAAGTTTCTTTTTAGTGTACGCTGTATATATGTCGGAACGAATGGAATCGGACCATGGGGTCATGGGGCTGCCCCTGAAAATTAGGTTTTTCTAAGAAAAACTTTTTTCTTTATGTACCAATCTTAACCAAACTTCACCCAAGTGTGTTTCTAGTAAAGCCCAAATACATATCTAGGAACGAATGGAATTGGAACATTACGTCATAGGGCTGCCATACAAACGAACCATTGAAAATTAAATTCTTCTAAGAAAAACTTTTTTCTTGTTAAGCCGACCGTAACCAAACTTCATCCAAATGTGTTCCTAGTACAGCCTCAAAAAATATCTAGGAGCAGATGAAATCCGAACACTACGTCATAGGGCTGTCATACAAACCAACCGCTGTATATTAGCTTCTTGCATGAACAACTTTTTTCTTTGTGAATGAATCTTAACCAAACTTCACCCCAATGTGTGGCTAGTAGAAGCTGACCAGACGTACAGCATTTTGCTGTAGAGTACAGCATTTTGACTTGTCGTACAGCATTAGTAAATGAACAGCATTCCCAACGCCACACCAAAGAAACCTAAATTACTGCATAATAACTTCCTCAGTGAGGCCTGTAGTCAGTCTGTTAGCACGGTAATCTCACTTTCATGCGGCAAACGTTCATTTTCGATAATTTCGGAACTCTTTGGTCAATCGTTCTAAAATTTAATGTACCTAAATGTAAGCGCCAGGTAGCTCCACAACCTAGGGACTACATTTATTTTCATTTCTCTATATTTTAGGGTCCCCCTGTCTGCGTTTGACAGTTACAGCTGCCTAAATCGCACTTTCGTCTTTTCTAATCGAAAACTCTATAGAATTTGTCCAATAAATTTGAAAATTGGCAGACTTGTGAAAATTTCAAGGCTCTACCTCACACTTGTAGCTGTAGAGCTATACTTGGCGCTCACCGCTCACATTGTCTCCAAATTTCAAGGTCCTACCTATCTGCGTTCGGGATTTCAATCGTACCAATCGAAAATTGTCCCTAATTCGGAAATTTTGGAGCGGAAAATTTTGAAATTTAACAGCCATGTATAGAGGACCGCACTGCCCGTATTATGCTTGAAATAGAATAGCCGCGTCAGCAGAGGCATCGGCAGAGGCATCGGCAGAGGCATCGGCATCAGCAGAAAAATTTCAATTTAGAACACACGCATTTGCCTTTGATGACCCACAATGACAGCAGCGGCAGAAGCAGAATACTGCTTCTGCCGATGCCTCTGCCGCTGCTGTCATTGTGGGTCATCAAAGGCAATGCGTGTGTTCTAAATTGAAATTTTTCTGCTGATGCCGATGCCTCTGCCGATGCCTCTGCTGACGCGGCTATTCTATTTCAAGCATTAGGTAAACATTTCAAGCATCTATAGGTGTCAAGGTTCAGAAGTAATAGTTGAAATAGATTACACGCGTCAGCAGCAGCATCGGCAGAATTTCATAGCTGACAAATACGCTGAATGCCAAGTCTTCTGCTCAACATTTTTGTCAGCAATATAAAATGCATTGGGCTTGACGTTTCACGATGCCGATGCTTCTGCTGACGCGTGTAATCTATTTCAACTATAACAGCCATGTAAAAATGCGATTTGAATTTTTCACAAAACTGTACTCCATCCGATTCCCCTATCAACCTCTTTAGGAAAAAGAAAATGCAAACTAAAGGACTCTGCAAGGATTTCCCCTATATTTCGACTAAATCCCATAAAGTAGCGATAAATCCCCAGAGGGTAGCCATCCGCTTAAGAATTGTCTGCGCAATGAGGTATTAATTTACCTATTGTAATAAACAAAACGAAACTTTTAAATAGGTAGGTGTAATTTTCGTACTTCAAATAAACAGTTTCATGATTTTTGTCTCAGGGTCACGGATAGTCATAGATAGGGAAAGGGCCATCATCATCCCTACAATCCTGCTGAGACTGCAGTTTCGAACACTGAAATTCAAAAGTTGAAAAGTCACTGAGTATCGACTGTCTAGAAAGGTATTTGAATTAAATACCTATTCCTAACCCTAAAAAAATTCCGGGTTCATTGTGTTAAACAATTGTTGGGTTTGCCCCTTTTAAACGAGATCCTGGCTACACTTCTTCCATGCCTGTTATAACTTTGCGTGTTAGAACATACATTTGCACTTCACATACACTTCTTTTCTGGGTCCTGTTTAGTACCAACAGAACCATAGCAAGTACGTAGCCAGAATTTAGCTGGGCTTCAGAAGTTATGACATTATTAGAATCATGTTGCTAATTGTAGACACTAGTTTCGGCGTTGCCCCAATGAATAATATGCCTCCTGTCCCACTGTTCCTGTGTCGAATTCAATTTTATCGCTTGACGAGGCTGGACGAGCACGATAGCACGCACGATTACTTAATTGCTCCGCTATCATCGGAAGCAGACAGTCTACAACGCCAAGGACTTCTTTTCTGTACAATTATTATAGTAGGGCTCGTGCGCCATGGTATAGGCACGAAGCAGCAACTATGGAACTATGGAAAGTACGATCGAGTATTCAGTGCCCGCGTCGTGCTGCTTTTGCCTTCCCTTCGCACAGCTAAAAAAAAAATACTTAATTCTTACAGGGAAATATTTAATTTCAAATTGTGTAGCCTGTATGAGGTCTTACGAAATTTGTTGAAGTTTCCATTATGAATCCCAATTTTGGGGCACCAGATTTTTATGTGTTTCAAATTGTTTATTATGTAGTCACAACTTTCGTCCAGATGACACAATTTATCTGACTGCAAGCTTAATTTCGGCAGAGTTTTAGGAATGAATAAATTAGAAATACTGTGCGAAGTTAACGACTCCTGGACCCCTCCACTGGCTACGTCCCTTGCTTTCCCAAGGTTCACCACACATTTCCCAGAATAAAGGCTACTATTCTTGCTGTATTCCGTTTAGGAAAATATCACTTATGAAACAATGGAGAATATGTGGTCGTTTTATGGCATCCATAATGGTGGTAGCCTCGTGACATACAGTTGACGCCGCTTAATGCGATCACATCGGTACCTTGCTGTTTTGATAACATTAAGCGAATGATAACAAATAATAAAATAGTACGATTGAGGCTTTGCCTGAAAACCGAATTCCGGAATGTGTACTGCATTGGGCCTTCGGGAATCTGGTCACCTTAGGCTAGTAAACCCTCAGAAGATATTTAGGAATGGATGGAATCGGAACATTACATAATAGGGCTGTCATACAAACCAACTCCCAAATATTAGGTTCTTGTAAGAGCAACTTTTTTTTTTTGAATCTTAACCAAAATACATCCAAGTGTGTTCCTGGATTAACCCCAACGAATCCAGGAACAGATTGAATCGCAACACGTCATATAGGGCTGCGGTAGAAATTTTTAACACAAAAGGAGCTTAAGTTTCATTCAAATGTGACGGGTATTCAAATTTCGGCCGCACCCGAAATTAGCCTCGGTCTCGTTTTTAGATTATAGTAGGTATTTCATGAGTAATTTCCAAAATGATTAAAGAAAATATGTCAAACGAAGAGCCTCACTGTGCCTCACTGTGACTGTGGCTCATTGTTTTTTTTTTTGTAGTGATAAGTTCTAGCTAGGACTTTAAACTTTGTTGAGAAATGTGCACCGGAATATGCACGACATCGGGTCACAACACCCAAATTTTCAAAAATGCCGATTTTAAAATATAAATTTGGGTCAAAATTTACACTTTTTGTAGGATCTTTGGGCGACTCAAATCTAATCGAATAAAAAAATACATGAAATGACCGAATGTTATATATGTATATTCTATAATGAAACAAGCTGCCTCGATAAGGAACTATTCTTGTATATGATATTAATGCACAATAGCAATTGTTTAATTCCATTTAAAGGGAGCATATGATTTTCATATTAAGGCGTGTGTGTGTAATTAATTTATTCATAATACGGCAAGCTTATGCCAATCACGTAAGTCAGTATATGCTATGCTGATATATGTATAGTATATGGGATGCCCCTTTTAAAAATTATACTTAACAATGCATCTTTAATTTTTCATATTTCGATATATGTCTTCGAAAAATAATGTGGTGAAGAATGCATAGTAAAATGTGTGTTTAGTGCCATCACCTTTTTTTTTTATAAGTTCGTAGATGATCAATATTCGGGTTATGTGACGAAGAAGATCGATACATGTAACATTTTTATGATTCGGCGCATATTTAAGGTTTTACGGAAACAAATAGAAGCCATAATTAGAAGACTGCATGTGTTTCCAAATTTCACCTTGTCACAACAAATAAATCAAATTTAATTTATACTATAGAAACTGCTCAACTAACATGACTTCTAACCGCCAGGTCATATCAACTGAGCTATATATAATTATTATTATTAGCTGTCATTCACGGGGAGCTTATTTTACACTCGCTCGATATAACCACTCATTCACTACAACTTCCTTTTAGAATATAATGTATGTACCTACTTTATCAAACGAACCAAACATAAAATTAATTTTAATTTAACATTGCCGATTGCCACGTTCGATGATAAACTCTATTTTACTAGCAAAAGGCTATTCCAAAAGCAATTTCCTCTTAATCAGCGATCAGCATTAGAAATTCATAATAATTTGTTGCATAAATACGAGTAACATGTAATAACAGTTGGTTGATTTGAATATTCAGTGAAGTTGTGACTGGACATTGAAAAGTGACCATACTCACATGGAATTAAGTTATGATAAGTATTGGGTGTGCCAATAGGGACTCTTGATTTACCCTAACTCCTAGCGGAGCATGGTGCATTGATGACTACTGTGTGTAGTCGTCAGCAACTGAATTCGGAGTGCGATACGGTTGTCAGCCATCCCATATATAACTTAGTCGCATGTTAGTTTGTTATTCACATTTCTTCGCATCTTATGACTGATAAACTTGCGACGGGTCATGCCGAGTTTGGAAACTAGAACAAAATCATAATAGAGAAACGTCTCTATGCGGTTCTAATCACAGACTGGCGATCGAACGATCACGGCCACAGAGAACGATAATAGAAATTCCAGTAACATTACGCTATCAGCTCTCGAAAGAAAAATTTCTCTGTCTTCTTACCGACATGAACGAAACTTACTGTCCCATCTGCCATATAGCGGAAAATATCGGAAACACTAAAGTTCTCCCTATGAGAACGGATAGTAGAACAAGCCAAATTCCAGTCCATAAAATTGAAAAATAACAGGAAAAGATCCTCTTAATAATCAGTTCTTTAAAATAGATTGTGCTGCAGCTGCATTTTTCGGCAGCATTCAACGCGGTCTATTTTGCTTCCAGCATACAATTTAAAGATAGAAAGCGCTTAATGAAAGACCCGATATTTCTGTACAAGATGTAAACTGATTTATGTAAAATAATTTTTAGAGTTCTTCTTGATAATCGTTTGGAAAATTATCTTACCTGTTGTTTATGTAGTTATTATGGTTAAATTTGAGTCGATATCAACATTGACATTTTTAATAAAAACAGTCAAGACCAAAAAAAAAATCGGAGAGCAGTGGCGGACGAAGGGATTTTGGAGTTCAAGCCCCCTTGCATCTAATTGGCACTGGGCAAGAGACTCAGCATCGTGCTATTCCAGATGTACTCCTAGTGACACAAACCAATAATTCTTAAAGTTGATAATTTCAATTATTAAATTGCCCAGCTTAAAGCAAGTTGGACAAATGAAACTGGTAAAATCAAGTTGCATATAATGCTTCACAATTTTTCTACTAACTTCTGATTCAGACTGCGACCATGAGTTAATTTGCATTCTCCATCAAAAGTAGCAATGGATGTCCATCTTCCATCGCCAAAAATAATAAAATTTTCGCTATTTTGTGTTGTCTCTTGTGGACCGTGAGACTGTCAATTTCAGATTGCCCGATAAATTGCCTAGTGTGTTGTGCTGTATGGGCGGCAGATCGATTGTGGGTAATCGATTGGGCAATCGATTGACCAATAAATCGCTAGGTATGTGGCCCCTTTATAAAGTGGAAAATGTCGTATATTGCGGTTGTTTAAGTAACCCTAGGATTGCTGATTTGTACTGATAACATGCCCCACGAGCCTTTCGATAATAATTGTACATGAACAGTGAGAGAGGAGGTATGTGATTCAATGGGGCAACGCCGAAACTAGTTTCCACAGTTAACAACATTCTATATTCTAATTTCTAATTAACTGAAACTGAGCGTCGGATCCCTCCTGAAACAAAATCCTGGCTACGTCCCTGCCCCATATTATTCTACCTTCATTTCTGTAAACAGAATTGAGCCGTAGCCGATATTCTGGTAAATATGTGGTGAACCGTGAGAAGTCTGTTGTACTAAATTGAACCCTAAAGTTCTCAATGTTCTCCTTGAAATTTCCGCCAAATACGGGCAGTACGGTGCTGTGCATATCTGCGCTAACGAATTTCCGATTTATGGACCATTTTCAATTGGAAAACACAAAACTGCGATTTGGGCCGCTGTAAGCTATGTATGAATGCTGATACGTAGGACCTTGAACTGAAAATAAAATGGTGAGTGCCAAGTAAGAAATTCCGAGTTATCGAAAATTAGCGATTGTCAAGCATAAAAGTACTATTATCTAGCTAAATATCGATTGTACGGGGGTCAAACTTAACTTTACAATAGCAAACCAGACTGATCACAGTCTTCACCAGCTTATTATGTAGTGTAGTACTGTGGTTGGCAAACATTTTAGCCAGAAGAGCCACATTTGAGAATGTAGCCTTTAGTATTCATTTAAAGAGCCAAATTGTTTTTTTCATAACGGTACGTACAATCTGAGAAAAGTTATAGGACTAGGACTTTTTATAGCTTCGAGATTAACTTTTTGAAATGCAACAGGTGCATAGGAGACATAATTTCCTTATGAAAAATGTATGACTCAATATAATATAACGGTAAGTTAGTACGTATGATAATTTTAAGTGTCGAAATTTTAAAGCACCATTGGTCTTTGACCAGCATTCGATTCCATGTAATTTTAAATGGTAGTTTCCTGGAGCCCAAAGGAAGACAATTAGAAAATTTTTTCCGCTGGATAATTTGAAATCGGTTAGAGGAGTGATCAGAATTTTTTAGTTTATGTTGTATATGAAACCACTACCCTTACTGACCAAAATTCCATCAAGTATCACAAATTACAACGCCTAAGGGTCCATCTAGACGTGTCGCCAAATGGCGACACGTGCAG
This sequence comes from Microchrysa polita, assembly GCA_949715475.1. NCBI lineage: Eukaryota > Metazoa > Arthropoda > Insecta > Diptera > Stratiomyidae > Microchrysa > Microchrysa polita. Next base: position 51,713,091 of record OX454419.1, read on the forward strand.
CCAAATGGCTGTTGTCCAGTGGCGTAACGTTTCTAAAATACATTGTGTTCCAAATCGAAATGGGGGCCCCTAGACAGAATAATTTTGAATTAGCCAAAATTAATGAAACCATTATTATTTTTGTCCGATATAGTTATTCGCACCAACTCGTAAGAGGTTTAGACAATTTTTGAGAACTTAACATTCAGGATTAATCATAATAAATTTACCAAGATAAAAATTGGCCATTGGCTTGATAGTAGGTCCTGCCAATGCGACCAGCCTGCAAAGGCGATTTTCGACTGAGATACTTGATGAAAAATGAAAAAAAAAAAGTTTTTTATGAGAACCCACTTCATATTGCAATCCAATCTGTTTCAGATATGCATCACAACGACAAATGTTATAATTTCAAGTAGCTTTAACTATTAATTTGTGAAAATAGATGAAACTATTAGTGTGGAGTGGACTTGGGTCTTAATAATTCACTCAGACTTAGTTGGCTGTTGTGAATCCCGTTTAGATGTTTGTTAGGGTCTGGTAAGAAATCAACCTGGTCAAAATCCACATTTTTGACTGCTAAAACAGATATCCCTTTTTCGACGAGTTTGCAACAGAGTAGCTTTACTATGTAAAAATTCAAGGGAACGAGTGAAAAAAATTAAATTATCCAAGACTTTGCATTGCTCGAGTTCAAATTATTATCAAAGTAAAGCCTTGCAATTTTTAATTAAATATGAAATACACCTGACTAAAAGATACCCCACCTCCTATAGAAACAGCACTCCGTCGCTACCTTTCGAAGCCGATATATACTAATTCGTAGTTAATTCATTTTGGAAACAAATGACCTTGAAATTCTATTGACGAATTTATAACGAAACTGAAGAAATGCCTTAGTGCTGATTTTAAGGCAAACAGGGCGTAATTTGTGCGACTGCTGTTCAGGGGTACTCTTTACAATAAGTACAATCGCCTCCACTATTTCGCTCCGGGATCTTGTGGCCCACCGGATAAAAGATTTTAACCATGTGGATTTTTATTGAAAGGATTTTTTCTTTGGAGTGCAATTTTTTTATTTATTTAAATTTAAAATGTTTGTGCATTGTCTAGGAAAAAGATCCTTGCGGTATTGGGGGCGCCTGGCGGTTGGGGGCCCGTGTTCCACTGCACACATGGAACACCGTACGTTACGCCACTGCTGTTGTCATTCCATCCAAACGTGTCGCCATTTGGCTATGCGTCCAGTTTTGATATTCAATATGGCAACTCAACCAACCGCTTTGACAACCGCTTGTCAATTTCAAAGTGACAATTTTGCAACTTTTCTTCGTTCTTTTGTGTGAAATTGAATAATTCTTGAATGACCGTGTAATAATTCAAACGCGCAGAGTCCGATTTTGATAATTAAATTTAAAAAAAATCACCAAAATGAAATTTTGGTTATGTCATTTTTTGGCTGCTCGTGTGGATGCTAAGTAGCAGCCAAATGGCTGTACGCGATGCCAGTTTTTGGACGCGCAGCCATTTGGCGACACGTCTAGAGGGACCTTAACTTGCATGGGCGGGCATAATGAATTTTTTTTAGAAGACGTATTCACGGGTCAGATCACATAAATATGCCGCAGCAAATATACCTAGCATACCGCTCTTATACATAATAGGAAAAATAACATGATACTTCACAGGTACCCAATTATTCCCAGTACTTCAGGCTTTTGGTAAAATCAGAGTGCATGCCAGGCACTGTCTGAGATTATTTTAGAAATCGGTAGGGGCTTGGACAATTTTCTAACGGTACTTATCAGGGTTTTTGTCTGGTTTGGGTTTTTTGCGTATATCTCCGCCCCTGATGGTCGGACTTTCAAAAGAAAGGCACTGTGCATCTCATCTCAAAGCAGTAGATAAAATGCTACAGCGTGTCAAAGTGGAAAAACCCGTTTTGTTAATCAGTTTTTTGAAAATAAGTCGATAACGGTAAATTTGCACGCAATAATTAAGAAATTGACTTGTAGCTTATTGAATTCCCTACAATCCAGAAAAAAATTAAATCGATACGATCATCCACAACCGAGATATGCCCAAGAGAAAGTCGACGATCTTAGATAACAATACATACATACAATACGGGTATGTACCAACATTCAGTTAGGCTTTACTTGGCGGCCAGTTGTCTTCATTAGCGGCTTTAGACATGGTCGTCCAAGTTTGACTCAATTTTCATCGTTGGAGAAGACGTTGATCTACTGGTTATATTGAAGGTATTGGGTATCATGTCAAGAACGTCTATTTTGAAAAAATGCGGCGGGGATCCGAAAATACAATTTTGTATTCATCAACAGGTTTCATACACCAAACTCTTTAAGAGCATATACTTTTTCTTCGCGCCTTCGCAGGGTGTGATACGACTTCGGTCATTTTTAGATATGGAGTAGGGTCGTTTCCATTTTAAAGAAGAAGGACATACTCGCGTTTTACAATCGCTCGAGGTTTTTAAAGCAGATAGCTCAGATGCAAACACTATATGCACTATCGGAAAGAATGTTTTCATTGCCTTGTACGGAGGTACACGTAACGACACATCTCTAAGCGATTTCCGCCTCAAACTTTTTGCTCGCACAGGAACGAAAATTAGAGCAGATCTTGCTGCTTTGCCTCCCACCGAATCAGCCGCTTATCATCATTTCTTACGAACGTATACCACCCAATACAGACATGGCTCGGCAACATTTTACGAGTAAAGCGCAGTATAGACCTCGGGCGGAATGAAAATGAAATTTTTGTCCGCTGCGATTTTTTCAATGAAAATGCATGCTAACTGTCGTGGAACATGTCGGAAATAATGGGGAATTCCATAAGCTACAATCCGAATATGGTTCCAAAATTTTTCTCGGCCATTTTATGTATTATTTTTCGATTCCCCGGTCATTTCACCGTGGAAAATATCTAATGACGGGGGAATCGAAAAATAATCCATAAAATAGCCGTGAAAAATTTTGGAACCATATTTGGATTGTAGCTTATGGAATTCCCCATCATTACCGACATGTTCCACGACAGTAAGCATGCATTTTCATTGAGAAAATCGCAGCGGACAAAAATTTCATTTTCATTCCGCCCGAGGACTATTCAGGCCTTAAAACCAGAAAACTTGGGCTGGAAGCGAACCCAGGTGGGATTGGAGCCTCTTCCAACTTTGGTCCCCTTTCCACAACCAAGTAGATCTGTATGTCAGGATTTTCAGGATTCTACTGAATAAGATAATAAAAACTAAAACTGAAACACTAAATAAGCCATCCAAAATAAAAAGAAAGTAAATTACCTTATCCCAATGGTGAACTGCCAGCTTTTCGGGAAACCTTACTTTATGGGGGTGAACCTATTTCAATTTCCGCTACTGTATTACAAATATAAATAGATACCAGTTTCGAAGCCTACAGGGTAGCTCAAATAAAGAGCGCAACTCACCATCCTATAACTGCATCTGAAACAAATTATACCTATAAGTATATATAGGGTGTCCGGAATTATGATTCCTCAATTGATTTCCAGCAAAAAAGTTGCATGAACATACCCCCTCAGCCAGGCGCGTAACTAGAGGGCACCCAAGGGGGGGGGGGGGGATTGGTCGATTTCTATACATGTTGGGAGGAATGCCAATGCATATAAGAGGGCAGTGGTATGATAAGGGGGTGTGATATGGAACTTTCTTATACGGGAAGGAGAGTAGAGCGAATTAGAATATGTATTTAGCTTTGCTTTCATTGTTTTTATGTTAAACTATCTAATTCCTGCGAAATTTTTTACTGTTTCATCATTGGCTTAAAATTTAACTTAGCATTAAACGTAACAAAACAAGCAAACATTATTTGCTTAAGTGTTCTTATTAACTACGGATTTAGAATGTAACATACATTTGTAATTCAGTTTGTAAATATGCTTAAAATTATGTTATTATCTTTTAACCCTTAACGACATTCATGGGGTAGTTTTCTACCCCAGTCGTTATTTTTTTTATCATAACTAAGTTCGTATTGCACCATGTTCGTGCAAACTTCACGTACTCTGCTGACGTTGTGGTCTCTCTGAGTGCAGAATTGAGTGCTTCTACATGCAATAGTGTTCTCGCTAAATGCACGATGGGGTAGAAAAATACCCCACGAATGTAGTTACGTTGGCCTTTTGTTCATCTTTTACCTTGAGTATTTATTTTGAAGACATATCGCGATATTTTTCTAAGGAGAGTTTGCACAAATTTTGGAAAAGGATTTTTTAAATGTAGGTTAAAATGTGTTTTATCTCTTTAAATAAAATGCTAAATCAGGATAAGGAACTTCCTTACGGTACTTTTTTCAAAAATATAAAATCATTAAAAGACCTCATGTCAATATTTTTATGTAATGAAAAATTAGAAAATGGTTTTTGTTAACTTTAATTCTAGTTTGACTTAAATTTAAAAAAAACTTAAAAAAAAACATTCCAAACCTTTTTTTAAATTTTTTTTTAAATAAATGTTTTTTTTTCTACGAAAAAATTGAGACTGGCTCGAAAAAACTCAATTTCCTTTAAAATAATAAGATGTTTTGAAACATATAAAATATAAACATAATTTGGATTTAAATGAATGACTTGTTGTATTTCACCCTAAAACTTCTTAAAGTATAAAGTATTTTGCAAAATATACCAAAATATTTATTGGGGTAGAAATCTACCCCACAAATGCACATACGTTGGTAAAAATAACGAATGTAGTTAAGGGTTAAACTTCATTTATCTGGACTTGCAGTGTAAGAAATGCACCCATTGCACTAACAACTTACTCTGTACAGCACTCGTTATTAGTGTAATGCGTGCATTTCTCACACTGCATAAACGCGTTTACGGCTCTTAAGTACCTAAGTATATTTTACTTAAAATGATAACCAAGCTTCTTAAGGCTGCCATTTTGGACAATATAGTCTAGCACTTCCTTCTCGGAGCATAATCCTTCATAAACGTAGAGATGAGTGAGCCCGTTTAGTCGCTCCTCGGAAATTGTGTAACGGAGGTATGATTTTAGGTGCTTTAGAGTGTTGAAGCACCGTTACGGTGTGCACGAAGTCACTGGCAAAGTAGCTAGCACCTGCAGCAGCATACTGATGCTAGGAAATGCCTCCGGCGAACACAGATTATACAAGCACATCACAGATGCCTTCAACGTATCTTCACATTTTCCTAGAAATATGTGCCACTGGAGCAATTCACATTCAAATTCTAAAGGAGTAGAGTTAAGTTTCAAGAAACCTGCGGATTGGTAGGTTTCGAACAGAACTTTACCCTCTTTTAGGCACTGCTCCGATAATAATTGTTTGCCATCTGTATAACAAGCCCTTCTCTCGGGAGAATTGAAGAATAGCATGACAATATACAGTGTGATGGGCTGTGAGCCGTTCTTGTATTTCGTTATCAGCTGCGACATTGTTTCTGTGCGTCTGAAGACCGGTCGTTCGTGGCATTGTAATTTCTAAGCCATATGTGGCGCAGAGAGATTGGCTGGCATTCCCTGCAAGGTTTTTATGGCACCTTCTGCAATCAGCAGGGACTTGCTGAGATCCATAGTTTTCGATTGCAGCTGCCGAGTTATAGGTTGACATACAGTGAAAATGGAAACGATACACCGCAACGCAATGAGAAATGGTGGAGACAAACAAGAATTATATTTGGACTTAGCATCGGCAGCAGTTTCCGCATTATCCCATTCACTTATCACCGACAGAGAGGTCAGGATGGAGCCGAGCTGGTCCCAGAAACGCGTAATTGACGTGTGCCTTTCAATAAATCTTGTGGGATTATATGGGATAAGTCCAAGAACTCGAGATTTCGAATGAACTTACCTATTATCTACCCAACTTTGTCTCAGTATATTCTTTCCTTGGTTTAAAAAGTTCACTCACTCGCCTTTTACAACTATTTTTCCTTATGCTTTTTTACGCCACTGCCCTCAGCTTAACCCTTTAGTTGCCACAGGCATTTAAAGATTTTTGAAAAAATCATTTTCTTGCACGACTTAAAGCCTAATCTCTCCAAAGCTAGACCAGCTACAAAAGTGAAATAAAATGATTTTTACAGCCAAGAAATTTACCTGTAAAATAAAACTAACCACCCTAAAAACGGATAAGAGGTTTCGTTTTTACAGAGCTTCAAAGTCAAATTTACGTGATTTGACCCAGAAATAATCTTTTTTTTTCCCATCTCAATTTTCTCCAACTTCTGCCAAGGTGAGGTGCTTGTACGATTCATTTAAAATCATATCTTTCTTGCATAATTTTATTCTAGCTCCATTATTTCTAACAGTTTTAGTACCTTAAGTGCAGAAAACTAGGGTAAATTTTTGAATAGATTTTACCAGTTGCAATTCTTTAGGGGCGGTGTGAACCCGCACTAAATGGGAATAGGGACGGCAGCGGAGGGCCCCACGGCTGTTTCGTGTGATGCGGAGGCTGCGTCCCAACATGCATTTATATTACTAAGTGTGAATTGTATTGAATTCGAGCTAAAGCACACTAAGGCCCAGTTTCTCGTAGAAATTTAACAACCGCGATAGCTAACTATCTTGTCAAGATTGCTTTAAGTCGACATCTCGCTTACACAATGTCTTGACATTTAAAGTTTCGCTATTCAGTACCCATGGGCTGGTTAAGTCTTATCGTTTAGACGAGACACGCACCTGGTTTTTGGAAAAGTCTTAAAACTTGTCCGCTCGTGTGGCAATACCAGATCAAAGCTAATTGTCTTCGAAATCTCACCCCGACGTCACAATAACGTATTCATTTCTCATTGTTTGTGTTGCCGGAATCGGTTCGCGGAAGTAAATATACTAAATTAATGCATTTGTTTAATTCCTATTTGTATTTACTTTAGTTTGGAATAAAATTGCATATCGGACATCACGAAGTATTCCATCGAATGCCTTTTTTTAAATCGATGAATACAAAGTGCAATACCTTTCGTGCTGCTCTATACTTTTCCATCGCAATACGAATGCACTGAATCGCATCAACAGTTTGTGTCGCATATGGCTTGTGATCACGCCGGTGATACATAATCAGGAATTGCTCGATCAATCGCTTTATGTCGCCAGCATGGTTTCTATATCCTTACCCCAGGAACTGCTAGCTAGTGCCAGTTAGAACGTTATTTCGACTGTGGATTTTGTTAATAACAACGTCGACGCGACGTGTCGATTCGACTTCATCATGGTGTCTAAGTGAACCCCAAGGATTTTAGGATCTGTGACAGTAGGAATAACGTCTCCTGAAGTGAAAGACGCTATTCTGTTGAACTCCTCTGAGCACTCCCTCTTATGTGTGGGATTAGGTGCCTTAGCAGTGAAATGAAGCATAGTTTGATCGTATGGGCGACGTATCTATCTATCACATTTTCTGGTCTCTAATCTAAGATGACACTAACGAAAAAAAACATTAAACCTATTTTTCTCCCACTTCTTCAGAACAATTCCAATGTAAAATCTTATGTTGCTCCTCACGCCCAGTATAACTTCGACCTTTTGTTAAATTTAAGGTTTACACTTCGATTCACTCACTCAACACAAGCATAACGACAAACGACGAATAATGTTTTACGTTTGTTTCATGGTTGAAATAGATTGGCTGCGTCAGCATCAGCATCGGCAGAGGCATCGGCAGAGGCATCGGCATCAGCAGAAATTTCAATTTAGAACACACGCATTTGCCTTTGATGACCCACAATGACAGCAGCGGCAGAAGCAGAAAAATGCTTCTGCCGATGCTTCTGCCGCTGCTGTCAATGTGGGTCATCAAAGGCAAATGCGTGTGTTCTAAATTGAAATTTTTCTGCTGATGCCGATGCCTCTGCCGATGCTGATGCTGACGCAGCCAATCTATTTCAACTATCATATAAGCGCTGTTACATTGGACCAGCGCTTACTTATCGTTTCTGAACTACGAACGCGTTTCTATATGCTATAAGTATTACCAGCCTAGAATTACACAAATGAAAGAGAGCTTTACATTTTATTTGGCGAATTAAGCAATTATATTAATGTGCGTTTTGCATACTTTTAGGATAAAATTAACGAGACTTTGAGGAAACGCACATTATAAATTATACATGCTTTAACGATTTGATAACTTAACAACGCTTTAAAGAATTGATAGCTTAAAGTGGTTGATAAATATCTACGAGAAACCGGCCCTAAGTCATAAAAGCACACTTAATGAGTCAAAGAGGTGCATGAGGCTAACAAGACGCCCTTTGTCGACCACCGAATTAGGTTTCATTGGGTACGGTTCCGAGACACACCGGTCGCATATGTTCCGACAACATGTTGTCCATTCTGATCCTCTAACTGCGATTTTACGAATAAGAAATGTTCTATTTTCGTTTACATGTCCACATAGGCAGACATACGGAAAACTCCGAAAGATATTGCTGATCCGCAAAAACGCAGTTATGGGATCAGAATGGATAACATGTTGTGGGAACATATGCGACCGGTGCGTTTCAGAACCACACCCATTGTGTGGCATTGGGCATGCTGTACATTTTGCTGTTCATTTCCCGATGCTGTACTGTACAGTAAAATGCTGTACGTCTGGTCAGCTTAGCTTAATTCTATCCCAAATTGCTTGTACGGCATTAATACCTAGAGGATTTTGTTAACTTTACCCAAAACCAAAAAATAGAGGGGAGTAAGCGCGAACGATTTAATTTTTTGATTATTTTCGATATGTATGTAATTTTTCGAGAAAAAAATGTATAGAGTGGGGATAAAGAGGCCGACATGTAGAGTATACCATAGTGCGCATATTTAACTGCAAAATTTAGAGTTATAGCTGTTTCTGTTCAGAAAATACAGCCGTTCAAAAAAATTCAAAACGTTCTCAGGCCAAGGGCAACATATACCTTCTTTTATCAAAATTCAAATTCGGGGATTCACACAATTCTGTTCAACTTCACAGAACAGCTTCCACAACTCTCCACAATTCAGCCAACACAACGCCACAAAAAACACAATCCCAATCCGTAAATGTCAAACTGTGTAGTGTAAATTTTCTTCTAGACGTTCGTTGTTTTCTGCATTGCAAATTTTTGGTGATCTGTTTTGATTGATACATAAAAGTGTAGTTGTCGACATTTCCCATTTCCGATTGTTGCGGCGCGTGTGGAAAGTCACACACAGTTGAATTGAAAATGTCCCCGCTCGGTGCGCGAACAAATGGCAATATTTGAAAAACGCTTCGAACGCAAAGTAACACTCGATGACACCCAGCCAATTGTTTGTGTGATTGAAACGGCGCAACTTGTTGACGGGCATACGGTAAGCAAAATTTTATAATCCGCCAGCATGCATAAATCTCCCAATTAATCGCTTCCGTATCTTTCGCCCCGTTCCGTTCCGGACACAGGAGTATGTTTTGAAATTGCAACGGGGACCGTGCGCCGACAACACCTGGAAAGTATTGCGTCGCTACAATGATTTCGTCCAGCTCAACAAGAACTTGTCACCGTCCGGCATCTCATTGCCGTTGCCTGGCAAAAAGGTCATTGGTAATATGCGCCCGGATTTCATAGCTGAACGTCGTCAAGCCCTGCAAGAGTACATAAATATTGTCCTGATGAATCCGATTCTGGCATCGTCGCTCTCGACCAAGCGTTTTGTCGATCCCGACAGCTATTCGACGCCGTTTCATGGTGAGTCAAGTGCAATTTAGACGGATAAGGGTGCAAACAATGCGCTTTGTGTAGCTGAAAGCTGATATAGCAGAAAATCGTAATTGGCCATTTGGTAGTGATTCATCGTGGGCCCACACTTCTGTTTGTTCTCATATGACGGTGGTTGGGTAAATGAACCGTAACAAATGGTTTAACATGAAAAATTAATTGCCTTGCATGACAGGCTGCGACAGGGAGCTGTTCCTGAAAATTACAATAATAGTTGCTGAGTGGATATTGAAAGAACTTGTTGGGGGGTTTGATTAACGTGGTAGTCCTGTCCTTGGTAGGAAGTTTGATTTTGTGTCTTGAGTGACAATGTGGATGTTATCGATTTCATTGAAATAACTGAGTTTGGTGGGGTCTAATTACAATAGTTTGGTTTCTACAGGAAACTGGGTCAAATGCAGCTGCTAGCAAACAGAGCTTATGCGTAAGTTTTAATATGACTATGGACCGGTTACTCATACATTTTATCTAATAAATCAGCTTACAGCATTCTATAGCCAGTGTAGACGACCATGCATAAACTATGGATAAATATTTACGAGTACCCGACACTATTTGTTGTTGTGACAGATTTGGAAATGCACCAATCATTTGCTTCAATAAAGAATTAACTTTCAAGTAAGTAGCCGAATCACTTGACGCCTCAGAATTCTGTTCAGTCAATGAAGACTCGCCGACTCGAGTCGTGGACACTTGCAGTAGTTCTCCTGACATAACCATTGTAAGTGCCAGCCTAATCGCTGCTATTCGATGTGAAATACGTACTACCCTCAAATCTGATCACCTCCCAATCATTATAAAAATTGACAAACTAGCGAAACTGACTAACTCTGAGAAGTGAACGTTTGCCAATCACAAGAAAGCCGATTGGGACGGTTTCAAAGCATACTCGTCGGCAAAGTTCATCGAGCTACCATCACGTACCAACGTACATAAGGCCGAGAAAAATATTACGAACGTCATTACCACAACTGCGGCACGTTTTATTCCTGCAGGACGTATCCCGAAAGTTCGGCCTAACTTCCCCACTAGTGGCACTAGATTAGCCGATGAACGTGATAATATCAGAAGCGCTCACCCTGATGATTCCAGAATTCAGGAGCTTAACTCTGAAATCGACCGAAATGGAATCAGCACAAATATGGTCTACCGTCCGCGCCCTTTCCAATCATCGGAAAGAAAAGGGCAACAACGCCATTGAATTTGCCAACACAAAAACCCGCGATCCTCTTCAGTGCGCGAGCCTGTTCAATAAACAATTTATTGAACATCCCAAGTCTGACGGGCTTAAGCGCAAAATTAGAAGACAGATTAGCAGCCGGAATGTTGACTCCATACCATCATTTACCGCGGACCAGGCTAAAAAAGCTATCGAGAATGCTAAAAACTCCAAGGCCCTCGGACCAGATGGCATTTCGATGACCATGTTGCAACATCTCGACCTTCCAGCCATTGAGTATCTCACGGCCGCCTTTAACTTGTCGATGTCCACGCTTGCCATCCCTGAAATCTGGAAAACAGGTCGCATTGTTCCCTGTCTCAAGCCAGGGAAGAGCGCAAATCTCGGGGAATCCTACCGCCCCATTACGATACTTTCTCCTGTCGCAAAGACGCTGGAGGCCCTTATTCACCCCACTCTTGTTGCACATGCGAAGCTAGAACCCCACGAGCATGGCTTCAGGAAGATGCATAGTACCACCACTGCCCTCGATGCGATCACTACACGCATTCGTAATGGCCTAAATCATGGACGTCCTTGTCACAGTACTATTCTGGTGGCAATTGACCTATCAAATGCTTTTGATAAGGTCAATCATTCAATGCTCTTAGCAAACCTGTTGAATATGCATCTTTCTGCACAAGAGATTCGTTGGATTGCCAATTATCTAGCTGGTCGGCACTCCTTCACCGAGTTTCGAGGCAAACGTTCTAAGCTTAGGAAAATCAAATTAGGTGTTCCACAGGGAGGGTTTAGGTTAGGTTAGGTAAAGGGGCCGCCTGACTAGCGCCATGCGCACTTAGACCAAAAATTGGTCCATTGTGATACCACCGTAATTCCTACGTTCCGTTTAAAACCAGCCAGTACTAACAATGTATTTGTTAAGCAAAGTAGGGCTCTCATCTGTATCGTCAAAATACCTCGAACCCAGTGCACGCCTCCTTCTCTCGGATAAGGCCGGACATTCACAAAGAAAGTGATGCACACTCTCTTCCTCCTCTTCATCATCACAACTTCTGCAGAAGTCGTTGTAAGGAATTCGGAGTCTCCTGGCGTGCTCCCCAATAGGGCAGTGCCCCGTAATAACACCCACTATGTTGCGTATATATTTCCTGTCTAGCGACAGTAATATGGCGGAACGGGATATATCTAGTATAGGCCAGATCATCCTCGTCGTAGCACAAGTATATCCGCAGGCCCATCTCGCGTTGGTCCTACGTTCAGAAGCGGCTTCAATTATCGATGCGCAGACGGCAATAGGTGCTTTAAGCTTCTCGTGGTCGCCTTCAACAATACTTGCTACTGCATTCCGAGCCAAATCGTCTGCGCAGCAATTACCTTCAAAGCCATTATGTCCCGGTATCCAGCATAGTGTAATGTTGAAGAAATGACCCATTTCTCTGAGTGTATAGCGGCACCCTTCAATAGTTAGATGTTGTAAATGCTGATTCAAGTGATCGAATTGCAGCTTGACTATCAGTGTATATAGTGACATCCTTACCAGTGACAACGTGCCTACCTAGCCATAAAAGCGCTTCCGGGATTGCAGTGATTTCTGCTTGGAGGACGCTACAAAAATTAGGGAGGCAAAAAGACAAGCTGATGTCGAGTTCCTCCGAGTAAATTCCAATACCGACTCCAGCGTCCGTCTTGGAACCATCAGTGTAGATGGAAAAGGACCTGATGGACTGGGTCGTTTCGTTGCTCCAGCTTTCCCTAGGCGGGATTAAGGTAGAATAGTTCCTACCAAAAAAGTATTTGGGAACAGTGTAATCAGTAACCAGTGGCAGGCTGAAATTACGAAGTATCGTTGAGTGACCATAATCCAGCGCTCGCCACAGATCAGTTTCACGAAGGCGTAAGGCCGTGTAAGCTGCTGACCGTTGGGCGTATATGTCCAATGGCAGCAGTCCCAAAAGCATGTCTAGTCCGAATGAAGATGTTGTACGAAGAGCTCCTGTAATCAGACGAGAAGCCAACCTTTGCACTTTAACAAGTGAATTATGATATGCAGTTGTGCTAAGTGCGGTCCACCACACACTAACGCCATAAAGCAGAATAGGCCGCACAATAACTATACATCCAATATACAACTTTTGGTTGAAGACCCCAGGTTTTCCCGATGGCTTTCCTGCACGAATACAGTGCCACCGTAGCTTTGTACACCCTTTCCTCGATAGGTTTCCATCTTAATTTATTGTCCAAGATAAGGCCAAGAAATTTGGCCTTGTCAGAGAAACCAAATTGAATGCCTCCTAGCTTAGGGAGGTTAAAAGTGGGGATCACACGCCTTCTTGTGAACAGGACTAACTCCGTTTTTGCTGGATTAATCCCAACCCCGCTGAGACTTGCCCAGTCTGTTAGGATAGCCAGGGCGTTCTCCAAAAGTCCGCTAAGTGTGTCAGGAAACATGCCTCTAGCGGCGATAGCAATATCATCAGCATAAGCGATGACTTTACATCCGATTCTTTCCAAATTCAAGAGCAATTGATTAATTGCTACGTTCCAAAGTAGAGGAGACAGAATACCTCCCTGTGGAGTGCCCCTGCAAACACATCTACTAGCAGAAGACGAACACAACCTACTATGAATACGCCTAGAAGTGAGTAGCCTATTAACAAGGGTACAAATTGAACCTTCGACCTGTAGGCTCATCTGTTATTGCTCTGGGTTTAATATTGTTGAAGGCTCCCTCAATGTCAAGGAACGCCACCATAGTATATTCCTTATTATGAAGAGATGCTTCAATATAACTGACCAGCGAATGTAGAGCTGTATCAACCGATCTCCCTTTCCAATATGCATGTTGTGACATGGATAGTAGATTAGCAGGGACGATCGTTCGTATGTGAACATCAATTAGTCGTTCTAATAATTTTAGCATAGTCGATGAAAGGCTAATGGGCCGGAGGTCCTTTGGACTCGCATGCGAGCTTCTACCTGTTTTAGGAATAAAAGTAACACTCACCTCTCTCCAGCTGTGTGGAATATGTACCAACTTTAGGCACGCTGTAAGGATGCGCTCTATCCACGGATAAGTGATGTCTGCGCATTGTTGCAGGTCCGCAGGAATAATGCCATCTGGCCCAGGCGATTTAAAGGGTTCAAAACTGTTTATGGCCCACATAACCTTCTCATGACTGAGTATGGATTCCGTGTCGCATGGCTCTATGCGAACTGTCTGTATATCAGGTAAAGCAGCCGTTGAACTACCAGGGAAATGTGTGTCAAACAGACATTCGATGGTTTCAATGCTTGACGACGTCCAAGAGCCGTCTTCTTTTTGAAGAAAGCTTGGACTAGATGGGTTAAACGCCAAGACTTTCCTGAATCTAGATGTTTCGGAAGACCCTTCAATGTTTCCGCAAAAACTTCTCCAGGCTCTGCGCTTAGCTCCTCTTAACTCTTTTTTGAAAGAGCTGAGATGCCTTTTGTATGAGTTCCAATCCGATTCAAGCCTTGAGGCCTTAGCTCTATTGAAACTTCTTCTACACGTAGCTCTTAGCTCGGAGATCTTAGAGTTCCACCAAGCAGGTTTTTGCTTGCCCGACCGTGAAACGGCTGGGCACGAAGCAGTGGTCGCAGTTTTTATAACATCAGTGAAGAGGTTCACCATATTGTCCAGATCTTGTCCATTGTTTGGAATATTTGGAAGGGAAGGTAATCCTGCGAGCAGAGAGTCTCGAAATCTCTGCCAGTTAGTCCTCCTCCGGTTTAGGATGACTGGAGACGCCTCAGGGCGCGCAGCAAGACTGAACTGTAGATATCGGTGATCGGATAAAGAATGTTCCGCCGATACTCTCCAGTCGTTTATTAAATGCAGGATATCCTCCGATGCCAGAGTGATATCCAACACCTCGTGCCTGTTTCTTGTAACGAAAGTAGGCTCGCGTCCTACATTGCAAATAAGAAGATTCGTTCCTAAAAGATATTCAAGGAGTAATTCACCTCGTTCGTTGGTGTCCGAGCTTCCCCAGACTACATTATGCGAATTCGAATCGCACCCCAGGATTACACTAGTACCAGAAGACGTTGCTGACGCAACAGCTTCCTTTAGGTTTGGGGAAGGCAGAGTGCCGTCGTGTGGCATATATGCCGAAGCAATTCAAAGCACCTTATCATGCAACTCTAGACAGACTAACACAAAATCTCTGTCGCTATATTTAGGCACCAGGAACGCCTTGATGGTTTTCCTGATAAGAATACAGGATCGCGGTAAACCCTGTCCTGTAACGTAAAAATTATCAAAATCTGAGCACTTCAGACCCTTAATGAGATCGTCTGCTACCCAAGGTTCTTGAATAAGCACGATATCGTCTAAACCATGCGATAGACGACAGATAAGAGCAGCTGATGCTGCCTTTGCGTGGTGAAGGTTAATCTGAAGGAACCTCACCATTACAACTTCTCAATCACCGTAATGTTCCCCTCTCCATCCGTATCAGATCCGATCGAGTCCAATGTTGGGGATGGTTGAGACGCAGTGTCGAGGGCAGCCAGATCTGAGCATAGGGAGACGCAATCGTCTTCCGCAACCTCGTCCACACACTCAGAATCTGTCGTAGGCAGACCTTCCGGAAGGGTATCAGCAGCCTCTTCATTGTGGGCGGGCACCGTATTGCAGGCCTTTTTAATGTCGCCCTTGTAAACTCTGAGTTTTAGCTTAATAAAGCCAAAACTCACAACTCCACCCGACTTGATTAGTGAGGCCAGTGATGGCTTATTAATGAGCATAATCGCACACCTGCGATCGTTGACAGCGTGGTCCAACTTATCGATTCGCCAATCGTCCGTAGGGATTTCTGGATTGCACATTTGAATAATGCTCAAGATTTGATCCTTATCGGACACAAAAGGTGGCAGCCACACACGAGCACGTGGGCGCGTAGGAATGTCCTCTTTGGCCACAACCTCCAACTTGGCCCCTGGCCATAGTTCGCCTGCCTTGCCAATAACAAATTTGAACATGGAGGCGGATCTCTGATCCGTGAATCTCATGAGCTTCACGCGACCTTGATACCAGCCTCCATCTTCACAAATTGGAAGGGGTCCCGGAAAAGCTGCCATTGCAGCTTTGAAGTTAATGGTGAGAATACCCTCGACCATTCTCCACTTATCAACCGAAATCCCATCATCCGCGTCATTTCGGTCGACAATAGCCAACTCGATCCTGCTTTTCGCCGCGTCGGCGTATGAGATCGCTGGATCGCTAAGCCTAGCGACTTTTAGCCGTTTACTATTGTCCGCCTCATCCTCCGTTGACTGTTGCCGCTTGACGACATGTTTGTCAGCGTCAGATGTGTCGGCTATAACACCTAGCGCCCATGCGAATGACGCTTCCTGTTTCTCGGACCTTTGCGATTCATCTACCTTGGAGATGAATTCGCGTACCCGAAAAGCACTACTTAGGGCTCGCGATTGAGCCCTCGATAGGGCGTTGTGCTTCAAGCCATCTTGTTTGCTGGTAGCTGACTTAATCAGCGAACCAGGCATTGACGAAGCCTTAATCGAGAAAGCTCTTGACGAGTCTTTCGGTGTATGGCGTAAGGCATCTGCCGACGAAGGGGAAGCCCTTGACGGGTCTTCCGGTGCATGGCGTAGGGCCTCTGCAGACGAAGAGGATGCCCTTGACGAGTCATCCTTGCTACCAGATACCAAGGCTCTTGAGGAGACCTTCTGGGAGCTGGAACTCGCACGAACTGTACTTTTTATCGAAACGAGTGCGCAATGGGGGGAAAAAAAAAGGTAAAAAGCGAAACAGGGAGGGGTACTCTCCCCCACTCTGTTTAACATCTACATGTCCGGCCTTCCCACACCACCTGAAGGAATCGAGGTGATTTCCTATGCTGACGATTGCACCGTACTCGCCACAGGGAACGATAAGGATGAAATGCGCCTCCAAATCTAGTACGATTACAGGCATTTTTCCAAAGCCGAAACCTCACCATCTCTGCGTCCAAATCTTCTGCGACTTTTCTAACTACTTGGTGGGAGGACATGAGATGGGAGATTGAACTACGTATTGGCAACAATTCTGTTCCTACTGTAAAAAAAAACCCAAAATTCTCGGGCTTCACTTAGAGAACATGATGACATCTGCGAATCATGCAGCTGCAGGCTGCAGTTTGTGAAAAAATGCGCAGTAGGAATAAAATCCTAAAAGCTCTAGCTGGTAGCACCTGGGGCAAAGATAAAGAAACCATGCTAGCTACTTAAAAAGCGGTGGGTCGAGCGGCCGCTGATTATGCAGCCCCAGTTTGGACACATAGTCTATGTGACACAAACTGGTCCAAAGTTCAGGTCTGCCAAAATGCCGCTCTACGCATCGCGACGCCTTCTGATGTCTGCCCAGGAACACTAACATCAGGAGACAAAATTGATGCCAATACGTGACCACAATCTCCTACTCTCAAAACAATATCTTGTTGGTTGCTATCGTGAAGATCATCCCAATAATCATCTCATGGACCGAATTCCTCCACCACGACATGTCAGGCGTGGTTTACGAGACCTTGAGAGAGAGGTTCAGGGATACAAACGGGACCCTTACGATGAAGTTACATACCGAGCCGCCATCGCAGTGATCCACACTGAAAAAGTGAGTCGGTCTATTGCGAGCTTAGGTGCGAATAGAGTCCTCTCAGAGCGCCCACCACCAATTTCGCCTGAGGAGATTAGGCTCCCGAGAGCCACTAGAGTAACACTAGCTCAACTTCGGTCGGGCTTTTGTTCACGCCTTAATTCGTACCTTTCTCGCATAAACGCGGACATCCAAAACATCTGTCCAAACTGCGATGGTACTCCTCATGATGTGGGCCATTTGTTTCAATGCCCCGCTGCGCCCACTGATCTTACCCCTATATCGCTGTGGGAAACCCTATCGCAGCAGCTATGTTTTTGTCCTTAGACCTCACGGACACAAACATTGGCGAACCATAAAGCGTACCCACATAGATGCACAGAGGTTTCACACCTTTCTGCACCGCTAAAAGAAGAAGAAGATATGAAGCATGCGTAAGGGCTCGCCAGTATATTACCCATGAAAAATCAGCTAAATCGGACTAACACTGCCTCACATACAAAGTGACCGGGTTATGATCGTTTTATTTTTAACGTCGACATATTTTCATATTCAGATAATACTCATAATGGTCCAGGTTCTTAACGTTTTTTTGTCCCATTCCATTCTTCATTAAATAAGCCTTATCCAACATACCATTATGTTTCCATTAATTAATTAGAAATTAACCTTCTAAATCTAAACTAACCTAAACAATCTCATTCTCAATGCGTCATCAGCACATTTCGCACTATCATATCTCAGATAAACTAGCTATACTTTCACTTATCATAATGATCAATCACGCAAACCCATTCAATAAAATCTCTGGTCATCTTGTAGTGTTGTTGTTGTTCCATATTTGTAAACAGGTTTATGTTTTTTATTAATATTCTGATTTTACTATGGAATGTGCTAAATGGTGCGTTGACTTTTTTGCCATCTGTTGTTTGACTATTTTGGTCAAGTTAATTTTATATGTTATGTATTTGAATTTTCTCACCAACTGTGTATGTGTTCATTCTACTAACCTCTATTTAAAGAATAATTTTGGATCAATTTATCATCAAATTTGCGTTTTTAAATCAACACACTAAAATGCTATTAAAAACAAAACAAACATCGATACATTTATATACCCATTTGTAGAACAACGTTTTTTTGGGCTAGAAACATTCTGAATTTTAGAATGACATAGTATAGTACTATGCAAATTATGTTCGAGAAAATTATGTTAATAAGGAAATAATCCAGAACGACTTACAGAACTGGATTTGATTTTGTTTTTGTCAAGTTACTATCATGTAGCTGTATATTATAAAGGAAATGTTATGAATTGAATCATCTTAAAGTGAATTATTTATGAATAACATTTGTAAGCTATATGCTGAAAAAATGATACCTAGAAATTTAGAGAAATTTTAAAATTCATTAGGTGAAATTTTTTGCAAAGAAAAAAACATTTATGATTGTCGATTGTGAACATTTTTGCTATTTGCTGACAATAAATTTAAATGTTTTCCATTTCGCTTCTGTCGTCGGTCAAGAGGAAAAAATACTCTAGCTGTCAGGTTTTTACATGTAATTATATAAATCGTTTCAGTATTCTTTCAGGAAATTCTGCTTTGATTTTCCTATTCAAAGCAGAGTAACAATTATTTAAGTCAAATGTATAGTGTTTTGAACAGAGATCCTGGGAAAATATTTACCTATGATACGAGATGGAGTTATGGGAAAAGCTCTTGGACACGCAGGCTACAACTCAATAATGTAGAAACTTGTTAATTTCCTTTTTGCATCATGCGCAACTGTGACTTTCAAGTCAATCGATCCCAACTAAAAATATTTGCTAATCATCGGCTCAATATGAAAATCCAACTGCCTGGACAAATCCAAAACAGTTTTTGCAGCGTTTTATAAAAATGCAAGGATTGAAATATTCATCCACATTTTTCCCCCTTTTAAAAAAGATTTTATACGGGAACGAGTATCTCAAACATTTAAAATTCTCAAACTTACTAGTCCAACAAAAAATTCCATGTTTTTTTTATAAAATAATTTATTCTACAGTTTAATAAATAAATAAATAAATACATTATCTTTAGAGAGCCTTATTTTACCACCATGAAGTCTACATGCAAATTTCACATCTAAGCTCCAACTTGTCCTTGTGCACCTCGTGGTCCGGGCAGACCACGTCGTCCACGTTGTCCGCGTGGCCCTCGTGGTCCCTGTGGTCCTGTTGGACCTTGTGGTCCACGCTCACCTGGTGGTCCGCCTGGTCCGGCTGGTCCATCACGTCCTGGTGGTCCACGTGAGCCTGGCTCGCCTGGACGTCCTGGACTGCCATCTGGACCGCGTGGACCTCGTTCGCCATCGCGTCCCGGTGATCCTGGTCGTCCGTCACGTCCTCGTGGTCCTGTCGGGCCGGATGGTCCACGATCTCCCTTACGTCCGTCGCGTCCAGGCGAGCCGGGTGGTCCACGTTTGCCGGGAGCTCCTGGAGGACCTGGTGGTCCTGGTGGACCTACTCCAATATATGTAGCACCATGAAGTGAAGCGACTTTTGGTTGACGTTCCGCCTGCTTCAACTCGACATCCGATTCGAAGGTGGGCGATGCACTAACAATGGCGACAAAAATCGCACCTAAAATTGTAGATTATATCACAAAATCAATTATAAATCACTTTAATCCGAAAGAAGAATGTCCACACTAAATATCCACTTACACAGAAGAAACGCTCTCGTTAAAGACAACATCGTGACTGATACCCGAAAATCTATGCCATCGTCTTTTTATAGTCCGAACCCATATCGCTAGTCAATGATCGCTGCTCTAACGAAAATATTCTAATAACGGTCACCGGCCAAATCATGTTCTATCGATCAGGTATGCAAAATTAAAAGCGAAATTTGAACTAAATAATTTGAATTTTCTAGAAAAAGAAACGAAGAAACCGCCGCGATGTAAATATGGGTTAATAGTAGGCATAATAAAACGTCCGCTCGTCTCATTCAAGCGACAACGTTCTGATACATTGTCCCCATGTGGAATTCCACAAATGATGAAAAATGTACAATCAAAGAAATTTCTTTCCGAAAATTTTCGCGAAAAGCATCCAATCATAAAAAAACGTCTCCATTAATAAAAAAGAAATTTATAATAATTTACATACACGTCAGATTGTGTGCTATTTATTGGGTGAGGTTATAAAACACAACGTTCGCGTAACGTTTCGCGTTTTCCGAAACGTTTCCTATTGTGTTCTGTAAACGCATAGATCCGGATCAGACTTGGTGTTCCCATCGCCATCTCTCGGAAAGTGACAAATGTGACAATTGACACATCACAGCTGATACGTTTTGCTCGAAAATTAAAATTTCCAGTTTTAAACGAGATGCAGATACATTTTATTTTGATTATAAATAGTTTAATAAATAAATGAGGGCGGAAATGCACGGTTCGACGGCAGATTGTAAATTTCTGTCAATCAATCAAGCTATGCCTCGCAAGGGGGCGCTTAGAGGATCTGTTTGTAGGGAGAAGTTTCTGATCCGTAATGGCCGATTGATTTGAAACGTTGCGCGAAACGTTGCGCAACGTTGTGTTTTATAACCTCACCCATTATGTGCCGTGTAAATTTATCAATTTTTTTTTAATTGTAAATCATACTAGATACAAACATCTAAGCCAGGTGAACAGATTCAAAATAGGGCACAAACTATGATTGTATCTATCTCTAGTTAGCAACAACATTGTCGGATATTGCCAAAACTGGTATTGGCTAATTAAGGTGTTGATCTGATAACTTTGATTTTATTTTACATCTGTTTTATGAGTCAATGAATTGTTTTTGTTTTTTTACGGATAGATTGGTTAACTTAACCGGTTTAGTTTAGCAATGATTGAACACTTTCACCTAAACATTGGCAATGTTCTTAGTATAATTCTTTAACTTTCACACTAATGGAAATAGCATTTTATTTGGGGCTGAGAATAGCAAAGAATGCAGTTGCAAATGTGAATACAAAATATGTATTTTATGATAAATTTATTGTTTTGCCAAAAAGTTTTTTTATGAGAATAATTACAGAAGAAGATTTCGATAAACTTGGACTAAGACGAGGGTGACATATTTGATTTTATATACAAGGAGCGTTTCAAATTAAATGTTTGCGTTGGTACGCATACACACCAAACGCATACGTCTGGTATATCAGTGAAAATGAGTATCAGTGGTCCTACTACCTCTGCCTCTCAGCCGCGGACCACATCTATTTGCCAGCAAGAAATGACCAAGAAATGTTTAACTATATGGAATGAGTCATCCCAAGTTCGATGCGGGATGTCCATGTCGGTCAATCAGAAGAATAGGTAGTAATTGTGTCCTATGTCCTCTCAGTTTCCCCAGACTAGCCCCCGAAAGTCAATAGAACGACACTAGTCTAACTTATGTCTCTCGGGTTGTTCTTTGCGACTCAATTCCAACCTATCCCGAATAGATCCGCGCATACAAAATATTTGCCTGGTTAGTATATAGAATAGTGCGCTTGTGTACAATTACAGGGTCGGGAGCTCCAACCCTACTGATAAATGTTGTTGCTCTTGTAGCGGTGTAGACAGGCGTGAACCGCTGTGCTCTATGTTTCGTCGTCGTTCCCGTCTATTGTCTCAAACGACAAGAACGTAGCAGCTGTAATAGGGTTGTCCGTTAACGACATCGGAGTAAGGTTAGTGGGTGCAGCGGGTCATCGAAACAGGTGGTCCACATCATGAGGCGCACTACTGCAGCTCGAACAAATGTTCTGGATGGCCGGGTATATTCGAGATAGGTTAGAATAGAGGCGCGAACACCAGCCTGACCTAAGCTGTGCTGGTGTCGCTCTTGTGGCAGGAGCTTAGTCTCCTCAGGCGATATAGGTGGTGGGGGCACTGAGAGGGCTCTATTCGTACCTAATCTCCCTATTGACCGATTGTGTGAATATATGCGATGGCCGCATGGTATGCTGTGTCATCAAATATATCGGGAGGTACCCGTTGGTATCTCTGGACGTCTCTCTCGAGATCTCTGACTCCACTCCTGACATGTCGTAGATGGGGAGTATTGTCCATGAGATGATTTGGGTGATCTTACCAGTACGGATCGTAAACTCCTCCGAGAGTGAGTGGTGAGAAGGGGTGTAGTATTTGGCAATCCATCTTAACTCTTGTGCAGGAATATGAATATTGAGGAGATCGGCCAACAGCGCATAGTGGATGACCGTGTCGAAGACTTTCAATAGTGGTCCTACGGCAACTGCCTCTACGGGGCGGACCACACCCGTTTTGTATTGCAAAACGGCCAAAAGCTGCCAATATGCCTTCCTGGCAAGAGCCCCGGCAGGAGCCCTGAAGTTTCGATGCAGGAAGGTTGTGTTTGTCTGTGTATATGTGTGGGTACGATATATGTGTTTTTTCGTCATATTGGGAGCATTACATCTCGGCGCGGCTGCTCTCAATTTTACTAATTCGCGCCGGTGATGAAACAAATCCAGGCCCAGAGGTATGGATTTGTAGTGTCTGCAACCAACGAATCGGTTCGAATGCCAGATCAGTGCAGTGTAATTGCTGCAGGGAATGGGTTCACTTTAGGTGTTCGGGGTTACGAAGACAAGGTCAACACTCCTTAGCATATGTTGCGGCAGTTTGTATAAATTCCGGGCAAACCAGGGCTGCTCCCAGCCCACCTTCTCCACCACTGCCCCCCCACACCGCCAAACAATATGATAAGGGATGCTAGACCCAGTCTTACGCCTGGCCCTCCTCCTCCAGCAGTTTTCACTGCACTATCTATATTATAGTTTGACTGTAATGGCATCCACCGAAAAATCGCTGAGATCACACACTTCTTGAGTTCCAACAGAATTCTCATCGCCGCCATCCAAGAGACGTTGCTTCACGCAAACTCGTCTCTAAGCGTCCATAGCGAATATGTTATACTGCGGAAAGATCGACCGGCCGCCTCGGATGATTTTCACCCTGGAGGTGGACTTGCCTTCCTAATACACAAGTCCGTACATTACTGTGTATTAGATGTAGTTGCTGACGGTACGGCGGAAATTGAAGCCATCTCAGTTCCATCAGGGAGTACTAACATCGAAATTTTTAATATATATGAACCACCTCATTCCAGTTGCCCTTCAGGCTACCGTTTCGATATTGGTCCTCTCCTTTCCGGAGAGCACAGGGTCATCCTTGGCGACTTTAATGCGCACCATGAGCTCTGGCATTCGGACCTCAACAACAATGCCAGGGGTATAACTATCACCGAATCACTTGACGCCTCAGAATTCTGTTCACTCAATGAAGACTCGCCGACTAGAGTCGTGGGCACTTGCAGTAGTTCTCCTGACATAACTATTGTCAGTGCCAGCCTAATCGCTGCTTCCCGATGGGAAGTACGTACCACCCTCAGATCAGATCACCTCCCAATCATTATAAAAATTGACAAACCAGCGAACATGACTAAGTCTGAGAAGCGAACGTTTGTCAATCACAAGAAAGCCGATTGGGACGGTTTCAAAGCTTACTCGTCGGCGAAGTTCATCGAGCTACCGTCACCTACCAACATTCATAAGGCCGAGAAAAATATTAGGAACGTCATTACCACAGCCGCGGCACGTTTTATTCCGGCAGGACGTATCCCGAAAGTTCGGCCTAACTTCTCCACCAGTGCCGCCAGATTAGCCGATGAACGTGATCAGATCAGAAGCGCTCACCCTGATGATCCCAGAATTCAGGAGCTTAACTCCGAAATTGACCGACAAGTTAAAGACTATAGGAGGGCGAAATGGAATCAGCACCTCGATGAATGTAACCTCAATGAAGGTGTCAGCAAATTATGGTCTACCGTCCGCGCCCTTTCCAATCCTCGGAAAGAAAAGGGCAACAACGCCATTGAATTTGGCAACACAAAAACCTGCGATCCTCTTCAGTGTGCTAGCCTGTTCAATAAACAATTTATTGAACATCCCAAGTCTGACGGCCTCAAGCGCAAAATTAGAAGACGGATTCGCAGCCGGAATGTTGACACCATACCATCTTTTACAGCGGACCAGGTTAAAAAAGTCATCGAGAATGCTAAAAACTCCAAGGCCCTCGGACCAGATGGCATTTCGATGACCATGTTGAAACATCTCGACCTTCCAGCCATTGAGTATCTCACTTGTTCTTTAACTTGTCGATGTCCACGCTTGCCATCCCTGAAATCTGGAAAACAGGTCGAATTGTTCCCAGTCTCAAGCCAGGGAAGAGCGCAAACCTCGGGGAATCCTACCGCCCCATTACGATACTTTCTCCTGTCGCAAAGACGCTGGAGGCCCTTATTGATCCCACTCTTTTTGCACATGCGAAGCTAGAACCACACCAGCATGGCTTCAGGAAAATGCATAGTACCACCACTGCTCTCGATGCAATCACTACACGCATTCGCGATGGGCTAAATCAACGTCGTCCATGTCACAGAACTATTATTGTGGTAATTGACCTATCAAATGCATTTGATAAGGTCAATCACTCAATGCTTCTCGCTAACTTGTTCAATATGCATATTCCTGCACAAGAGATTCGTTGGATTACCAACTATCTAGCTGGTCGGCACTCCTTCACCGAGTTTCGTGGCAAACGTTCTAAAGTTAGGAAAATCAAATTAGGTGTCCCACTCTGTCCAACATCTACATGTCCGGCCTTCCCACACCACCTGATGGAATCGAGTTGATTTCCTATGCTGACGATTGCACCGTTCTCGCCACAGGGAATGATAAGGATGAAATGCGCCTCCAAATTAATCGCTATCTAGGACGATTACACGCATTTTTCCAAAGCCGAAACCTCACCATCTCTGCGTCCAAATCTTCTGCTACTTTTCTAACCACTTGGTGGGAGGACATTAGATGGGAGATTGATGTACGTATTGGCAACAATTCTGTTCCTACTGTAAAAAAAACCCCAAAATTCTCGGGCTTCACCTAGAGAACATGATGACGTCTGCGAATCACACAGATTCCGATTGTGAGAAAATGCGCAGTAGGAATAAAATCCTAAAAGCTGGTAGCACCTGGGGCAAAGGTAAATAAACCACGCTAGCTACTTCGGTAGAGCGGCCGCTGATTATGCAGCCCCAGTTTGGATACATAGTTTATGTGACACAAACTGGTCGAAAATTCAGGTCTGCCAAAATGCCGCTCTACGCATCGCGACAGGTTGCCTTCTGATGTCTGCCCAGGATCACTTACATCAGGAGGCAAAATTGATGCCAATACGTGACCACAATCTCCTACTCTCAAAACAGTATCTTGTTGGTTGCTATTGGGATCATCCCAATAATTATCTCATGGACCGAATTCCTCCACCACGACATGTCAGGCGTGGTTGACGAGACCTTGAGAGAGAGGTTCAGGGATACAAAAGGGACCCTTACGATGAAGTTACATACCGAGCCGCCATCGCAGCGATCCATACTGAAGAATTGAATCGGTCTATTGCGAGCTTAGGTGCGAATAGAGTCCTCTCAGAGCGCCCACCGCCTGAGGAGATTAGCCTCCCGAGAGCCACCAGAGTAACACTTGTTCACGCCTTAATTCGTACCTTTCCCGCATAAACCCGGACATCCAAAACATCTGTCCAAACTGCAATGGTACTCCTCATGATGTGGGTCATTTGTTTCAATGCCCCGCTGCGCCCACTGATTTTACCCCTATATCGCTGTGGGAAAACCCTATCGCAGCAGCTATGTTTTTGTCCTTAGACCTCACGGACACAAACATTGACGAACCATAACTCGAAGGAGGAAGAAAACGCCGCATATGTAATGTACTCGATATCCCCTTTGATATGGTACCCCAACTAGTGCCGCTAGGTTAGCAGATGAACTGGAAAATATAAGAAGCATCAGTCCAGGTGATCTAAGAATTCTGCAGTTTAGCAACAAGATCTAGAGACAAGATATAGATCACAGAACGTGGAAGACGAATGAGCCTCTCAATAACTGCAATCTCAATAAGGTGTCCGTAAATTATGGTCCACTATCCGTGCCCTATCCAACCCCAACAAGGACAAAGGTAATGAATATAGCCATAAAATTCGGTTGGTTGGTTGATAAAAGTGGTGGCCGAGGCAGAACGAGCCGAAGGACCAATTAGCGCAAAAATCGCCGTTTTGAAACCACAATCTCCCTTGAAGATGTAACTTATATGATGGTTAGGTGAGAAATTTTGAAATGTGGAGGTGCCTTGAACCAGCAAGTGCTATTTAGAAAGTATAGTAGCTCCCCTATTTTAGCCTCCGATGCATCCTCCAAGCCTCCGAGAAAAGCCCTGCCTGCCGATAACGTAAGTAAGTTTGGCGATATCTTTACGCGGTTTAGTCAGGATCTTAGACTTTTTTGCCAGTCATAGGAGGCCACATCCATATGAAATTAGCAGCCCCTAGATAGTGGGAGATCTTGTTCCGAAGAGCTGCCAACGGGATGCACACACGCTCTGCATGAGAGATTAAATTCGGTAGTCAAGACATTTATTGAACACCCAAAACCTTAAGCGCAGAGCTAGAAAAAGGACATACCGCCGAACTACTGACATCATACCAACCTACACTACGGACCAAGTTAAAGCAATCAATAAATCATAAAAAAAATCCAAGACCATCGGACCTTATGGCATTTCGATGACCATGATGAAGCATCTCGGCCTTCCAGCCCTGAATGGCAGCATTTAACTTGTCCATATCTGCGCTTGATAGGACGAATTATTCCCTGTCTTAAACCTGGAAAAAGTATGAATCCCGCCGAATCCTATCGACCAATTACGATACTGCCCCAGTCGCAAGGACGCTGGAGGCCGGGGCATTCGGTAGCTCAGTGGCAGAGATGTCTATCTCTGAGTTGCCGGTGCGTGGGTTCGAATCCCACTGTGACCCATGGATGTTTGTGTTGTCCATAAAATGGTCCTACGGCAGCCGGTTCTTCGATGTAAATCGTCCCGGAGCTACCCGTTGCTAAAAACGGCCAAGAGCTGCCAAAGACCCCCTTCGATTCAAGAGAAAAAAAAATCTCTTGAATCGCTACAACAACAACAACGCGGGAGGCCATCATCCACCACATTTTTATCGCGCATGCTCCGCTAGGATCCCAACAGCATGGCATGAGGAAGATGCACAGCACTACTACAGCCCTCAATGTAACTACGAACCGCATCAGAAATGGACTGAACCAGCCACAACCTTGCCACAGATCGATCCTGGCGGCCATAGATCTATCTAGTACATTTGCACGTAATATCAGACGTGGACTTCGAGATCTTGAGACAGAGGTTAAGGGATAAACTGCGAGCCTCCAGGGCAACATTAGCTCAACTTCGGGCGGGCTTTTGTTTGCGCATAAATTTATACCTATATCTAATAAACTCGGGTATTCACAACATCTGTCCGAATCATAATTTATATACATATCCATACGAAAATGTAAACAATATTTTCTCATCAACTCCATCGTTCTTATTATTCCAGATCATGCTCAACAGTATGCATCGCTATGCCTACGAACCGAAGGACATTACGTTTTAGGACAAACAATGGGTCTTATCGGGTGGCGTCTACGCAAACACTACTTTAAAGTTCACGCCAAATCCCAAGGACAATCAGGCGGTAAACATTTAACAAAATCAGGCTCACAAACGCACAGCAAACAACAACAATCGACAAATGGATCAAGTGATAGTAGCTCAACAAATCACTCGAGTGGTGAATTAGTTTTATCGTGGACCGAATACGGACCGGATAAGTACATTGACGACAAAGAATTGCATAGTGTTTTCAAAAGTCTTATGGGACTACAACATCCATATATTGAATCGACCTCGTATTGTACGTGCAACGAGACAGGAGCATTGACTATTCGAAAGTATGGACGACTTTGATTTGAATTTACGTTCAGTAAGACTTAAATTCGATTGTTTTCTTTTTAAGATTCTACCCACAGGGCACATTGAAAGATATTCTATGCATGTCGACACCAAAGAAACCGTTTTTGAACAAATATGGCAATCCAAAAGGACGTACGGCATTATCGTTGCCACAGGTCGCGGCATATGGACGTCAAATACTCGAGGCTTTAAGATTTTTACACTCAAAAGGAATGCCTTTTGGTAAATGTTAAAATTGCAACATTTATTCTAAAAAAAAAAATTATTTAAATTTGCATTTTTCAATGCAGGCCATTTACATTCCGGTAACATTGTGATCATAGATGATAAAGTACGGCTTTTAGACGTGGAGAATTTTATATTGGGCGTACCGGCATTTTATCGGCCATTTTTCGTACAACATGGTAAAATTCATTCGGCCGAATCGATTGATGTGTATTGTTTTGGACATGTGATGTTTGAAATGAGCATGGGTTATCCGTTACAAGAGTCGGTAGCGAGACAAATTACCGATTGTCCAGAAGCTTTAAGTAAGTATTATTGAGAATTACTTTTGACTGGAAGAGCGATCATTCTAAGGCTCTACATAATATGGATAAGAAAAAACAGTCCAACGAAACGCTATTAAACTATTTCACTTCTTTGTCCTGCTGCGTTGGGTATTTAATAATTGCAACTTTTGGGTTGTCTCTAAAAACGTTTAGAAGCAACACAAACCCACAGTTAATATCAAAATACTCTTATTAAGCTAGACAATTAAATAATCACAAAGAAGCATAAGTACGTATGTTCGGAAGAACACGAACTTGTACGTTTTCATTTGAACCAACAATTTGAGGCTTATTTTCGACAGCAGATCGTTTTTCTTTCTCATTGGAACTTTCTATTATGTAATTTACAATTTTTTTTCTGTTTAGAAAATCTTTTGGAAATGATTCTGTCCAAGGAAGCCTGTAAAACAGGTCTGCCGACTTTGGATCAACTGGCCGAACATCGATTCTTCCAGGAATACTCAACTAATCTGAACGAAACCCTCAACTCACATGGTGGTGATGGGGGTAGTGGCAAGCCACATTTTAAATTGTCAATAAATGCCAAAGAACAAATACGAATTGCAGTTCAAAAAGCTGAACAGCGTCTAAGAGACGAGCAGAAATCGGTAATTTCTTTGGATTTGGATTGTCACAATGATAATGGTGATGTTATATGATTTTCTATATAGGTGAAAAATCAGAAGCGACTAGTCCGTGTGCAGGAAATGATGAGCTCAGAGGAAGAGAAAAAGAAAACTAAACAGAAAGCTGTAAGTAAATTTTTGGTTGTGTGAATGTGGAACTTCGTGAAAGAATAACAGTTAATGAGCTGCATATTTTTGTTTTATATAAAAATCAACTGTGGATGTTTTCGTAATTTCTCGATTTGTCTGAAATTTTGTGTGAAGGCTCCTTGATATTGCGGAGTGGTTTCAGGCTACATGTAAGCAGTATATAAAAATGTTAACTACGGAAAATGGCATTTTATTCGTCTTCTGATTGGCTACGATGATTCCCGAATGTACGTACAAGCTGTTTATAAGTATACTATACGAGAACGAAAAACAGTCAGTCAGCGCCGCGAGCACGTTCACGGGGCATTCGGTGGCTCAGTGACAGAGATGTCACTCTATCTCCGAGTTGCCGGTGCGTGGGTTCGAATCCCACTGTGACCCATGGATGTTTGTGTTGTCCATAAAATGCTCCTACGGCAGCCGGTTCTTCGATGTAAAGGGGCGAAGCCCCCTAGTATGTTGAAAGTTGTTGAAGTTACCATAGAAACACAACCTCCAAACGTAGTAAAAAAAGAAGATTTTATTTAAATTTTGGCCAATTTTAATACCCAGAGATAAATCAATGTATTCCTGTTGATCATACACAATATATGTAGAAACTGCCGAAACCTGATCATGGAGTCATGGGGCTGCTATAGAAACCCAACATCTAAAAGTAAGATCTTCTAAGAAACTATGAATCAATAACGTAACGACAACTTAACTTATTAAATACACAAAGCATGTCCAGAAAGGGACGATGTCACAGGCTGCCATAGAAGCATCCCAAAAATAAATCTACAAAAAATAATTGTTTTCCCTCACAGTAATTCCCTGTGGAACCACCTTTCGGTATTGCTTGGAAGGCACATTGTATTGAATTGAATCTTTGTTTACTTTGCATAGTTACGCCATATTTTGCTTGGTTACACCATCATATGAAATTGCGTAATGATTTTTTTCAGCTGAACCATACGATAAGAATAACAATTGTGCAACTGCCTCTACGGGGCAAAACAAAACGGCCAAGAGCTGCAAATATGCCTTCCTGGCAAGAGCCTTAACAGGAGCCCTGAAGGTTCGATGCAGGAAGGTTTGTGTTTGTCTGTGTATATGTGTGGGTACGATATATGTGTTTTTTCGTCATATTCGGAGCATTACATCTCGGCGCGGCTGCTCTCAATTTTACTAATTCGAGCCAGTGTTGAAACAAATCCAGGCCCAGAGGTATGAATTTGTAGTGTCTGCAACCAACGAATCGGTTCGAATGCCAGATCAGTGCAGTGTAATTGCTGCAGGGAATGGGTTCACTTTAGGTGGTCGGGATTACGTAGACAAGGGCAACACTCCTTAGCCTATGTTGCGGCAGGTTGTATAAATTCTGGCCAACCCAGGGCTGCTCCCAGCCCACCTTCTCCTCCACTGCCTCTGACACCGCCCAACAATATGATAAGGAATGCCAGACCCAGTCTTACGCCTGGCCCTCCTCCTCCAGCGGTTTTCACTCCCCTATCTATATTACAGTTTAACTGTAATGGCATTCACCGAAAAATCGCTGAGATCACACACTTCTTGAGTTCCAACAGAATTCTCATCGCCGCCATCCAAGAGACTGCTTCACGCAAACTCGTCTCTAAACGTCCATAGCGAATATGTTATACTGCGGAAAGATCGACCGGCCGCCTCGGATGATTCTCACCCTGGAGGTGGACTTGCTTTCCTAATATGTACACAAGTCCGTACATTACTGTGTATTAGATGTAGCTGCTGACAGTACGGCGGAAATACAAGCCATCTCAGTTATATCAGGGAGTACTAATATCGAAATTTTTAATATATATGTACCCCCACAATCTAGTTGCTCTTCCGGCTATCATTTCGATATTGGTCCTCTCCTTTCCGGAGAGCACAGGGTCACCCTTGGCGACTTTAATGCGCACCATGAGCTCTGGCATTCGGACCTCAACAACAATGCCAGGGGTATAACTATCGCCGCATCACTTGACGCCTCAGAATTATGTTCACTCAATGAAGACTCGCCGACTAGAGTCGAGGGCACTTGCAGTAGTTCTTCTGACATAACTATTGTAAGTGCCAGCCTAATCCCTGCTACTCGATGGGAAATACGTACTACCCTACCCTCAAATCAGATCACCTCCCAATCATTATAAAAATTGACAAACTAGCCAACCTGACTAAGTCTGAGAAGCGAACGTTTATCAATCACAAGAAAGCCGATTGAGACGGTTTCAAAGCATACTCGTCGGCGAAGTTCATCGAGCTAACATCACCTACCAACGTACATAAGGCCAAGCAAAATATTAGGAACGTCATTACTACAGCTGCGGCACGTTTTATTCCTGCAGGACGTATCCCGAAAGTTCGGCCTAACTTCCCCACTAGTGCCGCTAGATTAGCCGATGAACGTGATCATATCAGAAGCGAATTTGGCAACATAAAAACCTGCGATCCTCTTCAGTGCGCGAGCCTGTTCAATAAACAATTTATTGAACATCCCAAGTCTGACGGTCTTAAGCGCAAAATTAGAAGACGGACTCGCAGCCGAAATGTTGACACCATACCATCATTTACCGAGGACCAGGCTATAAAAGTCATCGAGTATACTAAAAACTCCAAGACCCTCGGACCAGATGGCATTTCGATGACCATGTTGAAGCATCTCGACCTTCCAGCCATTGAGTATCTCACGGCTGCCTTTAACTTGTCGATCTCCACGCTTGCCATCCCTGAAATCTGAAAAACAGGTCGAATTGTTCCCTGTCTCAAGCCAGGGAAGAGCGCAAATCTCAGGGAATCCTACCGCCCCATTACGATACTGTCTCCTGTCGCAAAGACTCTGGAGGCCCTTATTCACCCCACTCTTCTTGGACATGCGAAGCTAGAACCTCACCAGCATGGCTTCAGGAAAATGCATAGTACCACCACTGCCCCTACATGTCCGGCCTTCCCACAACACCTGAAGGAATCGAGGTGATTTCCTATGCTGACGATTGCACCGTACTCACCACAGGTAGTGATAAGGATCAAATGCGCCTCCAAATTAATCGCTATCTAGGACGATTGCAGGCATTTTTCCAAAGCCGAAACCTCACTATCTCTGCGTCCAAATCTTCTGCGACATTTCTAACCACTTGGTGGAAGGATAAAAGATGGGAGATTGATACGAGTATACGTATTGGCAACAATTCTGTTCCTACTGTAGCGAACCCCAAAATTCTCGGGCTTCACCTAGAGAACATGATGACGTCTGCGAATCATGCAGATTCCGTATGTGAGAAAATGCGCAGTAGGAATAAAATCCTAAAAGCTCTAGCTGGTAGCGACAGGTTGCCTTCTGATGTCTGCCCAGGATCACTGACATCAGGAGACCAAATTGATGCCAATACGTGACCACAATCTCCTACTCTCAAAACAGTATCTTGTTGGTTGCTATCGTGAGGATCAACCCAATAATTATCTCATGGACCGAATTCCTCCACCACGACATGTCAGGCGTGGTTTACGAGACCTTGAGAGAGAGGTTCAGGGAGTGTGTCCTACTGGCAACCATTGTATATTGCATTATCTTGCAGTTACAATACGCCTCTCCGGGGCGGACCACACCCGTTTGCTACAACAAACGGCCAAGAGTTGCCAAAACGCCTCCCTGGCAAGAGCCTCGAAGGTCTCGATGCAGGAAGGTTGTGTATGTCTGTGTATATGTATGGACTCGTTATATATGTTTTGTCGTCATATTGGGAGCATCACATCTCGGCGCGGCTGTTCTCAATTCTTCTCTTACGCGCCGGCATTGAAGCAAATCCAGGCCCTGTCTTGGTATGGATGTGTAGTGTCTGCAACCGACGTATCGGTTCTAATGCCAGGTCACTTCAGTGTAGTTGCTGTTCGGAGTGGGTGCATTTCAGATGCTCCGGTCTGAGAAGGATGGGTCATTACATAGAAGGTACATTTGTTGCTCCAGGCTGTAGGAATACTGGGCAGCCTCGGGTAATACCAGGCCCCTCCCCTCCACCAACGCCCCCTACTCCCCCCAATAATGTTGCCTTGAACGTAAGACACAGCTTAACTCCCGCCCCTCCGCCAGCAATTTTTACACCGGTGTCCATATTGCAGTTCAACTGTAATGGCATCCTAGGGAAATTTCCTGAAATCACAAGCTTCTTGAGAAAGTACAGAATTCTGATTGCAGCCATCCAAGAGACGAAACTCCACGCGAATTCACCATTCAACGCTGAAGGTGAATATATCATCATACGCAAGGACAGAGAAGGCGCCACGAATGATTCTCACCCTGGAGGTGGACTTGCCTTCCTAATACACAGGTCCGTACATTACCGTGTATTAGATGTAGTTTCAGACGGTACGGCGGAATTGCAAGCCATCTCAGTTTCATCAGGGAGCACCAATATTGAAATTTTTAATATCTACATACCACCACATTCTAGCTGTACAAACTACCATTTCGATATTGGTCCTCTTCTTAACGGAGAGCACAGGATCATTCTTGGTGACTTCAATGCCCATCATGAACTCTGGCATTCCGCGCTTCACAACGATGCCAGGGGTCAAGCTATCGCCGAATCTCTGGACGCATCAGGCTTCTGTACCCTCAATGAAAACTCTCCAACCCGTGATGCAAACAATTGTATTAGCTCACCAGACATTACAATTGTCAGCGCTAGCCTAATCAGTGAGACCTCCTGGGAAACACTTACTGGTCTTCCCTCTGATCACCTCCCAATCATAGTCAGAATTGACAAACCAGCTGACCTGACCAAGTCAGAGAAGCGAACTTTTGTCAATCACAAAAAAGCTGATTGGGAAGGTTTCAAAACATTGTCGCAAGGTTAGCTGATGAACGTGACAACATTAGGCGCGCTAACCCTGGTGACCCCAGAATTCGGGAGCTTAATATTCAAATACAGCGACAAGTTAAAGACTACAAGAAGGCCAAATGGAACGAGCACCTCAATGACTGTAACCTTAATGAAGGTGCCAGTAAGTTATGGTCCACTGTCCGTGCCCTTTCGAACCCCACAAAAGATAAGGGCAATATAGCCATAACCTTCGGCAAAAAAGAAACAAGCAATCCTCTTCAGTGTGCGAGCTAGTTCAATAAACAATTTATTGAACATCCCAAGTCCGATGGCCTCAAGCGCAAAATTAGAAGACGGATTCGCAGCCGAATTGTTGACTCCGTACCAATTTATACTCCGGACCAGGTTAAAACAGTCATTGAGAATGCAAAAAATGCTAAGGCCCTTGGACCAGATGGCATTTCAATGGCCATGCTCAAACATATTGATCTTCCTGCCATTGAGTATCTCACGGCAGTCTTTAACTTGTCAATGTCTACGCTCGCCATCCCCGACATCTGGAAACAAGGTCGTATAGTCCCATGCCTTAAACCAGGGAAAAGTGCCAAACTAGAAACTTCCTACAGACCGATTACGATCCTGTCACCTGTAGCAAAGACGCTGGAAGCCCTCATCCACCCCACACTTGTTTCACATGCAAAGCTAGATCCCCATCAGCACGGATTCAGACGCATGCATAGTACAACCACCGCTCTGGACGCGATCACTACACGTGTAAGAGACGGACTAAACCACAGTACACCTTGCCATAGAACCATCATGGTGGCGATTGACCTATCAAATGCGTTTGATAAGGTTAATCACTCCATGCTTCTGGCAAACCTCCTCAATATGCATGTTCCGACTCAAGAGATAAGATGGATTGCCAACTATCTAGCTGGTAGGCAATCCTTCACCGAGTTTCGAGGCAGTCGTTCCAAACTTTGGAAAATCAAATTAGGTGTTCCTCAAGGTGGGGTTCTCTCTCCCACCTTGTTTAACATCTACATGGCCGGTCTCCCAACACCTCCGGAAGGCATTGAAGTTATTTCATATGCCGATGACTGCACTGTACTCGCCACGGGAGCGGATAGGGATGTCATGCGTGAAGATATCAATAGATATTTAGCGCGACTAGAAGCCTTTTTCCATAGCAGAAACCTAACCATCTCAGCGTCAAAATCGTCTGCGACCTTCCTTACCACCTGGTCTGGTGATTGTAAGTGGCCGGTTGGGGTACGTATAGGCAACAAACCAGTTCCTGCTGTTGCAAATCCAAAAATTCTCGGGCTTCACTTTGAGAAAATGATGACTTCAGCTCATCACGCGGAAGCGGTATGTGAAAAGATGCGCAGTGGGTACAAAATTCTTAAAGCACTGGCTGGTAGCACCTGGGGCAAAGATAAAGAGACTATGCTAGCCACTTACAAAGCGGTGGGTCGAGCAGCGGCTGATTTTGCGGCGCCAGTTTGGTAGCAAGGTCTCTGTAACACAAGCTGGAACAAAATCCAAGTCTGCCAAAATGCTGCTCTACGCACAGCTACAGGATGCCTTCTGATGTCTGCCGAGGACCACCTACATCAGGAGACACATTTGATGCCAATACGTGACCACAATCGACTACTTACAAAACAATATTTAGTAGGTTGTTATCGAGAGGATCATCCTAATCGTAACCTTATGGATAAAATTCCCCCTCCACGCAACATCAAACGTGGCCCTCGTGACCTTGAGAGAGAAGTCCATGGTTACAAAAGGGATCCTTTCGATGAAGATTCATACCGGGCTGCCATTGCAATGATTCACACTGAGGAAGTGAGTAGGTCTATTGCGAGTTTAGGTACGAACAGAGTCCTCTCAGCGCTCCCACCACCTATTTCGCCTGAGGAGATTAGGCTCCCGAGAGCCACCAGAGTGACTTTAGTCCAACTTCGGTCAGGCTTCTGCTCACGCCTCAATTCGTATCTATCTCGCATAGACCCAAATATACTAAACGTATGCCCTAATTGCGCTGGCACGCCACACGATGTAGCCCATTTGTTTCAATGCCCAGCTGCTGTTTCAAACCCCATTGCAGCTGCCACGTTTTTGTCCCTGGAGATTGCGGACGAAAACGACGACGAACTATAAAACGAGTCCATATAGATACACAGCGGTTCACACCTTTCTGTACCGCTAAAAGAAGAAGAAGAAGGTTTAGGGATACAAACGGGATCCTTACGACGAAGTTACATACCGAGCCGCCATCGCAGCGATCCACACTGAAGAAGTTGCGAGCTTAGGTGCGAATAGAGTCCTCTCAGAGCGTCCACCACCAATTTCACCTGAGGAGATTAGGCTCCCGAGAGTCACTAGAGTAACACTAGCTCAACTTCGGTCGGGCTTTTGTTCACGCCTTAATTCGTACCTTTCTCGCATAAACGCGGACATCCAAAACATCTGTCCAAACTGCGATGGTCCTCCTCATGATGTGGGTCATTTGTTTCAATGCCTCGCTGCGCCCACTCATCTTATTCCTATATCGCTGTGGGAAAACCCTATCGCTGCAGCTATGTTTTTGTCCTTAGACCTCACGGACACAAACATTGACGAACCATAAATCGTACCCACATAGATGCTGCTGCAGCTATGTTTTTGTCCTTAGACCTCACGGACACAAACATTGACGAACCATAAATCGTACCCACATAGATGCACAGAGGTTTCACACCTTTCTGCACCGCTAAAAGAAGAAGAAGAAGATAAGAATAACAATTCGACAGGCAATAGATAATAAGATTTAAGAGTTATCGGTCCTAAGAATTGCAGTGTATTTGATATTAGGTGTGTTTTTTGGTTATCCCGTGTAGGTTTGGATAACGAAACTCCATATAAAAAAATGCCAGCTGACCCACCTGTCTTTTTTTTATATGAAGTTTCGTTACCCAAACCCACACGGGATAACCAAAAAAAAAACACACCTATTAATTGTTGTGAGTATAAATGGAGGATTGAAAGTACTCCACAAAAGGCAATATACTTTTTCTGCTCTCGTGACGACTGCACTCAATAGGCTGCTGGTTCCAAATTTGAATTCAAAAACAAGAAAAAAATTGGAATTGCGAGTTTTCGCCAGAGGTACTCGTGGAATCAGCATGGCAGAAACACTATGGCAGTTTTGGATTGCTGATTCCAAATTTGAAGTAAAAAAATGATATTGCCCGCTCTATAATGGTACCCCTCTCTTATGCATGCGTAGTCCACAAGATTCACTTGTTTCCTCCATCCATCGATGCATTCAGAATCAAATGACACAACTCTCATGATTCTACAAAAGTTACTTCTTTCCCTCTTCCACTGATACAAGAGTTCATTCGAAACTTAAATGCTTAATCCGTCAATACCTGTACAACTCATTCCAAATCTAAATCTTTTTCGAGTACACCAACATCGAGTTGTACTACACTGCATCTTTTTGTTTGAATAAAATGACATTAGGCAGCGAATATTCGCGGCAGAAAAAATGCTGCAAAACTGGCGAATATTCGCGTTGGTGTGAACATCTTCATACAACGCATTGGGTTACAATTTTGACGCCGCGGAAAATTCGTTAACGCGTCGATGTGAGGGGCGCTTAACAATTGAAATTTCTCGCTCACTCTGATGTCCTTATATACACGATGTAGATTCTAGATTATTGTGTTGTGACATAAGGAAGTAACGTTGCCCTCCTGACAACACTGATATCTTTTGCACCTATCAAGTTGACTAATCTGTTTTATGTTCATACTTTTCTCTTCCTCAGAAAATGGAGCACAAACAGGCCAAGTTACGTCAACAGAATTCTCTACAATTTCACAATGGCTCGAGTGGTCCCATTTCGAGCCCAATCAATCGAACGGATAGTGTAATAAGTGTAAACAATTCGCACGAAACGACACCGGCGCCCTCCGTTCAAAGTGGTAAGATGAACTGAACAAAAAACAAAATCAATTTTAAATTACATATTTTCTAACCAAAATGTTTTTTTTTTTTTAATTTTCGTCCTAATCAACAGCATCGCCATTGCCACCGCCGCCTCCTCCGCCATCAACCAATCCACTGGGCGCAACTGTTGGTTCCGGACTGTCGGCATCTATTGAGGAGACTGATTGTGAACGTTCCGCTCTATTGGAATCCATATGCAAATTCAATCGCGGATCGTTGCGTAAAGTTCGCTCCAATGATTGAATTTATCAGTCAGTCAACAATATTTATTAATATCACTGCAAAAGGCGTGTAAGCATAAAATTAAAATTGAAAAAAAAATGTAATTAGGAAAATTTCTCGGACCAATTAAGACAGTTAAACCAAAAAGAAAAAAAATTAAACTTAATCGATTCTACTCGTCGCTTATGTGGAATGCATTACATAATTATAGCAGGAAAAAATAATTAAATACATGAACTACATAAATAGAAAACATAAAAATTGAAGAAAAAAACCTATTTAATAAAATAACAGTGTTGATGGTGCTCAAATTTTCTATATTTATTTAAAATAGTTAAAAACACACAAAACAATAAAATAACGGATTATTTTGTTAAGGACGATCCACACTTTTCAGTTATCTTCTTCTTCTTCATTCTTCTTGACTTTAAGGCTTCATACACACGGCGCGAAAACGGCTCGCAAGCTCGACACATCGAAATGCATTGGCTCTTATTTTTTTTTTTTTTTTTTTTTTTTTTTTTGCCTCACAGAAACTTTTGTCCCGGGACTAGGCTTCTCGGCATCACTTTACTTACTATCCGTACGTAAGTGACTAATCAATCAATCGAGTGTAAACTCTAGCAGATCGTAAAAAAAAAACTGAAAACAAAATATATTAATAAGGAAATTTATCAAAATAACTTCTTTTAAACATTAGTTTATTAGTACAATTAAAATTAACTAAGTCCTTCAAACTATTATAAAGAATAATTGACCGTGTAATTGGTTCAT
Source organism: Microchrysa polita (assembly GCA_949715475.1). Taxonomy (NCBI): domain Eukaryota; kingdom Metazoa; phylum Arthropoda; class Insecta; order Diptera; family Stratiomyidae; genus Microchrysa; species Microchrysa polita. The sequence continues at coordinate 51,752,697 of OX454419.1, forward strand.
TAAGCCCATAGTTTACTCTATGATAAGGCTGAACAAGAAGGTTGTTCCGCCGCAAATTGTGAGGAATATTTCTGACTTCAAAGTTATTTAATATATCTTCACAAACAATATGAGAGCAAAACAGGTCTCTTATAAACATAGCGTTTAAAAATGTTCTTCTATAATCTAAGGCTTGTAAACCCAATAAGGAACAGCGAGTTTTATAATCTGGCTTGAAACGCCAGCCAATTTGATAAATGGCAAACCGTGTAAAATTGTGTTGAATTCTTTCTATACGCTCGATATGCACCTTATAGAACGGATTCCACACAATAGAACAATACTCCAGGTGCGAACGAACGAAAGCTGCATACAATATTTTTAAAGTAAAAGCATCATTAAATTCGCGCGCATTACGTTTAACAAATCCTAACATACTATTCGCTTTTGAAATAATGTAATCAATGTGTTGTCGAAATGAAAGCTCATGGTCGAAAATTACACCAAGATCTGATATTTCGGCAACCCTTTCAAGAACACTACCTGTTAAGGAGTACTCAAAGAAGATCGGAGTTTTCAATTTATATATGCTAAGCACTTTACATTTACTAACATTTAAATTTAAATTATTATCGCCGCACCAAAATTGCAGCTTTTCTAAATCGGATTGCAACTTAAGGCAATCATCAATGTTGCGTATTTTCATAGCGATTTTCATATCATCGGCATACTGCCATACACGCACGAATTTAAAATTTTGGATGATATCGTTTATGAAAACTAAAAAGAAAAGTGGTCCTAAATGGCTTCCTTGCGGAACCCCTGATGAACACTTTATAACAGAGCGAGATGTACAGCCATTTAACTTCACCAACTGAGTCCTATCCGTTAAATAGGATCTCACCCAGCTTAGAAAAATTGACTGTATTCCTAAATGTTCTAGTTTTTTAAGTAAAATATTATGATCTACTCTATCAAAAGCCTTCGAAAAATCGGTATATACCACATCAACCTGCATTCCCTGCTCAATACCATCAGCAACAAATTTAGTAAATGATACCAAATTTGTTGAAGTTGATTTTCCTTTCAGGAATCCATGTTGACATGGCGATATCAAACGGCTAATTAAAACATCTATTTTATTTTTAATAAGCATTTCAAACAACTTCGGTATTGCAGATATTTTAGCTATGGGTCTATAGTTATCAATAAGATGCTTCGGACCCTTTTGGGACCCCTTATGGGAAGCTCACGACAGCGAGAGCCGTGCCGCTGTCAAATCACAACTAGCGAGACGTGTTTTCACATATCGTGCACCACAATCCGCAAATTCACGGCCCGCGAGCCGTGTTTTGACTGTGCATGGCTCTCGCTTGCTGTCACTCGTCATGAGCTTCCCATAAGAGCCAATGCATTTCGATGTGTCGAGCTTGCGAGCCGTTTTCGCGTCGTGTGCATGAAGCCATACAGTCGGGCTTTTCAGTCATCAATTACGGTCGTTTTTCATAAAAGTTGACAGATTGTCAGTCAATCAATTGACTGACCATCTGTCAACTTGTATGGAAAATTACTGTGACTGATGACTGAAAAGTATGGATCGACCTTTAATCGTAAATGTTTTAGAGAAAAAATTTTCATTATTATTTGCGTCGACGTTTACAAATTCAAGTAAATCTTATGTGAATATGAAAGAGTACAAGCGGATTCATAGAAAATGTCAAAGCCAGCAAGTTGTTGCAGTTATCATTCTGAGTGGCCGCTGGATGTATTTAGGTGATTTCCTGTAGTGTGGCTGAAATAGAGCATCAGATGATGATGTTCTATTTCAGTTACACTATATGAAATTGCTATACAATATCATTGTCGTTATTACTTACTGGCTTAATATGTAGATGGTTTTGGAAGAGTACATGTTAAGAATGTATTGTAATGGTAATGTAACCAAGTCTGAAGAATGAAGTCAAGTTATAGAGTGGTACACATACAAATGGTCGCACCATACGTTTTCCCAATATTTCAAAACGAAAAAAAACTACGATATTTCCCTCAATCTAGTTTGATTCTATTACAAAATATTTATTACTTTAGTAAAAAAAACGAATAAATTTGCATCTTTTTAATATCATTTCTTCATTTTTCTGAAAATAGGGTAAATATACGTTAGGGCGCAATGAAAAAATCAACAAACTAGTTAAGAAAAATATAAATTAGTATTTTGTAGCACTTCCGCTGTTGAGTGTTACTTGAAACAACCTTCTAGAGCCTGGTTTACTGGAAAAGGTGTACCTCTATTGGGTTGGTCAGCTTGTAGCTCCGACCTAAACCCAATGGACAATTTGTGGGGAATATTTTCGGGCAAAGTTTATGCCAAAAAACAATCTGAAACAGTAACAGAGCTTAAGAACGAGATTCGGCGTTGCTGGAACCAAATTGAAGATTCAACCCTGGAGTCATTAGTCAGATAAATTAATGACTCCAGGGTTAAATCTTCAATTTGGTTCCAACAATGAGGAATCTCGTTCTTAACCTCCGCTACGGTTTCATATTGCCTTCCTTTGTCATAAACTTTACCCGAAAGTATTCCCCACAAATTTTCCATTGGGTTAAGGTCCGGGCTATAAGCTGGCTAACCCAATAGAGGTTAGCCTTTTCCGGTAAATCAGACTCTACTTTCCCTAGAAATATGAATAGAAGCGTTATCCTGCTTAAAAGTTCAGTTCTGCTCATCATTTTCTTCCAGGAATGGGATCAAACCCGTTTCCAGAAGTTTAGTATAATTGGTAGAGATCATTCGCGTTGTGACCGGGCGACTTTTTTATTTAAATTTTGCCAAAAACAACTGTTAAAAATCAGGTCCGGCTAAGTTGAATTTTTTTTCGTCCGAAAAAAATTATCTGCTTCCATTCTTGCGCCCATGAAAAATATTTTTCGGCAAATTGTAAACTTGGGCTTGTTTGTGTACTTCGGTTAGTTTGAGCTTCGACTTAATTTTCCTGTAACGGAGGTTCGGGGTTGTACGTAGAACGCGGGCAATATGCTGGTGCGTCACGGAGAGGCCCAATTTTTCCGTAATTTTCCGTGGCTTCACGGCGAATTTTTGTTCTTGTCCCTTAATGATAGCTTTGCTTTTCCTTTAGTTAGAGGCTTTAAATTGTAATTTTGTCCTTTTTTTTATTTTCTAATTATATTTTCTAAGCGATTATTTTTCTTGCAATTTCGCGATTGCTGAGTCCTTCCTTTAACAGTGTTTTGATTGCAAACTGTTCTCCTTCAGATAGTCGCTTTCCACTCGGCATGATATAATTTTAATCCAAATTATACGTTCAATCTTAGTGAGAAACAAAGGTTTCATACTACAAATTTAGTTTATTTTCCATATACAGTAAAACCCCGACTTACGTCGTTAATTGGTTCCAAAAATATGCGATGTAAGTCGAAACGACGTATATCGAAGCAATAAACTCCTGTTGCAAGTCTACAATAATGAATCGTCAAAACAGGCATACGAATAAGCAGTAATTATGAAGCTTCATTGTATTCAAGTAATGAGTATGGTGGGTTCATTTACATAAAACGCTTTTGGCATCAACAATTTTTATTTGGAAGTTTAAAAAACTCCTCCATGGTCCTTTGTCGAACATTTTTCCCTATTCAATTCTTTGCGCGGTATTATTTCTTGGTTGACCATTTCACTTGGTTTGACGTCTAGCATGAGCATGAGCTCCTCATATTGCTTAAGAGCTTCGGCAAGTCGAGTTTTTGTGGATGACTTGTCCGCATCTTCGGGATCTTACTCGGTAGCAGACTCTTCAAGGACTTCTCCAGTGTCGAGCTCATTTTCCGACGAATCGAGCAGTTGTAACGCCGCACACACACCAAAAACCAGAATCCATTTTTTTTTTATTTTCGTTCTGTCAAACTGATACCTTTTCTTGGATTTTGACAGAATGAAAATCTAAAAAAAAATGGATTAGGATTCTCCGTGTGTGTGCGAGCTCCTCAGTCGATATTGCTGCGTTATGCGATAACTTGCGACTGATAAGAAACCAACTTGCTTCGCTACTTGCCAGAATTCCTCTTCGGCGTTTTCTCCTATATCGTTGTTGTTACTCGTAATAATGCAATCAGGTCATAGATTTTTCCAGGCTCCATTAATTGCGGTTTGTTGCACTTCATTCCAAGCAGTCTTTAAGTTTATTGCTATAATGATATCAAAGGATCGCCAGTAATCTCAGGCTGAAGTCTCACTTGATACATTTTCATTGATAGTTTCGACTAGTTGGCGAATGTGCATCGTTGATAATTTGCCTTGAACGTCGATATTACCCCATCATCCATGGGTTGCAGCAAAGGGGTTTTATTCAGAGGTAAAAAAAAATCATGTCGTTCACAATTTGTGGACGTCCTGCCACATTGTCCAGAAGTAATAGAATTGTGACAAGTTTCTCTGCTGGCAGAAATTCTCTACAGAGGGGAAAAAAATATTGAAACCATTCCACAAATAAACTGGAAGTTGTCCATCCTTTTTCATTTGATCGAAAAAAACTGGCAGAGACGATTTTGGAACCCTTTTCATTACACGGGGGTATTCAGAATTAAATTTATTGTTTTGTCTAATTTGGAATTTCTGTGACAAAATACAACGACGTAAAAGCGGGGAACCATAGACTCAATGTGAAACATGGTATAAATTTGATAACGACGTAAAAGCAAAATGACTTATAACGAGGTGACGTATAACGGGGTTTTCTACGTATTTCGGGGCGGCTTACTTCTTCAGTGGATTATGTTCTGATTATGAATCAATTTACATGTCATCTTATATAATAACTTCATCTAATTTTTTGCGCTACTTTTAAGCCTAATTACACTACCTGGCTCGTATTCCGCTGATGTTAATCGGTACGTTACCAATCGGTGTATCATACTTTTGAAAGCAGCCATTTTTTGTGGATAGGAATGTTGTTATGTATTCGGGATTGTTCTCTATGTCGCAGTCTTTTTCCGGTAAATGCTAAAGCTTAGTGCTTGTTGCTCTCGTTGAATGACAATATCCTGGAAAGGTAGTGCTCCATTCTCGTCAATTTCGGCAGTGAATACTAAGTTCTTGTGAATTTGGTTTATCGATGATTTGATATCTTCGATCTTATTTCTATCCCCTATTGCGAAAACATCGTCTACGTATCTGTACCAAATTCGTGGCATTACTCCTTTTTTTTCAAGAATATTTTCTACGTATGCCATAAACATTTCAGCTAAAAGAGGCGATAGCGGCTTTCCCATCGCGACCCCTGAGGTTGTTCTATAATATTGGTCACGGAAGCTGAAGTAATTTTCACACATTCATAAGTTGGCCAATTTTATGTAGTGTCTCTTTTTCTTTATCTAGTCCGGGGTTGCATAAATTTTCGATAGCCATTTACCAAGTCGCCCGATTGCCTGCCTGTTCGGTATGTTTGGATATAGCCATTTCGCATTTCGGGGAGCATGTATCGGCAATGATTTCTCTAAGATCGTTTCCCTGCTTGTGTACTTTCGGCTGCCAACGAAACGGTTGGGCATTCGTAGTTTGGAGATGTCGTCAAAGACATGACTATGGCTTCTCTAAGGGATTTCATTTTATGCTTTCCGGTCAATGGGTATGCACGAAGTTTGAAGAAATTTTTACCTGATAGTGTTTTCATCACTGATTCGTCATATGTGGCTCTATCCATGATTACCGTTTTGTTTCCTTTATCTGCCTTTAGGTTGTATACTGGCTTTTTAATGTCTGTTTTTTCTTTTTGCTGATCTTTTGATGTCGGCTATGCTGTTGGTTTCTGATGATTTTGCTTGTGGCTTTCCGTATTTCATCCTTCTGTTCAAGTGGCTTCCATTTGATCACCGCTGCTTCAATATTGATTATGGTGTCCTCATCAGGTCGCTGGGGCGGCAATGCGAAACTAATCCATTGTTTAGCATTTCTAGTTCCTCTGTGGTGTATGCGATCAATGATTAATTTATCACTATGTCTTCTATCTGAGTAATTGCTATAGGGTTATTTTTGCTTCCAGCTTCTGTCAGGTTTCTTAAATTCCTATTTAAAAATTTTCTTTTCCTTAGTTTTTCAATTTCGTATGCCCTTCTGATTTAGATAGATAGATAGATAAATGTTTTTATTTAAAATTCATTTTGCATTACATTCACATAGTTAATTCAAAAAACAAATAAAGGCGTGGCATTGCCGTCTGCCTGATTTAGTTGACTTTTTCTGTTTGATTATTATCTATTTACATTTATAAAAACAAATTATATATTTAACATAAGAAATTCATAGCAAAATAGTTTAAAAAGATTCATTAATTATACATCTTCGATATCTTAAAGCAATTTTACAATATTCGTATAACTTATCCCAATCGCATCCGTTTAGTAGTGCCTTTAGGTCGTCATAACTTAGGATATCTTTTCCAAAACAGGATCTTCGGACTTCTTTAAAAGCTGGACAAATGCATACAAAGTGTCTGGTATCCTCTCTCGCCATCAAATTACATATAGTGCAGAGTATAGGCAAATCACTTCTATGCGGAATATAATTAAGCGGAAGCATTTCCCCTCGGGCTCGGAAGATTATTGATATTTTATGTGCCGAAAAGTCATTTTGGAAGTATGTGTTTTCTTGCAGGTTGTGATTGAGTTCCACATATATTTCCCGGTGTTGACTACTTCTTGCACTTTCTGCAGTTGTTTCAATCGAATTAATCCTCGCATCATTAAGCAGTGATTGAAATACGTAGAGTGCCTCTCTTGCGTTATTCCAGTTAAATTGTGCTCCACATTCTCGTGCCACGGTCATGAGATCTGCATAAAAAAGAGTTCACGTCCGCACAGCATATTCAAGCACTTTTCTTGGCAGCCTATCATCTATCATAGATGCAACTCGCGCCAAATACTTCGTCATTGTTTTGAGGGTCTCAAGAAACACTGGAAGTAAATTCGTCTCTTGTTGTAACATGTAGTTTGGAGTCGTCATGGGGAGGTGAAAGACCCGTTTTAGATAAAAACGTTGGATCCGTTCGACTTCGTCGTATCGTTTTCCTCCCCAAACTTGTGCACCGTATAACACAATTGACTTAACAACCGCTTCGTAAATCTTATACTTAGCACTATGGGATATATCGGGGTTATTGAAGCATTTCTTCCAAATGCAATTAACGGCCCATTTAGCTTCCTTGAGCTTATAACTAAGATGCTGCTCCATTCGCCCATTGCTAGTAATCCATACTCCAAGGTACTTGTACTCTTGCACAACTTCGATGGTATTTCCTTTATAGGACCATTGTTCATCACGAGCTAAACAGAAACGCTTCTTAAAAATCATGATCTTAGATTTGTCGAGGTTAATATGCAGTTTCCAATTATCGCAATATGATTCCAGATAATCTGGAGGTCGTTGGGTGTCTCAGCAAAGAAGACCATGTCGTCTGCATACAAGAGGCCCTTCAGCAACATTCCAAAGGTCTCGACTCCGCCTGGCATATCGTCTAGAATATCATTTACGAAGATTGCAAATATATCAGGACTGAGTTTGCACCCCTGACGTACACCAACCTTGGTAGCAAATGATTCAGATAGTTGGGCCCCATTCCATACAGTTGCATGAGTATCGTCATAAAGCTTCTCCAGTACTTTTCCAAATTTACTGGACATACCGCTATTATACAGCTTGTAAAAAAGTGAAAGCCGATCTACTGTATCGAAGGCAGCTTTGAAATCGACAAAGAAGATATAGAGTTTACGTCCTTGGCTCAAAAATAAACGCACGCAATTATGAAGAACAAAGATGTGATCATGCGTTGAATATCCCTGTCGAAACCCTGCTTGATGTTGGGTTATCAACCGTGTTTCATTCAGCCAATCAGCGAATCGGTTCTGTAGTATAGCTGTGAAAATTTTCCCTGATGCGTTTAAGAAAGAGATTCCTCGATAACAAGCCGGATCGTTCAAGTCGCCTTTTTGGAAAATAGGGTAAATTATCGACTCTCGAAACTCCATTGGGATGTCCCTGATATTAAGGTTCTGTTAAATTCGACGTGCAGAACTTCTAGAAGTCGCTCAGATCCATATTTGAAAAATTCCACAGGGACTCCGTCGTTTCCTGGCGCTTTGTTGTCCTTACACTTTCCCATTGCTGTTATAATCTCCTCTACGGAAATCGTCGCGTCAAGCACCGGATGACTCCAATTAGGTCTAGCAAATTGCAAACAACTTTCGCTATTGAATGTTTGGAGCGTCTGTCGGAAATAATTCTCCAGGGTGTGCACATTAATTCCATTTCCAGTCGTGTATGAATCAACGCCATTTACTTGTTTAGCTAATTTCCAAAAATCCTTAGAATTTGTACAGCTTCCCAATAGCTCGGCCTGTCGCTTAAAGTATTCGCGTCTTTTTTCCCTGCATAATGACTTGTATGATTGGTTTGCTCGTATCTTAGAGAAAACATAGTAACACAATCCATGCGTTAGTCCAGAGTGGCCATCAGAAAATAAAGTATGCGTGAAAATTTTATTCAAACGTCAATTTTTTGTTTACAATTGAGAATATAAAATCCGCGTAATATTTATTACTCTCTTAAAATGCCAACGTGATATTTAACCCTTCTGTTGGCGTATAGATCCAGACAGACCATTGGTACTATACCTTGATGAAAAATATCGTTCAACAATATTTTCCACCCTTTCCATATATATTTCAAAGGAACCGACGGCCACAAATGCGATCAAACGTTCGGCGAAATGTAAACTATGTCTAAAGAAACGAAAAAACGGCGCATCATCGTAAGACATAGTACGTAAACTGTTTCAAGATCCAAAACCTCTTCAAATTAAGATTGATTTCACAAAAACTTCAGCTACACCTTAGGCATAATAGCTCGTAGGCGACGACAGAAGGGTTAATAATTGCATCGACAATATTTTGACGTTTGAATTATTTCGTGGAGTGTAGTGTAATAAATTTGGAGTCAAACACATATGGGTTGTGTGATCAGTGATCACATAGCCATTCTGGACTAACGCATGGCATGGGTTACTATGCTTTTTCTAAGGCTCGTATATACATCTCTCTGGAAAATGAGTCATTTTGCTTTCTAAATAACTTTAACCCTTCTGATTTTGTGACCAATAATGCCCATATATTCGCCTATTTGCATCGTTATATGGGCTAGTTTAGGATGTGTGTGGTATGCTTTCAACGTTGCGTGGGCTCATTTTATTGAGTTGTGGATCAATTTAAGTTCTAAGTCTTCTCTATCTTGGTTTCTTACTGGTTGCCCTGATTTGATTTTTACCTTGTGGCTTTTAGGAGTTAATTCGCGTCGTCTACATATTTGTAGAAATCTAATGTTCTCGCTAGCCCTAGTCATGATTTGTTTAATTTTCAGAAGTTTGTTGAACTCGGTCTTCTGGTCGAATGCCATTCTAATATGCTTTCTTTTCGGTTGCCGTTGTCTGTTTCATACTACAACTTTAGTTTTATTTTTCATATACGTATTTCGGGGAGACTTGCTCTCTTCTTCAGTGGAATTTGTTCTGAATATGAATAAATTTACACGCCATCTTATATAATAACTTAAGCTAATTTATGGCTCTACTTTTAAGCCTAATTACACCACCTGCCATGTGGTTGTTGTGTCCTTATATCGCTAAGTAATTTAATAATAGTCTGGCTGGTCTAGCGGTTAGTGCGCGCACCTTCGATGCACAGTGTCGTGAGTTCGAATCTCACCGTGAACAATGGTGTTTTTCGAACTCACGAGCTTGTGACGGACTATGATCTCACTCAGATGTTAAACGAGCACCCATTTATGGGGATAAATAACACTGCTGAGTGTGATGCTGATCTCATTACCTCAACAAAAAGCAGATAAGATCTTGGAAATAGGATGTCACTAACACATCCTGCGGCCTTAGTCAACGCCATCTAGATATATCATAGCCGCAACTCAGCTGTACAATGACGTCATAGTTTAGCTCTTAAATTTTTTATTTACACGAACAAACAACAACAACAAGCATATGACGTCAATAAAAACAAGAACAATGCAATGCAATTTCAGCTCTTAATTTGACGTTTAAGAGTCTACATTGCGGCCTTAATATCTAGACGGCGTTGCCTTAGTCCAATGTTGGATTGTCGCGCCTGTTATTTATTTTAATTTAATAAGTCTCGATGAGCAATTTCCTTCGTCTTCGTTCAATCGTTCCCTACCTGTGATTTTCGCTATCTCGAGGCTTTTCTGTGCATCCAGCTTAGATATTATGTCTACGTGTTTTATGACTTCCACTTTTACCACCCGATTTGATGTCCTTCTCTGATAATAATGTGCTGCAACCGCTGATCTTATTACGCAATTCGCTTTCTTTTTCGCATTTTCTGCTTCTATGATATGTTCATTGAATCGAACATTCAGTAAGCGTCTCGTTTGGCCAACACTTCATTTTGCATTCTGGGCGATCCACCCTATAAATGCCGGTCTTTTCTTCCTTTTTTAATGGGTCTTTTTCGCTTTTAAATTTCGCCTTTAATTTTGATTTGTAACTCATTCCCAATGCTTGTATATTCCGAATTGTACGTTCAATGTTTAGCGATTTAAATTTGAAAATATTATTTTCAACTTACTTAATCGCCAAAAAGTTTTTAAATCTTTCTTAAATGTTGATTTCACACGCGTTCCGACGTTGCGTTGCGCCCATACGTATATTTAGAGGAAAATAACCAAAATGCAATTGAAATGTCAAAAGTCCCGTTAGACATTGTGAAACTTAAAAATAATCGTAAATTAAGCTTTTCCGATGTATATTACCTTTGCTGCACGGAACAGGAAAGTAAAGGAAATACATCTTGCGGTGTAGTTTATTGAAAAGTGCCCTGCGACCATACGTATATGTACCACTTTCCTTATTTAAAAAGCGAAACACTGGCTAGGGAATTATTACAACAATATTCGGTAACTTCGCAATTATTTAATGAATGAAAAAAAATTATTATAGTAAAAACTCCATTAGTTGACCAACCAAGGGCGGAAAATGTTTGTCAAGATAGAGCGTGGTCAACTTACGGAGAGTTATTTAACAGTATGTTGAAGGTATGAGGGCGATTCAAATATGATCGAGACAAATGCTCTGACACGTTTATTTATTGTAGAAAAAAATTAAAAAAATTTACAGATTTTCGAGGTACTCCTCCTCGCTAGTTGCACATATTTTCCTCCTCTCCGGAAGCTTTTTGATGCCTGTATCGAAAAATTCCTTCGCCAATTCGGACATCCATGTGCGCACAAACGCCTCAGCCTCGGTGTTGAATTTTTGACGTCCGAGGGCTTCTTTCAGAGGTCCAAACATATGGCAATCGCAGGTTAATAAATCCGGACTGTGGGGGGGGGGGGGGAGGGGTGCTCCAGTACCTCCCACCTCAATTCCGATAGTGTATCGAGCGTCAGACGCGCGGTATGAGGACGTGCATAATCCTGGAGAAGTTCAACAGTTTGAGAATTCATCGCGCCGTTATTTTGCGATATTGAAGGTGTTCGTGGATGAGAGACTCTACACTACCAATGCTAGTGCCGAGTTCAGCCGAATTGTCTCGAACATTCATCCTACGATCCTCCAAAATGAGTTGTTCTACCCGGCGAATGTTGTCTGGTGTGATGCTGGTTCGCGGTCGACAATCATGCGGCTCATTTTCGACGGGTTCACGGCCATCCTTGACCGCTTTGGCTCTTTTAAACACAGCAGCTCTACTCATGCACTCACTACCGAACTGATTTTGCAAATGCAGAAAAAAATCTGTATTCTTAACACCTTCCCTCACTAAAAAACGAATGAAAATACGTTGCGCAATGGCGGTCGGCACTTGATGTTTACTCATGGTCGTAGTCGTAGCACGTAAAACATCCCTTCGCGACGAAAACTATGTCACTCTGTTCGTAAGGGACGCAGCTATCATATTCTCAAGCCGCGACCTTCAAAACATGCGCGCCATCTACAGCGTTTGTCTCCATCATATTTGAACTGCCCTTGTACAATTTAAAGAGGTGGTCACTGGTCACGTTATAGTATAGAGTGGTAAACTTAGGGAGTTTCTAGTGTATTTTTAATTGAAATTTGGACGTTTCTAGTTTAGTGCCAGTGATGGATTGCGAAATAAATTTGTATACATATTGTGTCTGTCTGACGGTCTGATCACATTAGGCAACTTTGAGCGTTTTTTATTAACTGAGGCTCAGCAGTACAACAAGGCAAGCTTCAGATGCACTACAAGTAATATAAGTACCCACCGGTCCGCATCAAATGCGTTCGACTTTTGATCTCAAAGTAATACCGAGAATTGGCCGTGTAGCCCATTAAAAGTCTTTTTGTTTGCAATCTTGACAATAAACAATTCATACCTTGTGACTCATCAGGCGGCATTGACCCTTCTTGTATACTGGGTTCATTTGAATAAATTTCTACATAGGCCGTGTTTTTTAAACAACTAACCTACACTATACGGGGTAATTTTCATACAAACGCTAACCTGTGACTTTATTGAGGTTAATAATTATATTGCTATCCATTTTTAATGAGCTTTCCAAAACTTGCCTAGATGTATGCAATCCCAATTGTTTTCTAGTACATTTTCCAATGACTAGCTAAAATTAAATTTTAAAATGAAAAGCTCTAAGGTATAGGTTAAGCTGACCAGACGTACAGCATTTCGCTGTACAGTACAGCATTTTGACCTGTCGTACAGCACTGGGAAATGTACAGCAAAATGTACAGCATTTCCAATGCCACAAAATGAAACCTAATTCACTTCGGTTTTTAAGTGTAAAGTTTGTCCCCTGTAGCCCCTACGATTGATAGTTAACGAGATAGTCACACTTTTATGTTTGGCAATCGTTCATACTCGATAGCTCAGGAACCCTTCCCGATCTCTCTGAAATTTTGCACAATTGTAGAGCTCCTTTGTTTCCTCCAAATTTCGTGGTGCATCTATCCGCGTTCGGAAATTACAGCTGCTCATATCGCACTCCTGTGTTTTCTAATCGAAAATTTTTCATAACTTGGAAATTTGGCAAACTTGTAGGGCACCGAACTGCCCATATTTCGTGAACATTTCAAGGCTCTAGCTTCCAAGGTTCAGAAGTTACAGCCGTCGAAAAATAAGATTTTAATTTATTTTTCCTATCACAAAATGATGGAAAAATAACCCACTTACTCCATCCGATTGTTTTATCTACCTCTATAGGTAAATGCATACTAAAGAGAGGACTCGGCATGGGTTTTAGATAAACTTTTTCCCCACAACATGTCCTTAGAATCCATTTAAAACGGAGCATGGCATCACTTATGTTAACATGGAGGAAGGCATACTCTCCTCCAGAAATATTGCAACCAGGTTTAGGTAAGGTTTCGACCTCTGGCTCATCCTTACGTTTACTTTAATGCTGTGCCTCGCCCATCACTCTGCTCAGACCTTACACTGTCTGTCGCGCATTAGGGAATTCGCCAACATTTTTGGTAGTGCTGTTGCGAAATAGGATAAGGAGAAGTGCAAGCGCAGCGAGCGGTGAGCGAATGGAAGGCAATTCGGCTCGTCCATACGTGTACTCAGATCCTGTGGCTCGCCCTTAGCTTCGTTCAGACCTCGCTCTGTCTGTTGTGCTTTCATAATTCGCCAACATCCTTGAGGCCAGCGCTGGTGGGAAGTGTTTAAGGCGAGATGCGAGCGCAGCAAGCGGTGATTTAATAGAAGGCAATTATTAAGATGCAGACCTCATCCTTAGGATTACTCAGATCCTATATCTCGCCCCTCTCTGCTCAGACTTTGCTGTATGTCGTTCTTTTCAGAATTCGCCAACATTTTTAATATGTAATGCTTTTGGGAAATAGGCTAATAAAAGGCAATTCGTAAGATTTACATCTCTGGCTCTTCCATACTTTTACTTAATTCCTGTACCTCGCTGGCGCTTCGTTCAGGCCTCACCTTTTTTTTTTTATAGAGGTGGGGAATCTTCTTAGATACTGTGTGCGTCGTTACGAAGACAGCTATGTTACCGACTAAACCTAAACACCTCTTCCATCACCGTTACACCCCGTGGGACCACCTGTCGGTATTACTTCGCGGGGACGGTACTGGCTACTCAGCCATCAGCGCGGCTTGCAGACTTACGTCTGCGCTCCTCTCTCTGCAGCTCCATATGGACTGCACAAACTGCTCTGCTCATTGCATTCCAGTTGCGTAGTGACTGCAGCATGAGAGCCACTATATTAGACGGCCTTATGTTGTCTCCCACTGCCGTCTCCAGTTCAATGCGGATTTCACCGAATCGGGGACACTCAAAAACTACGTGCCTCGCATCTTCCGCGACTCCCTTGCACCTTGGACACTCTGGCGAGTCGTCCAGCTTGAAGCGATGCAGGTATTGCCCATATCCTCCGTGACCCGTTAAAAACTGCGTCAAATAAAAATTTACCTCGCCGTGCTTTCGACTTACCCACGCATTAATGTCTCGGATGAGGATGTGTGTCCATCGGCCAGTTAGGGCCTCATCCCATCGGACTTGTTACCTCCTCATCGACTCAGTTCGTTCTATCTCTCTCTCCCTGTGCGGCCCTTCCGAATTTACGCCATGACGACCGCTATAGAGTCTGCCTATTTCATCTACCAGGATTTCCAAAGGAATCATCCCAGCTACGACATAGGCGGCTTCATGTGATGTAGTTCGATACGCACAACACACCCTCAAAGCACACCTACGATAGACAGCGTTTAAGGGTTTCGAGTTGCAGGCGAATTGTAGTGCTCCAGCCCAAACGGGCGAGGCATATAAGATAACGGATGTTACCACTCTCGACAGCAATAGTCTCCTACTCGTTTTTGGGCCATGTTTGGCATCATTCTACCAAGAGCCGCTGTGGCGGTTGCCGCCTTATCGCATACGTACTTCAAGTGCTCTCCAAAACTTAGCCTAGAGTCGATCATCACCCCCAAGTACCTAACGGCATGCTTAGAGGATATAACACACTCTCCAACTCTGATTTTGAGTGAGCAATTTTTTCTGCGCTTACTGATTTGGACCAATTCGGTTTTCTGGTCAGCTAGTTCTAATCCAACTGTTTCCAACCACAGCTTTATAGTTGTAATCGCCTCGGTTGCAAACAATTCGACCAACTGCGAGTCCCGTGCGACAACTACAACAGCTATGTCGTCCGCAAAACCTACCACTGTCACTTCCTTTGGCATAGCGAGTTCCAGAATGGCGTTATACATGATATTCCACAGAAGCGGGCCGAGCACGGTACCCTGCGGAACGCCAGCCGTTACCATGTACTCCTGTTGTCCGTCGCCAGTATCATAGTTAAGGACGCGATGTGAGAGGTAACTCTTAATTATCGCGGCTAAGTATTCAGGCACGTTCATTGATCCTAAAGCGGCATGAATGCACTCCCATCTGGCAGAGTAAAAAGCATTTTTCACATCGAGGGTCACCACGGCGCAACACATACTCTTACGAAGTGATTCCTTCGCCAATGTGGTTACCATCGTGACCGCGTCTATCGTTGATCGTGCCCGTCTAAAACCATACTGATGATCTGATAAGCAGTTCTGTTCTTCAACGACCTCCGACAGACGGTTATATATTATTTTTTCGAACATTTTCCCCGTAGTGACGAGCAGACAGATGGGGCGATAAGAGTTAGGCTCCCCAGCCGGCTTATTTGGCTTCGGGATGAGCACTAGATTTTGCCTCTTCCATAATTGCGGAAAGGTCCGTTCCTGCAGACAAGTCTCGAAGACATCGATCAACTTTCCGGGAATCGCTAGAGCTACGGCCTTAAGTGCGCTATTAGGAATACCATCCGGGCCGGGGGCTTTGCCATACTCTCATCTAGATGCAGCCTTCAGAAGTTCAGGCTCCGTAATCGGGGGAACACTGCCTCCAATCGGTGTCGGGCTTTGTCTCGCGGGCTCTACTTCATGTTGCGGAAACAACGTAGACACGATGTTTTTAAGCAGCACGGGACATTTTAGTTGTGGAGCCCTCTGTCCAATCTTTTTCATGACGATTCTATACGCTCCTCCCCACGGGTTTATATTCGCTTCCTCGCAAAGTTGTTTGAAGCAGTTTTGTTTGCTCCTTTTGATCGAAAGCTTCAAGGATCTACGAGCTGCTTTATAGGCCTGAAAAAGAAGGGGATACGCCGTCGACTGTGCCGAACGTTGACAGAGGCGTCGAGCCTTAAGGCATTCGCGTCGCCTATTCGCGAACTCCTCAGTCCACCAGTCGTTCTCTCTCCTTTTGTTAAGTGAGCCCTTTTTTGGCATGGAGGCATCGCAGGCTATTTTCAACTGATCAGCAAGCTGGGAAGCCTTCTGTTCCGCTGGTCCGTTAAGTGGGCCTAGATGCGACAGGGTCTCGGTGAACGATGCCTCGTCGAAACTTCTCGTAACAACCCCACAGTTGGAGCCCTTGATATCACTCGCGAAGGTCTCTCTAACATAGAGAATATGATTGCCTGATGGTCGCTATGGGTATAGTGTTCGCTGACACACCACTCCATAGTCGGGACCAGTGAACTGCTCACAAATGTAAGGTCTATAATAGACGTCGCAATACCTCTCCTAAATGTACTAACACCCCCTGAGTTCATCAGAACGATATCGAGCCGAGAGAACGCATCTAGCAGTGTCCGTCCGCGTTTATTTGTTTCACGACTGCCCCACTCACTAGCCCACGCGTTAAAGTCCCCTGCAATTATAACAGGGGTGTGTGCACTCGCGTCATACACCAGCGCGTCCAGAAACCCCTCGAACTCGGAGTCGTTCCACCGTGGTGGAGCATAGCAGCTATATATGTGCACTCCATTAACTTTTGCTGTAACTACTCCTTTTGAACCCCCCGATATACCTTGCTGAAGAGCATAACGTCCGCATGTCCAAATCGCCACTTCGTTGCTATTATCTGTAACCCAAACGGAGCTATTGCGGTTTTTGTATTGGTCGCAAGTAATTGCAACGTCGATATTCTTTTCTTTCACCGTCTGTGACAGCAGATCTTGTGCCGCTTGGCAGTGGTTGAGATTTAACTGCAAGAATTTCATTTGAGGATTGACTTTATCGCCTCCTGATACATTGGACATTTGGCGCCTCCAGCTTGGTGCTTGCAGGCCTCACCCTGTATGTCGCGCTTTTCAGAATTCGCCAACATTTGGGTAAGGCGAGGTGCCAGCGGTGAGCAAATGGTGGCATCCATACCGCTTCGTGAAATATAGACATATGAGTCGTCTGTACAATTACTTAGAACCTAGAGAACATTAGAGAATTCGCCAACATTTTTGCGACATATACCTCGGACATGGAAGTATGGCTGAGGATTTTCCTGAAAACCAAATTTCGCGAGCATGTGTACAGCATTGGTCCTTCGGGAATCTGGTCACCTTAGTATAGGTTACATGCAACACACAAGTGTGTGCAAAAAAAATAGTTTTTGTTGCTTGTTAAATTCTTATTCTAACAAAATTATGATTCCTACATAAAAATATGTTTTCATTAAAAAAAATTACATTTGAACTTCTGCGTTTGTGAAAACGGGGCTTTAATATTTATGAGCAATGTTTTAAAATTAATGGCAATGTGACAATTAAAAATTTAACTTGGATGCTACCCTCGATAGTTTTTTTTGCGCGTCTGGGTCAGCAAACCTGCCCCCGATGTAAAAAAAAAACACGGCCATAGTAAACCAATTTAAAAAATTTCATTCATAGTACGTGAGTTTCATCTTTTGAAAAACCATAATTCAGAAATTCCCTATATTGCATAAAATACTAACCTCCTCTCACATTTATAATAAAAAAAAACTTTTTCGTTAGTGCCATAGAGGAAAAAAGATTTGCAAGATACATGCAACAAAATGCAATATGGCCTTCTTAGCAGAAACCAAAATCTAATCTTAAAAAAAATATTAAACACACTCTAAAAATCTCAACCGTATACACTATTTAAATACATATGTAACGTACATGTAACGTAGAATATAATAATCATCAATAGCACATAAGTGATAGTAACAATTTAGGCTTAGCATACATTTTTATGTTATTTGGCAGATTATTCAGGCATCAAATTATAATTTTTAAATTGTTTGCGTCCAACGATAAAAATGAGAAGAAAAATTCTATCCGTGAGATGAATAGCCCTTACTTGGAATGTATCGCAAAGCGAAAATCTTTATTGTTGTTCGGACGCAAAAAAATAATTTACTGGCCTCTAAATTAAATGACACGTCTACGAAAAGCTCAAATAATATGTTTCATTAGAATGCTGTGTTAAAAACTATGACAAGCTTTCAATGTACAGTAGAGCGTCGATTATCCGAACGCGAACGCTGATTTATCGGAACATTCGATTAACCGAACCGGAAATTCAGCTTTTTTCTTATAAATGCATCGAATCAAATGAAAAAATCAAGTGTATGAAGCAACCTCTCATCTCATCAGCAGCACTCAATTGCTTAGAATTTCTCATTTTTGTTCAATGCTAATCGTTTGGAACATTTCCAGGTTGTCGCTTATACTAACTTTTAGGTAATCCTTAAATTTTTCTATGGCATCTCGATTAACCGAACTTTCGGTTATCCGAACCACCTCTTGTCGACATTACTTCGGATAATCAACGCTCTACGTATATGTATTTTTGTACAATCTATGCACAACACTAAATATGTGTACATGAATATTCTAAGTTTTCTGTGTTACTATCGGCAAATCTATTGTAAGAATTGTCCATTTAAAACGGAAAAGAATCTCTCTGTCCTTATCAATGCTGAATACGTATTATCGCAAAAAGCCCCATTTTAATGAAACTTGTGAATTTAAAATGCACTCGGCAAAGAAAAAAACAAGTAAATTGATAGAAGTATGTGTTTTTTAAGACTAAAGTGACGTGAAAATATATTACAAGAATTTTGATAAATGTTTAAATATATACACACATGCATATGTATATTTCAATGATATATATTGTATTTCTATCAACATATTTTTAAATGTTTACAAAACATATAGTGAAACATGATTTTGAGCGAGAATAAAAAAAAAATCAAAAAGGAAAATATGTACATTGCAACTCGCCGCCTTTATTGAATTTTCTTTTGTGCAATTTTTCAAAAACACTTTACGGTGTGTTGTGTTTGTTGTCTTTTAATTTGATCAGACAGAATTATCAAGTTCCTTGTAAACACATTAATTTCACGCACAACATTTCTAGTTGTTCTCATACAAATAGTGTTCGTTGTTCTTTTCTATTTTACAAAAATGAGTTATTGAAAGTTTCCAAATATCCTTCCACAGACCATAATGTTTTAGATATAATATTGATAAAAGTGATGTCTAATGTAATGGATAATCATGAAAATGATATATATACAAAAAAAAAAAAAAACTAAAAATGAAAGAAAAATGTAGAGAGACAGAGCAGATTGTAACTGACAGAAATGTATAAAATGAGATTTATAGTAATATATTGTAACGTATAAAGTGTCTAAAAGATGTAAATGTCTAAAATAACATGACGAGAATAATAAACAAACATGATAGTCAAATGACTGTGGATAAATGAAGTAGTTTTTCCTTTATTCGGCTGACTGCGGTCCGAATTGTTCACCATCACAGCATTATAGGAAATTATGTGGCGAAAGCTTGGTTTTGTGTCCTTATTCATTTCAAACCAAAAAACATCAGATATTGGCCCATTCTCTCGTAGATCTTATAGAATGGTTAGTGTTATCGCCCAGGTAAGAAACACACAATATTCAAAAAGCTTCTCCATTATATTGAATTGATTTTTTGTTAATTTTGCATAGTTATGTTATCTTTTGCTTATTTACGCTGTTGGATGAAAGTGCGCAATGATTTTTTCAATCTAAGATGATGGCTTAAACAAGCAAAATGTGGCGTAGCTATGCAAAATAAACAAAAATTCCATTCAAAACAATGGAAAAGCAGGTCAGAGTCCCAATCTCCCGCAGAAGGAGCAGAGAGAAAACGACCGAACACCGGGAACAGAGAAACTCCATCGACGAAACCCGGACCATCAGGAGTAGCATCAGGGAGTACTTTTAAGGAAGCCCTCTGCTCCCTCAAAATGGCTGTGGTCCTGGACAGTTACCCAGCTGAAAAACTAACCACTGAGCAGGCAAAGGACATTCAGCGGGCTATCGTGACAGAGGTCTTTAAGTGTGAGCCATCCAAGGCCCCACTCTTCACCAATAGCTACCCGGACAAGGGCGTCCTTTATGTAACCTGCGCTAATCAGGAAGCCAAGCACTGGTTGAAGGTCACAATACCTTTCATCAACCCATGGGAGGGAGCAATCCTTCGCGTGGGCGATGCGAGGGAAGTGGTCAAAACCAGCAAAATAATGTTTCGGATTCCGAATACGGACGTAGTTGGTACGGAGGATCCGAAGCAGATCCTGACGCTCCTCAAGACCCAAAACCAGGGGCTGCACACCGAGGAATGGAATGTCGTCGCATCCACGAAGGATAAAACCGGACTGAATCTGGTCGCCTGGATCGACGAAACTAGCCGGAAGGCGCTGGAGGCCAGAGACCACACAGGTTACTTTGGCCTAAACCAGATAACCTTCAAGGCGATAT
The DNA here is from genome assembly GCA_949715475.1 of Microchrysa polita. Lineage (NCBI taxonomy): Eukaryota > Metazoa > Arthropoda > Insecta > Diptera > Stratiomyidae > Microchrysa > Microchrysa polita. The sequence continues at coordinate 51,773,356 of OX454419.1, forward strand.
CCAAGCGGCCTCATGATGCTGAAGGTGGTCCAAATCAACCTTCAGCACAATAAAGCTGCAACCGCAGCACTAAGCCGCCTCATCGCAGCCGAGGGTCTGGATATAATCCTTATCCAAGAACCTTGGCTGTATAAGGGCAAAGTAGCCGGCTTAGGAACCACCGGAGGTAAGTTAATATACGATATAGCTTCTGGCAACGCCAGGACCTGCATCTATACTAAACCTAACATTAACATACTGCCACTATACAACCACATTTCCAGGGACCTAGTAGCGGTGAAAATAAATGGGAGTAGTAATCGGGAGCTCATCCTAGCTGCCGCATACTTCCCATACGATTCACAGACGCCTCCACCACCTCAAGAGCTGGAGGAACTGTTAACTAGCAGCGGAACACATACACCGCAACTCATCATCGGAGCGGACGCAAACGCTCACCACACAGAGTGGGGAAGTTCCGATACGAACAAAAGGGGTGAGTATCTTTATGATTTCATAATCAAAGAAAACCTTGAAATTCTAAATAAGGGTACTGAGCCCACATTTGTAACAACACGTCGAAGAGAGGTCATTGACATTACTTTAGCCACCTTCAACGTATGCTCTAACGTCCGCCATTGGCGGGTTTTACCCGAACCATCGCTATCGGACCACAGATACATTAGTATGGAAATCGATAAAGTTGATAAGCCAACTGAACTGTATCGAAATCCGAGAAAAACAAACTGGGACCTCTACAGAGAGTGCCTGACCATCAATCTGAATGAAATTCCCAAACACATTAAAACTACACTTTGTGTGGAGGCGGATCAACTGCAAGCCGCAATAAAAACCTCCTTCGAAGAGAGTTGCAGGTTAACGAGACGAAACACGAATGCGAAATGCAAATGGTGGAACTCGAACCTGAACATTCTGCGTAAGAAGACACGTAAGCTTTTCAACGTAGCCAAAAGAACTGGGGATTGGGACACATACCGCTGCACCCTAACCCAGTATAGCAAAGAAATTAGGAAAGCCAAGAGGGAATCCTGGAGGAACTTCTGCGAAGAAATAGAAAACTTGCATGAAGGAGCGAGACTCCAGAAGATTCTAGCCAAGGATCCAACAAACCCCATCGGAACACTTAAAAACTCCGATGGAAACCAAACAAAAACAGGTAAGGAGACCCTGGAAGTCCTCCTAGGGTCTCACTTTCCTGGATCAACGATAACATCGGAGCGCACAGACCAGTTGGATGACAACTCCCTTTTTCTCAGGGCTAACAAAGACGATTGGCGGATTGCGAACCAAATAGTAACTTATAATAGGGTGGAATGGGCGATCCACTCTTTCGAACCCTACAAATCACCAGGACCAGACGGTGTCTACCCAGCCCTGCTTCAGCAGGGTTTTACGACCCTGGCTCCGCTTTTACTAAGACTATTCAGAGCCAGCATAGCCTTAGGATACATCCCAATCACTTGGAAGCAGGTAAACGTAGCATTTCTGGCAAAGCCGGGGCGTGACCAAACCCTAGCGAAATCGTATAGACCAATAAGTCTAACCTCCTTCCTACTTAAGTCATTGGAAAAGCTCGTCGATAAACATATCAGGGAAAGGTGCCTGTCGCTTTTCCCGTTGCACCCAAACCAACATGCTTATCAGACAGGGAAATCATGTGAATCAGTACTACACCATCTAGTTGGGAAGATTGAGACCACATTAGAAATCAAAGAAATAGGGCTCGCGGCCTTCCTAGATATAGAGGGGGCCTTCGACAACACTTCCTTTGAATCTCTTGTACACGGCGCCTCGAGTCATGGAGTTCAAAACACCCTATGTCGGTGGATAAAATCAATGCTTCAAGGACGACAAGTACATGCAAAATTATTCGGTGAAACGATGTATACAGCTGTCCTCAAAGGTTGCCCACAGGGGGGTATACTTTCACCCCTCCTGTGGAACTTTGTAGTGGACAGCCTACTGGTCCAGCTAAATAATACTGGCTTCTATACCCTAGGATATGCCGATGACATCAGCATCCTTATAAGGGGAAAATATCCAGGAGTTATTTCTGAACTCATGCAACAAGCTCTAACCCAAGTGGAGGATTGGTGTAGGAGGGTAGGCCTATCGGTCAATCCCGCCAAAACAACATTAATAACCTTCAGTCGCAAATACAACTTGGAAGGGCTCAACGCTCCAACATTATTCAACCAACAACTGCAGTTTACCACGGAGGTAAAATATCTGGGAGTCACCCTTGATAACAAACTCACGTGGAACAAGCAGCTGCAAAACACAATATCAAAAGGCAAACAGACCCTATATGCTACTAAAAGAGCAATAGGAAAAACGTGGGGGTTAAAACCACGAATGATACACTGGATATACGAAGCTGTGGTCAAACCCCGTCTGACCTATGGCTCCATAGTCTGGTGGACTAAAATCAAGCAAAAAACAGCAGCAGCGAAGTTGGGATCAGTACAGAGACTGGCCTGCGTAAGCATAACCGGCGCCATGCGCAGTGCACCAACTTTAACTCTAGAGAAACTACTAGACCTGCCACCACTGGACCTCAAAATCACAGAAGAGGCTAGACTCGCAGCGCACAGACTCCAATCATCGAACATGTGGACACCACAAAGGGTAGGACACTGTACGATCACAGAAATCATTGCAAACCCAATCCTAGATATGGGCAGCGACTATACCCCGGCCATGTACACCTTCGACTCCAACATCCAAACCTCAACGGTTAGGGAAGACTGGAGTAAATGGAACGACAACCATCTATCAAATCACATTGTGTGGTACACTGATGGGTCGAAGACAGAAGAAAGAACAGGGGCAGGAGTCTATACTAAAACCAACAACTATAGTATCTCCAAACCCCTAGGTCAATATACAACTGTCTTCCAGGCAGAACTTATAGCCATAAACCTCGCAGCAGGGGAGAGTACTCGAAAGGGATATACCAATAAGACCATATATATTCTCTCCGACAGTCAAGCTGCTATAAAAGCAATTGCAAATCCCAAAACAACCTCTAAATTGGTTTGGGAATGCCAACAAAATCTCAAAAACCTAGCAATCCGAAACAAAGTAACTCTGAAATGGGTGAAAGGACATAAGGGGATCGAAGGAAATGAGAAAGCGGATGCCCTCGCAAGAGAGGGTTCCGAACTACCCTTAACTGGTCCTGAACCTGCAATCGGGATCAGTAAATCTACTGCCAGAACCGTTGCCAGACGTTGGACCGAGGATAAATTCCAAGACCGATGGAGACTCGCTGAAGGGCTCAGGCATAGCAAGCGCATACCAGATGCACCGAAGCCCTCAGTCTTAGTAAAACGAACCTCAGGGCAGTCACAGGCCTTATAACCGGTCATTGTACCCTACGGAAACATCTGCATACAATAGGGATCTACACACAAGACCCACTATGTCGCCTCTGTAACGAAGATGAGGAATCAGCCTCGCACGTTATTTTCGAATGTCCCGCTCTTATGAGCTGGAGACAAAACTTCTTTGGGGCTCAAACCACCAGTATGGGTGCACCCAAAGTAAACCTGGTTAGCTTTCTTCTAAGCCTTTTACGTAGGACAGAACTCATAACCTGAAATTTTCTCGCTTAAATGGGTAATACAATAAGCCAGCAGGCTGCAGTATCGGGCGCAACCAGCCCAACCTATCTCAGCGCCGTATCCATCCATCCATGGAAAAGCTTTCTAAATATGGTGTGTGTCTTCTCTACGCGATAAGACTAATCAGCCGACAGGTACTGAATAAGAGAGCTTTTGTAGTGGCCAGCAGACAAGCATTCTGCATTTCAGATTGTAAGAACGATGGTTCTTGTCTTGCAAGTTTACCCGTCCGGTTTCGTCTTACAATTTGAATTCAGCCATTATCTTGTTGCCAGTTTGATTGCACTAAGAAATCAGCAATTGGTAAAGGAAAGCACAATCTAAAAATCATATCGTTCACCTATAAAAACACAAGCAATGCTTATCTGAAAACCAAAAGGAGACACGGCGTTTAACAGAGGGGGCTTTGCAAGGCTTCTTGGTTCACACAAAATAATGATCCTTTGCGCTTTCCTTTAATTATGACGCTTCTATCGCTTTATAAAACAGAACGTAAGTCGCATACGCTATTCCAATTACGAGAGCGTAATCCCACCGAACATTTTCAAAAATTGAAGGTGCCCAGGTACCGTAATCGCCAGTGTTGCCAACTGAAAATTTAGTAAACGGCTAAATTTAGCCGGAAAACCGCTTATATTTTTTTTCGAAAACGGCTAAAAATCCGGCTAAATAAATTGCAGTTAGAAAAACGGCCAAAAACCGGCTAATTCATTCAAAACAATGACATTGCGTAAAAATATAATAAAAAACTTTTATAATTTTATTTCTTCATTGGATTACTGCCCGTAAACTTTGCCTTATGCTTCAGGCAGATTTCTTACACTATTCGGCATATGTATTTTGACATATCATACTCTCGAGCCCCGACACTGGTTTTGTTTAACTAGAGCAAATAACGGTAAATTTATTTTATCGAAGTTAAAGTACATGTCGACAGCAATAAATATGCTCAATATTTTTCCTCTCTTCTTTCGGACTCTCATGCTATAGAAAAGAGAAAGTATGGGGGCGTAATTCTGGTGCGGTATAAGTATTTTGACAATATTTAACTCTTTGATTGAACCCATTTTTCGCAAGGATTGATGCACAAAACATATTCTTATAAATTTTTGAGTTCCCCATATTAATTTTCAAATAAAAAAAATCACCAGATTGGTTTGAGCATCGATTGATGCAAGCCTTAGTCCTGGTTTACACATTGAATACGCTACTATTGAATTTTATTTTATACGGTAAACTGTTTATTACCAAACAAAAAAATCTGGGCGTTGTCTGAAAGAAAGCGAATGTCAACCCCGAGTGATGAGTGAGCCACTGTAAGCAATATATCCCTGCATCATGAGAGAGCCTCCACTGTGGTATTTATTCTGATAACCAGGTATCCGTTTTTCCACCATTTTCTTTAAATATTTTTTTTTTTGTAGAAATGTAATAAAATAACGAATATTAGCCGAAAAAACTTTTTCCGAAAGTTGCAGTAGCTTGAACTTATTCCTTAAAGTAGGTACTAACATCGTCAGTTCATGTCAAATCCATGCAAATACTGTCAAAATTTTGATGATCGTGAAATCGAATTCGCTTGGTGGTACTCACTTCACATGAAAGTCTCCACACCGGTTTTTGACATTTCGCCAGCGAAAATAATGCAGTTGCACTTTATTTCACAATGAAAAGATGTCATCGACAATCAATCAGAACGCGAGTGAACATTTATATTACATTGAGTGAATAAAAAGCAAGTCTCCACGGCACCGTTTTCACGGGAGACATATATGCACGTTTTTCGCTCGGTTAACTCAGTACATACCTTTAGTAACAGAGGTTTGCTTTTGGTATGGTTTTTAAATCTTTCTTTGGTTTCACTTTATCTGCGTATAAATACAATTTGCCTTTTTTAGTTCTAGGCCGAAGGTGGTCGTTATTATCTCTGCCTCAGATGGCACATTCTTCATATTCATAATATCCTTTGGTTCAATTTGGACATTTTCCATAAATATTTGGAAGATTTTTCGGTAATGATTCGATATACACATCCCATTTCTGTGATGCATGGAATAGTTTTCTATTTATTTTCTCTTATTCAATTCTGGTCTTTAATAATGAACAGTCTACCTTATGAAATTAAATTCAATTGCAGCGTCTCCAACCTTTAAACCAGGGTTGAAGTTTGCCTCTACGGAGGCTTAAACCAAACTTCGAATTTCTGATTTTTCTCCAATATTTGAAGCCACTGGACACATTTTCTGCTTGGAATTCAAAATATAAACACGAATCATTAATAAAATTAGGGTTTATCCATTAGGGAAATTGGTGTACAATCAAAGATATAAATATTGTCAAAATACTTATGTCGCACCAGAATTTCGCAGCAATCTGTTCTCTTTTTTATAGCAAGAGAGTGCGAAAACGGACAGGAAAACTATTGAGCATATTTATTGCTGTTTATATGTACTTTGCTTTCTTTATAAGAAATTTACCGTTATTCGCTCTAGTTAAACAAAATCAGTATCTGGGCTCGAGAGTACCAGATGTCAAAATACATATGCCGGCTAGTGTATATGCTCCAATAGCTGGCATTGCAGTCAAAATTTACTTTCTTAGCTAGCTCAACTAATCGACATTTTTGTCGGTCAAGTTTATAACCACATCATATTCATAATTGTGGAACATAAAATTCGTAACAAAAAACAAAGGAACAGTGGCGTAACACATCCCGATTTTCTTGTGTTCGAAATGGGGGCTCCTTCACTTTCGATTATTTTCACCAGGAAAAATTGACAGAACATAACCCGCATTTGAAGCAGTCCCCAATATATGCAAAAGCAAACAACATCATTTCCTAAAAGTTTTATATTTTTTATTTTTCGACATCTCTCTTGACTACCGTAACTCCTAGTGGAGCATGGTGCGTTGATGACAACCGTATGTAGTCATCAACGTTACAAAGACAACTGAATTCGGAGTGTGATACGGTTGTCAGCCATACCACTTCCTAGTCGCATTGTTAGTTATTCTACGATAAGAATATTTCTTATCATCTTCTTCTGAATACTAAACTTGCGACGAGTCGTGCCGAGTTTGGAAACTCGTTTCTCTATGAGTGTCTATTTCACAAAGTGGCGACCGAACGCTCACGGCCACAGAGCACGACATAAAACTGAAATTTGAATAATTATATGGGATAGCCTGTATAGGATCATCATCATATTTATCACAAAATCCAAGAGAAAAAATTGAATGTTTTGCTCCTATAATAGATTCTGTAGCTGACTTGCTTATTTTTCTTGCAGATTAGTAAAAATGAACTTATTTTAAAAGAACAGTTACTCACGGATCTATCAAAGAAAATTTCTTTATGATTTCGGATTTGGCTTGGGGGCCCGTGTTCCACTGAACACATGGAACAGCATACGTTACACCACTGCAAAGGAACGTCAAATGCGTAACTATGGACAACATCATTTACGTATATCCCAACATTATCGAACTTGAGTAATTTTATATTTTGATTAAAATTTAACCAGTTCAGTGTTTAGATGTTAATGTTCCTCAGTTGCGAATTTGAGCTCCCCAAATAGCGAATTTCATTTTCATAGTTACGAAATTGTTCCATTGTTACGAATTTGTTGATGTTCCACAATTACGAATTTTATGTTCTAAAGATACGAAATTGTTGTTCCAAAATAATGAACTTGGCCGAGAAATAGTATACAGATTTTCGATAAATTTGTTGCTACAAACCCAAAAACAAAATGTCATGCATCTACGAAAAGAATTTTGTCTTCCATTTTGCAAATTATTCAGCATATTGGTGGTTAGTTAGTTACATGCTTAGAGTAGGTACTAACATTGTCAGTTTACGTGAAATCCAAGCAAATATGTAACAATTTTGATGATCGTGATATCCATTTCGCTTTGTGGTTCTCAATTCGCACGAGTCTCCTCACCGGTTTTTGTAGAAATAATTTCATTTCAATTTTTTTCTTTTTCAAAGTAAAATAGATTTTGAAATTTCATAAAATTTGAAATTTCATAAATTTCATATAGTTTTCGGCTAAATTTGGCCGGAAAACGGCTAAATTGGCAACACTGATCACATCATAATTTACAAGGGAATGCTTCAAAGCGCCATTCTCGACCAAAGGGGCAAAATGACAAGCCAGGGCTCGCCCAAATTGATCCAGTCCATGTTACGTCGAAGCATGGAGGACCTCCTCCAAAAATTTTACCCCACATTCTTCGAAATTCTGTGAAAAAAAACCGAGTACCGGAGACTTTTTTTAATTCGGTTTTTGTGAAGTTTTTTAGTTTTTGTTCTAGAAAATTTTGTTTATAACCGAGCTTCAGTAAAATAATGAGTAGAAATATTAGTTAACAATCTAAATAAGTCTGGCTGGTGTAGCGGTTAGTGCGCGCACCTTCGGTGCACAGGGTCATGATTTCGAATCTCATCGTGGATCATGGTGTTTTTCGAACTCACGAGCTTGTGACGGACTATGATCTCACTCAGATGTTAAACGAGTAGCCATATAGGGGGATAAATAACCCTGCTGAGCGTGATGCTGATCTCATTACCTCAACAAAAAGCAGATAAGATCTTGGAAATAGGATGTCACTAACACATCCTGCGGCCTTAGTCCAATGCTGGACTGTCGCGCCTGTTATTTATTTTTTTATTTTTTAATCTAAATAAACATTTTAGATAACAAATTTCTATCTAGGGTTTTCATTTCCTAGTGGTTCCGTAATATGCAGTTTTCCTTACATTGTTTCTGGCAAGTGTATTTAAACACTGCTACGAAGACCCAAAATTCATAGAAAATATGTATATGTAATGTATATGAGTAATTTAGTAGGAATAGTCTAACAACTTACAGTCGAAGGAGCATTCCTCCACTCGATATCGGAATTCACATCGCCTACTAACACTATCCATTCACATGTACACACATGTGTCAATAACAACATACTCTCAACGAGTATTGAAGTGAAGAAGAAAATTAAACTTTAACACGCTACAAAACGGTTTTTCTCTTTTATCGAATTACATACAATAAAATGATAGTGACTTCTGTTAAATCGATTCATTTTCGTCGCTATCGTTTAATAATGATTTCCAAAGAAAAGTGTATTTTTCTCACCTCGTCACTTTGCATGAACACTCCATTTGTCATTCACATTAGTCTCATATGGATTTTCATTACAACCGAAGGATGCAGATGTGTTTTACGCAGGTATATTGCATTTACAAATTAAAAAAGAGAAATGCATATTTGTGCATATTTATAATTAAACGTATTTTTAAATAAACAAAATGACTAGAAGCCTAAGTGATTAGTGACAACTTTGAAATAATAGTGACATTGAAGATTGGAGGTTCAGTCAGAAAGGCGAATAATACTAAAAAAAGAGTGTAACGGATTAAAGCCCAAAACACATTTCGGGTGCAGAAAAATACGGATTTATAATGGATCAAAAAAATTTGAAAATTGTAAGTAAATTTGATTCTTTCTTCTTCTCATTTGTCGATCGATATATCCATACATTTGTATATTATAAGAGTGGGTAATTGCTTAGTTCAACCAGTAAACATATTGATTTTTATTATTATTAATTAAGGCTTGAAAATTGAGCTGACTCAGATTTCATTTTTTTAACGCATTTTTTAGTGTCCACTGTACTTTTTTATGCTTTTTCGGCTCCAATTTTTAAAAACATGTTTGCGTAGCATTCATACATTGTTCAGCATTCAGTTCCATACATGAGTGCGAAAAGTACGACCGTTTTGAACAACTTGAACTTAACTTTCCTTATACTCTACGGCCGGATTTCTGATAGCTCCCTGTCGGCTGATTAGTTTTATCGACACACACCATATTTAGAAAGCTTTTCCATTGTATTGAATAGCATTTTTGTTTATTTTGCATAGGTACGCCATATTTTGCTTGTTTAAGCCATCATCTTAGATTGAGAAAATCATTGCGCACTTTCATCCAACAGCGTAAATAAGCAAAAGATAACATAACTATGCAAAATTAACAAAAAATCAATTCAATATAATGGAGAAGCTTTTTGAATATTGTGTGTGTCTTCTCTGGGCGATAAGACTAACCATTCTATAAGATCTACGAGAGAATGGGCCTACATCTTTCTTGTCGCAGGAAGCCCAAGAGTTTTCCTTTTCTCGCCACTTCATCCATCCAACACTAATGCGATGCTTGCTTCATGTCGTCTATAAAATGTTCAGTTAGGGGCGAATAATATAATAAATAAATAACAGGCGGGACAGTCCAATATTGGACTAAGGCCGCACATGTGTTAGTGACATCCAATTTTCAAGTTCTTAACTGCCTTTTTGTTGAGGTGTTGAGATCAACAGCACGCTCAGCAGTGTTATTTATCCCCATAAATGGGTACTCGTTTAACATCTGAGTGAGATCATAGTCCGTCACATGGGTCGTGTGTTGGAAAAACACCATAAACTAAATTGGTTCACCGTGAGAATCGAACCCACGACCCTGTGCACCGAAGTTGTGCCCACTAACCACAACACCAACCAGACTACAGGCTCATGATAATTGTGTAATGAAAACGTTTTGTTGGTCCGGTTGTGAAGGTTTACCTCGTACTGCTCCAACCAAATGGAGTCACCAATTGCAATTCATCATTTATGTTCGATTAAAAGGTAGTCAGTTTATAGAGGATTTTTTTTTTGTATGAAGAGCCAACAAAAAATGTGCAAGAAAATATTTGAGGGAATCAACCGATTTTCTTTTACGACTTTCAACTACGAAATGGAAAAAAGGAGAGGGTACCAAAGGTATAAAACATCCTTGTAGTGTTTAACGCCGTACATACACGGATTTGAATGCATGGATTTCAATGGATTTTCGTTCTATCAAAATCTAAATCCGCCTGTGGGTGGGCTCATTTGACAAAAGGAAAATTCACGGATTCGTCGTGGGTGTGTGCCTTAGGTCGCACACACACGGAGACTTAACTTAAAATCATTATTTATGAAAGGCTAAATTTTTTTTGGGGAATATTGAACTATACGAGGAAATGAAGCATGTGCAAAAAAATGGTTTAGATAGAAATTTAAAATGGACTACAAAATACTTTTCAATTTTTTCTACGAAATATTAAACTATGTGTTTCGTTACATATTTTATGATAATATGAATTCTTGTTCTTGGAGAATAGGCTATTCACCAGTTTCGATAATCTGTGCAAGCTGCAATATCCTTACCAGAATTTTCGTGATATCTGTGTGGAAAAATTTAGAATTTAAGCGCGAAGGTTTCAGTCTATTTTTCGCAAAACAAAATTTTTCAAAATACACAGTGGCGGATTTGCACATTTGTCGCTAGTAAGCTGTTAACATTTTTCCGCCTCTACCAGGCTCTACGAGAATATTGCTGATTGAACTTCATTTATTCTCAACTTTCCCCTTTGCACTTTAATAGATGGGTCCTGAGCATTTTTCAAACTTTAGATGATAGATAAATATATAGTATTTCTCAATTGAATAAATCCTTATCCCAAATGAAAAACTCCTTATCCCAAAAGAAAAAATCCTTATCCCAAATGAAAAATCCTTGTGTGTGAATTAAAATCAAATTAATTTAGGGGTGTTTTAAGTTGTTTCTTGCATTGAATTATGAGGTGGCCGTGGTTGGACATTTGTGTAATTTTCGACTCGTACGTTAAGTTCCTTGGTTGTGGCTGGCTTTTGATATTCATCACATACGCATACCGATCGTCATAAAATTTGCTAGGAATGTAGAATGGTAAGTCTTTGGCACGAAATACTTAGAAGTTGGTAGGACAAGGATAACAGGGTGTCACGGAGATTAGAAAATTTGTTCACTAAATAACTCGCGAACGGCCCAACCGATCGTCATGAAATTTGGTAGGAATGTGTAGAATGGTAGCAGTCTTTGGCACGAAATACTTAGAAGTTGGTAGGGCAAAGATAACAGGGTGCCCCGAAGATTTGAAGTCGAAGACGTTTTTAGTTTTTGTCGGACATGAACGCATGGGCATGGGCAAATCAAAGAACTTGAGTACATTTCATTTCAGTTGATTCTTTGCAGTTTAACCCATTTCTTCCTAGCGTCGCGTGTACGAAGTTAGACCTCTGTAAACACCACCAAATTTAAATTAAAAAGGAAAAGGAATCATATAATTTTTAATGAACATTTCTGGGCTCTGTTTCTGCATATTTGTTATAGCGAATCAGCCGTTGGGTCCTTGAGGATATAAGAGAAAGTAATAACACGGTTTTTAGGACATAACATAAGGACATAATTTAAAAAATATTCAAATATCTTAAAATCAATATCTAAATGCACTTTCTATACGAAAAACAATTGCTTATTATTTAATTTAACTTGGTTTTGGAAAAAGGTTGGTCCTTGCTGCGGGAGAATGTGCTAAACATAGGCGATGCGTTTACGCAACGTTGGGAGTTTCCCGGTACAGTAACACTGGGGCAAACGCATAAAGAGCAAAATATTTTCTTGCTATGTAACGCAGGTTTCGCATCAGCGATATCTTAAAATGAGTTCTAAATACCTCAATATCTACTAGACACATGTGACTTATGGTATTCATATCCAGTACTCTTTTGTGAGTCACATGTGTCTCATTGAAGAAAGGAAAACGATAAAAGAAGTTGCGGGACAATGACAGCTAGATACTTGTCAGTTAGTCTGAAGCAATTTTCCAAATGCAAATTTCATGATGGTGTCGAGATATCGAAATATGTTTTAAGGATTTTCACATTGAGTAAAGATCTTTGTAGTGAATGTATATGTACGCTGAAAAGTCTATGGAATTATTGGTACAGTCTTCACTCCACAGTATGGTCTGAAGTCAACAAGTATGGATCAGAAACCTTTTCCATTTAATGGCAGTTTTGTTAGAACAGACCTACTAAGTAATTGTTTGCTAAGCTTTTCTGTAGTAAATTTTTCTCTGGCACTGGACGCAAGAACAAGTTACTAGTTACTTTTGTCACAAGGAATTGTGAAACAATCCGGAATCGCTAAAAGGTTGTGAGACAGACTTCCCGGCGATAATTGTGGCTAGCAGTCTACATTTTGAGCAGTTCCCGTCTATGTATTTTAGCTGTTGACTTAAGCACCTAAATTGTAATATGCCTGTTCAAATCTGAAATAGCAAATATCGAAAACAAGGGAAAACCCGGACAAAGTTACTATGAATTACCACCAGACGCTAACGGCAAAGTACGGTCGACCTCCATTATAATACAAATGGTCAGTTACTCGAACATCTAATAGTTAGTTTTTGCGTATATATACAAGATTCACACAATTTTCAGAAAGCTTTACATTATATTGAAATTAATTTTTAAACTGAAAAGAAGCAACTGAAATGAAATGTACTCGAGTTCTTTGATTTGGCTTCTCATGCTTCTCATGTCCAATAAAAACTAAAAACGTCAACTTCAACTTCAAACCTTCGGGGCACCCTGTTATCTTAGCCCTACCAACTTCTAAGTATTTCGTGCCAAAGACTGTTACCATTCTACATTCCTACCAAATTTGATGACGACTGACGACGATGACGACATTTTATTTTAATTCACACACAAGGATTTTTCATTTGGGATAAGGATTTATTCAATTGGGAAATGCTATAAAAAAACGGCGATGTAAAATTGTTTGGTTGGAAAGTCGGTTTGAAGGGTATGTACGGTGCTTAAGATAGAGGTGGGACTTATTTAAAATGGTCATAAAGTATCAATAATGTTATATTTCGAGTGGGAAGCTTGTAACTCAACTTTTGGGGATCTTGTTTGTTTCCTAGCACTCTTCGAAACATTTCAAACTTTATTTCACCCCATCTCTTCCCTGATGAATTCCTTAATTTGTTTCAATTGAATTGAGAAGATAAACTTTAAAGAAAGTGGTTTCAGCCCGGACTGCGACCCAGTCTTACGCACTCCTTGATCATCAAAAGTCCATGATCTTTTTCTTTTCGTAGCTGAGTAAGGAATGAAGTCGATCCAAATCGAGTAGGTGGAGCTCATATAATAAATGAGCTTGTGCGAAGAATCGAGCATAAAGATGTTTTCTGGGCGAAGGCTGCCAGCAAATGAAATCGTGTTACCACTTCAAGTAAGTATTGGGTCATATTGAAGTGAATTTTTCTCCCCGGTTGATGACCATACAAGAAGCATATGTATCCACCATTTCGTACCAGACTGAAGCTATGTTGGCGCCCAAACATGAAGTATTGGATAGGGTAAATGTGAAATATTGAAAAAGTATCGCAAAACATAAGTTAAAGCAAATTCGTGAATGAGGTGATCGCGAATGTCGGGGATTCACTGTACATACTTGAAATTTCATTGAAATTTCAAATACTTTTCTATCAACGTCACTTCTGTGATACACTTTTTATATCTTTAGGAAATTTCATTTTTAATTTTTAATTGAATATTTTAAAAACCAATTTCACAACGTTACTTTTATCTAATGAATCTGCAAATTTGCTTTAGTGTGATTACTTTCCAACGCATGATTCAACAATTTTGGGAGAACAATCTTTAAAATTAAATTAGCTTACTGCAAACTTTAAAGACTGGGTTAAAGATTTTCAAATTTCTGGTCGTACAATAAAAAATTGAAATCTTCAAAACAGCCGTTGCTGAAGGATCAAAATACTACAAAAATGTATCTCTTAGCTCCCCTGATTTTTTAAATAAAAACTTTTGCAAAGTTTCTAAAAGTTGCCCAGGTTGCCCATATGAGAAATTCGACCCTGCTGAGTCATGTGTTTCTTACACATCGAAAATAATTTTGAATTTTCATTGTGATTTAAGTTGTGATAGATTTTATGTTTTGAAAAAATCGTGTTTGGATTTCCAGGAATTTATATTTTGAGTTTGGTGGTTTGGTCAACATATTTATGTTCATCATTTCGTTAACATTTTGGAAGCCTAATTATTGGTAGACGAATATTTTCTAGTGAAAAAGTTATATCCATCGCTGTTTTATCAAAACATAACGATCCGCTATCGCTGCAATTTACATGGAAAATTGATTGGTTCTTTCTCAGAGCTCCCACTGTATATTTCATCTGAGAAAATAAGCTTCTCTGGAGCCATTGAAACGACATTATCAAAATTTAGGTCCGCATTTTTTGTGTGTGCCTAAGTTTCTATATTTCTCATGTATCACCGGGCATTCAGAAATTCTGCTCTAATTACGGTGGGCCAATTATTTCAAAACTCAGGTTCTCCCTTGTCCTCACTAGAAAAACGTTGTGAGATAACGCAAAACACCACTGTATAGCGAAAGAGAAATATTAAGGTCCATTTAGATTAGTCGTCAAATGGCGTCACGTGCAGCCAAATGGCTGTTGTCATTCCATCCAAACTAGTCGCCATTTGGCTGTGCGTCCTGTTTTGATATTCAATATGGCAACTCAACCAACCGCTTGTCAAATTCAAAGTGACAATTTAGCAACTTTTGTTGGTTCTTTTGTGTGAAATTGAATAATTCTTGAATGGCCGTGTAATAATTCAAACGCGCAGAGTCCGATTTTGATAATTAAATTTAAAAAATCACCAAAATGAAATTTTGGTTATGTCATTTTCTGTCTCCATTTGGCTGCTAAAGTGTGGATGCTAAGTAGCAGGCTAATGGCTGTACGCGATGCCAGTTTTTGGACGCGCAGCCATTTGGCGACTAATCCAGATGGACCTTGACTGGAGGCACCAACTTGCGGAAATTTCCACTAATGTGATGGATAGCTATAGTCCCCTCCAGGACAGGATCCTTGTTGCGCCACTGGTTTATGCCTCACACACAGCTTGTGTTATTCGATTTCAACATCTACCCATGAGGTGTTCCGCGACGAAAAGGGACGGTGCTATTATACTGAGACATCACCACGATTGCAAAAAGATTCGGAGTCTCTGCCCTAGACCATCAGTCGCGAACTATGGTGGGTCGCAGCGGAATTTCTAGAACCGCACATATATGGCAAATCCATGGATTTAATTGGGTTAAAGTGGATTTTCATTTTGTCGCATGAGCCCATCTACGAGCGGATGTTAATCCAATTGAATCCATTCGTAAATGCGTGATTTTTATTCTTCTTTTCGAAAAAAAAAACAAAACTTAAATTTGACTTCAAATTTTCCACGTCTAATTCCGAGGATATGTTCCTTTGCCTTCTCAGCCCCTGCTACTCCTATCTAGCTTTAATATAGCCGTCACCAACTGGCAAAGAATATCCATAAAACTTAAAATCAAAAGGCGAGAATCACTCAGAGAAAGTTGGAATACCTCATTTTCAAGATTAACATCAAATTAGCCCCACACGACGCCCTATGACTTTGCTTAGTAGAATAAGAAAACGACGCACAGTTTGGGTTTTTTGCAAATCTAAAAAAAGATTAAAACATAAACATCGGTCCTTCCAAATTCTTAGACCCGTGTTGGCACTAAATTGTAGAGAATGCGGAAACTGATGGATTTTGCATTCTCTTTATTCGTTGCTCGTAGCTAGCTAGTGCTAGTGCCTAATTAAAAGTCCGTTCTAAAATTCATTATTATCTTTGAAATGAGATCCCTGGGCAGGCTGAAAAAAACCGCATCGAGTGCTGGAGAATATATGTATGATACCTTGCAATGATGGAACCAAAAGGCCACACACACACGGCCAATCCATATGGATCGGCTGTGTGTGTGCGGCCTAAAGAGATTTATATGGTAAAATGGCAAAGCTTTAAAAACAATATTTCCGTAAATCTTGGAATTTGAGACATAATAATTACAGCCCAAGTGGCTGATTATTAGACCTATGCTTATCAACCTGTATTGGTGCATGAGTTTCTTTAAAACCATATCACAAACAACTGTTTGTCAGTTTTAGCCACCTTTCTGCTGAAATTAATTTAATCTGTCTATTTTGCTTCCCAATGCTTTCGGCGACCTGGATAAACAATTTTTTATCATCTGGTCAAAATTTGTCGCAAATCATGTAATTAACAAAAAGTGGTTACTTGAAGATCATGTTATTTTCACGTTTTCGCTTCTTGTCTTAAGTTTTTAATGTTCTTGAAGTACATTTTCGTAAGGTATAAGTTCTCACGGATAGTCCCGAAGCCGCTATAGTGATTCAGACATTCTGCCATATTTTAAAAGTCATATTCTGTAATAAACTTTCGTAATACGATTTAATAAAAGTTTTTGAAATTTTGCTCCTGCGGCCCACCCAAACCTGAAGAGAGTCTTATTTGGCCCGGGCCAGGTTTTGAGTTTGACACCCCTGGACTAAAGGAACATGTCTGTATAGAAAATATACCCATATAGTGCTCAAAACCGGTGGTTTCACTTCGATCGCTGAGCGATGATCCCATGAGTCGTCTCTACGAACACAGACCTTAAAGGTACGTTGTTCTCGACGCGGCCGCACGACAGCGACTCGCTCATTTCATATAAAAACTCGTTTTTCTCTCATTTTAAAAACGAGTTTTTATATGGAATGAGCGAGTCGCTGTCGTGCAGTCGTGTCGAGAAAAATTTACCTTAACAGCGCTTTTACAAACATCATGATATCCGCAAACGGAAAACATAGTGAATCATCCAAAAAAACTTCTTAAGCTTATGCTAGCTGTGTTTGCTCATAGCCTGCTCCTGAGTATCGGGGATAAGTTGCATCTGCGATTTAGTTAAGGTCACCGAATTCGGAAAAAATATTCTAGCGTTCCAGCAGAGTACTAATGAGGAGAGCAGTACGGCCCGTACAAAGAGGTGTTCCTTGTCGGTCAAACATCTGACACCATCATGGGCGTAGCCAGGATTTCGGTCAGGGGGGGGGGCAAGCCCAAAATTTTTTCAACTTCATGATTTTCTTAGGAGTTGAAATTTCCGGTCGCAGAAATATTGTAAGCAAAGAGAGAATAGCCTGGCTTGTGGTTGCATTGGTGCACAGGGTCATGGATTTCAGACTCACCGTGAACGAATTCATTTTATGGTGTTTTTCCAACTCACGACCTACGTAACGGACTATGATGTCGGTCAGATTGTAAACAAGTATCCATTTATGGAGATAAATAACATTGCTGGGCGTGCTGTTGATCTCAACACCTCAACAACACAGCAGTTTACTGGTGGACTGCCATGCATGTTATTTCTTTTTTTTTGCTAATATTAGAATCAAATTTTAAAAATACCGGCGTACAGAGAACTGCGCCCGCAATACGAGGGTTTCTTTTTAGATTTTGGATACATACATAGTTTTGCACTATATTTTATAGGCAAGAAATGAAAATTATGCACAATATTAATGAAATGCTTCTTGTAAATATATTTTTGGATTGGTCTAAAAATAGATTTACTATGTATCATGGCTACACATAATAACTGAATTTATTAGCTGTTTTTTCTTTTGTTTAGCAAAAGTCAACAGTCCTAGTATTTAACGTAGGTATACTGTGATTATAAAGGCAATGACGTATATAAGCTTATGCTAACCCTATTTGCGCAAAGTTCCATATCGGTACTTATAGCGGTTTAGAAAAACGCCCATAACTCTGTTTCCGTTACTCCAAACTGGAAAAAGCAACTGATATGAAATGTACCCATCGAGTTCTTTGACCTGAGCACCCATACGCCCATGTCCGATAAAAACGAAAAAGTCAAATCTCCGGGACACCCTGTTATCTTTGCCCTACCAACTTCTAAGTATTTCGTGCCAAAGACTGTTGCCATTCTACAGATTCCTACCAAATTTCATGACGATCGGTTAAGCCGATCGCGAGTTATTTAGTGAACAAATGTTCAAATGTCCGGGACACCCTGTTATCTTTGCCATACCAACTTTTAAGTATTTGATGCCAAAGACTGTTACCATTCAACACATGCTTACCAAATTCCATGGCGATCGGTTGAGCCGTTCGCGAGTTATTTAGTGAACAGACGGACGGACAAACGGACGGACAAAATCGATTCCATGATGGTTTTTTGAAAAATCTATGAAACCCTAAAAATGGAGATGAGGATGATTTTCTTCTGCATTCTGATTACATTCAAATGGCCTCCAATATCTGCCTTTTAGAGTGTAGTTTGTCTATTTTCAGTGCAATGGCTCACTTGGTTGAGTCGCACTCTATGATGCTAGTAATCTAGAGGTCCGGAGATCGAATCTCGGCGTGGTCCAAAATTTCCGTACATGTGCGGATTGGAAATATATAGTGCTTGCAACATTATATACACTCCGAAATGATATGCAATGTAACGTTGACTCGAAATTGCCTATAAACGGCTGAGTTAACGCACCATGGCCTCACATGGGGCTATACGGTACTGATAAGAAGAAGAAAAACTTGAAAGACACTGAAATATGACACCCGTTCTTTACAAGTACCCTAACAAAGCAAAGCTGTATACCATTTGTCACCCTTTCGGGTGAAAATAAGTTGAATTCCACTAACTTCCGAAGGGACCTAACGGTTGTTACCATGAAATGAAACAGGAAATATGGGATCCACGCAGCCACAGCAGCACACTCGCAAGTTAAATGTGTTTGCTGGTACGCAGCCTCCGTCAGTTACAAGAGGCCACTCGCTGTCATCTATTTGTATGTACCTCCTGACTGCAAACTGTCCCGATCATGGTTTCTCCGGCAGCACTTGGAGTGGTAAAAAAGGCATTTTTTTTTTGAAAATGTTGTATAGTGCAGCCATTTTTTTACTACATCGATAAGGATTTTTTTACCATCTTCATCGACCAGGGGGGCGACAAGAAACGCTTGGGAAATATAGTCGCTAAAGGAGGACTCGGAAGGAATATTGGCGATACGGCAATTTGAAGCAGGATGCGAGAGTATTTTGATGAAGTTGTAAATAAAGAATTTCCTCCAGCAGATATTGCTCCCAATACCACGAATATTGAGGATATCTCAGAGGAAGAGTTGATGGAAATGCATCAGATGAACCGCGGAAGGGCAGTGGGATCGGACAATTTTGGTTGAAAAACCAAAAAATCGGGCTTCCTTGGCGTACAGTTCTTTTCAATGCCAAATAGAAAATATGTTCATATTGCACATCAAATAGCTAATTACGGAACATACATACAAAATTAGCAAAACTATGTTCAATAACTCCTCTGGTTTTATGTGAGCACGATTGAATCGCTGTTCGGCTGGTTTAGTGGGTTTGTTTCGAAGCGGTGGAATTAGCCAATATCTCAGAGGATATTCGCTATCGCCTAAAATAATAGCACCAGGAAATGACCTATATCCTCCTGATACTGAAAACTGCGGAGCTTCTCAGTACACTGGAATCATGCACACTTCCGGATCAGTTATCGTTAACAGACGTAGAAATTCGGATGCTATCTCGGAACACCTTTCTACAGGCCAACGGATAGTATCGCCCAACATTTCCGTAACAATAGCGTCTGTTACTCGGTGCAATGTTCTGCAAACCGTTGATTTATGTTCTCCGTGCATAGTTCCAATGCCCCATGGTACTGGCATCCAGTCCCCAACCAATGAAGAGTGGTTAACAGCTGCTGAATACGGCTCAAAGTCAAGGCATTGTTCCGTGCAGTCGGAAATGCCAACCGTCCCTGAATTCTTGACAACACGTACTCGGTTTTGGTTAGGCGAACATTTTCGAAAGTGCCTAAGTCCAAATTATAGATACATAATACGCGGCGAAATAACACGTTCAACAGAACTTTCTTCAAAAAGTCGTTCGAAACGCAACATTTTTTCACTATATACTTGTTTAACGCGCTAGCACTACTAAACTGTAAGCCAAATTTTTCTTACTAAAAATTTGGCTAAATTATCAAACGCAAACGGTAATTTGATAACTGTCTCTATGAGTATTTTTTACCTTTTCAAAAATCACTGGAGTGCTTTTCATTTGGCGATTTAGTGCAACATAAATTTAGCAGAAAAATTGATAATTCGATAATTCTTGAGTGAAAAGTGGTTGGTGCAATAGGGCCCAGGTTATCACTATCTCACTAATAAGTGAATACTTAGGGACAATACAAACGGGGATACGACCCGAAGCCGAGGCCACCTTGTCAAATTAAGTCGCCTTGCCTTAAGTCTCCAAAGGAAGGAAGTCCTAACTTGTATTTACTTTCTAGTCTATTTATTTGCAACAATATCTTAACAGTATATGTGGTGGCACTTTAAATATCCCGACATAGAAGGTAGTATTTTTTCGTCAATCGCGCGCTCGGAATATTGAAATGAATGGCGGGATAATGAATATCGGGATTTTGAAAAACGGGAATATGATGGGCAGATTATCCATTTTGACGCTTACACGAGAGAACGCTGCTGTTGTTTTTGCTGCTTCCAGCAGGCTTTGGTTACGAACGAGTAAGCTATCTAATGGATACGTTAAAAAACAAATCACCTTGTTGAAAGGAAGCCACAGACATCATTTGAAATATTTGATTAGATTATTTGACTATTTTGAAATTTCAGAACTCTTCACTATGTTATTTCATTGGCGGTGTAATGTACGTTTGACACTTTGCTTAATCGAAATGCTAGTTCATCATAAACAATTCATCGATTCGTCGTTACCTCACTACTTTCTAAATTCTGAAGCTCAAGTCAAAAAACCTCCACATTTTTATCTGAAAACGCTTTTATTGATGTTGTAAGACAATTTATTAAACACCAATCAAATCAAAGTGAACTTCAGACACTCGTCGAATTAACCTTGAATGTAATAAAATCTCGTGTAATACCTAAACAAAAAAGTCGATCAATGACACATTGACACGCAAATTTGACGATACATACTCTGAACAATATTATCCTTACTATTTCTACAAACATCTATCTCTCTTATTTTGATAGTGATCCTAACTCGGTTTCCTAATGCCTTTGTTACGTCTAATAAGGGAATGTTGCCCAAGTACATGGCCTTTCAGGACTGGGACAGTGAATTCTACAAACTTTGTAACTTGCCGAGGATACGCTCTGTGGGTTGTTTATCGACTAAACAATAACCATAGTTTCTGATTAAAATACGAGGATAATCATGAGTAATAAACATAATTGATAAGTTTAAGGAGTGGAGTAACAATATCGTTTGTATACGATTCTTGCTAGATTGGTTTTCCTGCAGAGAATCGAATCGTCGGGATGTGAGCCCACAATAGTATGCTTGTTAACATGAGCTGGTTTTCAGTTTAGGCTGTAACATTGGGTGGGGCTCCAAAACGCAACAGTTGCGTATGTTCCGCAAACATGTTTGCCATTCTGATCCCCTAACTGCCATTTTGCGAATAAGAAATAGTCTCCGGTTGTTTTCGTTAAAATATTCCACAAAGGCAGACAAAGGAAAAGAACTGGAGATTATTTCTGATCCGCAAAATGGCAGTTAGGGGATCAGAATGGCAAACATGTTTTACGGAGCCTGAATTTAAAAATTAAAAACTTCTCATGGTTATGTAAAATGGGTTAAAACGAGGCCTAGTTTAATTAGTTTTTGGACGCCGTTTTATTCGATCGAATGCCTATACAAAATGCAAACCTATTTCCAATTCTGTATTCTCAAAAAATACCGATATCCGTTATCAAGCCCTACTTGTTGATTTTTTCCTGCCTAACTTATGCTCATACTCATTTATTCAATTTACGTTATCGTGTTGAACATTTTTGGGGTACATACTCATCGAATTGTTATACTCGCGTATTATATCATTTCATTTCATTAATCCTGTTCGTTTTTCGTATCCATACCATTTAGCCTGGGGCTGGACCGAATCGCAAGATCCGTGCAGGTCAGAGCACAGTGTTTGGAAAGCAAAAATACAGTATTTCTGGAATACAAAGGGTAACAATGTCATTACGCTATCCTTTCGCAAGTAACTCTTTTGTGATTTCAGTTGGACGTCGTATGACAACATGCAGTCTCCAGTTATGCGATTTGCTCCAACCTATCGACTGGATCCGCAGACTCCGTTCAACAGTGAATTGGCTGAGATTGCGATAAAAACGGTCCTTGATCATTTCCTAGAGGGAATCTCATATAATTCTAAGTCGGCACCGAATTTATGCAAAGGAATAAGTGAAGAGGTGAAATCACGTATAAAATCCTTAAAACCAGACAGGTAAAGTTTATTTTTTTAAATAGTTACCGATTTCAGTGAATCGCTATAATTGAAGTTTTTTTTTTTCTTTTTGTGAAAATTGTTCATGTGGAATACCTAGGTATAAACTGATTTGTGTAGTTACGATTGGTGAAAAACGTATGCAAGGATTTAGTGAATCGTTGACGTTTTTGTGGGACGATAAAAGGGACTATTACGTGTCGTACGTTTACGATAGGCCGAATATATTTGCAATTGGAACCGTCTATGCAATTTATTATGATTAACACAAATTTTTGTTCTAAAAGAAAAACCAATAGATAAATATGAAAACAAGCTGAAGCTTTTGTAATTTTCTTGGTTTTAGATACACTGAACAAAATCATTTGCTCAAAACAAATTATTCCTTGGCTGTTTTTTATTGTATTTTGTTCTTGTTTTAAGCAAATGATTTTTTCAGTGTAGATATGTCGCTTTTAATATTGAAAAGCAACGGAAACCGATTTCACGACGGGCTGGAATAGAGTTCTGTTAAAATGTTTTAAAATACTAAATATGTACGTTATAAAACCTAAACCAAAAACCTATGGAATTTTCTTGCCCAATTTCAGATTGATTTACTAGGTGTAATACTCTTCAAAAACGCGCTCTTAAATAAAGACAAAAACTTCCTTATTTAAGACACATAGTGCCATGAATCTATAAAGCGTGAGTAAGCTTTTAATATTAAAATAACGAAATATCTAAAACTCATTACTACATTACGATAGGAAACTGAATGGGTGGGGTTCTAAAACGGAACAGTTGTTTCGCAAACATATTTGTCATTCTGATCCCCTAACTGCTATTTTGAGCATCAGAAATCATCTCCAGTTCTTTTCGTTAACATATTTGATAAAGGCAGATGAAGCAAAAAAAAAAACGGAGATTATTCCTGATCCGCAAAATGGCAGTTAGGGGATCAGAATGCGGAGCATACGCAACTGTTCCGTTTTGGAACAAAAAATATACATAATTCATTTGGATGTAAATAAGATGTTAAAGGCCCATCTATATTGATCGCCAAATGGTTGCGCGATTCAAGAATTATTCAATTTCACACAAAATAGTTGAATGTGTATACTGGGACGCAGCCTCCGCATCACACGCAACAGCCGTGGAGCCCTGCGCTGCCGACCCGTTTCCCATCAGTGCGGGTACACAGTAAATACAATTACTATATTTGGTTGAGAATGTTGCTCTCCGAGCGATTTCCCGATTTACGGGCATATCCACTCGGAGGGTGCAAAAATACGTATGACATTCATCGGTTTCGATTGAATGCATATGACATGGCACTCTCATCAGGTGCACTGAGTGCATTCAGCGAACGGAAAATGTAGCAGAAAAGTGCTACTCCAATTAGATTCTCATTGCGCATTAAGACCATTCAGCGGAGAAAGAGGTCGGTGGCGGGTAATTCTTGTAGCATTTCCAGTGTTTTTCCAGTGAATTTCGTTCGCTGAATGCAGTCAATGTAATTTTCTAATAAAACTTTTGGGAATCAGACAAATCGCCGGACGCTCAAATTTAAACCTAAAATTAGTTTGCTGAAAATGGTTTTGACTGGTTCCTGATAGTCGGAGGAGTTTTCATTAACATTTGTCCCCAAGATATCGAGGTACAGAAAAATATTTTCGAACTGATCAGCCAATTTCACCATTAAAAAATACCGGCGTACAGAGTAGGGATGTCAAAAACCGGACGGTTAGTCCGAAAACCGGTACTTTCAGAACGGTTAACCGGTTTTTTTCGGTTTTTTCCTCCTCCCGGTTTTAACCCGGACGGTTGTTGGTCCATCCGGTTAAAACCGGAAAAAAATTCTTTCAAAATTCATACATTTTTTTATGTTTTCTTGATTTTTCAGTATGCAATTCTATTCCTTATCCCCTATGGAAAATTTCAGCCCTTTAACAATTGTCGAACACTCGTCTTTTGGATATTACTCGTAGAACAATCGCTTCTTCAAATTACCTCTGCTTGTATCTTATCTCTTCCAAGGCAGGTATTGCTTATGTTTACACTGCGTTTCACATGTATCTTGGTTGAACAACGTGAATGTGAATTAATATTCGTGTATAGTATGTATACTGCTCAAAACAAAATAATGGCCACTAATTTATTTTTTGATTATTTTTCTGTGGAAAAGGAAAATCATAGTTTTGTTGGTCTAATTTCATAAAACAATATGTTTTTCATTAAATATAATGAATTTTATTAAATTTTTACCAAAAGTTACACTTTTTATAGCATTTTTTCGGATTGCTTACTTTTTGTGGTCGTAATCGTAACAATAACAATTAATTTGTATGTCTAATATGTAAAAAAAATGATTCTTTGTTTTTTTAGTATCGAGTATGGCCTCTACTTTTTGATATGCAGTCTCGAAGCCTGGACGGAACGCTTTCAATAAGCCGATTGACGCTTTTTTTTATATCCCGTACCAACACATTTTTAGCTTTTGAATCAGCTGTTGCTGATTGTGTATGTCCTCTTCACAGTCTGGCGTTTTAATTGATCCCAAAGATGTTCTATCGGATTAAGGTCCGGACTGTTGGCAGGCCACTCCATGACCTCAATATTGGCCTCTTCGAAAACAGACATTGTCGCCCGGGCAGTATGTGGTCGTGCATTATCCTGGATGAGGATAAAACCATCCAACGCCTGTTGTGAAAAAGGAATGATATGTGCCCTAATAATCCTTTCAATATAACTTTCGGACGTAATTGTCCCGTTATTTAGGATAAGAAGGTCAATTTTGCCTTGCAAGCTAGTTCCAGCCCAGACCATCACACTGGGACCGCCTTGCTTCTCAATTTGGTTAATGGAAGGATCCAAAAATGCTTCTCCGGTTCTCCACCAGACCATTATGCGTCGGTCGTCACTAAAAAATTTTACTTTGCACTCATCCGAGAAGAGCACCTTGCGCCATTGTTACATGTCCCATTGGATATGTCGACGAGCAAATCTTAACACCTTGGCTGCCATGTATCAACACACTAAACTCGATTCCCCACAGGCCAATGTGTCACCTGTGAACACCACACAATTATTCCTCCCAGGCCAAGCAATTCAAAAGAAGACTACAAATGTGTCACCGGTGACACATTGGCCTGTACAGAATGTCTTTCTCTGTGTTCACCGGTGATACATGGCCTGTGGTGAATCATTTGTGTGTGTTCACCGGTGACACATTGGCAGCCAAGGTGTACGATTCGTACGATGCGTCCTGGTCAGTTGTGTTCTGGTAACACGTCTCCTTGACCGTTGTTGTTCTTCGTGCAAAAGATTTCTGATTGTTTAAGGGCTAACAATTGTCCCAGTCGTCCTTAATAGCCTAGTTTGTAGTCCACGAGCACCAATGGTACGATCCCCTCGCGCACAAAGTCTCACATATCGGTCTTCTGCGGGGGTGGTTATTGCAACTCGGCCTGAACCATGACGACGAGAGACACTTCCTGTCTCCTGGTAACGGTTCCAAAGATTATGAATGGCTCTTCGCGAAAACCCTAATTGCAGGGCCACAGAACGTTGCGAACGACCTTCGTCCAACATTTCTGAGGCTCTGTACGAAGCATTTAAATTTAAATGGCGCCAAATTTCTGGTATTTTGTATTTTACAGATTCTCCTTATCTTTAAAAGTACAACAACTAATGTTGCAGTTAAAGAACTTGGCGAAAACTAGATCTAAATCAAAATTAGAAATAAACAAAACTACCAAATGTATGACTCGTGACTCCAAAAGAACTGTTTAAGCCAGTTCCGTTAAAGCTAATGTTGACAAATCATACTGTGATAACTCACATCACATTCAGGTACAAAATGACATTTTTGAAATTATTTATCACACTAAAAATTCGCCAAAAGACGTTGTTAAAGTCAACGGACAGAAGTGGCCCTTATTTTGTTTTGAGCAGTATATATCAGTGCATTTCGCGTATCATCGTGTCGCTAAAAGATTTCGTATTCCGCAAGAGAAATTAGGATAGCCCCTGTTGTAAATGTTTGGAAATGTTTTTTTTTCAAAAACTAATAAAATAATTAAATCACATCTCACAATTTTTTTTTATTGTTTTTTTTTTGTTCAACATGTTTCTCTTTTAAATTAGCTGCCTTACTACATTATGTACCTACGTGTATTTTAAGTTGATTTTGCATAAGATACGAACACAAGCAATACGAGTATGTAAGCATTTTTTACTAAAATTCTAGGCAAATCAATGAAAAAACCGGTTAACCGGAAAACCGGTACTTAGAGCCCGGTTAAAACCGGACGGTCTAACCGGCTTTGCAAAAAAACCGAAAAAACCGACAACCGGGTTATGGGCCGGTTTTTGACATCCCTAGTACAGAGGGCTGCGCGCGCAATACGAGGGTTTTTTAGAATTTTGATGCATAGTTAATATTTTTTGTACATATATTTTATAAGCAATAGATAAGAATTGTGTACAGCATTAATGGAATGCTTCCTGTAAATCTATTTTTGGATTGGTCTAATTAAAGGTGGAACAGAATGAAAGGCGCTAGCCTTTCATTCTGGAACGCGATTTACTATTTACCCAGTTTGTATAAAAGTATAGGCAAATCTACAGGCATTTTTCGATTTAAGATTTCTGATGGCCTTTGAGCAAAAAGAAACTCAGGCAAACGTAAGGCCGGCTTGGCTTTATTATGAACTGAATTATTGGCTGTAAAACTACTGTTACTCCTTTTTTTAATCAAGGAAAAGCAACTTATATGAAATGATTCCATTGTGTCCCCTGACATAAGAGCCCATGCAAGCTTTCCTATGAGTATTGAACAAGTATACTTTTGCAGCTATTCAGGGACACCCTGTTAACTTGGTCCTACAAACTTCAAAAATATTTGTGGCAAACACTATTACCATTCTATGCATATCCACCAAATTTCATGTTCATTTTTTCATCAAGTTAAAAGATATGCATTGAAGAAATGCTTAAGAGGCTTCCCTTGCATTGTGAAAGGCCCTTACTAAATACTAACATGGCTATATTTCCGGTTTGGATACAGATATTCGAAAGAAAATTCGTAGACATATTCCCTAAATAATTTCCTAAAAATCCCTAGCAGAATTTTCATATTTGGAAACCAAAAAGGGGCTACACACGATCAAATTCAAATTTTACAAATTTACTGTTATTTACTTTTCCTTAGCAAAAGTCAACAGTCTTAATATTTAACGTATATAAGGCCATACTGACCAATCTTTGTGCAAAGTTTCATATCGATCCCTATAACGGTTTAGAAAAACGGAGGTCGAAAAGGAAGTTTAATTTTGAACGCCAATAACTTTTTTAGCGTTACTCGAAACTGGAAAATTTTAACTGATGTGAGATGTACTCGTTTAGTTCTTTGATTTAAATACCCAAATGTCAATCTCCGATAAAAACTAAAAAAGTCAACTTTTTTCAAACGTTCGGGACACCCTGTTATCTTCTTCCTACCAACTTCTAAGGTATATGTGCCAAAGACTGTAGCCAATCTACACATTCCTACCAAATTTCATGACAATCAGTTGAGCCGTTCGCGAGTTATTTAGTGAACAGACGGACGGACAGACGGACAGACGGACGGACAGACAAAATCGATTTCATAAGGGTTTTTTGAAAAAAAAAATTTCTAAAAAACCCTAACAATGGTTAGTAAAGCGATGTGGTCCCAGTGCGTTTGCGATGATAGCGACCAGAGCTGTGCGAACAGAGGGTGAAAGCGGCACTCGGCTCGGGTGCCGCCTCCTAACAAACGATAACATATCAATTTGCGTGTTTTTTATGTTAAAAAGATAAGTAAACGTTTCAAAAAATGTTCAGCTTTCTTTGCGTTAAATTTATTTAAGATAAGAAGCCCGATTTCTGTGCTATGAATGCCGTATAAGCCTGTATTAGGGAATAAATTTGCTCCTCGTTTTGCTGTGCTGTTTGGAACAACGGTAGCCTCGGTTCGTAACACCCGTACCCTTTTCCGTGCAAGGGACATGTGGCTCTATAACGATCCTTTAAGTCTCTCATAAATTATGTTCAACCTTCAAAATTTTGCTAAATTTATGCTTCCAGACGCCTTTTTCATGGTTTGGAAAATTATCACGCCGGGAATTTATTTACTATAGTATCATAGTATCGTGGAATAGTGATCGGAATGCCTGGACCAACGAGCGTGATTTTGTATAGTTGATACAAAAGTTATACGAAACTGAGGTCTCCATCGAAACAGAAAACATGTCCAGTTCTCTAAAATTATATAAACTTAATTACTATACTATACTATATACAGTAGAGTCCCGATAATCCGGACCCCCGAAAATTCGGATATTCGATATAATTCGGAATCGGATTTTCTTTGATTTCGAACAATTTGAGAATTTTATGCAGATTTTTCTATTCTAGTGCACTCTAGATTTCAAGAAACAGTTTCGGCCACAAAATAATTATTTTGGTTAAAAACAATTGAATATTAAGCAAATTCAGCATTACTACCGTAGCGAAGTCAGAATAAGTGCATTTCAAAAATCCGAATTATTTGATAATCCGTATGGGGACTACTCCCAATCAATCAGGATTATGGGGGCTCTACTGTACTAATCTTGTCAGTAAAGAGTGACAGACATTTTTCTAAAATCACAAAAAAATACGACCACCCAAGTAACAATTCGTATGCTTTAAAGAAGCACTTCATCCTGTAACAATCATATAGTAACACAACATCAGTTTATCATCAGTGACATCGCTTATTTTAGTATTTTGATCCGATAAAAACTCCTTAAAACACTTTTCGGAACGCTTAAAAAGTTCTTATATAATCAATTCACGACTACATCCAATAAGACTTCGATAACACTTCTCTAAACGTTAACCTAAAAAGATGCTCCATTAAATACTTCTTTGTAGTCTTTATTGAATGACGTAAACACATATGACTGAAATCAACACACACACATGCATATCATCTTCTATAGCACTGTCGATTTCATTTTTATAGTGTGAAATTCGTGTGATCATCCAATAAATTGTTCAGCGTAGTTTTATAGAAGGATGAACTTTGTGATTTTTTAAAGAATTGACACTTATGAAGTGCTCTGGAACACCACGTTTCTTGAATTGAATTCATTGAAATATTGCATGAAACCAACATTTCCTCACTCATTCTAAACTTATGAATCAATTAAGATAATCTCAGCCCAGAAACTGGCTGCATTTTATTGATGAACGAGTGAATTTAATTAGCTTCAACTGATTGACATATAAAGAAGAAGGTGCATTGCGGAGAAGTGTTGAGCATTTCGATAGAAGCAACTAACCACTTGTAGTGTTTACGAGCAATGCTGACTATATGTGAGGTTGGCCGAGTGGTTAAGGCGTCGGACTTGCGTACGACAGTCGCTGGTTTGACGCTGGCTGCGGGAATTTTTTTTTCTTTTTGCAAACGCGAGAAAATGACAGAAAATGATGACATAAGACATATGATGTACATTATGTCTCTTTCAAAGTGTAATTCAGTACTACGATAAGGTTCAATCGGATCAAAAAACGGCGCCAAATGCCATTATTTGACTATTATTCAGTGTTTATACCCTGTAAAGTGCCCGTATTATCGTTTGAAGAAAATATTCTACGAAGAATTATAGGGACGAAATTGTTACTTGGGCAGTGCATAGGTACATTTAATTTTTCTTGCAGCACTTATAGATTACTTACTATAGATTTGGCAAAGAGGTGAAATTATGATTTTTCGCCAATATCTTGTTAACTGTAATATTTACAGCAAAATGTGCTGAGGACGATTTAAACTACACAAAATTTCCTTTCTAATCATATATTATATCATCTACCTTCTCATGGCAGATTATATACTAGACCTAAAAACATTCGGTGTAATTTCGATTTTTTAATAGTTACATTTGGCGCTCTAGCTCCTGAAGTAATTTAATTGGAGCCATGGTAATTGGGATAACTATTCCTAACAATATATAGCTGTCCCACACGGAGACTCAAGCTGCCCCAACAAAGCATTCTCCTATATCCCCTATTAACATTTAAAGAAAA
Organism: Microchrysa polita; assembly: GCA_949715475.1. Lineage (NCBI taxonomy): Eukaryota > Metazoa > Arthropoda > Insecta > Diptera > Stratiomyidae > Microchrysa > Microchrysa polita. The sequence goes on from OX454419.1 coordinate 51,804,194, forward strand.
GACATGCCTGTAACTTATCGCCGAATCACAGCAGGCGGGAAAAATTTTGGTAAACGTTAAAGCTAAGTCCCATTAGACCCTCCACCAAATATTACTTCGATCTGATTAAAACAAAGGGTACCTTCCATACAAAATGACCCGAAAATTGCCTACAAGCAAAACTTTAGTTTTGGTTGACTTGTTCCCTTATTTCTTAATAAACTAGTGGCATTGAATTTGAATAATTTGTATGGGAGGTACCCTTTGTTTTAATCCGATCGAAGTAATATTTGGTGGAGGATCTAATGGGACTTTGCCCTAACGTTTACCAAAATTTTTCCCGCCTGCTGTGATTCGGCGCAGTTGCGGAACAACTTCACTCGGGGCCCTCCCGGCCAATTCTTCACTGGACCCCCTTACACTGAAAGAAAAGCAGGGTGCAATCAATCGAAAACCCGCTTAAATCAACTCTTTTTAAACATGTTTGACGTTATAGTGTTTCTACTAAAATTAAAAACGTCGTATTTAAAATAACTTTGCAAAGAGTTATTTTGACTCTTTGCGCTCCGAAAAGCATAATAAATTACCTGGCTACAGTGCGATTCGATCCGGTGGCCCTATGATTTGAAGACGAAATCCTACAAATTAAAGAACATTTGTTCCTTATTATTAAATTCAATATAGCAATCTATTCTGGCCGTGTTTTTTAATTAGCTAACCTACACTATCCGGGGTAATTTTCATACAAACGCTAACCTGTGACTTTATTCAGGTTAGAAATTATATTGCTATCCAGATTTAATGAGCTTTCCAAAACTCGCCTAAATGTATGCAATCCCAATTATTTTCTAGTACGTTTTCCAATGACTAGCAAAAATGAAATTTTGAAATGAAAAGCTCTAAGGTATAGTTTACATGCAACGCACAAGTGTGTGCAAAAAATATAGTTTTTGTTTGTAAATTCATGTTAAAAATGTTGTTCGTCGAATTCTTATTCTAACAAAATTATGATTCCTACATAAAAACATGTTTTCAATAAAAAAATTACATGTTAACTTTTGCGTTTGGAAAGTAAAAACGGGGCTTTAATATTTTTGAGCAATGTTTTTAAATTAATGGCAATGCCTGGGCAATGCCTACGTGACAATTTTAAATTTAACCTGGACGCTATCCTCGATAGTTTTTTTTGTGCGTCTGGATTAGCAAACCTGCCCCCGATGTAAAAAAAAACACGGCCTCTGTTGTATTTCTGGCCGTACTCAATAATACTTAATAATAATAATATAACAGTTTTTGTAAAATTAAATCGAAACAGAATTGTTTTAAGATTCTTTAGTGTTAAATGTGAACATTCTACTATTAGAACATTCTTGTTACAGAACGTCTCTTTTGTCTCAGTGTACAAGACGTAGTTTTTCTGCGATTTTAGAAAAGTGTCCAACTATAACTATGCTAAAATTTTAGTATACTTTACCACATCACTTTCGTAGGCTGGGTCTGTTCGATAATTTCTCCACGATACTAGTGGGTCTGATTCCAGATGTTGGACGCCGTAGCACAGCCTGAGCCCCTAGCAATACTCAATTCAAACCAAATGTCGCCTCAGCACCACAGCCCTAATGACCATGTATATACCGCTAGCAAAATAAAATATTTTAGTCTTCACCGACATATACAGGCCGTACTAATTAGTTTGAACTATTTTTTACCGCTTGCGAATTATTTTGTTCGTGTTTGACTGGAATTTAGTCCGGTATAAACACCTTATATAGAGAAGGTACTATCTTCAAAAATGTTTTAAGATACTCTATTCGCAGAGGGACATAAAGAATCGTTTTGGCCATATGGTACTTGCAAGGAGGAGGGTGGGTTGGATTACAAACTGCAGCTACAGTTACAGCAAATGCCACAGCCATACCAGGATTAAATTTATTCCGTGATGGAGGCTTATAGGGTGTTCATAAAGTCGAAACCCGACTTTTTATTTTAGATAAATTTCGAAAAATGATATGTTTTCATTGCATACCTTTCCTTATAGAAAATGTACAGATTTCGATTTTCGAACTATTTCCAAGTGAATTGTGAAAGAAGGCCAGAAGTTTTCCTCCACTATGAATGATAATAAAAATATAACGAATCTTTTTTAACGCTAGAAAAATTTTTTTTTTGTGAAAATCTGAAAATTCTGCGATTGTCTGATGAACTTTCAAAAATGTTAGGAAAACATGAAATGTTTTAAGCGTAGAGGCTTATCTAAGGGACCTATGGTGGAAGAGGAATAATAAATTTAGTATTTGTTTTCACTTCGAAAAGTGTATCTCTCTTCTTACATCGGGGGTCATACTAGCCCAGACGTGTCAAACTCACGGCCCGCGGGCCGCATTCGGCCCACCTCGCAGCTCTGTGCGGCCCGCGGCCATTGTCGAAGCAGCACCATGTGTATAAACACAAAAATTGTGAAATTGGTAAAGTGAACAAATTCAGCCGTTGATATAAAAATAAATACTAAAACTCGTCTGTGGCTTAAGCAAGATTATTTTAGAAGTTAATAAAAAATTGGTTGGCTTTTCCGAGTATAAATGGAGATTTATTTGGAAAAATGGCAAAATTTTAAAAACTACGGAAATCTTGAAATTGGTGACTAAATCATCTGGATGAGAAATTGAAACATAATAATTACAGTGCCGGATTGTTAGACTACACTTATCAAGCTGTATTCGTGCATGTTTTTAAAACCGTATAACAAACAACTTCCTGTCTCTTTTAGCCACCTATCTGCTGAAATTAATTTAATCTGACTATTTTGCCTCCCAATTTATTTTGGGCGACCTGGATGACCGGTGATATACATATCTGACCAAAAACAACAACGTTGTAAAAGTTACCCCGCCAAAGAAAAATTCATCTGCCGCAAAAAGAATACATATCACTCCAATCCCCTGCTCATATCTAATTTTGTTTGCTGGATGTACTTTTGTTTTAGGTGTAAATGCTGGAGAAGTTTAAATGTACAGGACTACTTCTTAAAGTAATTTGGTGGGAGCTTTAACATTTTATTCAGTGCCACTTTGACGGCTCCCTCCAAATTAATTTAAGAAGTAGTCCTGTACATTTAAACTTCTCCAGCATTTACGCCTAAAACAAAAGTACATCCAGCAAACAAAATTAGATATGAGCAGCGGATTGGAGTGATATGTATTCTTTTTGCGGCAGATGAATTTTTCTTTGGCGGGGTAACTTTTACAACGTTGTTGTTTTTAGTCAGATATCATATATTTTTGCATACTTAAATAGCCAACCAATATTTTTGTTTTGGGAAAAGTTTCTATATGTTTTTGTTCAGCATATTCCATAAATTTAATATCATAAGTTATATTCACAGGGTCTTCTTTAAAATAAATAGATTCTGAAAACGCAATTGCAAATACGCCACAAATGGCTGTTGCTGAGCTTTTTTAAATAAATAATTTTGGGATGAAATGGGTATAGTTCATTAATATGTATTTTGTGCAAAATAGATTTGTGTTATGGCTCTGCTAACATTCTGTTAGTAATCTGTTAATTTTTTGTTAACTCTGTTAATGCTCTATTAACGTTCTCTTAACACTCTATTATCTTCTCGTTAATGCTCTGTTAACGTTCTGTTAATGTTCTCTTAATTCTCTTTAATCATTCGGCTAACGCTCTGTAAACGGTCTGTTACCTTTCTTTTATTTCTCGATTTACGTTCTGTTAACGTTCTGTTAAGGCTCTGTTAATTTTTTGTTAACAATCTGCTAACGCTCTGTTGTTGCCTTGCCAACGCCTTGTTAGCGTTCTGTTACTGATCTGTCTTAATGCCCCCCTGACCCAGTGTCCCAATGTCAGAGTGTCCCAATGTTCCAATGCCCTAAGGTCCATTGTCACAGTGTCCTCATGTCCCAATGTTCTAATATCCCAGTGTCCCAATGTCCTAATATCCTAATGTGCCAATGTCTCAATATCCTGATGTCCTAGTGTCCTAATTTAGGTCCTATTGTCCAAATGTGCAAATATCACAGTGGCCCAATGGTTTAATATCCGAATGTCCCACTACCCTAGTGTCCCAATGTCCCAGTATCGGAATATCCCAATGTCCCAGTCTCCCACCTAATGTCCTAATATCCCAATGTCTAACTGTCCTAATGTCCCAAGGTCCTAATGCCCCAATTTCCTATTATCCCAGTACCCCAATGTCCCAAATGTCCAAGTATCCTAATGTGATAATATCCCAATGGCCCAATGTCCTAATGTACCAGTGGTCAGTGTCCCAATGTCGCAGTATACCAAGTGTCCCAAGGTCCCAATAGCCTAATGTCCTAATATCCCAGTGCCCCAATGTCCCTGTATCTCAGTGCCCTAATGTCCCAGTATCCCAATGTTCCAATATCCCAATGTGCCAATATCCCAATGTTACAATGTCACAATGTTCTAATATCCCAATGTCCCAGTGCCCCAATGTTCCCACGTCCCAGTTTCCCCAGTGTACCTAATGTCCCAATGTCCTAATGTGTTGATGTCATAATATCCCAATGTCCTAATGACCCAAGACCCTAATGTTCACATGTTCTTATATCCCAGTGCCCCTATGTGCGAATATCCCGATGTCACAATGTCACAACATTCCGATGTCTCAGTGGTCCAATGCCCCTATGTACCAGTGTCCCAATGTCCGATTGTCCCAAGGTCATAATGTCCCAATGTCCTAATATCCCAGTGTCCTAATGTTCCAGTCTCCCAGTGTCCCAATGTCCCATTGTCCCAATATCCTGATGTCCCAATGCCTCAATATCCCGATGTCCCAATGCCCCAATATGCCGATGTCCCCACGTTCCTGTTTCCCCATTGTGCCTAATGCCCCAATGTCCTAATGTCCCAAGACCCTAATGTCCCAATTTCCTAATATCCCACTACCCCAAGATCCTAGTCTCCCGGTGTCCCAATATCCAAATGTCCCAATGCCGCAGTGTGTTTTAAAAAATGGTCAATGCGATGAGCCGATAGATGCAATTGTTGGAAATCTTTTGTTAACTTTACCTATTAATTTACCGTTATTCCATCCACTTATCTAAATGGAAGACATTGATTCTTTAGAAGGACCACCAGAGGATCATTCGTTCCAAATTTCATAAAAATCCCATCACGAAGAGAGACAGTAGAAGCAAGTCTTTCTGCAACTGTAGACTTCATTCTGAAATTGGGTTACTCGCTTAAGTCTGCGAGGGTGAAAATTTCACCGCTTATTGCATATATCTTACCCGTTATTGTGCCGATCGAAGATTTTATTTGGAAAGGCACTAGAACAGGATATGTGGAATATTTTGGTAAAAAAAAATTTTTGGGGGCTGTTGCCTGGAAGGCTGTAGCCTGGTCAAACAAAAAAGCAAGTTGTCTCCGGTAATCATAGACTTGTTCGCTTTCGTTTTTCTTTTTCCTTTGGCGGGCGAGACGCTCTCGCGTCTCTTGATTTTATCATCTTTCCGAAATTTGGCGCAAATCATGTAATTAACAAAAAGTGGTTACATAAAGATCAATCATATTTTCACGTTTTCGCTTCTTGTCTTAATTTTTTAATGTTCTTCTAAGCACATTTTCCAAAGGTCGAAGTTCTCACGGATAATCCCAAAGCCGTTATGGTGATCCAGACTTTCTGCCATATTTTAAAAGTAGTATTCTGTAATCAACTTTCGTTGAAATTTTCCTCCTGCGGCCCATCCAAACCTGAGGAGAGTCTTATTTGGCCCGGGCCAGGTTCTGAGTTTGACACCCCTGTACTAGCCGGTTGATCAAACTGGCTCGTACACTCAGAGAAAAAAACGCACATTCATATTAAAGCTCCACATTTAAATTGAACGCAGTATTCGTTTGAAAAATCTCGTTTGATTTGAACGAGTTCTCATTTACGCTAAGAGAATTTCTTTTAAAACAAAAGAGCAGCCAAACCGCAAACGACGGTCGTTTAAATCAAAAGATTCCGCATTTCATAGTAATGTGTATACATTCCTTTACGTAACAAATACACATACCTAAGGGACGCGATGCCAAAATATCATTTGTTTCAACGTAGCACAACAGGTAGTTAAATACTTCCGGCCGGTCCGATGAGTCTCACGTGTTCATGTTCATTCCAAACAAATGTGTAGTGTCTAACAACAAACGCGTATTAGAATCTTCGTCGATGTTAAGAGTGTTTTCGATAATGTACGTTTGCATTCATCTGGAGGAATGGACGCTTGCGCACGTGCAATTTAAGTTTAGCGGGTGTTAGAATAAAAGTGTAATGTATTAACCATATTAAAATTAGACCTAAATAAAAAATAAAGTGTTTTTCTAAAGTTTTCATAAGTTTTATTCTTTATTGATTTGTCAACCCAGGTAACAGTAAGTACACTCAGAGAAATATTCACTAATATTGAACGAAATATATTTAATTCAAACGATTTGCGCTTTTGATTTGGCTCCACCTCCACACGCAAATGCGTTTAATTCTAACGAGTGGCGTTTCTTTTAAAAGCATAATGAGTTGTAAAAAAGCGTTTGAATTAAAAGAATTTACGTTTACCTGGAAAGAAGGAGCCAGTCGATTTAAACGTATTTTTTATTGAAATAAACACTTATTCTTTTATTGTAAACGGGTAAAACATTTTAAATAAATGAAAGGCAATTGTATCAAACGTCTTCGTTTTTATATTGAACGTTTTTGTTATTTAAAATAAACGAAGCATTCTTTTTAATGAAACGGTGTGTATTTCGAAAGTAACGCATTCCGTTTTCATTTCATAGAAATTACCCCATTCAAAATAATTGAGATTTACATGGAATTAAAAGCAAACTCTGCTGAAATAAAATAATACATTCCGTTTGATTGTCCATTCTCCATTCGATTAGATACTTACTGTTACCTGGGTTGACAAATCAATAAAGAATAAAGCTTATGAAAACTTCAGAAAAACACTTTATTTTTTATTTAGGTCTAATTTTAATATGGTTAATACATTACACTTTTATTCTAACACCCACTAAACTTAAATTGCACGTGTGCCAGCGTCCATTCCTCCAGATGAATGCAAAAGTACATTATCGAAAACACTCTTAACATCGACGAAGATTCTAATACGCGTTTGTTGTTAGACACTACACTTTTGTTTGATGAACAAATGAGAACACGTGAGACTCATCGGACCGGCCAGAAGTATTAACTACCTGTTGTGCTACGTTGAAACAAATGATATTTTGGCATCGCGTCCTTTAGGTATGCGTATTTGTTACGTAAAGGAATGTATCCACATTACTATGTAATGCGGAATCTTTTGATTTAAACGACCGTCGTTTGCGGTTTAGCTGCTCTTTTGTTTTAAAAGAAATTCTCTTAGCGTAAATGAGAACTCGTTCAAATAAAACGCAATTTTTCAAACGAATACTGCGTTCAATTTAAATGAATGTGCGTTTTTTTCTTTGAGTGTATCTAATCGAATGGAGAATGAACAATCTAACGGAATGTATTATTTTATTTCAGCAGAGTTTGCTTTGAATTCCATGTAAAACTCAATTATTTTGAATGGGGTAATTTCTATGAAATGAAAATGCGATGCGTTACTTTCGAAATACATACCGTTTCATTAAAAAGAATGCTTCGTTTATTTTAAATAACAAAAATGTTCAATATAAAAACGAAGACGTTTGATACAATTGCCTTTCATTTATTTAAAATGTTTTACCCGTTTACAATAAAAGAATAAGTGTTTATTTCAATGAAAAATACGTTTAAATCGATTGGCTCCTTCTTTCCAGGTAAACGTAAATTCTTTTAATTCAAACGCTTTTTTACAACTAATTATGCTTTTGAAAGAAACGCCACTCGTTAGAATTAAACGCATTTGCGTGTGGAGCCAAATCAAAAGCGCAAATCGTTTGAATTAAATATATTTCGTTCAATATTAGTGAATATTTCTCTGAGTGATGACAATACATCCCACTCCTATCTCTCTTCTGGTCTACAAAAAATATCAACGTCGGATTATTGGTTTTTGTGCTGTTTTTATGGTTCGAGGAATCTTTCATGTGGCTTTTGGGCCCCTAAATATCATGGCCCCCCCCCCCCCCCCGCCACGCGGGCCCTGCGTGCGATAAGTTACAGGCATGTCTTTTTTTTTAAATGTTAATAGGGGATATAGGAGAATGCTTTGTCGGGGCAGCTTGAGTCTCCGTGTGGGACAGCTATATATTGTTAGGAATAGTTATCCCAATTACCATGGCTCCAATTAAATTACTTCAGGAGCTAGAGCGCCAAATGTAACTATCAGAAAATCGAAATTACACCGAATGTTTTTAGGTCTAGTATACATATAATCTGCAAGAGAAGGTATATGATATAATATATCATTAGAAAGGAAATTTTGTGTAGTTTAAATCGTCCTCAGAACATTTTGCCGTAAATATTATAGTTAACAAGATATTGGCGAAAAATCATAATTTCACCCCTTTGCCACCCCCTCCCCCCCCCCCCCCCCAAATGTGACGCGCAAAAAAGTCTGACTTTTTACTGCGTAATGCGGTCAGGCCACAGAGCATTGGTATCAAAAGTCAGCTCTTTTTTGGATGTTTGGGTCTAGAGCTAAAGTCACTATACTAATTCGAATAAAATGAAATGGAGCTACCCAGATTTTTAAACGAATTGAAAAGCGAATCTTTAAATATCTTACGCCAGTTTCAGAATAACCGCTCCACACAAATGTATATCACAAAACCCGGTTTGCAATTTGACCAATAAATGACCAACAACAAAATAGCAAAGACACACACGGTCTCCATAGTAATATGTTTGGGTCAGAAAACCACCATGGAACTTTGTTCTAATACATGTTGCGTGGTGACCACAAGCAAAGCTAAATTTTGAGTGAAATTTTTGAGTAAGAATCACTCCAAGCGATCTGAGTCTGAGAGAGCTTGTATCTAACTAAATAGCTGAATGGACACTATCACTATCGGACTTACTACAGGCAGTGGGATTCGGTTGGTTGTTGCGCGATACTTGAACGCGGTGTGCATTCAGCCTCAGCATACGGAACGGTTTACCAGCATTAGTAACTGGTATTGCTTGCTGCTGCTAACTACGTTTTTTGCCAAAGAATTTCAGCCAGAGTTGGGAAATCTTGGGTGCTCGCGGCCATTTCAACTCGTCGCATTTTATCCATATTCAGTTTAGTACTGAAAGTCGTTCGTGCAGGTTCCGATCGTGCGTTGCATTTCGCTAAATTGCACACGTTTGTGTTTTTTCCGTTCAGATCGCTGCTGTTAATGCGGCGAAAGTCTTTTTCCGTTTTCCCTTATTCGTGTAGGCATAACGTGTTGTGTGCATCGTGTACGGTACAATCGAGGTTTACCGGCATTTTATAACAACCAAGTGTATGTGTGGAAAATTGAATTGAATTAGTGAAAATACGTAAAATTTATTTTTTTTTTCTGTGAGAGTTGGTGCAAAACTACTATGTGCAATATTTGCACTTAACAGCTATAATATACAAGTGGAAGAGATTTTACAGTCGAAATCAACTGAAGCAACTGCCGTTTGCCAAAAGAATAATTAAAAGGTTTGCTCTTAATTATTGTTAAGTTTCTGATCCAAATGCATGCATCTTGAATGTTTTAGTAAATTGGTTAAATGTATAATTAAATGTTGGTTTGGTCCAAATTAAAACGAGGTGAAACCGCGCACTATGTGGTCACTCTATGCGGTCAGCGTGTGCAATGTGGTTTGTTGCAGGTGCATGGCCTACATTCTTCAACTTTTCGTATGAATGTATGAATCTGGCGAGTAAACATATGTATGTCTACAGAAAGTGTTAAACTGCTTGAGTCAAGTGTGAATAATTATCGCAGGCGCATAGCTGGATATCTAAACCCAACCACTCCCAAAGCATTTTCAGGTGACAAGTGCCTGCACATGAGTGCCAGCAGAGTGGTCGTGTCGACCAGTATCATAAAATCTCAAAAATGCTACTCTCCTCGTTCCATATACGGTCCAGTACGCCAGCATCATGTTGTCATCATCATGGGTGCCCATGTGCCCATTGACCGGTTACAGTGCAAGTCAGAAATATTTGTTGTTGTGTAAGTTTGATTTTCGTCAAAAGTTAGGTTTTTAGGGAAACACTAATGAAGTCCCTTCGTGAAATTGTTTTCTCTCGAAATTTGGTTCAGAAAGAAGTTTTTGGCATTGCCCGATTAGTCATCAGCCACGGTTGTATTATACAGTATAACCTCGATAATTGCAACTAATTAATGCACAGGGTTGTTGCAATTTCCGAAATTTTGCAATTTTCGAGTCGGTTTTTTTTGTACAGAAAAACAACAAAAATAGCCCTTTTGGAGAAGTCCTTGTTGGATTAGGTATTTACGTACTTGAGCCAAAAAAAATTAATGAACAAGAAATTCCCTTTATAAACCACAGGAAGATTTTGGTTGTTTTTAAATGCCCTAGGCTTCTTGGCCTTTCCGATCACCAGTAGCTTCACTTTATGCGTCCCGGTCGCATTCGTACATGCCAGGAAAGTTATTCTCTCCTTGCTTACTTTTCGCCCGGGTGCAGAAGATTCACGAAAATGGAAAAGAGTCTTATCTGGGAATAACTTCCATAATAAGCCAGATTCATACGCATTGTGGATCTGTTCTGGCTTTAATTGAATCTCATTAATTTTCGAGTGGAATTTCTCACTGAACGGTTCGACGGCTGAAACATTATTGGACAGTTTTTCTCCACAAATCTTCAACAGCCGAATTCCATGCCGTTTTTTAAATTTAAATAACCAACAATTGCTTGCATTAAGTTTGGTGGAAGGTTCCTAAATTTTGCTGTGAAGATATTTGGCTTTTTCTTTTAACAATAATTCAGCTAACATCGGTATGTTTTTTGATCGTTGCTGCATCAACCCCTCATATAACAGCCTCCATTTTTTGGAATTCGGATTGGCGCGCGGTTTTTCTCTTATCAGAGACAACCTCGGCTGTCGTCACATATTTCAGCCTCGCTTTTCCTAATTCGACTAATTGTCAATTTATTTGTCACCTCATATTTCGAAGACAACGTTGCCAATGATGGCCCCTTTCCAGTTTCATTGCAATTTCCGCTTTGTTTCAGCAAAAGGAACTTGTGAGTTTGAGCAGACACTTTTTGTTAAAAACAACACCGTTAGGAAGCCAAATTGAAACTAATAGGTGCCGCTAGGCCTGTTCCAAAAACCGGGATCCCGGTACAAAACCGGTGTTCACTTGGTACAGGACCCGATATTCTAAAGTACCGATATCCCGGCTTTTTTGGTACCGAGTTAAAAAAAAACCGACCGACGAGTCGGTTTTTTGGTACCGAGTTAAAAAGAACGATTCACTTCAACCATGAGCCGTTTTTTTTCAGGTTTTTTGGTACAGTGCGTACTCGATAGTCCGAAGCCTCGAAACCTCGAATTTCCAGTAATCCGGATCACCTCAAAGATTGCATTGTACACTCTGTAGTCCGAATTTCTAGAGCTTCTCTAGTCCGAATCTCAATTTTTTCTCATATTAACAGCAATATTATCATCCGAAGTAAAAACAACTTCTTTTTTTGCTCTTGGAAACAACAATAAGTAGAATAACAGAGTGAAATTCTTCGAAAATAGAAAATCGATTCTCTGAAAAAAATGCGAGAAATCGTCAATTTCCTCGAAATTCAGAGCAAATAAAAGGCTTCCACTAGTCCGAACTCCTCTGTAGTCCGGATCGACCCCGGTTTTTATTAGTCCGTATTATCGAGTACGCACTGTACTTAAAAAACTGGCTTATGGTTAAAAAAAACCGTCGGTACTGAAAAAAACCTGAGTCGGTTTTTAACCCGGTACTCAAAAAACCGGCTTATGGTTAAAAAACCGTCGGTACTGAAAAAAAACCTGAGTCAGGAAAACCGCTTGTGGTACCAGGTATTGAAGAAACCGAAACCCGGTACTGAAATCTCGGTACCGAACAGGCCTAGGTGCCGCTAAGCAAACTCGTTTCTTTCAGTTAATGATAAAAACCGTTTTCTATTTCCGGGTAAAGACCATGAACACCTTAAAATTAAAGAATGACTCTAAAATCGCAACAGTCGTTGCAAATTTAAGGTACGTTGTGCTAGACGCGGCCGCACGACTGCGACTCGCTCATTCCATATAAAAACTCGTTTTTCTCTCATTTTAAAAACGAGTTTTTATATGGAATGAGCGAGTCGCAGTCGTGCGGCCGCGTCTAGCACAACGTACCTTTAGAGTCTACAATGGGAAATATTTTCTTTATATCCACTCTAAAATTGCAATTAGCGTTGCATATGTAGAGTCTTCAATGAGAATAACTTTATAGTTACAAATATCGAGTATTGCAATTACCGAAGATTGTAATTATAGGGGTTACACTGTAATTAGCGTTAACATTTTTCAGGGTGTGAAAATCACCCGGATGTGATCTTTAATTAATTAACAAATTAGGCTGCTTTTAGGCTATTTTTATTCGATCAAAATCGAAACTGCCTATGTGTATTATTTATATTCAAACCTTTAGGTGTTGTTGAAAATCTGGTAATCACTTCTTTGGCAATGGCGCGTTTTGTGAGCTCCCACAAATTCTCAATGGGGTTTGTGTCGGGTGAGTTACCGGGCCAGGGTAAAACGGCTATACATATTTTCTTTCTCCAGGAATGCTGTGATGCTCTTAGCTTTATGACACGGAGCTGAATCGTGCATAAAAACACATTTTTTTGTGCTACCGAAACATTCCTTAAGTTGTGGTACTAGTCAGGTTTCTAGGACCCGTTTGTATTGGTCCTGTCTCATGGTTCCCTCTACGATGTACAGACGCCCCATGCCTTTCGCTGAAATCACAGACCACACCATCACACTAACTGGATGTTTAACCCTCTCTACAAGCAGGGCCGGATTTACCCCCTGTTGCGCCCCTCGGCAGTAGTCGAGTTGCCGCCCTCCGTCACTAGTTTAAGCTGAAAGTAGATCAGTCGCATTCATGATGAATTTACGCATTGGATGGATAAGCAGCCCCCTAAGACTGTCACATGTTGCGAAATAATTAGATTCCTTAGAGCTGACAATTTAAACTAAATACATACACTCGGTGCCAAAAACGGGCTCTTTTTGATTTCATATTTTTTATTTCATTGTTGCGAAAGTTCATGACACCCTAGGAGCGGATCTGAACTCTTTTTCCCCGGGTTGACTCCCGTTCTCCCGCTACAGCCCACTAAATTTTCAGTACGGGAAGATTTTCCGTTATGTTTAGTGAAATTGAAGTCAATGGAAAGGTCTCGACTCCCAAACGATGGATATTAAGCCCTTTTTCTCTTAGTCACAATACAATGAAACCGCAGCCCGAAATTGCAGTTTCCGGGAGGAGGAGGTGCGTTAGGATATACCAGGAGAATGAAAGGGGATCTAGGGAGCAGATCCGTTCATTGGTGGTCAAGACCTTTCGTTATAATAGGGTAGAGGTACGGTTTTCTTGGTTCCGAGTGTATGCTGCGATTCCCAAAGCTATAGTGATAAAACGCCTACGGCGGCATTTTTAACTCCCCGTGCACATTTGATAAAAAAAATAGTTCAGTGATCAGAAACGAACGTCGAAACGCCTATACTGAAGTAAGATACAGTGGTGGAAATTGGAATAGGTTCACCCAAAAAAAATTTATTGTACGGAAATTGAAACCATGAATAAAAAAGTCATTTGGTGTGAAACATAACTATTAAATAATTTTATTATTATTCGTCATTAAACTTACAATTTATATTTTAATTATTTAATAATTGCCAAAAAAGCAAATTTTAGGGTGGAAACTTGAATAGGTTCACTAAATAAAATACATGTGCTCATCAATGATATTAGGATGCCTCCTTTCTTTTAGTAACTGATTGATTCACCCAGTTTTTGAATCAATTCGTCAATTCGATTAGGCATCGGGTGAACTAGATTTCCCAGGATATCTGGATCAAGTTTTCGCCATTTGGATTAGATCGCCTTAACCCTAGAGAGATAATCATATTTTTTACCCCTGTAAAGATAATCATACGTCGATTCGACGTGTTGCTAGTTAACATCCTTATAACTTCTTTGTTAAGAGTAACATGTTGTTAAAAGGTGAATATATAATCATTTGTATTTAATATTAATCTGTTAAACTCGTGGTTTTGCAAAATTATCATTTGTTTGTTGATATGTTTTGTTTTGTTGTGCTCTGTGGCCGTGATCGTTCGGTCGCCACTCTGTGAAATAGACACTCATAGAGAAACGAGTTTCCAAACTCGGCACGACTCGTCGCAAGTTTATTATTCAGAAGAAGATGATAAGAAATATACTTATCGTAGAATAATAAACTAACAATGCGACTAGGAAGTGGTATGGCTGACAACCGTATCACACTCCGAATTCAGTTGTCTTTGTAACGTTGATGACTACACACAGTTGTCATCAACGCACCATGCTCCACTAGGAGTTACGGTAATGAAGAGAGTGTTGATATAATATTAATTTTAAAAAAGTGGTACTAGGAGAAAGTGGACTGTTCTTTCAATAGATTAAAATAAAGGATATCTTTATCGAAACAGGCTTTTAGTGGTTATATCCAAGTGAATACACATTCAAATTATGAAGATTTATAAAAATGTCAATTCGGGGCAATTAAAATATTTTTCAGTACAAATTTGTTAAAGATAATCATACGTCGATTCGACGTATATTTGACTTATGACCCCCAATATCTTAGGCTGTGTGGCACCCAAGCCAATAATTTTGCCACGTAATTACACCTACAGACATGAATTGAGTTAAATCTTGGAACCAACAAATTATGAAGCTTCACTAATGAGATATAATAAAAAGAAAAATTTCTGTACGTCGATTCGACGTAGATTATCTCTCTAGGGTTAAAACATCAGAAAACTGTCGCCCATTTGCATAAACCCTTCTGACTAGTATCCCCCATAGAGTCCCAATTGTGTTGAGGTCAAGGCTTCTGGCCGGCTAATCCAAAATCGGTACTTCCTTTCTTTGAAACCATTCCTTAACCACCCTGGCAATGTGAATGGCCGCGTTGTCTTGCTGAAAAATGAAATTTGTTCCAATAATATTTTCTGCGACATCAACCATCACATTTTCCAGCAGATCAATTTATCGTTCAGAATTTATTTGACCATTTAAAAACGCGATCAGGGTCCTACCAGTCCCAGAGAAGCTACCGGAATGACGGCTCATTGCAATCTGCTTCTCTTTACGTAAATCGCGCCAATAATACTGACGCCCAACAGGACCATCTAAATTAAACTTTTTTCGTCGCTGCACAAAATTTTATTCCACTCAGTTGTCCAATGAATGTGATCTCTGGTAAATGCCTTTCGTTTGGCTTTATGGTGCGCCATTGGTGGATGTTTACATAACCGTTTGGAGCATCACAAGTGTTCCGAGCTGCTCAAAATTTGTCGAAGACGCCGAGTTATCACTGGGACATTTAGATTAGCCTTTATCTGGCTTGAATTCAAACCGTTGCAGCTCGCTTTTCGTAAAATGCCTGGAACAGGCCGATCATTCACTTTGCGATTCAGTCCATTTTTACCTGTGTTTCCATCATTATTTCCTAAATTGACAAAATTCTCGCAATTTCTTGGTTAATTTCTTCTGCAGATAAACGCTTACCTCTGCCTATCTCCTCAAAAAGTCATTATTTTTTTTTTATTCATTAGAATTCAAACATTACCTTCTTTCGTTTTTGTCCCAAATTTATCAAAATTTCTATTTTTATTAGATTCGAAAACTACAACACTACACATGAACCTATTCTAATTTCCGGCTGTTGGTTGGCTTCAGACGCTATAGTTCAAATAAATTAATCGAACTGACGGGTAAATTCAATATAACTGGCATATGGCAAATACCGTTCTGACAGTGTTGTGGAATGTTTACTTTAAGGTGGTTTAAATTGTGGTTGTTTGCTAAGTAATGGAATTAAATGCGTTTATTAGGAGCCCTTCAAGGTGAACCTATTCCAATTTCTACCACTGTATGTAAGTCCGGCACTAACAAAAGAAACTACTTTTGCTGAGTTTCCTTTATATTTTTTTTCTAATTTATTTAAACTGCCTCGTGAAATATCGAATGGTGTATATTTCACAGAACATTAATTCAATGGAAAGGTAAAAGTTTCAGAAATATGCCGCCCTTTAAAATTTGCCGCCCCGGGCAGTTGTCCAGGTTGCCCATATGGGAAATCCGGCCCTGTCTACAAGACAGTCTGGATGAAACTGCTCGCTAGGGCGTCGACGAACAAAAGAACTCTTGTCGACCAAAATCTAGAAGCATACCTATAAAACATTACAATAACACAAGAAAAATATTTACAAATTACAAAATATGAATTTACTCGACTCCAGTCTGCGACAGTCATATCCCTGTATTCTTTAGCCCACTGGAGCCGTTTCTTTCTCATGACCTCCGTAAGTCGAGGTTTTTTCATAGGCCAACGACCGATTAAATTTTCTTCGGCCAATCGTCTTTGGACCGTCCTTTTCGATATTCCAATTCCCTCGTTGTTTATTATCGAATTCAGATGATCGACGCTAGCTTTGCGACTTCCCAGACCTGAGAAATGCCTCTAATTTTTCGGTCGGTGCGTGGAGTAGTGATCCTTTTGCGGCCACATTTCCCTTGTTTTGTTCCAATTTTGTCTTGATTCTGTTGACACCAGACTTTGAAACACCCGTTATTTTTGCTATCTCGCGCTGGGAATGTGTGGAGTGCAACAATAGTGTCTGAATTTCGCGACATTTGCGTGGCGAAATGTCAGACGTCTTGCCCAAAGTAAAAAGTAACGGCTTTGAGAGGTTACGACGGATAACGACCCACAAAAAAGGAATAATCTCATAGAACTCGACAAAAGTCATTCAATAAGAGATATTACTCACGTTTTGAACTATTGCAGAAAGTAGAAACTTGGAGAAAAACAATTTAAATGCCTTTTGTAGGAAATCTCTGAACTGTACTTTTCAAACGATCGACTGCCAAATGTACACTAATCACATTTACTAAAGAGTAGACACAGTTTGTCTGGGTTGCCACTTGTTCAATATGCGAGGGTAGTCTGATAAGTACCCAGCCTCCCCGCCTGGTGGTCAGTGGCGTATTTACAGAGGGGGGCACAGGGGCACGTGCCCCCTCTGTGAGCACATCAACCTTTTTTCGCACCATACTAAAAATTGCAGTACCAACCAAACGTTCCCTTTTTATTTTGAGTGTTTCTATTACTAAACTTTGTAAATCTTTTTCGAAACATTATCATCACATCATCTTCTCAATTCGCCAGATCTCCTCGTTGATGAACCCTTTCCGTTTTTCGAACGGGTTGAGTTTATTTTCATAGACGCGTGGTTACAAGTACAAGAACTCTTAGAGAATAAGTACAAGCTATGATTATGTCGAGGCAACGAGGTGGTCATGAAACGTTGGCCAATCTCGACATGAATCTGTTCGGAAACAAGGACTGCTCTTGAAAGTCTCGTCATGTGTGAAGTGACCCTATCTTATGTTGATATAAGTTGAGGAGATGTTGCTGCGGTATCGACGTCTTGGAAGCCGCTGAATTGATAAATATTTGAAACAATCGGTCTGATTTTTCGATCGGGCTTGTGTATTTTAATTTGGCCGTAAATTCGTGTTGGGCTGCTGTAAAAATCTTCAAACCAGATGCTTCTCTTTCTGTTAAAATGCTAAAAATTGAAGTGTTTTGGTGGGAAAGCATTTTTAGCATATATTTTCGAATTCCTACGGTTCGGTGTCTGTGGTGCCCTGCCTGGACTTTTTCAGTAAATCCTAATTTTGCATTCAAATTCGCCTAAACTTGCGATGGAATTCAAGACCACAATGTCAGCCAAAATTTGTTGTATCAGCTTTTCATCTGTGTTTCTTTCAAAAGTAAGCAGAACCACTTTTTGGTGGAATTTGGCCGAAATTTGGCAGAATTTCGGACGATGTATGAAATTTCTCTTTTAAAGAAAAGTGTTCCGTCTGGAATCCGTTTTGTCATATGGAAACAGTCTCTTTGGTCATTGCATTTAACTCAAGGAGACCTTGAGTCAAGGATGCCGAAATTAAAATAAATGTCATTTTCCATACTTTTTCATAGAAATCACTTATATTCACGAGTCAATGCATCCTTGATTTAAGGAGAAACTCAAGGAGACCTTGAAATGTTCTATAGTCAACCTCACTTGAAGTCAAGCTACCCACCTACCTTGAAATATTATATTTGAAGTCTATTGAGAGCTTAATTTCTCCTTGAGTTTCGCCTTAAATCAAGGATCAACGATCCCTCAGTCTTGCCAATATTTTCCTATGTAGCTGCTCTCGGATATCCCCACACCAAAACTTTATGTAACAAATTAGCCCCGTAGTCTGTGCCCCCCCTTTGAGAATTTTCTAAATACGCCACTGCTGGTGGTGTCAGTATCGCAAGAGCAATTTACTATCGTGTAGTACATTCTTCTAGACGGCAACTGTCCAAAATTCAGCCGGATCAGACTCGTAGTTTTGGTTTGGCCACGTGTGAAAGCTGGAGTGTCCGCCGATTTTAGAAAAATGGAAAAAGAGCAATATCGGCCGGTGATTCGGCGAACGTGCTCCGAAGAAGGCGAAGACTGCTCCATCGGCCGGAAAGGCGATGGCCAGCGTTTTCTGGGATTCACAAGGTGTGATCCACATCGGCTACCTGCAAAAGGGCAAGACGGTCACAGGGCTGTACTATGCCGAATTATTGGGCCGATTCGACGCCGAATTGAAGAAGAAAGGCCCCACTTGGCAAAGAAAAAAATTCTCTTCCACCATAATAACGCACCGGATCACACCTCCGCCTGCCAACGCCAAACTGGTCGAATTGGGCTACGAACTGCTGCCCCATCCACCGTATTCTCCAGATTTCGCCCCGAGTGACTTCTTTTTGTTTCCAAACTTGGAAAAGTCACTCGCCGGGCAGAAATTTCAGTCGAATGAGGAGGTCATCGCCGCCACGGAGGCCCACTTTGCAGACCTGACTCAAACGACTGTTAACTAAAAACTGCGCGTCGAAAAAGGCCGAAACTTTGGTAACTGTAACTGTTAAAAGATGCACAACTACATTCACTAGCTTTTATTGACGAGTGGCGCCATCTTTGAGTTGAAGTCGGAAACTTTTCAGACAACCCTCGTATAAATAATCGTGCCTAGAGCAGAATAAAATCAGTTGAACCCATCAAAACCAGTTTGTTTGACCAAAAAGGGACTTCCCATGGGAAAATAAATGTTTTTTGCGTACTGTCCCCAATAATATGGCAACGTACTGTATATTTACATTGAAAATGCTAAAGGCGCACAGCATTAATTCGCATGTTCCCGCAAATCTATTTGACAGTCTAATAATTATATACTAGGACACTGCATTTAAAACAAAATGATCCTAAATTAAAATCTAAAAAATGGTTGCAAAAGTGTGAAATTGAAGCGGAAATTGATGGCTCCATTTAATACAATGCGAACTTTATGTGGAAAGTCGTTAATTTTAGGTGATTCCAAGAGATTTTTATTCCGTGAAGGTGCCCATCCTGTGCAAGGAGGCACGGGCCGCCACTGAATGAGACGGCGATTTGATTTGAAAAACACTAACATTAAACAAAATATAAAGCATATTATGCAATCAATATTGAACTCTCAATGGTGTGAAGGACAATCCGTTACCTGAATTCTAATTAACCAAATTTTATTGCGTGACCGTTGTTTTAAATTACAATCTTTACGCGTTGTATTTAACCTTTTTTTCGTTTGACAAAATCCTATCTTGAAGGCCAAACTCAATCGGCCGCGCATAACAAAACATCTCATTTAGAACGGGTGAACAAACATTGCGTGTATGTATGTTGTATGCAATGTACTTTCACTATATGCATAGTAACGTCTATTTGTTTGTAACTAACTTAAAATACAAACTACACATGGAAGTAATAAACACATTTCTGAGATCTGCGTATACAACTGCATGGTATCCATAATACAAGAGTATCAAGATGTGACCTTGATAGTAGCACAAACAAAAAATATAATAACACTACATAACTGGGAAAATATTGCCATTATACTAGCGTGTTGCGGCTGTTATTATTCCTTATATTGAGTCATACTTCCTTCATGACTTTTTAATTTTTACAAACTTGTACCACGACTCGAACAGGTAGACTTGCATTCTAGGGGGACTGGCTTAAAAATGTTGCTAAACCTGCTTTACTAGTTAAGAGTTGGCAAAGTATGATGGCTACGGCTATTTAGCAAAATCTCGTGTTTTTCTCAACAATACACGTAATAGATATCATTCAGCGTTGATGGCTGACCTCGACAATCGACGGACAATTGTAGTTTTTTTCGTGACTGACTTGGAAGTTCTACACGACAGCTCATAGTAGTTGAGTGATTCATTAAATTTTTAAGACTGGATTTCGAGTAAAATTAAAATGAAAGATAATAATATGATAAACTTCACTACTATAACTATACGATGACAATGCATTAATTTGGCCATATTGGATGTGTTTTCCTCGAAAATATAAATTGACTGTAATATTATTGCCGATGACTCATACTGTTGGGAAAAACCTCCATTGTAGATTGGTTCAGCGAACTATCCGCATATATTTTTGATTCAGTCTGGAAATGTGTATGTATTTGATTTTATCATGTTAAAAAGAAGCCAATATAGAATACTATATAGGTAGCGATGATGATGATCATCGTCAATTAATTTGCCCTTAGGTAGCGATGATCGCTGAGCGATTATTCCTCCTGAGACATCCTTGAATGCCTTATTAGCATAGATTTGGTGTAAAACTGCGCTCCCAGTATCGAATATAGGATGATCCATGACAGCTGTTTAAAATCATGCAAATTGTATGCTCAACACGAGGCAATATTCCTTCAGACGACCAACGTGATGATCGCGTAGCGATTGTTTATTATTTCTGGAGCATTATGGGAACATTTCTTGAATACATGACAACGTTTGTGTTCGTAGAGACGACTCATGTGATGATCGCGCAGCGATCGTAGTGTTGCATTCAATTACACAAACGCAAACCTTTGAACTACATAATGTAGTTTACTCGTAATAAATTTTTGTGTATACGGATCAAGCAGGACAACGACGCAACTTTTGATCCCATTTTTATACCCGTCTCTAAGTGAAAGGGTATATTAACTTTGTCATGAAGTTTGCAACGCACAGAAGGAAGCAACTCCGACGATATAAAGTATATATATTATTGATCAGCGTGACGAGAGAAATCGATTGAGTCATGTCCGTCTGTCTGTCTGTCTGTCTGTCCGTCTGTTGCAACGCAAACTAGTCCCTCAGTTTTGAACCTATCGAGCTGAAAATTTGTATGCAAGTTTCTTTTTAGTGTACGCTGTATATATGTCGGAACGAATGGAATCGGACCATGGGGTCATGGGGCTGCCCCTGAAAATTAGGTTTTTCTAAGAAAAACTTTTTGCTTTATGCACCAATCTTAACCAAATTTCACCCAAGTGTGTTCCTAGTATAGCCTCAAAACATATCTAGAAAACATATCTAGAAACGGAAATGGAATTGGAACATTACGTCATAGGGCTGCCATACAAACGAACCATTGAAAATTAAATTCTTCTAAGAAAAACTTTTTCCTTTTTAATCCGATCGTAACCAAACTTCATCCAAATGTGTTCCCAGTAAAGCCTCAAAAAATATCTAGGAACAGATCAAATCGGAACACTACATCATAGGGCTGTCATACAAACCAACCACTGGAAATTAGATTCTTCTAAGAAAAACTTTTTTCTTAATGAACCAATCTTAACCAAACTTTGCGCAAATGTGTTTTTAGTAAAGCCACAAAACATATCTAGGAACACATTTTCAGAACACTACGTCATAGGGCTCTCATACAAACCAACCGCTGCAAATTAGGTTCTTGAATGAACAACTTTTTTCTTTGTGAATCAATCAACCAAACTTCACCCAAATGTGTGGCCAGACGTACACCATTTTGCTGTACAATACCTAAAGCATTTTGACCTGTCGTACAGCATTAGTAAATGTACAGCATTCCCAACGCCACACCAAAGAAGCCTAAATGACTTCATAAAAACCTCCTCGGTGAGGCCTGTAGTCAGTCTGTTAGGTGTTATTAGCAGGATAATCGCACTTTCATGTGGCAAACATTCATTTTCGATAATTTCGAAACTCTTTGGTCAATCGTTCTGAAATTTAATGTACCTAAATGTAAGCGCCAGGTAGCTCCACAACCTGGGGATTACATTTACTTACATTTCTCCATATTTTAGGGTCGCCTATCTGCGTTCGACAGTTACAGCTGCCCAAATCGCACTTTCGACTTTTCTAATCGAAAACTCTATAAAATGTGTCCAATAAAATTGGCAGACTTGTGAACATTAGCTCACACTTGTAGCTGTAGAGCTATACTTGGCGCTCACCGCTCACATTGTCTCCAAATTTCAAGGTCCTACTTATCTGCGTTCTGGAGTTCAATAGATTAAATCGAAAATTGTCCCTAATTGGGAAATTTTGGAGCGTAAAATTTTGAAATTTAACAGCCATGTATAGAGGACCGCACTGCCCCTATCAGGTGAAAATCCCAAGCATCTATAGCTGCCAATACTCAGAAGTAACAGCCATGTAAAGATGCGATAAACGAAGGAAAAAATTACTGTACTCCATCCGATTCCCCTATCAACCTCTTTAGGAAAAAGAAAATTCGAACTAAAGGACTCTGCAAGGATTTCCCCTATATGTTGACCAAATCCAATAAAGTAGCGATAAATCCGCTTAAGAATTCTCCACGCAATGAGGTAACAATTTATCTATTGTAATAAACAAAACGAAACTTTTAAATAGGTAGGTACAAGGAGGTGTAATTTTCGTACTTCAAATAAACAGCTTCATGATTTTGTCTCAGGGCCACGGATAGTCAGAGATAGGGAAAGGGCCATCATCATCCCAACAATGCTGCCGAGACTGCAGTTTCGAACACTGAAATTCAAAAGTTGAAAAATACCTATTCCTAACCCTAAAAAAAATTCGGGTTCATTGTGTTAAACAAATGTTGGATTTGCCCCTTTTAAACCAGATCCTGGCTACACTTCTCCCATACCTGTTATAACTTTGCGTCTTAAAACATACATTTGCACTTCACATGCTGATGATGTTTTGTCTATGAGAACATTTAGAAGTTGAGGGATCTTTTCTGGGTCCTGTTTAGTACCAACAGAACCTTGCTAGGACGTAGCCAGGATTTAGCTGGATATCAGAAATTATGACATTATTAGAATCTTGTTGTTAATTGTAGACACTAGTTTCGGCGCTGCCCCAATGCATAATATGCCTCCTGTCCCACTGTTCCAGTGTCGAATCCAATTTTATGAGGCCGGGCGAGAACGAGTGCACGCACGATTACTTAATTGCTCTGCTATCATCGTTAGCAGAGAGTGCCACGTCTACAACGCCAAAGACTTCTTCTTCTTCTACCCGCGTCATGCTGCTTTTGCCTTCCCTTCGCACGGCTCAAAAAAAAATTCTTCATTTTTACAGGGAAATATTTTATTTCAAATTGTGTAGTCTGTATGAGTTCTTACGAAATTTGTTGAAGTTTCCATTATGAAAGACGATCCCAATTTTGGGTCGCCAGATTTTTTGTGTGTTCCAAATTGTTTATTAGTCACTACTTTCGTCCAGATGACACAATTTATCTGAATGCAAGCTTAATTTCGGCAGAGTTTTAGGAATGAATAAATTAGAAATACTGTAGGAAGTTAGGGACTCCTGGACCCCTCCTCTGGCTACGTCCCTGGAACCTTGCTTTCCCACGGTTCACCACACATTTCCCAGAATAAAGGCTACTATTCTTGCTGTATTCCGTTTAGGAAGATATCACTTATGAAAGGATGGAGAATATGTGGACGTTTTATGGCATCCGTCATGGTGGTAGCCTCGTGACATACAATCGACGCCACTTAATGCGATCACATCGGGATCTTGCTGTTTTGGATAACATTAAGCGAAGAATAACAAATAGTACGATTGAGGGTTTGCCTGAAAACCGAATTCCGGAATGTGTACTGCGTTGGGCCTTCGGGAATCAGGTCACCTTAGGCTAGTAAAGCTTCAAAAGATATTTAGGAATGGATGAAATCGGAACATTACGCCATAGGGCTGTCATACAAACCAATCCCCAAATATTGGATTTTTGTAAGAACAACTTTTTTTCTTTTTGAATATTAACCAAAATACATCCAAGTGTGTTCCTGGATTAACCCCAACGTATCCAGGAACAGATGGAATCGGAACACGTTATTGGGCTACGGTAGCAATTTTTAACACAAAAGGAGCTTCAGTTTCATTCAAATATGACGGGTATTCAAATTTCGGCCGCGCCCGAAATAAGCCTCGGTCTCGTTTTGTGTTAATTCAATATTATCGAGCTTATTTCTGTACTAGGATGATTCTTTCAAAGATTAACATTGACTTTCACCCTTAACATTCTTTTATTCGATGATCTCAACTTCCACTAAATCAACGCACAAATTGCGATCATGAATGCCATCGTTCTAATATGCAAAGTTTATTTTTCTAATACATATTTGGCCTTTATTAAAACGTTTCTTTCTATAGTTTTTCGGGGTCAACTGTCCACTGAACCCGTCCCCATCTTTTATGTCATATTCAATGAAATCCGACTCTATCATTCCGTCATTCATTCAATAGCGTTTGAAGTCATGTTCAATTTTATCTGTTCCCACGATTGAAGATGATCGGTTCCGTTTAATTGAACGGTTCAAGAAGATATTTTGCATGCATACTTTCACGTATATAAAAATAGATAAAATATCTTTGAAATGTCGAGATACAAACTGCTACAATGAGTACCTTATTGATGTGTTGAGGATTATTATTTTTATATCGAAAACCTTAAGATCGAACATATCAAATCAAATCAAAACTATAGCCAAGACGTGTAATAATATGTAACTCCAACAATTTTCCACCAAATCAGTGAGGTCACACAGGGGGCCTTTTGCCTGACTATACCATTCTAATGCTGAACGCGTATACCATCAAAGCGATCACTTATTGGAAACCGGTTATTGTGAGGTTTCGTACAACGCCGCGCGAAATTCAAATGACGCAGTAGATTTTGTGACCAAGCACGTCAGGTGCAGCAGATTAAGTAGGATGATATTTAGACAAGCGGCTAGAAAAAAACCCATGTGACAAAGATGCCTAAGATAGTAAGATATGGGAGTCGTAGGTTTTGCTTACGATTTATTGCATTTTTCACCATACATAATTGATATTGTCGACGAGATTGATTGCATTTTCAAGTTCAATTTCATTTAAAATTTTGGTTTAAGCTTGTAACGACCACAGGAAAATTATGTTTGTCCGGATGTTTTTGACATTTAAAATTGTTCACATAAAAAATATTACAGAATACTCTTAAATAAATTTGTAAAGAAAATTATCATGGGTATAATTCGCAATCTGAACCGCTTTGCGCCTCAGGGGCCCCAAAATTAAGCACAAAGTAGTCACAGTTGACGGGACTGTAAAATAACGATAAAAGCGCGAAACTACACTGAATAAATCATTGGCTTGTTCTGCTATCCGTTCTCATAGGGAGATTTTTTGTGTTTCCGATATTTGCCGCTATGCATCCGCTCCGCTATATGGCGGATTGTAAGATAAGTGTCGCTAGTGTCGATAACAAGAACAAGAAAATTCTTCTTGTAAGAGCTGATAGCGTAAATGTTCTGTTTTTTCTAGTTCCAAGAAAAGTTTTTGGTTAAAATAAAAAA
Organism: Microchrysa polita; assembly: GCA_949715475.1. Classification (NCBI taxonomy): domain Eukaryota; kingdom Metazoa; phylum Arthropoda; class Insecta; order Diptera; family Stratiomyidae; genus Microchrysa; species Microchrysa polita. The sequence goes on from OX454419.1 coordinate 51,830,114, forward strand.
ATAAGCATTATTTTAAGCAAAAACTTTTCTTGGAACAAGAAAATACATCTTAAATCAGGAAAAATTATTCCTTGGCTGTTTTTTATTGCATTTTTTCTTGTTTTAAGCAAATGATTTTGTTCAGTGTATGTGAGGCTCAAATAATGCACATCGTCTATCCCTTGCCTTTGTAAAATTACAACGTTCCAGTTTTTGCGATGTTCAGTGAATCCATAGAGGCCTAAAATAAGTTAAGCCTAGGGTCTGAAACGAAAAAAAAGAATACCTATGTGTTTATTACATTTGCAACATTTAGAGTTAGAGTCGCGAAAATTAATATACAGAGTGTCCGGAAACTGACGCATAAACGCCCGGATTGTGATTCCTCATGTGATTTCCATCAAACAAAAAAAGTTGTACGGAACATACCCCCAATTCTTAACCCTTTAGGTGCCACAGGCATTTGAAGATTTTTGAAAAAATAATTTTCTTGTACGACTAAAACCTCAATATCTCGAAAGTTGGAATAGCAAAGTAAGATGATTGTTACAGCCACCAAATTTACCTAAAAAATAAAACTAACCGCACTAAAATCGAATAAGAGGTTTGGTTTTTACGGAACTTTAAAGTCAAATATTTGTGATTTGACCCAAAAACAATCTATTTTTCCATCTCAATGTTCTCCAAACTCTCCCGAGGTGAGGCGCTCGTACGATTCTTTTAAAAATTAGCGCATAGTAAAAAATGGCCGCTAATTTCTTTCTTACATCATTTTAATCTAGCTCCATTATTTCTAACAGTTTTAATGCCTTAAGTGCAGAAAAGTAGGGTTAATTTTAGCTCGATTTCCATTTAATTCAATTCAAACTACCCTGCCCCAACTGCAATTTGGTAAAATTTATTCAAATTACATATACCAAAAGCGAGCAAAAATTAACCCTAGTTTTCTGCACTTAAGGCGTTAAAACTGTTAGAAATAACGAAGCTGGAATAAAATGATGTAAGAAACATATGATAGTAAGACTATGCGCCAATTTTTAAAAACAATCGTACAAGCAATGGTGAAAATTTACTTGAAAAAATTGTGTGTTTTTGGGTCAAATCATAAAAAATTTACTTTGAAGTTCTATAAAAACCAAATCTCTCATCCGATTTTAGTGCGGTTAGTTTTATTTTTTAGGTAAATTTATTGGCTGTAATATTCATCTTATTTTGCTATTCTAGCTAGTCTAGCTTTTTAGATACATATTGAGGTTTTAGTCGGACAAGAAAATTATTTTTTTTTTATTTTCAAATGCCTGTGGCCTGTGGCATTTGGTTAAGAATTGGGGGTATGTTCCATACGAAACTTTTTTACTGGAAATCACATGAGGAATCACAATCCGGTGCGTTTATGCGGCAGTTTCCGAACACCCTGTAGTTTAGGAATGTTTTTGCATGTAATGTGGTGAGTTTATTGAATTTGCGATAGGGTAAATATAAAATGTTATGAATTTGTAAAATAATGTGTGGTATCAATGTAAAAACCTGCTCATCCTTGATCGCCGTTTTTTCGTCAATTAAACGAAATACAGGAACTCCTGCTTTGCGAATCTAGTGATGATGGCGAAGAAAACGTCGTCAAATTAAATGAAAAAAACGTGGTCTTTCCTGGAAATAATATTTGACAATTCAAAGCAAAAACTAAAAATTGTCATTGAAGCAAAATCCGCTATATTTCCTGCATTAAAAAACGCCGACTCTACTCCTAAGAAAGACATTTTTAAAAGGAAGGCCAGCGTTATTTACTCCCCCAGAGCAAATCAGTGCCTCTATCTGTCTTAAGGTACGTTTCTTCGACACGGCCCCAGCGCCTCTAGCGACTGCGACTCGCCCATTGCATATAAAAACTCGTTTTTAGTTGATAATCGCTTGGCATAGCTCCACAATGAAAATTATCGTCGAATGAACCGCGCGACTCTTTGTATATAATTCCCGCATGAGTGGTGAACGTGGTGCACTCGCTTGTTTGTAGGCTTCGGGCGACAGCTGCTTGGGGTAGGGATAGGGTAGTTGTTTCGCACAACGGTCGTATTCGTTCGGTCGATATATGAATCAGCATGTATATAGAAAGCAGTCGCGCGGCTCTTGTTGTACTCTAGAGCCGCTGGAGTCGCTGCGGCCGCGTTGAGGACAACGTACCTTTTAAAATGGCTACAAAATTTTGACGTCTTACCTGAAAAAAAATTAGCATTGGTCAGTATAGCTGGCCTACACTAATCCGACTAAGGAGGGTTCCGCACTGAATATCGAGCCGGTTTGGCGAGTTCACCCTTTTCCGGAGATTATCAGGACTGCAACTGACATTCAGGCAGTAAGCAAAAGGCTCTTGATAAAATGGGAATAAAGCGGGTGAATTGGAAACATTCTACTCATTGTACTCCTATGGATTCATATTCATCCATAGGAGTACAATCAGTACAATGTTTCCAATTCACCCGCTTTATTCACACAGATGTACTTTGCACCCAATGCAATGTGTTCCTTTGCTCTACAATATTTCGCCATTGTTTCCGTATTAATATGTACATTAATTGTTTTTAATTTTTTTTTTAATTTGGTGCTTTTTTATTATTTATCGTTAAAATATATATGAATTACACATCAAAATGCCGCTTTTATGTTATTGTTATTATTAAGTCTTTTTTTTTTAGGTAATAAGTTCCTTTTCAACCCACAGGCAAATATATTTGCCAAGCGAAATGAGCTGCAAAATGGGGGGATAATGGAACCATTTTTGCTGACAACTATAAAGGTTTGTGTTCGTTGAGACGACTCATGTGATGATCGCTCAGCGATCCCTGTTAAAACACCGGTTCTGAGCACTGTATGCGGATATTTTCTATGCAGACATGTTCCTTTAGGTCATAGTCAACACAAGGAAAGTACCACCATTCAAAAAATATTCCAAAACGGCTCGGAATTGGATGCAAAGCTACGATCGCTAAGCGATCCTCACGTGATTCGTCTCTACGAACACGCACCTTTATTGAACTACAGATCACGAAAATAGAACAAATAACAAAATCGCTTCGACTAAAAATGTATGGTCCTCAAAGGGTTAAAATGTACATACAGGGTGGGTCATCAAATCTTATACATAATAATAATGAAAAATGATTCAAATTAGTGTTTTTTTTAAAGTTTTTAATAATACCTTGCGACATCAAATTCTGAACTTTGATTAGTTTTCAACGGCTTTTATATAACTGTAAACTGGACCAAAAATGACATCGTACAATATTAATATTGAGATAGGGTTTATTTACGAGGGTTTTAGAAAAGAGTTTATTTTTGCACTATTATTAAAAAAAAACACGTGTTCCGCATTCGATTTGACGGGGGGTCTTAAAATTCTTCTTTTTGTGGTTGATTAAATTTAGAACGCATTTTTACAGTTTGTATCCTGAATGAATTGATTAGATTCGTATTTTAATATTAAATGCTACTAAATCATCTCTTTTGTCGTATGAAAACGTTGGTAAAAACCAATTCTGTTTTAAAAGCCACTAAGAGGTGTTTAAAAACGACTGCATCAACGCACTGTAAATTGATTCCTCGTGTGATTTCCAGCAAAAAAAGATGTACGAAATAAACCCCGAACTCTTCATTCTTCAGCAGCCACAAGCATTTAAAGATTTTACGCCAGTTAGAATGGCGGAATAAAATTCTTATCAGCCAACTAATTTTCAAAAAAAAAAAAAACAAGTAACCACATTAAAATCTGATAAACGGATTTGGTTTTTTTACAGGGCTTAAAATTAACATTTTTGTCATTTACCCTTAAAACGAATTTTCGTCAACTGGATTGTTTTTGTTTAGTATAGATTGTTTTTTTTTTATTGGCAAGCTCAATGTTTCTGGATGATCTGTGCAACCAAGTGCTGATTATTATTTGTCCAAAAATTGGCGAAAATAAATTCACAAATAGTATGGTTACTGATCGATCAACTAATTTTGAAGTTTTCTTGTCTAAAGTTAATATTTTTTTGTAGTACCTTTTCAAAAGAGAGCATTTCTCTAGTATATTTATATAATCCTAAGGTCGGTACATAAATTTCTGCACACGTTTTGAAAATTTTCATCCTGCGGCCCGCTCAAACCTGAACACAGCGTTATTTGGCCCAGGCCAGGTACTACAAAATAACCGTCCGAACGCAATTATCAGAATTTTCAAATTTAGACATGAGTATCAAAGACGGCTTGAGAATATGGCAAAATGGTTTCGATTTTTATTCTAACTTTTATTTTATACATATACATATAGTCGACCCTCGGATAACGAACATTTCGTATAACGAACGAAATTTTCTTGTTGGAAAAGATTCGGACGAACGGACGAAAATTCACATAATGAACACAGAAATTTGTTAAATTTAAAGTGTTACGTTAAATTTGTATACATTTTTAGTCAAATGTGCATTTTAGAAGAATAGCAAATTGTAATCAAAATCTTAGAGTACGCATAGACCTTCCAATCGATTGACGCATTTTTTGATTGTCAGATAAATTGGAAGGTGTATGTGACCATCCAATCCAATTTTTTTATTGGACGTGTGGAACATATTGTCTTGCAACTTTTCATACAATCTGTCATGACAATCATGTGTTTTTAGTTGCTGATTTTTTTTTACATAAAGCAGTGGTCATTCTTCATGTTGTGGTTGTGGTGGTCATTCTCCATCGAAAGTAGCAATGGATGTCCATCTTCCATCGCCATGAAATATTCAATTTTCGCAATGTTGTGTTGTGCCGTGTGGACCGTGAGACTGTCATTTCAGATTGCACGATAAATTGCATAGTGTATGTGCTGTACGGACGTCAGATCGATTGTGTGCAATCGATTGCTCAATCAATTGTTTAATCGATCGGACAGTATATGGCCAGCTTTAAAATGTTTTTGCCAAACAGGAGGATATCATTGTCTGCTCAATTTATAAAGATTTCGCTTAACGAAGGTTTCGGATAATAAGCATTATCCGAGAACGAATTGTCATCGTTAACCGAGGGTCCACTGAAATTAAATGTTTATTCTATTATCGGCACAATACGTACATTCTTAAATAATCCCCCAATTACGCTATTATAATTTATGTATTTTCTGTAAAAACCCTAGTATGTATGTACATATGTATATTACACCGTACTATAAAATTTGCTCATACTATTGGACTATAAATAAAAAATATTACTTATTTACATTCAGAATTAAGTTTCTAAATATGAAAATGTGAAACTTCTCTCTGAACATGAATAAATTAATTTTATGATTTAATTATCGTTCGTTACGTTGTGGATTTTGAAATAGCGCCAATGTTGTTTTTTTTATCACACGCATTCTCTTTACAATAAGTACAGAAAATACATAAGTAAATACCTTGAACTTATTTCCAGGCAATTTAAGGTGATGTGTCGCTGGACGACCTTTTATTTCATTTAAATATAGAGAAATAATTATATTTGTACGTATTTTTTCTTTTAATTATTATTTGTTAATTAGTTTTTTTTTGTTTTTTTTATTTTATTCACGCTTACCGTTCTAGAGTTTAGCGTTCTGTACGAATAATTACTTTTTTTTTATAAAGTAACTTGAAACATAAAAATCTAACTACAAATTGAAAACGGCTAATCATTTCCGTTCAATTTGAATTTTTTTTGCAAAACCATTGTCGTTGTCTTATGACGCAACTTATTTTTTTTTAACTTATGTGGGTATTATCAAATCATTTTCATTCAATTGTCTTTATGACTTTGACAATATGCGTAGCTCAAAAAATGTTAACCACCATTGTCACAAATCATAATAATAATAATATGAGTCTGGTCTAGCGAGACTGATAGCAGTGACCGCAATTGACGAAGAAAAAAAATTACAGTGCAGCATAATTAAGAAATAGCTGACGGCTGACCACGATCACCGCGGAGAGAGGTTACAAAGGTATACATATGAGTAGAGTCAATATACAATTTTGACCGCAGCCTGACCGTGTGGCAATACCACCGTGAGTATAGACTTAGCTTCAACTTTTTCTTGCGTATCGCCCAGATAAGAGTGCAAAAAGAAAGTGATTTTTATCGATATTTATGAATGGTCAAGACCAAGAGTGGCTTGTACAATTTGATGAAGTTCATATTGCTAATAAGTCCCGTGTTGGCAGGTTTTTAGATTGGTCTTCACTTTGGTGTGTGCAGTGCAACATTTCAAAAATGGTCTCCGCAATTCGCTTATTATGGAGTACTATACCTTTTATTGGGTTGCGTTTTTTTTTCTGTTAAAAGCTGATCGATAGTTTTTGTATAGAGTCTTGCCTGGTGCTGCTGAACACCAATTAAAAATGTAGGACATCGACAAAATGACGCGGCGGCGACAGGTTTTTAAGAATTTCAGTGAAACTTTTCTTTTCCCAAACAAGATTATTATGAATTTGATAGCAGCTTGATAATAATGTATAGCTCTAGCCACGACATCGGCAACGTCTTGTATTTATGAGACAAACACGACACGCATCGGAATGAATGAATTTTTTTTAAATGACGCGCGACTTGACGGTGAAAATTAATGATTAAGAGATATGTATAATGTAGGAATATTTGAATGCTTTGACACAGATTCGAAATGTTTAAAGTTGCCGGACTGGGGGAAAAGAATTATGCAAATTATATGCTAAAGAGGGAAAAAATGTTATCGACTTGCCCGATTATTATCATTCATTATGTATGTATTAAAAAATCAGATAGATTGGTCTGTTGTTGCAGGTCTTTCATATCCCGGCTATGTCTTACAATACAGTAGACACTCAGATATTAGAACCATTTGGTAAATCAGGTGGTTCTTATTTCTGAGAAGTTCTAATTTTTGGTAGTTTATTTTCCTTCGTTATTCATATTTGGTCAAAACTAGCCCAATCATTGTTGTAGTGTATTTTAAAACATCAGATGAAAGCTACAAAATCAAATTGTATCCTCTCAATTTTGTTATGTTCGCAATTGATAGGGTGTTTTTTTTTAAGCGTCATCTTTTAAGTATAAATTAACATATTCCTACGGAAAATGGGTTTATTTGAAAGGTAGGCGACTTTATGTGTTTTATGATTGATGATTATTTTAGGAGTTAACGGGTTGTTATATCTGAAGAGGTAAATTATATGCTCTATATTGCCGATTTTGCATCGAATTTTAATTTTCAAGTGCTTGGTTTATTCTGTTTTATCCACTATTGACGAAGGATCTTTACATCCAGAAAACAATCAAATTTAGTTATCCTTATGAGCTGGTGAAAGGTTTGGTTCACATTCATTGAACATTTTGATGACAAATGTGATGTAAACATATGCAACATCCTAGACAGACGATTGTAGTTAAACATACTTGAGTTCAAGTACATATGTTTAACGTCGTCTAGTGACACACGGGTAAAAAATGTAATTACATTCGAACTGTCACAATAAAATAATTTACTAACTAGAGTCCGGATTTTCGTGCAACTGCATAATATTTTCAAACTATTAGGTAGTATAAATGTTCAGTCAAATATAATATTTCTGTGCTTTCGAATATTGATACCGAGGAAATAAGTATGGACTCAGAATTCGTCAAATAATAGTAATTTTTAGTATTGTGAAAATAAGTAAAGGATATGAAATGAAAACAACATTTTATTTGTTTCGCTTTTTATTAAATACGTACACTGATGTTTACTATACATTATTACAAAAACCGACGAGCTTTCAACTACCCAGCTATACAATTTTTTGCATTTTTGTGTTTTTACTTCAGAACAGGACAGGATTTTGTATAGCTTCCATATAAATTGGGCAAGAGTCTTCCTTTATAAGATTATTAAAGAACAACATTTGTATGAAACGTTGGGTTATCTTGTCCCGTTCTGAAGCCAAATAATACATATCAATAAATTGAACCAATCACGTCCAACGGAGCGCGTGCTGAATGCACTCAGTCACTTTTGCTTTCCATCTTCTTTACTAGTATACCTACACTTTTTTCGCGTTTTCACGAGTTATATACTGCAGAAAAAATCGGCTCTTTAAGTGGGAAGAAGAAAGACGTCATCGTAGCGCCAAATTTTCCGTTTTTTTTTCGAGCTGAAATAAATTGTGTACAATTAGTAATGCTTAAGATAAATTAATTATTATTTTTTTACTTTTTTTTAAAACGAATTTCGCCATCGTTCGCCTATATTTTGTTTAAACTGACAGGACAAAACAGCTGTTCCTTCCAGTTTTCCAATATTTTCAATGTAACTGAGACCGGATTACACGGCGAGTAAATCTAGGGTTGGGGGGAATAAGTGGATAAGTCGAAAAGTATAACTTTTCAGGCCAGCATTTTTAATGTTTTCCGTGCTATATTGGCCGAATGCGTCAACTCGAAAAAACTTTTCTTATTGTTAGATGTCCTCTGCAGTGTCAGGATTTCATCTGCGGAATTTCATTTGAATACTTTCATCCAAAGCGGAAGTATGGACATTTAACCCTTCAATACTCGATCGAAATCTATAACAATAAAAGTCGTTATCCACCATAAAAGTATTTCTGATTAAAATTTTTTAATTGTTTTACTCGATGAGGTATATTTTTTTATTATTTGTGGGCCTATCATTGTTACCAGGGCCGGATTTCACATATGGGCAACCTGGGCTACTGCCCGGGGCGGCAGAATTTTAGGGGCGGCAAATTCTTAATTTATTTTTTCATTGGTCTAAAATTAGGGGAGAAATGCATTTTGAAAACTCAAAAATAATTGTAGAAAATAAATTGCTTTTTTAATTTATTCTAGTCAGATGTACAGGTTCGTCTTAATCCAAAGCACCTAATCGCAAACTCAAATTAAAATTTTAATGTGATTCCGCCTTCAAAAATTGGGACTACGCAAAATTTTGCTCGAAGCATACACTCATTCACTCTGAATGGCGTGGCAGCCTTTAGTTCAATGAGAGTAGAAGTATAAATCATATATATTTTTGGTGATAGCCATCCTTTGGAAAGTTTGGAATATTACGCTATCAGCTCTCGTAAGAAGAATTTTCTTGTTCTTCTTATCGACACTAGCGACACTTATCTTACCGTCCGCCATATAGCGGATGCGCAGCGGAAAATATCGGAAACACAAAAGTTCCGAACAGAACAAGCCAAATTTTTAAGAGTTTTTACTCTTAAATTTTCGAATCTGCAATTTTTTGTTCATAGAAAAACCGAAAATTCCATCCAAAATAAAAAATAATTTAAAATAGTTGAAATCAGGAAAATCTAGAACTTTTCAGGCTCCGAATGATTTTCGCTGAATAACATCAGTAAGTGCTTTCGCAATTCGTTTTCGTTATATTTATCACCGAAAACATATTAGGTCAAGGTTTCCTCGATATTTACCGTAAGCTTGCTTAATTTTGTTTTTTTTTTTCGGTATAACTTTTTCTGGTTAATTATGATGCTATTATAGAATATTTTATTTATTGGGGTAATGAAATATGAAACAATGCACTTTGTTGCAGTTTTTATAAAATGTGAATTATTGTTCTTTTGGAGAATAATTTATGCACCAGTCTCGATTGTCTGAACAAGTTGCACCATCCTTCCTAGAATTTTAGAAAATCTTTGTGCAAAAATAATAAAATACAAATGGGCTGTTCTGGTGAGATTTTTGTTGTATTTTTGGATGTTATATCGTAACATACGGAGCGGCCATCGTATTAGTTCACATCCAAAATCTATCGGTTCTTATCGAGAGGGTCCTTGTCCTTGTGGAGCTGTTGAACGACATTAGCCCAACTTCGGTCCGATCTTTGTTCTTGCCTTAATTCCTATTTTCCACGTGCAGTAACGCAGGCTATTACCGCCAAAACGGGCGATGTGCCTACACCGCAGGTCGAGCAACGCGAAACCATGGAGCGGTGTAAAGAACTAGGCAAGGGAGAAGAAGTAACGCGGGCTATCATAAATTATACCCTCCAGGACCAGATCCTGGTTGCGCCACTGGAAAACATGATACTTATATTAAAGACTTTTTTACGCGAAACCCAAATTTTAAACGCTTTTTCTTCATTAAAAATTTTTCAAATTAATAATTTGGCAAACGATATGATTTTGGGTTAGCATTTGTATGAAAATTACCCCGTAGAGTATGTTAGCTGTTAAAAAAAACACGGCCAATGAGTTTTGTGACATCCAGTTTTTTATCGTTTAATCGTTGAAATCTTTAGTTATTTGCGTTCGTTGCGGCTAATTTCCGATTTTAGGCCGAAATTGGGGCAACCCGAATGTAATTTATCCGCAATTTCAATAATAATACAAGTCGACTTATCTAATTATTCCCAGCCAATGGTTTCCCTACAAAACTGTACAAGTAGACTTAACCGAGTAACCACATCAATGAGTGAGTTGTCTGAAAATGCACATTTCTGTAACTAAGAAAGCGTTGCGTTTTAAGCTTAAACACTTCTGCATATTACGCGGAACTTTTGTAAGAGTAGTTTAATGCACTTAACTCATTTTCGATATAAGTCGACTTATCCACTTATTCGCCGTGGCCCTACAAATATCATTAAATTTAAATGACGTTGAGTTAATGATGTTTAAATTAAATTTTTCAAGTATCATCAAGTGGATAAGCATATGACAGACGAATTAGTTAAACGTAATCAAGAGTTATTGATGTTTATCGTGTGCCGTCTGTCTAGGGTGTAACTGGTAGGTTACTCGTTTAAAAACAATTTTCTGACCTTACGGTTTTAACAACAGAGTCAAACAATATGTAAGTCAGATATGTCAAACTCGCGGCCGACGGGCCGCATGCGACCCATCTGGCAATTCTGTGCCGCCCGCGGCCATGTCGATGCTGAACAATATGTATCAACACAAAAATGGTGAAATCAGTGAGGTGGACAAATTCAGCCGTTGAACTCAAGTCTACAAACACTACTAAAACTCGTCAGTGGCTTATTCACGATTATTTTAGGAATTTTCCTATAAACTAGGAGGCTTCGCCCCTGCTCGCTACTCTCGCCAACCCACCGCGCTCGCAAATTTTTTTTCGAAGAGAATTACGTGGACATAAAGGTAAAGGACTACGAAATAATTTTAGTTTAAAGTTCAATGCTTAAAAAAACAACCCTTATTGTTTTTACGGACATAGAACACATAATTTCCAGGAAAGTAAAAACTTTCAATGTAATGTAAGAAAAAAAAAACATGAATTCATTAAGCGCCGTTCGTGCGATTCAACTTGTCGTCCAACTTTTGAACATTCAAACATGTTGAAAGACTTACGAGTGAACAGAGGTTGGACAGAAAGTTTGAAATTGAAAGAGCATTCAAACAAGTTGGACCGTCTGAACAGAAGTTGGGCAACTTGTGGGAGTTTGAACATCTGTACTCTGCTTACTGGTTGGGAACCACTGGTTTAGTGTTACTACATGGGATTACAATTACAACATAATCTTTATGGGTCAGGTTGTTATTGTAACCCTATGTAGTTACACTAAACCACTGTTTCCCAACAGGTGGTCCGCGGACCGGAGGTGGTCCGTGAGAGGCCTGTAAGTGGTCCGCGAAGACTTTAGAGACTACTTATAAAAATGTTACATTACATCATATGCGAAAAGGGTAAACAAAATTTAACAATTCAATCAATGAACTCTTTGTTACAAGGCCTGTGTTCAAATCGCACACCGACAAGACTTGTACTGTGATTGTTCTGAGTGAACTGGGCTCTAGAAAGAGTGTAAGGCTGCTTTGCCTCGTCGTGTTATTAATATTGGAGGCAACAAACCAGAGCTGGCGTGTTACAGCTGCAGGATTCCATTTCCCAACGGCAAACTCAGACCAGACTCAAGCTGTTGATTCTGTAGGAGCGCAGCGATGTTCTGCGTCCGTAAATCTACCTTAGCTGCGGCTACATTCAACCAACTTAAGACAATTTTAAGGTAGGTACCCACCGTTTTTGCCTGGGGTAGTTCTTCACTTTTGGCTAGGGCTATAGCACAATAATGGCTAATGGCTATGGTCTCACAATCTAAAGCCAAAAGTTTGAGTTCCATCGCTTTATGACACCTTTGTGGTACAAATACATCAAATCTCGTCTAAAATGCATGTTTTTATTATGAATTTTCTTACATTAGGCCCATTTTATTGAATCAGAACAGGATAGAACAGCACAGCTTCCATACCATTTTTGACAGGAGTTGTTCTATAAATTTCAAATGTTCAAATTCGTTCTGTTCTATCCTATTGAGACCCAATAAAACGGACCTATTGTATTGCTAAGTACAAGAAATCAAAATGTCGATAAATGCGTCATAAATTTAAGAGAGATCCTGTGGTTAGTTCTAGAAAAAATTGTAACCTGAATTCCTTTCAACAAAGAATAGTGGTCCGCAGTAATTCATTTTCAGGATAAGTGGTCCGCAGACATTTATGTGTTGGGAACCACTGCACTAAACTAAACTAACCTCCGCCGGAGTGCAAAAAAACACGCCTAAGGGGTATTTTAAAAACATATTTATCAATTTAAGCGAAATATCTTATTTGATGCAAATTAATGCAATTTACTGCATTTGTTAACATATAAAAACAAATTTATTTTTTTGGTTAGAAATCTTTAATTACTCTCCTTAATAACTACTTCAAGTGAAAAGAACCAAAAAATAATTCTTTTTAATTCACAATATACAGTGAAAGCTCCCGTAGGCGGACACTGACGGTTCCATTAATTTTGTCCGGCTACGGGAGATGTCCGCTTGCGGGAGAGGCTGAGTATAGCGAACACCAAAATTATTTAAATTTATTTACCTTTCAGACCCCTTTAAATTCAACATAATTAAAAATTGAATATCGGTGTCGGAAATTATTGATATTTTTCAAGATTTTCTACAATTATTTTCAGGAGAGACTAAAACTTCAAACTTAAAACCCTTTGTTTGTCTACAAAAATCAGAAAAGTACTTCAGCAAGTTGTTTTGTAGTCATTTCTACCATTAAATCTCTCAAAATGTCGTTGATGAGTATTCCTAGAATTTACTTTTTGTCCGTTTACGGGAGAGTCGACCTAAAAAATGTACTAGATATTAGTGTCCGCGTCCGGCCAGGGGAGCGTCCGGCTACGGGAACGTATTTTGTTCGAAAATTGTATTGAAAAGCTTGGGACCGAGAAATTTGTCCGGCTATGGGAGGTGTCCGCTTACGGGAGTTGTCCGCGAACGGAGCTTTCACTGTAGTGAAAACGGAGATGAAAATGTAAAATTGGCAATTTATATCAAGAGACGCGAGAGCGTCTCGCCCGCCAAAGGAAAAAGAAAAACGAAAGCGAACAAGTCTATGATTACCGGAGACAACTTGCTTTTTTGTTTGACCAGGCTACAGCCTTCCAACAGCCCCCAAAAAATTTTTTTTACCAAAATATTCCACATATCCTGTTCTAGTGCCTTTCCAAATAAAATCTTCGATCGGCACAATAACGGGTAAGATATATGCAATAAACGGTGAAATTTTCACCCTCACAGACTTAAGCGAGTAACCCAATTTCAGAATCAAGTCTACAGTTGCAGAAAGACTTGCTTCTACTGTCTCTCTTCGTGATGGGATTTTTATGAAATTTGGAACGAATGATCCTCTGGTGGTCCTTCTAAAGAATCAATGTCTTCCATTTAGATAAGTGGATGGAATAACGGTAAATTAGTAGGTAAAGTTAACAAAAGATTTCCAACAATTGCGTCTATCGGCTCATCGCATTGACCATTTTTTAAAACACACTGCGGCATTGGGACATTTGGATATTGGGACACCGGGAGACTGGGACACTAGGATCTTGGGGTAGTGGGATATTAGGAAATTGGGACATTAGGGTCTTGGGACATTAGGACATTGGGGCATTAGGCACAATGGGGAAACAGGGACGTGGGGACATCGGCATATTGGGCCATTGGGACATCGGGATATTGGGGCATTGGGACAATGGGACATTGGGATATTGGGACATTAGGACACTGGGAGACTGGGACATTAGGACACTGGGATATTAGGACATTGGGACATTATGACCTTGGGACAATCGGACATTGGGACACTGGTACATAGGGGCATTGGACCACTGAGACATCGGAATGTTGTGACATTGGGACATCGGGATATTCGCACATAGGGGCACTGGGATATAAGAACATGTGAACATTAGGGTCTTGGGTCATTAGGACATTGGGATATTAGGACATCAACACATTAGGACATTGGGACATTAGGTACACTGGAGAAACTGGGACGTGGGAACATTGGGGCACTGGGACATCGGGATATTAGAACATTGGGACATTGTAACATTGGGATATTGGCACATTGGGATATTGGAACATTGGGATACTGGGACATTAGGGCACTGAGATACAGGGACATTGGGGCACTGGGATATTAGGACATTAGGCTATTGGGACCTTGGGACACTTGGTATACTGCGACATTGGGACACTGACCACTGGTACATTAGGACATTGGGCCATTGGGATATTATCACATTAGGATACTGGGACATTTGGGACATTGGGGTACTGGGATATTAGGAAATTGGGGCATTAGGACCTTGGGACATTAGGACAGTTAGACATTGGGATATTAGGACATTAGGTGGGAGACTGGGACATTGGAATATTCCGATACTGGGACATTGGGACACTAGGGTAGTGGGACATTCGGACATTAAACCATTGGGGCACTGTGATATTTGCACATTGGGACAATAGGACTTAAATTGGGACACTGGGACATCAGGATATTGGGACATTGGCACATTAGGATATTAGGACATTGGGACACTGGGATATTAGAACATTGGGACATGAGGACACTGTGACAATGGACCTTAGGGCATTATGGCATTAGGACATTGGAACATTGGGACACTGTGACATTGGGACAATGTGACATTGGGACACTTGGTCAGGGGGGCATTAAGACAGATCAGTAACAGAACGTTAACAAAACGTTGGTAAGGCAACAACAGAGCGTTAGCAGATGGTTAACAGAGTGTTAACAGAAAATTAACAGAGCCTTAACAGACCGTTAACAGAACGTAAATCGAGTAATAAAAGAAAGGTAACAGACCGTTTACAGAGCGTTAGCCGAATGATTAAAGAGAATTAAGAGAACATTAACAGAATGTTAACAGAGCATTAACGAAAAGATAATAGAGTGTTAAGAGAACGTTAATAGAGCATTAACAGGGTTAACAAAAAATTAACAGATTACTAACAGAATGTTAGCAGAGCCATAACACAAAGATAACACAAATCTATTTTGCGCAAAATACATAGTAATAAACTATACCCATGCCATCCCAAAATTATTTTTAAAAAAGCTCAGCAACAGCCATTTGTGGCGTATTTGCAATTGCGTTTGCAGTATCTATTTATTTTAAAGAAGACCCTGTGAATATAACTTATGATATTAAATTTATGGAATATGCTGAACAAAAACCTATTGAAACTTTTCCCAAAACAAAAATATTAGTTGGCTATTTAAGTATGCAAAAATATATGATATCTGACCAAAAACAACAAAGTTGTAAAAGTTACCCCGCCAAAGAAAAATTCATCTGCCGCAAAAAGAATACATATCACTCCAATCCGCTGCTCATATCTAATTTTGTTTGCTGGATGTACTTTGTTTTAGGTGTAAATGCTGGAGAAGTTTAAATGTACAGGACTACTTTTTAAAGTAATTTGGAGGGAGCCGTCAAAGTGGCACTGAATAAAATGTTAAAGCTTCCACCAAATTACTTTAAGAAGTAGTCCTGTACATTTAAACTTCTCCAGCATTTACACCTAAAACAAAAGTACATCCAGCAAACAAAATTAGATATGAGCAGCGGATTGGAGTGATATGTATTCTTTTTGCGGCAGATGAATTTTTCTTTGGCGGGGTAACTTTTACAACTTTGTTGTTTTTGGTCAGATAATTTAGACCGAAATTAACTCTACAGATAACATTCATATCAGTTGTCAGACCCCTCTATTTTTTTTTGAATGTCGAGCTGTTATTTATTATTATACCAAAGCTTTAATCTGACGGGATACCTACATAATCCCAAAAAAAAAACAAAATTCTACCTGTTCATAATCCCGCTTTTTACAAAAAACCCCGTTTTTCATTATCGCGACATAACTAAATTCCGCCACTTTAAAATCCCGCCATTACAAAATTCCGCCCACTACCACCCTAGTTTTAAAAGTCCGGAGGCACTTTTTCATATCCCGTCATAGAAGATAAGGGGCAATTCAGATTGTCGACAAGATTTACTAAATCCTAGATTTAGTTAACAGTTGTACCATTATTGTAATGCAATTTGAATAATGCAAGTACATTCTACGATGCATTTTGAATTTAATGAATGACATACGATTTAATCTAGTAGGCGGGTTTTGACTCGATTAATTTAGTGGTTTTAGTAAATCCTGTCAATAGTGTGAATCCCCTCTAAGGGCTCCATTACACAGTCATATTTATATTATAATATGTATCTCATATGCCTAAGCCTACTCGATTCATTCAGTATACATTTTTAGACGTGCAGGAAGCGAAATCAAGTAGGCTTAGGGATATGATAATATCTATTATAATATATATTACCAATATATGACTGTGTAATACCGGCCTAAGTAATCTTGATGGGATATTGAAAAGCGGTATTTTGAATTAGCGGGTTAATGAAATGGCGAGATATTAAGTTGGCGGGATTTTGATTAAACGGGATCTAACGTGTTTCCACTTAGAATTGTTTTCAACCACACAAAATGAGAGCTTACATTCTGCAAAGCGATGAGCGACAGGCGACAGTTACTTTAATTTTTTTTGGGTATTGTCTGACGCTAAATCTGCCATGGCAATGAACCTGGAATGGCTATAGGTATCGTCAAAGCAAATTGATTATAAGCGATATTTAGCAATTTAACATTCATTACATTTTTACAGTTTCGGCCAGTTAGATCGGCCAAGAGGTTTCGAAGTGTACCGCTGTACTTTTCCTACTATTTTAGCTAGAGGCTTGAACTTTTGAGCGTTAATAGAAACTGCTTTGTGGCGGCTATATTATTTAATTGGATTTTGAATATTTCACATTTGAAATTATTAATAAAATTGTTGTACGTTTACACTGTTATTGTACCAAGTATAAGTTGCTGTGTAATGTGTATTTCCGATATTCAGCTAGCCGGCCGCATCATCCACTGACCAGTATTTAAACATTTATTCAAAATGTATAATAAGTTAAAGCTAAATTCTTCCCATATAAATAAGTCATGAATAAATTATAAAATTAAAACCTAATTAAACCAGGTGTTATTCTTATTACTAAACATTCAACAGAAATAAATATAACACAGAACAAGCATCCAAATTTTCAGTAAGATCAGACAAGAGGTTTTCGAGTTTTTGGCTGTGACTTTCGAACTATTTTATAGAGACTTGAAAACTACACCAACAAGAACAAATCCATTGTTTCTTGACTACCAGGATTCCGCCAGCGTTTCTACGGACCACTATTACCTATGAGTCCAGTGTCTATGACATCAAATTTGATGATGCCATTAACTTACCATTATAAAAATTTTACCCAAACATTTCGTCTTAAAAATTTTGCACAAAAATCGAAATTATTTATAGTAAAACAATGTCCTCAAGCGTATGGAGCATTTTCTGCAAAGTTTCCCCTTTTCAACAAATTTGTACAAAAATAAGCAAAATATAATAATAATATAATAATGATCCTCACATTGTATAAAAATTCCGCTTCAAAGTTCTGTACGCACAAAATCAGTACTGTCGTTTTTTTAAATTTAAATAAAAAATATTTCTTTAATACGCAAAGCCTATCATTGCTTTTGCGGTCTTGTAAAATATCAGTGGCGATCCTGCGTAGGGGTTTTCCGATGCATTAATATTTTAAGCAAAGGTATCACAAGCATCATGATTTGGATGACTATACACCTTCATACCACCACCACGCATTTTTAACTTTAACAGACGGAAAATTAGCAAATTAATCGACAACAAGCAAGGAACTCAGCATCACAGGTAAGGTGCTCGCAAAAATCTTTTTTGCTATTCCGAAGGTCACTACAAAACGGTGCATTAGTATGGAAAAAATGAGGGCTACGGGAAACGATGGGACGGTTAAAATTGCATTTATTTTACAAATTCACACTAGTTTCAGATTGGGACTCAGAACCTCAGTTTATATGCAATTAACTCCTTTGGTCGTTTAACATAAAAAGGGGAAAAGGAACCTTAGCAGTGGCTTTAAGTTCCAAAAATTGATAAGGCACTTATCTAGCTATGGACCGGCTTTGATTCAATGCAAAAGGCGATTGTGGGGTGGTGGTGCTTTGTAACCGAATATTCTCTCTCTGGTTCCTTTTAACCCCTAGTGGGGCATAGGGCATTGACTACGCCTCTTTTCCTCCTCTGCCTATTTGCAGCCATCGCCTTTAGCTGGTCGATTTGCCTATAGATTTTAGATTTTTTAACCGAATATTACAAAATACAATTACAAAAAAATGTTGAGCCCCTCTGATAGGCTATTAAATAAATTTCTTTTGGTACCTCAGTCGCCGGAGTGAATTGAATTATTATTATTAATAACATTTACTGGAAAATGCCAGCGACTGCCACGATTTTTCGAAATTCTGCCATAGTAGATTTGGGTTTGTTTCTAAACCGAATCTCATCAATTAAGTACTGTACGAGCATGTACAGCATTGATTATTCAGGCATCGGGTCATCTTAAACTAACGGGATATTGAAATGGCGGGATAATGAATGTCGGGATTTTGAAAAGCGGGGGATGTGATTGGCGAGATATCGTATCTAAACCAATTTGACTTGTCAGAATGTTAGTTTCATTTCCAATATCGTTAATTTCGTTTATAAAATTGTTCACCTTATGGTATAAAATGCACCGATTGGACCAGCATTTGTTTGGTAAAAAAACATTTAATTTAAACAATTTTAGCGTTAGTTAACGAACCAGTGATCAGATAGGTATTCCTTGAGAAAGTGTTCTGCAAAAAGAATTGTATAAATGTACACTGTTTTGCGTATTTTGTCAAAATGCCATATTTAATATGGCAATATACGAGTATGTACGCTTTACTATTTTATTTGTATTGTCTTACAAAAGCACGATGTTACAAACAATAACATTTCAACAATTATGATAATATTCTTTAACAGCGTTTCTCATTAGTATTTATCAGCTGAACAAATTACAATTGCAATGACAACATTTCAGCCAAGACGGTGTGGTACCCCCTGACTAAGGTGCATATACGGTAGGTAAGACAGTGCTATGGTAACGAATTTCAATTGCCTCATTCAGAATCAGCACAGCACGTTACGTACGCTTAAAGTATTATTTCTTGACGATAAAATAACCTTTGCAATAAAATTGGCTCTAAGCAGACCAGGCTTTATTTTTCGTATTATTACGCGACTGGAATTCCGTTGGCGAATATACCTCTGGGTCTGTGGGCACTTACAATGGCACCAGACCTGTCAATCCGGTTTTCTACCTATCAAGGTAGACTTAGTCATATGAGTATAATGTACATACTCAATTAACAAAATATGCACTTCAGACTTAAAACTAATTAGACATAATCTATTCCACTGTAGTGCTGCTAATACTAAACTAGTTTAACGATAACGTAATCAAAAAGTTTGTATAGTCAGTTATCGCATTTATGCAAATCGTAAAAATTTAATAATGGAAATACCACGCTCCTGGTATGAGTAGTATAAATTACATATAACTGCCAGATACATATCTGGTGAATAGGCCAATTCGAAAAAAAGGAGATAAGTCTAGTCTGGGTATTATTGTTATCAGTCATTGTATTTAATAACAAAAGAAAAAGTCCGACTATATTCGACAAAAATTGCCAATTAATTGTCTAATCAGTGTGTCAAATGAATTAAAAGTGGGTGAGTGGGTCATATTTATTGTCCAATCGAACAGTTGTTCTAAAACTGGATTTTGTATGTATGCATTGAGAAACGATAGATATATACATACGATCTTCCCCAATTTAAGTAGCTTCGCACTCAAGTTGTTTAAATAACATGGATTCATATGTATGAAGTATCGTATAGATTAAGGTGACCAGACTCTCAAAAGCCCAATGCTGGACACATACGTGCGGAATTCGGTTCTCAAGCAAATCCAGAGCCATACATCCAAGTTCCAGGTTGTCGCAAACATTTTGGCTATTCTCTAATGAACGACAGACAGAGAGAGGTATGAGCGCAGAGAATTGCAAGCTACAGGATCTAAGTAATCATACGGACGAGTCATAGTATTAGATTTCACGAAATGGCATCCCCTGGCTTACCGGTCGCTTCGCTCGCATATCGCCTTATCATTCTTAGCACCAGGACTGCGTTGTAAATGTAGGCGAATTGGGGAAATTGAAACCGACATTGCGAAAGGTAAGGCACAGGATTTAAACTTAAGAACGAGCCAGAGGTCTAAATTTCACGAATTGACATCCATAGGCTCACTGCTCGCTGGACTCGCACCTCGCCTTATCCTGTTCCGCAACAGCACTACGTCACAAACCTGTTGGCGAATACTGAATAGCGCGACAGACAGAGCGAGGTCTGAGCGGAGTGAAGGGCGAGGTACAGGGTCTGAGTATATGTACGTATGGACGACTCAGAGATCTAAATCGTATACACTGCGCTCGCCTCATCCTATTTCCCAGCATCAACTTTTTGGCGAATTGTGAAAAGGGCGACTGACAGTGAGAGCCAAGCGCGAGCTATAGGATCTGAATAATCCTAAAGACGAGCCAAAGGTCTATATTTTACTAATTGCCTTTTCTTCGCTCACCACTCGCTGCGATTTCACCAGCGCTGGTCGCAAGGATGTTAGCGAATTATGAAAAGCGCGACTTCTCACTCACTCTGAGTTCTGAGCGAAGCCAAGGGCGACCCCTAGTATCTGAGTAAATATATGGACGAGAGATCTAAATCCATCGAATTGCCTTCCATTAGTTCATCGCTCGCTGCGCTTGCACTTCGCCTTATCCTATTTCGCAACAGCACTGCGTCGCAAAAATTTTGAGCGACTGACCGAAGTAAAGTAAACCAAAGTAAGAGCCAGAGGTCTAAATCTTATCTAAACCTGTTTGCAATATTTCTTGGCAGCTAAAGCCTTGAAATGGTCATCAAGTTTTCCGAATTTCAATTTTCTATTTGGAGAAAATATAAGCGCCAAGTAGCTTGTAAAGTGTCCAAATTTCAGTGAGATCGGCAAGGGTTCCCGAGTTATCGAAAATAGACGACGGTCAAACATAAAAGTGCGATTATCTCGCTAAATATCGACAGCACAGAGTACAGGGGCCAAACTCTACACCGTAAAAGCTGTTATGACTGATCACAGACCTAATCGAGGAGCTTATTATGTAGTGAATTATAGGTTTCATTGTGTGTCATGGGGAATGCTGTACATTTTGCTTCATACTTCCCAATGCTGGACGACCGGTCAATGCTGTACATCTGGTCAGCTTAGTATAGATTCTTTTTTATTCAACCCAAAACCTTCAAAATGCTTGAGCCACAAAACCAAGAATAATGTCACCATCAACCACTATAACACTGCGCAACTAAATAGTTGCAGTTGTCTTAATTTTAAAAACCTTGCATTACTATGTACTGATATGAAGGTACTTCCTCTCGTTATTCGATACTGCAACCACAGTAAATCCTCTATTCTTCCGAAGGCCATAGTCAATTGGTATTCATGAATTCTTCTATGAAATTGATCACAAAATGGAATTTCTTTACCGCAGTAGTACATAGATACAAAACCGACACGACCTAACCACTAAGGTGCGCTCAACCAAAACCGTGGTTATGTTAGCGACGCACAATAAGGTCGTCGTCAGTCATACACACTCCTACGATGAATTCCAATGGTGTTAGGTGATTTCATTTGTGCTCCATTCAATTAAACTCGTCGAGATGGAATTACAAATCACTTACTTGGTGCAAGTAACTATGCAATGCATTGGCACTATACTCCATAGCTCCAATTTGTTGACATAATAGTTACTTACTTGCTTAGTAAAATCTTACTTGCGATATTTGCTCGTTTACTGCGAATTGAAATTGAGGTCTACTACTTAGGTACATATATGAAAGCGAAGGTGTATTTTAGCAGTGGTCTCTTATGAAACATATGAAGCGTGAATAAAATGATTTGAAACTAAGGTCAACCGACATGTAGGGGGTACTGGTGAATGGACCTTGTTCAATGTAAATAATAGTTTGTATAACATTAAAACTTAGTATTAATTTTATTATATAGCTTTTATATTGGATTAGAGCCTAAAAGTAGAATGGCTTTTTATGGTGGGCTCTAGACACACGCTTTGCATTGAAGAAATTCAAATTTTTAATTAACTGTGTCGAAGCACTGGAATTTGAAAGAACACAACAATATAAATTGCAGTAAGACTGTTAATTCAGTAGACTATAAAAATCTAATAGTCTGGTTGATGGTGTGAGCGTACTAAGGCTTCGGTGCGTAGGGTCATGGGCTCGAATCTCACCGTGAACCAATTCAGTGGAAGGTGTTTTTCGAACTTAGATGTTAAACGAGTACCCATTTGTGGGGATAAATACCATTGCTGAGCGCGCTGATGATTCCAACACCTCAACGAAAAAGCAAATAAAATCTTGGAAATTCGATGTCACTAACACATCTGCGGCGATAGTCCAATGTTGCACTATCCAGTCAGTTATTTTTATAAAAATTCCAGAGTGCTTCAAATCTCGACGGCTTTGTTCCTATCAATAAGCTGTGTCCTTGAACGGAAAGTAAAATTTACACTGAAGTGCAAATTCCGTTGCATTCTCCCCAACTTTTAAACCCTAAAATGTAGATTGCTGATTTTGGTTAATAAAACTTAATAATCAGTTGTTCTAATATAAGTTCTTTTATCTAGCTGACACTGTGCAATTACCAAGTACCAAGTTCAAGTACCTTGGCTCGATAGTGAACAACGGAGCTACATGCGATGATGACATCAAACATCGCACAAAGGTTGGGTGGATGACGTGGCGAGAAAACTCTGGAGTTTTCTGCGATAAGAAAATGCCACTGAAGCTAAAGGGTAAGTTGTACAAAACGGTTGTACGTCCCGCACTCATGTATGTATCAGAATGCTGGACCATGTATGAAGATTACGCGAAACAAATGACAGCGACTGAAATGAAAATGTTACGCATGTCAGTTGGTATAACGAAAAGGGACCACATTAAGAGCAGCTACATCCGAGGCAGCTTGTCCATAGACCAACCAATCATCGAAAAGCTCGAAGACCGACAAATGGATTGGTATTGCCATGTTCAACGGCGTCCGCCTGAGAACCCCGCAAAGAAAGCGATATCAATGGAAGTTCCACTTGAAGGACCCAAGGCCAGAGGCAGACCCAAGAACACCTGGATGTGTCAAATGCAAAAGCAGCAACAACGCATTGGTCTCGGCGATGACACGATCGAAGATAGAGCTGCCTGTAGAAATAAGCTGAGATATTACCGCTAAAACGGGCGATGTGCCTACACCGCAGGTCGAGCAACGCGAAACCATGGAGCGGTATAAAGAACGAGACAAGGAAGAAGAAGAAGATCTAGCTGACACTACGACATTTTCCAGCCAAATGATTGCCGAGATATCGACGGATTTCCCAAGTAGTACGAAGTTGATTGTGAAATTGCTGTGACAACATCCAGGATGTATGTACATAAAAACGTAGTCACCTTGAATACAATTTATCGGAGATATCGACGGATTTCCGACCACCCTGTGCACTGATCGGAGAAGAGGGTCCGATGACCCTTTAGGCAATTTTGAGGTGAGTCCGGCGACACCTCAATCGTGTCGCTCCGCCAAAGGATTGCGGAGATATCGACGGATTTCCGAAATAGTACGAAGTTAGTTGTGAAATTGCTGTGGCCAACATCCAGGTTGACGGTTATCTCTGACCACCCTGTGCACTGATCGGAGAAGAGGGTCTGCAATTATGTGGCGAGTCCGGCGACACCTCAATCGTGTCGCTCCGCCAAGGAATTGCTCAGTGAAAGTTGCCCAAATGTTACTTCCATTTAGCTAATTGTTCTTGCTTTTGCTCAGTAATGTACCAATTAGATTATTTTTTTTTTAAAGAGTCATTGACGAATTACAAGTTCGACTCACTTAACTTCGAATGACGCAAATACGTCATTATGACGAAAATTTACCATCATTATCACGAATTCCAAATTACACATTTGGACCATCATTTGCTCACTAATGACAGGGTACGCCATCTGTTGCAAAATTTAAGTACAAGAATGTTTGCAAAAATATTAAATTTGTTATTAATCCTTACACTTTTCTATTCAAATTCTTCAAGAAAAGTATGTCTTTAAATTATTGAACAGAATATTCATCCAAATATCGCTGTTGTTCGGAACGAGTCCTAATGACGAAAACATATGTGTCACCCCAATTTCGAACTTTCATCATTATGACGGATTATCGTCATAATGATTTGGATATCTGTCATAGGCATTATGCGCAAATTTTGCAATTCACAATTTAATTCCTCTTCTTTTCAGCAGAATTAAGGATTCTAATTTATTTTAAAGTGAAGGGAACGTGTGCGAAGTTTCCCAGTTCGATTTCCGGAAGATCAAGGCTTAAAATTTTGTTTAGTCTGTTGAATCACAGGAGAGCACGTCGACTCTGTAAATGTTGACGAAGAAGAAATTCATATGAAATGAGAAATGAAGAATTGCACAAACACTCGGCACTAAAAAGTGTTTAAAAAAATCCTGTGATAAATTTCATGCCCAAAACACACGATTTTCATCACTAATTTGCTGTAATCCTTTTCGATAACTTCCACCCGCTTTTCGCATCAATTCAACTTCAAATCGCCCGATCTCTTCCTGCAGGTGGTTGAAATTGTATTGATTCTCCTAGACAAAGGAGGAACAAGGACAAATTTCGAACCAGGTGGTTTGGGTTTTATCAAGATGAGGTATGCGGATACGGTGAACACTGCAAAATCCGCAGAGTCCTCCCTAATTATACCCTTCGCGCATAGAGTGGAAGGGTATATTAACTATGTCATGAAGTTTGTAACGCATCGAAGGAAGCATCTCCGACCATTTAGAAACTATACATATATGATCAGCATGACTTGAGGAATCGATTGGGCGATGTCCTGTCCGTCTGTCTGTGTGTTGCGACGCGTTTTACTTGGCCAATTTAAAAGCTATAAAGCTGAAATTTTGCACAAATGCTTCTTTTTTCTGCAGGCAGTTGTTGCGAACCACGGTTCAGTGTCGAGCCGTCGTCACTGCAACAAAAAAAAATAACCGAGACGCGAGTGACCCGGTGGCATATGACCCGGCGAGGTCAACGGAAAGTCGTGGGTTTTTGGGTCTTGCATCCCGGTCCTAGCTAAGCCACCATGAAATTATGAGAAATGAGGAGAAGGAAAGGAAAAGTGAAAGGATGTGTCCATCCTTCGAGACACAGGAGAGCTCAAATAAAAGATTAATTTAAATTATTTATAAACTTGTATTAAAACTAAATTATGGAAGTTAAAATACATAAGAAAAATTAAGGGGAATTCAATAAAGAAAGAAAACAAAAGAGATAAAATGGAAAAGTATACAAACTCAATTTAATTAAGTAGAGAATTAAAGAAGAATAGTAATAAGAAAAAAAAATAATGAAAAAAATGGAATAAAAACTTACTCGAAATCCGCTATCGACGATCGATCGTGACGCATCATCCATACTAAAAAGAAATCAAATAAAATTCACTACGTCGAAGAAAACCCCTTGAAAAAAAAACGAATTATTCCAAATTCAATCCAACTTCATTGCCCCGGTCACATTCCTCTCGCGATCCATCGTAATACTAGTCCCACAAATGTTACTCCTTCATTTCAGCCTTTTTTTTTTAAATATTTTTCTTTTCTCGACGATAATATCGTTCTTATAGGATTATGTACAATGTACATTGGTTTGGAAAACAGTCTAACCACATTTTAATTTTTATTTCGGTTTATAATTAATGCACCGGGTGGATCACAGATTTAATTTTGGTTATGCACATAATATAATCTTTGTCGCAAACAGCAGGAACGTAGCCAGGATTTGGTTTCGGGAGAGGTCCAACGCTTAATACTAGGCAAAGATTTTTTTTTAAATTAGAGTTTTGGTATTGATTCTAGAGGATATAGTATTGTCCGATCGTAAGGAAAAGTCACTTCAATTATTAAGAGAAAAAAAGTGGTTTCAAATTTTTTAGACTTTATGAAACCTTGCGCAATTTTCAAAAGAACCACGCCTCCATTGATCATCTAGATTTCGACCTATTTTATTTGACCAATAATGTATTCACGAATTACACTGACTTAATATTTAGGGAACGTTACGCTATCAGCTCTCGATAGAAGAATTCCTTTTTTATCGACACTAGCGACACTTACCTTACCATTCGCCATACAACGGGCAATAACGGAACCACAACAGTTCTCCTTATGAGACGGATAGCAGTACAAGCCATATCTAGACACCGTTGCTTTTATAGCATTATAATTAATAATAAAATGCGCAATTTGAAACACAATTGCCTAATACACTGCGAAAAATTCGTTACGTTCATTTATTTTAAACTCTAAAAAAGCATAGTTCGTGACAATTTAGAGTCACGAAAATCATGACTTTGACACGGTTTTTCTGCTAATCCAGTACGGGGCAGAACAACTTCACATACAAATTCGAACATGAAGTTGGTTACGAGTTTTTCTATATAAAACAAAACTGTTAAATTTGTAAGGAATTTGAGCTATTCTGTCCTGTACCCGTTAGAGAAAAAACGCACCTACCATATTGATCTCACGTATCACGGGAAGCTTTAAACAGATTGAAAAGCGGAAGATTTGATTCAAAAATTTATAAAAATTTTAAAATTTCTTACGTGAGATGCTGTTTTTTCATCAACGAAGGCGTTTGCGGAAATACCCTAAATTGTTTCGGCAGCTCATTTTTACATGACAACGGGTAGCTCTAGAGCGCTTTACATCGAAGAACCGGCTGTCGTATATAGGAGCATTTTGATAAAGAAAACACAAACATCCATGGTGGCAGTGGAACTCGAACCCACGCTCCGGCAATTCATAGGAAGGGTGTCTTCTTGATCTACAAAATACCCATATCACACTCCGTCGAATTTTTTCCCGAGGCGTTCATGGATTAGCGATTTTGTTGAAACAATGAAACAACCGATGGAATCTTTCAATGAACACATCGAACGAACTAAAGTGATTAATTTTTAAGTAACAGCCATTAATGACATAAAATCTATGCATATGAATGTAGTTACCCTCGTCGTAGGCCGAATACTAGTCCAAATTTTATGGAAACGGTTAAACATGAATTTAATGTTTTTTATTCGTTAGATCAAATCAATTCAATTCAGTCAAACGAGAGAAAAACGAAGAGAACCGACTTAGAACTGAATGCTCTTGCCACCTTGTATTTTCACTATAGCAAAGAGTATATTATGGAAGGAATCTCCATAGAAAAAATCCCGATGGTAACTTATTACAGTGTCCATGTTTCATGTCGTCACTGAAATTTCAAAGCCCATTCAAAACATTTCGGGAGGGGTCCGGACCCCCTGGACCCCTCCCCTGGCTACGTCCCTGGCAAACAGCGTTTATTATTCACGTGTATCTGTAGCGGATAGTTGTCAATAAACACCGTTGATTATACGTACATAGATTTACTTTTATTTAAGAACCAATAAAATATACATTTAGTGTTACAAAAAAGATGGAAGATGCTTCTCGTCTGCAAGTCACGACACGAAGAACGATTGCATCATCCTTTCCGTCTGTCTGCTATTTTGTCGCATTTCTTCTACTCGCCGACACTCTGATTTCGGGCGCTGCAGTCGCGGGGTCGCCACATATCCACTATATGTCCAATTATAAGGCACCGGTCGCATTTTTCCACCACTGAACTGTATTGCTTTTTTTCGATCAATCGATTATCGTCTTTTTACACACTCTTGCACAGGCGATTATAGACAATTACTCAAAAAAAAAACAAATTGCTGAATGAGTAGGTACCGCACCCGCGCTGGTTTGGTAGAAGCTAATTTCTTGCAATGCTGTTTGGCGGGGAGTTTTAATAGGAGTAATTGCAGGATAAAACCAATCTTAAGAAAATTACGAAAGAACTTTATTGTTTAAAAAAGTCGTCTATACAAAGGAAAGCAAAAAAGTTTGTAAGACATTTAATTTACAAGGCTGGATAAGATTCGAGATTAAATGTGATCAGAAAAGAGCATAGCAGCAAATAGCACCCTCGTCAAGCTCCCTGCCAATAAGCGTTGAAATAAATTAACTTCCACCAAATCAGCGCGGGTGCGGTACGCGGTACACACAACACAGACTCCACACGAATTGGCAAATTCAGCGTGGTCTACCGCGGCGGAAATTATTTCACAAATTCTGACGCGTACCGCACCACGCTGGTTTGATGGAAACTATAAACTAATTCAATCACTTTTGAATGCATATTCTTGCGAGCTTTCTGGCGGGATTGTATTATATCAATCCTTTTTGCGGCTGACAACTTTTTCTTTGGCGGAAACTTTTTACAACAGAGTTGTTTTTGTGAGATAAAATATACATAAAGTGATAGCGAGATCAATATGTACTTCTATGATCGATGTCATGTAATTAATGAACAATATCATCAATTATTTTGTTTTAGCTACTATCGCGGCTAATGTATGGGTTCATAGCCGGAATGTACAATGCATAACGCCTGCCGTCCATTACCTGCTTCGAGCGGCGCGGCGCTCCCGCGTTTAAGGGCTCTCGTCCACTGCAAGCGTAAACTTGAGCGGCGCGGCGCTCCAGCGGCAAAGCTTTCACAAAATGTGCGAAAAAAAACTTTTACTAGTAAAATGTATAAGCACACACAATATTCAGAAAGCTTTTCCATTGTATTGAATGGAATTTTTGTTTATTTTGCATAGTTACGCCATATTTTGCTTGGTTACGCCATTAAAATTTGGAAAAGCTTTACGCTTTACCGTTACCGTTTTTTTTTAAACAATGACAATAATTGTTGGCGGTATTTTGACTGGATTTTTTTACTATCCTTTAGCGGGTTTTTATAACGGCAAGGTTTTTACTGGGCGGGATTTTTAAGTGGCGAGATTTTGTAATGGCGGGATTTTTAAGTGCCGGGATTTAGTTATGTCTGGATATTGTAAAAAGCCGGATTATGAATAGGGGAGATATTTTTTCGGGATTATGTAGGTATCCTAAATATTTAGTTTTTTTTTTCATTTTTTTTTAGGGACTGTTTTTTATTAAAATGTGTCATTTCTATGCATTTATCTATTGCTTTATTCAAAACCGAAAATCGTTAAATTTGATCAGATCCTGTTTTTTTTATTATGACAATAAAAAGGACTACAAGTGGTGAATCAATTATTTTTAGGTAAAAAACCAATAAAAATGTGATTCGTGATTTAAGAGAGCTTTTCAGAAATATGAAGCTCTATTTTAATTTGTTTTTTCAAATACATGAATCGAAGTCATTTGGATTGATTTGCTCATTCATACGTATATTACGAGAGTTTTTTTTACATTGCGGTGATGGTTAGTGTAGTGCACTGTTTCCCAACTGGTGGTCCGCGGACTTTTTTTTCTCATTATTTAGCAGAATATGGAGTCAATGATGGTCTTTCGATTATACAATTTCAAAATTAGAGCAGGTTTTGCTTTTAAGTCAGAGGATCGTCTGGACGCGCCATTACAAATTCTAATTTCAGAGCATAAATTAAATTAGAATTTGTGGTTCTAATTTCAGAGCGTGTAATACAATGGGGTAGGTTACGAAACAAAACAGTTGCATTTGTTCCGCAAAAATGTTCTTATCCCCTAACTGTGATTTTTCAGATTGTACGTCGCCCACCCACGAAGCATCCGAATCCATTTTTTTTTTGGATTCATTCTTCATTCTGTCAAATTCATATACATTTTCTTCAATTTTGACAGAACGAAAAACCAAAAAAAAAAATGGACTCGAATTGACCGTGTGTGTGCGGTATAAAATACCCCAAATTCTTAACCCTTGCTGACACAAGTATTTAAAGATTTTTTAGAAATAAATTTTCTCAAACAAGTTAAACCTAAATATCTCCGAAACTACGCCAGTTATAGTTTGTTGAAAAAAAATTATCATCACTGTCAACAAATAACAGACATAATCGTATTAAGATCGGATAAGCGGTTTGGTTTTTATAGAGTTTCAAAGTCAAATTTTAGTGATTTGACCCAAAAACAAATTGTTTTTTATCTAAATTTTCTCCAACTTCTGCCAAGGTGCTTGTACGATTCTTTTAAGAATTGGCACATAGTCTTACGATCATATCACTCTTACATCATTTTGTTCTATACCTGTCACTATTTCTAACAAGTCATGAACCTCGAATTCAGAAAACTAGGAATAATTTCAGCTCGAATTAATTGAAACTGCTCCTAATATTCTGCAATTTGGCGAGATTTATGCGCCAATTATGTCAAAATCTACCAACAAATAATCCTAGTTTTCTGCATTTAACGCATTTCAACTGTTGGAAATAATGAATGCTTATGTGTATATAAACATAATTCAAACAGCATCCAAACATATAGAACTTACTAGATTTACCTTTTCAGTGATTTTCAGGTCATTCTAAAAACATGCATCCATTCTGAAAACACATTTTTTGTATGTCTCGTAATTTTTCGTACCTACTATGGATTGAGCTGACAAGTTTACCGTGAAGAGTGCTGCTTTGTATGATCCCACCATAACAAGTGCCAAGATCTTACGTAATTTTTCTAGGCATTGTTGCATGACCGTTTCGTCTAAATCTTTTGGCTAGCATGCATAGCCATAGATTCTGTTAAAACGACTATCTATAATATATGTATGACGATAGTGAGTCTACCCGAAAGGCAAATTGGCTTGTGTACCATTCCATACTTATTTATTCATTTTGTTTAGATTTTTACACCCTCATTGTTTCGTGACATGATATCATATTTTTATAGAAAAATTTGTTAATCATTCAATTTTTTATTTTATTTATTTTTTACTTATTTGAGGAATTTTATGCGTACTTATGTATTTATTTTTTGATTAATTGTAGCCCAATTTATATGTATACAGGGTGTCCCATTCATGGTGGAGAATATTTTAATGGTAGGTAGTGTGGCTCATTTGGAGAAAATTAATGTACGACGGGACTCCTCTATTTTTAACCGTTACAATGTTATAGCATTTTTTGTCAAAATGCACGACTTGCTAAACTAAATCAAAATTTGCCACACCACCAATCATTTCATCCGAGATATGAATTCACTTTCTGAAACTACATAAAATTTGCAATAAAAAGACACCTTGCTCGTTACGAAGTTGCTCGTATCTTCCGAGATACACCCGTTCAAACTTTAAAGAAATTGTAAAATTGTTTTTTTCATAAAAAATTCAAATAATAAAATCGTATGCAATTTTAAAATTTCTTTAAAGTTTGAACGGGTGGATCTCGGAA
Organism: Microchrysa polita; assembly: GCA_949715475.1. Taxonomy (NCBI): domain Eukaryota; kingdom Metazoa; phylum Arthropoda; class Insecta; order Diptera; family Stratiomyidae; genus Microchrysa; species Microchrysa polita. The sequence continues at coordinate 51,861,816 of OX454419.1, forward strand.
GATACGAGCAACTTCGTAACGGGCAAGGTGTCGTTTTATTGGAAATTTTATGTAGTTTCAGAAAGTGAAGTCATATCTCGGATGAAATGATTGGTGGTGTGGCAAATTTTGATTTAGTTCAGAAAGTGGTGCATTTTGATAAAAAATGCTATAACATTGTAACGGTTAAAAATAGAGGGGTCCCGTTGTCCATTAATTTTCTCCAAATGAGCCACACTACCTACCATTAAAATATTCTCCACCATGAATGGGACACCCTGTATAGGTCAGAGTAAAAAAAATTTTGGTACGACTCCTACATTTTAAATTAATTAGATATACTGGCACAAAGCAGACTGTATGAAAGCAGTGGTCGCGGACAGCTCCTGTAGGCGAAAGTCTTCAGTGGCCAGACAATTTTTCGATCTCAATATGTTTAGCTTTTTATTCCATGTGTCAAGGATTCCTTTTTAATCTGGTTCTGACCAAACAATCAAATTGCTTTAACCTCAGTAAAGCCTTTACCTGGTCCACCAAACTGACGAGTCACTTTAATGAGTAGATTGACATTCCTGTACTGTTAGCAATATTTCAAAATACATTTTCTAAAATTTTTTGTGAGGCCTTGCTTTAGAGATAACTAATACATATTAAATTAATCATGCATTTTCTGTGAATGGTCACTTTTGCAAATCCAGAGTTTACATTCAGTTGACAATTTCTGCCGGAAACAGACAGACAATAATAATTTTGCATGTAAGGGTCATTGAATTTTGATCAGATTTACTCTGTATGGAATGGAACTTCTACAAATAATACCGCAATTAACCTTGATACGAGTATGACGTGTGTGTGTTTTTCGTATGACTAACCGCATTCAAGGTATTTCCGACAATAAGAAATCAATTCACTCAACTTGCATAATTAATTAAGCTGCTCGAAATTGCTCGAAACAGTATGTGCACATTATAAAGTGGGGCATATCTTAACTCTCTAGATTTACAACAGATTTTTGCGTCAGATAGGAAATCGTTAGCAAGACAGAAAAAAACAATCAAAGTTATAATAAATTATAAAAATTTTAAAAGAGTTTATCAAATGCCAAAATAATATAATTTGTGAAAAAAATATAAGTATTCGTGACACTGAGAGAATATTTGATTTTACTGTACACGATAATATTATACCACTTGATTTCTTCGACCGGCTTGTGAGTCCTTCTGTTTCATGCTTCTCCTGTTTAAAAAAAAAAAGTTCTCACAGAAGCATAGATTAGTGCATTTCAAAAACTCGGAAAGTTCAATAATCCGAATAGGGTTCGGTCCTAATCAACAGCGCCCGCTCTAGCACGTACGCCGCCCCGGGCAAGAGGGCAATTTACCGCCTTTTTCTGTACTATAACGAGGAGATAGTTTTTTTTTGTCGTTATTCTTGTAGAATAGGATTTTGTTTTCAGTTTAGCACAGTTCAGCAAGGCTTTGTAGAGATTTTTTTTTTCGCCTTCAACAAAAGAAACTAGGTTAATTTCGGGCGCAGCCGAAATTTGGATACCCTTCGCTCTCCTCGGGCTAAAAGTTTTTTCGGACGTTCCTGCGACTGGTATTTAATCACCCTATTCTTTTCGTCTTCACAAAAGTTTCGTTGCATCGACAAAACAATATTTGTGTGGGGTTTGGTTGAAATAAGTGGGCAAATAAAAATATTTACTCAGAAAATTTTATTGGGGGGTTTCGGGAGCATGGCCCCATAGTACGGTTCCGTTTGTTTCACTAAAATTTTAGCTGCTTTGATAAAGACACATTAATTCAAGGTTTAGTGAAATTGGTGTAAAAAATGTTTCTTAGAAAAAACAAAATGGGGAGTTGGGTTTGTATGGCAGCCCCATGACTCCATGGTCCGATTTGATCCATTCTTGCATACAAACTGTGTTGCGAACCACGACATGACCTACGACCACTCCACATTATCCGCTACATGCTTTGTGTATTGATGATTTTTGTTTTTTTTTAATGCAATGGGTTAATTGACCATTAATGCCGCATTGCTACCAAAAAGATGCGATGTAAACGGTAAACGTTAGTCTGGACTGCATTTTTGTGGCGGGCGGATGGGACGTTGTCCCAAAAGCGCCGTGTCGCGCTTTGACCGGCGAATTTTCTTTAGCGGTTGTTTGGTGGTCGTTCTGTAAAGGTACGCGGTACATACAACACAGACTCCACACGAATTGGCAAATTCAGCGTGGTCTACCGCGGCGGAAATTATTTCACAAATTCTGACGCGTACCGCACCACGCTGGTTTGGTGGAAACTATAAACTAATTCAATCACTTTTGAATGCATATCCTTGCGAGCTTTCTGGCGGGATTGTATTATATCAATCCTTTTTGCGGCTGACAACTTTTTCTTTGGCGGAAACTTTTTACAACAGAGTTGTTTTTGTGAGATATCAATTCTTTTTTGCAGTTTTTAATATTCACTGCCCTATTGTCACGACTTTGTTTGAGAAAACATAATAAGAATAACAACCCTCTTGGTAACCTTTGTGCACTTGATAACCTTAGCCTCCTTCGTAACCTGAGTTGTGTGTGTTTTGTGAACCTCTACCATTTGCTGGAAGCTTTAGGCTCATCGGGATGTTATTTGTTCATCCAATATTATAGTAATATGTACGTACTCGTATAAAAGAGGAATAAATACTGGAACTGTGACCCCTTGCCGCCGCTCTCGCAGACGCTTTACAACTGAAAACTTTAGAGAACATATACAAGGGATTGTTCGAAACAGTCCTGCCAAATCACAAAACTTTACGATTCTTTTCTTGGCATTTTTCGGGCCTATCCCCGATTTTTGCAAAATGCTTCCTTTAAAACATATGAAAAGATTTAAGCGAGGAACTCTATGCGTTTTTTCACATTTTCCGCTGTATCTTTTTTTCTACTCCACGGATCGGAGCAAACGATAGTCTATGCACACCTTCACGACAGACTCTATCAATGGGAAAAGATACCAAATCCCGAGATGTTCTCTGCAAGGCTGTAGCCCTGTCAATGAACAACAAGAACAACAAGAACAACGAGAACAAGATTTTCGGAAAAAAAAATGCGATTTTCAAACTCTTATATCTCCGGTGTTTTTCATCGTATCTTCTTGAAATTTTCTACACTTCGCAAGACGGCGCGAGTGACAACCTATACCGAATTTGAACACTCAGGACCAACTAGGGTCGGAGCTACAGAGGTCCGAAAACCCGTACTTGTTTTGTCGTGTAAACATAGGCTTAGTCGCTTTTCACTTTTGATTTGTTCAAATTTCTTGTTTTTTCTGTGGCGGGTGGGACGCTCCCGCGTCCCTAGGTAAACCTTCGTCATGTATAATCTGCGTGGTGTAAGGTAGGGCGTCTGTCTTCAAATCATAGGGTCCCGGGATGGATTCCCGGTAGGTTTTTTAATGGCTTTTCAGAGCAGAGGTAAAAAGTAAAATGAATGTCGTCAACACTTATGAATCTGGATGCCGGCCTGCGCCAGTTTTTTTTTTTTATTGATGAACTCAGTAATTATATTAATGAACAAGTTGTTAATTTTATGAATTTGTTCATAACTTTAATGAAATTTTTGATCGTTGTTTTGATAAAATCAGATTCATTAGACTGATGAAAGCCGTCTTCGGTGGGATATCGGTGTAAATATTCATTAGTTTAATGATATTCAAATTCATTGCTTCAGGGTACCTTTTTTTTCAGTGTATGGTAGTAAATTTATGATATGACATCAACATTTGATCTATGCCCTCCCTGGGTTAAGCTTTATAGCGACCGAATTTTCTCCTTTTTGAAGTACTACACTGAAAGAAAAGGGTGCCCTGAACCAATGAAATTGTTCATTAAAGTAATTAATATTTACACCGATATCCCACCGAAGACGGATTTCATCATTCCAATGAATCTGATTTTATCAAAACAACGAACAAAAATTTCATTAAAATTATGAAAAAAATTCATAAAATTAACAACTTGTTCATTGATATAATTACTGAGTTCATCAATATATAAAAAAACTGGCGCAGGCCGGCATCCAGCTTCATAAGTGTTGAAGACATTTATTTTACCTCTGCTCTGAATAGTCATCAAAAATTACCTACCTACCTACAGTGGGTATCGATCCCGGGACCATATGATTTGAAGACAATCGCCCTAACTAACTACACCATACAAACTATACGTTACGAAGGTTTATAAAGTACACTTAAAGCGATAATGACATCGTTCATAGTAGTACATATTACTATGAACAATGTCATGTAATTAATGAACAATAACATCAAATTTACTTACTATCGGGGATAATGTAATTGTGTTCATGATCGCTTTACATTAAGTTAAAATTTTGTTTTCGTTATACTAACGGCCGATGTTTCGTAAAATAGATGAAATCTGTATTATTTTAAGGAAGAGAAGGTTTATTTACTATATGAACTAATTCATCATGGTAATGAATAAAGTCTATGCTCCTAGTTCATTAATATTATGATGATTTTTTTTCAGTGTATGTACTACTGTATTAATTTATTGCATCTTTGCGATTTACCACACATTTATTTCACAAATTAAACTTCCACTAGGCACTGGGTGCTATATGATTTAGCATCTATATACAGCTGCTGATCTCAAGAACAAAAACAAAAATACTTTTCCTGCAATCTCAGATGATTTGCAATTTTTATGCTTTTACCACAAAAATTAAAGATAAATTGCAGAATTTACAATCAAATCGCAAATTACTTCTACTTGTACTTTCTAAATTTCTGAACACTTCAAGTGGTAAACTATTGCCGGGACCGACTCATTTTTTATGTTTTTCCGAATCAATGCTATATGCATCCATATATGAATGAATGTAGCGTGAAATTGATGAAATGCTGATATGATTAAACATCTTATTCGGTATACGTACGATCTCGATCATATACTCTTGCACTGTAAATAAATCAATGCAGTAATTATCATAATTTTGTGTTTTTGCCAGGGTCAAAACGTTGAGAAAACACTCGGTACATATGATAGGAAATAAGATTATATGTAGTTTCACTTTTCATTTGGAATTTTTGAATTAGAGAAAAGTCTCTGAAAATATAAACAATAGTAAATAGTAAAGAATATAGGCGTCAATTGTCCAGTGGCTAATGTTTTTTTTTTCGCTAGTATGTACGACGTGCGATAATAAATTTTAAAATTTAGAAATGAAACATTATAATGTAAACATAGCGCAAATCTATCTAGACAAGTGTGAGCGTCAGTTATGTATATTTTTTTTTAGTTTCATGATATCACTTTCATATCATTGTTTAAGTTATGTATCCCAAAATCACCACATTTGTTTGTTTTTGTTACATCGCATCGTGGGAGAAACTTTGATAACAAAAACAATCTTTTAATTGAAATTATCTGAGAAAACAGACATGGCTATTTTAGTGTAAAATTTTGTGAAAATTTGAATAATGTGAATTCAGTGTTTTCTTATATGCATCTCTCTATTAGTAATGTGAGTGTATCTTCAGAAAAATTGCGATAATTTGGCATTGTGTTTGCTGGGTGCTTTAACGATCTTTTCTACAAAAAATTATGCATAAGGCATGAACCATAATAATTTACCTAATGTCAGTTTGCTAACGACTTTATTGGGTTGGAAGAATATTTAAGCGCAGAGTGTGGTATAGTATAGAATAGATTCTCAAATTCAATTTACACCATCAAAAATCTACTCACAAGATATCAATGAAAATAAGCCCAAGTCGCTATTAAGTGTACAGTATAATCTCAAATACAATACAACAACACCACTACTACATATTCATACAAAACGTAGAGTTTTTCATATTTATAAAGAAAGCACACTACCTATCCGCTTCCTATTCGTATCAATGAGAATCAATGAATGAATGAATCAAGTGATTGAGACGAGCATGTTGTACAACAAAACATTATGATGTCTATATGCATTGCCCAAGCCCAGACCACTCATCAGTGTGCAGTTCCTCATAGGTGTCCATTGAAGCAAAAAACACCTGAGTGGCGCCCTGACAGACATTATTATTACATATATACATCCGGTTCAAGTATTGCCACCATTGGGTGAATTCAGATTGTAAGACGAAACCGGACGGGTAAACTTGCAAGACAAGATCCATCGTTCTTACAATCTGAAATGCATAATGCTTGTCTGCTGGCCACTACAAAAGCTCTCGCCGTCCGTTTATTAGCACAAACAAACGGACGGCGAGAGCTTCTGTAGTGGCCAGCAGACAAGCATTATGCATTTCAGATTGTAAGAACGATGGATCTTGTCTTGCAAGTTTACCCGTCCAGTTTCGTCTTACAATTTGAATTCACCCATTCACCGTCTGCCGAGTGAAGCTTCGGTCAGCCCATAGAGCTTCCTTTCTTACAGCAGTTCCAATTCCCCATTGAACATAGAGCTATGTATTGCTTGCATGTCGGTAGCACATTAAATTCCAATAAACCATTTCAATCGTCCATCGAGCTGACCACTGAACTGAGCTATACATATAATGGAATCGTATGACTGGTCATATCACAAATATGTACAAAACAGTGGGTCTCGCAACTTTAGTTCGTTGAACTGATTATACGCAAAGTTGCTATTCGTATACAGTAGAGCGTCGATTATCCGAACGTCGATTATCCGAACATTCGATTAACCGAACCAGGCAATAAGCTTCTTTTCATATGACAGACATCGAAGTAAATGAAAAATCAAGGGTTTGAAGGAAGCAATCTCTCATCTGCATCGGTTAATTACCTAGAATTTTTTATTTTTGTTCTGTTCTAGTCGTTTTAAATGTTTTCAGTTTGTCGCTTAATTTCACATTTGGCTATTTTCTAATTTTTCTATGGAAACTCGATTAACCGAACTTTCGTTTATCCGAACCACCCTTGTCGACATTAGTTCGGATAATCGACGCTCTACGTACATATTTTTATATTCTTCACTCAATAAGTGAAGTTTCTAACGCATTGTAGGAAACATCTTCGACTATATAAAATATGTAATTTGTTTTTTTAATAAACATTTTTTTTTTAACCGTGCACCAATTCCAACCAAACAGCCGTTAAGGTTTTTAGAAGAAAAACTTTTTTATTTGTGTACCAGTTTCAACCAATTCTTATACAAATGTGTTTTTATTGATTCCACAAAGGATATGTCAAAATGGATGGAATCGGATCGTATGGTCCATATGAGGCTGCCGTACAAATCCAACCCCATATTTTTTTTTCTCACACCTTACACTGAGAGAAAAAAGTAGTTGATATCGGCTAAAGTTCGTCTTTGATTTTCAGCTTGTGATTCTCTGCAGTTGAAACAGCTACGAAGATATGGGCAATTTTGCTTTTCCTTATTATAGGCCAGTCTATAAACCGAAATATAAGGCGTTAGGTCGCAAAAAAATGCTCGGCTCTGTTTTTTTAGGAAATTGTTAGGATAGATACCGGAAGTGTACCACCAAGTTTGCAACTTCGAAAAACCTGTGCTAACCCCGTGACCCTAAAAAAACCTCAAAATATTCGGACTTTTTTCATATTTTTGTTTGTAATTTCTAAAAGGTGCTTCCTACAAGTAAATCGTCCACTGCACTTTTAAAGCTAAGAAAATCTTCTTTAATTTGAGTGTAACCCCATCTTTGTAAGTGCAAACGATCCCAAGATACAGCACTTTAAAAAATGATTTTTTTTTGTTAAAAAGTCCGAAATTGTAATTTTAGTCATCTTTTGAGCTAAATATCGGTGTAAATCCGCGTACTACGGGGAAAGTTATGTGTCACGAAGTTATAGAGCAATTACTTAGCTTTAATTGAAGCGTGGGCGGACGCCTGTGGGACCAGTAGTTCCCTATATATCGGAAAAAAATTTCGACGAATGAAGTCTGACGAATTGCGAGATTTCTGTAAACGCTAAGAAAAACATAATTCAGTGGAAATGCAATATTTAAAATGAAATTTAGTAGAATTGAATACAGAATATATCAAATTATATCAAAATTATTTTGATAGTTGGGGTTGACGCCGGTCGTAAAATGTTAACTATGAAATTATTACAGTTTTTCTTACAAGAACCTAATATTTAGGGGTTGGTTTGTATGACAGCCCTATGACGTAATGTTTCGATTCCAACCATTCCTATATATGTTTTGAGGCTTTACTAGGAACACATTAGATTGGTTCATAAAGAAAAAAGTTTCAGGGGCAGCCCTATGACCCCATGGTCCGATTCCATTCGTACAGCTAAGAAACTATGGTTTATAACTTCATGTCACATGACTTTCTCCGTAGAATGCGTATTTAAGCCGATATTTAGTTCGGAAGATAACCAAAACTACAATTTCGAACTTTTTTTTTACAAAAAACAATGTTTAAAGTGCTGCATCTTGGGATCATTTGCACCTACAAAGCTGGAGGTGGACTCAAATTAAAGAAGGTTTTCTTAGCTTTAATCCAGTAGACGACTTTCTTGTAGGAAGCACCTTTTGGAAATTACAAACCAAAGTATGAAAAAAGTTCGAAAATTTTGATGTTTTTTTAGGGTCACGGGGTTAGCACAGGTTTTTCGAAGTTGCAAACTTGGTGGTACACTTCTGGTACCTATCTTAGCAATATCCCAAAAAAAACAGAGCCGAGCAATTTTTTGCGAACTAAAATCGTTAAATGACTGGCCTATTAATTGAAACAGTTGAATCATTTATCAAATTTACAAACTCAATTTATTAATTTCTTAAGATAGCTGTGTATTGTCTATAATTTGACCAATGTTAAATAGCCTTATTCGCGGGGAAAATTGCTCAGATTTCAATTAGCCAACCGAATAGGTGAAGAATGCATTGAGATCCGATGAAAAGTGAGACCCGAATCCAGTGGCGTAACATTTCCAAAAATTTCTTGTGATCAAAATTAAAAAGAAGGTCCTCGCGGTTGTTTTTTCAACTAGAAAATGTTGACAAAACACGCTTTTGAAGCAGTTAACAAATGAAAATCTTCTGTCTGAGCAACATGTTCCAAAAGTTTTGTTTTTTTTTTTTTTTTAAAGAAAAAATGAACTGAATAAATCAAATGTAAGAATTTGTTAGATCATCTCTTTTCACATTTATCACAAAATCCAACGAAGCGGCAAAAAACACAAACTTGATGAGTGGCATCTACTGTCGTATCACTCATTGTTCCTAGACTAGAAGTGTTTATCTAGATCTGACGATCGCCATCAATTAGCCCACATGCCGAGCTTTAACAAGCCTTACTACCACCAGCCGCTCTAGTTGGTGTATTCATGTCCAAGCCGAATTAAATCGACTGAAAGCCAATGCATAGTAGAGCTCCTCTTAATGCAAGGGAAACAGCGGATCCATTTTCTGGCCAGAAGGGTTTATCGGCAGGCATTTGTTTCTTAATTTAATTAGTTCTAGTTAGAAAAACTTTCAGACTTGGGCCTTGTTGAACGGTCTTTCGGTGATAATAGTTTTGGCTGTCTGCTATGCTGTTCAGTATTATACTAGGTGGGGCAAAACTAATCATCCGATGTTCTTTTGCTGTATTTTTCTTAATAAAAAAAAATTCGGTTTGGCTTATGAAATACGTTTATTTAATCCCTTAGAATTTATTGTATCAAGTCGCAAAAATGATATCGGCCAAGTGACCGCCGCCGCCACAGTTAATTACCATACGGGCCCGTTTTTCTTTGAAAACGCCGCGGGTCAAACGACGACTGTTGATGGCGTGCGCTACAGAGCCATGCTTAACGAATTTTTTCTTCCTAAATTGGATGAACTAGGACTGGAGAACATGTGGTTCCAACAGGACTGTGCAACCGCGCACATGGCTCGAGACACATTCAATATTCTGAAGGAAACGTTTCCGGGTCGGTTAATCTCTCTTTTTTGGTGATTTGCACTGGCCGGCCAGATCACCCGATTTAACTGTTCCAGACTTCTTTTTATGGGGTTTTTTGAAGTCGCGGGTTACGTCAACAAACCTCAGACTCTTGAATCCCTTAAGGATAATATTCGCCAGGAATACGAAAACCTGTCGCCCGATATTCTGGGAAGATTGATGGAAAATGCCATAAAACGGGCCCGTATCGAAATCAACTGTGGCGGCAGCCACTTGGCTTTTGCCCCACCTTGTATGTACGAAGTTCAAGATTCCTTACACACAAAAATGGTAGTTTTGAAATGTGGTGTGTCCAGCTTAGATTCTGCAGTGTTTTTTCTTGCAGACTAATAAAAGTGGATGTACACTCAGAAAAATGTCAATGGGAAATCCCATTAAACTAATCATTTTGTCCCATTATTTTTAGTCAATAGGAAAAATCAGATTACTTTAATATTATAGAAACCATTACATTCACTCGATAAATATCCGTTTGTTTTAATAGTTGACTCATTTAAAAATAAACACATGGTCTGGTTATTTTCCAATAAGATGTATCTTGTTGAATTAACAGGATCAATCCTATGAAAAAAAAAAAATAAAATCGTTTCACTCGTAATCGGATTGAACTATTTTTTCTCATATTATTTTACCATCCATGCTACGTCATTATGGATTTTTTTTTAAGAATCACGATTTTTGGCCAGTCCGAGTATTGAACATCCGATTTGCTACTACTCTTTAAAACTTATCAAGTCACGGGGAGACAACCGAACGATCTCGGCTACGGAGCATGATGTTGGTTATCTTGCAAAATACATCTATATGCTTGAAATTCAATTAAAAGGCCTATCCCATTAATGCAATAGTGCGTTATATAGAACAAAGCAGCTGGTCTATTTTCGGAAGTAGTCTTGTCTTTTGCTGCCCTGTTAAATTTATAAGACAGAAATTATTAACTTTACGGGATGCATTTTTCTGAGCGATATAGTTGTTTTTATTAGTTTTGTATTTGTTTTAATGGGATCCATCCTATTATTAGTTAATCATATCAGATCTTGTTAATTTAATGGGACAAACTGATTAAAATGTAATCTGATGTCCCATTGGATTTATGGGACAGATTTCATTCCATACAAAATATCTCAATAGGATTCATCCAGTTATATTATTTATTTCATCTTTTTACCTTTGCGAAGAAATCTGGTAAATGGCCGTCCAATTAAAATAATGGTACAAAAACTTTTAAGTTTACCGGGTCCATTTTTCTGAGTGTATTAAAAAGAATAGGAGCCCCTGTGTCTCGGGGCCCGTGAACACATGTACGTTACGCCACTGTCGGCACTAGCACATTTTGTACTGAAACGAACGACGTTTATACCCTCAAAAACTTTAGTGGAAAAACTCACTAGACTTTTTTCTCTAATCTTGTATGGTTAAATTAACGAATTATACTATACTTACAATGGAAACTCGATAACTCTATAATTAGCTAAATTCTTTGCTTAGCAGTCGGCGGGACTATCTTTGCTATCAGTCGAAGCGTTCTTATGAAAAGCTCAGTGAGTTGAACTGGTCTCATGACCGTTTTCAAAAAAATTCATCCCTTCCATTTCATCCATTCGCTGAAACAATATTCAAAACGAGTATCCGATTTACATTCCGTGGACGAAGAAGCCATAGGCATCAAAAAATTTAATAAAAATTCGTATAGATAAAGCTTAGGAGTCTCTTTTTGTTGCAAAAATAATTTCTAATAAAATGCTCCTGAAAATTACAATAAAAGAGCACTCGATATATCGAATTTCCTTTTAGTTAGACTCGATAACTCCATAACGCGAACTTAGCTTGGAGTTATAGAGTTTCCACTGTATTTTCAACTGCAAAAATCTGAAAGATTCACTATTTTTGTTAGTAGAAGTGTCTAAATTAAAATTAACTGCTTCATTAAAAAAAATCTTAATAATTTTTATCAGTGTATATTAATGTCTTTATCAAGACCACAATAAATATGTAAAAAATGTAAAAACAAATGGAATTGTACTTTGGCGCCATGAGGCTATCATACAATCCCCTCCTTCCTCCAAATAAGGTTTTCTAAGAAAATTTGTTTTTTTTTTTGTTCACAATACAACCAAACCTCGCACAAATAATATTGTTTTATCGATGTCACAAAACTTATGTGAAAACGAAGACAGGGGCGTACGCAGAAAAATATTTCGGGAGTGGTTTTAGGAACGAGATTTACGTTGGCAAGAATTCCAGTCCAGTCCAGATAAATTAACTGAATCTGTCAGCCTTAATCTGAGGTTAATGTCAAAATTATAAAACTTAAAACAATTTTGTCATTTCTAGTTTCAGCTGCCCTACCTCTGAGTCAAACTATACACGGGTCATAGTTTTCTACTGTAGATTTTTTGGTAGTGCCTTCCTGGCACTAGGCCTTCTCAACCTTCAGAAGAACAGCAACATATTACCCGCAACTTTCCGAATACTGAGTACCTCGTTCAATCGTGTTCTAGCATCGAAGCTCGACACACCTACAAGTGGTCATCGGAGTGTTCATCTCTAAGTGCACTACGCATTCCCTATAAAACGCAACTGTGTATCTCTTACATATCCTATTACAAATATCTGTAATATAATAAAACGCGATTTCAAACAAACGTTCAAGACCTTATTCGCCAATTTACGGCGACGTGCATAATGTTCAAGGCTCTATAATGCCAAAAATAAAAAGAGTGCAAGTGCTCCCTAGTCCCAGTACCAGCACAAACAGGTTCGCGCCGCTAAGTCAACGGTCAGCTGAGGATGACGTCATCGAGGCCGAGACCCATCAAAACGTATGTCGCAAAATGCCACCTATCACCATAATCGATGTCCCAAAGGAGGGAATTGAGCTGGAATTGAAGACCCTTAACATCAGCGAGTATCTCATCAAATTCACTAGCATTGGAACAAAAGTAAGTGCTCTTAGCGAAGATGCGTATCAGAAATTTAAAAATAGGCTCATATCATGCGATATCAAATTCTTCACGCACGACCCCAGCGCAGCAAAATTGTTCAAAGTTGTTCTGACAGGCTTGGACACAGTTCCCATAAATGAGCTCACTGAAGAATTGGCTGCTCACAATATTACATGCACCTCAATAAAGCAGATACAAATTAAAAATATGCGTTACGACAAGCAGGCATCATATTTACTTTGCTTTCCGCGGGGTCAAATAAAGTTGACGGAACTGCAAAAGCGCGTAAGAAGTTTATTCCACACCATAGTGCAGTTCAACTTCTATAGGAAAAAACGTAACAGCGGACCAATACGCTGTTACAATTGCCAAACCCTAGGACATGCAATAAGTGGCTGTCATCTCAAAACGGTGTGTAACTTGTGCTCGGGGCAGCATAAAACGACTGAGTGCACTACTAAAGATACACCCAATGCAAAGCGAAAATGTGCTAACTGTTCAGGGGAGCACGCTGCTAGCTATACAAATTGCCCGGCTCGTCTCAATTATGTTTCTCTTCTGCAACGATTAAGAGGAAAACGCACTGATAAACAACAAGTACTACAAGTCAACACAACAAATTCAAAGAGCTTCCCAATTCTCCACAACTCAACAAGATCATTCATCTCGAACTCGAATACGCTTCCAACAAATCGAAGTTTTGCGGATGTAGCAAGAGAATCGACCGTACCCACTTTGTTTAATTCATCTGAACTTTTGAATCTGACTACTGAATTGCTATCTAACTTAAAAAATTGCAGGTCTAAGGAAGACCAATTTTTAGTAATCACACAATTAGCTTGTAAATATTTAGATAATGGCAAATAACAATATTAATATTTTATTGTGGAATGCACAGAGTCTTGGTCCAATTGCTAAACGGATCGAATTATTTTCATTTTTGAAAACTAATAATATTAATGTAGCCATCATCACGGAGACGTGGTTAAAGGAGAAACATGTTTTATATGACCCAAATTATTGTATTTATAGAAACGATCGTACTGAAAATAGAGGAGGTGGAGTTGCCATCGCTATATCAAAAAATATTTCGCATCGTCTGAATCCCTCATTAAAAACGCATATTTTTGAAACTATAAGTATTGATGTTCATCTATGCAACAATACATTTACAATTGTTGGAGCTTATTTTCCGGGCGGTAATTCCGATTCCTACAAAGAAAATCTATACAAAATCGATCTGAATATTATGTGTAGAAGACAGGGCAATGTAGTCATCGCAGGAGATTTGAATTCGAGACACACGTCTTGGAACTGTGCGAAGACAAATCACTGGGGCAAGCTTTTACATGACAAACTTGCAACTAATATCTTCCAAGTAGTTTTTCCACCCACTCCTACTTTTTTCCCTAAAACGGGTCGAGGATATCCGTCAACGTTAGACATTATTCTATCAAACAGCGCACAATTTCTTTCACCACCTTACACAAAAACTGATCTTCCCTCCGACCACTTGCCTGTGTTGTTCAAAATTACTGACGAAGCTGTTGAAGTTGAGCCAGAAAGACCTCTTTTGTTCCACAAAGCGAATTGGTCTAAATTTAAACAATTGACAGGCCAATTCACAAACTGTAGAAATTTCAATTTGAATGTAGCATCGAAAGATGAAATCGATGATCATATAAATAATTTCATCAGCATTCTCTGGAATGCTGCAGAATCAGCAATTCCTCGGAAATCTCAGGCGATTGTTCCGAACCAATTAAAACTTACACCTCAGATTCAACAACTTATAGCCGAACGCAACATGTTTCGCAGACGGTGGCAACGAACAAGGCTCACTATCTATAAGCAGATGTTTAATCGATTAAAAACCGTAATAGATGCGGAAATTCTTAAAATTCGAAATTTGTATTGGAATGAAAAACTAAAAACACTTGGTAAGGGAGGCAGAGATTTCTGGAACGTCACAAAAGCTCTTAAAAAGCGACATGCTACAATACCTCCCATCAAAGAACAAAACAGTATACTCGTAAGTAATACTGAAAAAGCCCAAGCTTTCGGTGAACATTTCTACCAGCAGCATTTAACTACTTTTAACCTCGGCGATCGAGAAACCGAATCTGAAGTTAATGATATTATTGAAAACATTAACAACACAGATAATATTACCTTTCCATTTTTTCATCTGTCTGATATTCTTAAGATCATTAAATCGTCAAAAACAAACAAGGCACCTGGTCCGGATTCAATCCCTATTTCGTTTTTAAAAAATATGCATAGAAAGACTGCTATCTATCTATGCAAAATATTTAATGCTTCGATAAAGCTGTCTTACTTTCCCAAAGCTTGGAAGCGCGCATCCATTATTTGCATACCAAAACCAAATAAGCCAAAATCGCAAATCAGCAGCTATCGTCCTATCAGTTTGATAAGTAATGTCGGAAAAATATTTGAACGACTTATTAAAGCTCAAATAACAAAGGTTATTGATACAAACAATATCCTACCCAACGAACAATTTGGATTTAGGACTAAACACAGCACCGCTCACCAAATCGCTCGGATAAAAACGATTGTCAAAACCAACTTTGACCTGAAACGTTCAACTGGTATGGTTACACTCGACGTTGAAAAAGCATTTGACTGCGTCTGGCACAACGGTCTAATTGCAAAGTTACACAACAAAGGATTTCCTTTGTATATAACTAAACTTATTCAGAACTTCCTTGCGGATCGGGTTTTTAATGTTAATATTAATGGGACGCTATCCTCAACGTTCAATATTCCTGCCGGTGTTCCACAAGGATCTGCACTCAGTCCGATATTGTATAATATATATACAAGTGATATTCCTATCCCTGAAAATTGTGACATTTGTTTATTCGCGGATGACACGGCCTTACTTTGCAATGGAGATTCACCAACTGTTATTACAAATTCACTCCAGAATGGCTTCGAAAAACTACAACATTTCTTCAATAAATGGAAAATAAAAATTAATTCAGAAAAGACTAAAGCACTTTTCTTTACAAGAAAACGTAAAGATTCAAATCTACCAAGTCAACCCTTGCTCCTTGATAATAGGCAGGTGAATTGGAACGAAGAATATATCAAGTACTTAGGGGTTCGCTTGGACAAGAAGCTAACATTTAAAGTAAATCGGGATGCTTTGATGAAAAAATCTGATCAGCTGATTAAAACTCTGTATCCATTAGTAAATAGGAACTCGCCTTTATCAACGGAAAATAAAATTTTGCTCTACAAAAGTATTTTTCAGCCTTCCTTATTATATGCATCAGCCGCTTGGGGCTCATGCGCAAAATGTCATATTGAGAAGCTCCAAACAAAACAAAACAAAATTTTAAAACTCCTTCTCAATCTACCACGCTTTTTTCGTACGTCCACACTCCACTCAATTTCAAAAGTACCTTTTATTAGTTCAAAAATTACTCTGGCAATCCATAACCTCAATATTTCATGCGCTAACTCCGCGAACCCGCTACTCTCAAATTTACTCCTTTGAACCATGTTTCTTAATTTATTAAAATAATAAAATTAGCTAGTAAGTTCTATCATTAATTTAGAATAAATAAATAGTTTAAGTTTTATTCTAATTTACACATGAATACGAGGTTTTTTTACCCCAGTTTTCCTCCTCACATGATATTGTTTGTCTTCTACTTTTAATTAATAAAATTTGTTTGGATATCACTACTTCACACAATTTAAAGTTGTAAGAGCAAATGCTCAATCACTAAACAGAACAAAATTGAATTATTGTAAATTAATTAATTAATGGTTGAATAAATTGAATTGAAAATTGAGTACCTCGTTCATTGTCGATAAACATAAATTACTTCGATGACGGGCTTGGAATATCTTCATTTTCCGTCTTCATATAAAGAAGTACATACTCATTTAGCATCTCAGTGAAATCATAGTCCGATACATGATGGATTCTAAAACTATCATAAAATGAATCTGTGGTGTCGAAACCACTGCCCTGTGCTTCGAAGGCGATTACCCTAGCCACTATTCCAAGCAACCTAATGTCTAAAAAAATCATAAAAAAACTAGACCGAGGCTAATTTCGGGCGCGGCCGAAATTTGGATACCCTTCGCTCTCTTCCGGGCTAAAAGTTTTTTCGGGCTTACCTACGACTTGTATTTTATCCCCCCCCCCCATTATTTTCCTCCCGTATTCACAAAAGTTCAGTTGTGTCAACAAAACAATATTTGTCTGGGGTTTGGTTGGAATAAGTGGACAAATAAAAATATTTACTCCGAAATCTTTTTGGGGGATGCGGGAGCATGGACCCATAGTGCGATTCCATTTATTTCGACCTTTTTCGTTGCTTTGTTTAAGACACATTAATTCAAGGTTTTGTGAAATTGGTGTACAATTTTTTTCTTAGAAGAACCAAAATGGGGGGTTGGGTTTGTATAGCAGCTCCAACACCCATGGTCCGATTTGATCCATTCTTAAATATGTTTTGTGTCATCAATAGAAACACATTTGCGTGAAATTTGGTTGAAATTTCACAAATAAAAAAGTTTTTCTTAGAAGAACCTAATTTGGGAGGTTGGGTTTGTATGGCAGCCGCATGACTCCTTGGTCCGATTTGATCCATTCTTACATATGTTTTATGTCATCAATGGAAACACATTTTGTTCAAATCGGTGCACAACTAAAAAAGTTTTTCTTAGAAGAACCTAATTTGGAGGGTTAGGTTTGTATGGCAGCCCCATGACCCCATGGTCCGATTTCACCGATTCAAACATACAAACTGCCTGCAGCAAAAAGAAGCACTTGTGCAAAATTTCAGCTTCGTAGCTTTTAAATTGGCCGAGTAAAACGCGTCGCAACAGACGGACAGACTGATATAGTCCAATCGACTCCCCAAGTCATGCTGATCATAATGCATACTTTTTATACGGTCGGAGATGCTTCCTTCAATGCGTTACAAACTTCATGACAAAGTTAATATACCCTTTCACTCTATGAGCGAAGGGTATAATAAAAACATTAATACATCTGAAAATTTCGGAGGGGGTTTGAACCCCCAAAACTTCTACGAAGGATCGCCACTGAACGAAGGTAAAAGAAGAATAGGTACGCCCGAGAAACTACTAGTCCGAGGAGAGTGAAGGGTTTCCACATTTCGACCGCGACCATAAATAATTAGACTAAGTCTCGTTATTCTTGTTGTACACGTTTTTTGATTCGAGTTGGAAATTCTTCACAGGTAGGGTTGTGGAACCTGCCGAACTTCATAAAAACTCCAATATTCATACTAAAAAAAATTTTCCAATTAAACCACTCAGCACAATTCAGGAATTTATTCACACCCAATCATTCATCACTCAACTTTCAGAGTCGTGTTTTTTTTTTCAGTGTAAACCTATAGAACTTTATATACAAGTGTAAAGGTTTGTGTTCGTAGAGACGACTCATGGGATCATCGCTCAGCGATCGAAGTTAACACACCGGTTTTGACCACTACACAGCAAAAAATCCGGTGTGAATTTAACTCCGAAAATTGTCGAATAAGGTCCCTCCGTTTGGATAAAATATTATTTTATCCAAATGGATGAACACAAAAGAGTACTTCCAATTACACCAAAATGAGTAATTCTCGATATTTTTAGGATAAAAATAAAACACAATTTTCACAGAACATGAGTTTTGTATAACTAGCATTTACCTCTCTATAGGTGTTGGCGACATTTCATTTACCTATTTACGCTCTAAAAATGCATAATAAATTACCTGCCTACAGTGGGATTCGATCCCGAGACTCTATGATTTGAAGACTAACGCCCTACCTACTACACCACACAGACTATACGGGACAACGTTCGTAATTTGCCCCATATATTACCTGTCATATTGTGCGGAGTTAACTCCATTTTAAGTAAATTTTAACACCATATAAACAAAAACTGATAAAATTTCGGATAAAATTTATTATTTATCCAAATGAATTTTATTTTGAGTGTTTCATCCTAATGGATAAAAGAAAAATTTTATACTTGTGGGCAGAGTTAAATAAGTGTAGTTAACCCCATATATATAAAAAAAATAACCCCATTTGGATAAATTTTGATTCACACCGCCTGATTTTTTAGTGTGTATATGCGGATATTTTCTATACAGACATGTTCCGGTAGGTCATAGTCAACACAAGGAAAGTACCACCATTCAAAAAATATTCAAATATGGCCCGGAATTAGATGCAAAACAACGATCGCTAAGCGATCATCATGTGAGTCGTCTCTACGAACACGTACCTTAAGTAAGATCAAGGATTAGCGGACCTCCTTATGCAGATTTATTAGTAAATAAGCCCAACCAAAATCTTTGCATCCTTTACAGAAACGATTATTCTTCTGATCCTTTATGTGTAAAGTGTGTGCGATGCATGTATTGTTTATGAACAGATTGATTAGCACCACCAATACAAATAATATCTCTAATGATGATGATGAGGTTTGATACTCTTTTTATTGAAAATACAAAAAAAAAAAACAGTGGTTTTTGTAACTGTTCCGCAAGAATTTCCAGCGAAGACAACAAGCGTAAACACCAAAAGATACACAAACAACATTATACTTCTAGTGTGTATACGGGTACATCTTCGCGTGGATCAATGACTTCTGTGCTGTGTATATATATTACACTGAATCTGAGAATCACAAAATTACAAACAAAAAAAGAAAAGAAAAAACCAAATAATTCCAATAGTATATTAATGGAATAAAGGGTGTTCCATTAAGATGTGTGGGACTTTGGTTTTCAATAAAAAGCAAACATTTCGAAATTCCTCCAATTATTTTATTTCTTGAATATATTCAACGCGACTATCTCAATCTTTCCAGAATATTTTCGATGACATTTTGCAGTAGTCCAAAGTCCAATTGACGAATGGGATTTGCGGGTGTTAGGCTATTTTCTATGGGGTTACAAAACTACGTGAATAATCCGAGAACGATTCCAGACTGGCGTTTCAAGTCTGGAATCGTCTTCGGATCAAACATATAATATACGTATACTGACACGATGCCAATGACATAAAATCTGGCGAAAAAGGACCGATAATACTGATTTTAATCAATAAACAAAGAACCACACCTACTATTGAAACACCCGATACATACTATGATGTCGAGTGGATCCAATTCAAGTTTTTCTGATTTGTTTTGACTACACATACGTACTTGCAATATTATTCAGTAAGAACAAACTAAGATTCTGGTATTTTTGCAATTTCCAAATAAATTATGAAAAATGTGAGCTTGACCAATGACTTCGCGTAAAGTATACTAGTCCAATAACGTTATACGAATTTGGAGCTCCAAATAGAAAAAACAGCCTCAGGCACTTTTTTTGTTTTGTAGGGTGTAGGAATCGGTAGGGTGCCAGGAGTCTAACACTCATTCTGCTAAACAAAAAATTGGGACATAATGTCCCAAAAAGGACACAAATTTATCCTTCGTTATAATAAAGAGGGCATCGAGTACAATATCCAGTGTTGTTTTCTTAAATCCAGGACCCAGAACGGAATAAATTGGGTAAAAAGGTGAAAATGTAGTATGCTTTCACATTTATCATTTATATATTCCCAATACCATAATCCATAACTACCCCAAAATACTATGCTGTAACTTTTTTCTTGAATTCTAAGAATCCAAAGACATTGGTAGCAAAATTATCATGCGCAAAGGTCCGAAATGGATAAGAAAATAACGTAAACCTTAACATTAGGCATGGTGGGTATCCTATCAAAGGAGAAATCGACTGCAAATTATATCCATATATGTACATAAATATATATATATTATATATTATTTCCTTATTTCAAGGACCGGAAACTGGCTAAATTTGGTAAAAATATATCTGTAGATATTGAAAATCCTAACACCCATTTAGTTAGGAAAAATATACCCAAAGGTCCTAAATAGGATCAAAAAGAACGCAAAAAATGTACTCCATTTTTGGAACCACTTAAAATCTCCCCATAAACTTTTCCGTTTTTTTATTCAACTTTAGGATATTTCAAAATTATTTTTTTATTAAAAATTGAAACATTCATGTTATAACGGTACATTTATCTATCAAATCTTCAAAGATGATTAAGTTCCTAACGGTATATTACTTTTGGGATTTAGATCTCAAAATTAAAAAAAAAGAAACATTTTGAGAGCACCAAAAACATGATATATGAGCATGAACAAGATTTTAAATTATTTTTGAATTTACCCAAATTGCATCGTCATAATTTCTAGAAATTAAATATTTTTACTTTTTTCTCCATATTGAATAAAATTGAAATCTTGAAATCAAGTATTACAGAAAGATCAAAGGACCAAAAGTTTATTTTCTCTCATTAAAATTTTGACAGACGAACATTGTTGGGTCGCCTTGATAGGACCATGTGTGGTTATTACCCGTTATATATATATATGTATTTCCTTAGTCGATAATGGCCGTGTTTTTTCATACATTGGGGGCAGGTTTGCTGACCCAGACGCGCACAAAAAACGATCGAGGGTAGCATCCAGGTTAAGTTTCAAATTTGCACGTAGGCATTGCCATTAATTTCAAAACATTGCTCATAAATATTAAAGCTCCGTTTTCACTTTACAAAGGCAAAAGTTCAAATGTAATTTTTTTTGAGATATCGTTTCAGTATTGACCACCCAATGCAAGACATCCTGTATAGAGACATATGTATACAGGGTGTCCCGCATTGGGTGGTCAATACTGTAAGGGTTGATAGCGTAACTTGTTTCAGCAAGAAAATTCCCAATACAATCAGAAGTTTTTTTACCGTTACCTTGTTATCGCTCTTTTTGTGAAAGTCATCAAAAATCGTGACTTGTCACACAAAATCGTAATTTGCAGCACTCCTGATGACTTAATCCAAGATTTGATTTCAGTTTCAGAAACTACAAAAAATTTCACAAAAACTAAGTTTTTCCTGTTGCCAACATTATCGGCACTTTCAAGATACAGTTACTCGAACTTAACAGAAATTTTAAAATAGATTTTTCATCGAAAATTCAAACAGTAATTTCATAACGGTGCTTTATACGTACAACTCTGCAAAGTTGATAAAAGTTGCTTCAACATGTTGGCTTTCCAACGGTATATCACTTTTCTTATTTACATTGCAGAATTTTAGGTAAACACGCATTGAATGGTAAAAATCATGCCTTCATTAGAATCGTTAACAATTTTCAGTTGACTCGAAAAAAGACATACAAAGGCAATTATAATTCGGGATAGAATCTCGCTACATTATTTTGACCAGAACTGTAAGATATTTGAAATTTGGTACATTGTTTGGCAAATGCAACGGTACTTATAACGGTTAAAATTTAATATTTGCTATTTATGGCAGATAGACGGATGCCCGCTCATAATGCGAGACCTATCAAAGAATATTTGGAAAACAAATTTCCCGGAAAGTGCATTGGCAGATTTGGAACAGTTGCGTGGCCTGCGAGAAGTCTCGACCTTACTCCCCTAGATTTTTATTTATGGGGTAACTTAAAAAGCAATGTCTATTCCGAGCCGATTACCTCCCGGGAACAGCTGCTGCAGCGAATTAATGATGCTTGTGACCACATTAAGGAAACCCCTCCTGAAATCCTTCGGGACGTTCCTTCCATGCGCCGAAGGTGTCGACTCTGCATACAAAATGGAGGAGGCCAATTCCAGCAGCATTATTCATCAAACAGACCCATTTAACCCTTTCGCTCCCAATGATGCCATATGGCATTACGAAATTTAATGATTTTTCATAGAAAATGTAAGAAATAAAGTTTAAATTTTTGTGTGATATTCGACTCTCCCAATAGTGTAATACCTAGTTGATTTTTTCCAGCGTGAAATTTTTGGTTTTGGGATGTTATTTTTAATGAAATTTTAGAGAAGGTTTGACGATTGTCGTAAAGCCGAAAAACTGATTTATCCATTTCCCCATATTTCCTGATAATAATCATTTTATGCAAATCATTTTAATGGTTTCATTTTGTAAAGAGGTTGTTGTAAGAGAAAATCATCTTAGGCCAATTAGTCTCACTTCAACTATTGTTAAGTTACTGGAGCGACTCGCGGACATTCATGTACGAACTGTCGTCCCACCACATCTCCTTTCAATGGCTCAACATGCTTACTGGAAGGGGAAATCGGTGGATACAGCTCTGCACTCGTTAGTCAGCTACATTGAAAAATCTCTTTATCGAAAGGAATACACAATGGCTGTATTCTTAGACATTGAAGGCGCCTTTAATAATATCAGACCCAGGGCGATTACCGAAGCACTTCGGCGTGTCCATGTCGATGGGTCCATTTGCACACTCGTAAATACGCTATTAACGTCTAGACGCGTGCATACCACACTGGGCTCGTCGTCTGCAAGTAGGTATGTGTGTAGGGGTACTCCACAAGGAGGTATTCTATCTCCCCTACTCTGGAATATAGCAATTAATCAGCTGCTTGTGGATCTTGAGAAGACTGGTTGCAAAGTCATTGCATACGCTGACGATGTCGTAATTGCTGTTACAGGTAAGTTCCCGGAAGTGCTCAGTGGGCTTCTGGAGAACGCCCTGTCTATTTTAACAAACTGGGCAAATCTCAGTGAAGTTGGAATTAATCCAGCTAAAACCGAGTTAGTGCTCTTTACTAGGAAACTCACTATTCCTTCTATTGACCCTCCCATGCTACGGGATAGGCATGCTGAAAAGCTGAAAAGGCTAAATTCCTTGGACTGTTGCTCGATAGGAAGCTTAGCTGGAAACCTAACATTCAAGAGAGGGTAAATAAAGCAACTATAGCACTATATTCGTGCAGGAAAGCAATAGGAAAAAGTTGGGGCCTGCAACCAAACACATTGCATTGGATCTACATTGCTATCGTACGACCCATTCTACTGTACGGTGTATGCGTATGGTGGTCGGCACTCAGTAAAACAACTTATTATAACTTGCTGACGAAAGTACAAAGAATGGCTTCTATTGTCATAACTGGAGCGCTTCGAACTACTCCTTCCGCTGTACTTAATCTGCTACCGCTAGATCTATTCGGCCAACAAATGGCTGCTAACACGGCACTACGCTTACGTGAAACAAGTCAGTGGCAAACCCTGGAGTACGGTCACTCAACGATTCTACAAAACTTTAACCTCCCGTCTGAGACTGACTACACTAGTCCCAAGTATGCTTTTGACAAAAACTATGTTTGTCTGATTCCGTCGAGGGATCACTGGAATAACAATACACCCCTGGCTACGGGGTCGTTGGTTTTTTACACTGATGGTTCTAAGACGAATGAAAGAGTCGGTATTGGAGTCCACTCGGACGGACTGGACATTAACCTGGCACACAGTCTACCTGGCCACTGTAGTGTCCTTCAAGCGGAAATTTCTGCAATTATGGAAGTCCTAACCTGGTTGGAAAATCATATAATCACGATGAGGGATGTTATCATATACACTGACAGTCAGGCGGCAATCCGATCACTCGAATCTGTCCTGACTACATCCAAAACTGTTGATAGTTGCCGCTCAGCTCTAAGAGTGATGGGTCAATTTTTCAACATCGTTCTCTGCTGGATACCCAGTCACAGTGGATTTGAAGGGAACTTTAATGCGGACCGTCTCGCTCGTAATGCGACTTCTATAACCTTAGACGCCGACCGAAACAAGCTGAAAGCCCCAATCGCTTTTTGTAAACTGGCAATACAAAAAACCGCGATGCGCAGAGCTAATGCAAGATGGTCTAGTGGTACTACATGTACTACAACAAGATTGATTTGGCCACGATTTGACGCAGCCAGGTCTATTATTCTTCTGTTAATAGACAGGAAACATGTCGGCAAGGTTGTCGGGACCATAACGGGACACTGGCCTATCGGGGAGCACGCCAGAAGGCTCAAAATTCCCCATAACGACTTCTGTCGCAGTTGCGATGACGAAGAAGAGGAAGAAAGTGTACATCATTTTCTTTGTCATTGTCCGGCCCTGGCCGAGAAACGTAGACGTTTTCTAGGCTCAATGTATTTTTATGATACAGACGATCTGCGTGATGTGAGCCCACTATTGCTCAACAAATATATTGCCAGCACGGGCTGGTTTTCGGCTTAGGTGTCAACTGTTACGGTCGCTTCAATCGGTGGTATCACAATGGACCTATTTTTGGTCTAAGTGTGCTAAGTGTTTGATCACTTAGCGACCCCTTTACCTAACCTAACCTAAGAGAAAATCAAAAGATTTTTCGATTTTTTTTAGGAAATCCCTATTAAGTGGTTTTGTATGAGCATGATGCCATATGGCATCATTGGGCCTGAAAGGCAAAACAGCAAGTCCCCTATTCATATAAATGCTAGTTGCTTGCTGTATGGAAGGCACCCTTAGTTTTTATCCAAATGAGCTAATTTTTGGTGGGTGGGGTGATTATGAGCTCCGATCGCAATAAACCAAAATTTAGCACTCTGCTCTCCTTTGGGGGGAGTTATGGACATGTTCCTTCGCCAAATTCAAATGGGGGGATAATGGGGGTCGTTGATCGGAGCGACTCAATGTTTCTCCCAAAATAATATTGAACTTATTGTGAATACTTGTACGAAATTTTACGGCTGAACTAACATTCTTTCAAGAGTTATTGGGCTTTTAAAAAAGGTATAAAATGAAAAAGTTCTAATTTATTTTTAAGCTAGCGCCGAATCAGTGAATATATCTCTAATGTGTTATATATCATTGCATAGATATTTTTAGTAGTTTTTTTCGTTCTCAGACGATTTTTTTATATCTTTTTTCGTTTTTGAAATACTCGCAAAAAAACCGAAGAATTACCCCCATTTCCCCCTTTCCTCCTTTTTTAAGGTTGTGGACCCCCAATCGGTTGGGACTTTTTTTCCCATAATCTGGGGGTCGTCGTCAACCATTCTGCAAAAAAATTTCCAATGTAGGATTTTTGCCGACCAAATATCTCATTTTTCACACGAAAATTGCTAAGTGCCCTTTCAGTCCCAATGATGCCATATGGCATCATGCTCTAATTTGTTAACTATAGCGCTTCAAAATTTTTTTTTCAAGAAAATATCATAAAAGATGCCTACTGAACGACATAATGTTGTTAGAAAAATTCTCCGCTTAAAATCCATAATTTGGGCATGAAAGGGTTAATCATTAGTTAATATTTTTAGTTTATTGGTTCTTTCTCATATTCAAAATACTTTATTTTCATTTTTATTGAACAAATTTTCAAAATTGCGATAGTAAAATATAAAAAATAAATGAATAAAATTTCAGTTTAAATAATCCGATAAGAAAATAATTACCTTGTTTTTTTATATCCAATATGTGTAATTCTAAAATCCGGCAATGTAAATATGAAAAGTGATATACCGTTGGAAAGCCAACATGTTGAAGCAACTTTTATCAACTTTGCAGAGTTGTACGTATAAAGCACCGTTATGAAATTACTGTTTGAATTTTCGATGAAAAATCTATTTTAAAATTTCTGTTAAGTTCGAGTAACTGTATCTTGAAAGTGTATTAAATTAAATCCACTAGTCGCTTTGGTTTAACTCTTATTTTATTTCATTATTAGTTTTCACAATTAGAATCCAAACGTATGTCTATGTTCTCCGACTAACTACTAGCAACTGCGATACATTACTCGTGACAGCATTGCCAACCTTACACCCTTTCTCTTATTTCTTAAATTAGTTGCATGGTTTTTTAAGTAAATTTCTATCTCTTAATCTAGTTGACCATGGCTCAATAACATCATCAGAGTGATGGCTAATGTCTTCATTACTATCATTTTTAACATTATAACTTTTGTTCAAAACATTCTCACTTTCTTCTTTATTGTGCTGATAAGGAATATTCTCCAAGTCACTGTAATATCTAAATACTTCACGAGTTTCTTTCAAAAATCTCCTATTACGCCTGTATCTGTTACCAAATATGTCTTCAATAATATACGACCGCGGTTCCTTACAAACATCTACAACTTTCGCCAACTCCCATGAATTCCCTTTTAGCATTCTAACACTTTGCCCTTTTCTTAATTGGCTCATCTCTTTTGCACCTTTGTTATAGTAGAATTCATTTTGAGCTCTTTTGTAATCAATATTTTCTTTAATATTCTTATTTAACTTTGGTTCCAAAATCTTTAATGTACAGGGCAGTTTAGTTTTAAGAGAGCGATTGAACAATAATTGAGCTGGAGAATATTCCATATTGTTTAAAATTGTATTTCTGTAATTCAACAATGCTAAATTAATATCAGTTTTATCTTCAAAACATTTCTTTAGTAAATTTTTACATATATTAACTCCTTTTTCAGCCAATCCATTACTTTGTGAATACAAAGGGCTACTGTATATGATTTCAAATTGCCATTCATTTGAGAATTTTTTAAACTCAATACTATTAAAAGGTACATTGTCACTCGTAAACTTATCTGGTATACCAAATCGACTGAAAATTGATTTTATGATAGTTATTACTTCTGTGGCTGTTTTAGTTTTCAATGAATTCAATTCTAACCAGTTACTATAAGAATCAATTAAAACTAAATAATCTTTAGACATGAACGTGAATATATCAGCTGAAACTCTTTCCCATGCCCTTTTAGGGGTCGGGTGTAATAACAAAGGTTCTTTGACATTCTTATTTTGGAATTTATTGCAGACAGCGCAATTTTTACATGTATTCTCTATATCAATGGCCATATTCTTCCAATACAAGCACTCTCTTGCTCTTTTTTTACATTTATTAATTCCCAAATGACCCTCGTGAATAAGCTTAAGCATGTCATTTTTTAATTCATGAGGAACAATAATTTTATCATTTAAAAATAACAAATCATTATCAACTGATATATTGTCTTTTAGTCCATAGTAGTGCTTAAGTTCAGTGTTTAGACTTTTAAATTTTCTTGGCCAACAATTTAAAACAAAATTTTTAAGTTCAGTCAAAATAGGATCATCTTTTATGTATGTTATAAATTCTTTTTTTCTTGACTCGGTCATGGGTATATCTAGTGGACTCTGCCGCCTTACAAATATCGATTGCCACCTTCAAATCCAGGCTTGATTCTCGTAGTAACCGTTCCTGAACAATTTTATTACGAATTCCCAAAACGACTCTGTCTCGTACCATTTCGTCATCTTGCTGGTACTCGCACGATTTTACCGCAATTTTAAGCTCCGTTATAAATGCTTCTACATTTTGATCCGCCTTTTGCACGATATTGTTAAATTTAAACCTTTCAAATATTACATTTTTTTTCGGTGCAAAATAATCTTCAAATTTTTTAAGAACTTCGTCGTACTTGTCCTTTTGGTCCTCATCAAATTTAAATGTGTTGTACACTTCCAGTCCGTCGTTACCAACAATATTAAGCAATAATGCAATTTTCCTTGCGTCTGTAGCTAACACATTTCCCGATGCCGTTAAAAATATTGAAAATTTTTGTTTAAAATGCTTCCATTCCTCAGAGACATTTGCAGCATTTAAGTTAATCGGTTCCGGAATTCTAAGATTAATCTCCATTTTGGCACTTGTTTTTTTTTTCACTAACTCGACGATACACTTTTTAGCATTTATTTTTATTGTTTTCAAATTTGTTCTTTCTTTTTTTTCACACCTGACACCATGTATTAAATTAAATCCACTAGTCGCTTTGGTTTAACTCTTATTTTATTTCATTATTAGTTTTCACAATTAGAATCCAAACGTATGTCTATGTTCTCCGACTAACTACTAGCAACTGCGATACATTACTCGTGACAGCATTGCCAACCTTACAGAAAGTGCCGATAATGTTGGCAACAGGAAAAACTTCAGTTTTTGTGAAATTTTATGTAGTTTCTGACACTGAAATCAAATCTTGGATTAAGTCATCAGGAGTGCTGCAAATTACGATTTTGCGTGACAAGTCACGATTTTTGATGACTTTCACAAAAAGAGCGATAACAAGGTAACGGTAAAAAAAATTCCGATTGTATTGGTAATTTTCTTGCTGAAACAAGTTGCGCTATCAACCCTTACAGTATTGACCACCCAATGCGGGACACCCTGTATATCTGTTTCACTATAAAATTTTGTTTGAAACTACGAAAAATCAAAAGAAATCGCATTTTCAAGACAAATGTACAATTTTTCAACTACGGTGTGTAGTCGTCAACGTTTTGACGACAGCTGAACTCGGAGTGTGATACACGTTTCTGGCCGCACTAAAGGTACGTTTTCCTCGGCACGACCCCAGCGGCCCTAGCGACTGCGACTCGCCCATTGTATATTAAAACTCGTTTTTAGTTGATAATCGCATGGCATAGCTCCACAATGACAATTATCGTCGAATGAACCGCGCGGCTCTTGCTGTATATAATGCCCTCATGAGTGGTGAACGTGGTGCACTCGCTTATTTGTAGGCTTCGGGCGACGGCTGCTTGGGATAGGGTAGTTGTCGATATACGAATCACCATGTTGTATATAGAAAGCAGTCGCGGGACTCTTGTTGTACATAATGCATATGCACGAATGGTGAACGTGGTGCACTTGCTTGTTTGTGGGCTTCGGGCGACGGCTGCTTGGGGTAGGGAACTTGCTCTAGAGCCACTATAAAAGTGACGGAGCTGAAATTTTGCACACGTGCTTATATTTGTTGCAGGCTGTTTGTATGTTTGAATCACCGAAATTGGATCACTGGGTCATGGACTGTCATACAAACCTAGCCCCCAGCTTAAGTTCTTCTAGGAAAAACTTTTTTATTTTTGCACAAATTTCAACCAAGTTTCACACAAATGTGTTTCACTTGATGACACAAAACATATCTAAGAATGGATCAAATTGGATAATGGGGTCAGGGGGCTGCCATACAAACCTTACCAAATTAGGTTTTTCTAGGAAAAACTTTTTTATTTGTGCACCAATTCCAACCAAATTTTACACAAATGTGATTCTCTTGATGACACAAAACATATCTAAGAATAGATTAAATCGGATAATAGGGTCATGGGACTGCCATACAAACCTAGCCCCCAGTTTAAGTTCTTCTAGGAAAAACTTTTTTATTTGTGCACCAATTCCAACCAAATTTTACACAAATGTGTTTCTCTTCATGACACAAAACATATCTCAGAATGGATCAAATTGGATAATGGGGTCATGGGGCTGCCATACAAACCTAACCAAATTAGGTTCTTCTAGGAAAAACTTTTTTATTTGTGCACCAATTCCAACCAAATTTTACACAAATGTGTTTCTCTTGATGACACAAAACATATCTAAGAATGAATCAAATTGGATATTGGGATCATGGGGCTGCCATACAAACCTAACCAAATTAGGTTCTTCTAGGAAAAACTTTTTTATTTGTGCACCAATTCCAACCAAATTTTACACAAATGTGTTTCTCTTGATGACACAAAACATATCTAAGAATAGATTAAATCGGATAATGGGGTCATGGGGCTGCCATACAAACCTAACCCCCCAAATTAGGTTCTTCTAAGAAAAACTTTTTTATTTGTGCACCAATTTCAACCAAATTTCACTCAAATGTGTTTCTTTTGATGACACAAAACATATCTAAGAATGGATCAAATCGGATAATGGGGTCATGTAGTGGACAGCCTACTTGTCCAGCTAAATAATACTGGCTTCTATACCCTAGGATATGCCGATGACATCAGCATCCTTATAAGGGGAAAATATCCAGGAGTTATTTCTGAACTCATGCAACAAGCTCTAACCCAAGTGGAGGATTGGTGTAGGAGGGTAGGCTTATCGGTCAATCCCGCCAAAACAACATTAATAACCTTCAGTCGCAAATACAACTTGGAAGGGCTCAACGCTCCAACATTATTCAACCAACAACTGCAGTTTACCACGGTGGTAAAATATCTGGGAGTCACCCTTGATAACAAACTCACGTGGAACAAGCAGCTGCAAAACACAATTTCAAAAGTCAAACAGACCCTATATGCTACTAAAAGAGCAATAGGAAAAACGTGGGGGTTAAAACCACGAATGATACACTGGATATACGAAGCTGTGGTCAAACCCCGTCTGACCTATGGCTCCATAGTCTGGTGGACTAAAATCAAGCAAAAAACAGCAGGAGCGAAGTTGGGATCAGTACAGAGACTGGCCTGCGCAAGCATAACCGGCGCCATGCGCAGTGCACCAACTTTAACTCTAGAGAAACTACTAAACCTGCCACCACTGGACCTCAAAATCACAGAAGAGGCTAGACTCGCAGCGTACAGACTCCAATCATCGAACATGTGGACACCACAAAGGGTAGGACACTGTACGATCACAGAAATCATTGCAAACCCAATCCTAGATATGGGCAGCGACTATACCCCGGCCATGTACACCTTCGACTCCAACATCCAAACCTCAACGGTTAGGGAAGACTGGAGTAAATGGAACGACAACCATCTATCAAATCACATTGTGTGGTACACTGATGGGTCGAAGACCAGACGAAGGAACGGGGGCAGGAGTATATACTAAAACCAACAACTATAGTATCTCCAAACCCCTAGGTCAATATACAACTGTCTTCCAGGCAGAACTTATAGCCATAAACCTTGCAGCAGGGGAGAGTACTCGAAAGGGATTTACCAATAGGACCATATATATTCTCTCCGACAGTCAAGCTGCTATAAAAGCAATTGCAAATCCCAAAACAACATCTAAATTGGTTTGGGAATGCCAACAAAATCTCAAAAACCTAGCAATCCGAAACAATGTAACTCTGAAATGGGTGAAAGGACATAAGGGGATCGAAGGAAATGAGAAAGCGGATGCCCTTGCAAGAGAGGGTTCCGAACTACCCTTAACTGGTCCTGAACCTGCAATCGGGATCAGTAAATCTACTGCCAGAACCGTTGGTAGGTAATGGACCGAGGATAAATTCCAAGATCGATGGAGACTCGCTGAAGGGCTTAGGCATAGCAAGCGCATGCTGGAATCTAACTGGCATACCAGCTGCACCGAAGCCCTCAGTCTTAGTAAAACGAACCTCAGGGCAGTGACAGGCCTTATAACCGGTCATTGCACCCTACGGAAACATCTGCATACAATAGGGATCTACACACAAGACCCACTATGTCGCCTCTGTAACGAAGATGAGGAATCAGCCTCGCACGCTATTTTCGAATGTCCCGCTCTTATGAGCTGGAGACAAAACTTCTTTGGGGCTCAAACCACCAGTATGGGTGCACCCAAAGTAAACCTGGTTAACTTTCTTCTAAGCCTTTTACGTAGGACAGAGCTCATAACCTGAAATTTTCTCGCTTAGATGGGTAATACAATAAGCCAGCAGGCTGCAGTATCGGGCGCAACCAGCCCAACCTATCTCAGCGCCATATCCATCCATCCATCCATCCATGGGGTCATGGGGCTGCCATACAAACCTAACCCCCCAAATTAAGTTCTTCTAAGAAAAACTTTTTTATTTGTATACCAATTTCAACCAAATTTCACACAAATGTGTTTCTTTTGATAACACAAAACATACATTGGGCCATACAAACCCAACCCCTATTTTGGTTCTTCTAAGAAACATTTTTTGGACCAATTTCACAAAACCTTGCATTAATGGTGTCTTTACCAAAGCAAGAAAAAAGTTCAAAACGAATGGAATCGTACTGTGGGGTCATGCTCTCGCAACCATAATAAAATTTTCTGAGTAAATATTTTTATTTCCCCACTTATTTCAACCAAGCCCAAAACTTTTGTCAAGACGGAAGAAAAAGAATGAGGAGGGGGATTAAATACAAGTCATAGGTACACCCGAAAAAACTTTTAGCCCAAAAAAAAGCCCGAAATCAGCCTCGACCTCGGGGGTTGGCGAGCGTAGCGAGCAGGGGGCGAAGCCCCATAGTTTTTTAATTTATTCGGGGCACATATTAATAAGGTTTGCCTTATCAAAAATGTTTTTTTACAGCCTACTCTAAGATTTTGGTACAATCGTCAATTTATGATTGAAGCTTTATTGACAAAAGAAATTTGATTTATACGAGTACATTGATAATGTACATGTTCTAGTATGTGTTTGAAGTGATTCTATTTTTAACCGACAATTCTGCGGTGTGTAGTAAAACAACTCCTTAAATAAATACAAAGTAATTAATGATGATGATTATTTTGATGATTAAGATTAATTCATTGGAATCCACGTGCCTTTTCAAAATAGGAGTATAAAACTATACAAATAATAGGTATTCCCAGTAAAAGTTTATTCGATTAAAAATCCGTTGTTGCAATGAATATTTCGCGAGAACTATATTAAGCAATATTGTTTTGACGAGTTTGTTGGCCTGGCATTGAATCTAGAAAACCAAACACGGGTAACCTCTGTTGAACTTTCCTCAAAACACCTTTTCAATCAACAACAAGAATGTTCACTTCCGTGGTTCAATGCACAATACCGGCGTACCGGTTTATGTTTTTGCAGACATAGCCGTGTATGGTGTTGATCTTCAACTAAAAATTTTATTTTTCATTTCGAATTTTAAGAAACATAATTAAAATGCTTCAAGCGGTACAACCATATAAACTTTTACATAATAATTCTTTACGCTGGTCGCTTGTATGTTTATGGGCTTATGGACTGAAGCACATTATGAGAAAGAAAATAGATTATTCAATAAATTAAAATAACACCATCAAATGTTTAGACTTTGCAGCGAGTAGTAAGCGGAATAAAACAATGTAAACAATACAGAATTCTGATGTACAAAATGAAACAGAAACAATTTTATTTCAAGAATTATTTATGGATGGGTCTGCCAAAATGTTATTAATTTACCTAATAAAATAATATAATTGTAAATTTGATAAAGATGAATTTTGGTTGGAAAAAACTAAGATTTTATTTATGGTGCGTCTTCAACACAATCAGATGGGGTGTGATTTTATAATTTATGGTGTGCCAAATTTTACGAGCCTAGTAATTTATCAGCTACGATTTTTTCGATCGGATACACGATAAGACAGCACAATTGCGCCTATACACCAAGTCGTTGGCTTTAAAACCCAGAAAGTATAGTCGATTTAGAGACTTCAAATATAACTCAGGTATCCAAGTTCTACGACACTGTCCCTTTTAATATGTAATTCATTAATAAATTGTACATATTCAAATTTTGTACTATTCCCTTGGAAACACTGCAGGAATTTTACTTTTCACTATTCGTGGCATGTCCTTGCTTACGTAATTCTTCGATGATGTGTTGTTTTGTTTCAAAGCTTAACTTCGGACTTGTACCAAATTATTACAACAAAAAACGTGACTCTTGATATTTTTAGACTTTCATTATCAATGACGCATTCCCGATTTTGCGCCTCTAAACTCTGGTGTCCGGGGCTCGTATTTACGAACCCGTGGACAGTACTAGGCATCATTGCCTCCAAATCTTTAAGGGGTTGTTGTGATATCTTTGCTTACAAACTTGGTTCTTCGATCCATTTACTGTTACTTTTTATACCTTTCGCTCATAGAGTGAAAGGGTATATTAACTTTGTCATGAAGTTTGTAACGCATTAAAGGAAGCATCTCCGACCATATAAAAAGTATACATATATGATCAGCATGACTTGGGGAGTCGATTGGAGCATGTCCGTCTGTCTGTCTGTCTGTCTGTTGCGACGCGTTTTACTCGGTGGGTATTGAAGCTAGCAAGCTGAAATTTTGCACACGTGCTTCTTATTTTTGCAGGCTGTTTGTATGTTTGATTCACCCAAATTGGATCACTGGGTCATGGGGCTGCCATACAAACGAAGCTCCCCAATTTGAGTTCTTCTAAGAAAAACTTTTTTATTTGTGTACTAATTTCAACCAAATTTCACATGTGTTTCTATATAGGCCTGTTCCGAAAACCGGGATCCCGGTACAAAACCGGTGTTCACTTGGTACCGGACCCGATATTCTAAAGTACCTACCGATATCCCGGTTTTTTTGGTACCGAGTTAAAAAAAACCGACCGACAAGTCGGTTTTTTGGTACCGAGTTAAAAGGAACGATTCATTTCAACCATGAGCCGGTTTTTTCAGGTTTTTTGGTACCTTTTAACCCGGTACTCAAAAAAACCGGCTTATGGTTAAAAAAACCGTCGGTACTGAAAAAAAACCTGAGTCAGGAAAACCGCTTGTGGTACCGGGTATTGAAAAAAAACGAAACCCGGTACTGAAATCTCGGTACCGAACAGGCCTATTTCTATAGATAACAAAAAATATATGCAAGAATGGATCAAATCGAACCATGTGGTCATGGGGCTGCCATACAAATCCAACCCCCCAAATTAGGTTCTTCTAAGAAAAACTTTTTTATTTGTGCACCAATTTCAACCAAATTTCACACGAATGTATTTCTATTGATGACACAAAACATTTGTAAGATTAAATCAAGTCGGACCATGGAGTCATGGGGCTGCCATACAAAACAAACCGCCCATATTGGTTCTTCTAAGAAAAATTGTTTACACCAATTTCACAAAACCTTGAATTAATGTGTCTTTATCAAAGCAACTAAAATGTTCAAAACCAATGGAATCGTATTGTGGGGTCATGCTCCGGCAACTCCAATAAAATTTTCCGAGTAAATATTTTTATTTGCCCACTTATTTCAACCAAGCCCAAAACTTTTGTCAAGTCGGAAGAAAAAGAATGAGGAGGGGGATTAAATACAAGTCATAGGTACGCCCGAAAAAACTTTTAGCCCAAGCGAAGGGTATCCAAATTTCGGCCGTGCCCGAAATTAGCCTCGGCCCCGGGGTTGGCGAGCGAAGCGAGCAGGGGGCGAAGCCCCCTAGTTCTAATTTTAATTTGATTCGCATTACCAAAAACCATTACTTCGATGAAATCTACGAAAAAAAATGTCATTTTTGTTTGACTATGTACCACTTTAAGGGTGAAAAAGGAAATTTCGTCGTGAATAGCATAACCAAAAGGATACAACATTATCTTGCTTCGCTTGACGTGATTTTATGAAACTTTTATTCTAAACTAGCTGAGAGAGCTCGCTCTCTTATCTAGTGCTCGCTGCGCTCGCGTTGTTCGTTTGACTCACAACTTTACACTAATTTAACTTTATGAGCGATTTTGAATTTATTGCGATCGACGTAAGAGGGGAGAGGGTCCGATGACCTTTTAGGTAATTTTATCGTGAGTTCGGCAACACCTCAACCGTGTCGCTCCGCTAAAAAATTGCGGATATACTCGTATCAACGGATTTCCGAAGTAGTAGCTGATTATGAAATTGCTGTGACCAACATCCAGGATAAATGTTCGCAAAAACGTAGTCACATTTATCTAAGTTACACTGTATTTGACCCAATGACAACTAAATATTCCATACATACAAAATGGAATTTACCGCCACTTCCTTTGAGTATTTCAAAATTTTCTCGGTCTGTAAACCTTCTTCAGCGTAAGATGGATTAAACAAACAAACCAAAATGCGTTATGTGTCCTATCTTCTGTATAAAACGAATCAGTTTATCGTCAGGATAATCCTAAGAGTTTTTCCTATACTGGAAGTTACGTTATCAAGTGTTCCATGGTAGCCTACCCTACTACAAATTTTCGACAGAGTTGCTCAATAGTGTTAAGCAGTGTTGTTTATGTATTTAACAGTTGATGCAACCACCTGTAATACAGTTAAAACTTCTCTGGATAATTATGGCTCCATTACACTACGTCATATCATCATATTTCTATCATATCCTTAAGCCGGTTCGATTTCATTTAGTACACGTATAAAAATTTAAAGCGTATGAATCGAGTAGGTTTAATCACTTACTGTACAAAATAGTAAAATAACGATAAAAAGAAGAGAAGGGCACTTCGGGGCATAAAGTATAGTTAACGACCGATTACCATACCTAGAAAGGATATATACAAAATTTCATAAAAATCGGTCCAGCCGTTTCGAAAAAATCATATCCTTAAGCCGGTTCGATTTCATTTAGTACACGTATAATAATGTAAAGCGTATGAATCGAGTAGTTTTAATTACTTACTGTACAAAATAGTAAAATAACGATAAAAAGAAGAGGAGTGCACTTCGGGGCATGAAATACAGTTTACGACCGATTACCATACCTAAGGCACGTTTTATTGTGTTTATCTTGTGCAGGTTTGGGTAGAACTTCATATAAAAAAAATGACACTTACCCAGGTAAAGTTCACGTGTCCAACTACCCTACACGGGATAGAGCTCAAATGTAGATGGCGGACGCATAGGGGAAATTTGAGGGAATTTGTTTTTTCAAACCAAATGTGAGAGTTTTTCTCAACGCGAGAAAAGATTTTGCAAAGAAATAATCATCTTTTGTGATAAAATCCACCACATCTAAAAAATAAGCCGACAAAGGTGAGTCATAGATGCGAGAAAACTGTCAAATGTCAGCTGTTTGGTCTTAACCGGGATGTTACCCGCGATAGTTTTTTTCGAGTCAGATTTACCCGCGATGCGATAAA
This sequence comes from Microchrysa polita, assembly GCA_949715475.1. NCBI lineage: Eukaryota > Metazoa > Arthropoda > Insecta > Diptera > Stratiomyidae > Microchrysa > Microchrysa polita. The sequence continues at coordinate 51,899,211 of OX454419.1, forward strand.
AACGTCGCTCTAGAAAGGATGTATACAACATTTCATAAAAATCGGTCCAGCTGTTTCGAATAAATCATATCCTTAAGCCGGTTCCATTTCATTTAGTACACGTATAATAATGTAATCACTTACTGTACAAAATAGTAAAATAACGATAAAAAGAATAGGAGGGCACTTCGGAGCATGAAATATAGCTTACGACCGATTACCATACCTAGAAAGGATATATACAAAATTTCATAAAAATCGGTCCAGCCGTTTCGAAAAAATCATATCCTTAAGCCGGTTCGATTTCATTTAGTACACGCATAAAAATTTAAAGCGTTTGAATCGAGTAGGTTTAATCCCTTACTGTACAACATAGAAAAATAACAATAAAAAGAAGAGGAGGGCACTTCGGGGCATAAAATATAGTTTACGACCGATTACCATACCTAGCAAGGATATATACAAAATTTCACAAAAATCAGTCCAGCCGTTTCGAAAAGATCATATCCTTAAGCCGGTTCGATTTCATTTAGTACACGTATAAAAATTTAAAGCGTATGAATCGAGTAGGTTTAATCACTTACTCTCACACAAAATGGAATTTACCACCACTTCCTTTGATATTTTCAAAAAAATTTGGTCCATAAACCTTCTCCAATGTAAGACAAATAAAACAAAAAAAGAATCATCCAAATCGGTCCAGTGGTTTAGAAGTTTACTGGCAACAGACACAAATACACGTCCATTTTTATATATATAGATTGGTTAGAAATTCGGTTTCAGGCGTCTTTGCTGATTTATGCTAAGATAGTACAGTATTTAAAGACACAAAACGGCCGTTTACTTAAAAAAAATACGTAATGGCTGAAATTTGCTGGATATGTTAGGGGACATGTCTTTTATCTAAAACTGAGTTTTCGTATTCGTGGGGTTGGGGGAAGTTGGAGTATATTGCCTATTTATAGGCGAATTTTGTATTTTTCGTTAATATCATTCTTACTGTTGACCCTACAGTAAAGTGATGTATAGGAGTTTTGTTTCTAATCAAATTATCTATCCAACGGTACCTACATGAATTTCATCGGTCAAGTAGTTCCGTTATAATGACCAGTTAAAGGTGAAAATAGTACGAATAATGGGAATATTTTGCTTAAATAAAACATGTAATGACTGAAATTCGGTGGAGTCATTAAGGGATGCGCAAAGCAAAAAATGGTCTCCAGAGAATATATTTTCTGGTAGTTGTACGGCGAACGTTTCGCAGGCTCAATTTCGCACAAATGAAAATAATAAGCATCGACTTATCCACTGTTTGAAAAATTATTTTAATGAGGCGGGCATTAGTGTAGTCCAAGCTCCAGGAGACGCTGATTCTGATATCGTCCGAGAAGCATTAAATAAGGCTAGTTCCTACGATTTTGTGAAAATTATGGCCTCCGATATTGATATCCTAGTGTTATTAACGGCACTAGGTAAAGGATATAAAAACGTGTTTTTTGAAAAACCAAGCTCAGGTCGCACTCCAACAAAATTATTTTTGACTTCGAGCTTCAGCTATGGAGAACAAATTAAAGAAAACATTTTATTCTTACATGCTTTTTCTGGGTGTGATACAACATCTGCAACTTACAACGTCGGTAAAATGAAATTTATTTCAACGCTACAGAAAGACCCCGACTTATTACACTCAATTCAACGGTTTCAAAATGAACGTGTGTCTCCATCCGAAATAGCCTCTATTGGGCAATCGTTTTTTTATAAACTGTATGGTGGGAAAAAAGAAAATGAAAGCCTTAATTATCTGCGCTTTAGACGTTTCCTTGAGTTCTCGAAAAAAAATAATTTCAGTTTGGCCTCACTACCGCCTACTGAAGATGCCGCCCGCCTACATGGACCCTGAAGACTGGGGTTGGACAAAAACTTCAAATATGTACCGGCCCATTCCCTGCGAAAAAGAACCAGCCCCGCCAAATTCCTTTTTTTTTTATTTTTTGGAAGGCTAATTGACCTAGCTTGATTTTGATCTCGTTAAAGAGATAATAATTCAATCAGCAAGAACATACACATTTATACAACTTGACATAGCGAAGTTTTTAGCAATCACTAAATACACATTTAAATAAGCAATTTACACCAACTTCCTTCATCCCAACTAATACGAAAACTCAGTTTTAGACAAAAGATACGTTTTTTATTTTAAAGAAAATAGCCATTTATTGAACTGTTTTGACCCTTGACCGGTAACTACAACGGGTCTACTTGACCCACGATATTGGCTTAGGTACCGTTGAATAGACAATTCGATTACTACACATCACTTTACTGTAGGAACACCAGTAAGAATGATATTAAGGAAAAACGCAAAATGCCCCTATAAATAGGCTAATTACTATAACTCCCCCCCCTCCCACCAATACGAAAACTCAGATTTAGACTTAGGGCATGCTGCTTAACATCTCCAAAAAATTTCAGCCATTGCGTGTTTTACTTAAGCCAAATATTCTCATTATTAGTGCTATTTTGCCCTTTAACCGGTCATTATAACGGAACTACTTAGCCTACGATATTGGCTTAGGTACCGTTGAATAGAGAATTCGATTAGAAACAAAACTTCTACACAACACTTTACTGTAGGAACACAAGTAAGAACGATATTAAGGAAAAACACAAAATTCCCCTATAAGTAGGCAAATTACTATAACTTCCCCCACTCCCACAAATACGAAAACTCAGATTTAGACTTAGGGCACGTTGCTTAACATCTCCACCAAATTTCAGCCATTACGCATTTTTTTTAAGTAAAATACACCCGATTACTGTACTAAGAAGCAAAATTGTCTAAACTCCATTATAGGATTAATACATACCGAGTTATGATGCGGCTTCCGAGTGCCCGAAACTTATCAAATGTGCTCTCATCTGTTTTTAGTTCGCAACACATCTTGATCGTTTAACCTCTCTGTACCAAAAATGTCCTTTTCAATTTAACGATTCCCAGGGAAGGATTCAAAATAATGCCATAAGCATTGTAGGAAATTGCTTTAAGAAAAACCCTGAAATTTTATATTAATGTTGCCTGAATTGCGCGCGCAAAGTAGGCCACACATTTGCTATCCAATCACTCACATCAGTTTGTCGAACAGACAATAGGTACGTTTTATTGAGTTTATCCCGTGCAGGTTTGGGTAGAACTTCATATAAAAAAATGACACTTACCCAGGTAAAGTTCATCCGTGCAACTACCCTACACGGGATAGAGCTCAAATGTAGATGGCGAACGCATAGGGGAAATTTGAGGGAATTTGTTTTTCAAACCAAATGTGAGAGTTTTTCTCATCAGGAGAAAAGATTTTGCAAAGAAATAATCATCTTTTGTGATAAAATCCACCACATCTCAAAAATAAGACGACGAAGGTGAGTCAAAGATGCGCAAAAACTGTCAAATGTCAGCTGTTTGGTCTAACAAGTGGCAAAGAGGGAAGGACGACGGCGCAGTTTCTGTGAAATAATATTTTTTTTTGAACCACACGTCGATATAACCGGACAATACTCGGTATGCTAGGTCGTTCAAAGCGGTTGGTCGTTTTAACCGAAGTCGTACCAAACGGATATATTCACAGTTATTTGTATGAAAACCAAACTTGTGGCTGCGTCTAAGTCGCTAAAAGCGGAAGGTCGTTATAAACGGCGTCGTACTAAACTAATTCCACTCTATCTGTTTCGGCCAAAGCTAAATACTATTCACTATACTTTCCTATCAATTCAATATCCATTGAAGACTGTATAGTTGCAAGGATCTACCGTTATCCTGTTATTTCAAAAGGGCAAAAATCCTATAGAGCTGATCACATACATTCTCTTAAAAAGCCCTCTTCGAACGACATCCATCATATCCCATCATGCCCATAATCTGCTTTCTCTGGAAAAATGTCCTTTTCGGTAGTACATTTTTTTTTTCAACAATTCAAAATCAGAATGGGGGTTTAGTATTTAATCACTAAATTTTAAACGAAGTTTTTGGGGTCTTGATTTACAATATTAATTTAGTTAGATCCTTATAGGCCACAACACTCGCAATGAAATAAATTGTAATTCAAAATCAGTTTATAAACATTCTGGATGACTCCTCTCAGCGAATCCTGTATTTTGATATCCATATCGTCGATTGTGCACCGCCACGAAAAAAAGGACCTTTTGTGTGCAAGGACATCTTTCACACAATAAGGATCTATACATACTAAAATACAAAGTCCCCCACCACTGAACTACCATACCATCCAAGTTTCATTGAAACCCACGTTGCTCTTGGTTATAGCTTCAAAAAACAGTCTACAATATCGTTACATGGGAACGTTTTCAGTAAACGATACTGTGGAACGGTTTCGTTAAATATTACTCCTGAACACTTACTTTGGAATTGTTAATTTGTAACTGTTACTTTCGAAATGTAACTTTGGAATTCTTACTTAGGAGCTGTTAGTTCGGAACGCTCTCAGTATATGTTACTCGGAGTTGTTACTCTTGGTAATAGTTCTGAAGTAATGGTAGAAATAGAATGGAAGCAGTAACAGCAGCAGCGCGAAATGTCAAAAACAATGCATTTTAAATGCTGACAAAAAAGCTGAACAGTATTTTTGTCAGCAATTTAAAATGCATTGTGCTTGACATTTCGCGCTGCTGCTGCTTGAATTCTATTGCTACCATAACAGTATTTATTTATTGAACCATTAACGGACTAAAGTCCTTGTTACAAGAAAAAACTTAGGAAATAAATTAAAAAACAAAAAAATATTTATAAAAATAAAATAATAATATCTTCTTCCTCCTTGCCTCGTTCTTTATACCGCTCCATGGTTCCGCGTTGCTCGACCTGCGGTGTAGGCACATCGCCCGTTTTGGCGATAATTTCTCAGCATATTTCTACAGGCAGCTCTATCTTGGATCGTGTCATCGCCGAGACCAATGCGTTGTTGTTGCTTTTTCATTTGACACATCCAGGTGTTCTTCGGTCTGCCTCTGGCCTTGGGTCCATCAAGTGGAACTTCCATTGATAATAATATGATAATAAAATAAAATAACCGAAAAAATAAATACTTTTAAAAACTAAGTTGTTATAACGAAGCTGAGAACAAACTCAAATCCAAATTGGGAAGAGGGAAATCGTTTATGCGAGGAGAGGTTTTTTGTGTCGTAGCGGAGATGTTTTTTTCGCTGGAGCTTAGATGACGTTTTAAGCCGTGAATTTGAATTAAGAAGTTGTTTTATTGTTAAGGGTGTCGTCTTGTGTGGTTTCATGTTTGGTGTTCATGTAAAAGATATTTTGACTATGTTAACGGTTATTATTGATATCCAGGAGCGGGTGGTAATAGTAACAGGCATATATTCTGTTACTAGTAAGAGTTATCTGACCAAAAACAACAAAGTTGTAAAAGTTACCCCGTCAAAGAAAAATTCATCTGCCGCAAAAAAAAATACATATCACCCCAATCCGCCGCTCATATGTAATTTTGTTTTAAGCGTAAATGCTGGATGTAATTTTGTTTTAGGTGTAAATGCTGGAGAAGTTTAAACGTACAGGACTACCTGCTAAAGTAATTTGGTGGGAGCCGTCAAAGTGGCAAGTAAAATGAGTAAAGTGAGTAAAATGTTAATGCTCCCACCAAATTACTTTAAGAAGTAGTCCTGTACATTTAAACTTCTCCTGCATTTACACCTAAGACAAAATTACATCCAGCATTTACGCTTAAAACAAAATTACATATGAACGGCGGATTGGGGTGATATGTATTTTTTTTGCGGCAGATGAATTTTTCTTTGACGGGATAACTTTTACAACTTTGTTGTTTTTGGTCAGATATGATATATTTTTGCAAACTTAAATATTTTTGTTTTGGGATCCTGATGTCCAGCGTCACAATGTCCTAATGTCCCAGTGTCTCAATATCCTAATGTCCCAATTTCCCAATGTCCCAATATTCCAATGTTTGGGCCACTTAGATATCGGGCTATTGGGACATTGGGGAACTGCGTTGTTAGGACATTGGATGTCCTAATAACGCAGTTCCCCAATTCCCAATAGCCCGATATCTAAGTGGCCCAATGTCCCAATGTCCGATTGCCCTATTGTCCCAATGACCCAACGTCGCAGTCTCCCAGTGTCCTAATGTCCCAATATCCAAATGTTCCCATGTACCAATACTTCAATGTTCCAATGTCTTAATATCCTGATATTCCAATGTCCCAATATCCCGATGTCCCAGTAGCGCAATGTCCCCACGTCCCAGTTTCCTCAGTGTGCCTGATATCCTAATGTCCAAATGCAAAAATGTCTCATTGTCCCAATTTCTCAATGTTCCAATGTCCTAATGTCCCAATATCCCAATGTTCCAATGTCCTAATATCGCAGTTCCCCAATGTTTCAATGTCCCAATATCCCGATGTCTCTGTAGCCCAATGCCCCTATGTGCCCGTGTCCCAATATCCGATTGTCCTATTATCCCAAGGAGATAATGTCCCAATGTCCTAATATCCCAGTGCCCCTATGTCCCAGTATCTCAGTGCCCTAATGTCCCCGTATCCCAATGTTCCAATATCCCAATGTGCTAACATCTCAATGTCCCAATGTTCTAATATCCGGATGTCCCAATGTCCCAATGTCCCAATATCCCGATGTCCCAGTGGCCCAATGTTCCCACTTCCCAGTTTCCCCAGTGCACCTAATGTACCAATATCCGAAAGTCCTAACGTGCTAATGTCCTAATGACCCCAATGCCCCAATGTCCTAATATCCCAGTGCCCCAATGTCCCAATATAATGATGTCCCAATGTCACAATATCCCGATGTCTCAGTGACCCAATATTCCTATGTACCAGTTCCCCAATGTCCCAATGTCCTATTGACCCAAGGTCATAATAAAGTCCCAATATCCTAATATCCCAGTGCCCCAATGCCCCAGTCTCCCAGTGTCCTAATATCCCAATATCCCAATGTTCCAATGTCCCAATATCCCGATGTCCCAAAGCCCCAATATCCCGATGTCCCCACGTCCCAGTTTCCCCAGTGTGACTAATGCCCCAATGTCCTAATGTCCCAAGACCCTAATGTCCCAATTTCCTAATATCCCACTGCCCCAAGATCCTAGTCTCCCAGTGTCCCAATATCCTAATGTCCCAATGTCCCCGTGTCCCAATGTCGCAGTGTGTTTAAAAAAATGGTCAATGCGATGAGCCGAAAGACGTAATTGTTGGAAATCTTGTGTTTACTTTACCTATTATTTTACCGTTATTCCATCCACTTATCTAAATGGAAGACATTGATTCTTTAGAAGGACCACCAGAGGATCATTCATTCCAAATTTCAAAAAAATCCCATCACAGGGAGAGACAGTAGAAGCAAGTCTTTCTACAACTGTAGACTCCAGTCTGAAATTGGGTTACTCGCTTAAGTCTGTGAGGGTGAAAATTTCACCGTTTATTGCATATATCTTACCCGTTACGTTAGAACAGGATATTTGGAATATTTTGGTAAAAAAATTTTTTTTGGGGATGTTGCCTGGAAGGCTGTAGCCCTGTCAAACAAAAAAGCAAGTTGTCTCCGGTAATCATAGACTTGTTCTCTTTCGTTTTTTTTTCCTTTGGCGGGCGATACGCTCTCGCGTCTCTTGATACTGGAATATTGGTCGATCTCTAGTGTAAATGCAGTGTTACAATAGAGTAGATAGAGTTTAACTCTACCGACTAGAAAACTGTAGAGCTGGAGTGACTAGCACCGTGTACGGTGGTTGAATAGTCCGTAGAGTGGAATGTACTCTAATCGACCATTTCCTCGACTTATGTTAATCACTCTTATAAGCGAATAGAAAATTCATAATGCTGTTTTTTGCTAGAATGTACGAGCATTCTACCATGCCGAAAATCGATCTCAGTATTATTCTTCCCAACACATTTTTCGAAGACTGAAAATTAACTAATTTTTATTTTCTTTCCTTTTCATTTCAGTTAATTTCAAAATACAATGCACTGGAAGACGAGTTTATTTTCACTACTTCTGATAAGTTTATGGTCCCAAAGCGATACACTGCCCAATGGTGCTCCTGAAGAAGTATGTGACACATTACTGCCATTTCATGCCGGTGGCAGTATCAGTCCGATGACAACTCCTCCGCCATTTCGAATAGTATCGGCACCCAGCGTAGGTAGAGGGCATACCCTAAAGGTGGAAATTGTTTCAACGCCACGCGAATTAGCCTTCGGTGGTTTCATGATACAGGCACGTAATCGTGATCCACCGTACGAAGTGGTAAGTGAATAGTATAAAAAGTTAATATAATAATAATAATTAATACAAATATTAATAGAGTTTCAAATTAAATATTTTGGTCATCTGGGGAGTTTGTGATATTTCTTTGTAAATTTTGATTATGCAATTTTTTTTTTCGGGGCTTTTTGAAATTATTTCTTTATTTTGGGATTTTATAGTTAATTCCGTATTCTTACAGATTGGTCAATTTAATCCGGTTTCCGAAGGATATACAAAATTGATGAATTGCGGTGGTCCACAAAGTAGTGCCACTCATTTGAATACAAAGCCAAAACAAGATTTCTCATTGGAATGGCAGGCACCTGATGATTTTCTGGGACAAGTCATTTTTAAGTGAGTATGAAAATTTGAAAACAATTTTGAAATCAGTTATTTGAATTTCATATTTTTTCAATCAATTCCAGCGCAACAATTGCTCAAACATATGATCAATTTTGGACGGGTATCGTTTCGGATCCGGTCGATGTTCTTCTCAATCACACAAATGTATTCGCTACTTCAACAACTAGACCTCCACTTACGAGCACGACTCCGGTGTATACTCCAGAGGTGTCACAACCGGTAAGTCGTTTGTAAAGTTTTTGATTTTTGTTTTCTGAGAAAAAATAGAATAATAAAAATTACAAAAATTACTTTCATAGGTCAAGGTTGTCAATCCCATGTATGAAGGATGTGGCGTTGCAAAAACCTGTTTTGGATTTCCCGACAATTGTATTAGCAGTCAATCGTGTTCAATTATTACAGCCGTTACAGTGAAAGGTGATAGATACGAGTTTGAGATTGAATCAGGAAAGAGTAAGTTTTTGAAGTACCTTATGAAATTCTTTTTATTGAAATTTGTAAAAACTAGAATTGTGCTCCTTTCGAATTTCCCCTATTTTTGGGATAAGGTTTCTATGGCAGCCTTATGCATTTATAGTTAGCTTTCAATCGTTCCTGGCAATTTTTTGCGTATTTGATACAGATTATGGGAGGTTTTGGTTTCTGTGGCAGTCCTACGACAATATGGTCCAATTCGGCAGTTTCTACAAATATTTTTGTCCTCGATTGGATAGCGCTTCAGTGTGAGTTTATTATTCTACGATAAGAATATTTCTTATCATCTTCTTCTGAATAACAAACTTGCGACGAGTCGTGCCGAGTTTGGAAACTCGTTTCTCTATGAGTGTCTATTTCACAGAGTGGCGACCGAACGATCACGGCCACAGAGCACGACGTATATGCCTACGGGACCAAAATATGTTCCATACTGACTACGATTCTGTAGTTTTGATGACATTTCTCATATGCGTAAATACGAATTTTATATGAAAAATTAATTGTAAATAAATTTATGCACATGCGCTGCTCAACGATGCAAATTTGTAGTGGGGGCCTAGGAAAAATGCGGGCAATGAACACGAAATTTCAAAATTAATAGATGCTTCATAGAGGCAGCTTGTCCATAGACCAACCAATCACCGAAAAGCTCGAAGACCGACAAATGGATTGATATTTCCATGTTCAACGGCGTCCGCCTGAGAACCCCGCAAAGAAGCGATCTCAATAGAAGTTCCACTTGATGGACCCAAGGCCAGAGGCAGACCGAAGTACACCTGGATGTGTCAAATGAAAAAGCAACAACAACGCATTGGTCTCGGCGATGACACGATCCAAGATAGAGCTGCCTGTAGAAATATGCTGAGATATTACCGCCAAAACGGGCGATGTGCCTACACCGCAGGTCGAGCAACGCGAAACCATGGAGCGGTATAAAGAACGAGGCAAGGAAGAAGAAGAGATGCTCCAAATTAGGTAATTAGGAACATTCCTGTTGGATAACTGTATACTAGTTTCATCAAAATCAACACTATTGCGAGTGGATACTCAAACTAATGAAAAAGACAAAAAGTATTAAATCATACCAGTCCCAAACACTAAATTCCCTATGCCACTGCTCACTATTAATAAAAGCTAATGGTCCCCTTTATTTTCAGTTATTTCGTTTCCTTCTTTTTCTTCTTCATTGGTTCATAAATATGTTCAATAGTTTATCTTAGAAGAACCTCCGCGCCATACCTTTCTATAGCCTAAAACCACCCCACAATTACAAGGATCATACACATTAAATTTCAGCCAAATCTGTTAATTAGCTTAGGAGAAAATCTATTACAAATACACGCACAATCGAATAAAAAACAAAACCGGACACTTTTTTTCTTCGATAGTTTGCCATAATACATACTTTATTATAACGGAAAATCTTGATAACCAATGAACGCATCTGAAGACCTTTTCCATGGAGTCACCTCCGCTCTGCCACTACACCCCCTCTAAGTAGATCGTTTTCAGCACTGCCGAAATTACAGTTGGCGTAATGTCTAGTAAAATTGTCAATTAAAATGTCTTCACTCCCAATGAATGGATCTGAAGTCCTTTTTCCTTAAATCTGCAGCCCTCAGTACTGGATATGGAGACTCCACCGATAATACAGCTTCCGGGGGAGGAGTTTGTGGGGTTTTACCGAAAGAACGATGGTGAACCAAGAGAAAAGACTACAATCCATTCAATTGGGTTGACCGGTTGACCTTTTCGGCGAGCTGTTAGCAGGAGGGCGGATGTGAAAAAGGACTTCATATTCTTTCTTTTGGAATCAAAATCTTTCGTTATAATAGCGAGGTTTTTTTTCGTATCGCGGGTAAATCTGACTCGAAAAAAACGATCGCGGGTAACATCCCGGTTAAGACCAAACAGATGACATTTGACATTTTTTGCGCATCTTTGACTCACCTTCGTCGGCTTATTTTTTAGATGTGGTGGATTTTATTACAAAAGATGGTTATTTCTTTGCAAAATCTTTTCTCGTGATTAGAAAAACTCTCACATTTGGTTTGAAAAAACAAATTCCCTCATATTTCCCCTATGCGTCCGCCATCTACATTTGATTCATCTAAGCTCTGTCCCGTGTAGGTTAGTTGCACGCGTGAACTTTACCTGGGTAAGTGTCATTTTTTTTTATATGAAGTTCTACCCAAACCTGCACGGGATAAACACAATAAAACGTACCTAATAGGTCCTTTTTATTGGTCTAGAACAGGATAGGGCAGCACAACTTTCATTCAAACTAGGTGTATGGATGAAATGCTAGAACGCCACACACAGCGATTATCAGGCGATTATTTTTGCGGTCAGCGACAGAACATTTCGACCCGTGGCAAGACGCTCGTTCGTTGCGCGGTCTGCTAGGCGTTTTGATGAGGAGGCATTTAGGCAGGTTCTATCGAGAGATCGGCCGAACAAAGAACCGCGAAAATCACAGAGCAATTAGAAGTTACTTGCGATGACTCTATGTCTAGGAAAGGCTCTGCTAAGGGAAGGCGAGACCGAAGGAATTGCGGGTCTGGGGCAAAATTGCCTGAAAGCGCGACGGCTTAGCGATGCACACACCGGTACACAGCAATCTGCTCTATACATACTTACCCACAAACAGGCAGCTCTGTGAGGATGCTGATACAAATCCGTGGGGATGTCGTATAAAGTGGACAGAGTTGACATCACTTAAGTGTCCGGTATTGTTGGGAAAAATTGTCTCAACTCTTTTTCCTCCGCACAAGTTAAAGACTGGGGACCGAATCACCGAATTAACGGCAGGTCCCATTCCCTCCACCATAAAGTGCGAAATACCCCTAGCCTCATCCAGGATGCAGTACGGTAAATCACCTGGTCCGGATGGCATTCCAAACAAAGCCCTGCAAATAGCACTTCAAACAATGCCGGGGAAGTTTATCGAAGTTTTTGAAACCTGTTTAGCGGAGCAGACCTATCCGAAACAGAAGGGAAAAGCAAAACCTGGTGCTTATTCCAAAACCTAATAAGCCAGCTGGCGCGAGCCGAATGCGTATCGCTCAGTTTGTCTGCTTGATACCACTGGAAAACTTTTTGATCGGATTATTTACAACCGACTGTCAGCGATGTACCCGACTACCTGGACGGCTAACTATCGTGTCGCGATCTAGAATATAATACTAGTGAAGGTACAAAGGAGTACACACGGTAACCACTGGCGTTCCACAGGGATCTGGGCCTGGCCCCATTCTGTGACAAACAATGTACAATTCCATCCTAAGTGTGTGACGGTGGTTGGATTCGCGGATGACATTGCGGAGAGGCGATGACAACTATCAAACTGTTGCTGGAATCAGTCGAACTCAAACTTGCGTAGCATAAAGTGGAGAAAAAATCCCTGCCTGAAATAATATCGTGTAATATCTAAGTCTGCCGTTCGTTGGTATTTGGGTGTTATGATTGGCTCCAGAGTTTCGGGGAGCACTTGAAGTATGTATGTGTAAAGGCACCGACCGCAACAGCGTCTCTATCGGGAATTATGCCAAATATAGGGGGTCTTATGGCCAGGAGAAGACTTTTGTTGTCTAGGGTTGACCTTAGTTTGGGCCGGTGCCCTAAAGTACGTACAGTGCGCCTGTTATACTGAACCGATTAACTCAGAGCCCTCATTGCTCTAGGATTGATAGGAGAGGTTAAGATAGATTGCTGCCACTGAGAAGGTGGCGACTCAGATGGTACGATGCGTCGGTCGATGGTCGCACACTTGAATACCCGACATAACGAAGTGCGTAAACAGAAAACATGGGGAAGTGAATCACAACTTTATCCCAATTTCTTACGGGCCACGACGATTGGACGAGTATTTGCCGAGAACATAGGGGTATAATTCTGGGGCTGGTATTTTTTTTTTGACCTCAAATTTGGGCTAAGCGACCTAAAATATTTTAGTGTTTTTGCCGCTCCGATTGGACGAGTACGGAGTACCTTCCTGAATGAATGACGTCATCGAACAGATGAAAAACAAATCGTAGCTTTAAAAAAAACCTGAAAAACGTGCTAAAATGCGGTACAAAAGAACCTAAAACTCAGTTTATTCAGTGTTGAATAGGATCCGGAGCTTTGTTGAAGGTCGATCTACAGTCGATGCGATTCAGTGCATTCGTATTGCGATGGAAAAGTATAGAGCAGCACGAAAGGACTTGTACTTTGTGTTCATCGATTTGGAGAAGGCATTCGATAGAGTACCTCGTGATCTGATATGGTTGGCCTTGAGAGCACTTAATGTCCCCGAGGCATACGTCAGGATGATACGAGACATGTATGATGGAGCTACGACTAAGGTTAGATGCACAGCCGGTGAATCAGAAGAATTTCCGGTGAATGTCGGAGTACACCAGGGCAGTGTATTGAGTCCGTTGCTCTTCAACATCATCATGTGCTACTTATTAACACGTGTCTCCGACGGCCTAGAAATATCTCTTCTTTTTGCTGATGATATAGTCCTCAGTAGCCCAAACATCGTTGCCTTGCAAGCTGCGCTTACAAAATGGTGTGACATTCTGGAGGAGCATGGACTGAGGGTAAGTATAACAAAGACTGAGTTCTTATGCTGCCAATTCTCAGACCCAAATGCACCGATACCAGAAATGTACGTCAAAGGAGAGCAGCTTAAGTCTTGTACCAAGTTCAAGTACCTTGGCTCGATGGTGAACAGCGGAGCTACATGCGATGATGACATCAAACATCGCACAAAGGTTGGGTGGATGAGGTGGCGAGAAAACTGTGGAGTTTTCTGCGATAAGAAAATGCCACTGAAGCTAAAGGGCAAGTTGTACAAAACGGTTGTACGTCCCGCACTCATGTATGGAGCAGAATGCTGGACCATGTATGAAGGTTACGCGAAAGAAATGACAGCGACTGAAATGAAAATGTTACGCATGTCAGTTGGTGTAACCAAAAGGGACCACATCAAGAGTAGCTACATCCGAGGCAGCTTGTCTATAGACCAACCAATCACCGAAAAGCTCGAAGACCGACGAATGGATTGGTATTGCCATGTTCAAAGGCGTCCGCCTGAGAACCCCGCAAAGAGAGCGATATCAATGGAAGTTCCACTTGATGGACCCAAGGCCAGAGGCAGACCGAAGAACACCTGGATGTGTCAAATGAAAAAGCAACAACAACGCATTGGTCTCGGCGATGACACGATCCAAGATAGAGCTGCCTGTAGAAATATGCTGAGAAATTATCGCCAAAACGGGCGATGTGCCTACACCGCAGGTCGAGCAACGCGGAACCATGGAGCGGTATAAAGAACGAGGCAAGGAAGAAGAAGAAGAATAGGAGCTAAGAAAACCCGAAAAAAATCCGATACTGAACAAACACTAAAAAAACTGGTGCTAACAGAACCCGAAAAGGGCCGGTACTGAACAGATGTTAAAAAAACCTGAATAGCGGTACTTAAAAGGTGCCAAAAAAACCTGGAAAAAAGTGTTGAAAAAAAAAGTAAAACCGGCCCATAGTTGAAAGAACCATATAGGTTCTTCAAATAGTTGAAAGAACTATATCGGTTTTTCAAAATATTGGTACAGGTGTTGATTACACACCGGTTTTAAACCGGTGTTAGAAACAGGCCTACGGGCACATTCATCTTTTGAAGAGCGGTGTCAATAAATGTACGTCCAGTACGTGGAATGAAATGCTTATTTTAACGTCTAGAGTCACAACAGCACAACAGGTACTTTTGCATAGTGATTCCGTCGCTATAGTAGTTACCATGATTACCAATTTTCTTCGTGACCTCTCTATAAACCGTTCCCCATGGATTTCTGTCAGCGTCCTCACAGAGCTGTTCCAAGCAATTTCGTTGGCTCCTTTTAATTGCGAGTTTTAAAGACCTAAGAGCTGCTTTATAAGCCTCGAGCAAATTATTGTAAGCTGTCGTTTGTATCGAACGCTGACAAAGGCGCCAAATTTTGACCCAATAAAACGGCCCTAATAAGGTGTTATCGGAAAAAGTATCGGTTTTTTGGCAACGAATGCACATTATAACAATTATTATTTCTTAATGAACATTTTATTATATTTTGCTTATATATTTTCTTTCTTGCCATAATTTTAGATCAAGCTGGCTATATTGCCGTTGGCCTGTCTATGGACAATAAAATGGGCGACGATAGTGTCATTGAATGTGTACCACAGGGTGGTAAAGTCAATGCCTATACATCATGGACAACGGGTATACCGAACTATGGAGTTTCACGAAACGGAATTGTAATGCATTTTTGGAAATCATAAAGATTTTTGCTTTTATTAATGTTTTACCTGTTTTTTCTCAGAATCAAAATATCATTCGCTTGCTCTCGTCCTCCCATAAAGATGGCGTCATTTACTGTAAAGTAGAACGTGAAACTGTAAGTCAAGTGAATGGCCATACATTTGATTTGGTCAATAATCGATATTTTATATTGTTGGCATCAGGATCAGAAGCCCGAGGTAAGTTTAAATCGATGAATGAATGACCTCAATTTTCGGGGTGACTATATAATGCGTTTCATTTTGGATCTAAGACAAACACGAAAATCGGCAATTATAGCTATTTTTTGTGTGTGAAATGTCACGTATATTTTCAATTTAAGTATTTTTTTATCGATTCAATTTTATATTTAGAAAATGGTGCTGGCTACCACAACCTCGGACGTATACCATCGGCTCAACCTATTAAACTGTCCGAAGTGCAAGCTTTAGCCGGCGCTTCGACGCTCTTGTTACGTTTACACGGTGCCTTTATGGTCACCGCATGGATTGGTACCACCTCCTTAGGTATTCTTTTGGCTCGTTACTTCAAACAGACATGGGTTGGTAGTCAACTGTGCGGAAAGGATCAATGGTTTGCGGTATGTAATTGTTATTGTTCTGATAATTGACTCTGTCTCGTCCTTTTTAATATATGTACAGTGAAAAAAAGTAAATAAATCGTTTAATTCTCACAGTGGCATAGAATGTGTATGGTTCTGACATGGTCGCTAACAATGGCTGGATTTGTAATTATTTTTGTTGAAATTGGACAATGGTCATCGGCGAGAAATCCCCATGCTATATTGGGTGTCATTACAACGATATTGTGCTTCTTCCAACCGATTGGTGCTCTCTTTCGACCGGCACCGAATGCAAAGAATCGCCCGTTGTTCAATTGGGCACATTGGTTCGGTGGCAATCTGGCGCATATTCTGGCAAGTGAGTATTCATTAGAATTGACGTATTTATGAGAATACAGGATTTTTGCTAATTGATTTCTTTTTCTCACAGTTGTAACAATTTTCTTTGCCGTCAAACTCGCCAAAGCTGAACTGCCCGAATGGTTCGATTGGATTTTAGTTGCATATGTTGCATTCCATGTGCTTATGCATCTTACATTTTCCGTAAGTATTTTGGGATTTATTAAAACATTTTATTAAAAAAAAGAGCTGTGAGAAAAATAAAGCCAGAAATTCCTGTTTCGTAGCTAAAATCACTAAGATTTGAAATATATTCAATTATTATTACCCTACGAGAATTAATTGTAGACCCCCAAATGAGTAAAGTTTGGCGGACTTTTTAGCGACAATGATATTGAAAAATGAGTACTTAACGTAATTTTTAAAGACAATGTACTTATTGGTACTTATTGCTTGAATCTCAATGAAAGCAACTATTGAATAGCAACCCTATATGTCAAAAAAACGTCACTCATTTAAAATCGTCCGCTATCATGCTACTTTAACTGTGATTCAAGCATAATATCGATGTATTATACACAGCAGTTCCGTCTGTTCCGCAAACATGTTTGTATTTCTGATCCCCAAATCGCCATTTTGCAGATCAGAAATAATCTCAGGTTTTTTTCCGTTTCCATGTTCCACAAAGGCAGACAAACAAAAAGAATCGGAGATTATTTCTGACCGCAAAATGACGGTTAGAGGATCAGAGCGGCAAACATAATTGCGGAACAGACGAAACTGTTGTGTTTTATAACCTCACCCATTGAATGCGTACCGTTCCGTATCGAACACCAGTCTAATTTTGGTGCAATGGAGTTATTGCACAGAGTGAACGGAACGAGACGGAAGAAAACTAGAATTGTACAAGTAGTATAAGTTCTGTTTCGCCGTTTAAACACATTGAAATCTAAAGTCATTTATTCTAAAAAAAAAAATTGAAAAATAATTCACCCCTTACAAAATTAATTTAGTTAGATCCTTATAGACCACAACACTCGCAATGAAATTTCGGCTCCAACTATGGGGTAGCCATCATCAGCACATACTTAATCATTAAGTATGTGCTGATGATGGCTACCCCATAGTTGGAGCCGAAATGCATACAAATAAAATTTTGAAATAAGTGAAAAATTAGTGTTTTTAATTCGAACTTTTTCGCTTATTTCATTGCGAGTGTTGTGGTCTATAAGGATCTAACTAAATTAATTTTGTAAATCAAAACCCCAAAAACTTCGTTTAAAATTTAGTCATTAAATACTAAACCCCCATTCTGTATTCACCCCTTACTTTTTAAGTAAATCCTTATTTCTTAGCTGACGACTATGAATTCTAATTAAGGCCTCCATTACACAGTCATATTTCTATTATAATGTGTATGTCATATGCCTAAGCCTACTCGATTCATTCAGTATAAATGTTTAGACGTGCAGGAAGCGAAATCAAGTAGGCTTAGGGATATGATAATATCTATTATAATATATATTACCAATATATGACTGTGTATTAGCGCCCTAAGGACGCATTCTATTACTGGCGAAACAGGAATGCTCTAAAATCCCATTCGTAGTCGCGTTTGTATATATTGGCATTTAAGTCATTCATTTATTATATTATTAAGTTTATCCAATTCACTAAATTTCAGCGCAATCGTGTACATACTAACCGGCACCCTTGTATATACAATTATTCCATTTACAAAGGACTCTCGGTCCTTAAACACGTGTACATAAAGTCTGCTTTACTACCTAGTCTAGATATTTATCTATGATAATTTCACTTGAGTCGATTGCATTTTAGTTACCGTACACGCAATCAAATAATGTCGGTATGAATGATTTCAGAGAAAAAGTAAAAATAGACGCCCTGGGGTATTTAAAATACAAGTACAAGTCCAGTGTTGGCACATTTACCCAGTTTCGGTTGAGTCCGTTTCATGATATCATGAATAAATTATGAAATCAATTGTAGACAGCAAAAAGTAGGTATAGAACTTTGTCCTAAATTGGTCATATGCCTTTTAGGAACGAATTGGAGTGATTTCATATCAATAATGACTAAGGACTATTAACATGAATTGCTTGTATGTGACACGTGATACATACAAGCTATGCCTATTCCATTTGCGTTAAATTGTACCGCATTTCAAAGAGAAAGTCGTCAGTCGTAAAAAAGATTGATTTAAACGCAATTCCGCTAAAATACTCGCATCTCTTCTCAAGTATATGCATATTCGCGCGTCAGGATGTATGAAATATTTTTCGCCGCTGAATTTGCTAATTCGTGTGGTGTGTGTACCGTGTGCCGCCCCCGCGGTGGTTTCGTGGAATCTAATTTCTTTCAACGCCATAAACTAAACCTTAACGCAAACCCTATCCTTTGATTTAACCCTAATAATAACATCAACTGCGACGCAACAAAAACTTTAACCCATTCCGTTACCTTAAACTTGATTTTGATTTGAACCTTAGCCAAAACCTTTGCTTCATCTCTATCCCTAACGCTAACATTCTCACTAATATTAATACTAATTTTTATACCCTTCGCTCATAGAGTGTGTGGGGTCATGCTCCCGCAACCCCAATTAAATTTTATGAGTAAATATTTTTATTTGCCCATTTATTTCAATCAAGCCCAAAACTTTTATCAAGACGGAAGAAAAAGAATGAGGAGGGGGATTAAATGCAAGTCACATCCATATTTGCTAAGTTCCAAATCGGGCCTAAGTCAACACCAAGCGGTTAAGACACAATTCCCGTTACTGCAGACCTAAGACTGTCCTGACATTCAGGTTCCATCGCAATGCAATAATTGAAGGGGTACATAGATACCATATACGGGGTATACCGTCAGGGGAGCACCTAGCCTTTACGGCCTTATCTCGCGGTCCTTCGGGTGGTTTGGACCTTCGGGCGGTTTGGACCTTCGGTGTTTTACTGACAAGGTCTTATTGTCAGATGGGGATTTCTCCATGCAGTGAATGCACTCACCTTCAGAAACCCAACCCCGGGGCTGCATCACCAGCTCGATGTCTCGGGTAACAACCTACAGCCACCTCGAGGCCAACTCCTTGATGGGCAAGGACCATGGTCCCCTGGGCACAACCATCCCCGAGGTACACTATTCGCTAAAGACTTCTCTATAGCAGGTGTGATCCTCCTTCGGCCCCCTATTGCTTAGGCCTCACGTACAAATTCAGATGTGCACATCCCAGGCTCGTTGGACCTGTGACTACTCGTCTGCTTAAAGCAGACTGGTAGCGCTGCTTTTCACATCCAGGCGGCCCCTTCTGTTTACTAGTCAGCAATGCGATTCAGGCCGTGTGTCCATCAATCCACAAACTAGTTAGATATAGGCACGTAGGCATCTTCCACCAAGGCCGTTCTCCCTAACTAGCCCCTTCGAGGCTCGGGTTATGCGAAGCCGCCAGCTCCAAAGCTCACAGGATTAACCGTAATGGTGAACAACCCCCCTCCCCCCACCAGGGAACATCGTTTACGTGCTCGGCCTTTAGTGACTTCCCCTCCCGTAAGTTGTGGGAGGAGGTAGGTCACGCCAAGAGCCACCCGTACATGACTAGGGAGCTCGGGAATGTCATCGCCCGAATGGTCTTTGTACAGATCCACGCCATGGCGTATCAACCATACCAGGGGCCTCCCTGCGCTGCTATGTACGTGGTGTCGCAACTCACCAAGATCTTTGTCCCACTACAACAGCCTTTTCTGGCTGATGTCACAGGGACCTAGACCCCCCTGCGGGAATTGAAGTGGTACAGTGAGTCTACAGTGTCCACAGCGGTTTGAGGATGGTAGTTTCTTAATTTCCTTGTCTCGGAATATCTAAGTCCCAGGAGATTGAAGCCATCGCGCAGTTATTTGTTTTTAGTAGAGATGCCGCGGATAGTTATTTGGCCGGGTACCGAATATCATGCCGCATTTTCGGCCGGAGCCCCGAATATCTACCCCTATTCAGACGACAAAGCACTAAACACTGCCATTTATGCATTCCTTACAACGAGTTGTCCATGAGTCGTTGAAGTCCCAACAGGAGGTATTGAAGATGGTAGCTGCGAGACGGATTGTCACTCGGGTGTAGCACAATAAAATTTTAAAGCCATTCATCAGGAACTTAATTTACCAGATCACAAGCTAGTGCAAGATATTGGTTCTCGCTGGAACTCCACCATGTATTTAGCGGAGCGGTTATTGGAACAGAAACGAGCTGTATCCTTGTATACAACAGATAATGTAAATAATTTGACACCGTCTCAGTGGGATCTCATGGAACAATCCATAAAACTGCTCAAGCCCTTCGAAGAAATAACGAGGATAACAAGTGCATTTCTGAGGTGCATTTCTGAGGTGATTCCACATGTTGTAACTTTGACCAAATATCTGGGAAAGGAGGAGACGGTCATTAGAACACCTGACTTACTACGAATGAGATCTTCATTAAAAGCTGAGATAGATTAACGTTTTCAGTTAGATGAAAATGATAAATACAGTAAAACACGGTTATAACGCTATTGAAGGGACCAGACGAAATGCGCGTTATATACGTGAAGGCCCTATAAAAGTATTTAGAATGAAACATATGCTTCGCCGAAAGTTTTGCTTAAATACTTTAATACTCCCTTGGTCAAGGGGTTCCAGGGACTAGTGCAATTCGGTGGCAGAAATGTCACTTTGACGTTGCTCAAATAATCGACGTTAGGAGGATGAGCAGGGCAGTGATCAATGAAAAGAGCTATGTGTCGATTTTGTCTTGCCATTTTCCGGTCTAACTTACTCAGCCATTCTACGAATAAGCCACTTGTCATCCACGCCCGGTTTTGATTTTTGTATTCACAGGGAAAATACTGAATACCCTTAAAGCAGCTTTTGCGACTTCCCGATCACAAGGGGTTCCAACTAGTCACTTCCATCTGCATTTGTGCATAGGAGCACAGTCAACCTCTCCTTGCTACGCTTACCACCATGACAATTATACTCCTTAAAAACCAAACAGTTGTCTTGCAAGAGGTTGAAAAAAAGTCCGAGCTCATCCACATTATAGACTTCTCGAGGATGATAATCTTTCACAATGGTTGGAAGACACTTCCTGTCCAAGTAGTAACAACATCTTCGTTGACATCTACAGTTTCACCACTGATTTGTTTTTATATCCCGTGACGTTTTTTAAATCTCTCGATCCATCCTGTATGCGCTGCAAAATTGTTTAGCTCTAAAGTCTCCGCAATTTCGCAAGCATTTTCCATCAAAATTTGACCATTGACCGGCAAATTAGACGCCCAAATTTGGCGAAACTATTCTAATAGAACCTTTTCCAGCTCTTCGTATTTAGCCGGGCAATTTTTTTTTTAAATTTGTTCGTAAGGCGTTATAAAAGTGTCTGGGGACTGACAATTTGGAGCGATATAACCGTGAAAGCGTTATAAGGCTTGCGCTATAACCGTGAAATATTTGCACTTAATGCATGGCTAAATTATGGGGACTAGGAAAAATCGCGCTACAACCGTGAAATCGTTATATGCGTGAGCGTTTTAACCGTGTTATACTGTACTTGATTGCAACTTTTCTCGAACCGAGGTTTAAAACTAGGTTCTTAGGAACGGTAAAATGATGAGAGCGAAACAAAAAATCGTCTTAAACGCTTTAAATGAGCTGTGATGAGTCCAAAGCTGAGATTGCCTCTTCCTCTTCCTCACCACCTAATAAACGGACAAAAAATGGAAATGATGAGCCCACCGATGATATACACGACAGTTACTGGACCTGCTTTGATGAAATCGGTGCAGAAAGTTTGTTGGGATTTATCTATCATCACCTTGTAGCAACGTATTCAGTGAGCGGTTATTTTCTGAAGCAGGTCTTGTCTACGAGGATAAACGGAATCAAATACTACCCACAAATGGCGAGAAACTTGTCTTCATTCATCATAATTTACCGACTAGTGGACTTTAATTATTAAATGTCAGGGCTCAGGAGTCTTAATAAAATATAAATAAAATGGATTACAGAATTTTAATTAAAATGCGAAAAACTTTAAATATTCGGTATCCGGCCGGATAGTAGCTTCTATCCGGCCTATACCAGATACTAAAAAAATGGCCGGATAGGCCGGATACCGGATAGTAACCGGATATCCGTGGCATCTCTAGTTTTTAGTGTTAGAGCCCCGTTCCGGACAACTTTGCTACGTCCATGGATCTTATGGTCGCAGTGCTAATACCTTTGGGCACATACTAATAACTAATAATTATTCTAATGACCCTTACCGCTTGCTGGTCGTAATCCAAGTGACTTAAAATTTCTCTATTACATGCTAGCAAAAAATGTATAGCGGTATGTACTTGTTTTACATGAAAATCTATTGAATCTAATACAAAGTGCTAGTAATGCGAATGCTAGAAATGATAGTAGTGATAATGCTAGAGATAATAATCCCAAATGATGCTAGAAATGCTAGTGCTAGAAATGCTAGTACGAAACACGAAGAGTTGAAAAAAGTCGACTTTTTAGTTTTGATCGGCGATGAACATATGGGTACTCAAATCAAAGGACTCGACGAGTACATTCATACGCCAAAAAGATAAACTGTCTTCTAATGGATTAAATTCGGATTCCGTCCGTTCTTAAGCAATTATTGTAACTTGCTTTGTGGGTGTGGTTTCAATGACAGCTCCATCTTCCATCTTTTCTATAGTATCGGTGACGTCGGTAGGACAATATTTGTGTGAAGCTTTGTTAGGATAGGTACACAGGTAACAAAAAATCTCAGATTGGGGAGATTGGGTCTGTATTAGGGATGTCAAAAACCGGACGGTTAGTCCGAAAACCGGTACTTTCAAAACGGTTAACCGGTTTTTTTCGGTTTTTTCATCCTCCCGGTTTTAACCCGGACGGTTGTTTGCCCATCCGGTTAAAACCGAAAAAAACTTTCCAAATTCATAAAATTTTTATATTTTCTTGATTTGTCAGTCTGTAATTCTATTGCTAGTCTTCTATGAAAAATTTCGTATTTCCGAACACTCTCCTTAGTGCTATTATTCCAAGACGCTCAGTGCATTTAGAGCTTAGGCCCGTATTTATGAACATTCCTTAACTCAAGGAGACTTTTTTTTCTATGAAAAAGTATGGGAAATGACATTTAATTTATTTAATTTCGGCATCCTTGACCCAAGGTCTCCTTGACCTGTGGACTTTCGCATAGCGGCGGTGAAATAGGAACAAAGCACAACCCTGGTCAAAGGAGACAAAAAAGTCTCCTTGAGTTAAGGAATGTTCATAAATACGGGCCTTAGAGTTCATTGTTATAGGAAGACGAATCGGCAGTTGCTACGACGTCCGCGTCCACATCGATATCCGCGTCCACTTCAACATCCGTCGTGTCCACAAAGACTTCAAAATCTACATCATCTATTAGTGCAGTCATATTAGCATTTCAAATAGAAAAAAATAGAGTAAAGTTAATTCTTGTGGTTTTTAAATCAGTGGGCTCCCAGGAATCTAAAACTCATTTTGCTAAAAAAAATGTTGATCGGAAAGGTCCCAAAAAGGACAAAAAAGGATACTCTTCAATCCTTGACCGGAGGTCGGCATGTGGGGTATCAAAGGGGACGTCAAGTACATTACATATCCGTGTTTGTTCCATGTTTCAAGGACCCTCAACGGAATAAATCGAGATTAAATGGAGAATTATTGTGTTTCCCGTGTATCTTTCCAAAGCCCTAATTACGAGAGTAAATCAAATTGTCACTACGTTTCTCACTTTTCCGAATCTATAATAGCTAAAGATTCTACCATTAAATTTGCTAAAAAAAGATGATCGGAAAGCTCTCAAAAAGGACACTAATAACAAACTTTGATCGAACGTGGGCATGCGGGGTGTCATATCAAAGAGGACGTTTATTACTCGTTTCAAGGACCTTCACAGGAGAAAATTGGGATCCAATGGACAATTTTCATGTTTCTCGTATATGTGTATCTTTCCAAAGCCGTAATTTGTCGTTTTAGCCCGAATTTTTCTATTTAGTGTCCTTGAAACAGGAAACAAACACCGGATATGCAATGCATTCGACGTTCTCTTTGACATGACATCCCGCATGCTCACTTTCAATCAAGGTTTGTAATTAGTGTCCTTTAATGTCCTTTTTCAGAGCTTCCTGATAATTTTTTTGTTAGCAAATTTAATGGTAGAATCTTAACCAATTCTAGATTCGGAAAAGTGAGAAACGTAGTGATAACTTGCATTATTCTCGTAGTTATGGCTTTGGCAAGATACACGGAAAACACAAAAATTTTCGATTTAATCTCGATTTATTCCGTGGAGGGTCCTTGAAACAGGAAGTAAACACCGGATATGTAATGTACTCGACGTCCCCTTTGATTTGATACCCCACATGCTGACCTCCGGCCAAGGATTAAAGAGTCTCCTTTTTTGTCCTTTTTGGGACCTTCCCGATCAAAATTTTTTTTTAGCAAAATGAGTTTTAGATGCCTGGGAGCTCGCTGATTTAAAAACTACAAAAAATAGCCTTACTCTATTTTTTTTTTCTATTTGGAGGCCAGAAATGGGATATTTTGACTGCACTATATGCATTGTCTAGTAATAAAACTCAGTTAACAATTTTTGAAACATTATGAATACTTCTGACAATTTTATTTGATTATCTTTTTTGTTCAACATGTTTCTCTTTTAGGGCTCCATTACACAGTCATATTTCTATACGAACATCAGCTTAACGAGTGTGTATGCATTATTTTGCTAAAATTCTAAGCAATTCAATGAAAAACCGGTTAACCGAAAACCGGTACTTTGAGCCCGGTTAAAACCGGACGGTCTAACCGGCTTTGCAAAAAAACCGAAAAAACCGAAAACCGGGTTATGGGCCGGTTTTTGACATCCCTAGTCTGTATGGCCCTTGATTACCTTGACTCCACAGTAGGATTCTGTTTGTTTTTGTAGTTTCGATGTAAGGTTTGATTAGAATTTGTGAACAAATAACAAAATGACTTAGAAGAACATAATTTCGAGGGGATAGGCTTGGATGTCATGGTCCTATTCCATCCATTTTTATTTGTTTCGATGTTTATTTAGAAATACATACATATGCGTGTAAACTTAGGTTGAAAATCGTGTATAAATGAAAAAGGTTTTCTTATAAAAAATGCTTTTTGGAGTTGGGTTTTGTATTGCGTGCCCATGACCCTATTGTCCGATTTTGGTGATCCAAAAATACAACAACAACAGTCTGCAATAGAAATAAGCACGCATTGCAACAGACAGACAGACGCACAATCGTCCAATCGACTTCCTTCGTCATACTGATCAATTTATATACCCTTTTATATAGTCTGAGACTGCGTTACAAACTCCATGACAAAGTATCGTAATATACCCTTTCACTTAGAAATCGAACGGTATAAAAATTTTAGAGTATGGGTATTAGCAAAATTAAAAATAAATAAAATTAAAAAACGGATTTCGAATCTATAAATTTTGATTCTATAAATCTATGACTGATTTCATTATTCCCGAATTTATTATATGCAAACAACAACATTCCTCCAATTTCCATTTTAAATAAGTATGTACAATTAATTAAATCAAAAGATACAACAATTAAAAAAATAGTTCTCTGTAATAGATATCTCTAACAGAAAATTGTTCTCGATCCTTTTGGGTAATCATTTGCTCGGACTCCGCCGCCGCCCTGTTGCGCCTACCGTGGTTCGGTGCATGCATCATTTCCTAAATCTCTAACTGCTATGCATACATGCACACTACACACATATCGTTCTCTTCTAAAACACTGCTCGAACATTTTTCAAAGATACGCTTCGACCTTCTACTTATGGTCTTGAGATGGTTCGTCACATTCGACATTCGATCTACATGTGTGGCTGGATGCGGACTGGTGTGTTCTACTCGCGCATCCAAGTGCAGCGCATTTGAATACATATAGGTAGGTACATGCGACAAAACACAAATTTCAGAAAGAGGTTAGCTCGTAAAGGCTCTATGTCGTCCATCTGTTGGCTGCTTTTGATGTGGATAGTATGGTTTGTAGACACGAACCATTGCTTTAAACGAGCTTTTGGACTTTAATTGAATTGTTCCAACTTAGATGGCACTGCTGAAGAATTTTAAGCTCCAAAATACCGATAAGACATCTGGTAGTTTTTCTTATCTGTGCTTTGGGTTAACTAACTTGATGAAATAATAATAATTAGGCTAACGCCTATATCCTCTTCTCTGTACCGTAACCGCTTGTGGGGCCTGTGTGTTCACCCCTTGTGGGGCCTGCTGTTCACTCAGCCATTTATAGACTACTTTGAGTCAACGATACCATGCATATAGAGGAGTGTATATAATGTTGCAATCACTATATATTTCCTGGACCACGCTGAGATTCGATTTTCGGACCTCTAGATTACTAGCATCGTAGAGTGCAACTCAACCAAGTGAGCCACAGAGCGTGTCAACGCTTATATGGCCGGTGTAAACACATTTCAAATGACTCTCGTGTTAAAAATGTCTAGTTTAGGATTAGGAAGTGAGACCAGCGCACTTAGACCATTGTGATACCGCCAATGAGAGCATTAAAATTCAAAAATTTGTTTGGAACCAGCGTGTGCTGGCAATATATTTATTGATCTGTATTGGGCTCACATCTCTGAGATCATCCAGATCGTAAAAGTACCTATACAACCAAGAAACCTTAAACGTTTCTCAGCCAAAGCCGAGCAATCATAGAGAAGATGATGTACACTCTCCTCTTCCTCTTCATCCTCGCAGCTTCTGCAGTAGTCGTTGTGAGCAAAGTCTCCTGGCGAGCTCCCCGATAGGACAATGCCCCGTTATAACCCCGACCACACTGCAAATATGCATCCGGTCCAATGACAATAGCATCGTAGAGCGGATAAAATCTAATTTTGTGCATATCATCTTCGTTGTAGTACAAGTGCTACCATTGATCCACCTTGCGTTGATTCTGCGCTCAGAATCTGCTGTAATTGTCAATTTGCAGTTGATATTGGTGGTTTAATGCTTCCGCGGTCGACTTTAACTCGACCAGCTATTGAAGCACTAGCTAGATGGTCCGCACAATAGTTGCGTGCAAATCCACAGTGACCCGGTTTGCAGCATAGTGTTATGTTGAAAAAGCGACCCATCTCTTTAAGAACACTTTACAACAGTTCTTGATGTGGTCAGTACCGACTCGAGTGGTCGAATTGCAGCCTGACTATCAGTATACAGAGTGACGTTCCTTTCAGTTACCACGTGACTACCCAACCAAATTAGGGATTCCATTATCGTAGAGACCTCCGCTTGGAGGACACTACAGAGATCAGGAAGACGTAGAGGCAAACGTATGCCCAGTTGTTCTGAGTAAATTCTAATACAAACTCCTGCGTCGGTCTTTGAACCATCAGTGTAAATAGAGATAGCTCCACTTGCCGGGTGTGTATTATTACCCCATTGATCTTTCGACAGAATCAAGGTATTGTGGTTCTTACCAAAAGAATACTTGGGGACAGTGTAATCAGTCTCCAAAGGTAGCGTAAAGTATCGTTGAGTGCCCATAGTCTAGTGCTCTCCGTGTTTGCAGCAAGTCGTTGTCCAAAGAGGTCCAATGATAGCAGATCCAGCACCATATCTAATCCGGCTGAAGGGGTGGTGCGAAAGGCTTCTGTTATGACGAGAGAAGCCAACCTTCCTACTTTGGCAAGTAAATTATAATATATGGTTTTGCTAAGTGCTGTCCACCATACACTAACTCTTACTATATAGAGTTACTGACCTGGCAATAGTTGTATACAACCAAAATACAACGTTTGGCTGTAAGCCCCAGGTTTTTCCGATAGCCTTTGTGCAAGAGTATAGTGCAACAGTGACCTTGTTCACTCTTTCTTCAATGTTGGACTTCCATCTTAGATTCTTGTCTAAGATAATACCAAGAAATGTTGCCTTGTCAGCAGGCACAACTCTCACATCACTCCAGATACGAATAATATCAACCAAATTTAGGCAAGCTGTTAGCAGGGCCGTGGATAGAAAATTCGGGCCCGGGGGGACAATGATTCCGGGCCCTCCCCTTCCATACCATAAAACATTGTACATCGAAGAACATTTTTTTTTACATTCCGGTTCTTAAAAAATTGTATATTTATATTTTTACCGTATAAATCACGTATGTGGACGGACTATGATCTCATACAAATGTTAAACGAGTACCTATTTATGGAGATAAATAACTCTCCTGAGCCTACTGTTGGTCTTCGAGGTTTAGGGGTTCATAAGACGTAAGAAAGATTTATTGAACCATGAATAAATCGCGACTATGAAAAACAATTTTCTGGAAATTAAGATTTTTTTGTAGACAAGAAGAGATATACTTTCCAAAGTGTAGGTATACATTATGCTTATTTTATTGTCCCTCTTTGACCATCCTCCTCTACATAAGCGTTCAGTACACTCAGAAAATTAATTCTGTCCTAAAACTTTTGAAAATATATCAGAAAAATCACTGGACGTTCAAATTTTCAAATTAAAAATATCTTGCGAAAAACAGCCTTAACTTGCTCCAGAAAGTTAGCTGAGTTTACGTAAACTGTTGTCTCCAAGAATTGCACAATAATAAATTCTAATTGCCGCACATTTTTCGGATACTGATGAATGACATCGTATATTGATGATGTATTCATATTAAATTATCTCCAGAGCTCTGGAATTTCGTTGAAGAAATTTGCTGATTTCGTTCCCGTCCTCTTTTTGTATTGAATTGTAGGGAATCTTATTATTCTTAATCAGTAGCGCTCAGGGGCTCACTTGGCTGAGTCGCACTCTACGATGCTACAGTAATCTAGAGATTTGGAGATGGAATTTTGGCGTGGTCAAAATTTTCCGTACATGTGCGGATATGAAATATACAGGGTATCCGGAAACTGCCGGATTATGATTCCTCAGTCAATTTCCAGCAAAAAAGTTGTACTGAACATAATCTTGTAAAGCTTAATGTAATCGAAAATAAATGGGAAATTTTGTTTTCCACTGAAACACTCAACTCATTTTTAGAAAACTTTGCTCTCAAAAATATTGTTTCAAAAAATGGTTCTCGCATTCATTACCAATTTCCTGCATTTGCCTTCCATAAATTCCTTGGAAGCTACACAGCCAAAAAAACTTCAATTAGCCGGATTTCGTGCATGGCTTATTTTCATAAATGCAATAAGGTTAGACCTAGTTAAATCGAGGAGACGTAGCCAAATTCCGATATTAGCATTCCCGAATACAAATTAGGAGCTCTGACAATGTGTTATGTGTGGTTTGATTCCTCACCTTGCTGAAAAGAATGCTAGATGAATCAATGCAATCAACTGAAGAAATCCATCCACGCGAAGGTTTGGCAAATTTAAGTGAAAGTGCTGCGAAAGGTCTATGAAAATAAAGGAAAATGACTCCAAAAAATTAATGATGAAATGAATGCCTTTGTTGCCACACATTTCTATCAGAAGAGTGTGTTTTAAATGCCTTTATGTGGTCAGCATTTATGCGACTCCCTATTTCTTATTTCATACGAATTTCCTCGGGAGTTACTCCTGTAGCACAACAGACTAAACAGAAACTTTAGATCGGATCTTCCGGAAATCAAATCGCATTTAAATGAAACAATAAAATTGTACGTGCTATAATTTCGTCCTCTATTCGAAAGTCAGGTAGCCCTCCCCTCGGCAAAAATTGGAGATCATGCAATATCCTTTATTCTGGTGAAAAGAAAGAGGAACTAAATTTTCAATTGAAGGACGAAATTAGTACATACGAGTAATTCTCAAATTAGTGTCTTTTTTTTTAAAGAATAACTGAATTAGCACATAGCAGCGAATTGTCGCGCTTTGTTTTCTGAAAGTAGGGCGGGTGCTAGCATCACAGACTTAAAATTTACGCAGATCTTACTTAGCCTTTTTATCCATTCTAAATGCAGCACCTAATATGTGGCGCCCTGGGCGATCTCCCGGCTTGCCCTTTCTTAGAGGGGACACTGAATTTAAGTGACCAAAATCTCTGTGTTGGTACCTTGAAAAGAATTTAGCAGCAGCGCAGTACGTACACAAAATGATCGCCCGGAAAAGACCTTCTAGAAAAAATGCCACTCCTATTTTTACTTTGAACACACATTTTTGAAAAACGTTACGTTAATGGATGAAGAAGTCAAATTTTCTAATTTATTTACGTAAAAAGTTATACATGCACTTTCAAAATGCGAGGGCAGATTGAATTTAGACATTTAGGAAAGAAACAATCATGTTTTTTTGTTGATTGAATATGATAATTCGGGCCCCAGTCCTAACAATTCAATATTAGACTTGGGGCCACAAGCCTAGTGCAGAATGTGTAATACTAAGAGCTAGATACAGTTCTAATAAGGTTTCTTAGTTAAGGACCTCAAAATAGAAATTTGTATGTAAAAAAACAGCACAACTTTTGTGTCCAATTCCGGGCCCCCTTTGGAATCCGGGGCCCGGGGGAATCACCCCGTTCCCCCCACCCTCTCTACAGGCCTGGCTGTTATGCCCTCTAGCCATGGGTAGGTGATGTCTACACAGTGTTGCAGGTCGGCAGGGATGATGCCATCAGTTCTATTTCTAGTTTACATGCATGATGATTTAATGAAACAACTGATGGCTAGTGTGGTAAGAGGTACATTAAAAATGGTTACAAGTCTTCACAAAATGTAGCTACTACCAGTCCTACCTATTCTGCTTGTTGTCACACTTCAATCAAAATCACATTGCACTTGTTTTATGCAATTTTGTAAATACATAATTATAAGAATCACAATTCGGATATAAAGTGTCATTGAATGCAATCAATTTCAACACGCTTTTGGACTCGATAAACTCAATTCTTGTAAAATAATGTCTAAAATTCTTTTTTCCCCTACTAATGGACACTCCTCTGCTTATAAGAACAGATTACATGAAATTTGTTAATATCATTAGATTTTCTATTGGGCACAGATTGCCGGATGCGTGTCAGATCGACGGGCGTCGCAGCGTATCAACTCGTTCCCGATGTCGGACATGTCGCCCGGACGCAATCATACGAAGATGGACAGGAAACAGGATGCTCCGGTATGTTGAAATTATTGCATGTGTACAGATTGATTAAAATTTGGATTTTCATGTTAAACTTTTTTTTATCTTAACAGTTCGCCAAATTGCGAAAAGCTCTTCTTGGCATTTATATTGTCGTACTGGTGCTATTCGTTGCGGCTTTAGTTGTTATTGTTGTGCTAGCTCCAATCGAAGATTCAGTTGAGAGCATAAAATCGAAAATTATGTCGAATTAAGAAAAAAATTATGTTAGAAATGTACAAATCGTGAAAAACGCGAAAAATAAAAGGCAGCTGGATTGATTCAATTCAACTGACCTTTAAATCGAATAAAAAACACATTTATAAATATTGTACAGTAGACACAACATTGTATTATGATTCCAATAATAATTCCGTTCATTAATTGTTTATATTATTATTATATCGTTTTTACCGTTTTATAAAATGTGCTGTTCTTATACCGAACGAAATTACATACGAGTATTGTCGAATGTATTGCATTGTGAATGATAAATATTTCATAAAATGCCATAAAATCAAAACTTAAACAAATGTCGATATTTTTAAATGAACACAATCGCAAGCTATTGATAATTCGGTAATTTAAATTCGAAATTGAACTTTAGATTGATTTTTCATATCATAAGAGCCAAACGCACAGGCTCATATTTACTGATTGCTGTTACAATGTTGATTAAGGCATTGTTGTTTGTTTTTTTAAGCAAATTTTATTGTCGAAATGCAACAATTTATCCAAAATTTATATAGAATTAAAAAATTAAATTCAAATAAAATAGAAAATAGTAGATACGTTTTTAACTATCCAGTACAGGACAGAACAGTACAACTGTGTATGGAACACATTCGAACACGAATCTACATGCCAGCTGCTATATGTACAGGGTATCCCATTCATGGTAGGTAGTGTGGCTCATTTGGGGAAAATTAATGTACAACGAGATCTCCTAATTTTTAACCGTTACAGTGTAATAGCATTTTTTGTCGCCCGTTACGAACTTTCTCATTTCTTCCGAGATACACCCGTTCAAACTTAAAAAAAAATTTAAAATTTTATAAAAAAAATAAATTGATAAAAATTGATGAAAGATCGATTTTTAAATTGGTTTTTGAATGGGTGCATCTCGGAAGACACGAGAAACTTCGCAACGGGCGGCGTGTCGTTTTATTGGAAATTTGATGTAGTTTCAGAAAGTGAAGTCATATCTCGGATGAAATGTTTGGTGGTGTGGCAAATTTTGATTTAGTTTGCCAAGTCGGGCATTTGTACAAAAAATGCTATTACATTTTAACGGCTAAAAATAGAGGGGTCCCGTTGTACATTAATTTTCCCCAGATGAGCTACCTACCATTAAGATAGCCTCCACCATTAATGGGACACCCTGTATATATAGCAAAACTGTCAAATTTGTATGGAAAGTGTGTTGTTCTGTCCTGTAACGGTTAGTTAGAAACGCATCTAGTATTTCAATCTAAGAATGGCTATACACCATTCAATCGATCGTGCTATGGGTCGTCACGATCTGTCAAATGTATGGAAAATTAATAATAATGCAATTTGAAAACTGCATCCACCTTTAATTTTCCATACAATGGTCCTGATCGTGACGATTCATCGTACGATCGATTGGATGGTGTAGGACGACCTTAACATGCAATTTCATGATTCTGGTTTTACAATATTCTTATGTATAATTTTTATTTTTCATCTCTTTCGGATGAATTTTGTCTATATTTACTGTGTATTTATAGATTAAAGTAAATTGTCATAATGTATAGTTACCCATCAGTATATAAGCGTCAATGTTAAAAAAAAAAAATAAATAGAGGATAAATTAACAATTTGTATGGATAAGAGTGACGAACAGATGTATTGTATATTTTAAGTTGTAAGTAATTTATTAACATTCTTACAATTAAAGAAAATAAAAAGTTTTTAAAATTAAATGGCGCCCTTACTTTTTTCCGATCGGAAATTAGAGCGTTCCAAATAGCACTTTTGTGTTTTTTAAATTGAAGTCGGAAATTTGGCACATATATGCTGAAAACTTTAAGGCTCCAGCCGTTCTTGACAGTTCTTGACTGTCAACATCCAATATCACCATATACGGGAGCCCAGTGCGGAAATACATTCGTCATAAGGTAACTGGCTAAAAAGGCGTACTGGTTAGCCCTCAATTTAGTGGTTTCTTTTTGGGGAAATTAGGAATCTGTTAATTTTAGCGTTCAATCTTCGCCATAGGATTACCGGCTAAATTGATGTGCATCACTTAGATCTCGACTCCCTCATACCCAGCACCCGCTCTAGCACTTATGTTGTCCCGGCCAATACATGAATTTGCCGCCCTGAATTTTTTTGTTTTGAAAGGGGTTGTTGGACGCTTGTTTTCATCAGGCAAGATTTTCCACACTTTAAATTTAATCTCCTTCTAATGCGTATAAAACAGGAGGGAGACTGAAAGTACGATATCGAAGAATAAAATGTATGCTGCTACTTTTCAGGCCCAAACCGATGTCCAGGTGTCATTATTTAATATCCTTTGATATCAAATCCTGAAATACCGCGGTTAACCTAATCTTTTGCATCTGAAATCTTTCTCGTTGTGAGAACCTAAGGTGTTGTTTTCGCGAGGGTCTTAAAATTCAAAAAAATCAGCATAGCCAAGCTACGATTTGCAAGCGAGTTGAATGTAATCAAGAGAAAAATAGAATCGTCAATTTAAACCTTAATTGTTATTGTCAATTCAAATAACATTCTCCAACCCTCTAAATCAGATGAAACTCGCGGCCCGCGGGCCGCAAGTCCACTTCGCAGTTTTGTGCGGCTCGCGGCCAGGTCGAAGAAACTGAATATGTATCAGTAAGCAAGATGTTCAACTTAAGTCTAAAAAATTTACTAAAACCCGTCAAGAAGTCAGTGCCTTATACTAACTATGTATTTAGGTATTTTTGAAACTTTCCTCTATATTCTATAAACAATTTACTGACGGTTATTTGAGGTGTATTTTTGGCGGCTTTTTTGCAGGAAAACATCAAGTACCTCTGAGAAATTGTTTTGTACCGAAATTTGGTTTAGAAAAAAATTGTTGGCTTGGCCTAGGCCTATAGTTTTCTGTCACGATTGCATTAAATGTCGTGTTCGCATCGTTTATGTAAAAGAACAAGAACATATTGGATTGAGTTTTATTTGAAAAGAAAGCCAAACTTTAATGACTCCGAAAACTTGTAGTTGGTGTTGCCCTATAGCTTATTAGCTTTACTGGTGCATGCGTTTGTTTCACACCACATCAGAAACAAATTTTTATCTATTTTTTCCACCTTCATTCATGTCAGCCTAACGAGATTCATTTATGTCAGGCTAACAATTTTGACTGGCAAGGTAATAGTTTTGGACTACCAGAATGTTGGATGACTACTACTACAATGTTCTGATCAGCTGTCTAAAATTTGCCGGAAATTAATTCACAAAGTATAGTTACTGATAGATTAACCAAATTTTGATGAACATTTTCTAAAGATGGCATTGCTAACGACATCGGCAATGTTAGTGACTCTGATTTGAAATATTTATCCTGCGGAAACCCGAAGGAAGTGATAATTGGCCCGGGCCATGTTTTGAGTTTGACACCCCAGCTCTAAATAGTTTTTGGCTAAGATCATCAAGATTTAAAAAAAAAATTTGCTTGCCCTTCTAAAACCAATCTTCAGTACTAGGTTTTTCACCTGGTTATTGAAGTATAATAGCTACACAATTAGTTTACTATCGACGAAACTCTGGCTGGTCTAACGGTTAGTGCGCGCACCTTCGGTGCTCAGGGTCATGAGTTCGAATCTCACCGTGGATCATGGTGTTTTTCGAACTCACGAACTTGTGACGGACCATGATCTCACTCAGATGTTAAACGAGTACCCATTTATGGGGATAAATAACACTGCTGAGCGTGATGCTGATCTCATTACCTCATCAAAAAGCAGATAAGATCTTGGAAATAGGATGTCACTAACACATCCTGCGGCCTTAGTCCAATGTTGGATTGTCGCGCTTGTTATTTATTTTTTTTTTATAGACGAAACTCGGGTTTTAGGGTTTTTCTTAGAATTTTTTATTCAAAAACCCCTTATGAAATCGATTTTGTCCGTCCGTCTGTCACTAAATAACTCGCGAACGGCTCAATTGATTGTCATGAAATTTTTTAGTTTTTTATCGGAGATTGTCGTATGGGTATTTAAATTAAAGATCTAAACGAGTACATCTCATATCAGTTAAAATTTTCCAGTTTCGAGTAACGGTAAAAAGTTATTGGCGTTTAAAGTTAAACTTCCTTTTCGGCCTCCGTTTTTCTAAACCTTTATAGGGATCGATATGAAACTTTGCGCAAAGATTGGTAAGTATGACCTTATATACGTTAAATATTAAGACTGTTGACTTTTGCTAAGAAAAAGTATATAACAGTAAATTTGTAAAATTTCATTTCGTGTGTATCCCCTCTTAGGTTTCCATATATGAAAATTCTGCTAAGGGTTTTTAGAAAATTACATAGGGAATATATCTACGAATTTAAATATTTAGTAAGGGCCTTTCACAATGCAAGGAAAGCCTCTTCTCTTTCTGGGGCGGTGGTAGGATATCCTACCACCTTTTTACGATTTTTTCCTGAATCGCATGATCAAGCAAACATTTCATAAGTTGCTGCTATCGACAACATGATTCGTTGTTCATGGAAAAAAAATATGTTTGCTAATCAGAAAATGAATTTGAAGATTTTATAGCACCGTTATTTGCCGTCTCAACGAACATTGCAAACCGGCTTCTTCGCACATTTGTTGCGGCGAGTGGATTAGTTGCAATAGGTTCAGTTGTTGGAAACAAGTTTAGTGTGAGGGTGCTTTTTCATATATTAAAGCTATTTTGTGCAAAAAGTGTTGTTTTGTGGTTAGTATCGCCGATACAAAAAAGGTGGTAGAATATCCATTATGCACGAGCACTTTGCTGAATTTTTTTTTTATCCTAAGGAAAGCCAATATGAGTAGCAAATACCTCAAGGAAGATGAAATTCGGCATTTGCTATTACAAGAAGACGAAGAATACGTCGATATCCCGTCTGATGGCGAGTCCGAGGACATACAAAACTATGATAGTGATTCTGCAGAAGGTTGTCTTCCATCTGGACAAAGGGTTGAGCGAATCTATGTGAGTAGTTTTTGAGTATCTTACAAATATGGCATTTGACCAAAAAATATTGTGCATAGGTAACTCCTGACATTTTTGACGAAAGAGATAACATTCCCCTGTCCACTTTGCAAGTCGACGAAATAGCAACGTCAGACCCGGTCACTATTATATGGTCAAAAGATTTTTCCGTCGATCCTCCAATTGACTTCATCGGGACAGATCACGGCCCGTCTTCGGTGATTGAGGATTTACCAACGAAAGATGTAAAGAGTATTTTCAATTCAATACTAACGGAGGATATCATTGATCATATAGTTTTTCAAACAAACTTATATGCAGAGCAATCTGGTAAACTATATACCGCAACAAACAATCAGGAAATCCGCGTGTTTATTGGAATGAATTATCTCATGGGAATCAAACGACAGGCCAGTTATAGGGACCACTTGGCGACTCGTTCGGAGTTGCATGATTCCTTCATTGCTAATTTGATGCCAGTGAAAAGATTTAGCTGGCTTTTGAATAATATTCATCTGAATGATGCGTCTATCATGCCCACAAAAGGGGCTGCCAATTACAATAAGCTATACAAAGTCCAGCCGTTTTTGGACATGTTATTGGAAAGGTTTCAAGCATGCTTCAACATTGGTGAATACGTGGCGATCGACGAATCGATGGTGAAGTTCAAAGGAAGAAGTTCGCTAAAACAATATATGCCAAAGAAGCCTATAAAGCGAGGATATAAAATTTGTATGCTATGTGACCAAAGTGGTTACACATATAACTTCGATCTAATCACCGGAAAAAAAGAAAATATCGTCACAAAAATCCTGGGAGAACGAGTTGTTTTAGATCTTTCTTCGGTCATAACCCATCAAAACCACAAGCTATATTTCGATAATTACTTTACTTCCCACAACCTTCTCGTTCAATTGAAAGAAAAAGGAATTTATGCTTGCGGAACAGTACAAGCTAAAAGGAAACACCTACCCGTTGATTTGAAATCAGATAAATGTTTAGCCCGCGGTGATTACGATTGGAAAATAAGCAATACTGGACATCTTTATGAGCAGTGAGAAGTGGATGGACAAGAAGTCAGTAAATATACTGTCAAATTTCCACGATCCTCTCAATATGACAGAGGTTCAGAGAAGAGGTTTTGATGGCAAGGCTCAGACTATTCCATGTCCAAATGTAATTCAAGATTACAATTTTTATATAAATAATGTGGACTAATTCGATCAACTGAAAAAATATTACCAAATAGATCGAAAAAGCAGGAAATGGTGGCCTCGCATTTTCTACCATTTCTTAGACGTGGCGCTGGTAAATGCATTTATAATTGCCAAGTTTTGCGATTATGAAGGAGTCCTAAGGGACTATAAACTTGATGTGATCACATACTTGACAAGTATACCTTTACCCCCACGGAAAAAAGAGCCAAAAAATCAACGACACCAGTACAAACCAAAAATCATAAGCCATATACGATTCCGTCAACTCGTACTTCAGGGCAACATTTTGCAGAAAGGACATCCTCACGTCGTTGCGCATATTGCAGTACTAAAAATAAACCGTATAGAACAACGTGGAAGTGCTCAACATGTGATGTGCCACTCTGCATGACTGGTACTAAAACTTGAGTTTCTTTTTGCTCAAAGGCCATCAGAAATAAATCGTATTTGCCTTGGATTACTTTTATACAATCGCGTTTATTAAGACCAATCCAAAAATAGATTTACTATTGAAAAAAATATCTAGTTTTTCGTGCTGAGGCTATGTGGGTTTAATAAAGGCTACTAGGGACTATAACATAGTGGCTTCCTTCGGGTTCTTTGTTTGTTTACCAAAAATGAATTCTGAACAAAAAAAAATAACATAAACATAAAAGTGCTTTTGACCTGAACCGGATCAAAAATGTCTATCGATTAGTGATTGTTAACGTAAATATCTGAATATAGTGCATCGTGTGGGGTGGGCTGAATTTGAATTTAGAAAATTACACAGCACACTACAACACTGATGGCTGGTTTCTCATAACTCTTATTAAATGGTTGGTCGTGCAGAAAAGACGCACAAAATTTTCAGAAAGCCTTTTCCATTATATTGAATTGAATTTTTGTTTATTTTGCATAGCTATGGGCGCTATTACACAGTCATATATTGGTAATATATATCATAATAGATATTATCATATCCTTAAGCTTAAGCTTAAGCCTACTCGATTCCGTTTAGTGCACGTGTAAAACATTAACCGAATTAATCGAGTAGGCTTAATTATATGACTAGAAATATGAATATAAATATGACTGTGTCATGGAGCCCTCCCAAGCAACAATTCGTTTGCTTTAAAGAAGCATTTCACACTGTAGCAACCATATAGTACCACGAAATTCATTTATCGCGTGACATCGCTTAAAGTAATATTTTGATCGGATAAAACATCTTCAAAGTATTTTCCGGAAAGCTTCTATCATCATTATGGAATAAATTTAAAGATGGTGGTATAAAACTTCGATAAAACTGTCTCTAAACATTAACCTAATACGATCATCATCATCAATGTGGCACGATAGCCCGACGTCGGGCCTTGGCCGCCTGAATCGTTGACCTCCAATTGTCGCGGTTACGTGACCTTGTCCTCCAGTTTCGGAAGCCCAGCAGCTGGTGGGCGTCTTCACCTACGTAGTTCTCCCAGCGAGCTCTCGGTCGTCCACGAAACCTCGCTCCGTCAATTCGTTGTGCGTTCATAACTTTCTTTGGCATGCGATTGTCGTCCATCCGTTGTACATGCCCCGCCCATTGCAGACGTTGAAGCTTCACAATTTTCGATACTTCCGGCTCATCGTACAATTGATACAACTCATGATTGTATCGGATACGCCATTGGTCTCGCTCGCGAACGGCCCCGAAAATTCGCCGAAGGACCTTTCGTTCGAATCGGTCTAGCAAAATTTCGGAGGCTTGGGTAAGGGTCCATGTTTCGCAGCCATAACATAGCACGGGTCGGATGATCTTTTTGTACACGCGGAGCTTCGTGTTCCTGTGCGCAAGTTTCGAATTAATTATAGGGAGGACCGAGAAACATGTCTTATTGGCTAGTTGTATCCGTCGCTTAATTTCGTCGGTTTCGTTGGCGTCCTTTGATAAGTTACAACCCAGATAGTTGAAGTTGTCTACATACTCGATATTAAGGTCCCCTGTGATGCTTGAATTTGCTGGCGTCCTTGTTTTCGATTGCATCATGGCCTTTGTTTTGCATTCGTTGATATGTAGTCCAACTTCCTTTGCGGCGTTATTGAGGTTATGCAGGAGGCTTTCTGCATCACCCAACCTTCGAGACATGATGTTGATATCGTCGGCGTACGCTACTAATTGGGTCGACTTGATGAGTATCATTCCGCTGCTGTCCATATTCATGGCTCGAATTACATACTCCAAAGCCAGGTTGAAGAGCGTCGGCGCCAGCCCGTGGCGTCGCCCTGCTTGAGTCCAGTACGAGTTTCAAATAGGCCAGTGAGTCGGTTCTGCACTTTGACCTGCGAGACGGTATTAGTCATCGTCATCCTTGTGAGTTGCACTAACTTTGCCGGTATACCAAAATTCAGCATAATGTATTGTACACTTCAGTCGATACTGTCGTATGCCTGCTTGAAGTCGACAAAGATTTGGTATACGTCGATGTTGTATTCCCAGCACTTTTGAAGTAGTAGCTTCACTGTGTAAAGCTGATCGGTCGTTGAACGACCAGGTCTGAAGCCGCCTTGATACTCGCCAATGATTTGTTTTCCGTACGGATTGATTCTCTTTTCAAGAATTTTTGATAAAATCTAATAGGCCGTACAAGCTAATGATTTGCCTCTGTAATTCTCACACTTCAGCTTGTCACCCTTTTTGTGGATTGGGCAGATTATGCTTTTGCGCCAATCTTCGGGGATTACCTCGTCGTTCCATATTTTCAGCAGTAGCACATGTAGAGCGTTGGTCAGGCACGTTCCACCATGCTTCAGCAGTTCTGCTAAGATCTCGTCAGCGCCGGGCGCTTTATTATTTTGGAGCGACTGTATGGCAAGACTCACCTCCTCTACTGTTGGGGGTAGAACGGGAGGGCCTGGTTCGGCTAACTGCTCAAGAGCTAGCTCCGCGGGGGATGTTGATGATGCATTGAGGAGCTCTTCAAAATGCGAGGACCATCGTTTGTTGACGCTTTCGATGTCGCTGATGATGTTACCATCCTTGTCCTTACATAGGCTTGTCCTGGGTTGATATCCGTTCTTGATATTATTTATAAGTTTGTACGCCTGTCTAGTGTTCTTACTGGCTAATCTTTGGTTTATTTGCTGTAACTCCTCGTCAAAATGTTTGCGTTTCTTACGTCTAATTAACTTATTAGATACTCGCCGAAGCTCGTTATATCTTTCTTTCTTGGCTCGGAATGCGCGTTGTGTGTATTGGCGATAGGCTTCGTTTTTCGCCTCAATCGAGGCCCTGCATTCGTCGTCGAACCAGTCTGCTCGTCTGCGCCTTTATAGCCCACGACCTCTTCTGCGACCCCCTTGATTCTGTCTTTGAGCTCCTCCCAGAACTAATGGGTGCCTAGATTATTGATGTTATCAAGCATGGGCGACAGTTTTTCCTCAAGTGCTGTAGTATACGCAGCCGCCGTGGCATCATCAATCAAATTGTCAACCTCGAAGATCTTGGCAGGGTTGATTCTCGTTAGGCGCACCGAAGAGATTCTGCACCTGTAGGTCGTCTTCACCAAATAGTGATCGGTGTCTAGGACATTAGAAGCCCATCTATTGCTGATCAGTACGTGGTCGATCTGGTTCACGGTGTATTCATCTGGAGACTTCCAGGTCTGCTTATGGATTCGTCGATGAGGGAAGCATGTAGAGCTTATGACCAAGTTTCTGCCGCTCGCGAAGTCGATAAGTCGCTGACCGTTGTTGTTGTTTTCGTCGTGGAGGCTATGACCACCAGTAGTTCCCCTATGCCAGCTTTCGTTTCCGACTTTGGCGTTAAAGTCTCCTAGCAGCAGCTTGACGTCGTTTGATGGAAGTGAGTCGAAGAGTGTTTCTAGGTCGTTGTGGAACTCGTCCTTAATCGCGTCTTCTTTTACTTCTGTAGGGGCATGCGCATTAATGAGCCAGAGATTAGCGAAACGGTTCTTAATGCGGATCACACATAGCCGCTCGTTGATGGGTTTGAAGCCGATAAAGTGGTCTTTGAGTTGCTTATTCACGATGAAAGCTACTCCAAACTCCTTGTTGCCCTCCTCTTTACCACTCGTAAAAATAGCGTGCGAATTGAGGTCGTTAATCTCGCTTTTGAGCCATTTAGTTTCCTGGATTGCAACTATGCTCAGCTTGTATTGTACTACCTGATCCAGGAGCGCCCTTAAGGCCCCCGGTCTATTCAGGGAGCGTACATTCCAGGATCCAAAAGAGTAATCAGTTGTTCGTTTGCGGGGTAGTCGTTGTTTTGTATCCGTCCAATCCGAGGCTTTTGTTTCAGGTTTCTTGACTTGAAGTTTTTCTTAGGATGAGTTGTCGGCACATCGCTAAACCATGAGAGGGTTTAATCGTTTAGTAAAGGCCATCATGGGCATGCCTCGAAGATGCTGCTTTAGTGGTTGAGTTAGACGTTTTCTGTCACCTATCACGTTAAGTAACCTGAGACGCTGCAGATGTAAATACAGCACTCAGGCGCAGCGGTGCTTCTTCCAAATGTCGCATCAGATGATTTGACTTAGCCGTTAGAGGTTTTACCCACTACCGTTACCAGGGGGCGCCCGCGCGGAGGACACATGGAGAAGTCTTTTGCCCCCCATTATATTCAATTGAATTTTTGTTTATTTTGCATAGCTATGGGCGCTATTACACAGTCATATATTGGTAATATATATTATAATAGATATTATCATATCCTTAAGCCTACTCGATTTCGTTTAGTGCACGTGTAAAAAATTATCCGAATTAAGGAGTAGGCTTAATTATATGACTAGAAATATGAATATAAATATGACTGTGTCATGGAGCCTTATGCCATGTTTTGCTTGGTTACGCCAATGTATGAAATTCCGAACGATTTTTTCAATTTTATACGATAAGACTAACCATTTACTTGGACAGTGATCCTGTCTGTTCAAGAAAGAAACGAATTTTGTGACGGTATCTCATCTCCTAAAAACCTAGCTAATAAGTGTTATTTTTTTGCTCTCCCAGTTATTAAATCGAAGCTGGCGCGCAGAAACACGAAGATCCACGAGTATAAACAACGCCATCTAGATATATCATAGCCGCAACTCAGCTGTACAATGACGTCATGGATCCGTATTAGATTGTTGGTCGGACACGGGCAAACAACAACAATGTCATGAGAAGCAACAACAATGCAATGCAATTTAATCTGCGGATTTGACGTTTTGCGGCCTTAATATATAGACGGCGGTGGTATAAAACCTGTCCTGTACTATATGATGCTGACTGAATGAAAATCGCATGCTGAAGAAGGTGATGAACGCGCAACTGGTGAATGGAGCCAGATTGCATGGACGATCGAGACCGTGATGAAATCAATCAGTATAGGTGCGGAAGCCCCCCTGGTGCCGGGCTTCCGAAACAGGCGACCAAGCCTGGCGTCAGGCTATCGTCCCATTAAGAAGAAGAAAACAGATGCAATTTGAAGTGCAAACTTTTACCTATCTACGATAGTATTTAGTATAATCGCACTTTCATGACACGTAATATTTGACTTTTACTATTAGGGAAACCGTTATCGGATCTTTCTAAAATTGAGTATACTTGTAAAGCAGCCTGGCGCCTACATTTGCTGCAAGGTCCTACCTATCAGTATTTGGAAGTTACAGCCAACAAAAACTAGTGACATTTGGCACACCTGAATGCCACCGTTCTTTGTAAAGATTCGTATCTCAAAGAAATCCTAATACTGTAAAATTTCACTATCACTTTCATTATTCAAGCATCTCTCACACCGGTTATGATTTTGCCTCGGAGGATGGATTATAACGTTCAACAGCCCTCCTGTTTTGAGCAGAATCCAAAAAGCTCCCGACAATCAAAGGATAAGTATTATTGCGTTCATTCCATACATACATATACTCGTATAGGTACATTTACAGAGGATAATGCCTTCGTCTCGAACATTTTTTTTTAATTCAATGGAAAAAACGCCGACCGACAACGTTATGCCAACTTTACTCTCTCGTCCTTTTGTGAAAGACAATTGAGAACTTTGAACAGATTCTTTTATGGATTATCTGTACCCAGTGCGTCGAGGACAATCAGGAATTTAGCTCGCGGTTTGTTTGTTGATTTCATTGAGCTCAGACGGGGGTGGTGCACTCATTATTATTATTTGGTGCCGGAGGAGGTAATCCCATACACACAACCGTCAAGCATTGATGGAATGGGTCAAGTGTTTGTACATAGAATCTATTGTTTATTATGTTTGATCATGTTTAAGGAGCATTTCAATTAGGGTCTATTGATGGAGTATTTCTATGAGCAGTCTTGATATGAGGGATACTGCCAACCCATACCCATGCCACCATCACTTTGGGCTCCACAGCTGCATGTTAATTACTGAACATTCGTTAATAATATAGCAGCTTAGCGTGGCAGTTACGAACCTATATCATACCACTTCATATCTATACGAATGCTTCAATTTTATTCACACATAAATCAAATGAGCTAAACTTATTAAACTATGAAAAAAACCCAGGCCAACCCTTTGACAGAACCTCATTCAGCGTCGTTGAAGCCGATCGGTATCCTATCCTGGCACAGGTCGTGTCTTTTGAGGCGAGTAATTAATGTGTAAAGTTCATTTACCCACACCCACCAATGAGCTCTATCTGAATTACACAAAGTGCAATGTTACGAATATGTTCCTCGGTATATGTTCTGTACCGGATCACACACCATGCATCATG
Organism: Microchrysa polita; assembly: GCA_949715475.1. Classification (NCBI taxonomy): domain Eukaryota; kingdom Metazoa; phylum Arthropoda; class Insecta; order Diptera; family Stratiomyidae; genus Microchrysa; species Microchrysa polita. The sequence goes on from OX454419.1 coordinate 51,943,863, forward strand.
CACCTCTCTTAATTAATGGACAATTGTTGAAAATCCTGGTGGAAAAGTTTAATTCCACCTCCATCTCAATCCGACCATAAATCCTTGCATTGCATTACATTCCGAATCCCGGCGTAACTGTTGGTTATCCACAATTTTCCTATGCATATTTATATACGCGTACATGTATATCGCATTTGCATCCTTATTGCAAGCTCTCTTTATATTAAAGTCCATCGGGAGCATGAAAATTACATGTCGTCGACGTTGTCGCCATCGTAATGCCATCGTCCATGCCGTATGCAATATTCCGCTCCAGTTGAACACAGGACTTGTCGGTTTGTCGGATAATAGCTTTCATTAACAAATGCCATCATCGTAGTAGGATTTTTGCATGGCTTTGCCGTTATGAATATAATGCAAGGATTTACGTGTGCATACGTCTGCTTCAAGATTCTTGGGTAGGGCATGCTGGCAAAGCTTTGTTCTAACTGTACATGTTGTTACGAGAGGATACCGTTGAAACCGTACGTTTAAAACATTCTCAGACTCAATAATAATATTAAAATTAACAATAGGAATCAGTCCGTGAGTCAAGAACTATTGAAATTTGAAACCTATGGGACAACTTCGTTCGTCCGTTGATAACTGCGTGTAATGGGGCGAATAGTGTATTCACAACTTTAATTATGTAGAGCGATGCGATGCGATGTGTGCACACAGCCCTACACTTTACGGAAAAGCCGGCCCTAGCTATCACCGTTTCAAAGATACAGCCATCTAAAGGTGGGCTAGTATTTGGCCAGTTTGACCCATCTAAAACGCCTCTAAAGGCCTGAAAATCGCACTTTTCTGATTGCATGTGATAATTTTCCAAAATGGGGGTTCCAAAAGTCGATGAAGAGGACATCCAGACCTACATTTTGCTGAAAAGTCCAGGGCCCTAGCTATCACCGTTTCAAAGATACAGCCATCTAAAGGTGGGGTAGTATTTGGCCAGTTTGACCCATCTAAAACGCCTCTAAAGGCCTGAAAATCACACTTTTCTGATTGCATGTGAAAATTTTCGAAAATGGGGGTTCCAAAAGTCGATGAAGAGGACATCCAGACCTACATTTTGCTGAAAAGTCCAGGGCCCTAGCTATCACCGTTTCAAAGATACAGCCATCTAAAGGTGGGGTAGTATTTGGCCAGTTTGACCCATCTAAAACGCCTCTAAAGGCCTGAAAATCGCACTTTTCTGATTGCATGTGAAAATTTTCGAAAGTGGGGGTTCCAAAAGTCGATGAAGAGGACATCCAGACCTACATTTTGCTGAAAAGTCCGGGGCCCTAGCTATCACCGTTTCAAAGATACAGCCATCTAAAGGTGGGGTAGTATTTGGCCAGTTTGACCCATCTAGAACGCCTTTAAAGGCCTGAAAATCGCACTTTTCTGATTGCATGTGAAAATTTTCGAAAATGGGGGTTCCAAAAGTCGGTGAAGAGGACATCCAGACCTACATTTTGCTGAAAAGTCCAGGGCCCTAGCTATCACCGTTTCAAAGATACAGCCATCTAAAGGTGGGGTAGTATTTGGCCAGTTTGACCCATCTAAAACGCCTCTAAAGGCCTGAAAATCACACTTTTCTGATTGCATGTGAAAATTTTCGAAAATGGGGGTTCCAAAAGTCGATGAAGAGGACATCCAGACCTACATTTTGCTGAAAAGTCCAGGGCCCTAGCTATCACCGTTTCAAAGATACAGCCATCTAGAGGTGGGGTAATATTTGGCCAGTTTGACCCATCTAAAACGCCTCTAAAGGCCTGAAAATCGCACTTTTCTGATTGCATGTGATAATTTTCGAAAATGGGGGTTCCAAAAGTCGATGAAGAGGACATCCAGACCTACATTTTGCTGAAAAGTCCAGGGCCCTAGCTATCACCGTTTCAAAGATACAGCCATCTAAAGGTGGGGTAGTATTTGGCCAGTTTGACCCATCTAAAACGCCTCTAAAGGCCTGAAAATCACACTTTTCTGATTGCATGTGAAAATTTTCGAAAATGGGGGTTCCAAAAGTCGATGAAGAGGACATCCAGACCTACATTTTGCTGAAAAGTCCAGGGCCCTAGCTATCACCGTTTCAAAGATACAGCCATCTAAAGGTGGGGTAGTATTTGGCCAGTTTGACCCATCTAAAACGCCTCTAAAGGCCTGAAAATCACACTTTTCTGATTGCATGTGAAAATTTTCGAAAATGGGGGTTCCAAAAGTCGATGAAGAGGACATCCAGACCTACATTTTGCTGAAAAGTCCAGGGCCCTAGCTATCACCGTTTCAAAGATACAGCCATCTAAAGGTGGGGTAGTATTTGGCCAGTTTGACCCATCTAAAACGCCTTTAAAGGCCTGAAAATCGCACTTTTCTGATTGCATGTGAAAATTTTCGAAAAAGGGGGTTCCAAACGTCGATGAAGAGGACATCCAGACCTACATTTTGCTGAAAAGTCCAGGGCCCTAGCTATCACCGTTTCAAAGATACAGCCATCTAAAGGTGGGGTAGTATTTGGCCAGTTTGACCCATCTAAAACGCCTTTAAAGGCCTGAAAATCGCACTTTTCTGATTGCATGTGAAAATTTTCGAAAATGGGGGTTCCAAAAGTCGATGAAGAGGACATCCAGACCTACATTTTGCTGAAAAGTCCAGGGCCCTAGCTATCACCGTTTCAAAGATACAGCCATCTAAAGGTGGGGTAGTATTTGGCCAGTTTGACCCATCTAAAACGCCTTTAAAGGCCTGAAAATCGCACTTTTCTGGTTGCATGTGAAAATTTTCGAAAATGGGGGTTCCAAAAGTCGCTGACGAGGACATCCAGACCTACATTTTGCTGAAAAGTCCAGGGCCCTAGCTATCACCGTTTCAAAGATACAGCCATCTAGAGGTGGGGTAATATTTGGCCAGTTTGACCCATCTAAAACGCCTCTAAAGGCCTGAAAATCGCACTTTTCTGATTGCATGTGAAAATTTTCGAAAATGGGGGTTCCAAAAGTCGATGAAGAGGACATCCAGACCTACATTTTGCTGAAAAGTCCAGGGCCCTAGCTATCACCGTTTCAAAGATACAGCCATCTAGAGGTGGGGTAATATTTGGCCAGTTTGACCCATCTAAAACGCCTCTAAAGGCCTGAAAATCGCACTTTTCTGATTGCATGTGATAATTTTCGAAAATGGGGGTTCCAAAAGTCGCTGACGAGGACATCCAGACCTACATTTTGCTGAAAAGTCCAGGGCCCTAGCTATCACCGTTTCAAAGATACAGCCATCTAAAGGTGGGGTAGTATTTGGCCAGTTTGACCCATCTAAAACGCCTTTAAAGGCCTGAAAATCGCACTTTTCTGATTGCATGTGAAAGTTTTCGAAAAAGGGGGTTCCAAAAGTCGATGAAGAGGTCATCCAGACCTACATTTTGCTGAAATGCTAGCTATCACCGTTTCAAAGATACAGCCATCTAAAGGTGGGGTAGTATTTGGCCAGTTTGACCCATCTAAAACGCCTTTAAAGGCCTGAAAATCGCACTTTTCTGATTGCATGTGAAAATTTTCGAAAATGGGGGTTCCAAAAGTCGATGAAGAGGACATCCAGACCTACATTTTGCTGAAAAGTCCAGGGCCCTAGCTATCACCGTTTCAAAGATACAGCCATCTAAAGGTGGGGTAGTATTTGGCCAGTTTGACCCATCTAAAACGCCTTTAAAGGCCTGAAAATCGCACTTTTCTGATTGCATGTGAAAATTTTCGAAAATGGGGGTTCCAAAAGTCGATGAAGAGGACATCCAGACCTACATTTTGCTGAAAAGTCCAGGGCCCTAGCTATCACCGTTTCAAAGATACAGCCATCTAAAGGTGGGGTAGTATTTGGCCAGTTTGACCCATCTAAAACGCCTTTAAAGGCCTGAAAATCGCACTTTTCTGATTGCATGTGAAAGTTTTCGAAAATGGGGGTTCCAAAAGTCGATGAAGAGGTCATCCAGACCTACATTTTGCTGAAATGCTAGCTATCACCGTTTCAAAGATACAGCCATCTAAAGGTGGGGTAGTATTTGGCCAGTTTGACCCATCTAAAACGCCTTTAAAGGCCTGAAAATCGCACTTTTCTGATTGCATGTGAAAATTTTCGAAAAAGGGGGTTCCAAAAGTCGATGAAGAGGACATCCAGACCTACATTTTGCTGAAAAGTCCAGGGCCCTAGCTATCACCGTTTCAAAGATACAGCCATCTAAAGGTGGGGTAGTATTTGGCCAGTTTGACCCTTCTAAAACGCCTTTAAAGGCCTGAAAATCGCACTTTTCTGATTGCATGTGAAAATTTTCGAAAATGGGGGTTCCAAAAGTCGATGAAGAGGACATCCAGACCTACATTTTGCTGAAAAGTCCAGGGCCCTAGCTATCACCGTTTCAAAGATACAGCCATCTAAAGGTGGGGTAGTATTTGGCCAGTTTGACCCATCTAAAACGCCTTTAAAGGCCTGAAAATCGCACTTTTCTGATTGCATGTGAAAGTTTTCGAAAAAGGGGGTTCCAAAAGTCGATGAAGAGGTCATCCAGACCTACATTTTGCTGAAATGCTAGCTATCACCGTTTCAAAGATACAGCCATCTAAAGGTGGGGTAGTATTTGGCCAGTTTGACCCATCTAAAACGCCTTTAAAGGCCTGAAAATCGCACTTTTCTGATTGCATGTGAAAATTTTCGAAAATGGGGGTTCCAAAAGTCGATGAAGAGGACATCCAGACCTACATTTTGCTGAAAAGTCCAGGGCCCTAGCTATCACCGTTTCAAAGATACAGCCATCTAAAGGTGGGGTAGTATTTGGCCAGTTTGACCCATCTAAAACGCCTTTAAAGGCCTGAAAATCGCACTTTTCTGATTGCATGTGAAAATTTTCGAAAATGGGGGTTCCAAAAGTCGATGAAGAGGACATCCAGACCTACATTTTGCTGAAAAGTCCAGGGCCCTAGCTATCACCGTTTCAAAGATACAGCCATCTAAAGGTGGGGTAGTATTTGGCCAGTTTGACCCATCTAAAACGCCTTTAAAGGCCTGAAAATCGCACTTTTCTGATTGCATGTGAAAGTTTTCGAAAAAGGGGGTTCCAAAAGTCGATGAAGAGGTCATCCAGACCTACATTTTGCTGAAATGCTAGCTATCACCGTTTCAAAGATACAGCCATCTAAAGGTGGGGTAGTATTTGGCCAGTTTGACCCATCTAAAACGCCTTTAAAGGCCTGAAAATCGCACTTTTCTGATTGCATGTGAAAATTTTCGAAAATGGGGGTTCCAAAAGTCGATGAAGAGGACATCCAGACCTACATTTTGCTGAAAAGTCCAGGGCCCTAGCTATCACCGTTTCAAAGATACAGCCATCTAAAGGTGGGGTAGTATTTGGCCAGTTTGACCCATCTAAAACGCCTTTAAAGGCCTGAAAATCGCACTTTTCTGATTGCATGTGAAAATTTTCGAAAATGGGGGTTCCAAAAGTCGATGAAGAGGACATCCAGACCTACATTTTGCTGAAAAGTCCAGGGCCCTAGCTATCACCGTTTCAAAGATACAGCCATCTAAAGGTGGGGTAGTATTTGGCCAGTTTGACCCATCTAAAACGCCTTTAAAGGCCTGAAAATCGCACTTTTCTGATTGCATGTGAAAGTTTTCGAAAAAGGGGGTTCCAAAAGTCGATGAAGAGGTCATCCAGACCTACATTTTGCTGAAATGCTAGCTATCACCGTTTCAAAGATACAGCCATCTAAAGGTGGGGTAGTATTTGGCCAGTTTGACCCATCTAAAACGCCTTTAAAGGCCTGAAAATCGCACTTTTCTGATTGCATGTGAAAATTTTCGAAAAAGGGGGTTCCAAAAGTCGATGAAGAGGACATCCAGACCTACATTTTGCTGAAAAGTCCAGGGCCCTAGCTATCACCGTTTCAAAGATACAGCCATCTAAAGGTGGGGTAGTATTTGGCCAGTTTGACCCATCTAAAACGCCTTTAAAGGCCTGAAAATCGCATTTTTCGGATTACATGTGAAATTTTCGAAAATGGGGGTTCCAAAAGTCGATGAAGAGGACATCCAGACCTACATTTTGCTGAAAAGTCCAGGGCCCTAGCTATCACCGTTTCAAAGATACAGCCATCTAAAGGTGGGGTAGTATTTGGCCAGTTTGACCCATCTAAAACGCCTTTAAAGGCCTGAAAATCGCACTTTTCTGATTGCATGTGAAAATTTTCGAAAAAGGGGGTTCCAAAAGTCGATGAAGAGGACATCCAGACCTACATTTTGCTGAAAAGTCCAGGGCCCTAGCTATCACCGTTTCAAAGATACAGCCATCTAAAGGTGGGGTAGTATTTGGCCAGTTTGACCCATCTAAAACGCCTTTAAAGGCCTGAAAATCGCACTTTTCTGATTGCATGTGAAAATTTTCGAAAATGGGGGTTCCAAAAGTCGATGAAGAGGACATCCAGACCTACATTTTGCTGAAAAGTCCAGGGCCCTAGCTATCACCGTTTCAAAGATACAGCCATCTAAAGGTGGGGTAGTATTTGGCCAGTTTGACCCATCTAAAACGCCTTTAAAGGCCTGAAAATCGCACTTTTCTGATTGCATGTGAAAATTTTCGAAAAAGGGGGTTCCAAAAGTCGATGAAGAGGACATCCAGACCTACATTTTGCTGAAAAGTCCAGGGCCCTAGCTATCACCGTTTCAAAGATACAGCCATCTAAAGGTGGGGTAGTATTTGGCCAGTTTGACCCATCTAAAACGCCTTTAAAGGCCTGAAAATCGCATTTTTCGGATTACATGTGAAATTTTCGAAAATGGGGGTTCCAAAAGTCGATGAAGAGGACATCCAGACCTACATTTTGCTGAAAAGTCCAGGGCCCTAGCTATCACCGTTTCAAAGATACAGCCATCTAAAGGTGGGGTAGTATTTGGCCAGTTTGACCCATCTAAAACGCCTTTAAAGGCCTGAAAATCGCATTTTTCGGATTACATGTGAAATTTTCGAAAATGGGGGTTCCAAAAGTCGATGAAGAGGACATCCAGACCTACATTTTGCTGAAAAGTCCAGGGCCCTAGCTATCACCGTTTCAAAGATACAGCCATCTAAAGGTGGGGTAGTATTTGGCCAGTTTGACCCATCTAAAACGCCTTTAAAGGCCTGAAAATCGCACTTTTCTGATTGCATGTGAAAATTTTCGAAAAAGGGGGTTCCAAAAGTCGATGAAGAGGACATCCAGACCTACATTTTGCTGAAAAGTCCAGGGCCCTAGCTATCACCGTTTCAAAGATACAGCCATCTAAAGGTGGGGTAGTATTTGGCCAGTTTGACCCATCTAAAACGCCTTTAAAGGCCTGAAAATCGCACTTTTCTGATTGCATGTGAAAATTTTCGAAAATGGGGGTTCCAAAAGTCGATGAAGAGGACATCCAGACCTACATTTTGCTGAAAAGTCCAGGGCCCTAGCTATCACCGTTTCAAAGATACAGCCATCTAAAGGTGGGGTAGTATTTGGCCAGTTTGACCCATCTAAAACGCCTTTAAAGGCCTGAAAATCGCACTTTTCTGATTGCATGTGAAAATTTTCGAAAATGGGGGTTCCAAAAGTCGATGAAGAGGACATCCAGACCTACATTTTGCTGAAAAGTCCAGGGCCCTAGCTATCACCATTTCAAAGATACAGCCATCTAAAGGTGGGGTAGTATTTGGCCAGTTTGACCCATCTAAAACGCCTTTAAAGGCCTGAAAATCGCACTTTTCTGATTGCATGTGAAAATTTTCGAAAAAGGGGGTTCCAAAAGTCGATGAAGAGGACATCCAGACCTACATTTTGCTGAAAAGTCCAGGGCCCTAGCTATCACCGTTTCAAAGATACAGCCATCTAAAGGTGGGGTAGTATTTGGCCAGTTTGACCCATCTAAAACGCCTTTAAAGGCTTGAAAATCGCACTTTTCTGATTGCATGTGAAAATTTTCGAAAATGGGGGTTCCAAAAGTCGATGAAGAAGACATCCAGACCTACATTTTGCTGAAAAGTCCAGGGCCCTAGCTATCACCGTTTCAAAGATACAGCCATCTAAAGGTGGGGTAGTATTTGGCCAGTTTGACCCATCTAAAACGCCTTTAAAGGCCTGAAAATCGCACTTTTCTGATTGCATGTGAAAATTTTCGAAAATGGGGGTTCCAAAAGTCGATGAAGAGGACATCCAGACCTACATTTTGCTGAAAAGTCCAGGGCCCTAGCTATCACCATTTCAAAGATACAGCCATCTAAAGGTGGGGTAGTATTTGGCCAGTTTGACCCATCTAAAACGCCTTTAAAGGCCTGAAAATCGCACTTTTCTGATTGCATGTGAAAATTTTCGAAAATGGGGGTTCCAAAAGTCGATGAAGAGGACATCCAGACCTACATTTTGCTGAAAAGTCCAGGGCCCTAGCTATCACCATTTCAAAGATACAGCCATCTAAAGGTGGGGTAGTATTTGGCCAGTTTGACCCATCTAAAACGCCTTTAAAGGCCTGAAAATCGCACTTTTCTGATTGCATGTGAAAATTTTCGAAAATGGGGGTTCCAAAAGTCGATGAAGAGGACATCCAGACCTACATTTTGCTGAAAAGTCCAGGGCCCTAGCTATCACCGTTTCAAAGATACAGCCATCTAAAGGTGGGGTAGTATTTGGCCAGTTTGACCCATCTAAAACGCCTTTAAAGGCCTGAAAATCGCACTTTTCTGATTGCATGTGAAAATTTTCGAAAATGGGGGTTCCAAAAGTCGATGAAGAGGACATCCAGACCTACATTTTGCTGAAAAGTCCAGGGCCCTAGCTATCACCATTTCAAAGATACAGCCATCTAAAGGTGGGGTAGTATTTGGCCAGTTTGACCCATCTAAAACGCCTTTAAAGGCCTGAAAATCGCACTTTTCTGATTGCATTTGAAAATTTTCGAAAATGGGGGTTCCAAAAGTCGATGAAGAGGACATCCAGACCTACATTTTGCTGAAAAGTCCAGGGCCCTAGCTATCACCATTTCAAAGATACAGCCATCTAAAGGTGGGGTAGTATTTGGCCAGTTTGACCCATCTAAAACGCCTTTAAAGGCCTGAAAATCGCACTTTTCTGATTGCATGTGAAAATTTTCGAAAATGGGGGTTCCAAAAGTCGATGAAGAGGACATCCAGACCTACATTTTGCTGAAAAGTCCAGGGCCCTAGCTATCACCCTTTCAAAGATACAGCCATCTAAAGGTGGGGTAGTATTTGGCCAGTTTGACCCATCTAAAACGCCTTTAAAGGCTTGAAAATCGCACTTTTCTGATTGCATGTGAAAATTTTCGAAAATGGGGGTTCCAAAAGTCGATGAAGAAGACATCCAGACCTACATTTTGCTGAAAAGTCCAGGGCCCTAGCTATCACCGTTTCAAAGATACAGCCATCTAAAGGTGGGGTAGTATTTGGCCAGTTTGACCCATCTAAAACGCCTTTAAAGGCCTGAAAATCGCACTTTTCTGATTGCATGTGAAAATTTTCGAAAATGGGGGTTCCAAAAGTCGATGAAGAGGACATCCAGACCTACATTTTGCTGAAAAGTCCAGGGCCCTAGCTATCACCGTTTCAAAGATACAGCCATCTAAAGGTGGGGTAGTATTTGGCCAGTTTGACCCATCTAAAACGCCTTTAAAGGCCTGAAAATCGCACTTTTCTGATTGCATGTGAAAATTTTCGAAAATGGGGGCTCCAAAAGTCGATGAAGAGGACATCCAGACCTACATTTTGCTGAAAAGTCCAGGGCCCTAGCTATCACCATTTCAAAGATACAGCCATCTAAAGGTGGGGTAGTATTTGGCCAGTTTGACCCATCTAAAACGCCTTTAAAGGCCTGAAAATCGCACTTTTCTGATTGCATGTGAAAATTTTCGAAAATGGGGGTTCCAAAAGTCGATGAAGAGGACATCCAGACCTACATTTTGCTGAAAAGTCCAGGGCCCTAGCTATCACCATTTCAAAGATACAGCCATCTAAAGGTGGGGTAGTATTTGGCCAGTTTGACCCATCTAAAACGCCTTTAAAGGCCTGAAAATCGCACTTTTCTGATTGCATGTGAAAATTTTCGAAAATGGGGGTTCCAAAAGTCGATGAAGAGGACATCCAGACCTACATTTTGCTGAAAAGTCCAGGGCCCTAGCTATCACCATTTCAAAGATACAGCCATCTAAAGGTGGGGTAGTATTTGGCCAGTTTGACCCATCTAAAACGCCTTTAAAGTCCTGAAAATCGCACTTTTCTGATTGCATGTGAAAATTTTCGAAAATGGGGGTTCCAAAAGTCGATGAAGAGGACATCCAGACCTACATTTTGCTGAAAAGTCCAGGGCCCTAGCTATCACCATTTCAAAGATACAGCCATCTAAAGGTGGGGTAGTATTTGGCCAGTTTGACCCATCTAAAACGCCTTTAAAGGCCTGAAAATCGCACTTTTCTGATTGCATGTGAAAATTTTCGAAAATGGGGGTTCCAAAAGTCGATGAAGAGGACATCCAGACCTACATTTTGCTGAAAAGTGCAGGGTCCTAGCTATCACCATTTCAAAGATACAGCCATCTAAAGGTGGGGTAGTATTTGGCCAGTTTGACCCATCTAAAACGCCTTTAAAGGCCTGAAAATCGCACTTTTCTGATTGCATGTGAAAATTTTCGAAAGTGGGGGTTCCAAAAGTCGATGAAGAGGACATCCAGACCTACATTTTGCTGAAAAGTCCAGGGCCCTAGCTATCACCATTTCAAAGATACAGCCATCTAAAGGTGGGGTAGTATTTGGCCAGTTTGACCCATCTAAAACGCCTTTAAAGGCCTGAAAATCGCACTTTTCTGATTGCATGTGAAAATTTTCGAAAATGGGGGTTCCAAAAGTCGATGAAGAGGACATCCAGACCTACATTTTGCTGAAAAGTCCAGGGTCCTAGCTATCACCATTTCAAAGATACAGCCATCTAAAGGTGGGGTAGTATTTGGCCAGTTTGACCCATCTAAAACGCCTTTAAAGGCCTGAAAATCGCACTTTTCTGATTGCATGTGAAAATTTTCGAAAGTGGGGGTTCCAAAAGTCGATGAAGAGGACATCCAGACCTACATTTTGCTGAAAAGTCCAGGGCCCTAGCTATCACCATTTCAAAGATACAGCCATCTAAAGGTGGGGTAGTATTTGGCCAGTTTGACCCATCTAAAACGCCTTTAAAGGCCTGAAAATCGCACTTTTCTGATTGCATGTGAAAATTTTCGAAAATGGGGGTTCCAAAAGTTGATGAAGAGGACATCCAGACCTACATTTTGCTGAAAAGTCCAGGGCCCTAGCTATCACCATTTCAAAGATACAGCCATCTAAAGGTGGGGTAGTATTTGGCCAGTTTGACCCATCTAAAACGCCTTTAAAGGCCTGAAAATCGCACTTTTCTGATTGCATGTGAAAATTTTCGAAAATGGGGGTTCCAAAAGTCGATGAAGAGGACATCCAGACCTACATTTTGCTGAAAAGTCCAGGGCCCTAGCTATCACCGTTTCAAAGATACAGCCATCTAAAGGTGGGGTAGTATTTGGCCAGTTTGACCCATCTAAAACGCCTTTAAAGGCCTGAAAATCGCACTTTTCTGATTGCATGTGAAAATTTTCGAAAATGGGGGTTCCAAAAGTCGATGAAGAGGACATCCAGACCTACATTTTGCTGAAAAGTCCAGGGCCGTAGCTATCACCGTTTCAAAGATACAGCCATCTAAAGGTGGGGTAGTATTTCGCCAGTTTGACCCATCTAAAACGCCTTTAAAGGCCTGAAAATCGCACTTTTCTGATTGCATGTGAAAATTTTCGAAAATCGGGGTTGCAAAAGTCGATGAAGAGGACATCCAGACCTACATTTTGCTGAAAAGTCCAGGGCCCTAGCTATCACCATTTCAAAGATACAGCCATCTAAAGGTGGGGTAGTATTTGGCCAGTTTGACCCATCTAAAACGCATTTAAAGGCCTGAAAATCGCACTTTTCTGATTGCATGTGAAAATTTTCGAAAATGGGGGTCCAAAAAGTCGATGAAGAAGACATCCAGACCTACATTTTGCCGAAAAGTCCAGGGCCCTAGCTATCACCGTTCCAAAGATACAGCCATCTAAAGGTGGGGTAGTATTTGGCCAGTTTGACCCATCTAAACGCATTTAAAGGCCTGAAAATCGCACTTTTCTGATTGCATGTGAAAATTTTCGAAAATCGGGGTTGCAAAAGTCGATGAAGAGGACATCCAGACCTACATTTTGCTGAAAAGTCCAGGGCCCTAGCTATCACCGTTTCAAAGATACAGCCATCTAAAGGTGACCCATCTAAAACGCCTTTAAAGGCCTGAAAATCGCACTATTCTGATTGCATGTGAAAATTTTCGAAAATGGGGGTTCCAAAAGTCGATGAAGAGGACATCCAGACCTACATTTTGCTGAAAAGTCCAGGGCCGTAGCTATCACCGTTTCAAAGATACAGCCATCTAAAGGTGGGGTAGTATTTCGCCAGTTTGACCCATCTAAAACGCCTTTAAAGGCCTGAAAATCGCACTTTTCTGATTGCATGTGAAAATTTTCGAAAATGGGGGTCCAAAAAGTCGATGAAGAGGACATCCAGACCTACATTTTGCTGAAAAGTCCAGGGCCCTAGCTATCACCGTTTCAAAGATACAGCCATCTAAAGGTGGGGTAGTATTTGGCCAGTTTGACTCATCTAAAACGCCTTTAAAGGCTTAAAAATCGCACTTTTCTGATTGCATGTGAAAATTTTCGAAAATGGGGGTCCAAAAAGTCGATGAAGACGACATCCAGACCTACGTTTTGCCGAAAAGTCCAGGGCCCTAGCTATCACCGTTCCAAAGATACAGCCATCTAAAGGTGGGGTAGTATTTGGCCAGTTTGACCCATCTAAAACGCCTTTAAAGGCCTGAAAATCGCACTTTTCTGATTGCATGTGAAAATTTTCGAAAATGGGGGTTCCAAAAGTCGATGAAGAGGACATCCAGACCTACATTTTGCTGAAAAGTCCAGGGCCGTAGCTATCACCGTTTCAAAGATACAGCCATCTAAAGGTGGGGTAGTATTTCGCCAGTTTGACCCATCTAAAACGCCTTTAAAGGCTTAAAAATCGCACTTTTCTGATTGCATGTGAAAATTTTCGAAAATGGGGGTCCAAAAAGTCGATGAAGAAGACATCCAGACCTACGTTTTGCCGAAAAGTCCAGGGCCCTAGCTATCACCGTTTGAAAGATACAGCCATCTAAAGGTGGGGTAGTATTTGGCCAGTTTGACCCATCTAAAACGCCTTTAAAGGCCTGAAAATCGCACTATTCTGATTGCATGTGAAAATTTTCGAAAATGGGGGTTCCAAAAGTCGATGAAGAGGACATCCAGACCTACATTTTGCTGAAAAGTCCAGGGCCGTAGCTATTACCGTTTCAAAGATACAGCCATCTAAAGGTGGGGTAGTATTTCGCCAGTTTGACCCATCTAAAACGCCTTTAAAGGCTTAAAAATCGCACTTTTCTGATTGCATGTGAAAATTTTCGAAAATGGGGGTCCAAAAAGTCGATGAAGAAGACATCCAGACCTACGTTTTGCCGAAAAGTCCAGGGCCCTAGCTATCACCGTTTGAAAGATACAGCCATCTAAAGGTGGGGTAGTATTTGGCCAGTTTGACCCATCTAAAACGCCTTTAAAGGCCTGAAAATCGCACTATTCTGATTGCATGTGAAAATTTTCGAAAATGGGGGTTCCAAAAGTCGATGAAGAGGACATGCAGACCTACATTTTGCTGAAAAGTGCAGGGCCCTAGCTATCACCGTTTCAAAGATACAGCCATCTAAAGGTGACCCATCTAAAACGCCTTTAAAGGCCTGAAAATCGCACTATTCTGATTGCATGTGAAAATTTTCGAAAATGGGGGTTCCAAAAGTCGATGAAGAGGACATCCAGACCTACATTTTGCTGAAAAGTCCAGGGCCGTAGCTATCACCGTTTCAAAGATACAGCCATCTAAAGGTGGGGTAGTATTTGGCCAGTTTGACCCATCTAAAACGCCTTTAAAGGCCTGAAAATCGCACTTTTCTGATTGCATGTGAAAATTTTCGAAAATGGGGGTCCAAAAAGTCGATGAAGAAGACATCCAGACCTACGTTTTGCCGAAAAGTCCAGGGCCCTAGCTATCACCGTTTCAAAGATACAGCCATCTAAAGGTGACCCATCTAAAACGCCTTTAAAGGCCTGAAAATCGCACTATTCTGATTGCATGTGAAAATTTTCGAAAATGGGGGTTCCAAAAGTCGATGAAGAGGACATCCAGACCTACATTTTGCTGAAAAGTCCAGGGCCGTAGCTATCACCGTTTCAAAGATACAGCCATCTAAAGGTGGGGTAGTATTTGGCCAGTTTGACCCATCTAAAACGCCTTTAAAGGCCTGAAAATCGCACTTTTCTGATTGCATGTGAAAATTTTCGAAAATGGGGGTCCAAAAAGTCGATGAAGAAGACATCCAGACCTACATTTTGCCGAAAAGTCCAGGGCCGTAGCTATCACCGTTTCAAAGATACAGCCATCTAAAGGTGGGGTAGTATTTCGCCAGTTTGACCCATCTAAAACGCCTTTAAAGGCCTGAAAATCGCACTTTTCTGATTGCATGTGAAAATTTTCGAAAATCGGGGTTGCAAAAGTCGATGAAGAGGACATCCAGACCTACATTTTGCTGAAAAGTCCAGGGCCCTAGCTATCACCGTTTCAAAGATACAGCCATCTAAAGGTGGGGTAGTATTTGGCCAGTTTGACCCATCTAAAACGCCTTTAAAGGCCTGAAAATCGCACTTTTCTGATTGCATGTGAAAATTTTCGAAAATGGGGGTCCAAAAAGTCGATGAAGAAGACATCCAGACCTACATTTTGCCGAAAAGTCCAGGGCCCTAGCTATCACCGTTCCAAAGATACAGCCATCTAAAGGTGGGGTAGTATTTGGCCAGTTTGACCCATCTAAAACGCCTTTAAAGGCCTGAAAATCGCACTTTTCTGATTGCATGTGAAAATTTTCGAAAATGGGGGTCCAAAAAGTCGATGAAGAAGACATCCAGACCTACATTTTGCCGAAAAGTCCAGGGCCCTAGCTATCACCGTTTCAAAGATACAGCCATCTAAAGGTGGGGTAGTATTTGGCCAGTTTGACCCATCTAAAACGCCTTTAAAGGCCTGAAAATCGCACTTTTCTGATTGCATGTGAAAATTTTCGAAAATGGGGGTCCAAAAAGTCGATGAAGAAGACATCCAGACCTACATTTTGCCGAAAAGTCCAGGGCCCTAGCTATCACCGTTCCAAAGATACAGCCATCTAAAGGTGGGGTAGTATTTGGCCAGTTTGACCCATCTAAAACGCCTTTAAAGGCCTGAAAATCGCACTTTTCTGATTGCATGTGAAAATTTTCGAAAATGGGGGTTCCAAAAGTCGATGAAGAGGACATCCAGACCTACATTTTGCTGAAAAGTCCAGGGCCGTAGCTATCACCGTTTCAAAGATACAGCCATCTAAAGGTGGGGTAGTATTTCGCCAGTTTGACCCATCTAAAACGCCTTTAAAGGCCTGAAAATCGCACTTTTCTGATTGCATGTGAAAATTTTCGAAAATCGGGGTTGCAAAAGTCGATGAAGAGGACATCCAGACCTACATTTTGCTGAAAAGTCCAGGGCCCTAGCTATCACCGTTTCAAAGATACAGCCATCTAAAGGTGACCCATCTAAAACGCCTTTAAAGGCCTGAAAATCGCACTATTCTGATTGCATGTGAAAATTTTCGAAAATGGGGGTTCCAAAAGTCGATGAAGAGGACATCCAGACCTACATTTTGCTGAAAAGTCCAGGGCCCTAGCTATCACCGTTTCAAAGATACAGCCATCTAAAGGTGGGGTAGTATTTGGCCAGTTTGACCCATCTAAAACGCCTTTAAAGGCCTGAAAATCGCACTTTTCTGATTGCATGTGAAAATTTTCGAAAATGGGGGTTCCAAAAGTCGATGAAGAGGACATCCAGACCTACATTTTGCTGAAAAGTCCAGGGCCCTAGCTATCACCGTTTCAAAGATACAGCCATCTAAAGGTGGGGTAGTATTTGGCCAGTTTGACCCATCTAAAACGCCTTTAAAGGCTTGAAAATCGCACTTTTCTGATTGCATGTGAAAATTTTCGAAAATGGGGGTTCCAAAAGTCGATGAAGAAGACATCCAGACCTACATTTTGCTGAAAAGTCCAGGGCCCTAGCTATCACCGTTTCAAAGATACAGCCATCTAAAGGTGGGGTAGTATTTGGCCAGTTTGACCCATCTAAAACGCCTTTAAAGGCCTGAAAATCGCACTTTTCTGATTGCATGTGAAAATTTTCGAAAATGGGGGTTCCAAAAGTCGATGAAGAGGACATCCAGACCTACATTTTGCTGAAAAGTCCAGGGCCCTAGCTATCACCATTTCAAAGATACAGCCATCTAAAGGTGGGGTAGTATTTGGCCAGTTTGACCCATCTAAAACGCCTTTAAAGGCCTGAAAATCGCACTTTTCTGATTGCATGTGAAAATTTTCGAAAATGGGGGTCCAAAAAGTCGATGAAGAGGACATCCAGACCTACATTTTGCTGAAAAGTCCAGGGCCCTAGCTATCACCGTTTCAAAGATACAGCCATCTAAAGGTGGGGTAGTATTTGGCCAGTTTGACCCATCTAAAACGCCTTTAAAGGCTTGAAAATCGCACTTTTCTGATTGCATGTGAAAATTTTCGAAAATGGGGGTTCCAAAAGTCGATGAAGAAGACATCCAGACCTACATTTTGCTGAAAAGTCCAGGGCCCTAGCTATCACCGTTTCAAAGATACAGCCATCTAAAGGTGGGGTAGTATTTGGCCAGTTTGACCCATCTAAAACGCCTTTAAAGGCCTGAAAATCGCACTTTTCTGATTGCATGTGAAAATTTTCGAAAATGGGGGTTCCAAAAGTCGATGAAGAGGACATGCAGACCTACATTTTGCTGAAAAGTCCAGGGCCCTAGCTATCACCGTTTCAAAGATACAGCCATCTAAAGGTGACCCATCTAAAACGCCTTTAAAGGCCTGAAAATCGCACTATTCTGATTGCATGTGAAAATTTTCGAAAATGGGGGTTCCAAAAGTCGATGAAGAGGACATCCAGACCTACATTTTGCTGAAAAGTCCAGGGCCGTAGCTATCACCGTTTCAAAGATACAGCCATCTAAAGGTGGGGTAGTATTTGGCCAGTTTGACCCATCTAAAACGCCTTTAAAGGCCTGAAAATCGCACTTTTCTGATTGCATGTGAAAATTTTCGAAAATGGGGGTTCCAAAAGTCGATGAAGAGGACATCCAGACCTACATTTTGCTGAAAAGTCCAGGGCCCTAGCTATCACCATTTCAAAGATACAGCCATCTAAAGGTGGGGTAGTATTTGGCCAGTTTGACCCATCTAAAACGCCTTTAAAGGCCTGAAAATCGCACTTTTCTGATTGCATGTGAAAATTTTCGAAAATGGGGGTTCCAAAAGTCGATGAAGAGGACATCCAGACCTACATTTTGCTGAAAAGTCCAGGGCCCTAGCTATCACCCTTTCAAAGATACAGCCATCTAAAGGTGGGGTAGTATTTGGCCAGTTTGACCCATCTAAAACGCCTTTAAAGGCCTGAAAATCGCACTTTTCTGATTGCATGTGAAAATTTTCGAAAATGGGGGTTCCAAAAGTCGATGAAGAGGACATCCAGACCTACATTTTGCTGAAAAGTCCAGGGCCCTAGCTATCACCGTTTCAAAGATACAGCCATCCAAAGGTGGGGTAGTATTTGGCCAGTTTGACCCATCTAAAACGCCTTTAGAGGCCTGAAAATCGCACTTTTCTGATTGCATGTGAAAATTTTCGAAAATGGGGGTTCCAAGAGCCGATGAAGAGGACATCCAGAGCTACATTTTGCTGAAAAGTCCAGGGCCCTAGCTATCACCGTTTCAAAGATACAGCCATCCAAAGGTGGGGTAGTATTTGGCCAGTTTGACACATCTAAAACGCCTTTAAAGGCCTGAAAATCGCACTTTTCTGATTGCATGTGAAAATTTTCGAAAATGGGGGTTCCAAAAGTCGATGAAGAGGACATCCAGAGCTACATTTTGCTGAAAAGTCCAGGGCCCTAGCTATCACCGTTTTAAAGATACAGCCATCTAAAGGTGGGGTAGTATTTGGCCAGTTTGACCCATCTAAAACGCCTTTAAAGGCCTGAAAATCGCACTTTTCTGATTGCATGTGAAAATTTTCGAAAATGGGGGTTCCAAAAGTCGATGAAGAGGACATCCAGACCTACATTTTGCTGAAAAGTCCAGGGCCCTAGCTATCACCGTTTCAAAGATACAGCCATCCAAAGGTGGGGTAGTATTTGGCCAGTTTGACCCATCTAAAACGCCTTTAAAGGCCTGAAAATCGCACTTTTCTGATTGCATGTGAAAATTTGCGAAAATGGGGGTTCCAAAAGTCGATGAAGAGGACATCCAGAGCTACATTTTGCTGAAAAGTCCAGGGCCCTAGCTATCACCGTTTCAGAGATACAGCCATCTAAAGGTGGGGTAGTATTTGGCCAGTTTGACAGATCTAAAACGCCTTTAAATCGCACTTTTCTGATTGCATGTGAAAATTTTCGAAAATGGGGGTTCCAAAAGTCGATGAAGAGGACATCCAGAGCTACATTTTGCTGAAAAGTCCAGGGCCCTAGCTATCACCGTTTCAAAGATACAGCCATCCAAAGGTGGGGTAGTATTTGGCCAGTTTGACCCATCTAAAACGCCTTTAGAGGCCTGAAAATCGCACTTTTCTGATTGCATGTGAAAATTTTCGAAAATGGGGGTTCCAAAAGTCGATGAAGAGGACATCCAGACCTACATTTTGCTGAAAAGTCCAGGGCCCTAGCTATCACCGTTTCAAAGATACAGCCATCTAAAGGTGGGGTAGTATTTGGCCAGTTTGACCCATCTAAAACGCCTTTAAAGGCCTGAAAATCGCACTTTTCTGATTGCATGTGAAAATTTTCGAAAATGGGGGTTCCAAAAGTCGATGAAGAGGACATCCAGACCTACATTTTGCTGAAAAGTCCAGGGCCCTAGCTATCACCGTTTCAAAGATACAGCCATCCAAAGGTGGGGTAGTATTTGGCCAGTTTGACCCATCTAAAACGCCTTTAGAGGCCTGAAAATCGCACTTTTCTGATTGCATGTGAAAATTTTCGAAAATGGGGGTTCCAAGAGCCGATGAAGAGGACATCCAGAGCTACATTTTGCTGAAAAGTCCAGGGCCCTAGCTATCACCGTTTCAAAGATACAGCCATCCAAAGGTGGGGTAGTATTTGGCCAGTTTGACACATCTAAAACGCCTTTAAAGGCCTGAAAATCGCACTTTTCTGATTGCATGTGAAAATTTTCGAAAATGGGGGTTCCAAAAGTCGATGAAGAGGACATCCAGAGCTACATTTTGCTGAAAAGTCCAGGGCCCTAGCTATCACCGTTTTAAAGATACAGCCATCTAAAGGTGGGGTAGTATTTGGCCAGTTTGACCCATCTAAAACGCCTTTAAAGGCCTGAAAATCGCACTTTTCTGATTGCATGTGAAAATTTTCGAAAATGGGGGTTCCAAAAGTCGATGAAGAGGACATCCAGACCTACATTTTGCTGAAAAGTCCAGGGCCCTAGCTATCACCGTTTCAAAGATACAGCCATCCAAAGGTGGGGTAGTATTTGGCCAGTTTGACCCATCTAAAACGCCTTTAAAGGCCTGAAAATCGCACTTTTCTGATTGCATGTGAAAATTTGCGAAAATGGGGGTTCCAAAAGTCGATGAAGAGGACATCCAGAGCTACATTTTGCTGAAAAGTCCAGGGCCCTAGCTATCACCGTTTCAGAGATACAGCCATCTAAAGGTGGGGTAGTATTTGGCCAGTTTGACAGATCTAAAACGCCTTTAAATCGCACTTTTCTGATTGCATGTGAAAATTTTCGAAAATGGGGGTTCCAAAAGTCGATGAAGAGGACATCCAGAGCTACATTTTGCTGAAAAGTCCAGGGCCCTAGCTATCACCGTTTCAAAGATACAGCCATCCAAAGGTGGGGTAGTATTTGGCCAGTTTGACCCATCTAAAACGCCTTTAAAGGCCTGAAAATCGCACTTTTCTGATTGCATGTGAAAATTTGCGAAAATGGGGGTTCCAAAAGTCGATGAAGAGGACATCCAGACCTACATTTTGCTGAAAAGTCCAGGGCCCTAGCTATCACCGTTTCAAAGATACAGCCATCTAAAGGTGGGGTAGTATTTGGCCAGTTTGACCCATCTAAAACGCCTTTAAAGGCCTGAAAATCGCACTTTTCTGATTGCATGTGAAAATTTTCGAAAATGGGGGTTCCAAAAGTCGATGAAGAGGACATCCAGACCTACATTTTGCTGAAAAGTCCAGGGCCCTAGCTATCACCGTTTCAAAGATACAGCCATCTAAAGGTGGGGTAATATTTGGCCAGTTTGACCCATCTAAAACGCCTTTAAAGGCCTGAAAATCGCACTTTTCTGATTGCATGTGAAAATTTTCGAAAATGGGGGTTCCAAAGGTCGATGAAGAGGACATCCAGAGCTACATTTTGCTGAAAAGTCCAGGGCCCTAGCTATCACCGTTTCAAAGATACAGCCATCCAAAGGTGGGGTAGTATTTGGCCAGTTTGACCCATCTAAAACGCCTTTAAAGGCCTGAAAATCGCACTTTTCTGATTGCATGTGAAAATTTTCGAAAATGGGGGTTCCAAAAGTCGATGAAGAGGACATCCAGAGCTACATTTTGCTGAAAAGTCCAGGGCCCTAGCTATCACCGTTTTAAAGATACAGCCATCTAAAGGTGGGGTAGTATTTGGCCAGTTTGACCCGTCTAAAACGCCTTTAAAGGCCTGAAAATCGCACTTTTCTGATTGCATGTGAAAATTTTCGAAAATGGGGGTTCCAAAAGTCGATGAAGAGGACATCCAGAGCTACATTTTGCTGAAAAGTCCAGGGCCCTAGCTATCACCGTTTCAAAGATACAGCCATCCAAAGGTGGGGTAGTATTTGGCCAGTTTGACCCATCTAAAACGCCTTTAAAGGCCTGAAAATCGCACTTTTCTGATTGCATGTGAAAATTTGCGAAAATGGGGGTTCCAAAAGTCGATGAAGAGGACATCCAGAGCTACATTTTGCTGAAAAGTCCAGGGCCCTAGCTATCACCGTTTTAAAGATACAGCCATCTAAAGGTGGGGTAGTATTTGGCCAGTTTGACCCATCTAAAACGCCTTTAAAGGCCTGAAAATCGCACTTTTCTGATTGCATGTGAAAATTTTCGAAAATGGGGGTTCCAAAAGTCGATGAAGAGGACATCCAGACCTACATTTTGCTGGGGGGGTTCCAAAAGTCGATGAAGAGGACATCCAGACCTACATTTTGCTGAAAAGTCCAGGGCCCTAGCTATCACCGTTTTAAAGATACAGCCATCTAAAGGTGGGGTAGTATTTGGCCAGTTTGACCCATCTAAAACGCCTTTAAAGGCCTGAAAATCGCACTTTTCTGATTGCATGTGAAAATTTTCGAAAATGGGGGTTCCAAAGGTCGATGAAGAGGACATCCAGACCTACATTTTGCTGAAAAGTCCAGGGCCCTAGCTATCACCGTTTTAAAGATACAGCCATCTAAAGGTGGGGTAGTATTTGGCCAGTTTGACCCATCTAAAACGCCTTTAAAGGCCTGAAAATCGCACTTTTCTGATTGTATGTGAAAATTTTCGAAAATGGGGGTTCCAAAAGTCGATGAAGAGGACATCCAGAGCTACATTTTGCTGAAAAGTCCAGGGCCCTAGCTATCACCGTTTCAAAGATACAGCCATCCAAAGGTGGGGTAGTATTTGGCCAGTTTGACCCATCTAAAACGCCTTTAAAGGCCTGAAAATCGCACTTTTCTGATTGCATGTGAAAATTTTCGAAAATGGGGGTTCCAAAAGTCGATGAAGAGGACATCCAGACCTACATTCTGCTGAAAAGTCCAGGGCCCTAGCTATCACCGTTTCAAAGATACAGCCATCTAAAGGTGGGGTAGTATTTGGCCAGTTTGACCCATCTAAAACGCCTTTAAAGGCCTGAAAATCGCACTTTTCTGATTGCATGTGAAAATTTTCGAAAATGGGGGTTCCAAAAGTCGATGAAGAGGACATCCAGACCTACATTCTGCTGAAAAGTCCAGGGCCCTAGCTATCACCGTTTCAAAGATACAGCCATCTAAAGGTGGGGTAGTATTTGGCCAGTTTGACCCATCTAAAACGCCTTTAAAGGCCTGAAAATCGCACTTTTCTGATTGCATGTGAAAATTTTCGAAAATGGGGGTTCCAAAAGTCGATGAAGAGGACATCCAGACCTACATTTTGCTGAAAAGTCCAGGGCCCTAGCTATCACCGTTTTAAAGATACAGCCATCTAAAGGTGGGGTAGTATTTGGCCAGTTTGACCCATCTAAAACGCCTTTAAAGGCCTGAAAATCGCACTTTTCTGATTGCATGTGAAAATTTTCGAAAATGGGGGTTCCAAAAGTCGATGAAGAGGACATCCAGACCTACATTTTGCTGAAAAGTCCAGGGCCCTAGCTATCACCGTTTTAAAGATACAGCCATCTAAAGGTGGGGTAGTATTTGGCCAGTTTGACCCATCTAAAACGCCTTTAAAGGCCTGAAAATCGCACTTTTCTGATTGCATGTGAAAATTTTCGAAAATGGGGGTTCCAAAAGTCGATGAAGAGGACATCCAGAGCTACATTTTGCTGAAAAGTCCAGGGCCCTAGCTATCACCGTTTCAGAGATACAGCCATCTAAAGGTGGGGTAGTATTTGGCCAGTTTGACAGATCTAAAACGCCTTTAAATCGCACTTTTCTGATTGCATGTGAAAATTTTCGAAAATGGGGGTTCCAAAAGTCGATGAAGAGGACATCTAGACCTACATTTTGCTGAAAAGTCCAGGGCCCTAGCTATCACCGTTTCAAAGATACAGCCATCCAAAGGTGGGGTAGTATTTGGCCAGTTTGACCCATCTAAAACGCCTTTAAAGGCCTGAAAATCGCACTTTTCTGATTGCATGTGAAAATTTTCGAAAATGGGGGTTCCAAAAGTCGATGAAGAGGACATCCAGAGCTACATTTTGCTGAAAAGTCCAGGGCCCTAGCTATCACCGTTTCAAAGATACAGCCATCCAAAGGTGGGGTAGTATTTGGCCAGTTTGACCCATCTAAAACGCCTTTAAAGGCCTGAAAATCGCACTTTTCTGATTGCATGTGAAAATTTGCGAAAATGGGGGTTCCAAAAGTCGATGAAGAGGACATCCAGAGCTACATTTTGCTGAAAAGTCCAGGGCCCTAGCTATCACCGTTTCAAAGATACAGCCATCTAAAGGTGGGGTAGTATTTGGCCAGTTTGACCCATCTAAAACGCCTTTAAAGGCCTGAAAATCGCACTTTTCTGATTGCATGTGAAAATTTGCGAAAATGGGGGTTCCAAAAGTCGATGAAGAGGACATCCAGACCTACATTTTGCTGAAAAGTCCAGGGCCCTAGCTATCACCGTTTCAAAGATACAGCCATCTAAAGGTGGGGTAGTATTTGGCCAGTTTGACCCATCTAAAACGCCTTTAAAGGCCTGAAAATCGCACTTTTCTGATTGCATGTGAAAATTTTCGAAAATGGGGGTTCCAAAAGTCGATGAAGAGGACATCCAGACCTACATTTTGCTGAAAAGTCCAGGGCCCTAGCTATCACCGTTTCAAAGATACAGCCATCTAAAGGTGGGGTAATATTTGGCCAGTTTGACCCATCTAAAACGCCTTTAAAGGCCTGAAAATCGCACTTTTCTGATTGCATGTGAAAATTTTCGAAAATGGGGGTTCCAAAGGTCGATGAAGAGGACATCCAGAGCTACATTTTGCTGAAAAGTCCAGGGCCCTAGCTATCACCGTTTCAAAGATACAGCCATCCAAAGGTGGGGTAGTATTTGGCCAGTTTGACCCATCTAAAACGCCTTTAAAGGCCTGAAAATCGCACTTTTCTGATTGCATGTGAAAATTTTCGAAAATGGGGGTTCCAAAAGTCGATGAAGAGGACATCCAGAGCTACATTTTGCTGAAAAGTCCAGGGCCCTAGCTATCACCGTTTCAAAGATACAGCCATCCAAAGGTGGGGTAGTATTTGGCCAGTTTGACCCATCTAAAACGCCTTTAAAGGCCTGAAAATCGCACTTTTCTGATTGCATGTGAAAATTTGCGAAAATGGGGGTTCCAAAAGTCGATGAAGAGGACATCCAGAGCTACATTTTGCTGAAAAGTCCAGGGCCCTAGCTATCACCGTTTTAAAGATACAGCCATCTAAAGGTGGGGTAGTATTTGGCCAGTTTGACCCATCTAAAACGCCTTTAAAGGCCTGAAAATCGCACTTTTCTGATTGCATGTGAAAATTTTCGAAAATGGGGGTTCCAAAAGTCGATGAAGAGGACATCCAGACCTACATTTTGCTGGGGGGGTTCCAAAAGTCGATGAAGAGGACATCCAGACCTACATTTTGCTGAAAAGTCCAGGGCCCTAGCTATCACCGTTTCAAAGATACAGCCATCCAAAGGTGGGGTAGTATTTGGCCAGTTTGACCCATCTAAAACGCCTTTAAAGGCCTGCAAATCGCACTTTTCTGATTGCATGTGAAAATTTTCGAAAATGGGGGTTCCAAAAGTCGATGAAGAGGACATTCAGACCTACATTTTGCTGAAAAGTCCAGGGCCCTAGCTATCACCGTTTTAAAGATACAGCCATCTAAAGGTGGGGTAGTATTTGGCCAGTTTGACCCATCGAAAACGCCTTTAAAAGCCTGAAAATCGCACTTTTCTGATTGCATGTGAAAATTTTCGAAAATGGGGGTTCCAAGAGTCGATGAAGAGGACATCCAGACCTACATTTTGCTGAAAAGTCCAGGGCCCTAGCTATCACCGTTTCAAAGATACAGCCATCCAAAGGTGGGGTAGTATTTGGCCAGTTTGACCCATCTAAAACGCCTTTAAAGGCCTGAAAATCGCACTTTTCTGATTGCATGTGAAAATTTTCGAAAATGGGGGTTCCAAAAGTCGATGAAGAGGACATCCAGAGCTACATTTTGCTGAAAAGTCCAGGGCCCTAGCTATCACCGTTTCAGAGATACAGCCATCTAAAGGTGGGGTAGTATTTGGCCAGTTTGACCCATCTAAAACGCCTTTAAAGGCCTGACAATCGCACTTTTCTGATTGCATGTGAAAATTTTCGAAAATGGGGGTTCCAAAAGTCGATGAAGAGGACATCCAGAACTACATTTTGCTGAAAAGTCCAGGGCCCTAGCTATCACCGTTTCAAAGATACAGCCATCTAAAGGTGGGGTAATATTTGGCCAGTTTGACCCATCTAAAACGCCTCTATAGGCCTGAAAATCGCACTTTTCTGATTGCATGTGAAAATGTTCGAAAATGGGGGTTCCAAAAGTCGATGAAGAGGACATCCAGACCTACATTCTGCTGAAAAGTCCAGGGCCCTAGCTATCACCGTTTCAAAGATACAGCCATCTAAAGGTGGGGTAGTATTTGGCCAGTTTGACCCATCTAAAACGCCTTTAAAGGCCTGAAAATCGCACTTT
Organism: Microchrysa polita; assembly: GCA_949715475.1. Taxonomy (NCBI): domain Eukaryota; kingdom Metazoa; phylum Arthropoda; class Insecta; order Diptera; family Stratiomyidae; genus Microchrysa; species Microchrysa polita. The sequence goes on from OX454419.1 coordinate 51,969,635, forward strand.
TCTGATTGCATGTGAAAATTTTCGAAAATGGGGATTCCAAAAGTCGATGAAGAGGACATCCAGACCTACATTTTGCTGAAAAGTCCAGGGCCCTAGCTATCACCGTTTCAAAGGTACAGCCATCTAAAGGTGGGGTAGTATTTGGCCAATTTGACCCAGCTAAAACGCCTTTAAAGGCCTGAAAATCGCACTTTTTTGATTGCATGTGAAAATTTTCGAAAATGGGGGTTCCAAAAGTCGATGAAGAGGACATCCAGAACTACATTTTGCTGAAAAGTCCAGGGCCCTAGCTATCACCGTTTCAAAGATACAGCCATCTAAAGGTGGGGTAATATTTGGCCAGTTTGACCCATCTAAAACGCCTCTATAGGCCTGAAAATCGCACTTTTCTGATTGCATGTGAAAATGTTCGAAAATGGGGGTTCCAAAAGTCGATGAAGAGGACATCCAGACCTACATTCTGCTGAAAAGTCCAGGGCCCTAGCTATCACCGTTTCAAAGATACAGCCATCTAAAGGTGGGGTAGTATTTGGCCAGTTTGACCCATCTAAAACGCCTTTAAAGGCCTGAAAATCGCACTTTTCTGATTGCATGTGAAAATTTTCGAAAATGGGGGTTCCAAAAGTCGATGAAGAGGACATCCAGACCTACATTCTGCTGAAAAGTCCAGGGCCCTAGCTATCACCGTTTCAAAGATACAGCCATCTAAAGGTGGGGTAGTATTTGGCCAGTTTGACCCATCTAAAACGCCTTTAAAGGCCTGAAAATCGCACTTTTCTGATTGCATGTGAAAATTTTCGAAAATGGGGGTTCCAAAAGTCGATGAAGAGGACATCCAGACCTACATTTTGCTGAAAAGTCCAGGGCCCTAGCTATCACCGTTTCAAAGATACAGCCATCTAAAGGTGGGGTAGTATTTGGCCAGTTTGACCCATATAAAACGCCTTTAAAGGCCTGAAAATCGCACTTTTCTGATTGCATGTGAAAATTTTCGAAAATGGGGGTTCCAAAAGTCGATGAAGAGGACATCCAGACCTACATTCTGCTGAAAAGTCCAGGGCCCTAGCTATCACCGTTTCAAAGATACAGCCATCTAAAGGTGGGGTAGTATTTGGCCAGTTTGACCCATCTAAAACGCCTTTAAAGGCCTGAAAATCGCACTTTTCTGATTGCATGTGAAAATTTTCGAAAATGGGGGTTCCAAAAGTCGATGAAGAGGACATCCAGACCTACATTTTGCTGAAAAGTCCAGGGCCCTAGCTATCACCGTTTCAAAGATACAGCCATCTAAAGGTGGGGTAGTATTTGGCCAGTTTGACCCATCTAAAACGCCTTTAAAGGCCTGAAAATCGCACTTTTCTGATTGCATGTGAAAATTTTCGAAAATGGGGGTTCCAAAAGTCGATGAAGAGGACATCCAGACCTACATTTTGCTGAAAAGTCCAGGGCCCTAGCTATCACCGTTTCAAAGATACAGCCATCTAAAGGTGGGGTAGTATTTGGCCAGTTTGACCCATCTAAAACGCCTTTAAAGGCCTGAAAATCGCACTTTTCTGATTGCATGTGAAAATTTTCGAAAATGGGGGTTCCAAAAGTCGATGAAGAGGACATCCAGACCTACATTTTGCTGAAAAGTCCAGGGCCCTAGCTATCACCGTTTCAAAGATACAGCCATCTAAAGGTGGGGTAGTATTTGGCCAGTTTGACCCATCTAAAACGCCTTTAAAGGCCTGAAAATCGCACTTTTCTGATTGCATGTGAAAATTTTCGAAAATGGGGGTTCCAAAAGTCGATGAAGAGGACATCCAGACCTACATTTTGCTGAAAAGTCCAGGGCCCTAGCTATCACCGTTTCAAAGATACAGCCATCTAGAGGTGGGGTAATATTTGGCCAGTTTGACCCATCTAAAACGCCTCTAAAGGCCTGAAAATCGCACTTTTCTGATTGCATGTGAAAATTTTCGAAAATGGGGGTTCCAAAAGTCGATGAAGAGGACATCCAGACCTACATTTTGCTGAAAAGTCCAGGGCCCTAGCTATCACCGTTTCAAAGATACAGCCATCTAAAGTGGGGAAGTATTTGGCCAGTTTGACCCATCTAAAACGCCTTTAAAGGCCTGAAAATCGCACTTTTCTGATTGCATGTGAAAATTTTCGAAAATGGGGGTTCCAAAAGTCGATGAAGAGGACATCCAGACCTACATTTTGCTGAAAAGTCCAGGGCCCTAGCTATCACCGTTTCAAAGATAGAGCCATCTAAAGGTGGGGTAGTATTTGGCCAGTTTGACCCATCTAAAACGCCTTTAAAGGCCTGAAAATCGCACTTTTCTGATTGCATGTGAAAATTTTCGAAAATGGGGGTTCCAAAAGTCGATGAAGAGGACATCCAGACCTACATTTTGCTGAAAAGTCCAGGGCCCTAGCTATCACCGTTTCAAAGATACAGCCATCTAAAGGTGGGGTAGTATTTGGCCAGTTTGACCCATCTAAAACGCCTTTAAAGGCCTGAAAATCGCACTTTTCTGATTGCATGTGAAAATTTTCGAAAATGGGGGTTCCAAAAGTCGATGAAGAGGACATCCAGACCTACATTTTGCTGAAAAGTCCAGGGCCCTAGCTATCACCGTTTCAAAGATACAGCCATCTAAAGGTGGGGTAGTATTTGGCCAGTTTGACCCATCTAAAACGCCTTTAAAGGCCTGAAAATCGCACTTTTCTGATTGCATGTGAAAATTTTCGAAAATGGGGGTTCCAAAAGTCGATGAAGAGGACATCCAGACCTACATTTTGCTGAAAAGTCCAGGGCCCTAGCTATCACCGTTTCAAAGATACAGCCATCTAAAGGTGGGGTAGTATTTGGCCAGTTTGACCCATCTAAAACGCCTTTAAAGGCCTGAAAATCGCACTTTTCTGATTGCATGTGAAAATTTTCGAAAATGGGGGTTCCAAAAGTCGATGAAGAGGACATCCAGACCTACATTTTGCTGAAAAGTCCAGGGCCCTAGCTATCACCGTTTCAAAGATACAGCCATCTAAAGGTGGGGTAGTATTTGGCCAGTTTGACCCATCTAAAACGCCTTTAAAGGCCTGAAAATCGCACTTTTCTGATTGCATGTGAAAATTTTCGAAAATGGGGGTTCCAAAAGTCGATGAAGAGGACATCCAGACCTACATTTTGCTGAAAAGTCCAGGGCCCTAGCTATCACCGTTTCAAAGATACAGCCATCTAAAGGTGGGGTAGTATTTGGCCAGTTTGACCCATCTAAAACGCCTCTATAGGCCTGAAAATCGCACTTTCCAAAAGTCGATGAAGAGGACATCCAGACCTACATTTTGCTGAAAAGTCCAGGGCCCTAGCTATCACCGTTTCAAAGATACAGCCATCTAAAGGTGGGGTAGTATTTGGCCAGTTTGACCCATCTAAAACGCCTTTAAAGGCCTGAAAATCGCACTTTTCTGTTTGCATGTGAAGATTTTCGAAAATGGGGGTTCCAAAAGTCGATGAAGAGGACATCCAGACCTACATTTTGCTGAAAAGTCCAGGGCCCTAGCTATCACCGTTTCAAAGATACAGCCATCTAGAGGTGGGGTAATATTTGGCCAGTTTGACCCATCTAAAACGCCTTTAAAGGCCTGAAAATCGCACTTTTCTGATTGCATGTGAAAATTTTCGAAAATGGGGGTTCCAGAAGTCGATGAAAGAGGACATCTAGACCTACATTTTGCTGAAAAGTCCAGGGCCCTAGCTATCACCGTTTCAAAGATACAGCCATCTAAAGGTGGGGTAGTATTTGGCCAGTTTGACCCATCTAAAACGCCTTTAAAGGCCTGAACATCGCACTTTTCTGATTGCATGTGAAAATTTTCGAAAATGGGGGTTCCAAAAGTCGATGAAGAGGACATCCAGACCTACATTTTGCTGAAAAGTCCAGGGCCCTAGCTATCACCGTTTCAAAGATACAGCCATCTAGAGGTGGGGTAATATTTGGCCAGTTTGACCCATCTAAAACGCCTCTATAGGCCTGAAAATCGCACTTTCCAAAAGTCGATGAAGAGGACATCCAGACCTACATTTTGCTGAAAAGTCCAGGGCCCTAGCTATCACCGTTTCAAAGATACAGCCATCTAAAGGTGGGGTAGTATTTGGCCAGTTTGACCCATCTAAAACGCCTTTAAAGGCCTGAAAATCGCACTTTTCTGATTGCATGTGAAGATTTTCGAAAATGGGGGTTCCAAAAGTCGATGAAGAGGACATCCAGACCTACATTTTGCTGAAAAGTCCAGGGCCCTAGCTATCACCGTTTCAAAGATACAGCCATCTAGAGGTGGGGTAATATTTGGCCAGTTTGACCCATCTAAAACGCCTTTAAAGGCCTGAAAATCGCACTTTTCTGATTGCATGTGAAAATTTTCGAAAATGGGGGTTCCAGAAGTCGATGAAGAGGACATCTAGACCTACATTTTGCTGAAAAGTCCAGGGCCCTAGCTATCACCGTTTCAAAGATACAGCCATCTAAAGGTGGGGTAGTATTTGGCCAGTTTGACCCATCTAAAACGCCTTTAAAGGCCTGAACATCGCACTTTTCTGATTGCATGTGAAAATTTTCGAAAATGGGGGTTCCAAAAGTCGATGAAGAGGACATCCAGACCTACATTTTGCTGAAAAGTCCAGGGCCCTAGCTATCACCGTTTCAAAGATACAGCCATCTAGAGGTGGGGTAATATTTGGCCAGTTTGACCCATCTAAAACGCCTCTATAGGCCTGAAAATCGCACTTTTCTGATTGCAAGTGAAAATTTTCGAAAATGGGGGTTCCAAAAGTCGATGAAGAGGACATCTAGACCTACATTTTGCTGAAAAGTCCAGGGCCCTAGCTATCACCGTTTCAAAGATACAGCCATCTAAAGGTGGGGTAGTATTTGGCCAGTTTGACCCATCTAAAACGCCTCTATAGGCCTGAAAATCGCACTTTTCTGATTGCATGTGAAAATTTTCGAAAATGGGGGTTCCAAAAGTCGATGAAGAGGACATCCAGACCTACATTTTGCTGAAAAGTCCAGGGCCCTAGCTATCACCGTTTCAAAGATACAGCCATCTAGAGGTGGGGTAATATTTGGCCAGTTTGACCCATCTAAAACGCCTCTATAGGCCTGAAAATCGCACTTTCCAAAAGTCGATGAAGAGGACATCCAGACCTACATTTTGCTGAAAAGTCCAGGGCCCTAGCTATCACCGTTTCAAAGATACAGCCATCTAAAGGTGGGGTAGTATTTGGCCAGTTTGACCCATCTAAAACGCCTTTAAAGACCTGAAAATCGCACTTTTCTGATTGCATGTGAAAATTTTCGAAAATGGGGGTTCCAAAAGTCGATGAAGAGGACATCCAGACCTACAGTTTGCTGAAAAGTCCAGGGCCCTAGCTATCACCGTTTCAAAGATACAGCCATCTAAAGGTGGGGTAGTATTTGGCCAGTTTGACCCATCTAAAACGCCTTTAAAGGCCTGAAAATCGCACTTTTCTGATTGCATGTGAAAATTTTCGAAAATGGGGGTTCCAAAAGTCGATGAAGAGGACATCCAGAGCTACATTTTGCTGAAAAGTCCAGGGCCCTAGCTATCACCGTTTCAAAGATACAGCCATCTAGAGGTGGGGTAATATTTGGCCAGTTTGACCCATCTAAAACGCCTTTAAAGGCCTGAAAATCGCACTTTTCTGATTGCATGTGAAAATTTTCGAAAATGGGGGTTCCAAAAGTCGATGAAGAGGACATCCAGACCTACATTTTGCTGAAAAGTCCAGGGCCCTAGCTATCACCGTTTCAAAGATACAGCCATCTAGAGGTGGGGTAATATTTGGCCAGTTTGACCCATCTAAAACGCCTCTATAGGCCTGAAAATCGCACTTTTCTGATTGCAAGTGAAAATTTTCGAAAATGGGGGTTCCAAAAGTCGATGAAGAGGACATCTAGACCTACATTTTGCTGAAAAGTCCAGGGCCCTAGCTATCACCGTTTCAAAGATACTGCCATCTAAAGGTGGGGTAGTATTTGGCCAGTTTGACCCATCTAAAACGCCTTTAAAGGCCTGAAAATCGCACTTTTCTGATTGCATGTGAAAATTTTCGAAAATGGGGGTTCCAAAAGTCGATGAAGAGGACATCCAGACCTACATTTTGCTGAAAAGTCCAGGGCCCTAGCTATCACCGTTTCAAAGATACAGCCATCTAGAGGTGGGGTAATATTTGGCCAGTTTGACCCATCTAAAACGCCTCTATAGGCCTGAAAATCGCACTTTCCAAAAGTCGATGAAGAGGACATCCAGACCTACATTTTGCTGAAAAGTTCAGGGCCCTAGCTATCACCGTTTCAAAGATACAGCCATCTAAAAGTGGGGTAGTATTTGGCCAGTTTGACCCATCTAAAACGCCTTTAAAGGCCTGAAAATCGCACTTTTCTGATTGCATGTGAAAATTTTCGAAAATGGGGGTTCCAAAAGTCGATGAAGAGGACATCCAGACCTACATTTTGCTGAAAAGTCCAGGGCCCTAGCTATCACCGTTTCAAAGATACAGCCATCTAGAGGTGGGGTAATATTTGGCCAGTTTGACCCATCTAAAACGCCTTTAAAGGCCTGAAAATCGCACTTTTCTGATTGCATGTGAAAATTTTCGAAAATGGGGGTTCCAGAAGTCGATGAAGAGGACATCTAGACCTACATTTTGCTGAAAAGTCCAGGGCCCTAGCTATCACCGTTTCAAAGATACAGCCATCTAAAGGTGGGGTAGTATTTGGCCAGTTTGACCCATCTAAAACGCCTTTAAAGGCCTGAAAATCGCACTTTTCTGATTGCATGTGAAAATTTTCGAAAATGGGGGTTCCAAAAGTCGATGAAGAGGACATCCAGACCTACATTTTGCTGAAAAGTCCAGGGCCCTAGCTATCACCGTTTCAAAGATACAGCCATCTAGAGGTGGGGTAATATTTGGCCAGTTTGACCCATCTAAAACGCCTCTATAGGCCTGAAAATCGCACTTTCCAAAAGTCGATGAAGAGGACATCCAGACCTACATTTTGCTGAAAAGTCCAGGGCCCTAGCTATCACCGTTTCAAAGATACAGCCATCTAAAGGTGGGGTAGTATTTGGCCAGTTTGACCCATCTAAAACGCCTTTAAAGGCCTGAAAATCGCACTTTTCTGATTGCATGTGAAAATTTTCGAAAATGGGGGTTCCAAAAGTCGATGAAGAGGACATCCAGACCTACATTTTGCTGAAAAGTCCAGGGCCCTAGCTATCACCGTTTCAAAGATACAGCCATCTAGAGGTGGGGTAATATTTGGCCAGTTTGACCCATCTAAAACGCCTCTATAGGCCTGAAAATCGCACTTTCCAAAAGTCGATGAAGAGGACATCCAGACCTACATTTTGCTGAAAAGTCCAGGGCCCTAGCTATCACCGTTTCAAAGATACAGCCATCTAGAGGTGGGGTAATATTTGGCCAGTTTGACCTATCTAAAACGCCTTTAAAGGCCTGAAAATCGCACTTTTCTGATTGCATGTGAAAATTTTCGAAAATGGGGGTTCCAAAAGTCGATGAAGAGGACATCCAGACCTACATTTTGCTGAAAAGTCCAGGGCCCTAGCTATCACCGTTTCAAAGATACAGCCATCTAGAGGTGGGGTAGTATTTGGCCAGTTTGACCCATCTAAAACGCCTCTATAGGCCTGAAAATCGCACTTTTCTGATTGCATGTGAAAATTTTCGAAAATGGGGGTTCCAAAAGTCGATGAAGAGGACATCCAGACCTACATTTTGCTGAAAAGTCCAGGGCCCTAGCTATCACCGTTTCAAAGATACAGCCATCTAAAGGTGGGGTAGTATTTGGCCAGTTTGACCCATCTAAAACGCCTTTAAAGGCCTGAAAATCGCACTTTTCTGATTGCATGTGAAAATTTTCGAAAATGGGGGTTCCAAAAGTCGATGAAGAGGACATCCAGACCTACATTTTGCTGAAAAGTCCAGGGCCCTAGCTATCACCGTTTCAAAGATACAGCCATCTAAAGGTGGGGTAGTATTTGGCCAGTTTGACCCATCTAAAACGCCTTTAAAGGCCTGAAAAACGCACTTTTCTGATTGCATGTGAAAATTTTCGAAAATGGGGGTTCCAAAAGTCGATGAAGAGGACATCCAGACCTACATTTTGCTGAAAAGTCCAGGGCCCTAGCTATCACCGTTTCAAAGATACAGCCATCTAAAGGTGGGGTAGTATTTGGCCAGTTTGACCCATCTAAAACGCCTTTAAAGGCCTGAAAATCGCACTTTTCTGATTGCATGTGAAAATTTTCGAAAATGGGGGTTCCAAAAGTCGATGAAGAGGACATCCAGACCTACATTTTGCTGAAAAGTCCAGGGCCCTAGCTATCACCGTTTCAAAGATACAGCCATCTAAAGGTGGGGTAGTATTTGGCCAGTTTGACCCATCTAAAACGCCTTTAAAGGCCTGAAAATCGCACTTTTCTGATTGCATGTGAAAATTTTCGAAAATGGGGGTTCCAAAAGTCGATGAAGAGGACATCCAGACCTACATTTTGCTGAAAAGTCCAGGGCCCTAGCTATCACCGTTTCAAAGATACAGCCATCTAGAAGTGGGGTAATATTTGGCCAGTTTGACCCATCTAAAACGCCTTTAAAGGCCTGAAAATCGCACTTTTCTGATTGCATGTGAAAATTTTCGAAAATGGGGGTTCCAAAAGTCGATGAAGAGGACATCCAGACCTACATTTTGCTGAAAAGTCCAGGGCCCTAGCTATCACCGTTTCAAAGATACAGCCATCTAGAGGTGGGGTAATATTTGGCCAGTTTGACCCATCTAAAACGCCTTTAAAGGCCTGAAAATCGCACTTTTCTGATTGCATGTGAAAATTTTCGAAAATGGGGGTTCCAAAAGTCGATGAAGAGGACATCCAGACCTACATTTTGCTGAAAAGTCCAGGGCCCTAGCTATCACCGTTTCAAAGATACAGCCATCTAGAGGTGGGGTAATATTTGGCCAGTTTGACCCATCTAAAACGCCTTTAAAGGCCTGAAAATCGCACTTTTCTGATTGCATGTGAAAATTTTCGAAAATGGGGGTTCCAAAAGTCGATGAAGAGGACATCCAGACCTACATTTTGCTGAAAAGTCCAGGGCCCTAGCTATCCCCGTTTCAAAGATACAGCCATCTAAAGGTGGGGTAGTATTTGGCCAGTTTGACCCATCTAAAACGCCTTTAAAGGCCTGAAAATCGCACTTTTCTGATTGCATGTGAAAATTTTCGAAAATGGGGGTTCCAAAAGTCGATGAAGAGGACATCCAGACCTACATTTTGCTGAAAAGTCCAGGGCCCTAGCTATCACCGTTTCAAAGATACAGCCATCTAGAGGTGGGGTAATATTTGGCCAGTTTGACCCATCTAAAACGCCTTTAAAGGCCTGAAAATCGCACTTTTCTGATTGCATGTGAAAATTTTCGAAAATGGGGGTTCCAAAAGTCGATGAAGAGGACATCCAGACCTACATTTTGCTGAAAAGTCCAGGGCCCTAGCTATCACCGTTTCAAAGATACAGCCATCTAGAGGTGGGGTAATATTTGGCCAGTTTGACCCATCTAAAACGCCTTTAAAGGCCTGAAAATCGCACTTTTCTGATTGCATGTGAAAATTTTCGAAAATGGGGGTTCCAAAAGTCGATGAAGAGGACATCCAGACCTACATTTTGCTGAAAAGTCCAGGGCCCTAGCTATCCCCGTTTCAAAGATACAGCCATCTAAAGGTGGGGTAGTATTTGGCCAGTTTGACCCATCTAAAACGCCTTTAAAGGCCTGAAAATCGCACTTTTCTGATTGCATGTGAAAATTTTCGAAAATGGGGGTTCCAAAAGTCGATGAAGAGGACATCCAGACCTACATTTTGCTGAAAAGTCCAGGGCCCTAGCTATCACCGTTTCAAAGATACAGCCATCTAGAGGTGGGGTAATATTTGGCCAGTTTGACCCATCTAAAACGCCTTTAAAGGCCTGAAAATCGCACTTTTCTGGTTGCATGTGAAAATTTTCGAAAATGGGGGTTCCAAAAGTCGATGAAGAGGACATCCAGACCTACATTTTGCTGAAAAGTCCAGGGCCCTAGCTATCCCCGTTTCAAAGATACAGCCATCTAAAGGTGGGGTAGTATTTGGCCAGTTTGACCCATCTAAAACGCCTTTAAAGGCCTGAAAATCGCACTTTTCTGATTGCATGTGAAAATTTTCGAAAATGGGGGTTCCAAAAGTCGATGAAGAGGACATCCAGACCTACATTTTGCTGAAAAGTCCAGGGCCCTAGCTATCACCGTTTCAAAGATACAGCCATCTAGAGGTGGGGTAATATTTGGCCAGTTTGACCCATCTAAAACGCCTTTAAAGGCCTGAAAATCGCAGTTTTCTGATTGCATGTGAAAATTTTCGAAAATGGGGGTTCCAAAAGTCGATGAAGAGGACATCCAGACCTACATTTTGCTGAAAAGTCCAGGGCCCTAGCTATCACCGTTTCAAAGATACAGCCATCTAGAGGTGGGGTAATATTTGGCCAGTTTGACCCATCTAAAACGCCTCTAAAGGCCTGAAAATCGCACTTTTCTGATTGCATGTGAAAATTTTCGAAAATGGGGGTTCCAAAAGTCGATGAAGAGGACATCCAGACCTACATTTTGCTGAAAAGTCCAGGGCCCTAGCTATCACCGTTTCAAAGATACAGCCATCTAGAGGTGGGGTAATATTTGGCCAGTTTGACCCATCTAAAACGCCTTTAAAGGCCTGAAAATCGCACTTTTCTGATTGCATGTGAAAATTTTCGAAAATGGGGGTTCCAAAAGTCGATGAAGAGGACATCCAGACCTACATTTTGCTGAAAAGTCCAGGGCCCTAGCTATCACCGTTTCAAAGATACAGCCATCTAGAGGTGGGGTAATATTTGGCCAGTTTGACCCATCTAAAACTCCTCTAAAGGCCTGAAAATCGCACTTTTCTGATTGCATGTGAAAATTTTCGAAAATGGGGGTTCCAAAATTCGATGAAGAGGACATCCAGACCTACATTTTGCTGAAAAGTCCAGGGCCCTAGCTATCACCGTTTCAAAGATACAGCCATCTAGAGTTGGGGTAATATTTGGTCAGTTTGACCCATCTAAAACGCCTTTAAAGGCCTGAAAATCGCACTTTTCTGATTGCATGTGAAAATTTTCGAAAATGGGGGTTCCAAAAGTCGATGAAGAGGACATCCAGACCTACATTTTGCTGAAAAGTCCAGGGCCCTAGCTATCACCGTTTCAAAGATACAGCCATCTAGAGGTGGGGTAATATTTGGCCAGTTTGACCCATCTAAAACGCCTCTAAAGGCCTGAAAATCGCACTTTTCTGATTGCATGTGAAAATTTTCGAAAATGGGGGTTCCAAAAGTCGATGAAGAGGACATCCAGACCTACATTTTGCTGAAAAGTCCAGGGCCCTAGCTATCACCGTTTCAAAGATACAGCCATCTAAAGGTGGGGTAGTATTTGGCCAGTTTGACCCATCTAAAACGCCTTTAAAGGCCTGAAAATCGCACTTTTCTGATTGCATGTGAAAATTTTCGAAAATGGGGGTTCCAAAAGTCGATGAAGAGGACATCCAGACCTACATTTTGCTGAAAAGTCCAGGGCCCTAGCTATCCCCGTTTCAAAGATACAGCCATCTAAAGGTGGGGTAGTATTTGGCCAGTTTGACCCATCTAAAACGCCTTTAAAGGCCTGAAAATCGCACTTTTCTGATTGCATGTGAAAATTTTCGAAAATGGGGGTTCCAAAAGTCGATGAAGAGGACATCCAGACCTACATTTTGCTGAAAAGTCCAGGGCCCTAGCTATCACCGTTTCAAAGATACAGCCATCTAGAGGTGGGGTAATATTTGGCCAGTTTGACCCATCTAAAACGCCTTTAAAGGCCTGAAAATCGCACTTTTCTGATTGCATGTGAAAATTTTCGAAAATGGGGGTTCCAAAAGTCGATGAAGAGGACATCCAGACCTACATTTTGCTGAAAAGTCCAGGGCCCTAGCTATCACCGTTTCAAAGATACAGCCATCTAGAGGTGGGGTAATATTTGGCCAGTTTGACCCATCTAAAACGCCTTTAAAGGCCTGAAAATCGCACTTTTCTGATTGCATGTGAAAATTTTCGAAAATGGGGGTTCCAAAAGTCGATGAAGAGGACATCCAGACCTACATTTTGCTGAAAAGTCCAGGGCCCTAGCTATCCCCGTTTCAAAGATACAGCCATCTAAAGGTGGGGTAGTATTTGGCCAGTTTGACCCATCTAAAACGCCTTTAAAGGCCTGAAAATCGCACTTTTCTGATTGCATGTGAAAATTTTCGAAAATGGGGGTTCCAAAAGTCGATGAAGAGGACATCCAGACCTACATTTTGCTGAAAAGTCCAGGGCCCTAGCTATCACCGTTTCAAAGATACAGCCATCTAGAGGTGGGGTAATATTTGGCCAGTTTGACCCATCTAAAACGCCTTTAAAGGCCTGAAAATCGCACTTTTCTGGTTGCATGTGAAAATTTTCGAAAATGGGGGTTCCAAAAGTCGATGAAGAGGACATCCAGACCTACATTTTGCTGAAAAGTCCAGGGCCCTAGCTATCACCGTTTCAAAGATACAGCCATCTAGAGGTGGGGTAATATTTGGCCAGTTTGACCCATCTAAAACGCCTCTAAAGGCCTGAAAATCGCACTTTTCTGATTGCATGTGAAAATTTTCGAAAATGGGGGTTCCAAAAGTCGATGAAGAGGACATCCAGACCTACATTTTGCTGAAAAGTCCAGGGCCCTAGCTATCACCGTTTCAAAGATACAGCCATCTAGAGGTGGGGTAATATTTGGCCAGTTTGACCCATCTAAAACGCCTTTAAAGGCCTGAAAATCGCACTTTTCTGATTGCATGTGAAAATTTTCGAAAATGGGGGTTCCAAAAGTCGATGAAGAGGACATCCAGACCTACATTTTGCTGAAAAGTCCAGGGCCCTAGCTATCACCGTTTCAAAGATACAGCCATCTAGAGGTGGGGTAATATTTGGCCAGTTTGACCCATCTAAAACTCCTCTAAAGGCCTGAAAATCGCACTTTTCTGATTGCATGTGAAAATTTTCGAAAATGGGGGTTCCAAAATTCGATGAAGAGGACATCCAGACCTACATTTTGCTGAAAAGTCCAGGGCCCTAGCTATCACCGTTTCAAAGATACAGCCATCTAGAGTTGGGGTAATATTTGGTCAGTTTGACCCATCTAAAACGCCTTTAAAGGCCTGAAAATCGCACTTTTCTGATTGCATGTGAAAATTTTCGAAAATGGGGGTTCCAAAAGTCGATGAAGAGGACATCCAGACCTACATTTTGCTGAAAAGTCCAGGGCCCTAGCTATCACCGTTTCAAAGATACAGCCATCTAGAGGTGGGGTAATATTTGGCCAGTTTGACCCATCTAAAACGCCTCTAAAGGCCTGAAAATCGCACTTTTCTGATTGCATGTGAAAATTTTCGAAAATGGGGGTTCCAAAGGTCGATGAATAGGACATCCAGACCTACATTTTGCTGAAAAGTCCAGGGCCCTAGCTATCACCGTTTCAAAGATACAGCCATCTAAAGGTGGGGTAGTATTTGGCCAGTTTGACCCATCTAAAACGCCTTTAAAGGCCTGAAAATCGCACTTTTCTGATTGCATGTGAAAATTTTCGAAAATGGGGGTTCCAAAAGTCGATGAAGAGGACATCCAGACCTACATTTTGCTGAAAAGTCCAGGGCCCTAGCTATCACCGTTTCAAAGATACAGCCATCTAAAGGTGGGGTAGTATTTGGCCAGTTTGACCCATCTAAAACGCCTTTAAAGGCCTGAAAATCGCACTTTTCTGATTGCATGTGAAAATTTTCGAAAATGGGGGTTCCAGAAGTCGATGAAGAGGACATCTAGACCTACATTTTGCTGAAAAGTCCAGGGCCCTAGCTATCACCGTTTCAAAGATACAGCCATCTAAAGGTGGGGTAGTATTTGGCCAGTTTGACCCATCTAAAACGCCTTTAAAGGCCTGAAAATCGCACTTTTCTGATTGCATGTGAAAATTTTCGAAAATGGGGGTTCCAAAAGTCGATGAAGAGGACATCCAGACCTACATTTTGCTGAAAAGTCCAGGGCCCTAGCTATCCCCGTTTCAAAGATACAGCCATCTAAAAGTGGGGTAGTATTTGGCCAGTTTGACCCATCTAAAACGCCTTTAAAGGCCTGAAAATCGCACTTTTCTGATTGCAAGTGAAAATTTTCGAAAACGGGGGTTCCAAAAGTCGATGAAGAGGACATCCAGACCTACATTTTGCTGAAAAGTCCAGGGCCCTAGCTGTCACCGTTTCAAAGATACAGCCATCTAGAGGTGGGGTAATATTTGGCCAGTTTGACCCATCTAAAACGCCTTTAAAGGCCTGAAAATCGCACTTTTCTGATTGCATGTGAAAATTTTCGAAAATGGGGGTTCCAAAAGTCGATGAAGAGGACATCCAGACCTACATTTTGCTGAAAAGTCCAGGGCCCTAGCTATCACCGTTTCAAAGATACAGCCATCTAGAGGTGGGGTAATATTTGGCCAGTTTGACCCATCTAAAACGCCTTTAAAGGCCTGAAAATCGCACTTTTCTGATTGCATGTGAAAATTTTCGAAAATGGGGGTTCCAAAAGTCGATGAAGAGGACATCCAGACCTACATTTTGCTGAAAAGTCCAGGGCCCTAGCTATCACCGTTTCAAAGATACAGCCATCTAGAGGTGGGGTAATATTTGGCCAGTTTGACCCATCTAAAACGCCTTTAAAGGCCTGAAAATCGCACTTTTCTGATTGCATGTGAAAATTTTCGAAAATGGGGGTTCCAAAAGTCGATGAAGAGGACATCCAGACCTACATTTTGCTGAAAAGTCCAGGGCCCTAGCTATCACCGTTTCAAAGATACAGCCATCTAGAGGTGGGGTAATATTTGGCCAGTTTGACCCATCTAAAACGCCTTTAAAGGCCTGAAAATCGCACTTTTCTGATTGCATGTGAAAATTTTCGAAAATGGGGGTTCCAAAAGTCGATGAAGAGGACATCCAGACCTACATTTTGCTGAAAAGTCCAGGGCCCTAGCTATCCCCGTTTCAAAGATACAGCCATCTAAAGGTGGGGTAGTATTTGGCCAGTTTGACCCATCTAAAACGCCTTTAAAGGCCTGAAAATCGCACTTTTCTGATTGCATGTGAAAATTTTCGAAAATGGGGGTTCCAAAAGTCGATGAAGAGGACATCCAGACCTACATTTTGCTGAAAAGTCCAGGGCCCTAGCTATCACCGTTTCAAAGATACAGCCATCTAGAGGTGGGGTAATATTTGGCCAGTTTGACCCATCTAAAACGCCTTTAAAGGCCTGAAAATCGCACTTTTCTGATTGCATGTGAAAATTTTCGAAAATGGGGGTTCCAAAAGTCGATGAAGAGGACATCCAGACCTACATTTTGCTGAAAAGTCCAGGGCCCTAGCTATCACCGTTTCAAAGATACAGCCATCTAGAGGTGGGGTAATATTTGGCCAGTTTGACCCATCTAAAACGCCTTTAAAGGCCTGAAAATCGCACTTTTCTGATTGCATGTGAAAATTTTCGAAAATGGGGGTTCCAAAAGTCGATGAAGAGGACATCCAGACCTACATTTTGCTGAAAAGTCCAGGGCCCTAGCTATCACCGTTTCAAAGATACAGCCATCTAGAGGTGGGGTAATATTTGGCCAGTTTGACCCATCTAAAACGCCTTTAAAGGCCTGAAAATCGCACTTTTCTGATTGCATGTGAAAATTTTCGAAAATGGGGGTTCCAAAAGTCGATGAAGAGGACATCCAGACCTACATTTTGCTGAAAAGTCCAGGGCCCTAGCTATCCCCGTTTCAAAGATACAGCCATCTAAAGGTGGGGTAGTATTTGGCCAGTTTGACCCATCTAAAACGCCTTTAAAGGCCTGAAAATCGCACTTTTCTGATTGCATGTGAAAATTTTCGAAAATGGGGGTTCCAAAAGTCGATGAAGAGGACATCCAGACCTACATTTTGCTGAAAAGCCCAGGGCCCTAGCTATCCCCGTTTCAAAGATACAGCCATCTAAAGGTGGGGTAGTATTTGGCCAGTTTGACCCATCTAAAACGCCTTTAAAGGCCTGAAAATCGCACTTTTCTGATTGCAAGTGAAAATTTTCGAAAATGGGGGTTCCAAAAGTCGATGAAGAGGACATCCAGACCTACATTTTGCTGAAAAGTCCAGGGCCCTAGCTGTCACCGTTTCAAAGATACAGCCATCTAAAGGTGGGGTAGTATTTGGCCAGTTTGACCCATCTAAAACGCCTTTAAAGGCCTGAAAATCGCACTTTTCTGATTGCATGTGAAAATTTTCGAAAATGGGGGTTCCAAAAGTCGATGAAGAGGACATCCAGACCTACATTTTGCTGAAAAGTCCAGGGCCCTAGCTATCCCCGTTTCAAAGATACAGCCATCTAAAGGTGGGGTAGTATTTGGCCAGTTTGACCCATCTAAAACGCCTTTAAAGGTCTGAAAATCGCACTTTTCTGATTGCAAGTGAAAATTTTCGAAAATGGGGGTTCCAAAAGTCGATGAAGAGGACATCCAGACCTACATTTTGCTGAAAAGTCCAGGGCCCTAGCTGTCACCGTTTCAAAGATACAGCCATCTAAAAGTGGGGTAATATTTGGCCAGTTTGACCCATCTAAAACGCCTTTAAAGGCCTGAAAATCGCACTTTTCTGATTGCATGTGAAAATTTTCGAAAATGGGGGTTCCAAAAGTCGATGAAGAGGACACCCAGACCTACATTTTGCTGAAAAGTTCAGGGTCCAAGCTATCACCGTTTCAAAGATACAGCCATCTAAAGGTGGGGTAGTATTTGGCCAGTTTGACCCATCTAAAACGCCTTTAAAGGCCTGAAAAACGCACTTTTCTGATTGCATGTGAAAATTTTCGAAAATGGGGGTTCCAAAAGTCGATGAAGAGGACATCTAGATCTACATTTTGCTGATAAGTCCAGGGCCCTAGCTATCACCGTTTCAAAGATACAGCCATCTAAAGGTGGGGTAGTATTTGGCCAGTTTGACCCATCTAAAACGTCGATGAAGAGGACATCTAGACCTACATTTTGCTGATAAGTCCAGGGCCCTAGCTATCACCGTTTCAAAGATACAGCCATCTAAAGGTGGGGTAGTATTTGGCCAGTTTGACCCATCTAAAACGCCTTTAAAGGCCTGAAAATCGCACTTTTCTGATTGCATGTGAAAATTTTCGAAAATGGGGGTTCCAAAAGTCGATGAAGAGGACATCCAGACCTACATTTTGCTGAAAAGTCCAGGGCCCTAGCTATCACCGTTTCAAAGATACAGCCATCTAAAGGTGGGGTAGTATTTGGCCAGTTTGACCCATCTAAAACGCCTTTAAAGGCCTGAAAATCGCACTTTTCTGATTGCATGTGAAAATTTTCGAAAATGGGGGTTCCAAAAGTCGATGAAGAGGACATCCAGACCTACATTTTGCTGAAAAGTCCAGGGCCCTAGCTATCACCGTTTCAAAGATACAGCTATCTAAAGGTGGGGTAGTATTTGGCCAGTTTGACCAATCTAAAACGCCTTTAAAGGCCTGAAAATCGCACTTTTCTGATTGCATGTGAATCCAGACCTACATTTTGCTGAAAAGTCCAGGGCCCTAGCTATCACCGTTTCAAAGATACAGCCATCTAGAAGTGGGGTAATATTTGGCCAGTTTGACCCATCTAAAACGCCTTTAAAGGCCTGAAAATCGCACTTTTCTGATTGCGTGTGAAAATTTTCGAAAATAGGGGTTCCAAAAGTCGATGAAGAGGACATCCAGACCTACATTTTGCTGAAAAGTCCAGGGCCCAAGCTATCACCGTTTCAAAGATACAGCCATCTAAAGGTGGGGTAGTATTTGGCCAGTTTGACCCATCTAAAACGCCTTTAAAGGCCTGAAAAACGCACTTTTCTGATTGCATGTGAAAATTTTCGAAAATGGGGGTTCCAAAAGTCGATGAAGAGGACATCTAGACCTACATTTTGCTGAAAAGTCCAGGGCCCTAGCTATCACCGTTTCAAAGATACAGCCATCTAGAAGTGGGGTAATATTTGGCCAGTTTGACCCATCTAAAACGCCTTTAAAGGCCTGAAAATCGCACTTTTCTGATTGCATGTGAAAATTTTCGAAAATGGGGGTTCCAAAAGTCGATGAAGAGGACACTCAGACCTACATTTTGCTGAAAAGTCCAGGGCCCTAGCTATCACCGTTTCAAAGATACAGCCATCTAAAGGTGGGGTAGTATTTGGCCAGTTTGACCCATCTAAAACGCCTTTAAAGGCCTGAAAATCGCACTTTTCTGATTGCATGTGAAAAATTTCGAAAATGGGGGTTCCAAAGTCGATGAAGAGGACATCTAGACCTACATTTTGCTGAAAAGTCCAGGGCCCTAGCTATCACCGTTTCAAAGATACAGCCATCTAAAGGTGGGGTAGTATTTGGCCAGTTTGACCTATCTAAAACGCCTTTAAAGGCCTGAAAATCGTACTTTTCTGATTGCATGTGAAAATTTTCGAAAATGGGGGTTCCAAAAGTCGATAAAGAGGACATCCAGACCTACAGTTTGCTGAAAAGTCCAGGGCCCTAGCTATCCCCGTTTCAAAGATACAGCCATCTAAAGGTGGGGTAGTATTTGGCCAGTTTGACCCATCTAAAACGCCTTTAAAGGCCTGAAAATCGCACTTTTCTGATTGCAAGTGAAAATTTTCGAAAATGGGGGTTCCAAAAGTCGATGAAGAGGACATCCAGACCTACATTTTGCTGAAAAGTCCAGGGCCCTAGCTATCACCGTTTCCAAGATACAGCCATCTAAAGGTGGGGTAGTATTTGGCCAGTTTGACCCATCTAAAACGCCTTTAAAGGCCTGAAATTCGCACTTTTCTGATTGCATGTGAACATTTTCAAAAATGGGGGTTCGAAAAGTCGATGAAGAGGACATCCAGACCTACATTTTGCTGAAAAGTCCAGGGCCCTAGCTATCACCGTTTCAAAGATACAGCCATCTAAAGGTGGGGTAGTATTTGGCCAGTTTGACCCATCTAAAACGCCTTTAAAGGCCTGAAAATCGCACTTTTCTGATTGCATGTGAACATTTGCGAAAATGAAGGTTCCAAAAGTCGATGAAGAGGACATCCAGCCAGACCTACATTTTGCTGAAAAGTCCAGGGCCCTAGCTATCACCGTTTCAAAGATACAGCCATCTAAAGGTGGGGTAGTATTTGGCCAGTTTGACCCATCTAAAACGCCTTTAAAGGCCTGAAAATCGCACTTTTCTGATTGCAAGTGAAAATTTTCGAAAATGGGGGTTCCAAAAGTCGATGAAGAGGACATCCAGACCTACATTTTGCTGAAAAGTCCAGGGCCCTAGCTGTCACCGTTTCAAAGATACAGCCATCTAAAAGTGGGGTAATATTTGGCCAGTTTGACCCATCTAAAACGCCTTTAAAGGCCTGAAAATCGCACTTTTCTGATTGCATGTGAAAATTTTCGAAAATGGGGGTTCCAAAAGTCGATGAAGAGGACATCCAGACCTACATTTTGCTGAAAAGTCCAGGGCCCTAGCTATCACCGTTTCAAAGATACAGCCATCTAAAGGTGGGGTAGTATTTGGCCAGTTTGACCCATCTAAAACGCCTTTAAAGGCCTGAAAATCGCACTTTTCTGATTGCATGTGAAAATTTTCGAAAATGGGGGTTCCAAAAGTCGATGAAGAGGACATCCAGACCTACATTTTGCTGAAAAGTCCAGGGCCCTAGCTATCACCGTTTCAAAGATACAGCCATCTAAAGGTGGGGTAATATTTGGCCAGTTTGACCCATCTGAAACGCCTCTAAAGGCCTGAAAATCGCACTTTTCTGATTGCATGTGAACATTTTCGAAAATGGGGGTTCCAAAAGTCGATAAAGAGGACATCCAGACCTACAGTTTGCTGAAAAGTCCAGGGCCCTAGCTATCACCGTTTCAAAGATGCAGCCATCTAAAGGTGGGGTAGTATTTGGCCAGTTTGACCCATCTAAAACGCCTTTAAAGGCCTGAAAATCGCGCTTTTCTGATGCATGTGAAAATGTTCGAAAATGGGGGTTCGAAAAGTCGATGAAGAGGACATCCAGACCTACATTTTGCTGAAAAGTCCAGGGCCCTAGCTATCACCGTTTCAAAGATACAGCCATCTAAAGGTGGGGTAGTATTTGGCCAGTTTGACCAATCTAAAACGCCTTTAAAGGCCTGAAATTCGCACTTTTCTGATTGCATGTGAACATTTTCAAAAATGGGGGTTCGAAAAGTCGATGAAGAGGACATCCAGACCTACATTTTGCTGAAAAGTCCAGGGCGCCAGCTATCACCGTTTCAAAGATACAGCCATCTAAAGCTGGGGTAGTATTTGGCCAGTTTGACCCATCTAAAACGCCTTTAAAGGCCTGAAAATCGCACTTTTCTGATTGCATGTGGAAATTTTCGAAAATGGTTGTTCCAAAAGTCGATGAAGAGGACATCCAGACCTACATTTTGCTGAAAAGGCCAGGGCCCCAGCTATCACCGATTCAAAGATACAGCCATCTGATATGATATTTGCCCAGTCTGACCCTTGCAAACTCTTCTAGGGGCTAGAAAATCGCACTATTCTGACTTCAATTTAATGATAAATTTCAAAATCTTTGAGTTAAAATATTATCCATAACCTTTTTAGAGTCCTTATGCTTTTATATATGCTTAAAATCCCACACCATGTGCTGTTCTGTTCTAACAAGAGCATATGTTTCACTGTTAATAATAACACCCTACACAACAAAGTAAACACGTTAGCTCATTTACACAAATCTAATATTATATCCTGAAGGATGTTTCCATGATACGAGTATGTACATGTCTAACACACTCATTTCAGTCTGATCAACATTCTCCAAAGCATATTTTCTGTAAAGCGGAAAATTCTCATACATTATTACTCGAGTAATCGTCCTTTTTCGTAATTATTATTACTTGGGAAAAGTTCCAGCGAAATGAGCAACGAAGCCACTTGTCAACGCGGTCTTATATACGATGTGTGGTGGTGTTTTCAGGAAATTTATGATTAAGATGTTTAAACACATTACATTGTGTAGTATGTACTCGTGATTTCTTCCGTAAGTTCATCTCCGAACACGATCAAGATGTCAAAGAGTCAGACATGTAATAATGTTCGGAACGGGAACTTATGTATGATGAAACGATGTCGCACTCAATCATAATTAAGTTTAATTTTCCGTTAAATAGAAGTGATTAAAACGTTCATTAGATTGCTCATGATAGATGTGAGCAAATTGGATTATATGAATAAGATAGAAGTAGAATCCAGCTAAAAAATCAGGGTTATCAAAAATTCGATGTAGTTCGACGTTTATAACTTCTGAACTTGTGGAAGTCTTCAGCAAATATAGACGGTATAACTCTGCATGTTTGCCAAATTTCAATACTACCCTCTCAAGATTTCCCGAGTTATGGACAATTTTCGATTGAAAACAAGTTCTATTTGGACCGCTGCTGTAGCCTCCGCTTCCAGATAGGAGGACCTTAAAATTTTGAGCGAATTGCCATTCCATCAAACCCCAGAAGAACTAGATATTGAATGGAATTCCGAAACTCCATATAAAAAAATTACAACTTGCCCAGCTGTATTTTTTTTATGGAGTTTCTTTTATCTTTTGATTCGAAATCCATGGGAGTCCGTGTGGGTGCGACCTACGAAAATTCCAAATATGTATGTATCAAAAACTTATTCATAGAGTATTCTTCGTCAGCACTTGAAGTCCATCAATTAACACTAAGTTAACTTTCAATATCCTCTCAGCTCTCTATTACTTTCTCTCTTCCACTGAAACCAAAACTTAGACTTCAGCTTGAGACATCAACGCCCAAAAGGAACGAATCACTTTATTTCATTTCCGAAATAAAGCCCCGGTAAGATTTGGCTTTCTGGAGATGATGCTTACGATGAATACATACCTAGCATGGTGGTGGGAGTTTCCCTCTCACCCATCTGGCCTTGTCCCAATGTTGCGAAAATGAAGGTGACTCGAAGGGTTGTTCGTGTAGGCAATTCCATTAACGCATAATTATGTATGCTGAGCATGTTTTTCGGTACAATTCTCAACACGAAACATTTTATTTAAGTCGATGTCTAAGGACGAAAAGACCAAAGAAAAGAACAAAATTTTGTATATTTGCAGTTACAGTAGGTACAAGGTCGGATATGATTATATTAAGTATGTTGTATGTACGGATCTCTCAGTGGATTAAATAAACTCATTTTGCGCGAGAATATTCCCATTGGATTGTCTCAATCGGAGAGTAGGGAAATAAAATTTAGAAGTAGAATTGTGCTGAAGTAAAAGTTTTATTAAAAAAACCTTTTTTTGCATAAATTATATCTTAGAACACGCATCGTTAGGTGCCACATATAAATGAAAAATTAAAATTAAAATAATATTTAGAAAAAATAAATGCTTGTCGCACGATTCTTCGGAACACTGAAGAATTTACGAATTATTTGGTTTGCTGGAACACCTTCGCAAGTTTGCTCAAATCAAGGTGTTTAGTTAACCCTTCAGTGGGCGCGCGGGCTACGATTGTAGCCCACACTCTTTTAAATGGCGATCATTTTCAGGATATAAACCGAATTCATTCGAACTGCTCAGTAGCTGTTAAAATGTTGCTTCTTAATCGAATAAGAATATTGTTGATATTTATTGAGCCTAGAAACTAATATTTTTTTGCGATCAAAGTTCACTGGGCTACAAGTGTAGCCCGTGCGCCCAATCATGTTACTTTTTTGGTACTCATAGATATCCATTAAAATAAAAATATTATTATAAAACATTGTAGAGAATAGCAACAGTAAAGTGTTTGACAAAGAAAAAGGGTTTCAAGATAAATGTACAAAAATTAGATTACTATTTTAACGAAAAACCTGGAGTTGAAGTCAAAGTCATTTCTTACAGCGTGGATATGTTACCTGTTGCTAACATTACTTAGTTTCTGGATGGAATTTTTATCAATTCTAGCGTAAATATTGCGAGAACAGTTAATATGAATATTTTGAGTAAAAAATCAATCAGTTTGACTTACTATATATTTAGCTTTCTAGCAAGAAACTGTACTCCCAGTTTAAAAAATTGTGAATATTGGGTACCCAAAAATGGGCTAAGTTTGGAATTCCACAAACTGGTCATTTTTAACCGCATTCTCTCGCTCAGTGTTCCATTTCGAAGATTTATCGTTGATTTCTGAGAATAAAAACTTTTTTTGTGGTTTTCATTTTGAAAAGTAACTATTTTGTTCACCTAAGTAAGTTAATGTGAAAAAAGACTAAAAATAGGACTAATCTGCATTTTGCCCTCTTTTATTATATATATTTTAATAAAAAATTAAGAATTTTATTTTTTTTAATCTGTACAGTAATCAAGAGACCACAAACCGAGCAAGAAAAAAAAATTGAAATTGAACAATATTTGTTATATAATTTTTAATTTGGGCTACAATTGTAGCCCGCGCGCCTAACCACGTGACAATTGGGTGCGCGCCTAACGAAGGGTTAAGTAAAGGTCACGCTCTGTGGCTCACTTGGTTGAGTCGCACTCTACGATGCTAATATCTAGAGGTCCGGAGATCGAATGTCGGTCCAAAATTTCCGTACATGTGCGGATAGGAAATATATAGTGCTTGCAACATTATATACACTCCGAAATGATATGCAATGTAACGTTGACTCGAAATTGCCTATAAATGGCTGAGTTAACGCACCATGGCCCACATGGGGCTATACGGTACTGAGAAGAAGTTTAGTAAAGAGTCAGTAGTATCGTTTTATTCTTGCTGTAACCGATAGATAATGATCAAGTGTGTTCATTCGTGTCATCTAACAGGGGATTCACACTATGGACAGGATTTACTAAGACCACTTAATTAATCGAGTCGGACCCGCCTACTAGATAAAATCGTATGTCATTAAATTCAAAATGCATCGTAGAATATACTTGCATTATTAAAATTGCAGTACAATATGGTACAACTGTCAACTAGATCTAGGATTAAGTAAATCTTGTCGATAGTTTGAATCGCCCCTTAATGAAAATAGTGAAGCAATCTTTTAAATATTTCAACTCGAATCAATGATACTAAAACTACCTATATAATTATACAGGGTGCGCCAATTACAAGTTCGTTTTTAAAAATGCAATAAAATTAACAAAATTATTTTTTTCGATGTCTTATGGTTTTATTGGAAAGTAGGTAAGCTCCCATTAATGATGGAATACAACTTCATTCAAGTGGCTGCCCTGGCTGGCGTCGCAGTAGCGTATTCTGTCACACCAATTTTCCAAGATCCTGTTGATGGTTTCAGGCTGTACCTCACGGATTGCTTGGATGATATTGGCCTTAAGTGCTTGAATTTGAATCATTTCTGGATTGTTGACATAACATCGGTCCTTCACGTTTCCCCCCAAAAACAAAGTCCAAAGGGGTCAAATCGCAGCTCCGAGGCGGCCAATTGACATCGCCAAGACGGCTGATAACACGATTTGGAAATTTGGTGCCGAAAAGATCGATTGTGGCATGGGCTGTTTGGCATGGCGCGCCATCCTGCATGAACCGGAGGTAGTCCTCAATTTCAGTTAAAAAAAAAGTCGGATAACATGGCTCGGTAATTCGCACCGTTGACCGAAACGTTGTTACCAGCCTCATTTTGGAAAAAATGGTCCAATGATGCCACCACACCAAAATGTCACCCTCTGTGGATGTATTGGCTTCTCCACAACAACGTGTGGGGTTTCCGAGCCCCAGATGCGGCAATTTTGTTTATTAACGTAGCCGCCGAGATGAAAATGCGCCTCATCAGAAAAGATAATTTTTCGCCCAAAATCGTTGTCCAATTCAAGCTGCTCTAAGGCCCAAACTGCAAAGCGATAACGAAGTGGATGGTCGTGCGACTTTAATTGCTGAGTCAATTGGACCTTGTAAGGAAATAATCCGAGATCTTTGTGCAGAATTCTTCTCAGGCTAGTGCGTGAAATGTTTAACTGTTGAAATCGATGGCGTGTTGATGTTCGTGGATAGAGTCTCACACTTTGGGCTACAGCATACAGCAGCCACATTTTCATTTGTGCGCACCTTACGACGAAGGGGATCGTGAGTGTTGTCCACTAGCATACCAGTCTCACGAACTTTTTGCACAAACATGCGTACGTGACGCTCGGTGGGTGCTTCATTTCGGGCAAAACTTCTTTTCAATAAACTCACTGTTTGGGCTAGACAGCACTCACTTTGAAAATAAGTTTTCAATATTTCCCAACGTTGTTCGAACGTAAAGCGACTCATTTCGTTCTGCGGAGGTATGAAACTGACTTGCTATCCAGATTTCGAGCGAAAAACAGCTGTCAGTGTCAGGGGCGAACCCAAGGGGGGGATTTGGGGGATGAAACACCCCCCGAAATTTTAAAATGAAAATTATAGGTATGAATAAAATGCACACAAAATATTTTTATTGATAAATCAAATGCCTAAGTGATGATTTTCACTATGGACGTCAGACTATCGTTTTAAAGTGCCCATAGACCTTCCAACCGATTGAAGAATTTTTTGATTGCCGATAAATTGGAAGGTGTATGAAAATTGTGTGTCTATACAAGCCCATTCTCCATCGAAAGTAGCAATGGATCTTCCATCGCCACAAAATATATAATTTTCGCTATGTTGTGTTGTCTCGTGTGAACCGCGAGATTGTCATTTCAGATTGCGCGATAAATTGCATAGTGTATGTGCTGTTCAGGCGTCAGATCGATTGGTCAATCGATCGGACAGTATATGGGCACTCTTAAGCGTAAGGTATAAGAACATTTAAAACGTTGGATTTCATGAGCCACTTTACAAATACAAGTCACCCCCCGAAATAAATTCCTGGGTTCGCCTCTGGTCAGTGTCAAACTAACCTATGATTCAAAAACGAACTTGTAATTGGCCCACCCGTTATTTAAACACGCTGTGCGAATGGTCCAGGCTCGTACGCATTCGATGCTAACGTGAATGGCGATTAGAGTGTTGTTCCTGAGTTCCAGTTGTGGATGCTTCCATGCCAAGATTAGAATGTTGAATGCTGTTTTGACTCGTTGTTTGGCTTGCCTTTTTATACTGTAAAAACCTGCTAAGTGGGGGGGGGGGGGGGGGGGGGTGCCGCACGATTTAGATCGTTGATCATTGTGCTCGTGAAAATTTTTAAGGACGATGTCAATAGTCTAAGAAAATTGGGCCAAAATATGGCTATCGAACGCAAAAATCCTACATCAGACATTTTTTTTTATTATGGTTGGGGATGGTCCCCATATGGTGGCACATTTTAGTGACATTTTGCATGCATTTTTTATATACACTTGCGTGTAGATCCACTTGCAGACGAAAAATGTTGATAGTTTGTTTTTTTTTTACATAATTTTCCATAATACTCGTACGTTAATATAACGAATATGATCTTGATCCTCACTAAACAAGTATGAAAGGCTTGTTCACGGGGCATTTCCAGTTTTAGATGGAGACTCCACCCATCTCGACCCAGTACCTACTGAAAACGCTCAATATGTGTAGCTGTAGCGGGGGAGTGGAGGTGGACTATTTAGGAGGAGATTTTTTTTTACATTTAATCTATTCAATTCTTTTGGATTTTGAATCTAATCTATTCATTCTTTTGGATTTAAATGATGCTAAGGGGAAGGCTTCGATTATTCAGTATCTTCCTGTATGTACACGTTACTTACAGTACAAACTCAAAGGTAAAATGCGTTTCAGCCGATTTTAATTTTCTATGGAATTCCATCTCTATGTATACTTTCTCTATGCTACAGTCTCAATAGCAGAACATTTTGCGTAGTGTCAGGAATCAAGTTCGCATTTTTACGCCGTCAAGCATTGTAAAGTGCAGCGACTTTTTTTTACTACATCGGTAAGAATTTGTTTACCATAATCACCGACCAGGGAAGAGGGCAAGTGCCCCTCCTTGCACCCCTCTGGCAACGCCTATGGACATAAACAAGTCTAATAGATTAGCCAGGAATCAAGTTCGCATTTTTACGCCGTCAAGCATTGTAAAGTGCAGCGACTTTTTTTTACTACATCGGTAAGAATTTGTTTACCATAATCATCGACCAGGGAAGGGGTCAAGTGCCCCTCCTTGCACCCCTCTGGCAACGCCTATGGACATAAACAAGTCTAATAGATTAGCCATTTCACCGAAATTATCAGGGATTCGGGTTGGTGATGTAATCAGTTGTTTAAGATTGTAGAAATCGCAAAATAATTCAAGCTCCCTCCCAACTGAATCAGATCTAGACGAGTAATTTAGCCAATTCACATTATAATAGCATTCGCTTATAAATGGATCACGAAACGTCAATTAAGATCGCTATCGACAGTAGTGTTACCTGTCTGCTACTACTACTATCTGCTCAAAACAAAATTAGGGCCACTAATGTGCGTTGACTTTAACAACGTCTTTTGCCGAATTTTTAGCTATCACAGTATGATTCGTCAACATTAGCTTTAACGGAACTGGCTTAAACAGTTCTTTTGGGGTCACGAGTCATACATTTAGTAGTTTTCTTTGTTTCTCATTTTGATTCAGAATTAGTTTTCGCCAAGTTCTTTAACTGAAACATAAGTTGTTGCACTTTTAAAAGTAAGGAGAATCTGTAAAATACAAAATGCCAGCAATTCGGCGCCATTTAAATTTTAAATGTTGGAGGAACGTTCGCAACGTTCTGTGGCCCTGTATTCGCGAAGAGCCGTTCAGCATCTTTGGAACTGTTACCAGGAGAAAGACTATACGTCGATACCAGTGGGGACCCACGGGAAATGACTATCCCGCTCTACCCGAATAGTTAGGCGACCAGTCCTATGTGGGTGTGCAAGGCGCCCACACTGCAGCAGTGGCGTAAGGCCACTGCGAGTCCGGAGCAGAGGTCCTATATCTGTTAGCACGGGGTGTCGAGATACCAGCCAAGGGGCACCGATGGGCGGCAATTCCCCTATCCGACACATGAGGTAGGCCCCCATGAGGGGAGTATCGTGCGGGCTGTGGTTTCACAACGGCGTGGAGTTGCGCTACAACCGGGTGCCGGGACCCATAGAACGGTAGAGGTGGTAGAAAGGCCTCGCAGCCAGCAGTATGTAAACGCCAAGCCTTATCACTTGGTAAGAAAAACTGCTACCTTTTACGGGCCGTTGATTGACGTATTCAATCCGTTTGCCTATTCGAGGCCGTCTGGTAAACCTTTACGGTAGGCACGGACGTTAAACCCCCTTCATGGCACTTATTGTTACCAGGAAACAAGAAGTGTCTCCCGTCGTCATGGTTCAGGCCGAGTTCGAATAACCACCCCCGCAGAAGACCGATATGTGAGACTTTGTTTGCACGAAGACCAACAACGGTCAAGGAGACGTGTTACCAGAACACAACTGACCAGGACGCATCGTACGAATCGTTTAAGATTTGCTCATTGACATATCCAATGGGACATGCAACAATGGCGCAAGGTGCTCTTCTCGGATGAGTGCAAAGTAACATTTTTTGTGACGACCGACGCATAAGAGTCTGGCGGAGAACCGGAGAAGCATTTTATCCTCATGCAGGATAATGCACGACCACACACTGCCCGGGCGACAATGTCTGTTTTCAAGGAGGCCAATATTGAGGTCATGGAGTGGCCTGCCAACAGTCCGGACGTAAATCCGATAGAACATCCTTGGGATCAATGAAAACGCCGGATGCGGACCGCTGAAGAGGACATACACAATCAGCAACAGCTGATTCAATTGCTAAAAATATGTTGGGACGAGATATCAAAAGAAAGCGTCGATCGGCTTATTGAAAACGTTCCGTCCAGGCATCGAGACTGCATATCAAAAAGTAGAGGCCATACTCAATACTAAAGAAACAAAGAATCATTTTTTTTACAGATTTGCCAAACAAATTAATTGTTTTTGTTACGATTACATGACTGCAAAAAGTAACCAATCCGAAAAAATGCTAAAAAAAGCGTAACTTTTGGTCAAAATTCAATAAAATCCATTATGTATACCCCTAAATTCATGGGGTCTGAACCCGTTATCGTAACTGACCTCCCCTTATGTAAAATCGGTCACTGAACACGGCTATCAGCCTTTATTTTCCCAGGAAATAGCCCGTTTTCCCAGAAAAGCGAAAATAGTAGAATTTGCATTGTGTACCAAATATGGTACGCCATGCATTCACGCCATATGTTGCATATGAAAGACATTTTTCAAATTTTATTTAATCTGCCTCTTACTTTTATAGGAACAGTGCAAAAAAGAAAGGATAAAAAATTATAGTGTATTTACAAGGGGGGGGGGCACAGGGGACACGTTTATTTTCATAGACGCGTGGTTTCAAGAACAAGAACTCTCAGAGAATATGTACAAGCTATGATTAAGTCGAGGTGGTCATGAAACGTTGTCCAATCTCGACATGAATCTGTTCGGAAACAAGGACTGCTATTGAAAGTCTCGTCATGTGTGAAGTGACCCCATCTTATGTTGATATAAGTTGAGGAGATGTTGTTGTGGTTTCGATGTCTTGGAAGCCGCTGAATTGATAAATATTTGAAACAATCGGTCTGATTTTTCGATCGGGCTTCTGTATTTTAATTTGGCCGTAAATTCGTGTTGGACTGCTGTAAAGGTCTTTAAACCAGATGCTTCTCTTTCTGATGAAATTCTAAAAATTGAAATGTTATGGTGGGAAAGAATTTTTAGCATACATTTTCGAATTCCTACGGTTTAGTGTCTGTGGTGCTCTGCCTGGGGTACTTTCTTCAATGCTTCAATTTTCACGAAATAAACATCATCGTAACCATTCCTTCTCATTTCTATTTTGCAATTGATTTGTTAAAGCATGTTGCTTCAGCTTACTATCTAGGACTCGTTTTAAAAGCTTTTGCAGATACTATAGATTTATATTTTATAGATAGTAGGTACATATGGAAATAACAAACAATCATACCTTCCTGCTTACTTTTGTTGCTTCATTTTAATTAACCGATTGGCTATGTCCACACATGTGCGCTTTCGTCTTCCCTATCGTCTTCAAGCTCCGTATCCACTTTCAACATTGAACATGTCATTGATTGCGTCAAGTGAACAGAAGAGATCAATGTCTCATTCTATCCAGATCTGTTCATTATTTATCGTTAAATATGTGTCACGGCTTTGGTCAGGACGGGTAAATGATAAATTCTTTCATGAATTGTAATAGATGATGTGTTGTTAATATTTAACATTGGCAATTGCGTTCAAGAATGAATGCGTTTCTTCAATAGCGCATACATCTCAAGTTTCAATTGTCAAAATGATGAAGACGAACGAAGATTGAAAGTGTGTGGATAGGCACATTGATCACTTCCCGGCTCTATGCCACGGATCTATAGTATTCTGGATTGTACTTGTAAAATATTATTCGGCGCTTGTTATGATTTTACGGAATCTGTTACTAGATTTTTCACAAAACATAATACAAAGGCCTCTTTTTCAATAAATCCTAATTTTGCATTCAAATTCGCTTAAACTTGCCATGGAATTCAAGACCACAATGTCAGCCAAAATTTGTTGTTTCAGCTTTTCATCTGTGTTTCTTTCAAAAGTAAGCAGAACCACTTTTTGGCGGAATTTGGCCGAAATTTGGCAGAATTTCGGACGATGTATGAAATTTCTCTTCCAAAGAAAAGTGTTCCGTCTTGCATCCGTTTTGTCATATGGAAACAGTATCTTTGGTGATTGCATTAATTCCATAGCCAATTAAGTACACATTCCTTCGAACTACACTACGCAAGCTTTATTAAGGCCCTCCGTATTTTGCTTCAGTAAAAGCCAAAAGCAGTTAATGAGTGTTGTTCTAAGATCTGCCAGGAAAACTAAACTTTTGGTGTAGTAAACCTGAAATGCAAAGGACTCTCATGCCTGTATTTATAAACATACCGTAACTCAAGGAGACCTTGAGTCAAGTATGCTGAAATTAAAATAAATGTTATTTTCCATATTATTATATTCCAAACTTAAGGTCTCCTTGAGTTACGCCTTAAATCAAGGATCAAGGATCAATGTTTTTCCTATGTAGCTGCTCTCGGGTATCCCCACACCAAAACTTTATGTAACAAATTAGCCCCGTACTCTGTGCCCTTCCCCCCCCCCCCCCCCTTTGAGAATTTTCGAAATACGCCACTGGAAACTCGATATAATGAACTCCTCTTCATTAAAGGAAAGGTGGTCATTTCTATTGAAAATCGCGAATATTCAGTTTTTTTAAAAGGGACCTCGGGTAGGTGCGTGATTAGTTTCCTATTCCTTATTGAAATTTGTATCGATGTCTATTTGTGACATATCCTGGAAGTTGATGGAAAGTCGAGAAGGTCTTACTACCCCTATAAACCTAAATTTAGCCATATCTTTTGATAGAATGTACGGAAAATCTTCAAATGTGTGTCAAGTGGTAGCCGTTCGACGTCCTTATAAAATATCAAAAGTGCGCCAGATCCGACCTATATTCTTCCCCTACAAAAAACATGGAATTGATTATTTTGGACTTTGCGTGCCGTCTACGTCTAGCTCTGTATCCATGGTCGAACTTCCCTAAACGGACACTTCTAATAACCGGACATTTCTCATAAACGGACACTTTTATTTTCCCCGACGTTTTTCCTTATATTTTACTAGAAAAAATAACTTCCAATAGCCGGACACTCTCATAACTCGATCTCGAAATAAAATTGTTTTGGAAACACACAGTTGAAATCAGACATCGTAGTTTTGTATGGATTCGCAGCGCAGTCCATATTAGTTTTATAAAATGTTATACCTTTGTGAAGTATTCTCATAAGCGGACACTTCCAATAAGCGGACAAAATCTCAATCCCCAATGGTGTCCGCTTATGGGAAGTTCCACTGTATGCACTCATCATTCTATTAGCGCGATTAGAACTCGGTCTCGTTATAAAATAAATCTTTTATATAATAGTTCGTTATAAACATGTTCGACTGTCAAACGTATACCTTGAGACTTCTTTTGACTTATCATAGCTCATGGGATTCTTTTCCTGAAAAGTATATGGATTGGATTGACTTTGGTAGGATATGAATATGGAAATGAACTGCTGCCTGCTTTATAGCCCAAATTTGTGCAGCTCCCAGGATATGTCCACAAGAATTACCTTCATGTAATTTTTTGTTTATCGAATCTGGTACTCCACATAGTCTTCCATATGAAATGGTTGACCCTAGAAGCACATTTTCTCATGATCCTGACCGTGGAATTCCAAGACAATACTTGTCATAATCAAATGGTTTAAGAAATTGGATATCAATGCGCAGCTGCTTGAGTCCTGGCGAAAGTCCGATTATCTTACTAAGATGTTAAGTACGGAAGCTCGGTTTTTTAGTGGCGTGTCCTAAGGACAAAACAAAAGACAATTTTTCAGCTCTGTTTCCTTTGATCCTGAACAGGACTGATTAACCTAGCTTTCATAAAAAATGGCACTAAATGTCCTGGAAAATTTGATCGGTGACATAATTTGTATGAATATTTAGGTTTTATTTGGACCTGTTCTGGGCCCAATAAAACGCACCATCATATCGAAAGAGCTGATTATTATAATTTTATGAACATATCCTACCCTACCCAAGACTAAAGGAGAATAATTTCATCAACTAAGAACGATCGGAATGTATGTATAGATATTTCTGAATAGGCCCCAATACATGGTGTACCATATATGGTACGTTGCAAAATTGGTGCAAACAATACCAATGTCTTTTTTTGACAAAATCTCAAAACAATCCCAAGAACACATTCCAATTTACTCACCAGTATTTTTCCTTTTCCAAATAACGGTAAATTTCGCCAATTTTTTAGCTGTAAAGAATAGCTTTTAAAATTCCACAAAAAATAACATTCGTTCACTTTGACGACGCACAGACAATTCAAGGAAAACTTCGGGAAGCCAAAATTGAATTTATGTGAAAGTTTGTTTTGTCTACTTTAGCAAAAAGTAAAAAAAAAATCAAAAATTTAATAATCGCTAGACTTTTACAGGAATCTAGCCATGTACCATATATGGTACGCTATGCTAGGGTTAACGTTAAACATATTGTTATATTAAATTAGACCAAAGAAACTATGATTTTCCTTTTCCACAGAAAAATAACCAGAAAATTTTTAGTGGCCCTTATTTTGGTTTGAGCAGTATATATGCCAATAACGATCAGAACTTCAGAACAGCGAACCTATAATGATAATCTAATTATAAGAGCCGTTGTATGTAAAGCCTTTTCCAAAAACACTCAAAGAATATGAAGGGTGTACTACATAACATTTTACAAGATCCCAGTCACAAATAGCCTGTTCTTTAGACATAAATTCAACATTTCAAAATTTTTTCTAAAAATTCCAACCAACCAAACCTTCACTTTACCATTCAGTTGCTATTTTTGTTTGTCAGAAAACAACTAATATTCTTGTTTGTTATCTATTCAGTCGCCATGAATATAAACAAAAGGCGAAATGCCATTTTATTTTACTATCTATATACATAGTTTAATACAACCCCCAAGGGATGCAACTTCTTAATGTTTTGCGGTGTCTAGCCCACATCTTACGACATGACTAGAAAACAGCTTTTTGAATGTTGAATATTTCTTTGCATTTTTTACAGTGTTAGATCGTCTCGTCTTCCATGCTCGACGAAGGGTTGTACACACAGAATAAAACTTGTCCTTTTCACGCCGTATTGCTCATACTTTATAGTTTTTTGCTCATCTTCACAAAGATTCTTCGTACATATTTATATAATCTTTCACTGGAAGTTTTTATTACCGAATAGTATTTCCGAGACCCTAGATAGTACCTACAGCGTAAAGGATATACGGCGACGAATATACATACATACTATTTCTGTATGCTGGGCTGGGATAATACTATTTTCTCTGCGCCCTTCTATTTCTATATGAAAGATGTTTTGTAGAAAACGTCGCGTCATATCATAAATCCTTTTCCACCCTTCGTTTCAAACGGAATGTCTGTGTCGGTTGGAACAGATTTCACGTGAAGACTGAATTATGACAGTTCATTTTGAAAAGGAAATGGTGTGATGGCAGTTTTCGCAAGTCTCTTTATTTTTCATGCGGATATGTGCAATATTAAATGCAATTCCCTATATATGTATTATCATTGAGTGAAAGGGATTTGTTTTGATATATTTCCGTTTCTTTTGTAAGTAGCGAGTATAGAAGTATAGAATTGATGTTTGGAATAAAAAATATTAAATAAAAAGAAGGGAATAATAAAGCCAGATACAGAGATCAATATAAATATCGAAATACTCAAAATGCCTCCATAGTTCAGAGCCAAATCCAAGTTATAGACATCACAGCAACATGACTCTGATAAATCTGTAGAAACCTTAAAAATTGTGACTGTTGAGGCCCTATAAACTATAAAAACTATAAACTATAAAACTTCAAGATTCTTTGGTTTTTGTCAAATATTTTTGAACCTTTTCTGCAAGTTCTGCAGTGTATTGTTCGACACCTATATCTACCCTTTTACGAGTAAACTCACATCTAAAATTTTACTTCGACCTGACAAAAAGTAAATCTTAATAAGCTGAATGCTTGTGCCTGAAGGATTTTATTAAATTCTTAAAATAATGTTAATCCACATCCCGACGGCCGCTCCCCCTTACCGTGCCATGTCCGTAACGTATCGATTTCTCTCATTTCTCAAATAAAGAGTATTATAGCAACAAGCGAATAATCCGGTAATCCCAGAGTTACTCTCTGTCAACGCTTCGTTGATTTTTCTCCCTTCAACTCCCAATATTTCAAACATGTGCAACATGCAGACAAAACAGGACAAATGAAGCAAGTGCATTGAACATTCATCATTTTGATCGTAAACCTATATGTCCCGTGCACCCTCATTTTTGTAGCACACTTTCTTTCGCCCTACGGCCAAGTGTTTATTAGACGACATTGGCTCTTTCAACTGCATTTCATAATATGTATTACAAAAAGGACTAGGCGAACAGGATCTTAAGTGGCCTAAGCCTTGATATCGAGGACAACATACATATGTACGTAATGTTCGTACGAAGCACGTTGAGGTTGAACGCCGATATATCGCCCCAGGGAATTGTACGTTTAAATATACATATGTAGGTCGGTACGTCGCGAACACCCTTATGTCGATATCGTCGACTCTTATTCATTTTCATTGAGGGATTCAGCGGTGTACTGTTCGCTACCGTGCAAATTCGTCAACGTCGATGGCATCCATGGCATCTTTTATTCTTTTCAATTCACTTTTTGGATTTGTTATTTCTCCCCGAGGAAATTAAAATGTGCAGAAAATTCTCATTTTGTTTTACCGGTAGAAGACAAT
The DNA here is from genome assembly GCA_949715475.1 of Microchrysa polita. Classification (NCBI taxonomy): domain Eukaryota; kingdom Metazoa; phylum Arthropoda; class Insecta; order Diptera; family Stratiomyidae; genus Microchrysa; species Microchrysa polita. The sequence goes on from OX454419.1 coordinate 52,005,298, forward strand.
GAGGAATTGGGAAAATATACAAAAATAGAATATGTCACACCATGGTTAATAAATAGAGAGTCGCTAAAAATCTCTATTATTTGCTCGGAACAAACGAGAGGAGAGGAATGGTAGTTTAAAGAAAATTGTGGATATGTTCCATTGCAGTGAAAAGTTGATTGGCGGTTTTACATGATGGACAAAGGAGAGGAGCATAGTATAGTCCCATTAAAGATCGTAAAATATTTGATGGTAAAAAATTCCTACAGAAATATTTTTCGCCCGAGAGAGAAAAAAAAAATCTAGAGACGCGGGAGTGTCCCGCCCGCCAAAGAAAAATGAAGAAATTTGAACAAATTCAAAGTGAGAAGCGACCAAGACTAGGTTTACACGACGGGTTTTCGGACCTCTGTAGATCGGACCCTGGCACTGAGTGTTTAAATTTGGTAGAGGTTGTCGCGCAGTCTTACGAAGTGTAGAAAAGTTCAAGAAGATCCGGTGAAAAACACCGGAGATATAAGAGTTTGAAAATCGCATGTATGTGAAAATCTTGTTCTCGTTGTTTTCGTATTTCTTGTTGTTCATTGACAGGGCTACAGCCTCGCAGAAAGCATCTCGGGATTTGCTTTCTTTTCCCATGGATAGAGTCACCGCCGTCTATATATTAAGGCCGTAATGTAGACTCGTAAACGTCAAATCCGCTGATTAAATTGCATTGCATTGTTGTTGCTTCTCATGACATTGTTGTTGTTTGCCCGTGTCCGACGAACAATCTAAGCAGGATCCATGCCGTCATCGTACAGCTGAGTTGCGGCCTTGATATATCTAGATGGCGTTGATAGAGTCTGTCCTGAGGGATGAGGGTGTGCATTTGTTAGTACCACTCGGTTTGATCCTGCTCTGGTAGCGGGTCGAGGCAAAAAGACACTCTTAGCTATAAAGTGACTGAAACAGAGACTGGTCCTGAAAGCTATTGGATGGCTATCTTTGATTCCTGGTTGTCTCGTGAACCATGAGACGACTTTATCATTGTAAAAAGTGGCTTGGTCAGGACTGGACAGGTTTTCGGGGCCTTTGAGTAAATATGTTGATTTTTTTTACATGTATATGTATTTCTCTGGGGTCTGGGATACATTCTTGTAACGTAACTAAGGAGCGTAACGTAACGTAACGACCGCTCAAGAAGCCAAAGTAAGTAGATTGAATAAAGGAATAGGCTCAATTTACGGCTTAGGTTAAAGTCGAAAGGTTTAGGGTAACGGATAGGGTTGAAGTAGTTGTAAGGTCGCAGTTAACGGTATTATTAGGGTTAAATGTAAGGATAGGGTTTGCATTAAGGTTGAGTTTGAGGTTTAGGCTTAACCCATTAACGACGAGACCCTAAAATCTTACCGATTGAGCTGAAATTTTCCACGTCGTGTAATGAAGGCAGCTGGTGTTGAGTAGCTGGCGGAGGACGACAATGGAATCGGCGGCGGCATACGCTTGCTGGCAGCTCAGTTCGGGTAACGGGGTGGGTTGTTGCCGTTCATTGCCTCCATTCCATCACACTTTTTTTTCGTATGCCTGCAAACGGACAAACATGCGGAACTGAAATTTGAAAATGAACAAAAGGAGAAAACAACGAAGAAGAACACCATCGATGACATCATGCACGGAATCCAGCTGGTCGGATTCTGGCCAAGTCCCACCACAAACCGTTGGATCTCCGGGGCCAATGTTCGGAGACCTCCCTGAAAAAAAACGATGTCCGATCCGGGTGCGCCTACATCACTATTCTGAAAAGGTTAGAACTTCTTGGAGGAAAAGATTCACTTAAAAGGAACTTAACACATTTTTTTATTCGAAGCGAAAATTTAACAGCAAAGAAAAATCCGGATCATAACAAATCTTAGTTTTAACCTACACGCTGTGCCCCTTTTTAGAATTTTTATCATGACAATAAATTTATACAAAAATGGCAAAATTGAAATAAAATGGACTTACCCCACGTGCAGCTGAAACGATCGTTTTGGTGCGACGAGGCTATATAAAAGGTTTGGTTTTACAAGTTTTCATAAATTATGAACTGTATGGGTGCGCACCAATAATTAATCAACGAAACGCGTATAGGATTAACACTAAGCTATACAACGACAATTATCGCGCGAAATAAGCAAATTTATTGTTGTAAGCGAACAAAACGTTTGATAGATAGTTTTAACTATTTTTACGATGGACAAAAAAAACTAAATCGATTAGAACGTCGTCGATATCTCCCATTAATCAGCACATATACAACAACAGGAATGGCTCCGCTAGTGCAATCATTTGATCATCCGGCGCAATGGATTGCTGGCCGATTTCACGGAAACAACATGTAGCACAAGTTTTATGTCGATCTGTGCACGGTTGCAGGGCAATTGATTACAACACATCAATCCCCGGATGCTCCCAATCTGGCAAAAGGCATAAAACTTGCAGGAACAAAAATATCACTTAAAGATTGCGTGATTAATTCCAGAAACAACGCCAATGACTCCAAATAAAATGGAAATAGAACCACACCGGCGGGGTTATTAAGATGCCGGTCGCTTTAAATGATGTCGAGCGCAGAATCACACCGGGGTTATTAAGATGCCGTCGGCTCCAAATAATATGGATACTACGCCGGATATTAGGATGCTAACAGCTCCAAATGATGTTGAGGACAGAATCACTCCAGGATTATTAGAACGCCAGCGGCTTCAGATATATCGAAACAGCATCACACCGGGGTTATTAGGATGCCGTCGGCTCCAAATAATATGGATATAGCACTTCGCCGGATATTAGGATGCTAACAGCTCCAATTGAAGGCGGCTTCAAATATATGGAAACAGCATAACACCGGGTTATTAGGATGCAGGCAACAGAATCTTATGATGGCACGAAAATTGTGGTTTAGAGGGGTTCACGTTTCCGACAATTCACTGAACCAAATTATACGACAAACTTATTTAGTTTTTTTTTTTATAACCACTAAAAGAACATTTTTTTGTTCAACTAATTTCACTTATAAGTAAGTTAAGTTTCCGATTATTAAATTTTAAATAAACTCTTAAAAGAGACTTATTCCTACGTCCGTCCACAGTGCCAACCAAAATTCAACTCCTCTAACAAAATTTTCAATACCCCCGAAGAAAAAAAGGAAAAAGTCCCGCTTCCAAAATTCAAGGCCAAAAACCCGCAAAATCGTATGATCCCAAAAACCGTATCCTTTATGTACAAAAAAATTAAAGTTCATTGCCATCATCAACCATCATCAAAACCAAAAAAAAACCATATAAAAAAAAGATTACCACCCATATTTCATATTCCCACACTGCCCATCAATTTCCCACACTGCCCATCAATTTCCCACACCCACCACAAATTTCAGATTTGCGTACACGCATTACATTACGTGCATATATTACTTGCAGTACATGCAGTACGATAGTACAGCAGTACAGCAGCGACACACCCTTTTCTGCACTTCTCATGCCATATTCTCTCTTCTAGCAGCAGATCATATGATTGTATAGATCCGTTGGAGTGATAAGATCAAATATACCGTGTAGTATTGATAACTACTCAGCTGATCGGATCTGAATACTAGATAAGAGAATATGGCAAGAGACTGTGCAGAAATCTTGTGCAGCGGCTTGCATGCAAATCTACGTGTTTTGAATTTGTGTCACTTGCAATTTTGCCGTCGGCAACGACACAGTAGCAAAATTAATAAAATGTAATGCGATGTACAATGTGAAATATTACAGTTGGCTTAAAATGGCTAAAAACACATTTTGCAGAAAAAAAAATTTTCCCCGGATGCCGGGTTCAGGCTCCCGGCACTGTTACATATATGTTACATCAGGCACTCGAAGTACTCGAGGGTGTTACATATATGTAACATCAGGCATGATACGGGGAAAGTGTATTCAAAATATATTTTTGATTTGTTTTTCAAAAAGAAAACATTTTAGTACATTTTTCTTAATAAAGCGAAAAATATATGAAAGCCGATATTTTACATGAAGTTTGGAATGTAGATAATGCAACAATAATGTAGAAATAATACGAAATGTGTGCGAAAATTGAGCAGCCTCACAAAAATATTATGTCAAATATTGTATTATTTTATTTTATTATATATGTGTTTTTGCATGTGGAGTTGTTGTTGTTTTATTGAGAAGTTTCTTGAACACCCACAAAATTAATAGATTTGACAGTTTGGGAATAGGAAAAAGTTTATAGAACTACAGTAGTTAACAATACAGATTTTGAGGATTATGGAAGATTTGCCAGTAAATTATAAAATTATTGTTTAAATTTTTAGTCAATTTATCCATCCGCCCAATTTGGCTAAAAAGGACTAAATAAAGAGCCTATAATTCCTCCTTGTCTATTATCTGGTCTACATTAGAAACCATTTCTTCTTTCGTAGCTCAAAATATATCCTTTTAAATATTATATTAGCAGAATTAAATAGAATAACTAATCCTTGGCCTCATGAAAATAAAGTCTTGACTCCTTGCTTCGGATACCCTTGAATCCGGCTATCATTTGAATCCACATAGGACAGCTATTGTATCCATATTCCGGATTTCTAGAGCAATTCTAATTCCGACTCTTAATATTTTTGGTATATTATGCCAAATATGGCCGCTCAATTTGCCAGTCAAGAAGGCACAAGGGTCTAGATAATCATGTGACATGACTAATTTTTAGGAAAAACCTAAATAATAGCATTTTTTTCTTTTAAATTTTAACATTTATGAAGACTATTTATGCCATTTTCCTAGATAAAAATGTCTTATTAAATTCCGGAATTTTCGTGAATCCGGATTTTTTGAGAATCTGGACTCCTTTTTTTTAATTTATCCGGACTATCGCGTCACTAGTGTAAAAAATCCATAAAATAAAAAAAAACACTAAAAAAGTACATATACTCCTACACCTCATATACGAAGAGTGCGCTTTCCCCATATCAGGACGGATGTTACATATATGTAACAGTGTTATAAAAGTACTTATAAAACGTAAACTACGGATAATATTTATTTAATTTATTTTTTGTATTGTTTTAAAAAGACCATGTAATGAAATACGATTAATTTTTTCCCAATTTTTTTCATACAATTAAATATGAAAATAAAATTCCTCTACTGCTTTTGCCATCGTGACGATTTTCGTCAACATCGAAAAAACCATTAGAAGGAAACCTCTATAACTTCCCCAATAGTAAATCAAATTCAGCTAAATTGATTTCTACGCATTGCTAATAGTGTCCAGTACAGGATAAAACACTTTTTAGTGCCGAATTGATATCCTATTCCTTTAGCAGCCGTTTGAAACGAAGGATGTCTTACTGTTACATATATGTAACATCAGGCATTAATGGGTTAAGCCAAGGTTAGTCAAAGTTAAGGCTAATTTTAAGTTTAGTGTGTTGTATAAAGATACCAAGGTTTCCGTGGTTACCAGGAATACCAAGGCTATCAAGGATACCAAGGTTACAAAGGACGTCCAAGGTTGCTTTGGTTACTAAAGTTACCAAGTCGAATAAGGTTACCAAGGGAACCAAGGTAACTGCGGTTACAGAGGTTAACAAGCGGACCAACGACACTAAGGCTACCAAGGTTATTATTATTACTATTCTCAAACAAATTCGTGACAATAAGGCAATAAATATTGTCTTCACTTCATGAAAATAAACGCATTAATATCATTTATTGATTTTGTCGTGTGTCTAGGGTAGGTCTACCACAAATCGAATTCCCTTAGTTTACACCAGAGGGCGCTGATGTCACTGACGAAAAATAAGGTTGACATCTCGACTTATACAACAAGCACGACTCTCCGGAACTTTCAGGAAAGTGCATCACCGAAGTTTCCGGAACAGTGGAAACGAGTATATAAGGGCGTCGATTAGTGTCGACGAGTCAGTCATTCTAGTTTTACCCATGGATTATGTCCTGTCAGTAATTAGTGAAATTGGCAAATAAAAATGTTTTTCTTACTAAAATTTGATTTGGTGGAATAGGTTTGTATGGTAGCCCCATGACCACATGGTCCGACTCCATCTATTCATACATATGTTTTGTGTCATCAATAGAAACACATTTGTGTGAAGTTTAGTTGAAATTGGTGTATAAATATGTAAACAAAAATTTCTTAGAACTTAATTTGGGGAGCTAGGTTTTTATGACAGCCCCATGACCCCATTGTCCGATTTGGTCCATTTTTACATATGTTTCGTTTCACATTTGCACGAAATTTGATTGCAATCGATAAGAAAATAAAAAAGTTACAATTACTGAATTAATTCTGATTCCCAAATTTCGTGGGTTCGAATTTTAACTAATTGTGACTTATCGTTCCATTCTATACACCAACTGCGGTGCATGTCTGTAGTAATTATGGCATGGCAACTAAATGCCATAATTACTACAGACATGCACCGCAGTTGGTGTATAGAATGGAACGATAAGTCACAATTAGATAAAAAAGTTTTTCTTAGAAGTGCCTAATTTGGGGGACTAGGTTTGTATGGCAGCCCCACGACCCCATTGTCCGATTTGGTTGATTTTTACATATGTTGTGTGCAGTGGCGTAGATAAGGGGGGGATCAAGGGGATCAATCCCATCCCCTTTCGGTCACACATTTTTCGTTATTAAGGTACAAAAAAAAAAAAACAAAAGTAAACTTTTCGCTCAAATTACGAGTATTCAACGTGTGTAGTGTATCACAAAAATTCGTGAATCCATTTTCAGATCTGCAATAGAAAATTTATCACTTCCTTAAATTTCTATTGTATATAAAAGCGTGCCAATTGAATAGAAACACTACACTACAGGGCTTTACTTTCATCTACTTTTTCACATTGGATCTGGAGTTTCGCACACGCAAGCCCTACTGAAGTAATGTAGATTCGCTGCTAGAAAATTTAAATGTAAGCCCTGTATAAAAATTCGTTGCTGGTATATCTTAGTTTTCGGTTAGAAAAATTTAAAATATCGTGGAACACGGAGTGCTCTTCCACAGAAGCAGAATTTCCAATGTGGAAATATACAGTACATAAAATTATAAATTGCTAATGCGATGAAAAGAAATCGTCGCCAATTTGCGCATCCTTTATTGTTTGAGTTTATCAACACTTTTTCCTTTTTTAAGTTAAAATTTGACGAAAGGTTTAAACGTATATGGCAGGGCAAAGCAAGTTTTAACCTTCTCTAGTTGTTCGCAATTTTATTCAATTTAATACAAATAACTCTCAAAAATGGTCTTATGCCGGTAGTAATTCGAAGACAAATTAACAAACAAACCTACACTAGGGTTCCATGAAGATTTTTCAGGGGTTCCGCGAAAATATCCAAAATAGAAAATAATGTAGAAAGAGTTTTTGACAACAAAAAGTAAACAATCTACACGAAAAAATGTTTGTAAGTTTTAAAATTCCGAAGCTTGATCTGCTACACTGTTTCGAAAATCAACTTAACAATAAATTTGAACAGCATCAGTGACTTGACTGATTTTCTTTTACAACTTTCTACTATATGAATTGGAAAAAAAGCTGAGTGTACCAGATAATAAAGAATGTCCACAGTATTCGAGACGAGGTTTCGGAGATGTGAATTATGTCGCAAATAAATGAAAGGATTGCATTTGTGTTAAAAACCTCTTTAGAAAATCAAAACTTTTCTGCGGTTTTTTTAAACGAATGTTCAACAGACCAAATTTTTTTAAACGAATGTTTAACAGTCCAAATTTTTAGTTCTATTGACATTTTTGGTATCCTTTGCAAAAAATTGGCTGATAGCTAGGGCCTCGAAATTTGTAACAAATACCTATATACTGCGGTGCCCTACAAGTTTGCTACTTTTAGAAATATCTACCTACGAAGTTCCGATACTTATCAGAAAACTTCGATTTAAAAACACAGAAGCTGTACTTTATCCACATATAGGTACTGGACATTCCCAACAAGCTCTCGTTCTTAAAAATTCCCTTTTCTGGACATATAACTATCAATTTATTTTAGTTCCTGTTTTGGGGTGTTACGTGAAGAAAAGCAGCGATGCTAAATGTTCCGTAACTCCAGAAAGTTTTGAGAACCACAGATCTAACGCAATCACAATCACAAAATCAAATTTTTTTACGAAACCTGGAATACTGTGGATTCATCACTGCAGTAATACATGGATAATAGTTTCACAATTTTTGCGGACATTTCAATATTTTCAGGACGCAGTTTTTTTCGTATGCAAAAATGGCTCTCTATTTAAAAAACAAATCATACACTAATTTGAAGTGTAATAAATGCAGAAATTTTTCTGAAATTCAAAATTTGATAACCGTAAAATTATAAGTAATCTTGCAAAATGATCCCCTCCCTCTCTGAAAAGCTATCTACGCCACTGGTTGTGTGTCAGCAATGAAAACACATTTTTGTGAAATTTGATTGAAATTGGTGCATAAATAAAAAAGTTTTTCTAAGAAGAACCTAATTTTGGGGAGTAGGTTTGTATGGCAGCCCCACGACCCCCTTGTCGATTTTTACCGATTCAAACATACAAACTGCCTGCAACAAAAAGAAGCCTTTGTGCAAAATTTCAGCTCCATAGCTTTTAAACTGGCCGAGCAAAACGCGTCGCAACAGACAGACAGACAGACAGACAGACGGACAGACGGACATCGTCCAATCAACTCAGCTCTTCACGCTGATCATATATATAGATATTTTGTATGGTCGGAGATGCTTCCTTCAATGCGTTACAAACTTCATGACAAAGTTAATATACCCTTTTCGCTTAGTAAGCGAAGGGTATAATAAAACATCAAACACTGATACTTTTTGGTCTAACATTTAGTAAAAATAATGATAGTATTTCTAGTTAGAACCGCTTTTAATATATTTGATGCATCCCTAGGCTCAAAAAACGAGTTTTAATATGGTGTTAGTCGAATTGACTTACATTGGTTACAATGTAGAAAGAATAATGTTGGTTATCTAGGGTTAAATACTCCACTCTTGTGTTTATTGGATGATACAGCACACACATGCAATGGTCTCTCTAAGTTAACTCACACACATGCATTATATTCTTCTATAGCACAGTCGGTGTCATTTTTATAGTGTGACATTCGTATGGTCATACAATAAATTGTTCACCGTAGTTTTATAGAAGGATGGACTTTGTGATTTAATGAATTGACACTTATGAAGTGCTCTGGAATACCACGTTTATTGAATTGAATTCATTGAAATATTGCGTGAAACCAACATTTCCTCACTCCTTGTTAGCTTATGAATCAATTAAGATAATCTCAGCGCAGAAAATGTCTGTATTTTATTGAAGAATGTGTGAATTTAATTAGCTTCAACTGATTGATTCAACTTCAACATATAAAGAAGAAGGTGCATAGGAGAAGGGTCGATAAAGAAGTGTCGAGCACTTGTAGTGTTTACGAGCAATGTTATCTATATGTGAGGTTCGCCGAGTGGTTAGGGCGTCGGACTGGCGTACGACAGTCGCTGGTTTGACGCTGGCGGCGGGAATTTTTTTTTTTCTCTTTTTTTTTGCAATCGCGAGAAAATTACAGAAAATGATGACATAACACATGATGTATGTCTTTCTCGAAGCGTAATTCAGTGCTACAATGAGGTTCTATTGGATCAAAAAACGGCGCCAGATGCCATTATTGGACTATTATTCAGTGTTTATACCCTGTAAAGTGCCCCTATTATCGTTAGAAGAGAATATTTTACGAAGTACTATAGGGATGAAATTGTTACTTGGGGGTTAAGCCGATCGCGAGTTATTTAGTGAACAAATTTTCAAATGTCCGGGACACCCTGTTAATTTTGACCCACCAACTTTTAAGTATTTCGTGCCAAAGGCTGTTACCATTCTACACATTCCTACCAAATTTCATGACGATCGGTTAAGCCGTTCGCGAGTTATTTAGTGAACAGACGGACGGACAAAATAGATTCCATAAGAGTTTTTTGAAAAATCTAAAAAACCCTAAAAACGTTTTTTTTTTTTTAATAATAGACTATCATCAAAGAAATCATATTCTTGTCAAATCGGATCAAAAAGTTTGAATTGATTCTAGTTATACCCTTCGCTCATAGAGTGAAAGGGTATATTAACTTTATCATGAAGTTTGTAACGCATTAAAGGAAGCATCTCCGACCATATAAAAAGTATACATATATGATCAGCATGACTTGGGGAGTCGATTGGAGCATGTCCGTCTGTCTGTCTGTCTGTCTGTCTGTTGCGACGCGTTTTACTCGGCGGGTATTGAAGCTAGCAAGCTGAAATTTTGCACACGTGCTTCTTATTGTTGCAGGCTGTTTGTATGTTTGATTCACCCAAATTGGATCACTGGGTCATGGGGCTGCCATACAAACCTAGCTCCCCAATTTGAGTTCTTCTAAGAAAAACTTTTTTATTTGTGCACCAATTTCAACCAAATTTCACACAAATGTATTTCTATTGATGACACAAAACATATGTAAGATTAAATCAAACTGGACCATGGGGTCGTGGGGCTGCCATACAAACCAGACCCCTTATATTGGTTCTTCTATGAAACATTTTTACACCAATTTCACAAAACCTTGAATTAATGCGTCTTTATCAAAGCAACTAAAAAGTTCAAAACGAATGGAATCGTACTGTGGGGTCATCCTCCGGCAATCCCAATAAAATTTTCCGAGTAAATTTGTTTATTTGCCCACTTATTTCAACCAAGCCCAAAACTTTTGTCAAGACGGAAGAAAAACAATGAGGAGGGGAATTAAATACAAGTAATAGGTACGCCCGACTTTTAGCCCAAGCGAAGGGTATCCAAATTTCGGCCGCGCCCGAAATTAGCCTCGGCCCCGGGGTTGGCGAGCGAAGCGAGCAGGGAGCGAAGCCCCCTAGTTTTAATTAAATTAGTTTAAATGTACTTATTATTTTGCCTTTTTTAGTTGACGCATACTTTTTTAATAAATTTCAAGTTTGTTTTTTAATTTAAATGGTTCGTGTATAACATAATATTTTTTCATATTTTCCGTCACATACCTGAAAGTAACTCATCCTTATGAGACAGGGCGACTCATACTATTTTTTTGTGCCAAGTTTATTTATCAATCATCTCATTCGGCATTTTACTTTAGGAGCCGCGAATTTTATGGTTTTTAGCTTATGAAAGCAATAAGGACTCGATGACTCATATAGCCATAACGAAGTAGCTGATTCGTTACGCGTCTATACATATACCCGGTTTTCACACGATGACTCGCCCACTCCCTGACTTGTCATTCTCAGACTGCGATCAAGCGGAGAAGAAACAAAAAATTACGAGACCGAGGCTAATTTCGGGTGCGGCCGAAATTTGAATACCCTTCACTCTCCTCGGGCTAAAAGTTTTTTTTGGGCGAACATATGACTTGTGTTCAATCCTTCCCCATTCTTTTCCTTCTGTGGTGTCGATAAAACAATATTTGTGTGGTTTTGGTTAAGTGGAAAAATAAAAATATTTACTCAGAAAACTTTATTGGGGGGATGCGGGAGCATGGTCCCATAGTATGATTCCATTCGTTTTAATTTTTTTTTTTTGACAAAGACGCATTAAGTTTTTTTGAAATTGGTGTGGACAAAATGTTTCTTAGAAGATCTAAAATGGGGGGTTGGGTTTGTATGGTAGCCCCATGACCCCATATACTGATTCCATCCATTTTTACACATGTATTATGGCATCAATAGAGATGCGCTTTTACGAGTTTTGGTTGAAAGTGATACACAAATAAAAAAGTTTTCGTAGAACTCAATTTAGGAGGTTGGGTTTGTATGACAGCCCCATGACCCCATTGTCCGATTCCATTCATTTTTACATATGTTTTGTGGCATCAAATGAAATGCACTTTTATGAGGTTTGATTGAAATTGGTGCACAAATCAAAAAGTTTTTCTTAGAAAAACTCAATTTGGGGGGTTGGGTTTGTATGACAGCCCCATGACCCCACAGTCCGATTCCAACCATTCTTACATATGTTTTGTGGCATCAATAGAAACACATTTGTATGAAATTTGGTTGAAATTGGCGCACAAATGAAAAAGTTTTTCTTAGAAGAACCTAATTTGGGGGGTTAAGTTTGTATGGCAGCCCCATGACCCCATAGTCCGATTTGATCCACTCTTACATATGTTTTGTCTTATCAATAGAAACACATTTGTGTGAAATTTGGTTGAAATTGGTGCACGCATGAAAAAGTTTTTCTTAGAAAAACCAAATTGGGGGGGTTAGGTTTGTATGGCAGCCCCATGACCCCACGGTCCGATTTTAGCGATTCGAACATACAAACTGCCTGCAATAAAAAGAAGCATGTGTGCAAAATTTCAGCTCGATAGATTTTAAACTGGCCGTGTAAAACGCGTAGCAACAGACGGACAGACAGACAGACGGACATCGCCCAATCGACTCAGCTCGTCATGCTGATCATTAGGGCTCGGAATTTTATGTAAAATAAAACATGAAATATGTACATATAATATGAGTTTATTTTGTCAAAATATGTAAAAATAACTCAAATATGTAAAATAACTAGGGGGCTTCGCCCCCTGCTCGCTTCGCTCGCCAACCCCTGGGGCCGAGGCTAATTTCGGGTGCGGCCGAAATTTGGATACCCTTCGCTTGGGCTAAAAGTTTTTTCGGGCGTACCTATGACTTGTATTTAATCCCCCTCCTCATTCTTTTTCTTCCGTCTTGACAAAAGTTTTGGGCTTGGTTGAAATAAGTGGGCAAATAAAAATATTTACTCGGAAAATTTTATTGGGGTTGCCGGAGCATGACCCCACAGTACGATTCCATTCGTTTTGAACTTTTTAGTTGCTTTGATAAAGACATACATTAATTCAAGGTTTTGTGAAACTGGTGTAAAGAATGTTTCTTAGAAGAACCAATATGGGGTGTTTTGTTTGTATGGCAGCCCCATGACCCCATGGTCCGATTTGATTCAATCTTACATATATTTTGTGGTCATCAATAGAAATACATTTGTGTGAAATTTGGTTGAAATTGGTACACAAATAAAAAAGTTTTTCTTAGAAGAACTCAAATTGGGGAGCTAGGTTTGTATGGCAGCCCCATGACCCAGTGATCCAATTTGGGTGAATCAAACATACGAACAGCCTGCAACAATAAGAAATACGTGTGCAAAATTTCAGCTTGCTAGCTTCAATACCCGCCGAGTAAAACGCGTCGCAACAGACAGACAGACAGACAGACAGACAGACGGACATGCTCAAATCGACTCCCCAAGTCATGCTGATCATATATGTATACTTTTTATATGGTCGGAGATGCTTCCTTTAATGCGTTACAAACTTCATGACAAAGTTAATATACCCTTTCACTCTATGAGCGAAGGGTATAAAAATATTATTACGAACTTCAAAATCGTAGTTATTCTTCAAAATTGTAAAAAAATATATATTTTTTAAATTTTTAAATTTGAAACTCCGTCTGTCTGGTGCTAGGATTTTTTTATACCGGCTGAATGACCTTTCAACATCGACTGATGTGATGGGCGCATATTGAATTTTGCAATTTCCTCTGGTTTCGATGCGATTTCCCCTTCTAATTTTTTGATCATTTATGATTTCGTAAGAATTTGTTTGGCTTTCTCGCCACAGCGTTTTCGTCAAGTGTGGAGAACACAGCCTTGATCTCCTCGAAATTTTCGCAATAATACTTCACGCTTCCAGCCAGGTTCCCCAGCTGGTTACAAAGGGCTCTGGTGGTAGGGGCAAAAAAAGGAAGCTCTCCTTAAGTATTCTCACGCGACTTGGCGCTTTCAAAAACACTTTCTTTACGTTGGAAGTTAAGGCATCTACTTCGACGAACTCGTTTCTAACGTGCTCGGCAATGCGATGAAATGCGTGGGCGAGACAAGTAACGTGAGTTAATCTCGGATAAAATACTTGGAGGGCTTTCCCAGCGTTTACCATGTATGGAGCAGCATCAGTTACGAACAGCAACACATTACTGTGCTGCACTCAATTTGGCCCTAGTACACAGCAAAAAATCCGGTGTGAATTTAACTCCGAAAATTGTCGAATAGGGTCCCTCCGTTTGGATAAAATATTGTTTTATCCAAATGGATGAACACAAAAGTGTACTTCCAATTACACCAAAAGGAGTAATACTGGATATTTTTGGGATAAAAATAAAACACAAGTTTCACAGAACATTTAACTCATAAATGAGTTTTGTATAACTAGCATTTACCTCTCTATAGGTGTTGGCGACATTTCATTTACCTCTTTACGATCTAAAAATGCATAATAAATTACCTGCCTACAGTGGGATTCGATCCAGCGACTCTATGATTTGAAGACTAACGCCCTACCTACTACACCACACAGACTATACGGGATGACGTTCGTAATTTGCACCATATATTACGTGCGGAATTAACTCCATTTTAAGTAAATTTTAACACCATATAAACAAAAACTGATATAATTTCGAATAAAAGTTATTATTTATCAAAATTAATTTTATTTTGAGTGTTTTATCCTAATGGATAAAAGAAAAATGTTATACTCGGGACGGAGTGAAATAAATGTATTTAACTCCATAGGTATAAAAAAAAATTTAACCTTTTTGGATAAATTTTGGTTCACACCGCCTGATTTTTTGCTGTGTACGCTCATCAAATTGTTGAAAAATTGAGCAATAGATGCGTGGTTGCACTTTTCTAAGACTTCGACATTAAACAAAATGGGCTTCGTTTTTCTGAAGATAATAGCCCAACAATAGCGTTGGCTTTATATCTCCCTTCGAAATCCGTAGTTTCGTCTATTGAGATCCATATGGGCCCATCACGAATTATATCGCGGATTCTATGAAGTGCTTCCGTGTAGAAGTCGCATAAATAGGTCTTTCTTATGGTGCTTTCCTCGGGAACTCGTTGCCCACTATACTTCTCCAAGAACTCCTTAAAGTGGGGATTGTTGAGTTTATAAAATGCGATATCGGCCTTGACAAAAGCGCGACATAAATCCATTTTAAACGCCGACTTGCTGCTGCCTTCCGAAGGAGAAATAAACGTTTGTTTCGAGGTCCTTCTTTTCTCTTTGTTTTGTTTATGTAAAGCAGTAGAAAATATGCTGTACAACTTGAGACCTTTGGGTGGTTACCACAGCTTTTCCGCAACTGTCACAAAATAAAACACTTCCGTCTCCACTGAAATCCTCGTCAGGGAATTCCCGTATGTATTTCAGGACAAGACAACTAGATGTAAACTTGACTGTCGGCATTCTGAAAAAATGTTAAAATGTTAACTAACCGAATACTGAAGACGAAATAAGAGAAAAATGTCCATCAAGGACCTTTTTATAGACAATATCCATTTATGTATTCGCACTTTATATAATTTCAGCAATATTACCCCTCTAACTAGCTAACCCAAATATTGAATGCAAACGTACTACCGAGTCTCCCTTAATGCAGCATAGTCCTTTACCTTTTACATTTTGATCCTTTTATTGTTTTATTTCTCAGCCAAATTATTTTTCTAGCAAATTGAAATATTGTCCATAAAAATTCTTTTGGTAAGAAATATCCCAAGTTAGCCCAGTGCATTTAGTTTCATCCAATTAGAAAATTATCACTTCAGTTTATTTTGCTATGCATACATTTTTGCAGAGTCAAAACAACAATAAAAGTGTTCATATTTGAATAATTTACGACCTTCTTTCTGAATAGCATAGTGTTTATATGAAAAATTCACTTGTGCACGTATTCTAAAAAAAACATTTCGGCTTGTAAATCTCTGTTCATATAATTGAGTAATAAACTGTCCCATATAAGTATCTATTTAATAATGCGTTTCCTTTCAAAAATCGGAAAACTTATACCTAATTCTAATGAAACTGTTGTATTCAATTCAATTTTTTTTAATCATTTGTTCGTACTTATGTACAAATTTTCTAAATATGGAAGAAAATATGTAAAAAAGAGTGAAATATTTAAAAATATGTAATATCATTTGAATATTTACAAATATGTAAAAACAAATACATGCCATTTTCTTTCAAATGTTCTGAAACGCAAAGAAAACACCCCAGAAATTGATTATCAGTCTAAAGAAAAAATATGTAAAAACATAAAAATCCGAGCCCTACTGATCATATATATACATATTTTATATGGTCGGAGATGCTTCCTTCTATGCGTTACAAACTTCATGACAAAGTTAATATACCCTTTACTCTACGAGTGAAGGGTATAAAAATTTCGTCATAGTCCTAATGGACTTTTTTTTTACCAAAGTCTGCACTCTATTCGTATTGTATGTATAGGTATCTATAATACTGTACTAAGGTACTTATTTTATTTCTTTATACTTTCGCGCGAAAAACCAAATCCATCTGTGTACGTCGTTGCGGAGTGAAATAGGATCAAGCGGAAAAGCCATAGATTCAAATTTCAACATGAATAACATAAGCACTCTGGATTATAGCCGACAAATTTTAATAAAGCTGTTGGCAAGCAGGATAAATGTTGTTTGTATGCCGCTGACGGTATACTTCTTGTAGCTTGTACATTGTATAGCTTCTAGTATCAGCAGGATATGCGCAGATTTGAAGGCCGCCCGCGAAATGGAGGTTCCAAGTGAAAGTGGCAAGGTTGCTGGTATGGCTTTCCAGAGGTGGTATATACATGTAAATTGGAGGAATTTATGCTTTCAGCTATTATGAATTTTATGAATACGTGTTGTTCGTTTTTGATTACTTGTAGTCATAAACATAAACGAAAGGATGTTGTAGAAAGCCAATAAATTTCAATTACAATTTTTTTTTTCCTTGATATTTACGAAGAATTTTCTACCATATTTTTATTTAAAATGAATGCGCGTTTAGTAATGAATATACTATATACGTTAAGTATTAAATTGAAATAGGCAGAGCGCCAACGATACAGGCTAATCTAATACTGCTGCTCGCAGAGTATATCTCCACATCCACTATCGTGTCGTTACTGGAAAGTCAACCATCACCCAACTTGTAATAGCGACCTTAAATGTCCAGTAACATGGATGACCTCAGCCCTCTCCAGGACAAAATCATGCGCCACTGCGGTCATACGAGTTGGGTTGCATATGTTACAGCGATTAAGCATTTGGACTCATTTTCCACTTATTATATTTTCCCTCAGAACCGCGTATTCGGAGTTTTCAGTCAAAGTTAATTTTTGACTAATGATCCGTGAATGCGAGTAGGTAAATCGTCTGTACTGTATCCCATTGATTAAAACACTAATGTCTTAATTTCCTGCTGAATGTAACCGTACGCGTCAGCAAACACCTTGATTGTGGTCAACGTATTGGCAATAAAGCCATTTGATATTTTCCAAGAAATTTTTCACTATCAATAGTAGCGGACGTTCTACTTCACTGACCACTTTTACAATTATGTACATATATGTAGTTTCACATTAAATTTGAATATTCTGTGTGTGTGTGTGTGTAAATTCATCAATTATGATTTTCTTTTAGAATCGATAAATAGAAAAAAAGTGCATTTTACTTTGGAAGTTTACCTTAATTTGTATTTTATCTTTTTTGTATATCTCTAATGGGCTGTAGAAGAGATTATAATTGAAACAAGTTTTAAGGTGCAGTGAACTGTAACGCGAACATACAATTAGGTATAATTTTCACATCATAGCCCATCATAGCCCACAAATGCAATAAATTATTTAGAAATATTCCCATGACAACCTATGTACTCATTCTGTCAAAGTTTAAGATTTTAATTGATACAAAAGATTCTGTTATTTTTCTTTAAATCCTTATTATTTTTATTGAATAATAAAGGAAACACAACAGCCTTTTATACAGTTAAAGTGTAACCTTCATAGCTTTGCGATGCTATTTTTTCGTAAATTTAATGACTATTTTACGCTCATTCGGCTGTTTTGACATTTTTATGTCTTGACTCTGGCACATAACTTCGAAAAGCGTCACGAAAATCATAACGAAAAAGCGTTACGTTTTTGGCATTACAGGTGAATGAGTTTGGGTGCCATTCAAAGTTCAACGGAAGTTGGGCTAGGTGGTACCCTGTGAGTGTTCGGTGCCATTCAAGGTTCAACAGAGGTTGGGCTTGGGTTCAATTTACGTTCAACTTGAGTTCAACTTGGGTTCAACTTGGGTTCAACTTGGGTTCAACTTGAATTTAACTCGAATTCAACTCGAATTCAACTCGAATTCAACTCGAATTCAACTTGAATTCAACTTTTAACTTAGGTTCAACTCACGTTCAACTTTCGTTCAACTTTTGTTGAACGACCCAAAAAGTGTAACTTTTAACTTAGGTTCAACTCATGTTCAACTTTCGTTCAACTTTTGTTGAACGACCAAAAACTGTTACTTTCAACTTAGGTTCAACTCACGTTCAACTTTCGTTCAACTTTTGTTGAACGACCCAAAAAGTGTTAGTTTCAACTTAGGTTCAACTCACGTTCAACTTTCGTTCAACGATTGTTGAACGACCCAAAAAGTGTAACTTTCAACTTAGGTTCAACTCACGTTCAACTTTCGTTCAACTTTTGTTGAACGACTCAAAAAGAGTCAAATTCGAAAAGCAAATCGTCACGAAGTAACGTATAAATCACTTCGAGGTTGCATCAGTACTGTACATTAGCATTTGTTGAAAACATGAAAATGTCCCACTGAGTTGCGGACTTGTACGCAAGCTGTTTTTTTTCTATTAATTAGATGGTACCGATGAAGATGACATAAGGGCTTCAATGAGAGGGTGTCACATTCCATACAGTCCGTGAAACAATATTAAATTCCAGCATTGAAGCTGGATCGACCTTAATAGCCAATACAGACTACGAACAAATCCTGGTGTAGATTAAAATTGATCCAGTCAAATTCCTGTATACTAGATCAAATCATACATATGTCACTAAATTCAAAATGCATCGCATAATGTACCTGCATTATTTAAATTGCAGTAGGTACAATATGGTATAATTGTTAATCAAATCAAGGATTTAATAAATCCTGTCGGAAGTGTGAATTGCCTCTTAGACATTCTGGATCACGTTGACGACAACACACGGCAACAGTGATCCGACTTATTTGCCTTGAAAAGAGTGGTAGAAAGGGATAAATTTTTAAAATTTGGAAAATAACCGTTATTGCTGAATAAAAAAAGGACAAATTTTCGTTGAAGAGTAGGTACTAACATCGTCAGTTTACGTGAAATCCATGCAAATGCTGTAAAAAATTCGATGATCGTGAAATCGAATTCGCTTGGTGCTACTCACTTCACTCCACACCAGGTTTTGACATTTCACCAGCGAAAACAAGGCAGTTGCTATATTTCACAGGGAAAAAGTGTCATCGACAATCATTCAGGCCGCGAGTGCACATTTATTACATTGAGGGCCCGTTTCTGGTACATTTTATCTAGTGGTTAGTTTTATCGCTTAGACAAGATGCACAATATTTTCTGAAAGCTTTACATTATATTGAATTGAGTTTTTGATTATTTTGCAAAGTTATGCCATATTTTGCTTGGGTACGCCGTTGTACGAAATTGCACAATGATTTTCTCAATCTCATATGCATGCAAAATATGGCATAACTATGCAAAATAATCAAAAATTCAATTCAATATTATAAAAGCTTTCCGAAAATAGTGAACGTCTTGTCTATACGATAAGACTGTCTACACGAAGACAGTGCCCGCTCTAGCACTTACACCGCCCCGGGCAAGAGGACAAATTGCCGCCCCTTAGGTGATATACCAGGCAGATTTACAGGTAATATGTACGTCGTTGAAGTAGATGTGTAGTTCCCCATAACATCCTTGCAGAATGCGCAGCCGATAAACTCCAATTAGCTGGATTTCTTCAGTGTGGAGCGTGCGTGGTTTATTTTCATAAATGCGACATCTTAAGAATCATAGGCGTAGCCCAGGAGGTTGGGGAGGCAGGGCAGGGAGTCACGCTTGACCCTCCGTCCCCCTGGCTGGCGGTTGATCAAGGATACATTTTTTTCTTATTGCTTACTGCTTTTTCATAAAAAATCGATGCTCTACGTATGAAAATTTCAGTACTACAAATCTGCGTGTAGCGTGTTGGTGCGGTATTTAGTTGGCGCCTGATCTCAATCGCAATTTTAAGAAAGATTTCAGTCTGGTGGTCTCGGTTATTCCGAGACAGGGATTGTAAAAGTAAATCATCCGCATAATTCTATTGAGACTGCAGTTTTAGGCATTTGATATCCGAAACTTGAACACCCGCATGTAGGTGTCATCATAATCATATCCATATCTTATCCGCGTTTGGATAACCTAGCCTTTCGAAACTTAAATTATGCCCTAAGTGACATCCTAAGTTCTCTTTGTGAGGATCCTAACTACCTATGTTTCCGATCGTGTTGCCCTACCAACCTAATTTAAGAAAATTTTTCGCCACAAAAAGGCCACATTGTTCGTGTTTCATCACTACATGACTTCTAGGTTTAAATGTATACTTTATAGAGTTTTTGCTATCCGCCATGTTTTACCGTTATAATAAAGGATTCCTCACTTGAAGTTTTCTTTGGGAAGTTAATGGATTTAAAAAAATTTCGTCTGCAAGGGATAAATTTTGTGACAAAGGTCATGTGATGTATTCAAGAGTAATACTCATGTAGACGCCATTTATCGTTAAAAGGACAAAGATCGCTCTAGATTTACCTTTCTCAAATTTTAAACCCTTTTTCTAAAAATATTTTTGTTGACATATGTTTAATGAGAATGACATACCCTCCGACCCACAAAAAAAATTCCGGGATAGGGGCATGATGTTGACAAAATGTTTATGTCTTGAAGAAATCCAGCCTACGCCCATATTGAGCATTTTTATAAAGAAGAAGTTCAGAGCTAGCTAACTCGGGGAATCAAGCCAAGTCCTGATTTAGCATGTCCGAAAAAAGGAGGTACTGCTACTGCGGCTCTGGTAATGTGTACTGTGATTCCATCCCTCATCTCATCTTTTTTCGAAATTTGTCCTTTAAATGCTAGTTGAATCAATGCAATTGGAACCAACTGAGGCGATCCATCCACAAGTAGATTGGGCTCGGCAAAGGTTTATAGAATTTTTCAAAACTCCTGCATGGGTATGACGTGCACCCCTTTCGATTCAATAGACTAAAAAAAAGTTTTAGACCTCACTTCCTGGAATGAAAGTGCGACGTTCCGCATATAAACTCAATAATAAGATTACGTTCTATAATTTCGTCTTCTATTCAAAAATTAGGTGGGTCTCCCCTTTGGTAAGAACAAGGGATCATGCATAGAAAGACCAAATATAATACTTAATGCTGGTCAAAAGAAGAGGTATTAAATGTTCAATTGGAGGACGAAATTAGCACATAAATCTCCAGTTTCTGTTTTTAAGTAAAACTTGAATAGCGCATAACTTCAGAAGTGGGGCGGGGCTAGCATCACATTTTACGCAAATCCTTCTATCAATTCTGGGCTCTTCAAAGCCTCTCAAGGACTTTGCATCTTCAAAACACAACTTTCAACTTTTTATTTCATCTGTAGGTTTCGTTTCCACTTATTGGAAATTGATATTAAATTTTTCTTTCTGGCTTGCTAGCCAAAAAGCCGCCCGGTTTGCCCCCCCCCCCCCTTAGAGCGGGCGCTGCACGGAGAGAAATTTATGTAGTAAATTTTATTGAAATTCACTAAATATGGAATAATTAATATTTATTGCATAAAGCAATAAATTGTTATCGGTTTACTACAAAATGTTGTGGACTTGACATATCCGTTGCTTATCCAATTTCATTCGGTTGCAATTAAATAAGTTAATCCATGCTATTTCGGTAGGATTTCATTAACTACGACTACAATAAATTTTTCACCGAATTCCAGTTCCTGACAAACTTTGTAAAAACATAAATGGAAAAATAAGTTTGTGTTTCCTAAAATTTCAATTGATAATTATCCTTGAATTAAGTCGTGTAATCCGTGGTAAGTAAACGAACATTTTAAATTTTTCGTTTATTTTTCTATTTTTTCTAATTAAAATTATTCAGAAAGTATATTGGATTGACGGAAGAAGTCAGAATTTAACCATAACAAAAACTTAATATGCAGTCTGGTTGGTGCTGTGGTTAGTGCGCACACCTTCGGTAGACAGGATCGAGTCTCACCATGAACCAATTCAATTTATGGTGTTTTTCGAATTCACGACCCATGTGACTGACGGACTGGACTATGATCTCACCAGCTCTCGCTCTAGCGCTTACGCCGCCCGGGCAATTGGACAATTTGCCGCTCATCCGTATTATATCGGGAAAATAGAATTTATGTCATTATTTTTCTAAAAGCGATTTAAGAGTTTTTTTCTGCTCTAGGCCGTTGTAGCAGCGAATAACTCCAAAACAAAATTTCCTGGTAACTGTGGGATTCGAACCAGCGCTCCACTCCAATAATAGAATAATAATAGAATAAAATCCCTTGACACTTAGTTAACGATAGTACTTCTCTATACCTAGTGTTTATTGGATGACATAACACACACATGCAATAGTCTCTCTCAAAATTAAGACACACGAGTAATATTCTCCTATAGCATAGAATCGGTTGTGTTATTTCATTCATTCATTCATTTCATATGACATTCGTATTGTCATCCGATAAATCGTTCATCGTAGTTTTATAGAAGGATGGACTTTGTGATTGAAAATATTGAAGAGCACTTCATAAAGCTCTGGAATACCAAGTTCCATCAATAGAATTCTTCGAAATCTTGCATGAAACACATCCTCAATCATTGTTAATTTGTGAACCAATTAAGATTATCTCTGCGCAGAAACTGACTGTATTTTACTGATGAATGTGTGGATATAATCAACTCTAATTGATTGACATATAAAGTGAAAGGTTCATTGCAGAAGATTCGATAAAGAATTGTTCTGCAACTAAACATTTGTAGTGTTCACGATCAATGCTGACTATATGTGAGGTTGGCCGAGGGGTTAGCGCGTAGGACGGGAAATACGATAGTCATGGGTTCGATGTTAGCTGCGGGATTTTTTCTTTTCTTTCTTTTTTTTAAGAATAACTTAGCAGGGGAAATTGGCTCAGTAATGTACTAATTACTGAGCCAATTTCCCCTGCTACTTGGAAGTAAAATTTAGGCAACTTTCACTAAACATGTCAGGTTTTTAGATGCAGAACTTCGTATAAATTGTAGGCTCATCAATTAAAAGTATTTCAAGAACTGTGCATCTTTAAAATGCAAATTTCGAAAGAGAATTATTGGAGCAGGTTCAAAATAAAAAAGGCGTTTTTTACTTAGGATGTGTTTCTTTACTTTTAAAACATATTTCACCGTCTCTAAAAAAATGTAAAAGTTTTTTGTGAGAGTCAATTTGTTTGTTGACTTTCGACCCTTTGTATTTCATCTGTAGAGTTTCTATGGTTTCCTTTCCAGTAAATCGATTTTGATATTGAATTTTTCTTTTGAAATTTTTACAACTTTCTTTTATTTGAGTGCTAGCCAAAAAACCGCCCTGCCTTCACTATAAAATGTGGTTAAATTTTCTTATTGTGGATGGTAATTATTACCATTTTCGTGAAAAATTACTGTAAAAATTGTTATACATTTGTTATTTATTAATCTGTAATGAAACTCAAACTGCGTATGACGGAGATTACCTTTAATTATTTTCAACGATGAATTAATATTACTACGCTCTGTGGCTCACTTGGTTGAGTCGCACTCTACGATGCTATAGTAATCTATACAGGGTGTCCCGCATTAGGTGGTCAATACTGTAAGGGTTGATATCGCAACTTGTTTCAGCAAGAAAATTACCAATACAATCGGAATTTTTTTCACCGTTACCTTGTTATCGCTCTTTTTGTGAAAGTCATCGAAAATCGTAACTTGTTATGCAAAATCATAATTTGCAGCCCTCCTGATGACCCAAGATTTGATTTCAGTTTCAGAAACTACATAAAATTTCACAAAAACTCACGTTTTTCCTGTTGCCAACATTATCGCCACTTTCAAGATACAGTTACTCAAACTTAAGAGAAATTTTAAAATAGATTTTTCATCGAAAATTCAAACACTAGCTTCATAACGGTGCTTTATACGTACAACTCTGGAAAGTTAATAAAAGTTGCCTCGACATGTTGGCTTTTCAACGGTATATCACTTATCATATTTACATTACGTCCCGAAGGATTTGAATTTTCGATGAAAAATCTATTTTCAAGTTTTTCTTAACTTTGAGTAACTGTATCTTGAAAGTGGCGATAATGTTGGCAATAGGAAAAACGTCAGTTTTTGTGAAATTTTATGTAGTTTCTGAAACTGAAATCAAATCTTGGATTAAGTCATCAGTAGGGCTGCAAATTATGATTTTGCATAACAAGTCACGATTTTCGATGACTTTCACAAAAAAAGCGATAACATAAGGTAACGGTAAAAAAAAATCCGATTGTATTGGTAATTTTCTTGCTGAAACAAGTTGTGCTATGAACCCTTACAGTATTGACCACCCTGTAGAGGTCTGGAGATCGAATGTCGGCGTGGTGCAAAATTTCCGTACATCTGAGGATAGGAAATATGTATACAGTGCTTGCAACATTATATACACTCCGAAATTATATGCAATGTAACGTTGAAATCGCCTATAAACGGCTGAGTGAACACGCCATGCCCCACAAGTGGTTACGGTACAGAAAAAGAAGGAAACGGCTGTCGTGAACTTTTACAGTAAAGGAAAGTTAACTTTATTAGCATGTAAAAAAGTTATTCACAACGCGAGTATTTAATTTTACTACAAATGTTATGGGGTCAAAATTTACCACATTTTTGTAAAATTTACTACGGAATTGATAAAATTTCACTATTTTTTTCTCCCCGTGTACTAGATAAGATGTATGAGAAATCGGCCCTGAATCGTTAAGCCCTAAAATGACGCATTCGTAAATACTGAAAATTTCATATTCGTTAAGATATGATAAACTTCCGCCCGGGCGCTTCATATCCTACGCAAGGCCCTGGTTTTATTTTAAGTTTGAACAAAAAAAACAGTCGATGAATCACCATCCAACGTTTACGATCTATTTTCAACTTTTTACTAATGAATTGAATATACATACTAAGAAAATGTAAGACGCAAAATTCGCGGATAGTCATATTTTGCATGCTTTTGGTATAGAACGTCCTTCAAAAACGAATTAACGGATTTTCTTTAAAATTTGGATCGAAACGAACAGGAAATTTTAACAGGATGTCGGATAAGAAAGTTTTCATGTTGCTTTCGCCCAAGTCAAATATGAATTTGAAAAATTTACGACTCCCTTAGGAAGAGCACCGTATCCTTGCGGAAGTGCGGAGCAAAATCTCAAATGCTTGCAGATATGATACCTCCTCGTATTGGCGCGACATTTCGTTTCTGTATTTTTTTCTCGCTTGAAAAAGTACCATACCCTAGCTAATGTTACCGTTGTTGTTATCCTTCTTCAAAGTATTTTTCTGTATGAACTTGGGTACATAGTAAAAGTAAGACATGGTCGTATTTTTCTTACACTTGACTGCAATTTTACGGACAGTGAAAAGGTACCCCCACCTCCACTCAGTTTTCTTGCTATACATTTAGTGTTTTCTCTTATCGTGTCGGGTGTGCAATCGTCGTCCTTTCCACATTTTATGACCATCGTACGTACGTATACTCTTCTTGTGCGGCTTGCTACATTTAGATATGTACTCGCAGTACGGAGGCGCCCCTTACAATAAATATATCCGTATCCGTCGAGCATCCTCGCATCCTTGCCGATGTTCTTCTATGCGACAGAATGGTTCATTTAGTCCTGATACAGAGTAACTTGCTTGCTTTGTCAACATCAGCAATTTATTTTCTCAAATGGAGATTTATAGAACAACTTGTGCGGTTTCATCTAACGCGTCCTGAGGAAACTAGAGAGATGTGGAGGATCTCTAAAATATGATTTCGATACTAGACGCGACGTGGCAGCCATTTGCACAATTGGGGAGCACAAATGTTTTGTTAAGAAAGGACATTACAATATATTAATGGCAATTCTTTGATGGTAGATGCGTATGGCGGAGAACAAATGATGCAATACGTTAACATGAGAAAAACGACAATACATAATTGGAATTATCGATTTTCGGGTATCGGAAGTTAACAAAAATGTCGCATACATATAGTATGATGCTTTTCTTGCTACCATTTTGGGTTAATATTTAATACAAATTTACAAATTCGTATTTATTACGTAAAATCAGTGAATTCATTGTTTTTCTTCGCAAAGTGTATACCTGGACCCTGAAATAAGTCTTTTTCAGAATGTAGGTAGGTCTCTAGGTTTCCAGTTGGGAGAGAGTATGTTATAGGTCGTT
Source organism: Microchrysa polita (assembly GCA_949715475.1). Lineage (NCBI taxonomy): Eukaryota > Metazoa > Arthropoda > Insecta > Diptera > Stratiomyidae > Microchrysa > Microchrysa polita. Next base: position 52,031,740 of record OX454419.1, read on the forward strand.
TGATCTGAACATAATCAAAACCAGATTTCGTCAAGAAAAGAAGATACTGATAGTCGGCTATATACGAATTGTATGATTGATAGAATATTCAGCAATCAATGCGATTAAATGATGATTTTTCTATCGATACTCATAATAAATTTACGATTGCCGATTTAGACCAAATATGCCCTCATATCATATTTCCGCATATCAATGGATTCATGCATAATTCGTATGGCAAACACCAATTATGTGGATTTATCACACCATATGAACTCATATCGTCTTATAAGCCACCCACAAACTTTTACTTAAATGATTCGATCTTTGCACATATTGCCTATTTTGCCTATTTATGCAAATCAACGAGTGAAACTTCATATGCATATCTTAGGAAATGATTTGATTGAATAGGTACTCTGAATAACGTGCAAAATCCACCGTTGCGTTGGTGCATCATCAAATCCATCACAAATTACATCGTTGAGTTCAAATATAGACTCATCACTCGAAGCGAAAACTGATCTCGAACTTTATATCACAATCGAGAATCCGATATCAACATTATCTGGTGCCAAGTTGCCTCATAAATTCACCATCTTATCGAGATGAAGAAGAGTTTTGAGTTGTATATTTGCAGATAGTATAGGAAGTGAAATTCTTCCAGCTTCGAGCTCTTCTCGACATGTAAAGTTTCATCGTTTCATTATAGCACTATACGTGCGAGTATACAACGTAAATATTGTACGTATTAAATTAGCACTCCTTCGAACAAAAGTATTTGCTCTGCAATGTGGAAGACTGCGGGTAAGGCCTACACAAAACTGCTTAGTACCTACTTACCAAGCACCTTGACGCTGTTGCTATCCCGGATGGTATGTATTGTATACCTAACTACCTACCTATAGGATAGGAGATAGACGTCTTGGCGATAACTGTGTTCCGCTCGTATATTGGTCCCGAGAGGCATCAGGGACGAGTAAATAATTACGAGGTACTTCAAATTGTGATTTACAGCTTAATTAGATTCAAGGAATGTCGAGATATGCAAATTAGCTTTTATGTACTGATATCTTGCATTTTGCGTCTTCTCGAGCTAACACCGACTGTAGAGCGTGAAACGGAGACTTTTCGGAAGCCTTCAAAAATGAACTGAAGGACAGTTCCTTCCATCAGATATGTCATATAATAGCATCATAAGGCCAATGTCTTATAAAGTAACTATGTAGGTATGTAAATACTTATTGACTGGATTCTCTTCAACCGTCGTGAAATGTAACCTTAGTACACCTAACTTAGCACAGGGAATACGTATCAATTTGGCACGAGCTCTTGAGAAAGGAGTATAAAGTATATCTATAGTATTTGGTGAGTTGAAAGTGTACTTCTTTCGATTCATTTTGGAGCGAATTAAGTATAAGAAGCAGTAAAAATTTAATTAACAGAAAATCAATTAAGAACGATTCCTAACTAAGAATACGTATGCCTTAAAGAAGCACTACACCCTGTAGCAATCCTATAGTAACACCGTAACACTAAACTTAGTTTAACGTATGACATCGCTTAAAGGAGTACATTTGTACATATTTTGATCCGATAAATAATCCTTTTAACACATTTTCATTACAGAATCAATTCACGATTATACAATAATCATAACACACACATGTAATAGCCTCCTATAGTAGAAAATCACAAATGAACACACACATGCAATATTCTCCTAATAGTATAACATTCATATTGTCATTTGATGAATTGTTCATCGTAGTTTAATAGGAGGATGAACTTTGTGATTTTTGAAAAAGGTGAAAGTTATGAAGTGCTCTGGAGTACCAAGTCTTACATAAAACCATAATTAAGATTATCTCTGCGCAGAAACTAGCTGCATTTCATTGATGAATGTGTGGATTTAATCAACGCCATTATTGGTAAGGCCAACTAAATGATATCAAATAGAAGGTTCATTGCAGATGATTCTATAGCAGCATTATGAAGCATTTCTATAGAATCAACTAATACCCAGCACCCGCTCTAGCACTTACGCCGCCCCGGGCAAGAGGACAAATTGCCGCCCTTAGGTACTGTACCAAACAGATTGATAGTAGATATGCATGCTATCTAGATCAGTGGTTCCCAATCTTTTTCAGTTCGTGCAACCCTTGCGAAGTCTGCTGATCCTAGAAATAGGTGTGCAAAAATTGCCGATGGCAAGGAGTGCTTTTAATTTTATACGTAAGTTCAGAAACTATTTTCACATTTAAAATTGTTGCACCATTTTGTTGTAAGTGCAGCTCATATTTTGGAACTACTGGAACATTTTTTAGAAGTATTTATTAAATTTCGTGATCTCCGCATGCTCAATTTCGTCGTGAGTTCGACCGTCACCATGAATTCAGTGATACATCGAGCGTGAAAAATGATATCACTGGAGCGACCAAAATCCGCAGTTTTACCAAAGATTCATTCTATCCATACAAAAACTAGCTGACTGGTGCGGTTCTTTTCAGAATCGCGATCCTTGTCAATTTCAAACAACCATATCATTAGCTGTGGTGATCAAACGGATTTAGAAGCAGCGTTTTTTTTTTAATCGAAGAAAGTAAAATTTTTGGCAATTTGCAACGTTTTGCAACACCGGATTGCTCCTGGTAAGTTTCGAAAGAAGTTCGCGTCAGAATAGTTGGTGTTGAAGGAAACCATAATTCATAAACGGCATCAACATTGGAGTTGTGCCCGCGCCCCGTTCCCTAATCCTCGCGGTACCCCTTAGGGGGTGCCCCCTCCAGTCCAGTTTGGGAGTCACTGATCTAGATGTATATATCTCTTAGTAAAACGGGCGATGTGCCTACACCGCAGTTGGTAATCAGCACATAACTGAGCGAATAGTCCCACTTTGCTTTTCGAAAGTAGGGCGGATGCTAGCATCACGGCGTAAAATTAGCTCGGCTCTTATTTAAGATTCTAAATGCAGCACTTAGTATCAATTGTGAGCTCTTCATAGCCTCACAAGGAATATGCCTTTTCAAAACACAACTTTAACCTTAATAAACACGGTTTTTACCCTTAGTCGTTATTTTTGTTGGCCCCCTTTTTATTTCATCTGTAGAAAGGAAACCGCAGACCTTTCCATTAAATCGAAGTTGATAAGGCGCTGCTAATAACAATTGTGTAGTGTTTACGAACAATGCTGACTATATCTAAGGTTGGCCGAGTGGTTTGCGCGGAATACGGGTAATACAATAGTCATGGGTTCGATGCTAGCTGCGAGCTGTTTTTTTTTCATTCAACCTCAGTGTCACCCTGTAAGCATCCTATAGTTAGCAACACTACTTATTCTTTTCACGGTGGTTATCGGAGCAAACGGGAAAAATTGATGATATAAAATACATACATGATGTATGCCTTTTTCGAAGCATAATGTAATGGATTAAAAAACGGCCCCAAATGCCATTCTCTCTTCATTACCGTAACTCCTAGCGAAGCATGGTGCGTTGATGACTACCGTGTGTAGTCATCAACGTTACAAAGACAACTGAATTCGGAGTGTGGTACTGTTGTCTGCCATACCACTTCCTAGTCGCATTGTTAGTTTCTTATTCTACGATAAGAATATTTCTTATCATCTTCTTCTGAATAATAAACTTGCAACGAGTCGTGCCGAGTTTGGAAACTCGTTTCACTATGAGTGTCTATTTCACAGAGTGGCGACCGAACGTTCACGGCCAAATGCCATTATTACACTATTATTCAGCATTTATACAGTGTAAAAAGCTCCTATTACTATTGGAAGAGGATATTGTATGAAGTATTATACGGCCAAAATTGTTAGTTAGGTTTGCTACTATAAAATATAAAAAATATGCTTGCACATGGGCGTAGCCAGGATTTCGATCAGGGGGGGGGGCAAGCCAAAAACTTTTTGAACATCATGATTTTCTTAGGAGTTGAAATTTCCGGCCGCAGAAATATTGTTAGCAAATCTTAGAGTAGTCTGACTTGTGGTTGGATTGGTGCACAGGGTCATGGATTTCAGACTCACCGTGAACGAATTCATTTTATGGTGTTTTTCGAACTCACGACCTACGTGACGGACTATATGATGTCGCTCAGATTGTAAACAAGTATCCATTTATGGTGATAAATAACATTGCTGGGCGTGCTGTTGATCTCAACAGCTCAACAAAACAGCAGTTTAGATCTTTGAAATTGGATGTCACTCACACATCTGCGGCCCTAGTTTACTGATGGACTGCCACGCATGGTATTCCTTCTTTTTTTTTTGCTAATTTTAGAGTCAAAATTTAAAAATACCGGCGTAGAGAGGGCTGCGCCTGCAATACGAGGGTTTTTAGGGTTTTTTAGAAAAATTTTTTTTTTCAAAAAACCCTTATGAAATCGATTTTGTCTGTCCGTCCGTCTGTCCGTCCGTCTGTTCACTAAATAACTCGCGAACGGCTCAACCGATTGTCATGAAATTTGGTAGGAATGTGTAGAATGGTTACAGTCTTTGGCACATATACCTTAGAAGTTGGTAGGAAGAAGATAACAGGGTGTCCCAAACGTTTGAAAAAAGTCGACTTTTTTAGTTTTTATCGGAGATTGACATTTGGGTATTTAGATCAAAGAACTAAACGAGTACATCTCACATCAGTTAAAATTTTCCAGTTTTGAGTAACGGTAAAAAAGTTATTGGCGTTCAAAATTAAACTTCCTTTTCGACCTCCGTTTTTCTAAACCGTTATAGGGATCGATATGAAACTTTGCACAAAGATTGGTCAGTATGACTGTAAATACGTTAAATATTAAGACTGTTGACTTTGCTAAGGAAAAGTAAATAACAGTAAATTTGTAAAATTTGAATTTGATCGTGTGTAGCCCCTTTTAGGTTTCCAAATATGAAAATTCTGCTAGGGATTTTTAGAAAATTATATAGGGAATATGTCTACGAATTTTCATTCGAATATCTGTATCCAAACCGGAAATATAGCCAAGTTAGTATTTAGTAAGGGCCTTTCACAATGCAAGGGAAGCCTCTTAAGCATTTCTTCAATGCATATCTTTTAACTTGATGAAACAATGAACATGAAATTTGGTGGATATGCATAGAATGGTAATAGTGTTTGCCACAAATATTTTTGAAGTTTGTAGGACCAAGTTAACAGGGTGTCCCTGAATAGCTGCAAAAGTATACTTGTTCAATACTCATAGGAAAGCTTGCATGGGCTCTTTTGACAGGGGACACAATGGAATCATTTCATATAAGTTGCTTTTCCTTGATTAAAAAAAGAGTAACAGTAGTTTTACAGCCAATAATTCAGTTCATATATAAAGCCAAGCCGGCCTTACGTTTGCCTGAGTTTCTTTTTGCTCAAAGGCCATCAGAAATCTTAAATCGAAAAATGCCTGTAGATTTGCCTACTTTTATACAAACTGGGTAAATAGTAAATCTATTTTTGGATTGGTCTAATTACAGAATGAAAGGCGCTAGCCTTTCATTCTGGAACGCGTTTATTTAGACCAATCCAAAAATAGATTTACAGGAAGCATTCCATTAATGCTGTACACAATTCTTATCTATTGCTTATAAAATATATGTACAAAAAATATTAAATATGCATCAAAATTCTAAAAAACCCTCGTATTGCGGGCGCAGCCCTCTGTACGCCGGTATTTTTTAGATTTTGGATACATACATAGTGAATAATTTTGCACATACATATATTTTATAAGCAAGAAATGAAAATTATGCACAATACTAATGAAATGCTTCTTGTAAATCTATTTTTGGATTGGTCTAAAAATAGATTAACTATGTATTATGGCTAAACATCTTAACTGAATTTATTAGCTTTTTTTTCTTTTGCTTAGCAAAAGTCAACAGTATACAGGGTGTCCGGAAACTGCCGCATAAACGCACCGGATTGTGATTCCTCATGTGATTTCCAGCAAAAAAGTTATACGGAACATACCCCCTCAGCTTAACCCTTTAGCTACCACAGGCATTTAAAGATTTTTGAAAAAATCATTTTCTTGCACGACTTAAAGCCTAGTATCTGCAAAGCTAGACCAGCTAGAATAGTGAAATAAAATGATTATTACATCCAACAAATTTACCTATAAAATAAAACTAACCAGACTAAAATGGGATAAGAGGTTAGGTTTTTACAGAGCTTCAAAGTCAAATTTGCGTAATTTGACCCAAAAACAATATTTTTTTCCATCTCAATTTTCTCCAACTTCTCTCAAGGTGAGGTGCTTGTACGATTCTTTTAAAAATTGGCGCATAGTCTTACAATCATATGTTTCTTACATCATTTTAATTTAGCTCTATTACTTCTAACAGTTTTTATACATTAAGTGTAGAAAACTAGGGTTAATTTTAGCTCGAATTCAATACAATTCAATTCACACTGCCCCTAAAGATCTGCAATTGGTAATATCTATTCAAATTATGTCGAAATCGAGCCAAAATTAACCCTAATTTTCTGCACTTAAGGTACTAAAACTGTTAGAAATAATCGAGCTAGAATAAAATGATGTAAGAAAAATGTGATCGTAAGACTATGCGCCAATTTTTAAAAGAATCGTACAAGCACCTCACTTTGGCAGAAGTTGGAGAAAATTGAGATGGAAAAAAAGATTGTTTTTGGGTCAAATGACGCAAATTTGACTTTGAAGCTCTGTAAAAACCAAACCTTTTATCCGATTTAAGTGTAGTTAGTTTTATTTTATAGGTAAATTTGTTGGCTGTAATAATCATTTTTTTTCACTATTCTAGCTGGTCTAGCTTTGGAGATACTAGGCTTTAAGTCATGCAAGAAAATGATTTTTTCAAAAATCTTTAAATGCCTGTGGTAGCTAAAGGGTTAAACTGAGGGGGTATGTTCGGTATAACTTTTTTACAGGAAATCAACTGAGGAATCATAATCCGGTGCGTTTATGCGGCAGTTTCCGGACACCCTGTATAATGACGTATATAAGCTCATGCTAACCAATATTTGTGCAAAGTTCCATATCGGTACTTATAGCGGTTTAGGAAAAACGGAGGTGAAAAAGAAAGCTTAGCTTGAAACGCCCATAACTCTGTTACCGTTACTCTAAACTGGAAAAAAGCAACTGATATGAAATGTACCCATCGAGTTCTTTGACCTGAGTACCCATACGTCCATGTCCGATAAAAACGAAAAAGTCAAATCTCCGGGACATCCTGTTATCTGTGCCCTACCAACTTTTAAGTATTTCGTGCCAAAGACTGCTACCATTCAACACATTCCTACCAAATTTCATGACGATCGGTTGAGCCATTCGCGAGTTATTTAGTGAACAGATGGACGAATAGACGGACGGGCAAAATCGATTTCATAAGGGTTTTTTGAAAAATCGCAGCAAAGCCTCATCGTCAGAATATTTATAAATCCTTTATTGATTGAAATATGGTTAACGGTTTTAAAAGGAGTTCATCTAAATTTATCAAAGTATTAACATTGGCTAAATTTTATTGCTGGTATGATCCAGCTAGAAAATACATTTCGATTAAATAGCTTGAAAGACCCGCTCTGTGTCTCACTTGGTTGAGTCGCACTCTACAAAGCTAGTAATCTAGAGGTCCGGAGATCGAATCTCGGCGTGGCTCAAAATTTCCGTACATGTGCGGATTGGAAATATATGGTGCTTGCAACATTATATACACTCCGAAATGATATGCAATGTAACGTTGACTCGAAATTGCCTATAAACGTTCGTGTTCTTTAGAAGTTCCCTAACAAAGTAAAGCTGTATACTATTTGTCACCCTTTCAGATGAAAATAAGTTGAATTCCACTAACTTCCCGAAGGGACCTAACGGTTAAAATTGTGTAGTCCAGCTCAGAAGCCAAATGAAACAGGAAATTTGGGATCCACGCAGCTTTGTTTGCTGGTACCACTGCCATCTAGATAGACAGGCCGAACTGCAGAAATTTGTTCGTCTACAAGTGGACAAAGTGCGTTCGTGACCAGTGACAGTTGACATTTGTAAAGCCCACAACCTCCAGTGCTTCTGAACCCAAAAGTTTAAATATGCCGATCGTTTATTACGAAACAAAGGTTATGGTTTGCTTTAATGTGTTTTTGATGTGCAAGTGGTAAAATAGTATACATCAACATCGTACTTACCATATTTATCTCAAAAATCAACGCACTGGCATGTGTATATCATAGCAAGTCACACGAAATGACAGGCTGACAGCCACTGATATTTGGATTGTGGACAATTTGTGGATTGTACTGAGCGGTACTTTGGCAGTACTAAGCGCGGACCATGACCAACCATGGCACTACTAGTGTTGCATGACCACTGACAGATCAGCTGATAATCCGGCCTGTCTATCTAGATGGCAGTGCTGGTACGCAACCTCCGTCAGTTACGAGAGATGACAGCGAGTCATCTATTTGTATGCACCTCCTGACTGCAAACTGTTCCGATCATGGCTTCTCCGGCAGCACTTGGAGTGGTAAAAAAATTTTTTTTTAAATGTTTTTTTTTCTATCTTCATCGACCAGGGGGGGGGTGACCGCCCTCCCTGCCCCCCGGCTACGCACATGTGCTTGCAGTGGCGTATTTACACATTTGCCGCCGGTAGGCTATTCGCATTTGACCGCCCCTTACTAACCTCTCCTCTACAAGTATATTACTGAAGGTACGTACTGCAGAGCTAAGACATATTACATTTTTTAGCTTACCTTCAAATCAAGTTGTGGGGGAAATTTGCGCAACAACATTTGCGAACCCAGGATTTAATTTCGGGAACTTATTTTTTTAAAACCCATCCCATCATCCAGTCCAAGAAAATGAAGGCATGATTTCTCGATTTTTCAACGGTCTTCTTCTCAGTACCGTATAGCCCCAGCCTGATGTCAGGCTTGACCGCCTGTACTATACTTAACCCTCGGATGGTTCGGGTGATTTTTATATACGTAAATGGTTGGTTGGGAACTGTCAGACCCAAAGACAAAAATATCCTCCTAAAAGTTAAGTTTGGGCTTTCAGAATACCTTCTTCTTAACTGAAGCTTAGTGTGGGGTCTATGAATGAAGTTATAATAAAAATAGGTGAAATTCGGATTCCAGTTTTGAGATTGGGAAGAAAATAATTAGGTGTTACCAATAAATCAATGAAACAATTTAATATTTTAAACAATTTATGTTCTCTAATCGAAAGTGTACTTACTACCAAAGTAAGGTTGCTTATGCTAATATTTTTTCTTAAATATAATTTTCAGAGCGTTTTTTTTTAAGCATTTTCTCGATAATTTTATCAAATGGGCCCGGTGCGCCCGTTATTTTAAAATTTTAAAACTCTATGTCTTTCGCATGGGAACATTAAACATCTTTGCATAATTTTGCCGAATCTGCCCAATGGGTGGCAGTTGCGTGAAACGGGCCTTATTGCTCCTTTATAAAAACCGTTTCCCCATCGTAAAGAGTCAAGTCAACCATAATCCGACCTGTGCTATGCTATGGCTGCGAGGCATGGAACCTAACCCAAAACTCTGAACACCTGTTGGACACATTCGAGCGGAAGGTTCTTCGAAGAATCTTCGGGGCTATTCGTGAGCGAGGTGAATGGCGCATCCGATACAACCTTAAGTTGTATTAGCTGTATGATGAGCTACAGGTGTCGAAAATCATAAAATTGCAGCGACTGAAATCGGCGGGACATGTGCAAAGGATGAACGACGATGGCATGCCCAAAAAGATGATGAACGCGCAACAAGTGGACGGACCCCGATTGTCTGCAATGTTATCTATATGTGAGGTTGGCCGAGTGGTTAGGGCGTCGGACTGGCGTACGACAGTCGCTGGTTCGACGCTGGCTGCGGGAATTATTTTTTTTTCTCTTTTTTGCAATCGCGAGAAAATGACAGAAAATGATGACATAACACATGATGTTTGTCTTTCTCGAAGCGTAATTCAGTGCTACAATGAGGTTCTATTGGATCAAAAAACGGCGCCAGATGCCATTATTGGACTATTATTCAGTGTTTATACCCTGTAAAGTGCCCCTATTGTCGTTAGAAGAGAATATTTTACGAAGTATTATAGGGATGAAATTGTTAATTGGGCTAAGTTCACTGTTAAATTCGCCTCTTCACGCCTATCATCACCATAATCTGTTTCAAACGAGTGATATGTGCTAGCTATGTGTCCAAGACCATGAGAACAGTCATCCTGAGACCAAGCGGCAACAACACCAGAACTAGTCATGCCCCCAGAATTACTTGAGTCGTCACCCATCAATTCAGCAAATAAATCGGCAATAAATCTGTTCATCGCTCATAAACCTAGAATTTGAAACTTATTCATTTCCAACCGATTTTCCTTTTCTTGCTGGTTATTACCAAAACGCAGTAGATTCGAACATAAATGCAGTGGTGCAAAGAGATGAGCAAATTGTATGCACATATAGCAGTAGATCTGCGATTGCTGTAAAGTGAGAACCCTAGTTCCAGTATCACCGCTCAGCTTTTTCTAGAAATTCGGAATTATATGTACAATCTATTGCCAAATTTGCATGAAAACCGTAGCATGTCTACAATTCAACTTCCTCGCACTATGGACAAAATGATGAGCATTTAATTTTATCTTTACGCTCCAACACCACTTAATTATAGATCGATTTCCATTGATTCTAAACGTAACATACATACTACGGGTAGAGCAGTCATTTCGCATCAATTCTCCAAGTCCATTAGTCCATGGTGGTCACTCCCTGTAATTAAGGACAATTCATCAAACTCGGGACTAGCCTTCTAGCCGACAGCAGTGCAGGTCAAGCCAGGAGAGATAAAGTCCAAATTAGAAGAATGTCCAATTCGTTTTACATGTGCTGATTTCGAACTGAACTATTCCATGTGTAATTAAAGGTGAGTCTTATTCGTTATTGCCATTGCCGAACCCTTTTATTGGTCCGTCATTTCGTTTTGCAATCTTTTAGGAAAGACTTTCTGGACTAGGGTTTTAGGGAAGAGTGGAAATATGGCGAGCAATTCGGTTTTATGGAATTATTTTTATTTGATTTAATTCAATCTAAAAGTAAGTAATTTACATAGGCTGTGTTTTCATCAAGGTCGGGAACAGGTTTGCTGACCCCTGATCTGGACTGGCGAAAAAAAAACATTGAGGATGACATCTAGATTAAATTATAGATCGTCATATAGCCATGGAAACAAACGCAAAAGTGGAAGTGCTTTTTATGCTTAAGCCGTAATTTCAATAAAGAATTAGGCAAACAACATTTTTAAAACGGATTTACGAACAAAAATTAGTTTTTTTTATACATAAATAAAAAAGTAAATAACATTGGACTAAGGACGCAGATGCGTTAGTGACATCAAATTTCCAAGATTTTAACTGCTTTTTTGTTGAGGTGTTGAGATCAACAGCAAGCTTAGCAGTGTTATTTATCCCCATAAATGGGTTTATCCCCATAATCTGAGTGAGATCAGTGGGATATTGAAAAACGGGATTTTGAATAAGCGGTTTATTGAAATGGCGGGATTTTGGAATGGAGGGATTTTGATATGGCGGGATTTTGTAATGTCGGGATAACGTAAAGCGGGATTTTTTGGAAAAAGCGGGATTATGAACGGGCGGGATTTTGTTTTTCGGGATTATGTAGGAATCCCGATATTCAATTTCAAGTGAAAATACCTATGTATATTTCCGAATTGACACGAAGTTTGGAGGATGGAGATGCCAAAAAAATAGCAGATTGTTTTGGAATTAATCATATCTATGGGAAAAATACCAAGTCGGGAAAGCCAGGAAAACCAAGGTTCCCGCCTAAGTTCTGGAGTATTGCTGACGCAGTGAAATTACTAGATAAAGAATTGCTCCTAGCTAAAAATCGAGGCGAGCAGTCCCGATCCAAAGGTCGCATCCAAAAGCAAACTAAGGTCTTTAGACGTAGCCAGCAGTTACTTTCAACTAAAGAGGACTATGAAAAAACGGATTTTTTTAGAAACTTGGCGCATATCTACGTATATTTTTTTGTTAACAATAAAAAAAATTTTGGCGGTATTTTTTTATTATTTAATAGCGGGATATTGAAATGGCGAGATTTTGGAATTGCGGGATTTTGAGGTGGCGGGATTTTGAAATGGCGGGATTTTAGGATGGCGGGATTTTGTAATGTCGGGATACTGTAAAGCGGGATTTTTCGGAAAAAGCGGGATTATGAACGGGCGGGATTTTGTTTTTCGGGATTATGTATAGGTATCCCGGCTGATATAACACGTGTATGCACGCAAAACAAACACACGTCTGCAGGGCTGGATTTATACTCTATGACGCCCCTGGGCAGTAGCTTACTTGCCGCCCTCCGGCATACAGCCGGCTGCACGTGACGCCATTTGGCGACTAATCTAGATGGACCTTTAGAACTCTTCAAGTTAAAATTTAATTTTAGCTGGTCATTGGAAAACGTACTAGAAAACAATTCGGATTGCATACATTTAGGCGAGTTTTGGAAAGCTCATTAAAACTGGATAGCAATATAATTTCTAACCTGAATAAAGTCACAGGTTAGGGTTTGTATGAAAATTACCCCGTATAGTGTAGGTTAGCAGTTTAAAAAACACGGCCTATGTCTTTCTAGTCCTTTTTTTTAATTGTTGAATGTTAAGTTATTTATTTTACTTATTTGCTTTTGCTGTGTTCTTATTTCTTGACTTTTTCTTATAACTTTACTTAAACTTTGTTGCTTTTGCTATGTTCCTATTTTTGACCTAATTTTGTCAAATTTATTGATGTTCTCTTAATTTATTTTGTATTTTTCCTTTGGCTTTTGCCATTTGATATTTTAAAGTTTTTTTTTTAAATTTAAATGTACACTCATTTTTATTACACACTTTTTTTAATCAACACTAACTCTTTGACAATTTCCACGCACTCATTTTTAGTCGTACATATTGCTGAAGATGGACGGAAAGCCGTTCGGCATCCAAATTTTTAAATTTGTTAAATCTTTAATAAAACGGCGAACTCAATAGAAAGGTGTTTCTTTTATTTGAGAATAATACGATCGAAGATATTCATTTTCTGTTAGATATTAGGCTTTTTATCTTAACAGTTTTGTTAACTAGAAAACTAGTGTCGCAGAGTGGTGGTCAGACCGCCATTTAGAGTACCAAATAATAGTGCACTCCATAGATACTGCAGTACCAGTTTTCAAAATCAGATAATTAAAACCCTCAAAATATGGACACTTTCTTTACTAAGGGACCCACTCAAGAAACTCGCGAGAGTGCCCCGAGTCAAGTAGTTCCGTCTCTTATCGTCCCGCTCAGTTTATAGCGGACATTCAGCTCGAGACATTTAGAGATTAATTTCAGCTTATCGTTTGATTTATGGTTAAATTTCGCTTCAGAGTCGAAGTTTTGATTCGCTTTTTACCATTTGCTGAATTTCTCATATCGTGAATTTGTGAATGCTGGAATATTGATTTTAAAAGTTACCCATATAGGAAATCCGGCCCTGCACGTCTGTTTTAAAATATTGAAGAAGCCGTTTTTATTAGAAAATCTCTTGAATTTGGTTTTCTGACCCAGGTTAAATTTCAAATTATTACATATAGGCCAGTCAATAAACCGAAATATAAGGCGTTTGCTAGGCTCTGGTTTTTTGGGATATTGTTAGGATAGATACCAGAAGTGTACCACCAAGTTTGCAACTTCGAAAAACCTGTGCTAACCCCGTGACCCTCAAAAAACCTCAAAATTTTCGGACCTTTTTCATATTTTTGTTTGTAATTTCTAAAAGGTGCTTCCTACAAGTAAGTTGTCCACTGCACTGTCAAAGCTAAGAAAATCTTCTTTAATTTGAGTGTAACCCCAGCTTTGTAAGCGCAAAGGATCCCAAGATACAGCACTTTAAACATTGTTTTTTGTAAAAAAGTTCGAAATTGTAATTTCAGTCATGTTCTGACCTGAATATCGGCTTAAATTAAGCTGACCAGACGTACAGCATTGGGAAATGTACAGCAAAGTGTACAGCATTCGCCATGCCGCACAATGACTCACCACAGTATAATAGCTCTTCGATGAGCCTGTGATCAGTTTAACTCCTCCTGTACCCTGTACGATCCATATTTATCGAAACAATCGCAATTTTATGTTATATCTCATTAACCCTTCTCGATCTTTTTAAAATTCGGCAAACTTTTAGAGCTACTTGGCGCTCACACTTGCTCTAAATGACACGTCCTACCTATTCGCGTAGTAGTCTGGCTGGTCTAGCGGTTAGTGCGCGCACCTTCGGTGCACAGGCTCATGAGTTCGAATCTCACCGTGTTCCATGGTGTTTTTCGAACTCACGAGCTTGTGACGGACTATGATCTCACTCAGATGTTAAACGAGTACCCATTTATGGGGATAAATAACACTGCTGAGCGTGATGCTGATGAGACTTGTAGAGCAAAGCACTGTCGATATTTGGTGAACATTTCAAGGCTCTAGCTTCCAAGGTTCAAAAGTTTAGTTGCAGAAAGATGCGATTTTAATTTACTTTTCCTATCACAAAACGATGGATAATAAGCTACTGTACTCTATCCGATTAACCTATCAACCTCTCTAGGTAAACGCATATTAAAGAAAGGACTCTGCCAGGGGTTTTAAGATAAAGTTTCCTTCCACAATATGTCCTTCGGATCAGTTAAAATGGCGTTAAGAGCCCAAAGAACCAGCGTAACATAATTAATTTAACTATGAGAATTACGTACTTCCTCCAGAAATATCGCAACCAGGATAAGCAACCCTTCCGCCGCTTTGGAAGTTTTCCTCAGACTCCACACCATAGCTACATTTAAAATGTGCCTGAAAAGCTTTATGTGAATAATCTTATTTCAAGTACTCTTCCCTCAGTATTTATTTGTGCTTCAAATTCTGATGATTTTTTGTCCAGGAGAAGCAGTGGCGTAGATAGCTTTTTAGATGGAGAGGGGATCATTGTTCAGGATATTTTTTTTTTCAGCACAGGTTAAAAGCATTAAATTGAGAAGTTCTTAATAAGGAATTTAAGGTATAGTCGCCATCATATTGTTTCTATGCTTTTCTACCCAATAAAAATGTCCTTCAGACGTTTGGGGTCTGTTGACGAGATTAAAAAATGGGCCGTGGTTTTCAGTTTTTGAAATTGTTTCAATTCTGCTTGTTTCGCTGAAATTCCGAAAGATTAGGTTTGGCATAGTGAAGCAAATATTGTACGTCGAACAACGCGACTCTAGAAAACATGTTTCATAATCCCCACCTTCCTACTTAATCGAAGTTGGACTAGAGACACTTGAATGATAGGCGAGAGCTTGATCCCGTGAGGCGACAAAGCATCTTAGGAAAAACTAAAATTATCATTATGCAGAATACGCTCTAAACTTTGAAAGTTCGATCCTGGTAGGTTGTGGTCGAACTTTTCATTAAGGTTCGTCTGCAATACCGTGCGCAAGTGCTAAGCATCGTTCCCGCACTGGAGTTGGATGCGGTTAAAATAGGACTTAGTGATTGGTTTGTCTGGAGCAAACAATAATTTTCCTCAGAACGAGGAAGCAGGGCGTAAAGACGCTGAAGTAATACCGAAAGATGGTCTGGCGAATGAGTGATCGACATGGTTGCCACTATATTCGAGGAAAATCTTACATAACTGCATACCTGGTAGCATGATGCAGTATTGTTCAAGCAAGTCAGTACAACATGAACATGAGCCGTAATACCGCTAAACTGCTAGAACCCTATTGAATCCCCGTTCTTGTAGCAGTTGCACTTTCAACCGAAACATGCCTTCCAAAGGTTCTTCACATATTTCCCTCGTGAGATATTATTCTTTCTCCAAATCGGGGTGAAGGGGAGTGACTGAGGATTTGCCTAAAAACCGAATTCCGCAAGTATGTGTACCTGTACAGCATTGGGTCGTCTGCAGTCTTGTCAGCTTAGCTTAAATGCGCATTCTACGGAGAAAGTCATGTGACATGAAGTTATAAACCAGTTACTTAGCTGTATATATGTCGGAAAGAATAGAATCAGACCATGGGGTCATAGGGCTGCCCCTGAAAATTAGGTTCTTCTAAGAAAATCTTTTTTCTTTATGTACCAATATTAACCAAACTGCACCCAAGTATGTTCCTGGCTAAGCCTCAAAAAATATATAGGAACGGATGAAATCGGAACACTACGTTATAGGGCTGTCATACAAACCAACCTCTGGAAATTAGGTTCTTCTAAGAAAAACTTTTTTCTTTATGAACCAATCTTAACGACTCTTTCCCCAAATGTGTTTTTTTAGTAAAGCTTCAAAACATATCTAGAAACGGATGAAATAGGAACACTAGGTCATAGGGCTGTCATACAAACCAATCTGATAATTAGGTTCTTCTAAGAAAAACTTTTTTCTTTATGAACCAATCTTAACCAAATCTCACCCAAATGTGTTCTTAGTAAAGCCTCAAAACATATCTAGGAATCGATGGGATCGGAATATTACGTCATAAGGCTGTCATACAAACCTCCTAAAATACAATTTCGGACTTTTTTACAAAAAAAAAAAAACATTGTTTAAAGGGCTGTATCTTGGGATCCTTTACACCTACAAAGCTGGGGTTACACTCAAATTAAAGAAGATTTTCTTAGCTTTAAAAGTGCAGTGGACGACTTACTTGTAGGAGGCACCTTTTAGAAATTACAAACAAAAATATGAAAATTTTGAGGTTTTTTGAGGGTTACGGGGTTAGCGCAGGTTTTTCGAAGTTGCAAACTTGGTGGTACACTTCTGGTATCTATCCCAACAATATCCCAAAACAACAGAGCCGAGCAATTTTTTGCGACCTAAAATCGTTAAATGACTGGCCTAATAGGCATTGAATTTATTTGAAAATAATGTTTATTTTTACATTAAAGCCCTGTTTACACTACAGAAACGCAAACTTTTTTTTCTTCATTAAAAACCAATTTGTACACTTGAACCTTAATTTTTTCAAATAAAGAATTTGAGAAACGATATTTTCAGTATAGTTTTACAAACGAAAATTGACGTTTTTGTGGACACTAGAATGCAATATGCTTAAATGGGCATGGGCTATTAGCTAGTCATTAGAAAAATAGGTGGAAGTTATTGAGATTACGTATGCGCATTTACATACATTTGGGCGAAGTTTGTAAAAATTTGAAAACCTCATTAAAACTAAATGGATTGTTCGGGTTTGAAATGCTAACCTGAATGTGGCTTCGGGTTAGCATTTCTATGGAAACTACCCCGTATAGTGAAGGTTAGCTGTTGGATAAACACGGCCTAATGTAACGAATCAGTTGAAACAAACCACGTTAAATGTCACATGTCACATGTCAAGTATAGGAGAATCATCATAAGATTTTTAATAATAATAATTTTTAATAATATTGAACAAATTTATATTTAATACAATTTTTTTGTTTATTTTTTTTTTAGTTTTGATTATCGTAAATCGGCCTTTGCGTTTTTTTTTGTAAATTGTAGTCGTAGTCACTCAATTTTTCTGTTGCAGGACACACACTTTTAAAAACTCTTTAGCATTATTGCACGCTTCATTATTTTGCCATTTTGTATCGGGACAATTAACAAAAGTTTCCGTCAATACGCACATAGCGACACCATCTATCAATGGATTGCATTCCGAATCATTTGGCATGGTTTCTCTGGCATTCGCCATTTTATTTTTAACTAAAATTATTCAGTGAAAACATAAAATATTCCGGGTACGTACTTTAAAGTAAAATTTACTCAAACTTACCCAACTTTTCGCAGTTCATCATAGATTGTTCTATTATCGGAATAAATTCTGGAGAATTCTTGTATCTTTCGGCTATTATTGATTTGGCTTTGTCCATTTGAATTTGTCCGTTAACGGCTATACCACTTGCATTGAATATGCATTCTCCAAAGCACTACAAAAAAAATTAAATTGTTTAAAAACCTCCCGTGTGTTTGTATAGCGGAACATATAAAACGTAGAAATAATCATGTTGGATTAAATAACTGCTGTTCTATTTTGTTTAACGTGTATGTGGGGCCTAAAGCGGCACACACATGGAGAAACCGAATTCCAAAAAAAAATCATTCGAATCCATTTTCTTGGATTTTTACAGAACGAAAATCCAAAAATGGATTCAGATTCACCGTGTGTGACAACATTGGATCAATTAGCAACTTCAAAGAAACACTTGTTTATATGTGGGCCCAAATTTGTAGCGTATGTAGCTCAGCCTTCGCGTCGAAAACCCACGAAGATAGCACGAAGTTCGTTGTCGGTGACATGCCATTGCATGTGCGCATGCGTGAGATTTGTTTATTATTTTCAGCTCATAGGCGTATTATAAAAAGAGCAATCGTGGGGTTTATCTAAAAATGTATGAATTAAAGTCACTTTGTCTTTTCATCTTTTTTGTTGGTAATTTTTTATTCAATTTGATAAAAAAGTATGTGTATTGGTCGTCCAGGTGTTAATAGTTTGCAAATTATGCAGTCATTCCGAAGTTCCAATTATTTTACGATCCAACAATACAGCCAATGAGTAGGAAGGTCCTAAGGGGTACGTACTGAATAGGTTTCTCTTTTAAATAAAATAAAACGCAAAATCGATGCCCCTGCAATATTATCCCCACCGACGCTAATGTGTTTTTTTTTTCTCATATATGTAGCGTTGTGTATAATTGGAGACACATTTTAACAGTTGTGCCCATTCCACCTTCTTCTTGTTCCAATGTGACAACATACAAATGTGGTTATTGAGCTGTCAACTTGACAACCGAATGACCATAACTTTTCCACTTTCTCGGTCATTTGCATGGGCAGCGTAGCATTGGCATTAACATTGGGGCAGAAAAATGTTGGTACCAATAACAATTACTCATCGCTTTTGGCAAGAGCTGCCAAAGGAACTCGATTCAAGGCAAAAAATCTCTTAAATCGCCTCTACAACAAAAACGACATACACAGCTGCTATCAATAATTGACAGAACTAAGAATCCAAAAAATGGATTCGGACGCTTCGTGTGTGGCTCCCTTAGATTCGCCAGGGCCTTTTTAGTCTCAAGCCTAATTATCGGTACGAAACATGATTCTTCATAATATCCAATATCCTTTTTAAGGAGCAATATCGCACAAATTTAAATAATTTATTTCTCGTCTGGAAACTTACCGATCCCACTACAGCCGTTGAATCTGTTGGTGTTAATCTCGATGAACATACTCCACTTACTTCACTTGGAGACATTTGGTTCGAACAACACTGATGTATATTCTGCAAAAAAAAAGAACGGATAATACTCTAAGATCGTTTGAACAATCCGACTATAGCCGTACATACCGATCTCGGTGGAGGTTGTGAACAATTTGGTTGGGCTTCCGCGAATATGATTACCTAGTCATCAAAATTATATAAACAACTTTTAATTTATTGTGTTTTTTTTTTGATACTATGTTGACTCACAAATAGGATAGCATTTACAGCAACTAGACAGGATTCAAAGCGCAACATCTTGAAATAATACGTTGGACGTTGGTCGTTGGCTTCAATTGGAACTTACAAATTGTATAAATCGTAGTTGATTTAGACGCTCTTTATATATATGCATAAATAGATCACAAATTGATGATGTACCACTAAATTAATTAAATTATTCAGGGTACTTGTCTAAATAGACAAGAATTGGTTCTGCTCAGTTAACTTGTAAAATTATGATATGGGTATCAACATCAACTATAATAACACTTTGAAATGTATAGATATATTTGCGCTAAATATAAAGCAAAGAAAAAACCTTGTTCTGCCATTTGACTACAAATTGATAGATAATTAATTTGAGTTTTTGCTTTAAAATGTATTTTTACTGTATTTATAAGAGTAAATAGCGAAAAAAATCTATATGTATGTATTTTTTTTTTTTTTTTTTTTTTTTTTTTTGCCTCACAGAAACTTTTGTCCCGGGACTAGGCTTCTCGGCATCACTTTACTTACTATCCGTACGTAAGTGACTAATCAATCAATCGAGTGTAAACTCTAGCAGATCGTAAAAAAACTGAAAACAAAATATATTAATAAGGAAATTTATCAAAATAACTTCTTTTAAACATTAGTTTATTAATACAATTAAAATTAACTAAGTCCTTCAAACTATTATAAAGAATAATTGACCTTGTAATTGGTTCATTAAGCCCATAGTTTACTCTATGATAAGGCTGAACAAGAAGGTTGTTCCGCCGCAAATTGTGAGGAATATTTCTGACTTGAAAGTTATTTAATATATCTTCACAAACAATATGAGAGCAAAACAGGTCTCTTATAAACATAGCGTTTAAAAATGTTCTTCTATAATCTAAGGCTTGTAAACCCAATAAGGAACAGCGAGTTTTATAATCTGGCTTGAAACGCCAGCCAATTTGATAAATGGCAAACCGTGTAAAATTGTGTTGAACTCTTTCTATACGCTCGATATGCACCTTATAGAACGGATTCCACACAATAGAACAATACTCCAGGTGCGAACGAACGAAAGCTGCATACAATATTTTTAAAGTAAAAGCATCATTAAATTCGCGCGCATTACGTTTAACAAATCCTAACATACTATTCGCTTTTGAAATAATGTAATCAATGTGTTGTCGAAATGAAAGCTCATGGTCGAAAATTACACCAAGATCTGATATTTCGGCAACCCTTTCAAGAACACTACCTGTTAAGGAGTACTCAAAGAAGACCGGAGTTTTCAATTTATATATGCTAAGTACTTTACATTTACTAACATTTAAATTTAAATTATTATCGCGGCACCAAAATTGCAGCTTTTCTAAATCGGATTGCAACTTAAGGCAGTCATCAATGTTGCGTATTTTCATAGCGATTTTCATATCATCGGCATACTGCCATACACGCACGAATTTAAAATTTTGGATGATATCGTTTATAAAAACTAAAAAAAAAGTGGTCCTAAATGGCTTCCTTGCGGAACCCCTGACGAGCACTTTATAACAGAGCGAGATATACAGCCATTTAACTTCACCAACTGAGTCCTATCCGTTAGATAAGATCTCACCCAGCTTAGAAAAATTGACTGTATTCCTAAATGTTCTAGTTTTGTAAGTAAAATATTATGATCTACTCTATCAAAAGCCTTCGAAAAATCGGTATATACCACATCAACCTGCATTCCCTGCTCGATACCATCAGCAACAAATTTAGTAAATGATACCAAATTTGTTGAAGTTGATTTTCCTTTCAGGAATCCATGTTGACATGGCGATATCAAACGGCTAATTAAAACATCTATTTTATTTTTAATAAGCATTTCAAACAACTTCGGTATTGCAGATATTTTAGCTATGGGTCTATAGTTATCAATAAGATGCTTCGGACCCTTTTTGTGTACAGGCGTTATGTATGAAACTTTCCATTCATCAAGAAAAACACCTGAAGTCAAGGACAAATTAAAAATAAAGGCTAAAGGACGACATAACGATTGCATGCAATTCTTCAAAAATATATTAGGAATGCCATCAGGTCCGGCCTGAATACTAACATCAAGATCACGCATAGCATTCAATAGGTCATCCTCAGAAATCTCAAGAGCACTCGTAAGGTCCTCCTGAGCTATCCGAGGGACCAATGCACTCTGATTTCCATTGATGTTAGCATTCATTTCTGATGAAACGGAGTCTGGCACTTTGTAAACTGAATTGAAAAATCTAGCAAATCCGTCACAAACCGATTGAACATCTTTGTAAAAATTGCCATTGAATTCTAAATTTTTTGGGATTCCCGTATTCTTACGCTTGCTGTTTATAAAATTCCAAAATGTCTTACTGTCATTCTTTATATTATTTTCAGCTCTCGCAATATACTGTTTGTAAAGATTTTTATTCATTAATTCATACTCTCTTCTCAATCTAAAGAAATTTTCTTTATTGGCAAGAGAGGATGACTTCTTGTATAATTTATGGGCCTTATTTTTTGCTCTCTTAAAAAATTTTTTTTTATTTATATCTCCGCCGCGAAAAATGTACCGTGGAGATTTGTCTTTTATTCAATCAATTTGAGATAATAGTGTACTTCTGCCATAATTATCGTTGACACCTTCTCCACTAGAAATTGAATGCAGTTGTTATTCGTTTTGCCAAATTTATGCCTATGACAGATATCCAAATCATTATGACGATAATCCGTCATAATGATGAAAGTTCGAAATTGAGGTGACACATATGTTTTCGTCATTAGGATTCGTCATTTTACTTTTGACGTTTGTGTAAATGATGAAAATATCCCTAACAACAGCGATATTTTGATGAATATCCTGTTCAATAATTTAAAGACACACTTTTCTTGAAGAATTTCAATAGAAAAGTGTAAAGATTGATAACAAATTTAAAATTTTTGCAAACATTCTTGTTCTTCAATTTTGCAACAGATGTACCCTGTCATTATTGAGCAAATGATGGTCCAAATGTGTAATTTGGAATTCGTGATAATGATGGTAAATTTTCGTCATAATGACGTATTTGCGTCATTCGAAGTTTAGTGTGTCAAGCTTGTTAAATGAGAGATAATGGAGGTTTTCAATCGGAGCGACTAAATTTTTGGCAAGAATTATTTTCGACTTCATATGAATACACACACAAAATTTCATGGCCTAACTTGTGTTCTTTTCAGAGTTGCGGAAAAAAGGTCCAACATGAAACTACTCTAATTTATTTTTTAGTCTAGCGCCTAATTTTTCCCAAGAAAGGTGTATGGTATTCTACATATATCATTGCAAAGGAATTTCTTGAAGTTTTCTTCGTTGTCTATTTTTCTGTATCTTTTGCCGTTTTGGAAATAATCGCCAAAAACTCAAAATATAAACCCAATTTTTCCAGGTTGCGATGCGAACCCCCAATCGGTCAGAGCTGTTTTTTCTTCCATAAACAGGCACCCAACCCCAACCAACCTGCCTCCTCCGTCCAGAGATGTTTGATTTTTGCCAGTCAACACCTGGAGTGCGTTCCTTTTTACAATATATTTTTAAAAAGTAAACGAGACCGAGGCTAATTTCGGGCGCGGCCGAAATTTGAATACCTGTCACATTTGAATGAAACTTAAACTTCTTTTGAGTTAACAATTTATACCGCAGCCCTATGACGTGTTTCGATTCCATCTGTTCCTTATAGATGCGTTGAGGGTAGGGATGTCAAAAACCGGTCCATAACCCGGTTGTCGGTTTTTTCGTTTTTTTTTTCTTTTTGCAAAGCCGGTTGGACCGTCCGGTTTTAACCGTGCTCCAAGTACCGGTTTTCCGGATGCACGGATGTCAAAAACCGGTCCATAACCCGGTTGTCGGTTTTCTCGGTTTTTTTGCAAACCGGTTAGACCGTCCGGTTTTAACCGTGCTCCAAGTACCGGTTTTAACCGTGCTCCAGGTACCGGTTTTCCGGTTAACCGGTCTTTTCATTGATTTGCCTAGAATTTTAGTAAAAAAAATGCTTACACACTCGTATTGCTGGTGTTCCTATCTTATGCAAAATCAACTTCAAATGCACGTTCATGATGTAGTAAGACAGCTAATTTAAAAGAGAAACATGTTGAACAAAAAAGACAATCAAATAAAATGGTCAGATGTGATTTCATTATTTTATTAGTTTTTGAAAAAAAATTATTACAAACATTAACAACAGGGGCCATTCTAATTTCTCTCCCGGAATACGAAATCTTTTAGCGACACGATGATACGCGAAATGCACTGATATACTATAAAATAAATAACAGGCGCGACAATCCAACATTGGACTAAGGCCGCAGGATGTGTTAGTGACATCCTATTTCCAAGATCTTGTCTCCTTTTTTGTTGAGGTAATGAGATCAGCATCACGCTCAGCAATGTTATTTATCCCCATATGGGTACTCGTTTAACATCTGAGTGAGATCATAGTCCGTCACAAGCTCGTGAGTTCGAAAAACACCATGGAACACGGTGAGATTCGAACTCATGAGCCTGTGCACTGAAGGTGCGCCCACTAACCGCTAGACCAGCCAGACTACTATATACACGAATATTAATTCACAGGTAATTTTACGAAGCTATTGTTCTACGAGTAATAGCAAAAAGAAGAGTGTTCGACAATCATTAAAGGGCTGAAATTTGAAAAGGAAATTTTTCATAGGGGATAAGTAATAGAATTGCTGACTGAAAAATTAAGAAAACATAAAAAATTTTATGAATTTTGAAAGATTTTTTTTCCGGTTTTAACCGGATGGACCATCAACCGTCCGGGTTAAAACCGGGAGGAGGAAAAAACCGAAAAAACAGTTAACCGTTCTGAAAGTACCGGTTTTCGGACTAACCGTCCGGTTTTTTGACATCCCTAGTTGAGGGTAGTCCAGGATGAATTGGATGAATTTTGGTTAAGATTCAAAAAGAAAAAAAGTTTCTCTTACATGACCCATATATTTGAGGGTTGGTTTGTATGACAGCCCTAGGACGTAGTGTTCCGATTTCATCCGTTCCCAGTGGCGTAGATAGCTTTTCATAGAGGAGGGGGATCATTTTGCAAAATTACTTATACTTTTACGGTTATCAAATGTTGAATTTCAGAATAACAATTTCAGTATTTATTACACTTCAAATTACCAGTATTTTGAACAAATTTTGTTGCAAAATAGAGTGCCATTTTGCCATACGAAAAAAACTGAGTCCTTAAAATATTGCATCAATATTTTTTGTTTTTTACTACGGTGAGTGAATCAACAGTATTTCAGTTTTCATACAAATCGCTACTGTGGAGTATCATTATATTGGGGTAGATCAGTGCTCCCCTAACTTGTCGGAGTCACGGAACACCTACACACTAAAAAATCAGGCGGTGCGAATCGAAAATTATCAAATGGGTTTCTTTTTATACATATGGGGCTAACTAAAATTATTTTACTCTGTTCACAAGTATACAATTTTTCTTTTATCCGTTAGGATAAAACACTGAAAGTAAAATCCATTTGGATAAATCAGACAATTAATTCGTAATTATATCAGTTTTTGTTTAGGTATATGATGTTTAAATGTGAATGCCGATTGTCATTTATTTTTGGTATACCTATACACTCGCAGTCGGTCGACAACAAATGGTAGAGCGATGTCATAAACTACAAACTTCATCACTTATAGCCTGGGTGGTGCAGTAGGTAGGGTGTTTGTATACGTCTACAAATCATAGGGTCCCGGGATCGAATCCCACTGTAGGTAGGTAATTTATTATGCATTTTAGAGCGTAAAGAGGTATGTATATGAAATGTGGCCAACACCTATAGAGAGGTCAATGCTAGTTATACAAAACTCATTTATGAGTTAAATGTTCCCTGTGAAAATGGTGTTTTTTTATCTAAAAAATATCGAGAATTGCTCCTTTTGGTGTAATTGGAAGTACTCTTTTGTGTTCATCCATTTGGATAAAGAAATATTTTATCCAATCGGAGGGACCTTATTCGACCCATTTTGGAGTTAAATTCCCACGGTTTTTTTTTTCTGTGCAGTATCGCCGCTTTTCTGGCCGAAACACAAACAGGGATTAAAAGAAATCATAGCCATAGACAGTGCGATTAATTGGACAATCAAAGCTAACTTCAGTGAAGAAAGCACCTTTTCTGTGGAGATAGCTCATATTCTATAGCGGATTCGGTAGTGGACCCTAAAAATTAGCTTTCTCCACAGAAATGCTTTGATTGTTCAATCGATTGAATAATGCTCTTATAGTTATGGATTGTTTGCTTCTTGTTGTTAAAAGCTCTTTCTGCATTTTTCCTATTTTTCGATATCTTCGCGAAACCCCTGAGAAATCTTCACGGAACCCTAGGGTACCGCGGAACTCCGGATGTTTGTTAATTGGTTTTCGAATTACTACCTGCATATGATGTCTTATCTTATAATTTTGGAAATTTCTTCAATTTTTTATAGAAAATTTAGTTAAACAAACTGTCATGATTATGGCTTTGAAAGTTTTTCGTATTAAATTCAATAAAATTGCGAACAATAGAATGTTGAAAAACTCAAACAATAACGGATACTCACAAATTGGAAGCAGTTTTGCAGCGTTTTCTCTTCATTCGAATTAGTTTTATACTCTCCTGAAGAAATATAATTATAATTATAATAAATAATTTATAATTAATTTATAATTTTATGTACTGCATTTGTAAAGGGTTTTCCAATAGGGACGCTTGATCTTTGAAATGAAAAAAAAAATACATGTAGGAGAGATATTTGCGAATTTTTTTTTTTATTTGAAAGGTCCATCGACCCCATTACATATGGAATATGACATCATTCAAATGACCGCCACGGCTTCGGTTGGTGGCGCGCACACGAAAGGTCCAATTTTCGATGACTCTGGCGCACAAATCGGGCTGTATACCGGTCGATGATAACCAACTTCTTTTGGCCTGAAATCGAGAATATGGATCTGCACAACATGTGGTTTCAACAGGACGGCGCTACGTGCCACACAGCACACGCTACGATGGATGTTCTGCACGAGCAATTTACGGGCATGGTCATCTCGCGCGGAGGCGACGTGAACTGGCCACCGAGATCGTGCGATTTGACCCCGCTGGACTTTTTCTTGTGGGGTTTTCTTAAGTCGCAGGTCTATGCCAACAAACCGCAAACCACCGATGCCCTCAAAGTTAACATACGCCACGCCATCGATCAAATACAGCCCGATTTGTGCGCCAGAGTCATCGAAAATTGGACCTTTCGTGTGCGCGCCACCAACCGAAGCCGTGGCGGTCATTTGAATGATGTCATATTCCATATGTAATGGGGTCGATGGACCTTTCAAATAAAAAAAAAAATTCGCAAATATCTCTCCTACATGTATTTTTTTTTTCATTTCAAAGATCAAGCGTCCCTATTGGAAAACCCTTTATTTCCCTATTGGAAATTGCGCTTCTGTGGAAGAAGTCCCCGTGTTCCACATTATCATTTAATTTGTGCCTGTGCGAGGCTACAGAACCAATGTGAAAAAGTAGATGAACGTAAAGCCCTGTGCTGTAGTGTTTCTATTCTATCGATACGCTTCTATTATAATATTGAAATTTCAGGAAGTGCTAAATTTTTCAATACAGTTCTGAAAACGTTTTTATGAAACACTAAACACGCTGAATAATTCCAGCAAAACGTTTACTTTTACTTTGTTTTACGTACCTAAAGTCATACTAAAAAAAAAATTGTGACCAGGGGGGGGATTGATCCCCTTGATCCCCCCCTTATCTACGCCACTGTCCGTTCCTCCCAAGTAACAATTTCATCCCTATAATACTTCGTGAAATATTCTCTCCTAATGACAATAGGGGCACTTTACAGGGTATAAACACTGAATAATAGTCCAATAATGGCATCTGGCGCCGTTTTTTGATCCAATAGAACCTCATTGTAGCACTGAATTACGCTTCGAGAAAGACATACATCATGTGTTATGTCATCATTTTTTGTCATTTTCTCGCGATTGCAAAAAAAAAATAATTCCCGCGGCCAGTGTCGAACCAGCGACTGTCGTACGCCAGTTCGACGCCCTAACCACTCGGCCAACCTCACATATAGATAACATTGCTCGTAAACACTACAAGTGCTCGAGACTTCTTTATAGACTCTTCTCCTTTGCACCTTCTTCTTTTTTATATGTCAATCAGTTGAAGCTAATTAGATTCACACATTCTTCAATAAAATGCAGACATTTTCTGCGCTGAGATTATCTTAATTGATTCATAAGCTAACAAGGAGTGAGGAAATGTTGGTTTCAAGCAATATTTCAATGAATTCAATTCAAGAAACGTGGTATTCCAGAGCACGTCAAAAGTGTCAATTCAGTAAATCAAAAAGTCCATCCTTCTATAAAACTACGGTGAACAATTTATTGGATGACCATACGAATGTCACACTATAAAAATGACACCGACTGTGCTATAGAAGAGTATAATGCATGTGTGTGAGTTAACTTAGAGAGACCATTGCATGTGTGTGCTGTATCATCCAATAAACACAAGAGTGGAGTATTTAAAGGAGTACGTTTTTAGGTTAACGTTTAGAGACAGTTTTATCGAAGTTTTATACCACCATCTTTAAGTTTATTCCATAATGATGATAGAAGGTTTCCCGAAAATACTTTAAGGATGTTTTATCGGATCAAAATATTACTTTAATCGATGTCACACGATAAATGAATTTCGTGGTACTATATGATTGCTACAGTATGGAGTGCTTCTTTAAAGCAAACGAATTGTTGCTTGGGCTATATATGTTTTGAGGCTTTGCTAGGAACACATTTGGGTAAAGTTTGGTTAAGGTTGGATTTAAAAGGAAAAAGTTTTCTTAGCAGAACTTAATTTTCAAATTTTTGTTTGTATGGCAGCCCTATGAGGTAATGTTCCGATTCCATCCGTTCCTAGATATGTTTTGAGGCTTTACTAGGAACACATTTGGGTGAAGTTTGGTTGAGATTGGTACATAAAGAAAAAAAGTTTTTCTTGGAAGAACCTAATTCTGAGGGGTTGGTTTGTATGGCAGCCCCATTACCCCATGGTCCGATCCCATTTGTTCCGACATATATACAGCGTACACTTAAAAGAAACTTGTATACAAAATTTCAGGCCGATAGCTTCAAAACTGAAGGACTAGTTTGCGTTGCAACAGACGGACAGACAGACAGACAGACGGACATGGCTCGATCGATTTCTCTCGTCATACTGATCAATAATATATATACTTTATGAGAGGTGCTTCCTTCTGTGCGTTACAACTTCATGACAAAGTTAATATACCCGTTCACATAGTGACGGGTATAAAAAATGATCATTAATCCAATGAAATATAAACAAATATGCCACTTAACCTAAGGTGGCCAGACGTGCAGCCACTTCGTTGTAGAGTACAGCATTTTGACTAGCCGCACAGCATCCAAAATCATACAGCAAATTGTACAGCATTCTTACTTTCACAGGATGACAAACCAAACCAACGAGTTGCTACTTAGATTTTTTCCACCACACGAGATGAGCACTATTTCTTCTCTATTTAAAAGAATTCATATTTATTATTTATTATTATTATTACCCAAGGCTGAAAATACGGTTCGTGCAGTGGGGTATTTGACTCCGTAGGCGAGGACACCCACCAGCTGCTGGGCTTCCGAAACTGGACAAGCCCGCGACAATTGGAGGTCAACGATTCAGGCGGCCAAAGCCCGACGTCGGGCTATCGTGCCACATTGAATACCAATAGGGCGAGTAGGTGGCTGATTTAAGGAGCTGCCATATTTGGGGCTAATGTTAAATTTTGTAGCTATTTAATTTAGCTTCAGGTACACTCAATCGAAGTGTGTGATATAATAATGTCAGGAACAAGTTAATTACATATTATTTTCTTTTAGCTGCCAGGATGCCAGTAAGAGCCTCGGCCAGGATATCTATGAACGAACCACTGTTATAGCGTAAATTCCAATGTCTACGGCATCAAATTTTGAGCACTTTACGATTAATTTTGCACAAAAGTTTGATTTCAAAATTTTGCACAAAAATCGGATAGCTTTATTGTGCCGAAGTTCCCTCAGATTTGCAATTTCATTTTGCAGATAAATCGTTAACAAAGATGATCAGGTCTGGATATTTTCGTACGAAAAAATGTGGTAGGAAATCGGCAAAAATTGAGTTTTACAGCATTAAAAGTGATGGGCAACAATAATATCGTAATTAGATCCTTGCGTGCTAGAACAAACAAATTGTATAAAAGCAGACAGTAATAAGCGAATACTTAAATTTAAGTTAAAACAAAACTAACAGTAATAAGCAAAGACAATATATTGTCCTTACTTGCAGACTTGTACGATCTTAATTTCAAAACTTTTGTTGGAAAACCTTGTAGAAAATTATCGGAATATTTGGAAGATTTGTTCGCTTATTTGGTGCAGAAATCCCATTAAGATTTTTTTTCCACAAATTTGCTAGTGTAAGAGTAGGTACCAGCTGATCCACCTGTCATTTTTTTATATGAAGTTTCGTTACCCAAACCTACACGGGATAACCAAAAAAACACACCTAATATTTTGCATTTTGTCGGGACTTTTACAAATTCGGATAAATATGAAATTAATCAAATTGACGATATTTGTAGAAAAAGAGCGAACTCTAAAATTGACACGTAAATGTCTGAATCGGATTATTACAGAAGTGAGAATGTTCTAATATTCGAATTCGATTAGAAGATCATCAAAATGTAAATGAAAGTATTTGTACTGTTCGATATCTTTTAAATGTTGATCCTTGTGCAGTCTCACGTACATATGTATGACAACCACATACATGCACACATTTAAGGACCTTTTTCGCCATCTCAAAACTTTTATTTGACTTTTAATAGCTGTACGAATATGCAGGGCCGTGGATAGAAAATCCGGGCCCGGGGGGACAACGATTCCGGGCCCTCCCCTTCCATACGATAAAAAAGTATAAATCGAAGAACATTTTTTTCTTACATTTCGGTTCTTAAAAAATTGTATATTTATATTTTTTACCTTATAAATCACGTATGTGGACGGACTATGATCTCACACAGATATTAAACGAGTACCTATTTATGGAGATAAATAACTCTCCTGAACCTACTGTTGGTCTTCGAGGTTTAGGGGTTCATAAGACGTAAGAAAGATTTATTGAACCATGAATAATTCGCGACTATGAAAAACAATTTTCTGGAAATTAAGATTTTTTTGTAGACAAGAAGAGATAGACTTCCCAAAGTGTAGGTATACATTATGCTTATTTTATTGTCCCTCTTTGACCATCTCCTCTACATAAACGTTCAGTACACTCAGAAAATTAATTCTGTCCTTAAACTTTTGAAAATTTATCAGACAAATCACTGGACGTTCAAATTTTCAAATTAAAAATATCTTGCGAAAAACAGCCTTAACTTGCTCCAGAAAGTTAGCTGAGTTTACGTAAACTGTTGACTCCAAGAATTGCACAATAATAAATTCTAATTCCCGCACATTTTTCGGATACTGATGTATGACATCGTCTGTTGATGATGTATTCATATTAAATCATCTCCAGAGCTCTGGAATTTCGTTGAAGAAATTTGCTGATTTCGTTGCCGTCCTCCCGAGTTAACGCACCATGGCTCAACATGGGGCTATACGGTACTGAGAAGAGAAGAAGTGGCTCGATCCTAATTTTTGGGAAACGAAAAACGAATGATTGATAGATAGATTGAAATGGAAATTCAATAATTTAAGCAGCGCCCGCTCTAGCACTTACGCCGCCCCGGGCAAGAGGACAAATTGCCGCCCCTTAGGTGTTGCACCAGGCAAATTGATAGTAAAGACAGTATGGATGGACATCGTTGTCGTAGAATCGATTCCAAGGATTGTTTCCTCTTGTCGAGTGCTTGTGGCAGATCATGGTCGTTGCTCCGAAACGATTTACATAGTGAAACCAGCTGACGTAGGAGCATTTTTACAGAGACAACACACAAATTCATGGTCACAATGGGGTTCAAACCAACGTCTAGCTATCATTTATACTATGAAGCGCAATTCACCACAGTTCAGCAAGGCCTTATAGAGTTTGTTTGGAATTTCAAAGTTAAATCTTGTAAAGCATAATTTAATCGAAAATAATTGGGAAATTTTGTTTTCCACTGAAACATTCAACACATTTTTAGAAAACTCTGCTCTAAAACAATTGTTTCAAAAAATGGTGCTCGCATTCATTACCAATTTCCTGCATTTGCCTTCCATAAATTCCTTGGAAACTACACAGCCAAAAAAAACTTCAATTAGCCGGATTTCGTGCATGGTTTATTTTCATAAATGCAATAAGGTTAGACCTAGTTAAATCGAGGAGACGTAGCCAAATTCCGATATTAGCATTCCCGAACACAAATTAGGAGCTCTGACAATGTGTTATGTGTGGTTTGATTCCTCACCTTGCTGAAAAGAATGCTAGATGAATCAATGCAATCAACTGAAGAAATCCATCCACGCGAAGGTTTGGCAAATTTAAGTTAAATTATGCTGCGAAAGGTCTATGAAAATAAAGGAAAATGACTCCAAAAAATTAATGATGAAATGAATGCCATTGTTTCCACACATTTCTATCAGAAGAGTGTGTTTTAAACGCCTTTATGTGTTCAGTATTTATGCGACTCCCTATTTCTTATTTCATACGAATTTCCTCGGGAGTTACTCCTGTAACACAACAGACTAAACAGAAACTTTAGATCGGATCTTCCGGAAATCAAATCGCATTTAAATGAAACAATAAAATTGTACGTGCTATAATTTCGTCCTCTATTCGAAAATCAGGTAGCCCTCCCCTCGGCAAAAATTGGAGATCATGCGATGTCCTTTATTCTGGTGAAAAGAAAGAGGAACTAAATTTTCAATTGGAGGACGAAATTAGTACATACGAGTAATTCTCAAATTAGTGTATTTTTTATTAAAGAATGAATTAGCACATAGCAGCGAATTGTCGCGCTTTGTTTTCTGAAAGTAGGGCGGGTGCTAGCATCACAGACTTAAAATTTACGCAGATCTTACTTAGCCTTTTATCCATTCTAAATGCAGCACCTAATATGTGGCGCCCTCGGCGATCGCCCGGCTTGCCCCCTCTTAGAGGGGACGCTGAATTTAAGTGACCAAAATTTCGGTGTTGGTACCTTGAAAAGAATTTAGCAGCAGCGCAGTACGTACACGAAATGATCGCCCGGAAAAGTCCTTCTAGAAAAAATGTCTCTCCTATTTTTACTTTGAACACGCATTTTTTGAAGAACGTTACGTTAATGGATGAAGAAGTCGAATTTTCTAATTTATTTACGTAAAAAGTTATACATGCACTTTCAAAATGCGAGGGCAGATTGAATTTAGACATTTAGTAAAGAAACGATCGTGTTGATTTGTTGATTGAATATGATGATTCGGGCCCCAGTCCTAACAATTCAATATTAGATTTGGGGCTACAAGCCTAGTGCAGAATGTATAATACTAAATGCTATATACAGTTCTAATAAGGTTTCTTAGTTAACGACCTCAAAATAGAAATTTGTATGTAAAAAAAAAAAAAAAACAAAAAAAAAAAAACACTAAAGCACAACTTTTGTGTCCAATTCCGGGCCCCCTTTGGAATCCCGGGCCCGGGGGGAATCACCCCGTTCCCCCCACCCTCTCTACAGGCCTGCGAATATGCCATAACTTTTCAGGGATCTTGGACACTCGTCTATACAGGGTGTCCGGAAAATGCCGCATAAACGCACCAGATTGTGATTCCTCAAGTGATTTCCAGCAAAAAACTTGTACGGAACATACCCCCAATTCTTAACCCTTTAGCTGCCACAGGCATTTGAAGATTTTTGAAAAAATCATTTTCTTGACGACTTAAACCTTAATTCTAACTTCGTTATTTCTAACAGTTTTAATGCTTTAAGTGCCGAAAACTAGGGTTAATTTTGGCTCGATTTCGGAATAATATGAATAAATTTTATCGAAGTGCAGTACTTTAGGAGCAGTTTTAATTAAATTGAAATGAAATCGAGCTAAAATAAACCCTAGTTTTTTGCATTTGAGGCATTAAAACTGTTTGAAATAACGAAGCTAGAATCGCTATTCTAGCTAGTGTAGCTTTGGAGATATTAAGGTTTAAGTCGTACAAGAAATTGATTTTTTCAAAAATCTTCAAATGCCTGTGGCAGCTAAAGGGTTAAGAATTGGGGTGTATGTTTCGTACACTGAAAAAAATGGTTTAGACTTTTTATCTAAAGTGAAGTAGTTGACTTAAATTTAGATAGTTTTACCAAAGAAATAGCTGATTTCTCTAATCTTCGCAGCTGAAAATACTATTAAATTCGTTCATTTAACCACGCAAGATTAGAAGAAAAAGTTTAGTCAATTCTTCCACAAAAGTTGTTGATTGTACTATTCAAATATAATGTTTAACCACAAACAATCGTTCTTTTTTCTTCAACACAATTTAGCTATCCAACATTTAACAATTTATAGATAATGAATAGATGTCTTTAAAAAAGAATTAATTGAATTTGCAAATATAGTAGATGTTTCAACTAATGACGAATAGAAAAATTATCCATATCTTCGTAGCTGTTTCAACTACATAGAATCATAAGCTGAAAATCAACGCGAACTTTAGATGAATTCGACTATTTCTTTAGATAACCATTCTAATTTTTTTTCTCAGTGTACAACTTTTTTTACTGGAAATCACTTGAGGAGTCACAATCTGGTGCGTTTATCCGGCAGTTTCCGGACACCCTGTATACTGATGCATCTTCTTTTGAGTGTCCGGATGGCAGCCGGTGTAAGTCAAACGAACTCCCTAAATGGGATAAAACTTGGTAGAAAGCTCCAACAGTGCAGAAAATATACCAAAGAAATACTATACGAAAAAACTTTTCCATCATCATACCGAAACAATGTTTGTTTTCACCACAAAATATGTATACAGACGTCGACAGCATTAGTTACAAGCATTGCAAGGATACTTTGCAGTTTGCACTCTAAATACCTTTTCATGCTCCCCAGGCTCTTTGCATAAAGACGAATAAAAGTATCTATTTTAAATATGTACTGGGGTAGGTTGCAAGAAAATGCAGTAATGTAAGTTTTATCTGTTTGTATGGGGATGGTTGTGCAGAGATGCAGACAGATTAACTTTACTACTGTTTTGTAACTTTTGTTGCATAAGTTTTACACTCAAATTAACAAGCTATTAAACTGTAGTCTAGGATAGTTGTTGAATAGGTTTTTTTTAATGACACCTCACCTAGACGATGATGAAATTTCTTTTAGTATAACAGCTTCTCATGCTTTAGTTTTAATGAAAATGAAAGAAAAGGGACACATACTTGGATTTGTGAAGTAAGTGGACTAGAATTAAGTATCATAACTATTTCTAAAGAAAGAGTGTAGATCAGAGTTGTGGTCTAGCACTCGTGCGGACAACATACACTTTGTTACTGCGTGTAAGCCGTTTCTGAGTATCCAACTTTCTCGATTATTTGACTATCTATACTTATTCGCAAGCCCTTTCGAAAGTGTTTAAAACGTCCCTACTGCGACCGGGTCTACGAACCGGAACGACCCATGCTTCAGCATGGCCAAGAGTCGCAAAGACCCCCTTCGACGCAAGAAGGGGATGGAAACTTCGTGTCATTCATTCAACACGGGGAGCAGTCCTGGCCGGCCCAGCTGCTCCGAACACTATTAATACGTGCCGGCATTGAATCAAATCCAGGTCCATGGATGTGCTCTGTGTGCGGTAACAGGATTTGGTCCAATGTTCAAACGTCGGTCGAATGTACATGCTGTGGAGAATGGGTTCACCTAAAGAACTGTTCAGGACTTACCCATTACAATCAACGAGGTCCGACCTACACAGCGAGTCGATGCAGAAATCGTGGGCGACGCTCTTCATCCAACCAGCAGCCGCCCCACCAAGGTTCCCATCTATCAACACCTTCCACACCGGCAAACCCTGTACGCACAGTTCAACCTACGCCTAATTTGACCCCAGCTCCACGTACCATCGATGTAAACTACACCAACACCAAAATCGTCCAACTAAACTGTAATGGACTCCAACATAAAATCGTCGAACTTACTGATTTCATGGACAGACACCATATACAGATTGCTGCGGTACAAGAAACCAAACTAAACTCCAACCATTCGCTCAGCTCTTACGGGAACTATAACGTCATCAGACACGACCGAGAAAGCAATGCTGGAGGAGGTTTGGCTTTCCTCATTCATAACAATCTACCCTACAGCATCGTTGACATCACTTCCGCCGACAACACAATGGAACAACAAGCGATAACAGTCAAATCGGGCAATATTGACTTTGAAATCTTCAACATTTACATTCCACCCGTCTCCAGCTGTCCCGCCAATTACAAAGCCAATATTAACCCTCTACTAAACGGCCAGTATCGTCTTCTGCTTGGTGATTTCAACGCACATCATAGTCTGTGGCACTCTAACCTCCACAACGACACCAGAGGTAACATCATCGCCGATCAGCTGGACGCATCAGATTTCTGTCCAATAAACGACGACAAACCGACTCGTATCGCTGGATCCTGCACAAGCTCACCAGATATTTCCATCGCTAGCCCTGGACTTATCAATGACATCACATGGGAGCCAATTCTCACGATGTACTCTGATCACCTTCCAATCATACTAACGCTGGATATGCCGTCGAAACTCGTCCACCCCGACAAGAAAACGTACACAAACTTTAAAAAAGCTACCTGGGATGGCTTTAAAAGGTACACAAGCGAAGCTTTTGCTAGTCTTACCCCCCCCCCCCCAAGTAATACGTACATTACTTGGCCGAAAAACAACTCAGACGGATAATTCTCACTGCAGCTAAGAGATTCATTCCAGCCGGCCGTATTCCCAGCCTAAAACCTAATTTTCCAAATTCAGCGGCTAAATTAGCTAAAACGAGGGATCAGCTAAGAAAAGCAGACCCCAGTGATCCACGCATTGGTGACATTAACGATATCATCGTCAAACAGGTCAATGACCACAGGAGAAATATATGGCACTCACACCTTCGAAAACTGAATACCACCACAGGTGTGAGCAAACTATGGAGCACCGTAAGAAACTTATCTAATCCCACCAAAACTCAAGGGAGGGTCGCTATCAAGTTCGGAAATTCTACCGTGAGCGACGACAAAAAATGCGCCAATCTGTTTAACAAACAGTTAGTCGAACACCCACCCAAGGATAGACTCAAGCGCAAAATTACACGAGCCATCCGTAACACCAAGGTAGACGAATATCTTCAAACCACCACCACTGAAGTAGACAATGCCATAAAAAACGCCAAAAACTCAAAGGCGCTTGGACCGGACGGTATAGCAATGATAATGCTCAAACACCTCGACACACCGGCCCTAGAGTATATCACTGCCACGATGAACCTTTCACTTAGAACATTCATCATACCAGAGATTTGGAAGAGAGGCCGCATTATTCCTATACCCAAACCTGGCAAACAACACTCCTTAGGAGAATCCTACCGCCCGATCACGCTTTTATCTCCTGTGGCAAAAATACTTGAAGCATTGATACACAAAACTCTTACGACGCACATACAACTCGCCAATCATCAACACGGCTTTAGGAAAATGCACAGCACCACCACTGCATTAGACCGAATCATGTCTAAGGTCTTAAATGGAATGAACCAACCAAAGCCGTTTAAGCGCACCATCCTAGTGGCTTTGGATCTGTCGAAAGCGTTCGATATGGTGAATCACTCGCTCCTACTGACAGACCTCAAAAACTCATCCACACCGTCGTATGTAGTTAAATGGATCGCAAACTACCTTGCTGGACGTCAATCCAGCACTGAGTTTAGAAATGGGAAATCTAAACTAAGAAGGATCAAACAGGGAGAACCACAGGGCGGAGTTCTATCCCCCACTTTGTTCAACCTCTACATGTCAGGGCTTCCCACCCCACCTGAAGGAATCGACATAATATCCTACGCTGATGATTGTACCATCCTGACATCCGGCAACGATATTTCAGACATGTGCGACCGTATCAACGGCTACTTAGAAGAGCTCAACACCTTCTTCATTAGCAAGAACCTGAAGCTATCAGCACCCAAATCCTCGGCCACCCTCTTTACCACGTACAACCAGGAATACAACCTACGGCTAGACATTAATGTAAACGACACCGAAGTCCCCACTGTCCGTCACCCCAAAATCCTCGGCGTCACAATTGACAATCACGGCATTTTCAATAGCCACGCCGACAATATATGTGACAAATTGAAGAGTAGAAACAAGATCCTAAAATCTCTCGCTGGCAGCAAATGGGGAACTGATAAAGAGACATTACTCACCACTTACAAAGCCATCGGTCGTTCAGTGGTAAACTACGCCGCACCCATATGGACAAACAATCTCTGCAACACTCGATGGAAATGGATTCAAACGTGCCAGAATGCAGCAATGCGTACAATCACTGGATGTGTACGCATGACATCACAAGATCACCTCCACCAAGAAACTAAGCTGCGTAATCTAAAAACTCATAATGAGCTACTCGCAAAGCAAAATCTTGTTGGTTGCTATGTAGTCAACACCCGAATTTCGATCTTATGGACAAAACCCCACCTCCACGTCATGTTAGACGTACATTAAGGGACAAGGAAAGGGAAGTCCAAAGATTCAAAAGAGTTCTCCTCGATAACACCAACAACTACAAGGCGGCTCTAAAGCAGTTGCATACTAGCGAGGTAACAATAGCCACGAATGATCTGTCATTAAACCGTGTCCTTCGAGCTCGACCACCAGATATCTCCAATGACGAACTACAGCTACCTAGAGCCACACGTACCACCTTGGCTCAGCTTCGATCTAGATGGTGCTCCAGACTAAATTCATATTGGACCCGTATCGACAGCACCATTGCAGACACTTGTGCAGCATGTGGAGCCAGCCCGCACAACGTGGACCACCTTTTCAATTGTAATGCCGCACCAACGCATCTAACACCCATTGCGCTTTGGGAAAAACCAATTGAGGTGGCAACCTTCTTAGGCCTCGAACTTGAGGAGCGAATGCCAACCATTTACGAATGACACTAGTTCCCCCCCCCCCCGTTACTTGCGCCGCTACAACAACAACAACAAAGTGTTTAAAAGATATTCAAGCAAGTGATAATTTCACAAAAGCGCGTTAGACCGTCGCGTCGTCGCTTAATTACGGCGATGCGGAAAACTTATTCAATCCGAAAATGGCGAAATATAAAAATTCTAAGTCAACGGCTGGAACTAGCTCTAGCCATAACAGGTTTGCTCCGCTAAGTCAATTGCCTACAAACGACGAAGAAGAAGATGCTGCCGAAACGTCACCCGTTGTACGATGCCACCCATCACAATTATAAATGCATCACCAGGGCCGGATTTCCCATATGGGCAACCTGGGCAGCTGCCCGGGGCGCCAGATTTTGAGGGGCGGCAATTTTTCGAAGATTTTTCTTCATGGCACGATAGCCCGACGTCGGGCCTTGGCCGCCTGGATTGAAAACCTCCAATTGTCGCGGTCACGCGACCTTGTCCTCCAGTTCCAAAAGCCTAGCATCTGGTGGGCGTCCTGACATACAGAATGCTCCCATCGGGCTCTCGTTCGTCCACGCAATCTGGCTCCGTCCCTCGTTGCGCGTTCATCACCTTTTTGGGCATGCGATCGTCGTTCATCCTTTGTACATGTCCCGCCCATTGCAGTCGCTGCAACTTCCGATCTTCGACACCTGTAGCTCACCATACAGCTGATACAACTCAAGGTTGTACCGGATGCGCCATTCACCTCGTTCACAGGTCCCTTAGATAAACAAATTTAATATTGTTCTAAAATCTTTGAAAGTTCATAAGGCAATTCGGATCCTCAAATGGCATGGTTGCGCTATTTGCTGTAATTGTAGGATTGTAGTCCGACCAACCTTTTTCCTTGCCAAGTACCATACCATACCAGATTTTTTAGGTCCTTTTTCCAAGCTTTCGGACTAAGTTCCAATCAAATTTGTTATGAATAGAGACCGGATTATATGCAAATGCATAACTGCATATGCATTTGCATATATTGCCCATTTTACTGGGTTTTTGCATATTATATTGATAATGCATTGATGATGCATATTTTTTATTTATAATTCTCGATTTGCACATTTGAAAATAGAGAAAAAGAAAGCATTACCATCAACTGCGAGTACTCAATTCTATGCCGACCTTGAGAATGTAGCATCTCCTAGTTAAAGGACTCCATCCAACTAATGAAAAGTGTACAAAGATTGAACGCTGAGCTACCCGCTATATTCGCAGAAAAACTCAAGAAAAAGTTTCACAAAATCCTTGATAACAACCCTGGAAACGAAGAAATATGTGAAATTTACAATTATATCAACGGTACCGGCAAAACTTTACCTGGCAAAAAATCTGCTAATATGGCGCCTAAATTTAAATATTGTCCAGTGACATCGGCTGATGTTGAACGTTACTTCTCAAATTATAAGACAATTAAATGACAGGAGACATTTTGTTTTTTGTCTTACTACGGAGCATTTCCCAAGTAAAAATTTCATTCCTATAATACTTCGTAAAATACTCTCTTCTAACAATAATAGGGTCGTTTTACAATGTATAACCACTGAATAATAGCCCAATAATGGCATTTGGCGCACTAAATTATGCCTTAAAAAAGGCGTACGTCATTTGCTTTATATCATCATTTTCTGTCATTAAACGAATTTGCAACAAAAAAAAAAATTAAAAACAAAATTTCCGCAGCTAGCATCGAACCCGTGTCTGTTGATTGCCCGTCCTACATGCTACCACTCAGCCAACCTCACATATAGTCAGCATTGCTCGTAAACACTACAAATGGTTAGTTGATTCTATAGAAATGCTTGACAATATCGAATTTTCTGCAATGCACCCTATATCAATCAGGTGACGTTGATTAAATCCACACATTTCTCAATAAAATGCAGTCAACTTCTCCGCAGAGATCACCTTAATTGGTTTCGAAGATAACAATAAGAAGTGTTTCATGCAAGATTTCAAGGATTTCTGTTGAAGAAATTATGTATTTCAGAGCACTTCATTAGTGTCAATTCATTAAGAAATCAGAAAGTCCATCCTCCTATAAAACTACGGTGAAAAATTTATTGGATGACCATACAAATGTCACACTATAAAAATGAAACCGACTGTGCTATAGAAGAATATATGCATGTGTGTGAGTTAACTTAGAGAGACTATATTGCATGTGTGTGCTGCATCATCCAATAAACCATGTGTTGGAGTGGAGTATTTGAAGGTGTATCTTTTTAGGTTACCGTTTAGAGACAGTTTTATCGAAGTCTTATACCACCATCTTTAAATTTATTCCATAATGATCATAGAAGCTTTCCGGAAAATGCTTTAAGAATGTTTTATCGGATCAAAATATTTATGTCACACGATCAATTGATTTCGTGGTATACTATATGATTGCTACAGTGTGAAGTGCTTCTTTAAAGCTAACGAATTGTTGCTTAGGTTTAAACAATATAAAATCGTTAATTACTATAAAAACAACCAATCTTTGGCAGGAACCAACTAAAATGTGTTTTCCGTGCTCTAAACTGCTAATAAAGACTGAATAATAAGTCTTCTCTTTCATTTTATATTGCATATTTTGTCATTTTAGTTGCATATTTCAAAGGTTTATTATGCATATTTGCATGCTTATTTCAGCCTTTTTAAGTTGCATATAATCCGGTCCCTAGTTATGAACAACCCGAAAAAAGGTTGTGAGAACAGTGAAATTGAAAAAAAAAACGCGAGAAATGTTTAGTTTTAATGGATTTTCTGGTGTTTGAAACCCGGACGGCACTATTTTCCCGTACATTTGTTCACCATTTTGTCGTGTTTACCAAGGCAAACATGGGCTGATTTCCCCAGTTTCCCTCGGTGGTTACCGGCTTGTAATAGAGAGGGTTTTGGCTATGGTGCAGATGCCATATTTGGTTTGAAAGGCGTCTTGACAAGATTGTTGTATTGAATTTAATATTAAGTTGAAACGTTCAAAATTGAAGGATTTAAATTAGAGCACACTTAAATTTAAAGCTGAAACAAAGAATAGAGTTAAATTAA
Organism: Microchrysa polita; assembly: GCA_949715475.1. Classification (NCBI taxonomy): domain Eukaryota; kingdom Metazoa; phylum Arthropoda; class Insecta; order Diptera; family Stratiomyidae; genus Microchrysa; species Microchrysa polita. The sequence continues at coordinate 52,073,473 of OX454419.1, forward strand.
TAACGTGTCGCCTTTTTCAATTGTCTAGTAAGTTACAAACTTAGGCCGCCCACACACGAAGCGTCCGAATCCATTTTTTGGTTCTTCGTTCTGGCCAATTCATACATTTTCTTCGATTTGGGCAGAACGAACGTTCAAAAAATGGATTTTCTGGATTGACCCTGCGTGTGCGGTATTAGGGTAAATAGGGCGCTCGTCTTAAAATCATAGGTTCGCGTGATCGAATCTCATTTTAGGCGCAGGTAATTTACTATGCTTAAAAACCACGAACACCTATACCTAGATTTCAATGCTGTGCTGCGTGAGCGTTTTTATTTCAAAATAAAAAAATAACAATTGATGAAATCATTCATTTAATAAACGTTACAACAAGAACGCTATTCTCAATATAATATTGCCAAGAGTCAAAGTAGCTCTTAGCCAAGTTTTTTTAAGTACGACGTTCTTAATTTTAGTAGAAACACTGTTGCGTCAAAATCATGTTTCAAAAGCGTTGGTTTAAGGTCGATCCACACATTTTAGTCATCAGTCAGTCATTTCCCATACATACAAATTGACAGATTGTCAGTCAACCTATTAACTGACAATCTGTCAACTTGTATTGAAAATGACTGTGACTGATGACTGAAAAGTGTGGATTGACCTTCAAGAGTGATTTCGATTGATTTCACTCTGCTTTTTTTCTCAGTGTAGGGGGGCCCACTCAAGAAGTTGGCGGGGGGGGGGGGCCCGAGTGAAGTTGTTCCGCCACTGCCCAGTGCCCTTCTTTACAGTTACTAAAGAATCTAATATAAAGATTACAAGTTGTTCCGCCACTGCCCAGTGCCCTTCTTTACAGTTACTAAAGAATCTAATATAAAGATTACAAAAACGAATACAGCACCAGGACCAGATGCTAAAACACATGCACTTCAAAACTGTAATTTGTGTAAAATATTTAACGGTTGTGCGAAACTTTCATATTTCCCTAAGGCATGGAAAACGGCTTCTATTACCTGCATTCCGAAGCCAGAGAAGTCAAAATCCCTGCTTGGAAGTTATAGGCCAATAAGCTTAATAAGTAACGCAGGGAAATTATTTGAACGTTTACCTAAGACCGAAGTTCATAATTTTTTAAATTATTAGCACAAACAGACGGATGGCGAGAGCTTTTGTAGTGGCCAGCAGACAAGCATTGTGCATTGTGCATTTCACATTGTAAGAACGAGGGTTCTTGTCGTGCAAGTATATCCGGTTTCGTCTTATAATCTGAAACCACCCAATGTTTTGTTTGAAAAACATTTCTCTCGGAAATATTTAATTTTTGAGGAGCGCTCCCGTGGCACCTCAATCACTATATGATTCTACCTGTTTCCATAGTAACTAAGGTTGAAAAATGAGATACTCACCCACTTGGCCCCCACTACATGGCTGTTTTTTTTTTATGCCGACTAAGGGGGTAACATTTTGCACTAAATGGGGGACAGTTGGACACAGTGTGAAAAAGCAGAATATATATCCCCTAAAGGGCGGCGTCTGGCCACCCTTCATTGTATGGCTAATTATCCTATCTCTGTGTTTGATTCGTTTGATTGCAATATAGTGACATCCGTTTTTTTCGGCATTATTGTTATCAAATTTTGAAAGAGTTTTTGGTTGATGATGGCTATACGCTGCAATAATATCATCCTATCAATGGGATTACTTCTTCTTTTATGCCGCACACACACGAAAAATCCGAGTTCATATTTTGGATTCTTTTTTCTGTCAAAATCATACATTTTGTTGAATTTTTACAGAACATAGAATCTAAAAAAATGGATTCGGATTCTCGTGTGTGTGAGTACTATTATTTATTTTCTTTCATAACAACGAAATTTCACCCTCAAACGCGCAATTCTGACGACTGGGAGTAACGAAAAAATGGGTTTGACATCAATCAATTGCGAATTGTCCTGTCATAAAAGATGCCGTTTGCCTGAATATGAAAAGGACATAACAAAATAAATAAATTTGCGGTCAATTGAAATAATATTGAATTGAAAGGTCATTTATTCAGCTTGATATTTGGGGATACATATAGGGAGACTTTTTTTGCGCTGACTGGACAAAAGATAATGTAGTAGAGAAAAATGCCATTCATTGTCATTATCGAGCGAAATTTTGTATATTAAATACATATTTATAAGGTCTAGTGATAAAGTTATTGATTAATCGAGTAATAGAACAGCTAAGGGAATTGATTTCAGCAGTATACGAAATTATTCAGAGAAATTTTTGTCTTATTAAATTATCCCAACGTACACTGCTTGTCATTAGATTAGCACACCCCTTCGCATGAGTTGGTTCGGCTGATTTCCAACTTTTATTTTGAGCTAACATTTCAAAATTATAACTGTTATTAGTCTATTCAATTCTAAGTTACGAGTAATTAAATCAAAAAAGTATTGTGTTCTGATTTTTTAACTTTTGTTTTATAATTGTTTTTCGAAAAAAAACACACAAAATACCCATTTAAAATTTGTCATCAGGACAGCACATGCATTTTCTTTTTGGTCGATGTTCCACATTTCAGGACGTAGTACACTCAATTTTTGTTGTTGTTTAAGTAATATTATTAGCTTTGATATGGATAAAGGAAAATCATTATCTGGGGAAGAGTGATCAAAAATTAAGGTTTGCAAAGAGTCAAGGCGGTCAAAAAGTGAAATTTCGAGAAAAAATTAATAAAAGTCGATAAGTTGACTCCGAATTTATGTGTAATAAGTAGCATTAAGGTAAAACTAATAGAGGCGATAAAAATTTAGTACTTGTCAATCCTTACGAGAGAGTAATTTTGAGAGAAGCATCGAGCCCTGATGACTCGGTCGCAAGGATTAGTGTAAATTTTGACATTACAAGTTGACAGTTAATTGATTGACTGGCAATCTGCCAATTTGTATGAGAAATTAGGGACCGCCATTTAGCAGCTTCTTAGCCTCTACACTAGCTACCAACTGGAGGCTGAAAATGAAAATTTGAATTATTTAAATTATTACTCTGCCGTTCAATAATTATTCACTTTCACACAAAAGAAGGAACAAAAGTTGCAAAATTGTCACTTTGAATTCGACAAGCGGTTGTCGAAACGTCAGCAGGCATATGATTGAGTTGCCATATTAAATATCAACATAGGACGGACCACCAAATGACGGATGCCATGACATCGCCCAGTTGGCAGCACGTGTTCCCATTTGGCGGTGAGTCTGAATGGACCTTTATATTGAGAATAGCGTTTTTATTATAACGTTTATTAAATTAATGATTTCATCAATCGTTTTTTTTTTTATTTTGAAATAAAAACGATCACGCAGCACAGCATTGACCTCTATAGGTGTTGGTGATATTTAAGCATAGTAAATTACCTGCGGCTACAATGGGATTCGATCCCGTGAACCTATGAGACGACCGCTCTATCTACCCTAATGCCGCATACACACGGTAATTTGAATATTTTTTTTTTAATTCTGTTCTAATACTTTTCCAACTATAAGATTCTTCCGAGGAAAAAAACGAGCGAGAGAGAGGCTGAACGATACATTCGACGAAAAGCGGAAGATTGGTTGCTGCCCAGAATAAGAATTTGGCTAAGACGAGCAGAATTCTCTCCGATGATTATTGCACGAAGCCAACTAAAGGTGGTTGTCCACGACAAGCAAGCTGCAGCACGACGAAGATGCGATCTATTATAATGCGCAATCCAAAGCTAGTAATGATAGCTTTTCTGAAAGGGCAAGGTGCTTCGACGGATTGACGAATGCCATCTCTAACACCATTGACGTTCGTAACATTGCGAAATTCATCTCCAGTCTCGAGCAAAAATTGGTAGCTTATGAAAATCACTTCAGTCTGACAAATAGAACTACTCATCCTCCAATCAACCAAAATTCACCAGAGCCTAATCGAACGGCTGAAGTTCTCAACGTAATCAATGGAAAAGTCGAAAGTCTCGAAAACTGCCTTAGCACTGTTATGGATAAGATCGACTGCTTATCAGTTGCGGCAGAAAAATCATTTACGACCAACCTGGCGCTCAACATCAAGGAAAGTGTTCCTATATCAAACGTCATCCCCGCATCAATCAACTCGCCCACCGTTATTCGTCCATCTTCTCCTACCCCCAAGCAGCCCGAAAAGAATCTATTTTATTTCGGCACATATTGGTCTCGTGAAGAGTGGAACACCCGTCTCCAAAAAATTAGTCCTTCATCGAAAATGCCGGTTCTTACAAAAAGCGGTCATTGTCCCATTCCCCAAACTACAACGTTTTTCGTGAAAGGTGCCCCTAAGCACGTATACGAAACCTGGTTATGCTGACTTTTAAAAGACAAACTTTACATCAAAGGTTGCACGTGTGAACGATCCCCCCGCCGTCTTCGTTATGGTCGCAATTCCAACGGAGGTTTCAAATTGAATGTACCCTCACAGTATGCTTGGTTGCTATGTAAGCATGAAGCGAATGGAAGCAGGGCATACACTTGGAGCGGAATGGCTTTCTCAATATGGAGGAGCAAATCAACTAAAGCGAGTGCATCCTCTGATCAACAACGTCACAATAATAATAATTATAAGCCATACACAGTAAGTCACTCCTCACACAATTCCTCTCATCTTTCCCGAATTCCACCTTCTGCCACCTCACACCCTACCATAGATGGATACATACATAGTGAATAATTTTGCAAATATATTTTATAGGTAATAAATAAGAATTATGCACAATGTTAATGAAATGCTTCTCGTAAATCTATTTTTGGATTGGTCTAAATAACACTTTTTAGTTAGACCAATCCAAAAATAGATTTACTATGTATCATGGCTCCACATATTAACTGGATTTATTAGCTGTAACGCCGTTACCATGACTCCGAACTGGAAAAAAGCGACTGATATGAAATGTACCCATCGAGTCCTTTGATTTGATAAAAACTAAAAAAGTCGACTTTTTCAAATCTCCGGGACACCCTGTTTGCTTTGTCCTACCAACGTCTAAGTATTTCGTGCTAAAGACTGTTACGATTCTACACATTCCTACCAAATTTCATAACGATCGGTTAGTGAAAAAATGTGTAAATGTCCGGGACACCCTTTTATCTTGGCCATACCAATTTTTAAGTATTTCATGCCAAAGACTGTTACCATTCTACACATTCCTACCAAATTTCATGACGATCCTTTAAGCCGTTCGCGAGTTATTTAGTGAACAAATTTTCAAATGTCCGGGACACCCTGTTATTTTCGTCCTACCAACTTTTAAGTATTTCGTGCCAAAGACTGTTACCATTCTACACATTCCTACCAAATTTCATGACGATCGGTTAAGCCGTTCGCGAGTTATTTAGTGAACAGACGGACGGACAGACGGACAGACGGACGGACAAAATCGATTTCATAAGGGTTTTTTGTAAAATCTAAAAAACCCTAAAAACCAAAACTAATCTTAAAGTTTTGATACAGCAAGAAGGGTTACCCATTGAGGTGAATTCTTTACGGTATTTCTTTAACCAATATCACGAAGAACTTGATGTGCCCCAAGAGCAGGTTAAACGTGATCTGGAAACGTATCGCTCCTTCGTTAGCGCAAATTATATTTCTCGACTACAAAGATCTCGTGATGACATGAAGAAATATTATTCCTAACCATAAATCACACCGGTACACGCCTAGATTCCTCTACCACAATTGCAGTGGTATGAGAGGTAAAACCAATAAACTGTTCATTGACGCTAAGTCCTGCCAATTTGATGTACTTGCTCTCTCCGAAACCTGGCTGAATGACAATTTTAAAAATGAGGAAATTCTTGATTCCAACTGGACCATTCATAGAACTGACCGTAACTATCAACTCACAGGTCTATCTAGGGGAGGTGGTGTTCTTATTGCTGTACACAACTCTATTCCTAGTGAACTAGTTCCAACTGAGCACAACCCTATATTTCAGATCACGTTTATTAAAATCCCCTTTGAGAAACATTACCTCTATGTTGGTGTTGTTTACATACCTCCCTGTTCCGCTGAAGAGTCTTATAATGATCTTTGTAATGTCATCTCCTGTATCCTTGCTAACATGAATGATGATGACAGAATTATAGTCTTTGGTGATTACAATCGTCCAAACATAAGATTCATCGTAGATGAGAATGATGATCGGCTCCTTCCTGTAAATCTGCTAGATAATACCGACTTTAACATCATCAGTACTTTCTATGGTAATGACTTACAGCAGGTTTCGTCCAACCCCAACCAAAATGGTAGATGGTTAGATATGATCTTCACCAACTGTTATGATGAATAGTTGTTACAGCAACGTCAGAAGCTGAGAACCTTTTTAATAATTCTTGCCATCACTATGCCATTACAGTAGAATTTTCATCCATATCTTTTAGCCAGGAAACAAATTATGAAATTATCTACGATTTTCTAAATGCCGACTATGAAGGCATCAAGAACTATCTGCTTTCTGTGGACTGGGCAATCCATCTGTCTTCATCGATTCTTGACGACATTGTGACCACCTTCCATAATATTATCCTCCATGCGATTGATAATTTTGTCCCCAAAAATTAAAAAGCGTAACAAGCTCACTGAACGCTGGCTTGATAGTGATCTTAGGCAGTTACGAAACCAAAGGAATAAGCTCTACAAAGCTATTAAAAATGATCCCTTTATTAATGATTCGCTCAAGCAAAAGTACGAAGAATTTGATGGGTGAAAAGATTATTAATGATCCGAAAAAGTTCTACGAGTTTGTAAACACCAAACGTAAGAACACAGGTTATCCCGCTTCGATGCACAGAGGTAATATTACCTCTTCGTGCCCCTTAGATATATGTAACCTCTTTGCTGACCACTTTCAAAACAGTTTCTGCGCACCTTCTACACCTTCCAATCCAACCCTATTTGCGGATGCCATCCCAGTATCTATTATTGACAGTATGGTTACCACTCAGGATGAGATATTTACTGCTATTCAACAGCTAAGCATTAATAAAGGTCCCGGTCCTGACTAAATTCCTCCCTCTTTTGTAACGCGTTGTGTATACCAACTAATTACTCCTCTACACATAATTTTTAACAAATCACTTCGTTGTGGTATTTTCCCATCTTCCTGGAAACTTTCACATCTGAAACCTATCCACAAAAGCGGTGATAAGCGATTGGTTGACAACTACCGGGGCATAGCTATCTTGTCAACTCCCACTATCGATCCTCTTCTCAATGAACAACAACATGGTTTTCGAAAAGGCAGATCGACTACAACTAACCTCATGATACTAGTTTCTGACGTCCTCTGCGAAATGGAAAAAGGTGTCCAAGTAGATGCTGTCTATACAGACTTCAGCAAAGCTTTCGATAGGGTTGATCATTTAATTTTAATTGATAAACTTCACCGCTTTGGTGTAAAGGGTTCGTTGCTTAATTGGATCCGATCCTATCTCCATGAACGTATACAATTTGACAAATACAAGGGCTTTGTCTCTAAAATCGTCTTTGCGACCTCAGGGGTGCCTCAGGGAAGTCATCTAGGTCCACTTCTTTTTAACATCTTTATATCCGACCTATCACATATAATACAGGATATTCCTCATCTTTTCTACGCTGACGACTTAAAGTTATACCATTGCATCTTCTCCCTGTATGACTCTGCATTCCTTCAATGTAAACTAGAATCCCTTGAACAGTAGTGTAGTCGTAATAATCTATATCTCAACGTTAAAAAATGTCAAGTGATCAGCTTTTCTCGGAAAAATGATGTTTTAACCACCCCTTACCTTCTCAATAACGTTGAATTGTGTAGGGTTGATCATGTCACCGACCTCGGCGTTATCCTGGACAACAAATTACGCTTTAATCTTCAATATGATAGGGTTTTATCCTTGGCCACCAAACAGTTTGGCTTTATTAAAAGACGTTCTAAGGAATTTAAAAATATTTGGGTAACTAAAACCTTATACACCACTCTTGTCCGCCCTCTTTTAGAATACGCATGCATAGTCTGGAACCCTGTCTTCGGTCTACACTACGATAGATTCGAATCTATCCAAAAGCAATTTACACTTTTCGCTTTGAGGGACCTTTATAACCCAGTCGACTATCTAAATCTCCCCTCGTACAGTTACAGGCTAAGTCTAGTAAACTTAATGACTCTCTCTGCAAGAAGAACTCTACTTTGTGCCTGTTTCACCTTTGATGTTATTAACGGTGCAATCAAAGTTGATTTTATCCGTAGCAGAATCATTTTTAATTACCAACTGAGACGCACTAGGCATACAACTCTCCTTAAAGAATACCATCACTCTACCGTCTATGGTTTCAATGAACCAATTAACAGATGCTGCCGCACTTTCAACTCACTCAGTATGCATTATTGTCCTAACATAACTAAATCTGTCTTTAAACTAAACTTGATTTAAGCCCTTCAATAATCCTAGTCCATCCCTCCTTTGAAGCCCAATCTCCCACAACCTTCCCGCTCAACTACAATTTACAATTTAGTATTAAGTATTTGTTTGTTAAATGCCTTGTTTGGCAAATGAATAAAATAAAATAAAATAAAAAAATTTTCGTTCTGTCAAAATCGAAGAAAACGAATTAATTAGCCAGAACGAAGAATCCAAAAATTTGATTCTGACGCTTGGTTTGTGGGCGGCCAAAAATTGTAACTTGCTAGACAATTGAAAAAAGCGACACGTTATTATTCAACTCTATTCCTTGTTTCAGCTTTCAATTTAAGTGTGCTCTAGTTTAAATCCTTCATTTTTAAGAACGTTTGTATTTAATATTAAATTCAATACAGCAATATTGGCAAGACTCCTTTCAAACCAAATGTGGCCTCTGCGCCACAGCCCTAATGACCGTGTATATACCGCAAGCAAGATAAAATATTTCAGTCATCAACGACATATACAGGCCGTACTAACTAACTTTGAACCCAGTTTAGTAACACTCTCAAACTATATTGTTCGTGTTTGACAGATCATGGCAAAGTGGATTGGAATTTAGTCCGAAAGTTTAGAAAAGGTACTATCACCAAAAATGTTTTACGATAGTTTAATTGCAGAGGGACCTAAAGATTTTTTTGCACATATGGTACTTGGCATGGAAAAGGATGGGTCGGATTACAAACCGCGGCAGTTACAGCAAATAGTGCATCCATGCCATTTGAGGATGCGGATTGTCTCATGAACTTTCAAAGATTTTAGGACAATATTAAATTTGTTTATCTAAGGGACCTGACTTCGAAAAGTGTATATCTCTTCTTCTCTACAAAAAATATATATATACCCTAGGAAAATTGGCATTTCACTTCGGAAAAATTAAGGGAAAGCTGGATTTTTGCATGAGCCTTCCTTTCGAGGTCCTAAACAAGACCCTAAAAGTCCCCGTCTCTACGAGTGCCGCTAGCGGTGCTACAGAGGGCCAAAGACCCTCGAAAACAGGTTTTTCTGAATAACTCGATAATGGTAGCATACACAGAAAGTCGTGTATGGCAAATTTGAAGCTCTTGTGCTTTTTCAATAAACAATGGAAATACCGAATACGTTCGGGTACTCCTAACGGTGCCAGGAGGTCTAACGGTATTTCTAAAAATGTTTCACAAAAATCTCTATAACGGTAACACGTACTAAAAGCTTTTGTATGGAAAATGTGTAGTCTATGTTGTTTTGAATAAAGCGGTCAAATTTCATATCAATACGTGCAGCCTTAAGGGCGCTATGGGGGTTCAAACCTTAAAAAAATGTGTTTTTTGGGGTTTTTCGTGAATGGCGCTAAGACGGGGGAGTGTATTCTATAGTCTTCGCGGAGAAATTTGTAGCTTCTGTGGCTACTAGTAAAACGCCAAAAGTCCCCGAAGATGGGAGCCCCCCTAACGAAGTTATGAGGGTCCAAAGATTCAATTAAACTGTTTTTGGGGAATATCTCTATAACGGTAATGTGTACCGAAAACTGTTATATGGCGAATTAGAAGTTTTTACAACTCTTAAGTAAATGTTCAAATTTCGGATCAATACGTGCAGTACTAAGGGCGCTATGAGGCTCCAAACCTTACAATTTCGGTATTTTTGGTTATTTGCGTGAAAATCTCCTTAACGGTAACGTATACCGGAGGCAGTCTGTAAAAATTTGTTGTTTGTATGGTTCCAAATAAAATACTCCAGCGATATGAATGCACCTGAGGCAACCATACGTGCACACATACACTACATACTACATTCTACACATACCTTCCTCAAAAATTCAAATCGGTGGAGCATTTTATTTGGAACCATTCAAACAACAAATTTTTACAGACTGCCTCTGTTATACGTTACCGTTACAGAGAATTTCAGGAAAAAACCCAAAAATACCGAAATTGTAAATGTTTGGACCCTCATAACATCCCTACGGGGGTTTCCATCGTTGAGGACTGTTGGCCCCTTACTTACACTTACACATGAGCTACAAATTTATCTAAGATTGGTTCTCTCAAGAGGTTACCGTTATTAAAAAAATTCCGAGAAGGGTTTTTGTTTAACTTTGACCCCTCATAGCTTCGTTGGGGGTGCTCGCATTGATGAGTTATTTTGGCATTTTGAGTTGAGGTTACAGAAGCAACAAATTGTTATAGGCCTCCCTCCCGAATGCAGCAGCGAAGTTGGGATCAGTACAGAGACTGGCCTGCGCAAGCATAACCGGCGCCATGCGCAGTGCACCAACTTTAACTCTAGAGAAACTACTAGACCTGCCACCACTGGACCTCAAAATCACAGAAGAGGCTAGACTCGCAGCGTACAGACTCCAATCATCGAACATGTGGACACCACAAAGGGTAGGACACTGTACGATCACAGAAATCATTGCAAACCCAATCCTAGATATGGGCAGCGACTATACCCCGGCCATGTACACCTTCGACTCCAACATCCAAACCTCAACGGTTAGGGAAGACTGGAGTAAATGGAACGACAACCATCTATCAAATCACATTGTGTGGTACACTGATGGGTCGAAGACAGACGAAGGAACGGGGGCAGGAGTCTATACTAAAACCAACAACTATAGTATCTCCAAACCCCTAGGTCAATATACAACTGTCTTCCAGGCAGAACTTATAGCCATAAACCTTGCAGCAGGGGAGAGTACTCGAAAGGGATATACCAATAAGACCATATATATTCTCTCCGACAGTCAAGCTGCTATAAAAGCAATTGCAAATCCCAAAACAACCTCTAAATTGGTTTGGGAATGCCAACAAAATCTCAAAAACCTAGCAATCCGAAACAAAGTAACTCTGAAATGGGTGAAAGGACATAAGGGGATCGAAGGAAATGAGAAAGCGGATGCCCTCGCAAGAGAGGGTTCCGAACTACCCTTAACTGGTCCTGAACCTGCAATCGGGATCAGTAAATCTACTGCCAGAACCGTTGCCAGACGATGGACCGAGGATAAATTCCAAGACCGATGGAGACTCGCTGAAGGGCTCAGGCATAGCAAGCGCATGCTGGAATCTAACTGGCATACCAGCTGCACCGAAGCCCTCAGTCTTAGTAAAACGAACCTCAGGGCAGTGACAGGCCTTATAACCGGTCATTGCACCCTACGGAAACATCTGCATACAATAGGGATCTACACACAAGACCCACTATGTCGCCTCTGTAACGAAGATGAGGAATCAGCCTCGCACGTTATTTTCGAATGTCCCGCTCTTATGAGCTGGAGACAAAACTTCTTTGGGGCTCAAACCACCAGTATGGGTGCACCCAAAGTAAACCTGGTTAGCTTTCTTCTAAGCCTTTTACGTAGGACAGAGCTCATAACCTGAAATTTTCTCGCTTAGATGGGTAATACAATAAGCCAGCAGGCTGCAGTACCGGGCGCAACCAGCCCAACCTATCTCAGCGCCATATCCATCCATCCATCCATCCATCCCTCCCGAATGCGTTCCCGTTTTGAAGAAATTCACGAAAAAAACGAAAAATACCGTTATTGTAAGGTTCAGACCCTCATAGCGCCCTTAGCATTGCATGCATCGATCTGAAATTCGGATATTTAGTTGAGCGTTGTATACGCTACAAATTTGCCATATAACAGTTTTCCGTGGACGTTACCGTTATAGAGATATTCCCCCAAAAAATGCTTAATTTAATCTTTGGACCCTCATAACTTCGTTAGGGGGGCCCCCATCTTTGGGGAATTTTGGCGTCTTACTAACAGCCACATAAGCTACAAACTTCTCCCAGAAAACCAGAGAGCACACTCCCCCGTCTTAGCGCGCCATTCACGAAAAACCCCAAAAAACACCTTTTTTTAAGGTTTGAACCCCCATAGCGCCCTTACCGCTGCACGTATTGATATGAAATTTGACCGCTTTCTTCAAAACTCTATAGGCTACAAATTTTCCACACAAAAGCTTTTAGTACGAGTACCCGAACGTATTCGGTATTTCCATCGTTTATTGAAAAAGCACAAGAGCTTCAAATTTGCACGACTTTTTTGTGTATACTACCGTTATCGAGATATTCAGAAAAACCTGTTTTCGAGGGTCTTTGACCCTTTGTAGCAACGTTAGCGGCACTCGTAGAGACGGGGACGTTTAGGGTCTTGTTTAGGACCTTGAAAGGAAGGCTCATGCAAAAATCCAGCTTTCCCTTAATTTTTCCGAAGTTTGGCCAAATTTTGGTTCAAAATTCCTGGCGTAATATGTATGTACGTCGAAGTATTGTTTTTCGCTGTTTTTATGGTTCGAGAAATCTTTCATGTGGCTTTTGGACGCCTAAATCCCGTGGATTTTGCATTTCATTGTGAGTTAAACTTAAATCGGACTTGTTAATTTCCGATGGTGTAACGCAAGATGCATCTTTGGAGGCGATACAACATCAACACCATAACAAAAGAATATTTATTTATCCTAAGGATACGTGATGGAAAAAAACGGAAAGGATGACAACAGAAAACCAAACAGACGGTACTACGCACTACCACACCGAATATATGTATAAGCATAAGAGATCCCTATGAAAAATTATATGAAAACTTTTAATGGAATTTTTAATGGGATAAGACTAAAAGTGGTAACGAGGTAATTTTCTAGGCAAAAGGATGGTTATCTGCTCTTCTATACATACATGCATAGTGCTGTTCATGTCGACTAGACGCCCATTTTTATTGACGATAAAAAAATGTTCATCTCCTTTCTATAATTATTTTGCTTCTAGACTTTTTTTTTTTTTAAAAGGAAATATAATAGTGGACGAATAAAGAGTTTTGTTTGATGAAAAACAAATTAATTGAAGGGTTTAGCATAGGCTAACTAAACCGAGCTGCGTGGTGGTTAAAAGTTAAAAGTTCAAAAAAAGTTCAAAAGGAGCTGATTGAATATTTAAAAAATAATTAAATAATAATTTATTTTGGGCGAATTTTGCTGATTATTAAAAAACACGGAATTGTTTACCAGTTAAACAAGGAAATAGCATTAGAAAGCAGCCAAAGCAAGAAGTGTTTTCGGCCTACGATTAATTACTTTCGGAAGCCAATCTGCTGAAAAACCCACCCTTATCCTTCATTTGGGCTTAAATTTTCATTTAGGTAAAACTGAAACACTGAAAAACTGAAAAACTGAAAAGCTTAAAAGCTGAAAAACTGAAAACGTATTCAAATATGCATAGTGCAATACAATTTCCGAATAATTGATTTAAGAAATGAGACAAATATGTATAAAATCGTCTCCCTCGACCCTTTCTTACAAGTGTAACTATCTCTATTCTGCCCTTTCTTCCTACTGTGGAAGTGACAATATCGTCTTGTAACCTTAAAAAGGGATATCTTGTGTAATGATATGCAAAATCTAAAAATACTTTCAATATTACATTAAAGTCGAGTTATTATGCAAATGATATTTTAGATGCAGAAGAATTGAGTCATCTTATTTCGAAGGCCATTTGCTTTTCCTATAGAGTAAAGGACTGTAATAGAATAATGCTTCTGTTTGTTTGGCCGACAATAAAAGAGTGTATGAAGGAGGGTTGAAAAGAGAAAGGATGGAGTGCATATTATACAGAAAAGGAAATTGTGTCTGTAAACAAAGGCAAGGAGAATTGCATGAAAAAAACCAGGGCATGTGTGCAGTTAATAAAAATTGCATAAGCAGTCCAGTGAAGCATCGTCCCGTAAACGTGTCAAGTATGTACTTGTGTATACAGCTACTGGGCGAATGGCAGCAATATGTTAGAATCGCATAAGTACTCTGTGTTTTCTTTTACTTTGAAGGTGCATACGTTTTAAAAACATAAGGAACAAAAAGCCATTTGAGTATGTAAGCAAGTAAACATTTTTCTGTAACATTTTGTTTTATTTGGATAGTAAAATTAAGCTCATAACCTGAATAAATAATATAAATTCTGAAAATCAAATAATATGGAAGAGAGACATATTATGTAGGCGAAATTGTAGTCGCTAGATGCCCAAGCCAATTTTATTTCCTAATTGTTAGTCCAGCATAGGCCACAAATTAGTAAAGGTGATTGATACGAATACGACTCTATATAACAGCTTGCTTATCTTGAACACGGTATACTAGCCAAGCCAATATCAACCCTTTTAAATAAAAGCTTCAAAAGGTGAAAAACTAGTTTAATTACATTTTCTAATAATGAAAAACTTTTGGAACGATTCAAACTATCTACACTTCTTTGACATTCATGAATTCCTACTTATCTTATTATGGCAACTGCCAGGTTCAGGTTCGTAAAATATGCACCTTAGTTCAACAATTTTCATTTAAGCGTTTTCAAACTCGTCCTGAAAGTCTGTTTCTTTTAATGTTGCCTGTGGCTGTGGCTATCTGCAATATTTTCGTCGTCAATACTCCTGCTGGCATAGGTTTATATCACTTCTCAATATTGCCAGCATCACGTTCTGCGTACGACCAAAAATTTGTTTTAGAACCCATTCAAGGTAAAACGAGTGAAACGGCAAGATGCCATTCCACATCGATTCACCATTATAAAGCGAAACGTTCCGAAGCTAAATAAATAGCATTAAATTTCAACTAAGAGCTATACGCTTGCATAAGGGTCTGAGTACTGAAAGAAGACACCGTAGAATTCCAACTGCAAGTGCAAGGAATTGTGCTTGCATTGCACTGCATCTGCATCGACGCCGTTCAGTGAGAATTTTTAATGGGGGAAATGGGGTCAGTCTGAGAAATATCCTCTCTATTATTCTTTAGAATGGCATAAAGAGCCTAAACTCCTTCACCGACTGGCGGATCTAGATAAAAAGAAAGTTGAAATTTATATCTTTTCCGTATTACGCCAACTACGCAATGCACTTCAGATTGCGAAGAAGCATAGGAATGTGCAAAGGAGTTTGCACTCAACGTTTAGCAATAACAAACGTAGGGCGGATATTATGCTTAAAATAAATGTTTATTGGTTGTTATTGTAGTTACTTTACTCGAGGAATAAATCAGGGGCCCTATCATGTAATTCGATTCGAAAGGAATTGCTTTCGAAACGACTAAAGTGGTATCATGTAACTCGAAAACGAATAACATCTATTCGAAAGTAATAGGACTTTCGTCTTTCGACCATACGAATCGAAAATTCCCTATCATGTAATTCGAAAACGTTCGAGAATGTGGACTATTCAATCGAAAATTCATTCGAAAGGTAGGGTACTCTCGAAAAGCAATCGTTTATATGTTTTGTTTTAAGTGAAGATTGAGTCTTAGCACAAATGTTACGGATGCTACCAAGGAGGACAAGATGAATTCAATAACTTCGGTTTAACAAAAATGGATTTCGTTTCAGAATGAAATTTAAGGATTTTTTCTTAAAAATAAAGGCTTTCGTATATGCACATTTACACTTTATTCACATACAGTTAACACACACAAAATTTTATATTTTTGGTTTGAAATTACATAATACAAAAATCCACAATTAAAAAAATCGCATCTACATAAAAATTGCTTTAATGAAATTATTCAATTTTCGTCGTGACGATGGGGGACGCGTTGTCTCCCGTCTGACCCGATACACTGAATTCGAGCGTGTGTTCGAGTCCCAATCGCGACTCGAACAATTTAACGTCTTTTCTCCGTCACTATTTCACTTTAACCGAATACTACAAAAATTCTATATTTTATATTTTAACTTGTTTTTCACTCCGAAACATTAAAATATAATCTAAAACACAAAAATATTAAATTTGACTTTGAATCATGTGACATGGTCTACTACTACGTTGAGGCCTGGATAGACCTCGGGCGGAATGAGAATGAAATTTTGGTCCGCTGCGATTTTCTCAATGAAAACGCATACATACTGTTGTGGAATATGTGGTAAATGCTGGGGAATTTCATAAACTAAAATCCGAGAATGGTTTCACAATTTGTTTCTGCTATTTTATGTGTTATTTTTCGATTCCCCGGTCATTAGATAATTTCCACGATGAACTCGTCGTGGACAGTGAATCGGTTTGACGTTTGCAAAACTCACCACGCCCGACGGAGAATATGCTACAGAGTCGACTCATTTTCACGTTGAAAATGCATTCGAACAAGGGGGAATTATTTTTTTTAGTTATTTTTAAGATGATTTAGGACGTAAAACGCCTTTGTAGCAATTTTCGAAACTAAAATTTTAAATTCACCACCGTTTTTATGCCGGTTCATTACCGTTTCATTTTCATTCCGCTCGAACTCTATCCGGGGCTTATGTTGGAACAAAATTTAATTACAGGTAAAAGCACACTATTGAAGGGAAGCCTTTAAAATGGTTGAGGCAGTGTCGCGAAAAAATGTTCCGATTGGAGGAGCTTTGCTGAATTATATAATAAATTATTTTATTTACATAGTCCCTTTTTTCGATAATTCGAACACTCAATAATTCGAAATTTTTCCGTTGTCCCTTGGGCTTCGAATTATCAAGAGTCGACTGTACTAACATCGTCAGTCCACGTGAAATTCATGCAAATACTGTCAACATTTTGAGGATCGTGATCACCGGGTGAAAAACTTTCATATACACTGGTCGGCATATGTATTTTGACATCTCATACTGTCGAGCCCCGACACTGATTTTGATTAAATGAAGCGAATAACGGTAAATTTCTTTTATCCAAATTAAAGCAGATATCGACAGCAATAAATATGCTCAATATTTTTCCTGTTCTGTTTCGGACTCTCATTTTATAGAAAAATGAAAAGATGGAGGCGTAATTCTGGTGCGGCATAAGTATTTTGACAACATTTGATTGCACCCATTTATTCGCAAGAATTGATACACACAAAACATATTCTTACTAATTTTTGAGTTCCCTATTTTAAATTTTAAGTAAAAAATATCACCAGTGGCTCGAAACATAAACAAACATCAGAATTTAGAAGATTGGTTTGAGCATCGATAGAGGCAAGCCTTAGTCCTGGTTTACAAGTTGAATACACTACTATTTAATTTTATTTCATACGGTAAACTGTTTATTATCAAACATAAAAATGTTATAAAATAAAACAAAGACAAATCTTAGCGCTGTCTGAAAGAAAGCGAATGTCAACCCCGAGTGATGAGTGAGCCATGATGAAGAACTCTAAAGCCCCGGATAGAGTTCGAGCGGAATGAAAATGAAACGGTAATGAACCGGCATAAAAACCGTGGTGAATTTAAAATTTTAGCTTCGAAAATTGCTACAAAGGCTTTTTACGGCCTAAATCATCTTAAAAATAACTAAAAAAATAATTTCCCCCTTGTCCGAATGCATTTTCAACGTGACAATGAGTCGACTCTGTAGCATATTCTCCGTCGGGCGTGGTGAGTTTTGCAAACGTCAAACCGATTCACTGTCCACGACGAGTTCATCGCGGAAATTTTCTAATGACCGGGGAATCGGAAAATAACACATAAAATGGCAGAGACAAATTGTGAAACCATTCTCAGATTTTAGTTTATGGAATTCCCCAGCATTTACCACATATTCCACGACAGTATGTATGCATTTTCATTGAGAAAATCACAGCGGACTAAAATTTCATTCTCATTTCGCCCGAGGTCTATCCAGGCCTTAAGAAAGAAGTGAAATTTATGTCAAATTGTGCCGCAAAAAGATCGATTATGACTTCCAACGATTCAATGACGATCTTTGGGCATGGAAAAAGTGATTTAAATTTAAGCAGCCTAGGCAATTGTAAGCAATATATCCATGCATCATGAGAGAGCCTCCACTGTGGTTTTCATTTTGATAACCCGGAATCCGTTTTTCTACATAAACCGGGCATTTTATTTAAATATTGATTTTTTTTTGTACAAATGTACTAAAATAACGAATATTAGCTAAAAAAAGCTTTTTCCGAAAGTTGCAGTGGCTTGAAATTTTTCCTTAGTAAAAGAGGTTTGCTTTTGATGATTTTTTAATCTTTCTTTGATTTCACTTTATCTGCGTATGCATGCAATTTGCCTTTTTTACTTCTAGGGCGAAGGCGGTCGTTATTATATGTGCCTCCGATGGCACATTCTCCATATCCATAATATCCTTTGGGTCAATTAGGACATTTCCCATAAATATTTGGAAGATTTTTCGGTAATTATTCGATATTCACATCCCTTTTCGGTGATTCATGGAATAGTTTTCTATTTCTTTTCTCTTGTTCACTTTTGGTGTTTAATAATGAACAGTCTGCCGTTTGAAATTAAATTCAATTGCAGCGTCTCCAACATTTAAACCAGGGTTGAAGTTTGCCTCTACGGAGACTTTAAACCAAACTTCGAATTTCTCCAATTTTTCTCCAATGTTTCAAGCCACTGGACACTTTATTTACTTGGAATTCAAAATATAGACGCAAAACAATCAGTGCATTCAGCGAGCACATATTGGAAAGAGCTACTGGAAAGTGTGGAAATTCGGTAAACGCGGAAAACGATCCTCGCCCTGAATCTCGTTTGATTTAATTCGATTGCGCGAAATAGTTACGTTATTGACTACAACATTACGTTGCTCGGGTAATTTGTGGTTGTTAGGAGCTGTTTTATGTCATAAAATGCAAACGTAGTGTGTTATCGACGGGTTGTTTATGATTCACTCATCAATTAATGTACCGTTGTTTTCCTCTCCCATTAAACAAGCAAACTTGTCCCGTCTCATTTTACGTATGCCATCTCCTTCCTTCATTCTCCCTGAGCTGCTACTTGGACTGCTCGATCAACTGTCACGCACAGCTGCTCGACCATCAATACTGGAAATTGTTTATTCACAGTTCGGCAGAAAAATGTCATTTCTGAGCCAGGTTTTAGTGAACGTTATAATATTGTGCGATGAGAGTACGTATTTTGAAAGGAAAGTTGCAGTTTTAGGTTTTTTGAATTTTTGATTGCCGCAATGTCTGCGGATGTATCAGCTGGTTAGAGAGAACTGACGTTTCATGTAGCAAGTCCATTCAGCGAACACAAACTTAGCAGTTTTCCAATTTCTTGTGGTGGGGATATGTGGCACATCACAATATGTGCTCGCTGAATGCACTCAATAATAAAATTATGTTTGTCGATTTTTTTCTAGAGAAATTGGTGTACAACAAAATATTAAAATTTTGTCAAAATACTTATGCCGCACCAGAAATACGCACCTATCTGTTCTTTTCTTTATAGCAGGAAAGTGCAAAAACGGTCAGGGAAAATATTGAGCACATTTATTGCTGTTGATATGTACTTTGATTTCCTTATAAGTAATTTACCGTTATATGCTCTAGTTGAACAAAATGAGTGTCTGGGCTTGAGAGTGTCAGATGTGAAAATACATATGCCGGCCAGTGTATGTCTCCTGTGAAAACGGTGCCGTTGAGACTTGCTTTTTATTCACTCAATTTAAGATAAATGTTCACTCGCGCCGCTTTAATTGATTGTCGATGACATCTTTTGACTGTGAACTATAACATTGGGTGAGGTTATAAAACTCAACGTTCGCGCAACGTTTCGCGCAACGTTTCAAATCAACCGGCCGTTACGGATCAGAAACTTCTCCCTACAAACAGATCCCCTAAGCGTCCCCTTGCGAGGCATAGCTTGATTGATTGACAGAAATTTACAATCTGCCGTCGAACCGTGCATTTCCGCCCTCATTTATTTATTAAACTATTTATAATCAATGTAAAATGTATCTGCATCTCGTTTAAAACTGGAAATTTTAATTTTCGAGCAAAACGTATCAGCTGTGATGTGTCAATTGTCACATTTGTCACTTTCCGAGAGATAGCGATGGTAACACCAAGTCTGATCCGGATCTATGCGTTTACAACACAATAGGAAACGTTTCGGAAAACGCGACACGTTACGCGAACGTTGTGTTTTATAACCTCACCCATTGACACACATATCTTCGAATGACGGAAATACGTCATTATGACGAAAATTTACCATCATTATGACGAATTCCAAATTACACATTTGGACCATCATTTGCTCAATAATGACAGGTGACGCCATCTGTTGCAAAATTGAAGGACAAGAATTTTTGCAAAAATATTAAATTTGTTATCAATCTTTACACTTTTCTATTCAAATTCTTCAAGAAAAGTGTGTCTTTAAATTATTGAACAGAATATTCATTAAAATATCGCTGTTAGGGACAATTTTCATTATTTACACAAACGTCAAAAGTAAATGACGAATCCTAATGACGAAAACATATGTGTCACCTCAATTTCGAACTTTCATCAATGAATGCATTCAGCGAACGAAATTTACTGGAAAAACACTGGAAATGCTACAAGAATTACCCGCCACCGACCTCTTCCTCCGCTGAAAAGCCATCACGCGGAATGAGAATCTATTTGGAAGAGCACTTTTCTGCTAAATTTTTCGTTCGCTGAATGCACTCATTATGACGGATTATCGTCATAATGATTTGGATATCTGTCATAGGCATTAAAGTGCAACTGCATTATTTTCGCTGGCGAAATGTCAAAAGCCGGTGTGGAGACTTTCATGTGAAGTGAGTACCACCAAGCGAATTCGATTTCACGATCATCAAAATTTTAACAGTATTTGCTTGGATTTCACGTGAACTGACGGTGTTAGTACCTACTCGTATAGCGGAACCTTTTTCACTTTAAAGTTGACCTTCGTAGTAAGTGCCTCTGCAGCAAGTAATTTGAATAAATTAATAAATTCTTCTCTGTACCTTAACCCCTTGTGGGGCATGGTACCTTAACTCAGACGTTTATAGGCTTTCGATCATATTTGGGTGCCTTTATGCGATAGTTTCCAGACATCCCATATAGAACGAGATCTGTAAACTTGTAATGGGAGCTGCGCTGTCCTGTACTCCATTCAATAAAACGCACCTAATTTAACTAACTAATTTAAATTAAAAAGGGAGTTTCATACATCGAGTACAGGACAGCACTTTTCTGTCATGGATGATCTTGAATTTCTTAATAATGAAGAGGGATGGTTATGAATGAACGCAAAACCTCTTTTATCACATTAAACTTCACTAATCCGAAATTTTACAAGTCTCTCAACGAATTCTTAGCCTTTAAATCGTCCAAAAACATCAAATCATGCCATACATGAAAAATTTCGTCGAAAAAATTTCATTTTTTTTTCGGATTTTTTTTTTCATTTTTTACTTCGGAGCGGATCGAAGCCAAAAACCGCTCCACGCTCCGCTCGAAATCCCTGTTAGAAAGTCAATCTCGACTGTCCTTTCTTAAAATTTGGCTTTCAAATTAAAAAGAAAAAATAACAGGCATGATCAGAGTCAAATGTGTAAGTGACATCCAATTTTTTGTTGAGGTGTTGAGATCAATAGCATGCTCAGCAATGTTATTTATCCCCATCATAGAGATCAAAGTCTGCCACATCAGTCGTGACCCTGTGCACCGGCTACTCTAAAATTTGCCTAAAAATAGTGACCGACAATTTCATCTTCTAAGAAAATCATGATGGTGAAAAAATGTCGGGCTTGCCTCCCTGACCGAAATCCTGGCTACGCCCATGCACAGAGCGTGCTAAATGAATAAATTACTGATGAAATAATTAATGAGAAACTAATCGACTATTTCATACGTTGTTCATCTAAGAACGCATGAATGAAATTCATCGATAATTTTATTAGGGCGAACTTGATGAACTTTTCGGGGAAATTCATTAAATTTGTCATCAGTTCCAGCATAATGAATTCGCCAGTGAAACTCATCGTACTTTTCATCAGTTCCCTTCTGATGAATTCATTGATGATCCGCACCGCATCTATCATCAGTACCTCTCTAATGAAATCATGAGGGAAAGTCATGTTTGGGTTCACGTGGTCATCATGCAGTCGTTCACCATATCTTTGAAAAATATATAAGGGAATTTAGTCGCGCGGCTAGAACAAATGGAATGATTCGGTTCATCCAGATATTCATGATGCATCGATGCATTCCTTATGACATGGCTAGTAGGTAAGGCTCTCAAAAGTTCCGACCGACGGAGGGTTAAGGGAAATGGTTTTTTGCTACTGCGCTTTCACGGTCGTATCAATCATCGCTGGCAGGTTGCCATGAGCGATTAACACCAACATTGCCATCACGTCTGCCATCCTAAAAATCCTACATTTATGAGTCGCATGTGACTCATAGTCAAATTGCAAATGCTTAAAACTTTTTTTTCTGAGAAATTAATGCAAATTTGCCGTCTGGGAAAGGCCGCACGATAACGATCAGCAGTACATTTTATTCTTAAGAAAAAGGCAGATATGCTGGCATTTGTTTTTATTTTAAAGTTCTCTATATTGGCGATCCAAAATGCATTTTTCTATTACAGTGGTCCCCACTCAATGTGATCACTGATAATGTTATAATCCGCTTAATATTATTAAAATAGCCAGGAACAAACCGGACGTTCTCATTTCATATAAATTTCTCCCGGTTATTATAATTAAAAATCCGGATAATGTTATAAATTTTAAGTCTCACACATAGGCTTACACACATTCAATTGAAAGCTTTTATTCTGCCCGCTGTTTCAAAGGAGTCAAAGTCCTTCCGGTAGATTACGTCTGCAATAAAAACGCATGGATGACCTCTCTAATTTTCATGGAATGGTTGAAAAATGTGGGATGAACAACTTGATCATGATATTCTCCTGCTGGTCGATAATTGCACAGTTCACGTGGTTACCGGGTATCTTAATCACATTAACGTTGTTTTTCTCCCAGCGAACACTACGTCCATTATGCAACCTTGCGACCAGGGCAATATTCGAGCCTTTAAAACATATTATAGGCGCCAAATGTGATCCACAATATTGGACATTATTGAGAAAGGAGGTCCATCTCCTCTAAACGCAGCTGCTATAGCAAAGGAGAATTTATTTGCTAGTGATAAACAAACCACAATTACAGATTTTTTTCAATAAATAAAAATCATCAAAAATATACATACATACATATGTATAAGTAAAATGTCTATGATGCCATCTTTATGATTGATTTTTCTGTTTAAATAAAGTTTAATTTGCGACAACTCGATTTCGTGTCGCCTGGTTAATGTTATAGATCGGTTATTGTTATACTCGTAGATTTAGCTTTGAACAAATGGTATAACAATAAGCGGGGACCACTGTATAAGAGTCCGTCTGCGTGTCAGAAAGTGAAAACAACTAGGATTTACGAAGTAGCTTTGCCCCAAAATGGTACGGTAGTGCAGTCATATTAGCATTTCAAATAGAAAAAAATAGTGCAAGGCTAATTTTTGGCTAATTTTTGTTGTTTTTGAATCAGTGGGCTCCCAGGAATCTACAACTGATTTTGCTAAAAAAAATTTTGATCGCAAAGGTCCCAAAAAGGACAAAAAAGGATACTCTTTAATCCTTGACCCGAGGTCGGCATGCGGGGTATCATATCAAAGGGGACGTCGAGTACATTACATATCCGGTGTTTGTTTCATGTTTCAAGGACCCTCAAAGGAATAAATCGAGCTTAAATGGAAAATTTTCGAGGTTCCCGTGTATCTTTCCAAAGCCATAACTACGAGAATAATTCATGTTGTCCCTACTTTTATCACTTTTCAGAATCTAAAATAGCTGGAGATTCTCCCGTTAAATTTGCTAAGAAAAAAGTTGATCGGAAAGCTCTGAAAAAGGACATAAAAGGACACTAATTCCACACCTTAGTCGAACGTGGGCATGTGGGGTGTCATATCAAAGAGGATGTCAAGTAAATTCCATATCCGGCATTTGTTACTTGTTCCAAGGACCTTAAAAGGACAAAATTGGGCTCAACTTAAAAATTTTTGTGTTCCCGTATCTGTATCTTTCTAAAGCCGTAATTTTCCATTTAAGCCCGACTTATTCCATTTAGTGTCCTTGAGACAGGAAACAATCACCGGATATGCAATGCACTCGACGTCCTCTTTGATATGACACCCCACATGCCCACGTTCGATCAAGGTGTGGAATTAGTGTCCTTTTATGTCCTTTTTTAGAGCTTTCCGATCAACTTTTTTCTTAGCAAATTTAATGGTAGAATCTCCAGCTATTATAGATTCTGAAAAGTGATAAAAGTAGGGACATCTTGAATTATTCTCGTAGTTATGGCTTTGGAAAGATACACGGGAAACTCGAAAATTTTCCATTTAAGCTCGATTTATTCCTTTGAGGGTCCTTGAAACATGAAACAAACACCGGATATGTAATGTACTCGACGTCCCCTTTGATATGATACCCCGCATGCCGACCTCCGGTCAAGGATTAAAGAGTATCCTTTTTTGTCCTTTTTGGGACCTTTCCGATCAAAATTTTTTTTAGCAAAATCAGTTGTAGATTCCTGGGAGCCTACTGATTCAAAAACAACAAAAATTAGCCTTACTCTATTTTTTTCTATTTGGAGGCCTGTATTGGGATATTTTGACTGCACTACGGTTGTTTTATTATTTAAATTAGCCCATATTCAAACGTTGTGAAAAGTATTCAGCTGCACCAAAATATGGATTTTCTAATACAAAGGTGAAAAACTACCAAAAACGTATTCAGGTGTTTTTTGTTTTGCTTGTTTTCAAACCATAAGCTTTTGATAAATCCATAAAGATGATTCATTTTTGGATTGTGTGATGAAGACGTCTTTAATTGATCGACACGTGTTAATATTTTTAAGGTTCGATGCTTATTTAAGGTTTTATGCTAAAAGTAGGTACTAACATCGTCAGTTCATGTGAAATCCATGCAAATACTGTCAAAATTTTGATGATCGTGAAATCGAATTCGCTTGATGGTACTCACTTCACATGAAAGTCTCCACACCGGTTTTTGACATTTCGCCAGCGAAAATAATGCGGTTGCACTTTATTTCACAATGAAAAGATGTCATCGACAATCAATCAGAACGCGAGTGAACATTTATCTTACATTGAGTGAATAAAAAGCAAGTCTCCACTGCACCGTTTTCACGGGAGACATATATGCAGGTTTTTCGCTCGGTGAACTCAGTACTTACCTTTAAGGTATGTACTGAGATCACCGAGCGAAAAACGTGCATATACACATATGATTGATTGTCGATGACATCTTTTCATTGTGAAATAAAGTGCAACTGCATTATTTTCGCTGGCGAAATGTCAAAAACCAGTGTGGAGACTTTCATGTGAAGTGAGTACCAACAAGCGAATTCGATTTCACGATCATCAAAATTTTGACAGTATTTGCATGAATTTCACGTGAACTGACGATGTTAGTACCTACTTTAACAATGAAAACCGAAAACCGACTGTACAAAGAAATGATTACTGTACACAGTACACATAATGTAAATACTGTTATATTTTTCTCGTCTTTTCTAGACGTTCCAGGGGGTTCGACAGATTTTCGGTTACACGATAATGAATACCCAAGTAACAATTTAATCCCTCTAATACTTCGTAAAATACTCTCTTCTAACAATAATAGGGGCACTTTACAGGGTATAACCACTGAATAATAGTCCAATAATGGTATTTGGCGCCGTTTTTTAATCCAATAGAACCTTATTGTAGCACTAAATGATGCTCCAAAAAAGGCGTACGTCATTTGCTTTATATCATAATTTTCTGTCATTGAACGAATATGCAAAAAAAAATAGAAAAACAAAATTTCCGCAGCTAGCATCGAACCAATGTCTGTTGATTGCCCGTCCTACACGCTACTCCTCAGCTAACCTCACATATGGTCGGCGTTGCTCGGAAACACTACAAATGGTTGTTTCTACTATAGAAATGCTTGACAATTCTTTATCGACTCTTCTGTAATGCATCCTATCATACATTTATCAATAAAATAGAGTGAATTTCTGCGCAGAGATCACCTTAATTAATTTCGAAGATAACAATGAGTGCATACGTGTGGGTTTCATGCAAGATTTCAAGGATTTCTAATGCAGAAATTGTGTATTTCAGAAAACTTCATAAGTGTCAATTCATTAAAAAATCACAAAGTCCATCCTTCTATAAAACTACGTTGAACAATTTATTGGATGACCATACGAATGTCACACTATAAAAATGGCATCGACTGTGCTATAGAAGAATATATGCATGTGTGTGAGTTAGCTTAGAGAGACTATTGCATGTGTGTAGTGTATTATCCAATAAACACAAGAGTGGAGTATTTAAAGGAGTATCTTTTTAGGTTAATGTTTAGAGACTGTTTTATCGAAGTTTTATACCACCATCTTTAAATTTATACTATAATGATGTTAGAAGCTTTCCGGAAAATAATTTAAGGATGTTTTATCGGATCAAAATATTACTTTAAGAGATGTCACACGATAAATGAATTTCGTGGTACTATATGATTGCTACAGTGTGAAATTGTTGCTTGGGTAACACTCGCTTTACTGTAACACTATTTATTACAACCACACGGATATACACGGTTTACAATTTTACCAATTACTTCACTAGCTATTGACTCGACATTATTCACTGCTAAAACTAGACTGACTGACTGACTCTAGTCGACGCCCATATATACCCATTTCCACTGTTCGGGAAACTTTGGTGACGTACTTTCTAGCAACGGTCATCAAGTTGTCTCGCTAGTGACACTAGCGCCATCTGGTGTCAAGTAGGGAATACAATTGGGTTGGCGCAGCGCCATCTGGTACCAAGTAGGGAATACAGTTTGGGTTGACGTATCCTAGACACCCAACAATACACATAAACTGCACAAAAAAGACATTATGACTTGAGTTTTCAGCTTATACTAGGGTTGTTTTTTGAGCACACCGTGTTGTTTTAAATGATGAAGCCTCACATAAAAAACAAAATCAGGCTGTGATTTTTTATATGAATTTTTAACCCACAAATGGAAAACCAATTTATCGTCTTTCTAGGGTTAATTTCAAATTTACCTGAACTCGAGACACATATGGCACTCCCAACAGCTGTGTTGTGCTATCTTTGACAAATGGAAAATTCTCTGATTGGTATTCCAGGCATCGTACCATTCCAAGGAGAACACAACCGGTTGGTTCTCTCACTGTCGCAAATTGGAATTAGTATTTACATGCTCTTTCGAACATCTTCTGCAAGAAATTCCAAGCGTCTTAAGAGAACCACTTCCAATGCACGCAAAATTGAGCAAAATGGAAAACCGACAACCACACTCTTTCTCTTCCCATGAAGCATCCAACAAGAATCCAATCTGTTGGAATGGAATCGGAGGGTAAAATGGCGTAGAAAGAATTGCATACACGGCGCGACGCTTCTCTCAGATATTGGTTGCTCGTCAATGTGCGTTGTCGGTCGTCTCGTCGCCTTTTCGAATGTTGTCAAGTTTTTTTTCGTGTGCATTTTTTATTGTTTTTTAAAGTTTACAAAATAAAAAATATCGACAAAATGATGAGTGAAAAGTGTCCGCGTAAAGTGCTATTTGCAAGTGTCGTTTATTGTGCAATCTGATTTTGTATTTTCCGTAGCGAAAAATGTCGCTATAAGGTGCAAGACGGTGTGAAAAGTGTCCGTGTGGAAAATGCTGTTTAGATGGGTGTGTTTTCTTTTGGTATCGTCTGAGAAAGACGGCAGAAGGAGCTGAGAGTGTTCGTTTCGATTTGGTTCCTTTTGCCAGCCAAGCCAACTGAATGTGTATTTTGTGTGTGCAGAAATGTTTTCGGGAAATTGAAGCACAAGAATAAAATTTCCTTGAAATCCTACAGTGTCTACAGTGCTGAACAGTTGATTGTTGACGAGTTTAGACCTACGCACGTTCGTTCGTAGGGCAGTGTGTTGTGAAAACTACTCTGTGCGTGGAAAATGGAAAAAGTTGGTGATTTCAGTCGAGGCAGGATCATCGGCCAACACATGCCGTACTATGGGACAGGATGGTTAGGCCGACGGAGATTAGGTCGAGCGATTTCTACAAATGTCTGCCGACGAATAGTTATGCACCTCTGCATTGGATTAATTTTTCTAGCAGCAACAGCCTTCTCAATAGGCGAAGCTAGTCAAGGTAAGATAAGCAATCAAACTAATTTTATCCTGAAAACTTTCAATAAAAACTTATCACCTGCTATTCGCATCGTAGGCGAAGTTCCATTTATTTACAGTATGATTCTTGCACCGGTTTCAGTGGTGGTATAAGAACATGCAGAATGTCTGGTTGGTAGACTACTTAACTGAATCGTTCCTTGCAGCGGCAGATGTTCATGAAAGGCGCGTGTTAATTGAGAACGTCTGTCTGTAAAGGTTTGCGATAAGAGTTTTTCGACCATGCCTTAAAAATGGAAATTAATTTGTACATACCTGGGTTTTACTGCAGGTGGTGATTATTTATGACTCGTGTTGCTTAAAGGGCCCATTGATCCTGTCTGCAAGATCAATCGGATTTTTATTTGAGGTGAAATCTATCCTTACTAAATCAAGAAGTTCATTAAAACAAAAAAAAATCGGCCGTAGATAAGGCGACCAAAAGTCCCGGATACTGCGGGACCATTCCGCATTCAAAATTGTCCTATAAAGCATCCGTAGTGCCCTGCATTTCAGACATGCGCTGGCATTTTTTTCCTTGAGTAGCAAGTTTGGACGTCTGTAACTTTTGAACGCAGACAGCTAGGACTCTAAAATCATGCGCAAAATGTGCACCACAAAAAACTCTAATTGGGTTCTTCTAGGGTCGCTCACGCATGGAGAATCCATGGATTCTTCGTTCTATCAAACTCCATATCTGCGGAATCTATTAGTGTTTTTTGCTGACGTAGGGCCGCTTTTTCGGAGTCTTAACCCTCCGTCGGTCGCAACTTTTGAGAGTCTTCAGTTGGTCGTAATGTGCCAAAAAAGCGCACGCATTAAAATTGGTTTAATGCACATACCGTCTTTAGGATCTACATGAAGGATAGAAAAACAATAAATTAAAAAAATAAAAATTTTATTATTCAAAATACAAAAAAGTACAAAATTCACGTTTTTTGGACACAACAAAGTACTCTTTTAGAAATGTGGCCTAAAAAGTCAATAAAATATTTAAACAGAAACAGATCAGATTCTCCCAACAATTCCTCAGAAAAAGTTGAAAATACGGCAGTTTTACATTCGCCGCAGCACTTATTTGCATGGCTGTTACATATCGGTTTCTTGCAGATCATGCATTTCAGTACTGTAAGCCTTCGCAGACCAGTCTCAGCAGTACACGTAATTTACCTAAGCCTTTTAGGTTGCTTTGGGACCTCACAATTATCATCATCACGCCCATTGGTGTTGAATTTCTTCAGACGGATCTGGAGGTTCGAGGGGATTCCAAGCTTCTTCTGGCTTCTTCTCCGCAACTGTGGAAGAGTGAGCTCATGTGATAATTTTTTTTAGAAACAACCTCCTTCGCATTGGTTCAAGCCAGTTGCCAAGGTAGATGATGATGGAATAGATCCTAGCGACATTCAGGAGCGTATAGAAGTTGACCATTGGCCAAACGCCTGTTGTTACGACAGAGGTTGTAAGTTGCACACATCGTCAGCAGTGTCTACCCCACATTTTGTTGCGCTATAAAAGGTGATGATCTCCGGCTTCCTTCCTTCTCCAGATGAAGTATCAACTGAATCCATCACTGAATCCAAACATGCTGTGGTGCTGCTTTCTTCCTTATACATTGCTAAAGTCTGGTGGCAACTCTCTCTTATTTTTTCGGAGTGTCAACATAGGTTGGCTTCTGTTCTGCAACAAATGCTTCAAAGATTTCACGAATGTGACAGATTTTGTCATAACGTTTTCGTTGATCTCGGGATTATGAGTCGTCGAAACGTAGACGGCGGATCAGTGTTTTGGATCGTTGAATCTGAAGCTCATCACAAGGCCAATCTTTTCGATCCAATCATTTTCTCTGCCCCATAGTTCCTCCCAAATTTTTCGATTTCCTTTACAGGGCCCTGCTAGATATAGCAAACCGATGAGTGCCCTCACTTCAGTAACATTGGCTTTATGTCTCTTTCTCTGTAAAAGTTTTGCTTAATGCTCTCGATGTACTGATTGGTGTATTTCACAATCAGTTCAAACATGTCCTCAGTGAAGAAATTATTCCAACATTCCTCTGCAGTTTTTGCCTATCTAGCAGCTTCTTTGACTCCTGCAAGGTGAGTGATTATATTTTCTGCTGCTCTGCACTTAGATTTCATTGGAGTCTTCGTATCTCTCCTCAATGCGAATGGCTTTTCTTCTTCATCAGTTTCACAAACTTCCTCATCATCAGATTAGTCAGAACATTCTTGTTCAGTAGCCGAGACAATATCACCTTCTCCTCCAAAATACTCGTTTTCTACTAGATAATCCCCATCATCAGCTATCATCCTCATATGTATGTATATATAAGAAAATAAAGCTTAAATAATTACAATTTCAACAATTAATTGTATTTCATCTTGACACTTCTAATTTTTATTCTAAACTATTCATTCACTACATTGACTACTTCATTAATGATTGCTTTGATTTACATATATCAATCTCCTATACTCGGCCATCTTGATAGTCATCGTTCCCTGATGACTCTACTGAATTCCAATGCTTCATTTTATTAAAACCTTTTAGTTATCATAACTGGTACTTCATTATTTACAGAATTTTCGTAAAACGCGTTCTCCAACTCTAATTGATCCGTCTTTAGTATTCCAATATCGTCGTCTTCATCACATATATGACGATCGCCGTAATCCTCGTTATGGTTTTCGTCTTCACCATCTTTGAGGTTGCATCATCCTCGACATCGTCGTCCTTAGTGCGCATATCAAGCTCGTCATAATCTTTGTTATGATTCTCGTCTTTATCGTCGTTGAGGTTGCTGGCGGCGTCTTCGCCATCCTCGTATTCCAATTGATCTTCGTATTCTTGGTTAGATGTGTCGTTTTCATTATCATTTAAGTTTGCGGCTTCGGCCTCGCCAATGTCATCAATGTCCTTTTGTTCTTGCATTAACTGAAGCTAACTCGGTACAGCATGTCTGTCTCTTCTTGTTATTTTCAATTATTATAATATTTATGTACGTGTTGATTAAATTTCGGTTGAGCCCCCATATAAGAAAATAAAGCTTAAATAATTACAATTTCAACAATTAATTGTATTTCATCTTGACACTTCTAATTTTTATTCTAAACTATTCATTCGCTACATTGACTACTTCATTAATGATTGCTTTGATTTATATCAATCTCCTATATAAAGGGTCCGCCAATAGGGACGCTCGATCTTTGACAGCTCATGGCGGCCATGTTGTTTGTGGTAGAGTTATCAAACCTAGTTGTTATTATTCAGTGTATCTTCACAAATCACCATGAACCAATTCAGCCGCGAGCAACATGTGCAAATCATTAAAACTTATTACGAAAATCATTCATCGGTTCGAGCAACGTTCCGCGCACGAGCACGGTAAACGGCGAACGATACAGATCCATGATAACGAACTTTTTCTGGCATGAAATCGACAATATGGATGTCGAGGATATGTGGTTTCAGCAGGACGGCGGTACGAGCCACACAGCGCTCGCCACAATGGATCTTCTGCACGAGCGCTTCGGAGGAATGAGTATCTCGCGCGGAGGCGACATCAACTGGCCACCGAGATCGTGCGATTTAACCCCACTAGACTATTTCTTGTGGGGTTTTCTTAAATCGCAGGTCTACGCAAACCAACCACAAAACACTGATGACCTCAAAGTCAACATACGCCACGCCATTGATGAAATACAGCCCGATTTGTGCGCCAGAGTCATTGAAAATTGGACTTCTCGTATGCGCGCCACCAAGCGAAGCCGAGGTGGCCACTTGAACGATGTTATTTTCCATACATAATGCCTTCGAATACTCTTTCAAACAAAAAATAAATTTCATTTATACCTCTCACACAACTTGCTTTATTTCATTTTAAAGTTCGAGCGCGCTTATTGGCGGACCCTTTATATACAGTCTTGACTCGGTAATCCGGATCTCCTTTAATATGGATATCATGCTAATCCGGACCACTATATGTCTCGTACTTTTTTACGGGACGATTTGGCAAATGACGTGATTTTGACTAATTTCCAAGAAACAATACATTTATCGGCTTCTGTTCGTCTTTATTATTTATTTGGGCTTTTCCTCAGAAAAAAATGATTGCGCTAATCCGGATGTTCCGATGGGCCGGATTGCCCCTTGCAATAATTGATCCGGATTATTGGGTCAAGACGGGGGTCTTTGAATATTGGTCCCGAATATCTTTTTCTGTTCCCGTTTGGAATATTTCCCAATTTAAGTTCCCCATAGTTGCACAGTATTATAATATAATTCATTTATATGAATACATGACGAACAATTTGAGAAAACGCACCTTGTAAAATGCAACGAGATCGGTCGCAATGTCCTTTTTTTGGCCACTTGGCTTACTACTACACACGAGGAGGTCTGTGAGACGACTGCCGGGGATGGTGTTAACAGTGATGAGTCACTTCGAGCCTTACGCCAGGCAGCTACTAAGGGGGACGGCAGCCTAGCCTGCTTAAGTACGAAAGGGCAATATGATGAATACCCCTTGTGCAGTGTTTTTGGCACGGTTGCGACCGACGGAGGGTTAATAATTACGCTATTTTGCAATTTACACGGAAAGTTATTGTTTTACAACCATGTCGGCGTGCATTGAATCGATGAACCTTTTCATATGGTGGCATGGAATTAATAATTCTTGAGGAACGTCTTCATTTGTCGATGAAAATGCACTTGCAGTTTCACTTGCATGATAGTCAATCTGCTTAGCTACCATCCGGAGATGTTATGCCGCACACACACAGTGAATCCAAATGGTATACAATGGATTCGAATCCATATTTTATTGGATTCGGATTCGCCGTGTACTTTAGGAGGCAGTGTCTATCCTTACTTAATCAAAATGTCGACAGTTGCAAGACTCTACACTGTAAATTTTTTCATACTCTTCGAGAGCGTACAAAAGCGGATTTGACACCTGTACGAAACTTTCCGTACTGTTGGAAGTATTCGGTTGGCACCTGGTCTTAATTCGCAATTTTATACGTAAAGATTTCAGTCTCGGTGTCTGGGATATTTCGAAAAAGGGAAGCAAAAAGTCAGTCAGTTTCAGGCTAATTGACAACATCATCAGATATATGTATACTGTAATTTCGCGTTTTGATTGGACTTCGAAGACTAATTTTTTTCCCTGAGTGGCATCCGGAGGTTTTGCTTTGGTGAGGATCCTAACCTAAGTATGTTTGTGATCATGTTGTCCAACCAACTTCTATTGTTCATTGCAAGAAAACATTTCGCCGTCAAAAAGCTCATTAACCCATATTTTCCGTGTTTCATCATTTCATGACTTGCGGACTTAAATGTATCATTTATGTATATGCTTTTTGCATCCGCCATGGTTACCGTTATAATAATAATATAATAATAAGTGGTCCTACGGCAACTGCCTCTCCGGGGCGGATCACACCCGCTTTCTACAAAACGGCCAAAAGCTGCCAATTGCGTGGCAGGAGCCCTGAAGGTTCGATGCAGGAAGGTTGTTTTGTCTGTGTATATGTGTGGGTACAAGATATGTGTTTTTTCATTATATTGAGAGCATTGCATCTCGGCGCGGCTGCTCTCAATCTAAATCGCGCCAGTGTTGAAACAAATCCAGGCCCAAGGGTATGTATTTGTATAGTGTCTGCAACCAACGAATCGGTTCGAATGCCAGATAAGTGCAGTGTAATTGCTATATTTGGCAGATATTTTATTGACTCCCAGATATTTTACCTCCGTGGTAAACTGCAGTTGTTGGTTGAATAATGTTGGAGCGTTGAGCCCTTCCAAGTTGTATTTGCGACTGAAGGTTATTAATGTTGTTTTGGCGGGATTGACCGATAGGCCTACCCTCCTACACCAATCCTCCACTTCGGTTAGAGCTTGTTGCCTGAGTTCAGAAATAACTCCTGGATATTTTCCCCTTATAAGGATGCTGATGTCATCGGCATATCCTAGGGTATAGAAGCCAGTATTATTTAGCTGGACCAGTAGGCTGTCCACTACAAAGTTCCACAGGAGGGGTGAAAGTATACCCCCCTGTGGGCAACCTTTGAGGACAGCTGTATACATCGTTTCATCGAATAATTTTGCATGTACTTGTCGTCCTTGAAGCATTGATTTTATCCACCGACATAGGGTGTTTTGAACTCCATGACTCGAGGCGCCGTGTACAAGAGATTCAAAGGAAGTGTTGTCGAAGGCCCCCTCTATATCTAGGAAGGCCGCGAGCCCTATTTCTTTGATTTCTAATGTGGTCTCAATCTTCCCAACTAGATGGTGTAGTACTGATTCACATGATTTCCCTGTCTGATAAGCATGTTGGTTTGGGTGCAACGGGAAAAGCGACAGGCACCTTTCCCTGATATGTTTATCGACGAGCTTTTCCAATGACTTAAGTAGGAAGGAGGTTAGACTTATTGGTCTATACGATTTCGCTAGGGTTTGGTCACGCCCCGGCTTTGCCAGAAATGCTACGTTTACCTGCTTCCAAGTGATTGGGATGTATCCTAAGGCTATGCTGGCTCTGAATAGTCTTAGTAAAAGCGGAGCCAGGGTCGTAAAACCCTGCTGAAGCAGGGCTGGGTAGACACCGTCTGGTCCTGGTGATTTGTAGGGTTCGAAAGAGTGGATCGCCCATTCCACCCTATTATAAGTTACTTTTTGGTTCGCAATCCGCCAGTCGTCTTTGTTAGCCCTGAGAAAAAGGGAGTTGTCATCCAACTGGTCTGTGCGCTCCGATGTTATCGTTGATCCAGCAAAGTGAGACCCTAAGGAGGACTTCCAGGGTCTCCTTACCTGTTTTTGTTTGGTTTCCATCGGAGTTTTTAAGTCTTCCGATGGGGTTTGTTGGATCCTTGGCTAGAATCTTTCTTATAATTTTTACATTTTTTCCCACGTGAATGTGTAGAATGGTTACAGTCTTTGGCACAAATACCTTAGAAGTTGGTACGAAGAAGATAACAGGGTGTCCCGAACGTTTGCAAAAAGTCGACTTTTTTAGTTTTTATATGGGTATTTAAATCAAAGATCCAGACGAGTGCATCTCATATCAGTTAAAATTTTCCAGTTTCGAGTAACGGTAAAAAAGTTATTGGCGTTTAAAGTTAAACTTCCTTTTCGAGCTCCGTTTTTCTAAACCGTTATAGGGATCGATATGAAACTTTGCACAAAGATTGGTCAGTATGGCCTTATATACGTTAAATATTAAGACTTTTGACTTTTGCTAAGGAAAAATAAATAACAGTAAATTTGTAAAATTTCAATTTGTTCGTGTGTAGCCCCCTCTTAGGTTTCCAAATATGAAAATACTGCTAAGGGTTTTTAGAAAATTACACAGAGAATATGTCTACGAATTTTCATTCGAATAACTGTATCCAAACCAGAAATATAGCCAAGTAAGTATTTAGTAAGGGTATTTCACAATACACGGGAAGCCTCTTAAGCATTTCTTCAATGCATATCTTTTAACTTGATGAAACAATGTACATGAAATTTGGTGAAAATGCATAGAATGGTAATAGTGTTTGCCACAAATATTTTTGAAGTTTGTAGGACCAAGTTAACAGGGTGTCCCGGAAAAGCTACAAAAGTATACTTGTTCAATACTCATAGGAAAGCTTACGTGGGCTCTAATGTCAGGGGACACAATGGAATCATTTCATATAAGTTGGTTTTCCTTGATTTAAAAAACAGTAACAGTAGATTTACAGCTAATAATTCAGTTCATATATGTATAATGCCAAGCCATCCTTACGTTTGCCTGAGTTTCTTTTTGCTCAAAGGCCATCAGAAATCTGAAATCGAAAAAATCCTGTAGATTTGCCTTGGAGTACTTTTATACAGACTGGGTAAATAGTAAATCTATTTTTGGATTGGTCTAATTAACGCGTTTATTTAGACCAATCCACAATGGACCTATTTTTGGTCTAAGTGTGCTAAGTGTTTGATCACTTAGCGACCCCTTTACCTTTACCTAGACCAATCCAAAAATAGATTTACAGGAAGCATTTCATTAATGCTGTACACAATTCTTATCTATTGCTTATAAAATATATGTACAAAAAATATTCACTATGCATCAAAATTCTAAAAAACCCTCGTATTGCGGGCGCAGCCCTCTGTACGCCGGTATTTTTTTTATTAACTTATAGCGATGATAGCCTATAGATTGCATTAAAATTAAGAATTTATGAGACTGATGCAGTTTTTTAAGTTTGTAATTTTTAATGAAATTCAAACTAGAAAATCAGCCAAATCAACCGATTAACAGTTGGCAATACATCATCGCTGTCGCTTATATAACTAGTTCACTATATTTTTTCATAACATTAGAACAGCAACAGCAGCACTTACAACACAGTGTCTGCTGAACGACGACAATCAGGCGTCTAGTGATCGCGTCTCGCAATCTCTAATCTGCATATACGATTTGTATTTACGGCAACGTACATTCATGCACAACATAATCGCGTGCACATACTTCTAAAAAAATGAAATATTGCCCGAGCAACCATGAGATGCATGCAAAAACCTTTTGTTGAATTAAACTAACGTCTGCGGAGATGCAGAACTAACTCGACGTTTCAGATGAAAATGAAAAACTCTCGGTTTTGTGATGATTTCCAGATGACTTTGTCATTCACATTTATGTGCATATTTCCATTATTTTCTTATACGTCTAAAAAATCACAGTTCAAACTACATATATTTCAGTTAGCACACACGCAAGAAAATCTATGCCATAGATTCTTCGATTTAACGTCAACTTCTTTTACATTCTGTATACACATAGTACTAGTAGTTGAGCAAATTTGATGAGAAATTATTGCGCCAACGTATTCTTTAGGATTGGTGTATTGACTGCTGCAACGCTGCTGTCGCTATACAGTTCGTGTAGGCGTCAATATGGTCGTTATTTTCTCCTAAGCTAAAAAGAAACATTTCGATTAGCACTACAGCAATCAGAGCTCAGCGTCTTATTGAGATGCTTTTTTCTTGTATAGTGAATGGTAACGAGGCCACTACATAATTTCTGACTTCTGTCCACCTTTGGATTTCATTAATTGCAATCCTATTTTAACGTCTTAAATTGATAAAAACTATAGTAAAAGAAGCAAATTTTCTCTAGTCTATAGATAATTTGCATCGCGGTGTAATCTTTGCGTCGGTCTTTGCTTAACGTCTAATAATATGTAATAGTTAATCTTGAAATGCACAGTCAGTTATTTTCACACATTTGGATTACAATTTGTTGGCACTTTGTCCAACTTAAGCAAAAACAACTTGCAACTTGCATTGCAGGGGGAAAATGCATAGGTAAATTAAGTCTGACTGCGATTCGATACTAGGCTAAGCTCTGGTGGTCCTTGAATTTCCGTGGAAGTTGGCATTTGCTTGCAAAGAGACTCGGAGTCCTCTATCTATAGAATGCGTCTCATGGAGAATGACGTACAGTGTGTTGTTCTTCGGTTTTACTAAAGTATGTAACTCTATCTGTACTTTATACTCGCATACATACTTTGTATATGCCATGTTGCCTTTTAGGATATTATTTTCACTGCCTTATCACATAAATTGGAGTGTTGTGTATGCAAATTCCATACAGTAAGACTTTATAGTTAAGACGTTTACTATAGTGCGTTTTGCTTTGCTATGCATGTGCATATAGTTGCGGAGGGCAATAATGTGAACTGAGTCGCGAATGGCAGTAGTCACCTCATTTGTTTAGCATCTGGACAAGCAACTCAAGATTTTGTAATGTTAAAACGAGTGCTCTGATTAGTTGTACGATAAACTGGACGTTGACGACGCGTCGCCATATAGATGCAGCCCACATTGGAGCATATTTTTACGCAAGGCTCCACTGTATTATGGTGCGCTTTGACTAAGTGCATTACAGTCAGAGGTGGACATAATGAAATGATTATTATTGAATTATTAGTTTGTAGCCGACCTTTTGCTAAAATTGAAAATGCATAAGATACATGACATATTCATCGTATGTAAATCGAATATGCTATTTAGGATAGTTATACATATGATAATTTATGGCTTGCCTTTTTTTAATTAAATTTGTTAACAAATTATTAAAAATAAATTTCAACAAAGAAGCGCTGAAAAATATACAAGATTTAGAAATAGCAACCTGCTCCGTTATGCATAGCTTTCAAAGTTATTCTAGACATGTTTCACAGTGGCGGCCTAACACATTTACATAATTCCCCTATGCTATTCGAATTCTGCTGTCCCTATTAATGGTAATGGAACATACCCCAGAGTACAATGCATTCTCTTCTTATAGATTACCTTAAAATCAATTTAATACGTACTTTGGAGGAATTTTCTTTATTTACCTTCAATTGTTTTCAATCCTTCGTACATAAATATGTGTGAGCTTTGAGCTTTCTGCCTCGCGTGTCCTAAGCGTTCTTCTAACCCTAGAGAGATAATCTACGTCGAATCGACGTACAGAAATTTTTCTTTTTATTATATCTCATTAGTGAAGTTTCATAATTTGTTGGTTCCACGATTTAACTCAATTCATGTCTGTAGGCGTAATTACGTGGCAAAATTATTGGCTTGAGTGCCACACAGCCTAAGATATTGGGGGTCATAAGTCAAATATACGTCGAATCGACGTATGATTATCTTTAACAAATTTGTACTGAAAAATATTTTAATTGCCCCGAATTGACATTTTTATAAATCTTCATAATGTGAATGTGTATTCACTGGGATATAACCACTAAAAGCCTGTTTCGATAAAGATATCCTTTATTTTAATCTATTGAAAGGACAGTCCACTTTCTCCTAGTACCACTTTTTTAAAATTAATATTATATAAACAAACAAATGATAATTTTGCAAAACCACGAGTTTAACAGATTAATATTAAATACAAATGATTATATATCTACCTTGTAGCAACATGTTACTCTTAACAAAGAAATTATAAGGATGTTAACTAGCAACACGTCGAATCGACGTATGATTATCTTTTCAGGGGTAAAAAATATGATTATCTCTTTAGGGCTAAAAAGTTTTCTTCGTTACCGGATTTCAAAGTCACTTACAAAAAAACTATAAATTAAACTTTACGGAATTTTCAAAATTGATTTCTTTTGTGAAATTTTTAATGATTTCAAACGGTACGCTTTAAACTGGTAAATTTGCAAAATTGATAAAAGTTGTTAAAATGTATTGATATCTCAATTGCATTTGCAACTCTTTTCATTAACAGAAATTCGGACGGCCATATAATTGTTACCTGCCCACGTGGTTTAATATTCTACTTATAGTTACGTGTACGCTGCCACACCCCGGAAGCGATGCGATAAGAGGCGAAAAGCTGCCCATCGCAAGAAAAAAAATTCTCTCAGCATTGAAATGAGAACCCGAAACAAACATGATTACGAACCTGCTTGTACAATTCAGAGCGCTTCCGATGCAGCGCGGCGTCGGGTTATGCGATGATTCCATGACTAAAAATTGTGCTTTTCAGCGGCTACAATGCGCAATGCTGCCGCTGAAATCGCCTACCAGCACTGAGAAATCGACATTAGAGACATGATTTGTGATTTGCTCGCACCTCGACTTTTTACAAAATTCCACAGAAACGTAATAAAGGCGAGGTGCGAGCGTAGTGAGCGGTGAGCCGACACAATACGTTTAAATTTTTTGAGGGCCCTTTAGAAGCGCTTCTAATACAGCAGCGACTACCTTCAGCATTTTCAAGCACACTTTGCGTCGGCTCAACGCGTACACCTCTCTATTTTACAATATTTCACAGAAACGTAATAAAGGCGATGTGCGAGCGAAGCGAATGGAAAGCCGATACAAAGCGCTTGAAGTCTTTACAGGCGCTTTTAATACAGCAGCTACTACCCTCAGCATTTTCATGCACACTTTGTACCGGCTCGCTCGCACCTCGGTTTTTTACAGTATTCCACAGAAACGTGATAAAGGCGAGCGGTGAGCCGACACAAAGCGTTTCAAATCTTCTGACGGCCTTTACAGCTACTTCTAACAAAGCTAAGGCGACCCTCAGTATTTTGAAGCCCACTTCGTGTCGGTTCACCGCTCGCACCTCGCTTGTTTTCAACTTATCGAGAGCCATTTACAGGTGCTTCTAATAAAGCAAAGACGACCCTTAGAATTTTGAAGCACAGTTTGTGTCGGCTCAACGCTCACAATTCGCCTTTTTATGGTATTCCACAGAAACGTACTATAGGCGAGGTGCGACCGGCGAGTCGACACCAAGCGTTCAAATTTTTAAAGGGCCGTTTACAGGCGCTTCTAATTCAGCATAATCGTTGCTCTTAAAAGTTGTCTTTGAATTGTTCGGACTCAACATAACCCTCAGAACTTTCAAGCACATATGAATGAATGGATTGTCATAGGTAATTTAATGATGAAATTTAATGTGGAAATTTGCAGTGCTGTACAACCCGGTTTGTAGCGTACGCGATAAAAAAAGCGAGCGGCATTCGGATTTGACAAGATTTTTTGATTATTTCTATGATTGAGTAAAAAAAGTAACATTTGTAGAAACATGCAGTGCAGCACAACCCTAATTGTGGCGTGGTGTACGTATACTAAAATTTCGGACGGCGTATGGATTTGTAAATTATTATTATTGTAGGTATCGGTTGATAGGTCAGTTATGCAAATATACAGTACAGCACAACCGAGTATTTACCCGAGACAATAATGATGCTATTTCAGGATGGGCAATTCCAATTTATCGTTTTTCTTATTTTTTACCTCGAATTTGGAATCAACCCTCAATAACCTTTGTGATTCTGCCACGCCGATATAGGGCGAGTATTTCCCGAGAAAATAGAGGTACCATTTCGGACCATTCAGTTAATACCTCAAATAATTCGTTCCTAATTTGTTCGCCCGAAATTGTTTTTTTAGTTCACTTTACGAACCGGCTTGAACTGCACTCCAAATTTCCATTATTCATTACCTACGACATTCGATTAGTTAATATGTGCAACTACAACAATTCATAAACATTCAACACGTTTCCACGTTGATACAAATGGAAAATCCCATGTTCCAAAAAACTCGAAGCACCTCGTCATGGAGCCGATCTTAAATCATAAATCATGCCAATATCTGCGCCTATTATCATCAAACAGCACGAATCAGCTTCGTATATAAGATTCCCAGGATATCTAGCCATCGAATTAAATCCCGACGCCGCATTGTGTGTGCACACATCGCATTGCTGCCCGGAAAAGCTCGGCGTCGCACTCAGTGTTGCCACTCGTGTTACAATTGTATCATTTTGTTACAATTTTCGATTTCTTGTTACAATGTTACACTCCGACCAATTTTGTTACAATCGGCAAGAGTGGTGGGATCAACTATATTTTAATATTTTTATAATATAAGTGGTTGGTTGCTTGGCTTAGGCAGAGGCTAGCCAGAAGCCAATTTAGCGCATAAAGCGCTATTTTGAAACCACAAACTCCGTGAAGTTTAACTAATGTATATACGATGAAGGTTAGGTAATGAATTTAGGAGTGGGCAGGTGCCTTGAACCAGCCACTGTTATTTAGGAAGTACAGCAGCTCCCCTACTTTCACCATTGCCGCATCCTCCAAGCCTCCCAGAAAAGCCCTACCGAGCGTGCTATACCGGGTTCTGGCAAGACCCGAGCATTCACACAGAAAGTGAATCAGGGTTTCTCTCTACTACTACTATAAATGACATGAACAATTATTTTGCAAAACTAATTTTATATTTTTGTGATTTGAGCATGATCTCCATCTATTCAGGTAGGAATGTCCAACTCGTGGTCCGCGGGCCACATGCGGCCCAGATCGCAGTTTTGTGATCGGAGACACAGTATGTAGCATTCTGTAAAAAATGGAAATTATTGTAAAAAAAATATGTGTTGAAGTCTATGAAATTTCTTGAAACTCGTCAATTTAATGGCATACAATGTAATTAACAATCAAAAAAGCATACCGTTGAATTGTTTCTCTCTACCATAGCTGGATTATAACTCGTGTTCACATTTTGCAGGTACTCGACATTTTTGTTCGAGACTTATTACTGTCCACCGAATAATTTTGAATCTCAATGATATTTCTGGAGTATTTATTTCTGAGTAAATTAATTTGCAAATTGTGGTTGTTGATCGATCTACAAAATTTCAGCGTTTTAATTTCTTGTCAATAGTCTCTAAATTTGTTTGATGAACATTTTATGAAATTTATATTTCTAGAGTATATAACCCCGAGATTGTTAGTAATTAAGATTGAAATTTCGGCCCGCTCAATCCTGATGACCCTGACATTTGGCCCAGGTCAGGTTTTGATTTTCACACACCTGGATTAAGCGCCCGTTTTTGTTGGTCCCTTGTTGATTCAGAATCAGTGTTCATCATTCAATTATAGCAGGAAACTGCACCAAGCCTTCGAGTTAGTTCAGTAATAGAATTGAATTATAATTTATTTATTTATTTACCTTGATCTCGTTTTGCACTAACATTAAGAAATGATCTGCCGCTTCCCTTCAGTCATTCGGAAACTAAGCTTCTGTGCCGAGCAGTGTCATTATTAATTGTGAGATTTGTAACCAATAGTTTTTGTATTAAATCTGTTATGAAATAGTGGGTTCGATTTTAAACAAATTGTGGAAATTTTGACATATCGTTTCTCCTATAAACCAACTTCGTCAAAAATGTTTATGGAACAGAACAGATCATGTTACACTTCGAAATCTGAAAACGGCAACCCTGGTCGCACTTTGTGTGTACGCGCCCTTATTGATTAATTGTCACAATCAGCCCTAAGGTCAGGAAGGTAATTTTACTGCATTTGATAAACCCTGTGTTTCCTATGTACTCCTCTTCAGCTGTTCATTTGCAGTCTCTCTCGATCACCGTAACTCCTAGTGGAGCATGGTGCATTGATAACCACCGTGTGTATTCATCAACGTTACAAAGACAACTGAGTTCGGAGTGTGATACGGTTGTCAGCCATACCACTTCCTAGTCGCATTGTTAGTTTATTATTCTACGATAAGAATATTTCTTATCATCTTCTTCTGAATAATAAACTTGCGACGAGTCGTGCCGAGTTTGGAAACTCGTTTCTCTATGAGTGTCTATTTCACAGAGTGGCGACCGAACGATCACGGCCACAGAGCACGTAGTTACTTTTTTTCCTTGGTTCTTATTAGTTGCGATAAACGAGGTCGTGCTGTAGATCTTTTTTTTACATTTTGGAGCACTTTAGGAAAAGATGTTTTCTCAATTCCGATGAAAAATTGATGGAGTCTATTGGTTCAGTTTAGTGGTGCCGTCAGTAGTGCATCTGCACGTTGGCATAGAAAATAAGGTTTTACATAAGTTTGTTGGTTAGATGTTAGACTTTGAATTTCTGTAATATTTTTTTTTTAGATTTTTTTTTTTGAATTGGAATTTTAATTCAAGGGGTTTGTATTTTCTCGTTGTTTTAATAAGAAAAGTTTCCTTGATTCAAGGATAGTTTTACAAAAACTGTTATCAGCATTTTACTTAGATCAAGGAAACTACTCCGCAAATTAAGAGAAATATTTCTGGATGGTTTTTGTTAGTTTTTTTTCATTTTTTGGCTTAGTGTGACGGGATTTAAAAAGTAGAATTTTTTAACGGCCTTATATACGAGCATCTTGCAAAAATTCAACTGAAATGCACACACAATGACCACCACACTCAATTTTCGAATCAAAATGATACAGCATTAATCAAACACTCCAATTAGCAATTGTATTGGAATTCCATGTAAAATGGAAATCAATTATTATTTGCGGTGAATTAAAATAAACTGGCAATTACGGCAATCAAAGAGATTGTAAATTTTTCATCAATATTATTATATGGCAATATGCGAAAAATGTCCAGTGGAATAATTGTGTGGCGACGGTGGATTGTCGGCGCTCGGCAGCACCAGTAGGTAGTCCACGGTGTGGACTCCACACTATG
Organism: Microchrysa polita; assembly: GCA_949715475.1. NCBI lineage: Eukaryota > Metazoa > Arthropoda > Insecta > Diptera > Stratiomyidae > Microchrysa > Microchrysa polita. Next base: position 52,117,938 of record OX454419.1, read on the forward strand.
TACCTTGTCCATACGTATTTGATTCTAATTATAGCTAAACCTAACATTTTGCTACTTAATTTAATGAGTACCGAGAGTATCCATCATGCAGATAAATGTGATTTGAATTATTCACCGCATACGAATATTTATTAACGTATGGTATGGTTTGATGTGTGTCCGGTTGATTGGTATAGTGCTCATACCGGCCATATGTGTCATATGATGTATGTGTTGTTTATATGGTGAAATCAATAGACATGGACTCGTACCTCGAACATGTAATTAGTTTTAATGCACACATGTTATGTATGGATGCAATAGAAAATACTGAAATTCATCATCAAGGAGTCTTGAATTTGATGAACAGAAACCGTTGAAAGATTGTTAACTCTACACGTTTGATGCAAGCTCCGCTATCATGATATGCGAAGTAGAATACGACGGAAAATCGGCAAAGACAGAATTCATCCGTCAAAATGAAAATACATAAATAAGATGTGATGTTTGCTCTAACAGGGATTGTGAATGAGTCTCGTGAATAACATCTAAGAAAGGAAATTTTTAGCAATGAATATGGGCGAATATACGACAAATGCAATCATGACAAAGCATCACCCTCCCATACTTAATTGACAGGGCTGAGGAGCTATACGAGTATGTTGACAGACGATATGTCTCATGTTGCATTTGGATTTTGTGGCTGATTGTATACATATACCCAAACGAAAGATATGTGATACAACAGAATTGAAATGCTTTAGTTGCAATATTTTCCTAAAGAAGCGATGAGAGACTTACTATCTACCTTTTAGATTTTAGATCTTTGTTGGCTGAATCAAGTCCTCTTGATTATTACACTACACACTATATACGAGCACAGTTTGTCAGTCATTGGAAAAAAATTGAGTTAGAAAAATCCAAACCTCCAACCGCATGTCCCAACTTGTCAGATCTTATATGGCCCGTGCAAGATTCATGCACGAAAAGGGTCAGTCATCAATAAATTAACCAAAGAACATACCAGCTCAATTTAAAGAAGCCAACGCCACCATATAGCCAAAGCATCGAAGTGTAGAAGAGTTAATTAAGAACCACAACATTCATTTCATTTCCCATGTCAATATATCAAATTTCATTTTGGACATGCAGGCTAACAACAATCAACTTTGACAAACTGTATAATGTGTCTTTTTCCCCCGAACACTTACACTTTTCGTTGAAATTCTTCTGAATGAATACGCCAAAGTTCCCCTTTAGAAGCGAGGCGAGTATACAATCTAGGCACGGCTTCAGGCTTAATTCAGCTGTGACAATTTCAAATCATATTTCACACTGTCATATCAATATCACGTATGTACGTACATAGTTTACGTTTCTTCGGGCCAATGTATAATGTGGACTTTCACAAATCAGATTTTTAATTAAATGTTAGGGCGCCGACATTGGGATTGAAGTGAAATGATAATGTGTGATCGGTTCTTTTCCGCCACCATATGCTATTATCATTTCGGGAAACATGCACCATATATTCTAATAATGTCAAAAATCTATGGTTCGCCGCAGAATGTTGAGTACATCTATCAATGTCTTCGGAGAGAATTTTAATTTATTGCGGTTAATAGTTGGGAGTGTGAACTTTGGTGAAAGGATTTATGTCAATGCTGGGACATGGGATGTCGTCGTGTCTTGGGGACTCATGTCTATAGCATTGGGATAAATGTTTATCTTGGTCATAATAAATATGGTTGGTACACATACACTTGCCAAGGTTATAAAAGGATATATTTCTAGTCCAACCATAATAGTTAATGCGGTAAGAAGAAATTGTTGCAAATGTTTCTATGATTTAAAAACAAAAACATAGAAAGTATATACATAATATTATCAAGCATCTTTTCCTTGTAAGGTTTTTGCTCAACAACGCACCATCACATTTATCCCGTTTTTTTTATGGGGGGAAATTGGGAATGGATCAACAAGGATAATAATAGGACAAATCAACAAGTTCATATTGGACGCTCCAGACGACATAGAGTAAATAGCGCAGACAGCAGATCCACACTGTAAGTCTTTTTCAACTAGAATCCGGTAATTCACAACTAGATTTTAGCTCCTAGATTTTCTAGTTGTGAATCTAGTGAAAAAAATATTACTGGAAATCTAGTTAATTTTTTTAACCCTGCTGTTAGGTTAGGACCATTTGGTCCGCTTTTTTTAGTTTTTCCTATATAAATTTTTAAAAATAGCACAATTTAACCTTAAATTTCGGCTCACGTTGCTTTTTTTACAAAACGATGGTTTTATCACAAATATAAATTTCTATTCCAAAGTGGAGACTTGAGAAATTAAAAATTACGTATCTTGGATTACGGGTAATGGGTATTTGGCATAGCTTGAAATCAAAATATAAGATTTTCTCTACGAGAAAAATAAAGTGTTTTTATTCTGCTCTGTGGCCGTGATCGTTCGGTCGCCACTCTGTGAAATAGACACTCATAGAGAAACGAGTTTCCAAACTCGGCACGACTCGTCGCAAGTTTATTATTCAGAAGAAGATGATAAGAAAATATTCTTATCGTAGAATAATAAACTAACAATGCGACTAGGAAGTGGTATGGCTGACAACCGTATCACACTCCGAATTCAATTGTCTTTGTAACGTTGATGACTACACACGGTAGTCATCAACGCACCATGCTCCACTAGGAGTTACGGTAATCAAGAGAGAGATTCTGCAAATTAACAGAAATTGAGCAAAGTATCTTCCTGCTGGATTTGCAGATAAGCTCGCCACAAATGGAGCATTTCATGTCACATTTTGATTTGCAGCAACCACATATTCCACGCTTTCTGGCCCCCGAATCAGATGGTATTTTACTCGAGGGTGCTATTGAACTTGATGAGGATGCACGGATTTCAGTCAACAACTCGGCTGAAAATTTTTGATGTGGTAATCTGTCCCGTTTCATCATGTATTTGATCAATCATTTGATCCGCAGTATCTACGCCTCCTGAAGAAGACGAAGCATAAGAAACTAGTGACGAACAACATAGTAGCCTGCCTTTTGTTGAATTGTAATACGACAATTTCTTCGAACCGGAATAAATAGGCATAGCCCCATTTAAAAATGATTCGATACCAGGGTGTATTTCGTGTCCTATATAAGAGGATCGTACACCTTTGCCTGGTTGAGTCCGGTAATGCCTCTCCTGGTATTACATGACGCGCTGCATACGTAGAGGCATCTGATGAGAATTGCAGCGCGCCATGTAATACTAGTTCGAAACCGGCTCGAAATGCACTCTGTGTGCCGCAACTCGCTGGAGTATGCATACTATTGTGCTGTCCCACTATGGGCAAACTGGACGGTGGATAGCTCAAATCATTTTTTGAGCATGCAACATCCACCGTCCAACAACAATGTTTTTGTTGTTTTGTTTAAAGCCGGAATAAATATTTTATTCATTCGAACTGTTCCCACGTAAGTAAGTTTCTTATCGCGTAACTTATCTACCAAATCAAAAGAGGAGAAAAACTTGTCGGCTGTTACATTTTGGCCTTTTAAACCTTCGATCAGATCCAACACAACATGTTTTCCTTGGTTTTTGTCAGGGTGGACATTTTTAGGTTTGCGAGGGTATGGTTGGATCTTCCATACGTAGCCTTCAACTAAAAACCAACATTTTAAACCATACTTTGCAGGCTTTGAAGGCATAAATTACCGAAACGAACATAGTCCCCTGAATGCGACAAGGTGTTCGTCAATGATCACGTTTTCGTGGCAATTGTAAAGCATTGGAAGGTGGAGTTACAACGGTCCCACAATTTCCGAATCGGAGCAAATTTGTCGGTGCTTCGCAATTGCCTTCGACTCATAATATCATCGAAACGAAGAACACTTGTGATAATCTGAGAAGTAGCTTCAAACATCATTGATCGGAAAATAGGGCGGCCAAAAGTTGCATCGAATAAACCGCAGAACTAGTTGGTCCTCCTTGCGTTGAAATAATATTTTCAGCTGGAGTTTCAATAGGTTGTGGTGATGGGCACTCCATACCATTTTGTTTTTTTTTGGAAATAAACAATGCAAATGGGTCGGCAGACCCTGATGCATCCACATCAGATTCACGAACTTTCAGAATCACCTGTTTCCGTATTTTCTGAGTAAGAATCAAACTCTGAATCGGAAATATTAGAGTCGTTTTTTTCGTTGAGCATCTCTTGTATTTTATTATCTTTCAATAAACGTCTTGCCATTTTGTAACGCGATGTCCAAATCGTCCGAGCAACAAAATTGAAAAATTGACAGAACAAAACAAACCAGACTGAAGTTAGGAGCGAATGCATTTCATAGCAGAATGCAATAACAGGAATCAAATAACATATTTTTACAACTTACAACAGCTATTTAGTGCTTATGGCCGACCAAAGGACATATATTTCACACTACACGTTCCAATAAAAAATGTGAAAACATACATTTACGAGTTATTGGATCAATATATGTATTAAATATTATACTAAATTCTTATTTTCTATGGAAAATTCAGTACGGACCAAATGGTCCGCTAACGAGGGATTAGTAATTTTTTTTAAACCTAACAGCAGGGTTAATAGAAATCTAGTTTGAATAAATAGATATCTAGGACAAATAACTAGAATTCTATTCAAAAGCTAAACTGGTAAAAAAAAATTGGTTTCATTCAGAATTACTAGAACTTCTCGTGAAAAGTACTTAAGGTAATCTAGTAAAGTGCACTAGATTCATTAAAATTACTAGACGATCTAGATAATCTGAAAGCATGTTTTTTTTGGGTATTTTCTTCATTTTATCGCGTTCAAAACGATACTTGAGGTAAAACAACCTGATCCATCTGAAAATATAATGGCAATCAAACAAAAATTACCCGGTAAAATCTATATTATTTTTGTTCTTTTTGGTGGTTGCTGTACATTTGATTATAATATATACGATTCTCAGACTTTTTGGCACGAGTTGGGGACTTTAGTCTTTCAAATTTCCCTGCCCTAAAAAGACAAGAAAATATGGCATTTATTAAAAGAAGTAAAGTTTTACAAATGAAAAGAATCGCATGACGGAAATTATTAAATTAAAATGAAAATTGGAATGGACATACAACTGTTAGGTACAATAAAAAAACAATTATTGTACTTACCATTCTATTTCTCCAATTTATGATCACTACGACCCACACTAACTGCAGCCGACTGCAATACCAACAGGAAAAATGACGCTGCTTTCGTTGCTGTTACACTGCTTCCATTCTGTCTGTGTCTTTGTCTGTTTCACTCTCAAAATATGAGAAGAAGAAAGAAAAAGAGGAACAAAATAATGCCAATTCAGGCAATAATTTAAGTTGATTAGACTACTTACCTTCAAAACCCATCGCAAAGACTGTGACACGCCCGTCACATTACAAAGCAGCCAGTTTGTTGACCGATTAAAGACAAACTATTGAAACATTATGTAGCTAAGACGAGAACGGAGTAAGCACGTACTTAGAATTACACACTACTTTCTAGTAGAATTTAATAAATTTCCAGTAATAATTACTGATATTCTAGGAATATGTAATGTTTTACATGAAAACTAGTGAAATTTAACTAGATATCTAGGTTTTATATGTGATTCAGTAGATTTTACAGCCAATCTAGTAAAAATCCTTAGATACTAGTTATACTTTTTCAGATTCCCAGATTTCTATTGATTTTTTTCACTAGAAGTAGCCTAGTAAAAAATTACTGGAAAAAAGACTTACTGTGTACGCTTTGTGGAATCCAAGAGGCTTTCCACCGTATAAACTGAATCATTTTGAAAGGCTTGAATACGTGAAGAAATCACCGTTGACGAAGTTTACAGAATTACGGCGAATTGATCAATGCAATGCAACAATCTCTTACGTAAAAGAGGGGAACATTTGAACATCTGGAAATAGATAGTCCATCTGTTGCATATATTTATTTCAAGAATTCTATTCTGCTTACATATATTAAAAACTCAACTCCTTTCTTTAATAAAAAATATAGAAAATTATTGCATCCTACCAATGGTAATTACTTGCAAAGAACAAATCCTTATTTTCTTGACTGCCAGAAATCCGCCAACATTTCTACGGACCACTATTACGTACACAGAAAAAAATACGGTTAGAATTTAACTCCAAAAAGTGTCGAATAAGGTCCCTCCGTTTGGATAAAATATTGTTTTTATCAAGCAAGCTCTTAAAGCATCGAAAATAAAAATTTTACACCACAATTAATTCTTGAAAAATTTGGCTCGGAAATTCAGATATGTCTAATATAATGACCCTCACATTAGCGGATTTGTGTATGAAATTTCGGCTTCAAAGTTGTGTACGCACAAAATCGGTACTGTCGAAAAGGAAGCTTCCTTTTTAAATTGAAATAAAAATATTTTTTAAATTCCCAAAGCTTATCTTCGTTGCCTAGGGGTTTCTCGATGCATTTCTATTCCGAAAGTCATGCCACAAAACGGTTAATTAGCCTTACAAGCATATCTATCAAAATTAGGGCAACGTAAAATTATGGGACGATTAAAATTGCATTTGTTTCACAATTTTTCCACTAGTTTCACATTGGGACTGAGAACTTAAGTTAATATGCAATAAACTCCTTTGGTCCTTTAACATAAGTAGGGGAATAGGAACCTAAGCAAAGGCTATACGTTCCAGAGATTGATAAGCCACTATTTGGACCCTTGTGCGGCGTTTCGCTAGCATAATTCAAATTTCCGATGCGCCAGTTGCCCTTTAGTCGACCTATACGACAAACAGGGGAAATTTTACACACGAACCGGAGAATGAAGTTGATTAGAGTCTTAATTTCTTGAACCTCTATCTCTCAAGCGCATTAATAACAAGATCACAGTTTGTATTGATAGAAAACCTATGACCAGTGCAAGATGCATTACTGCTGATTCATACTGCACATATGAAACCAACATTTCTGGGTTTTGACAGGTATATCGTTTGCTCGGACTACCACTTTCCGTTTCAGAATACTTGAAGGAGTACACACAAATCTTAAATCTAGCTGAAACTAATAGCTATAAAAAATGCGTTATTGAAAATTTGGTGTGGAAAACCAGCGATAAATTGAAAAAAAAGGAACTTTCGACATTGTTCACCCAAAACCGACTAAGTAAACGTATTGACTATGAACGTCGTTTCGTATCACCCACGCGCCCAACATAACTAAACCCATGAAAACAGTTTTAAAATAGTCAATATGAAACTTGTTCGTACTTACCCACAAATTAGGCTCGACTAAAAGCTAGAAATCAATTGAGGAGAAGATACATTGAACAGACAGAACGAGCCGTATATTTTCGTTTCAAGGAACACTTAAGAAGCATTAGAAACATTATGAGCTACATACAGGAGTAGCCGCTCATGTCTACGATATGAACAACAGCCTCATAGAATAAAAGCCATCGATGAAAATTTAAAAATAATCAAAAACGTTAATAACCCACAAAAACTGGATGGCATATGAATCGTTATTTATTTCAATCAACCACGGCTTTATGAGTTTATGCAAAGGACCAATTGAGTCACCACTTTTTAAATTAATTAAACATATGTAAATACATTTTTTTAGAGTGTTTTATCGAAAAATCATTCAAACGAAAAAAACATCATCCGCTCTATTCACTGACATCCATCCTATATTTTCTTGTATGAAATTTCTTTTTTGTATCTAAGGACTCCTTCGCGAGGAATTGATTTACAGTGGAACTTCCCATAAGCGGACACCATTGGGGATTGAGATTTTGTCCGCTTATTGGAAATGTCCGCTTTTGAGAATATATCACAAAGGTATAATATTTTATAAAACTAATTTGGACTGCGCTGCGAATCCATTGAAAACTACGATGTCTGATTTTAACTGTGTTTCGAAAACAATTTTTTTTCGAGATCGAAAATACTATTTATTCGTGGCTTCTAAAACGACTTGTTCTTGCACTTTTTCTTGAAAAGGTAAACATTTTTTGAATTGTTTTTTCATATTTTAAAAGAAATCAAAATCAAAAATCAAAATTCACTTTCCGGAAATCGCTGTACAAATCTTGTTTATCTCTCCGTGTAGGTGAATTTTTTAGAGATCCACGAGTTCAATTTATGTCGCGGCATTTAATCGTGAAGTTTTCTGAAGAGCATATACGGACTGAAGTTTTCTTCACGATTAAATGCCGCGACGTAAATTGAACTCGTGAATCTCTAAAAAATCCACCTACACGGAGAGATAAACAAGATTTGTACAGCGATTTCCGGAAAGTGAATTTTGATTTCCGCAAAAGACCGATTTTCCGGTAATTTCAAAACTTCTTTGCCCGAAATTCAATTCTGTAATGCAAGAATTTCGATTTTTATTTGTGGAACTGTCCGTTTATTAGAGACATGCTTGTTCAGAAAGGGTATAAAAGTTCTGTCCGTGTCCGGTTATGAGAGTGTCCGGCTATTGGAAATTATTTTTCTAGTAAAATATAAGGAAAAACGTCAGGGAAAATAAAAGTGTCCGTTTATGAGAAATGGCCGGTTATTAGAAGTATCCGTTTAGGGAAGTTTGACTGTATCTCCATTAGCATTATGTGGAATCGGACACAATAGCGAGTTGGTGTAGTAGACCGCTATGCCCCACAAGTTAACGGTTAAGGCAACATAGTTTCTTAAGAAATCCTTTCTTTTGATACCAATATTGACTATATGTTCAATTTTTAGGGTGAAATTTGGTATCAGGCAAGAATGCATATGCCGTTGATACTAAAAAGTCAAATCTCCAAAGTTTCATAATAGGATTATGCTGCAGCTTCCAAAGGACTAAATTTTACCGAAACTTATTAAATGTGCTATTTTCAGAATCCCCTTGCGTTCGACACATATTTTGACCTCTCTCTGTAAAAGATACACTTTTTGGATCTAAGAATTTCCGGAAACGCTTGCATTAGTATTGCGGGGTAACTCTTTTCGATAATCCTGAAATTTGATACCCATGTTGCCTATGTGGTAAATGTACCTTTTAGGACTAAAAAAAACATTGACTTAATCAACAGTATTGGACTATCTGATAAATAAAACAACCGAATTAACGACCGATAAAGAAATCAAGTCCGAGCATAGTGTTTGATTGTTTTCTCTTTATTTGATTTAAAATCTCGAAAAGCTGAGAAATACATTTTAGATTAGTATTTCTTCCTAAGTTAGTGTGAATAAGTCGTGTTAAAAATTTGGTTAAATTTGCTTTAGCGCTTGATGGGTATGCGTAAATGGAAAAAAACTTCAGAATTCACATAGGATTTTGATGATTTGGTTGCGAACTTCGAAGTCAATTTTCAGACTTATTTTCGAATTTTAGCATTTGCTGTTTTCGCCATCGGAAAGAGCATAGTCTTTTCTGAGGAAATCACCGAAATAGTAAAAATTAAATTTTTTACACGTTAGTCCCATTTTAACTTTCTCGGTCACATATAATGTTTTCTGCCATAATTAATATGTAACAAGATAAAAATCTGATATCAATTTAAAAAAAAAAACTACATAAAATTTCACATACATAGCACAATAACGGAAAAAATTTTACCAATTCAATTGATAGTCTTTTTGATCCATCAAATTGTCTTATCAATCAATCAACTCATTTGAGCATTGACCACCCAATGCGGGACCCCCTGTATAAAATGGACTTGTATCACGTATGCCATATAGGCCAGTCAATAAACCGAAAAATAAGGCGTTATGCCTTGGTTACACAGTGCGAGCAATCGTGCGAGTTGGCCTAGACAGCTACTGCAGAGTAGCTACTTGCACCATGTGACCGCATCACGTATGATGCGGTCACATGGTGCATCATACATGATGCGGTCACATGGTGCAAGTAACTACTCTGCAGTAGCTGTCTAAGCCAACTCGCACGATAGCTCGCACTGTGTAACCAAGGCATTAGGTCGCAAAAAATTGCTCGGCTCTGTTTTTTTGGGATATTGTTAGGATAGATACCAGAAGTGTACCACCACGTTTGCAACTTGCAACCTGTGCTAACCCCATGACCCTCAAACAACCTCAAAATTTTCGGACTTTTTTCATATTTTTGTTTGTAATTTCTAAAAGGTGCTTCCTGCAAGTAAGTTGTCCACTGCACTGTTAAAGCTAAGAAAATCTTCTTTAATTTGAGTGTAACCCCAGCTTTGTAGGCGCAAAGGATCCCAAGATACAGCACTTTAAACATTGTTTTTTGAAAAAAAGTTCGAAATTGTAATTTCAGTCATGTTCCGAGTTGAATATCGGCTTAAATGTGCATTTTACAGAGAAAGTCATGTGACATGAAGTTATAAACCAGTTCCTTAGCTGTATATATGTCGGAACGAATGGAATCAGACCATGGGGTCATAGGGCTGCCCCTGAAAATTAGGTTCTTCTAAGAAAAACTTTTTTCTTTATGTACCAATATTAACCCCCACCCAAGTATGTTGCTGGTTAAGCCTAAAAAAATATCTAGGAACGGATGAAATCGGAACACTACGTTATAGGGTTGTCATACAAACCAACCTCTGGAAATTAGGTTCTTCTAAGAAAAACTTTTTTCTTTATGGACCAATCTTAACCAAACCTCACCCAAATGTGTTCCTAGTAAAGCCCAATCCCCCAATGTGTTTTTTAGTAAAGCTTCAAAACATATCTAGAAACGGATGAAATCGGAACACTAGGTCATAGGGCTGCCATACAAACCAACCCCTGATAATCAGGTTCTTCTAAGAAAAACTTTTTTCTTTATGAACTAATCTTAACCAAACCTCACCCAAATGTGTTCCTAGTAAAGCCTCAAAATATATCTAGGAATGGATGGAATCGGAACATTACGTCATAGAACTGTCATACAAACCTCCTAAAATACAATTTCATTTATTTATTTATTTATTTATTTAATTCATTTTAATCAAACAGGCTTTTAAACCCAATTATAATATTGTATAATGCTAATTGTAGTGAAGCTTTCATAAATTATGTAATTTTGTTGTTTATTTTATAATACACTAAGATTATTACTTAAATGGCTAAGAAAAGTTTTGAAGAAATATATTTTTTGCATGTCGTTTAAAAACGGGTACCGAAGTTGTAAAAATATTAGGGTCAAGGAGATTTCCCAAAGTAGACAATCTTGTCACTGGTGTATTTTGACCGTATGAGGTTCGGTGAAAAGGTATTACAAACATGCCTCTTGGTCTTAGGAAATAGCTTATATCTTGACATACGAATTCTGATTTAAGTTCAGGACAATTTACTTTATTCGTGAACAAACCATGCAAAAAGCATACATCCATATACTTCCTAAACGATTCCAATGAACTAATTTTACATATACGAGCTATTTCTTCATAATTATGAGTCCAGGTCGGATTTTGTAAGCCTAGTTTATATGCTGCGTACGATAAAAATTTATGTTGTACTCTTTCTAATCTTTTTATATGTACATCAAAGAATGGTGTCCACACAGATGAAGCATACATCAATGTCGGTTTCACTAATGCTGTATAGAGTGTTATTAAACTACTTATATTTTCAAAGTCTTTGCTCTGCCTTAATATAAATCCAAGCATACTTCTTGATTTGTTTACAATGTAGTCAATGTGTTTATTGAAAGTAAGTTGCTCATCTAGTACTACACCGAGATCACGTATGGTATTTACTTTTTCAATTGGCAATCCATTTATTTGGTAAGAATAATCAATATTATTCAACTTAGATTTAGAGAAACTTATAATCTTACATTTATTTAAATTTAGTTCCATGCCGTTATCATTACACCAACAATAAACATTTAGTAAATCCTGTTGTAAGCTTTCAGCATCATCATGGTTTTTAATAAATGACGAAAAATGACGGAGTAGAGTATTTTATTGATTCACGCATATCGTTAATGTATATATTAAATAATAATGGACCAATATGAGATCCTTGGGGGATACCAGATGATACTGAAATTTCTCTAGAAACAAAACTTTTATATTTTACAAATTGTTTTCGATCACTCAAATAATCTGACAAGAATTTCAATACGTTATCGTGGAGACCTACTTTCTCTAATTTATTTATAAGGCGATTTATAGGTACTTTATCGAAAGCTTTGCAAAAATCCGTATATATTGCATCTACTTGGAACCCTTGTTCAACAGTTTCAAGTATTTTTTGCGTATAAATTAGTAAGTTGGACACCGTTGATTTACCACTAATGAAGCCATGTTGTTCACGGCATATAAATTTGCTTAAGGCTGGGGTTAGCTTTTCAATAATGATGGATTCAAAGAGCTTTGGAATTGCATTAATAATACAAATAGGTCTATAGTTCTTTGCATCTGTTTTGCTACCTGATTTATATATAGGCGTAACATAACTTTCTTTCCATTCAGCAGGAAACACACCATCTTTAATTGATTTATTAAACAACTGAAAAAGTGGAATTGCAATGGACTCTGAACAGTTTTTAAGCAATATGTTAGGAATATTATCCGGACCCGAACTCTTAGTACATTTTAACTTGTTTATCTTTGATTTAATTTCATCTATAGTAATATTTAAGTCTATTTCTAAGTATTGTGTAAATTGTAAATTCTGATTAGTTACGATATTAGTTCCAGGTGTATATACAGATTCAAAATACGAAGCTAATTTGTCAACTACTTCTTGTCCTCCAATTCCAATTTCATTATTATACTCGATTTCCATCGGTAATCCTACATTCTTCCTTTTTGAATTCACGTAATCCCAAAAACATTTAATATTATTTTGTATATTATTTTCAATAGATAATAAATAATTTTTATAATTTTCATTTTGTATTATTTTGCAAGTTTTTCTTGCTTTCGAGAAAATAGTATAATCTGCTTCTAGTAAAGTTTTCTTATATTTATTATGTGATTTTTTCTTTCTCATGAGAGCTCTTATTAATTCTTTTGAAAACCATATCGGATATTTGCTATTTCTTACATTGACCTTGGGTACCTCCGTAGAAACAATCATATTAATTTCTCGATAAAAATATTGAATTGCCCCTTGCATATTTAAGTTCTTAATGTAATCCCAATTAGTGTTTTTAATGCAATCTGATATTTTATTGAAATTAGCTCTTTTAAAGTTACGAGAAGGCATATTGTACTTAATTGTTTTAATTTCATTCGGTTCTACATTAATATACCATGTTAAAGCAGGATGATGTGAATCGCATGGAAAAATAGGGTCTACTGTTTCTATTATATTTTGAACCGGTTCATTTGCAAATATTAAGTCTAATGTTTGGTCGTTTCTGTTTACAATTGTATTATACTGATTAAAATTTAAAAAACTCATATCATCTGAAAGTACAGTGGCATTCGCATAAATTGACCTTAAAATGTCATCATTGTGCTTAAAAGTGACTCCATAATCTAAGTTCTCCCACTTAACTCCGGGCAAATTAAAATCACCGGCTATTACAAACTTGGCTTTCGGTATCACATTAAGTAATCTTTCGACTTCATTGCAAAACTGTATATAAACTTCAATATCAGAGCGTGGCCGTATATAGATTGTCCCAATTATAAAAATATCAGGGCCATTATAGACTTTAACAAACAATTGCTCAATACTATTATTTTCTAAATGTATGGGAACACTAAACAATGAATTTTTAATTGCGATCAACACTCCACCTCCCCGCTCAAATTGACTTGTAGTTTTATCTCTATCCTTTCTGTAGATTGTATAATTGTTGAGATCAATTTCACTATTGAAATGTGATTCCGTAAGCCAAGTCTCTGACAATATTATAATTTCGCTATCATCTACTTGAATATTATTATTACGAAAAAGATTAAGTTTGGTTCGCAATCCTCTTACATTCTGGTAGTAGAATTTCATGCGTTGTGTTGTGCGATTTAGTTTTTTGATGTTCGTTCCTTCACGTTAATGACAGTAGGCACACCTCTAATGTATTTAATAGTTTTGTTGTTACCTTCGATTTCGTTTTCCTCTCGTACTTGTTTCTTGAGTTGCAATATGTAGTCTCGTTGTTGTTTAGTTTTGTCTCCAAAAATTGTCGCTTTGCCGGAGTACTTATGTTTCGTGCGGAGCACCTGGATAGCTGTATCCGCTTTCGCAAAAGTCACTCTGATGGGACGGGGCTTGTCATTTTTCGGCTTACCGAGACGTACTACAGATTTGATGGCCATTTCGTTGACGGATATAATTTTCAATATTTCTTCTACTGCGTTTTGATCGTGTTTAATTCTTGATGGTATGTCTTTGCATTTTGCTTCATCGATATTATGAATGATTATATTTTTTGATCTATATTGTCTGTCTAATTGTTCATTTATAATATGTTCCATATTAAATAATTGATCACCGGACTTAGCCTTTGACTCGATTTTCATGTTCAGTTGAGAGACTTTCACCTTGAGTTCAGACACACTTTTTAGTATCTTTGGAAGAATACGTAGACCAACTTCACACTCCGAACAGAAAAATTTTAATCGGCGAGTTGTTTTAAGTTGCAAGCATCGTTGTTCGGTGGGGCCGATGTTTTCGCATTTGTAATGTACAACACGAAAACAGCTGTCACAGGTTGCCGCCAATTTCGGATCCACAGATTCCTCACAAATGAAGCAAATGTTGTTTAGCGTTTCGGGTTCATTAAAATCCTGATCGGTTTCCACATTATGTGCGAGATTTCCAAGATTGCTCATTTTCGGCTCTAACCTCCAAAATCGACTTCGCACAATTTTCAAATTAGTGGCACTAAATCCGATATAATTAAGGATTTTTATGTTTCACAATGACGAAAACACTTTCGCAGATATGTTAACCAGTATTCCGAGATTTTTTATGTAGATAATAAACTTTAAAACGAATATTTATACTGAGCTCTCGGAAAGTGCTGCTTCACTACAAGTTGACAGATGTTATATCAAAGTCCTATTCGGACTTTTTTTTACAAAAAAAGCACATTTTTTAAAGTGCTGTATCTTGGGATCCTTTGCACCTACAAAGCTGGGGTTACACTCAAATTAAAGAAGATTTTCTTAGCTTTAAAAGTGCAGTGGCCGACTTACTTGTAGGAAGCACCTTTTAGAAATTACAAACAAAAATATGAAAAAAGTCCGAAAATTTTGAGGTTTTTTGAGGGTCACGGGGTTAGCACAGGTTTTTCGAAGTTGCAAACTGCAAACTGGTACACTTCTGGTATCTATCCTAACAATATCCCAAAAAACCAGACCGAGCAATTTTTTGCGACCTAAAATCGGTAATTGACTGGCCTAATAATGATTAACCAATAAGCAAAACTAAGCGAGAGCCAATGGATATGCATTCGTAAGATATCCAAAGATTCCCTTTAGTACAGGGCGTTCCAACCCGCAGCCCGCGGGCCGCATGCGGAAATTCTGAAGTTGTCCCGGCAAGATAATAAATAATTTCCGCCAAAATTCAAGTATTTCCAGAAACTTCCAGAAGACATAAGCGCAGGTTGCGGCCCAATCAATGTCATCCGCTCGGGAGTATGCTAGTCTTCCTATTATAAGCACCAACATATTTGGGTTCCAAAACATTTCGGTTGTCAGCGAATGCTATAGGAGACATTGAAGATTCCAGCAAAAATAACTCGGTATTGTTTATTACACTGAGAAAAAAAATCCCATTAAACCAATAGGAATTAGCCATTTTATCCCATTGGATTTAGTCAATGGGAAAATCCCATTATTGGGTTAATAGAATACCATTAATTCAATGGGATGGAACATCATTAAAATAATTAGATCGAACTATTAAATCAAAGTGATATTATACTATTAATGTTAAACGATATCCTATTAATGCAATCATGTTATCCTATTGCCTCAATAAAAGGACATCCCATTAAATTAATATGATTTTCCCATTGAGATTATAGTTTATCCTATAATATGAATAATGGGGCACCCTATTAAAACAATAATTTTTTCTTATTAGGACAATAGTTATTTCATATAAATTTTATAGGATGTCCCTTTGAAAATACCGTTACCTCAATAACACGGCAGGAGAGATGTTGATTATTCATTTCAGTGAAGAAATGGGTTTAAAAAGGAAAAGGTTGAACGTTAGTAAAAACAAGTTGGAATCCAGTGTTCAAAAATGGACCATTATTAAATAAATAAAATAAAAAAAAATCACTACATGTGTGAATTGAACTAATAAACCAGTTAAACAAAATCGTACGCCATTTTAAAATAGTATACGCGGTCTTTTGAAATAAAATTTAGGGGCACAATATTTTTTTCCATCACTGTACATATAAAATTGTATATAAATACACGGGAGTATGAAAATGAAAATCATAATTAAGTCCCAAATTCGCATCTATTTCAAATTTACAAAATAGCGAATTCAGCGAAAATTGCTGTTTTAAAAAATAAATGCGAAATCCACCCATTTGTACTTTTTCCACGAAAAAGTTAATTTTCTTTCAAAAAATCAGTTAAGAGAAAATATTTTTCCATCTCAGATTGATTTTTGCATTTGAATTGAATTTTTGCAAAATTTCCAATATTCAGAAATTTTTTATGCGAAATTTCATTTTTTTGCGAAATATACCGTACCTCTAATCATAATGCATAAGCATACGTTTTAAAATATTGGCAACTAACTATAAATCTGAATCAATCTTATTAGATAATCCCATTAGTCTAAAATGTACGTCCTATTAGAAATTCAATGGTTGATAATCTCATTAAACTAATAGGATAAAACTATTAACTTGTTTAAAATAGCCGAGGCGAAAAGTTAATAGGAGTCCCATTAACAGGTTATGGGATGTTTTTCTCTGGGTGTAGTTGACACAAACCACATAATGCAAATCACCGATTTGAGCTGTGTTATGCGCCTCGGGAACCACTCGACTTTAGCCAATATGGTCCCGAGCAGCCAAAAGGTTGGACACCCATGCTTTAGCATGAAATAATAAGTAGAATCACAATCCGACTTTTGGATATAAAAACGACCTGGTGGTGCCCATCGGTCACCAAAAATCTATATTCATAAATTCGAAAATTGATCTTATTATCTGAATTAATCTGCCGAACTAAATCATCTCTTCTTTCATTGTGCGGTATTCTAACAAATCCATTTCGAGTTCCAGTTTAATTATTATATCCGACAAGATTTGAATATCCGGATTTATCTGGCAAAACCCGACAATAGCCACGTCGAAAAATAGAACATGGAATACAGACAATACATTCATACAATAGCAAAAATGAAATATCCCAGAATATCCTTGTCCGAATTCTATAGGCATTGTATAAAGGAAAGAATAGCGCACCGCACGAACATCGGAAGCTATCATATCTAACGCCAAATGTTACGGGTACCATCGCACACATAGCGACTTGACAGTCTCATCCCCTTCAGATCGTGGACATTTTGTCCTCTATCTATGGTCATTGTCCTCTGATAACGAACGCAAGCGAATCGTTGCGACTAGGACAACGCGACGCGATGATGCGAATCGCCGTAGCGGCCAATCCGACTGTCATAAACCGTCTGGATGAAATAAATGAAATTATGAAAGTAACCATACTTCATGTTCACTTCTGTCATTGTGAGACGACATTCTTTTTTGTCATGTTATCATATCACTTTGTTAGCATCTCGGCTAGTTACTGTGCACCGGACGTGCAGTCTTAACAGGATCCAAAATAAAGTAGCATGAATAGATGAAGTTGTCGTCCTTGCTGCGCGCGGTCGTGTCGTCCTAGAGCCTAGATGTGAATAAGCTATGGGCGTGGAATGATATCGCTGCTCGGTGACCAAAGGATGGAAAAGTGATGGCTATTTTTAGCGTTAGCCCTAATGCGGATGGGTACCTACCCAACACATTTGTCAAGTTGAAAGGATATTTATGTTGTTTTTTTCCTGCTTTTACGTGCGTGATGTGTGTGCTGCTTTTTTTTTCTCAGGAAATGTTCTCATAATCCCTTGATGCGGTAAGCAGATTTCTAAACTCGATAATGGACTTGTGGGTGATGCTTTCTAACACAATTGAGTTGATGGACACATGCACGCTGCGAAAGTTTGTTTGGATTTTATGGATTTCTTTGAAAGGGTTCAATGGAAGGAAGAATATTTGAATATAATTCTCACTTCAATTCTTTTTTCAACATTTCATTCAGAGATTGGCATAGATACGAGGTACAAAGGTACAACACAACCAACCATATGACTAAATCAATTTTTTATGACCAATGACTTTTGGATGTAGTCTGGCTGGTCTAGCGGTTAGTGCGCGCATCTTCAGTGCACAGGGTCATGAGTTCGAATCTCACCGTGGATCATGGTGTTTTTCAAACTCACGAGCTTGTGACGGACTATGATCTCACTCAGATTTTAAACGAGTACCCATTTATGGGCATAAATAACAATGCTGAGCGTGATGCTGATCTCATTACCCTCAACAAAAAAGCAGATAAGATCTTGGAAATAGGATGTCACTAACACATCCTGCGGCCTTAGTCCAATGCTGGATTGTCGCGCCTGTTATTTATTTTTATGACTTTTGGATGATAAACACATATTCCACAAAAAACAACAAAGTTGAAAAAAGGTGTCCGCTAAAGAAAAAATCATTAGCACAAAATGCTCTTATGTATATTCATTTTCACATTTTGCAAGCGGATACACATATTGCATAAAGCCTGAATATAGAGGAATATATTTAAATAATCTTTGACTGAATAATTAGCGCCCAATATATCATTCAATAAATCAATATCAAATATTTTTACAGCTGATGAATTTTTCTATGGCGGATAGGCTCAAAACGAACATTTGCCTTCATACATACTAGTTGGGAAACTCCTCACAGAAAAATCTTACTTTTGAAATATGTATATTTATATCGTGTATCTGAATGAGATTTTCCAAACACAAAAATGATCCCTAAATATTACAGAAAGTCATCCACGGTAAAAGTCAATATATACCAGGCCTGTCTAACATACGACCCGCGGACTACAACCCGGCCCGCTAAGGGTTTTTATCCGATCCGGGAGTCACTTCGTGGAAAGATGTTAACAAAAATGTTGAATAATTTTTCATGAAAAGAGGGTAACAGTAGCAAATTTTTATTTACATTGTTGATTAGTGTACGTCAGGGGTGTCAAACTCCAAACCTGGCCCGGGCCAAACAAGACTCTCTTCAGGATTGGGTGGGCCGCAGTTGGCAAAATTTCAAATTTTCTTATTTAATCGTATGACGAAAGTTGATTAGAGAAGATTACTTTTAAACTATGGCAGAAAGTCTAAATCCCTACAGCGGCTTCGGGATTATTCGTGAGAATTTCCACCTTTCGAAAATGTAAGGTGTAAGAACATTAAAAACTTATGACAAGAAGCGAAAGCGTGAAAATACGAGTATGATTGAAATTCAAGTAACCACTTTTTGTTAATTACATGATTTGCAACAAATATTGGACAGATGATAAAAAAATTGTAGCACCGGTCACCCAGGTCGCCCAAAATATATTGGGAAGCAAAGTAGTCAGATTTTAATGATTTGCCATTTTTCCAAATAAATCTCAATTCATGTTCGGTTAAGCCAACCAATTTTTTATTAACTGCATTTCGGGACATAACAGTTCCATGAAGAGGTTTAGTATTGTACTGTACAAAAAAAGATGAGCTGTCTTATAAAACCAAATAACCAGCAGCAAATTGGTTGTATTTGAGAAAAATTCCTAAAATAATCTTGAATAGTTTTAGTAATTTTTGTAGACTTGAGTTCAACGGCTGAATTTGTTAATCTTACCAATTTCACCATTTTTGTGTTGTGCTTCGACATGGCCGCGGGCCGCACAGAACTGTGAGGAGGGCCGCATGCGGCCCGCGGGCCGAGAGTTTGACACGTCTGGGTATGTGGTCTCAAGAACGAATCTTCTCATTTTTTAATGAAATTTTGCTAATGT
Organism: Microchrysa polita; assembly: GCA_949715475.1. Lineage (NCBI taxonomy): Eukaryota > Metazoa > Arthropoda > Insecta > Diptera > Stratiomyidae > Microchrysa > Microchrysa polita. Next base: position 52,137,932 of record OX454419.1, read on the forward strand.
GAGGAAAAAAATATTTCAATGCATAAGAGATTCACTTACCTGTAGTGGTTTAAAACGGTAATACGAATGGCAGAAAAGAAATATTTTCTAAGAAATCGTTCAGTCGAGGTTCCCGCAATTTTTCACAACAATTGTTTTTTGTTTAAAGTAACTTGTATAGAAAACTATCTAAAAATCCAGAGTCAATAATTAACGTAACCTTGTCACTAGACTCGATCCTCAACGTAAACCATGTTATTATGGCTGAAGTTAAAATTGTACAAACGATTGAAATTGGGAAAATCTGGAAAATTGTGGAGATTGATGGCTGCGATAACAACACAACAGTTCTGCAGTTTCGCGGGACTTCATTAAAAAGATAAAGATATTCCTCGCCATAGACAGAAGTTGCAGTTCCTAGATCTGTTTTTGTATTTTCCAGGATGCTACAATTCGATGACATACGACTTCCATCGTCCAACGACTTCGGCGGACATTTGTATGAAAGAATATTTTCTCCTTCTTAAAAATTGTTGTCCCGCCATCGCTTTTCAAATCAACAATGTGGCCCGCGTAGAAATTAATTTGGACACCCCTGGTATATATTATTCGTTCGTTTACACCGTAATTTGCCGTTATTCGAGACACTGATCGAAATAGAGGTCTTTGCTTTTTTCTTAGGGCCATTGAGAATGATGCATAACAAAATTTCATAAAAATCCCACCACCGGAAGAGACTGTAGAAGTAAGTGCTTCTATGACTGTAAACCAGAGATTCCGAAACTAGAGGGCGCGCCCCACTAGGGAGGTTTGACGATCAGGAAAGGGGGCTTGGGCACAACTCTAATATTGATGCTATTAAATACACTACGGCTTCACAAAAATCGGGGCACACGCCACTTTCGAACTCAAATTCAATTTTCTCTGTAAGTATGAAACTTACAACTATGAAAATTATATCTACAGAAAGTGCATTTAATGGCAATTCAAATGACTATGATATTTATCTGAAGTACCGTTAACTCACGTTACAAACGATTTGTTTGTTTTGATTAGAGTTCGCGCTTACCTTGTGGCCCGACTTCATTGAAGCTCAGGGTAATTATGGTTTGCTCGCCATTAGTGAATTATGGTTTTCTTTACGAACTTCTTTCGAAATACACCAGGGGTAATCGGTTGTTGCAAAGCGTTGCAAAATGCCAGGATAAGCAATTCTCACAAGGGGGGGCATGAGCTGAAAAAGATTGGGAACCACTGCTGTAGACAGCTGTCTAGAATCGGGCTTTTGACTTAAGTCTATTAGAAAAAAAATACCGTTTGCATGCACATCTTTCCCGTTATTTCGTCTATCGAAGATTTTGATAGCTCATGCAATCGTGGTCGTTGCGCATGATTTTATAATAATTTTGATTAATAAAATATGTTATTAAAAAAACAATTGATGGAGAATTTGTGAAGGAGTGAAAACCCGTATTTCTACCGTTCGCTCATCTTACACTTGCTCGCTTTTGTTTTTTTTTCTTTGGCGTCCAAAACGCTTTTGTGTCTCATACCTAATACAACAGCCAACTAATGATAGCAGCAATGGCGTAACGTACGGTACGGTTCCATGCGTTCGGCCGAACACGGGGCCCCTGGTTTTCTGGGTCATTAGAACCTAGAAGCTATTGGACATGATAGAAGTGTTCTTCTTTGCTGCGAGATTTTCAAGGATAATTTTAGTGCTGTGGTTAGGGAAGAAGCCTCGGAAAGTGCAAGGTTCTGGATAATAACCCGGCTCGGCACCCCCTATAACTGATATTGACTGTTAGATTTGTCCGTCCTGATTAAATTCGGAATATTGTAAGTGGAATTTCTGCCTCGCGGAAAATATTGAAAACGATGCAAAAATTCTTCGAAAGTTAAAGACTGAGCATAAATAGTACTAAACCGAGTGTATTTTTTTAAGCTAAGTGTTTCCATTAATTTTAGTAGTTGAAGAGGTGGATTTTCATAAAGTGAAACCCTAGGAATTTGAAAACGCGATTCACAATAATGAATATTTGTACATTAACGAAACCTCGATTTATCAAATAAGGTAAAAACACACACACTGGCATGCCGGTCGGTAAATGAGCGGAGGACCTTGACAAATACATACAGTTGCGAATAATAAAATAGGACTGGGGGCTACGACATACTCATTTCTCTTAAAAGCAATTATTGGGTATACCGTATAGCTACTGGTGGTACCCAAAAAAATGGTAGAATTTGTTTACTTTCTGAAAATGATATAATTGTTGTTGGTAGGTTAGCAGTACCCGCCCCCCCCCCATCTCCAGTGGCGTAGATTAGAGGAGGATCAAAAGAATCATTCCTCCCATCTCAGGCAACACATCTTGCATCTTGGACATCGTGTACCTGTTCGACAAATAGGATTAACTTAATTTCAGCACTCAATTAGGTAAAAAAAAAAATTCTAAACTTTTTGATTGTAAAATGGTTGGTAACTCTTGTGTGAGGCGAAAGCAATGCGAGTAGCATAATTTCTACTGAGTAATTTGCATAATTATGAAAATTTAGCATCATGAATGAGGAGTGTAATTGCGATATTTAAATTTGAATTTGGCAGCAATAAAATACAGGACAAGGAAACCCACACAAATTTAAATGCACTTGCATTTTGTACAACAATTCAACAATTCAGCTTCAAATTTTTGCATAAAAATTTGTACAAAAACCAGGTCGATCGCTTAACTAAACTACGTCGACTCAGGCCGCACAAAAATCCCTTCAGACTTTGTATAATATTTTCGTCTGCACAATGTATTTCGGGTCTATATTATGTGAAAAAAAAAACTCCGAGAAGTTTTCCTTTAGGGGAAAAATCTTAGATCGTGTATATGTCTACGTTACCTTGTCACTCCAGAAGCCCAAAAATCCTTTCAAACCGATTACATACAGTCTGGCTGGTCTAGCGGTTAGTGCGCGCACCTTCGGTGCACAGGCTCATGAGTTCGAATCTCACCGTGTTCCATGGTGTTTTTCGAACTCACGAGCTTGTGACGGACTATGATCTCACTCAGATGTTAAACGAGTACCCATTTATGGGGATAAATAACACTGCTGAGCGTGATGCTGATCTCATTACCTCAACAAAAAGCAGATAAGATCTTGGAAATAGGATGTCACTAACACATCCTGCGGCCTTAGTCCAATGCTGGATTGTCGCGCCTGTTATTTATTTATTTATTATGTGAAAAAAAAAACTCCGGGAAGTTTTCCTTTAGGGGAAAAATCTTAGATCGTGTATATGTCTACGTTACCTTGTCACTCCAGAAGCCCAAAAATCCTTTCAAACCGATTACATACAGTACCCCAAATATCGATTTTCGAACGACACCTAGTATGCCCATTCTCAGTTTCCTTAGAGAAGTGTCCATTTTGTCACGGAACAACGCAGCGTACACATCCTAATTTCCTTAAAATAATCACACGTGTTTTACTATGTTCCAAGTAATTATCATTAAGCTAAAAAAAATAGTTTTGGACACTAATAAAAGAAAAAAAAAATATGTTGCTGTGAGGACTCGAACACATTGCCCTACGCACCAAACCTCGCGGATACCCAACCAGGCTACATCGACTACAGATTGGCCCGATAAATCTAGCAATCATCACATGATCATGTTCGAGCATTTTGCAGAGCGTTTACATATTGCTGAATGGAGAGAAAGAAATGTCCAACGAATCAATGATTTGCGGTGCGGGGACGGACATCATTGGTTGGATTTCACTGCTAAAAATGTTTATGTGCAAACTCTTCACACTGTTTCTTTTCAACATTCAAGGTACAGTGGCTCCAAAACCATTGTACGTACTGTACAACCACTGTTACGTACTGTTTCATTTAACATTCAACGTTCAGTGGCTGTACAACCACTGTGTTGCCCCAGAAGCTCTTCGACTAACGATGACGACGACAATGACAATTAGGTTCTGCCTGCATGCACCCACCTGTGCGAGATAATCTGTGATGATCGCTAGATTTCCTTGCCATGATCGAGGTTGGCATAGCCGAGTATAGGTTAGTTGATAGGTGTTTGGTGCATGGGGTGACGTTTTCGAATCGCCACAGGGGCGTTAATTTTTTTTCTTTTTTTATTTAGTTACCTGATTTTGGTGATCATCATACTGAAAATATATGTATACTAAAACGGCTATTAATATTTTGAGGAATTTTTGATTTTCTACTCTTCGTAAATTTACGCGATAAATCGTATGCATATTGGATGCCTATTTTTTACGCGCGCGTCTTACATGTGACAAATTTGAAAGTGCACGCATATGCAATCGAAAATTCAATTTATACCTGCTCGCCATTTGCAATTGAACCAGGCAATTGTATCAGCCATCCGTTGCACGTCTCCACGTAACTATACTGCACTGTGCGATGACTATAGAGCAGATGATGATGACCACTAAAGTAATTCGTACTGACAAGGCGCAGTGTGGTCGTTGTTGACTTTCTGGAAGGTATTGACGACGGTTTGGACCATGTTTCGAACCCTCCTGGGACATCAGATTTTTTTTTCTTTAAAAAAAATATATTTTGAAACCGATCACACACAGTGCCTCAAATATCACCTTTCGAACGACACCCATAATGCCTATACTCTGTTTCCTTTAACAAAACTCAACTCAAAATCAACTTGTCGTGATTTTACAAGATTCCTAGCAACGGATACTGTATTTTGATATCCATACCCTTATACATAGCGTCTATAAAGCATTCCCACAGAAAAAAGGACATTTTTTGTCCAAGGACATCTTCCTCATAAGAAGTGCTGGCACCAAAATATTAAGGATCGCACCACTTTACTTCCAACTGAGTTTCGTAGAGAGCCAGGAGGACCAATTGAAGGATGCATTTTCGTACGCTTCAATGGCGAATTTACCGCCATTCCCGCAACTTATCGAAATCGTGATTGTCGATTCTGAGTCAGAGGGATCAAAGGATAATGTATACCAAATTTAGTGAAGATCGAAATACGGTAACGTTGATTTTAAGCGTTAAACGTTTTCGTTACAATTTTTCGTCACGCTTTTTTACGGAACAACACCCAGTATTTCTCAAGTAGCCTCCGCAAAGACATATACATGTAAATATTTTCTCCCGAATATTTGTACAAAAACTAGTCAGTGTAAAAATTCAGGTTATACACGTTCCCCCATTTCCTGGCCAAAAATCTCCTAACTTTCGGAAAAGCTATCTACGCCACTGCTCCTATAAAAAAAAGAGGATACGAATGACTGCAATAAAAATAAAAATAAATTTGATAAGTTTAACTTTAAAGGCGTTGTCTAAAACATTTATTTTTGAGAACTAAGCTTTAACAGGGTAAAAGTATTCGTGTTGTACCTTTGGTAACTTTGTTAAATTTTAACCTGCATCAATTCGTATTCTTTTACTTAAACGCCTATTTAGAAATACAACGGTTATTCTTTCAATAACCATTACGTTATTTCTAGACAGAAAAAAAAATATTTACTATACTGCACAGCAGGAAGTGTAAAATCGCTCAATAATTAGTTTTCAAGATAAATTAATAAATTTTCATGGTCAGTTCTTTTATATGTTTCACAACTGTAAATGGTAAATCCTATATCAGGAAACAGTGTTGGCTAATGGTATGTAGATTATATTTTGTGGCCCCCATTTCGTTTTCGAACACACGATTTTTTAGAAACGTTACGCCACTGGAAAGCAGCCAAAAGCAATTAAAAATGCACGTGTTGTTTTCCATACACTATAAGTGCATAGCCTTATTATGTACGCACTTCTCAAATTTTCCTTCTTGCATTGTGGAGCCAATAAAATTCTCTAAATATGTAACTGTAACTTATGGTCTAAGCACAGCTGAATAATTACACAGATAGTTCACGTAGTACAAATAAACGGCACCAAAAATTTACATTATTTCAATCGAACGAAGAGAAGCTACACGTTGCCTTGCAATTCGTACCTCCATGCGAAGAGAGCTCATTTGTTCTCTTCAACAATCTATGTGTACTCCGCGTGGTGCCGCGAGTATGCCACGTAGTGCTGTGTAGTCCCATGTAGGTCCGTGCATGCCGGACAGATATTTTTAGCTACATTGCGGCAACGTTGATTGAGAGAACGATATACAAATTTAGTAATCCTCTCAATTGTAAACAACTGCCGTTGTCATGGAGTACGCGTTGTAGATGCGAAGGTATTCATAGGTTTGTAATTATGTGCGTATCTATTGCATTCTTATGATTGGCAAAGCAAGCAAAAATGTATTTCTTATTTGTTTATGAATTGGAAGGACGATGGAGAATTCACATTATAAATATCATATCATTTTTCATGAAATTTTAAATGGATTTTTTTTTTCATGTGATTTTTTAATCGAATTTTCAAGTACAGTCTTGACTTGATCATCCGGATTAATTATTGGAAGGAGAAATCCGGACCAAGACCAAAAATCCGGATAAGTGCAATCATTTTTTTTTTTTGTAGAAAAACCGCCGAAACAAATTGAAAAGAGGATAAAATATTGATAAATGTATTTTTAAAAGTAGTCGCCGTGTTCTTGGTCAAACTGTCCCATAAGTAAGTACGAGACCAAAACTGCCATTACACCTTGAACATCATAAATATCCGGAGTGTAAAGTCAACATTTCCTGCCAAAATCCGGACTATAGAATACATGGTGGTAACTTTTAATGATCCGGATTAAAGGTGATCCGGGTTACCGAGCCAAGACTGTATTGTGAAAAGAAAGAAAGAAATTCTTTCATTTGATGAGTGTAAGTATTGCGTTTTCAAATTTTATAGTGATTCTTAACCCTGGAATCGACTACGCACCATCACATTTATCCCGTTTCGATGAAATTGTCCATGATTTTGATCTGATTTTTCGTACAGTATTTACCGTGCCGATGTACTTACTTTCCGGGTACACTGCGGCTAGTCGAAGTAAGCAGGATAATTTTTTTTTGTTAAAAATTGACGAGCTTTGTGTTACTTTTAGAGCTTTTATATAGGTAGCTAATCGACGATAAGTCTGTGTCCATACAATTACAATTCGTAACGGGTCTTTTTCTATTTAAAATAAAATTACGAAAAATATTGAGTAGGAAAGGGCTCAAAATTGTTCCTCATTTTAGAATGATAATGATGTATTTCACACTCATATAAGGATCGCCTATCTTCTTCTCTGTACCGTAACCCCTTGTGGGTATGGTGCGTTCACTCAGCCGTTTATAGACTACTTCGAGTCAACGTTACATATAGAGGAGTGTATATAATGTTGCAAGCACTATACAGGGTGTCCCGCATTAGGTGGTCAATACTGTAAGGGTTGATAGCACAACTTGTTTCAGCAAGCTACCAATACAATCGAATTTTTTTTATCGTTACCCGCACTTTTTATGAAAGTCATCGAAATTCGTGACTTGGCATGAAAAATCAGTTTTTATTTTACGAAACGGTGATTTGTATGAGGCACCTAAGTTGAGCATCATCTATTCGACAAAGCATAACCTTTCCGTACTCAAAGTACTCGACGACGATTCCTTCCTTTATTGGAAGAAGAATTTTAGGGGACAGAAAACGATATGAGTCTTAATTTTTCACATCTTCCTCACATTTTTCCATATGAGCAAAATTTGAAAATTTAGGATTATAAGTAGGAATGTTTTTAAAATTTTTCGTATAATTATAAAAACCATTCCAAGCCGAAACCCTTACAGATTTATGAGCATCCCTTGAAGTCTTGTTTTATTTTTAGGGTCTCATCCGCAGAAAACCCTCCCAATTTCTTAATCCAATTTAATTTGTGGATAAAATAAAGCGGCAGCAGATCCCGAGATTCTAAAAAGCCTAATTTTCGGCACATTACAGTGATTTGGACTTGAGTTTTGGCCTACGACAGGTTTAATGAAAATGCGGTGATCACATTTATTGTGTCGTTTACTTTACAACTTAGAACTTACAGGCTACTCACGGTCGGAAATTTAGTTTTTTTATTAAACCTTTTTTGATTGTATATAGTTCCAATACAAAAAAGTTTAATTTTTAAACTTTTCGATCGTTTACACCTAAATAAAACTGAATAGTTTAAATACAAAACTTTGCATTATATTTGATTTTAATACATTCCGTTTAGGTTTTAATGAAATAGGAGTTTAAATCCAAAACTAAAATAATTAAACCCAAAACCAGAATCGGGTGAAATATTAAAACTGGAGAGGTTTACTTTAAAAAAGAATTTAGTTTAAAATGTTTTTTTTTAAGTCGATTTTTTTTTATTTCTATATTACATTTTTTGTGGGGCATGGGTGCGTTCACTTAACCGTTTATGGGCTATTTCGAGTATATAATATCCAGACACTTGGATCAGGGCGCACATGTACGGACATTTGGATCATGCCGAGATTCGAACTCCGGACCCCTAGATTACTAGCATGTGCGACTCAACCGAGTGCGCCACAGAGGGCTTGTACCTCATGATTATTTATTATTCCATGAACAATTGGCCATATGGCAAGTACTTAAAACAGTTTCTGGTTTAAAGTTGAAATTTTAGTCCAAAAGATTAAATTTTAAACTCATGGTTTAGATTTTAAGCTCTGAGTTTACAACTTTTAAACTTTTAGTCTTAATTTTAAACTTTTAGTTTACACTTTAATATAAGTCTGGTTTTATTGAAAAATTTTAATCATTAAGGTTCAATTGGTTTACTTTCTAATACTTTTAGTCTTAAAAACTTATAAAACTTTTGGATTTTTTAAGAAATAAACCGAATTTCACTAAAATTAATGAAACGATTGAATTGTTTAGATTTGAAACAAAATTTGCTTAAAATATGGACTAAAATTTTTCGGTTTACTATAAAAGTTTTAAAAATAAACTAAATTTCCGACCGTGCTCCTACACTTATTCGGCTGTGCTCCTACTATAGTCTAGTATAACTAGTACAATAGGTTTAAAATAGCCCCAAACCCAAACATAAAAAAAAAGAAATTTTTGATGCCAAATTGTTGAATACACTACCCAATATACGCAGTAAAAAGTTACACCAATTTGCGCCATGGGTTAAGGGGGGAGGGGGTGGCAAAAGGATAAAAATTCAGTTTTTTGCAAATATCTGGAAAAGTATGAGTCTGACCTTAAAAAGCTCTGAAGACGAAACAAACTACCCAAAATTAGCTTTGTGATGATATATAACACTCTTGATATTTTCTCAGAAAATTATACCATAGACCCAAAAGTATTATAGTGAATTTACATTTTTTGAGTTTTACATTTCGCACTGTAACTCTTGATAAAATAGACTTAGGATCATATGACTTTGCTTATAATGTTTATTTGGATGAACTTAACTTTTATGTCTGCCTCAGCGAGTACAATAATTAATCAATAGGAAAATCATGAAACTTTCATAATAGCGACGTTTTTTTTCGCATCGCGGGTAAATCTGACTCGAAAAAAACGATCGCGGGTAACATCCCGGTTAAGACTAAACAGATGACATTTGACAGTTTTTGCGCATCTTTGACTCACCTTCGTCGGTTTATTTTTTAGATGGATTTTATCACAAAAGATGATTATTTCATTGCAAAATCTTTTCTCGTGATGAGAAAAACTCTCACATTTGGTTTGAAAAGACAAATTCCCTCAAATTTCCCCTATGCGTCCGCCATCTACATTTGAGCTCTATCCCGTGTAGGGTAGTTGCACGCGTGAACTTTACCTGGGTAAGTGTCATTTTTTTGATATGAAGTTCTACCCAAACCTGCACGGGATAAACACAATAAAACGTGCCTAATTTGAAATGAAAAACAAGAAACTCGTGATTTTGTTTTTAGTTTAGTATCAATTTTGTACTCGCTGAGGATGACACGAAAGTCTAAATCCATCCAAATTAAAATATATAAGCAAGACATTTAAGGTGTTTTGAATTCATTTTTAAATATATAATTCAAATAAATCTATATTTGTAATGCCCATTATCAAAACTTAATACTATAATACAAAGCTTTTTGAAATGATAGCTGAAATGGGGCAGTTCTGAGAACATATTCATTTTGTTTAATTGAAGGTCATCCGCAATCCGCAATGCGTTTTTAGATGACGACAGAGAAAGTGGATCAAATGAGACAAGTATAACACCTGAAATTAAACTTGTTTTATTTATATTTTTTTTATTTTTTATGTATGAAATTTATGTTATGTTTATTTATTATGAGAAATACACTGAGACAAATGCCAATCATTTGGCTCGGTGCATTCATGTGCGTTTGAGCTTGTTTTTCATTACAAAACGTAATGCTTTGTATTCCCTAGCACAGTTTTACTGCAAAAAGCAATAATAGATTTATGACGAAAATAGAAAAAACTATTTTCAAGACGTGCACTGCATATCCATGGAAACTTCTAAAAACTAAATAAGAAGAAGCAAAAAGGAAAAAAAATATATATAAAAAAGTGACTGAAGTTTGTAGGTTTCGTTTGGCCCCCCTATACGTACTACCTACCCCGAATTCGTTAAATTTGCCTTTCGCGATTCTGATATCAACACTTCTAAATGTATTTTCAAGTTATGAATTCACATTCTTTAATATTTTTAAATACATCGAAGCGATATTTTAAAACATACATATATGCGAACAGAGTGTTAAATAACAAAGAAATAATAATTTAGTGTAACGGTTGTTGCACTGCAAATGCCGCGATAACTCAACGGTCTAGTACTGCACTCAACGACAACTAAACCTAATTTGTAGAATACACGGAGATCAACAATTCGTGATAATATAAATGGCATCCGTTTAAATATAAAAATAAATACTGCAATGTTTTGTAATTTCTTGTCCTATTTTCTATTATTATTAATCAGTAAGTCGGTTTTGTATTTCCACAGAGAGCATGGCACTCTGTATTTAATGAATGACTCGAGTTTGATGAGAACTCAATGAAGCGCAAAAAAAAATCTAATATCCAAGGGAAAACTGAATTGGCGGAAGACACCTCTTTTAAAGAAACACAATATTTAGGGTGTCTGCATGTTCATTATGTATGTATAGAAATACGAGACATTTGTCTATTTCTTCTATCTGTACATCTTCGAAATTTGTTAACACAAAATTACATATAATCTGAGAATTTTACAAAACACAAACACTTCAACGCCGAGAAAATTCGCTGTAAAATTGCAGTTTTCCCAATTTGATCTTCATTTCATATTTCATCGTGTAATCGATCTTATATCTTATTTATTTCATTAATCAATGAGTGTCTAATTAATACAAAGTTTCGCATACATTCATCCAATTATTTTTTTCCAAATCATATGTACCTATCTTATTTTTCGCGGGTGGGGTATATTGTAAATCATAATCATGCATGCACCCATCTATGGCATAGACACGCCCTAGCGCAGGAGATGCAAAAGTGCGAATCAAGAAATAAAAGAAATCGGGATGATACGCTCTCATATCATATGTTAACCAATGGTAAATTGTATGTACATAAATTGAAGACAAAATATAAAAATATAAAGGAGAATTCACGCACTTTCATCACAAAATATGTACATGACATACCCCGACATTCTCAATCCTCTGTGTGCTACAGACGTTAAAAGATAAAGTCAAAATCACAGCAAATTTATGTAAGAAACAAAATTCAGTGCATTACAATCGGATAGACAACTCAGTTTCTTCAGAACTTCAATTAATTTGTTTTGTACCCAAAACCAATAAATTTATTCTTATGTACACATCTTAATTTTCTCTAACTTCTGCCAAGGTGATGTATCGTACACGTACATATTTTTTAAATCGTTGCGAAATTTGAATGTCGCATAATAATTAAAAATAATCCAATTAAATATTCCTTTTGTTATGTACACATACATATGCATCTTCAGACATATTCTACATAAGTACCTACGTATTTTATGAAACTTGCAACCAAGCAATAAAATCAGTAAATCAATTGTATAGTAATAATTGCAATCTTCAATGAGCGTCATTTCAACATCAAAAACATTTTCATTCATATGCACATTCGTCGATTTTCATCCAGTCAAAAAATGTCCAATTGCTAGCAAACGTCTTATTATTATGATTCATACATACGTTTATTGCCTGTGCTATTTGTATTGTCTTCTCTCTCATAATTAAAACGTCCACGCGCGTCCACACATTAAACGCATTAAACTATCGCCAATCGGCCAACCGCGGCCAACGTGTACATACTGTTTCCGTAGCAACGCGAATAAACAAAATGTGATACGCACATAAACAAAAGGAGCTACGTGAGAGCGACGCGAAATAGAATGACATAAGAGACGAAAATACTCTCTACTCAAGAGAAGACTTTATTTCTGGCGAAATCGTTTCTCTTTGGACGCATGATGCGTCCAACTTGAAATTTTACTTAGGACAAGTGCTTATATGGAGTTGGCATCTCTGTCTAGTTAATTGGCTCTGTGGTCTAAGTTAATAGTATGTACATAGCAGTACTCGGAAGATTTGATAATGGTCCTGAAAACCGGTACCGAACAGATGCTTTAAACTTTCTGAAAAAAAAATAAGCAAGCAGTTTTATTCAAACAATTCGAAGAAATATTTTGCCTCGTTTAGTTTGCAATCAGCATGGCTCAGTGGTGACAAAGTGCGGCTTGCGAGCCGTATGCGGCTCTTTAGCTTATTTGATTCGAGAATATAAAGCATTTTCTTAATCCCAAATATCCAGTAGCCAAGGCGAAGAAGTGTAAGTCGAAAATTTATAACATAGGGACCTGGTCCCATTGAAACTTCACCACTAAACAGTATATAGATTAGATTAGATTTAGGGAGGGCTCAGGCAACAGAGTTGCCCTAGGCACTGCGACCGGTGGTCTATTGTGTTATTGCCCCTACTATGAGTTAGATGAACTCATCTAACCGACTGCCTTCGATAAATCGATTCATAGGCGATATCCTCTTCCAAGGGAAAAGCGATACCGAAACATTCCAAACGGCACCTTGCTAGCCTCTCACTCACACAAGATGTGGGAGGCAGTTTCGTCGTCAGCCTCACAGAAGCGACAGCTGGCGTCAGTAACAATGCGCAAGCGCTTCAAATGACCGTTTAAACGGCAGTGCCCCGTACGGAGCCCGCATATTATCCTAACCCTGTTTCTGCTCAGTTTCACCAGACCAAGGGTACGATTGGGTGAGTAGCAAGCAACAAAAAGTTTTGACTGCCTAAGCCCTGGAAGAGCTGCCCAGTGTGAGGTGGCTTTGGCTTTTTCCCACTCACTAATTACATTTCTGCATATACAGAGTGGTAGCCCACAGTAGGGTTCTGGGCGATAGAAGGGAGTAGTGGATGCTCTTCTTGCGAGCTCGTCGGCCTGATCATTGCCGTAAAACCCCGAGTGCCCAGCTACCCAAAAAAGAGTGAGACTGTTGAGATTTCCCACCTGTCGGAAAGTTTCCTGACAAACCCATACAAGCTTAGATGTGACAGTACAGCTCGTCAGCCCTTTTATTGCTGCCTGGCTGTCAGTGAAAATTGCTATTTTCTTGTTAGTGTAACCTTTGTCAAGGCATAATCTTGCACACACTTCAATTGCGTGCATCTCCGCCTGAAACACGATCGGATGTATGCCCATAGGTATTCGGGCCAGTAATTCCAGCGCCAGATCCTGTATCGGTCTTTGAACCGTCCGTGTAGAATTTGATGGTACTAGGGTGGAGTGATCTGAATCTGTCAGTCCAGTCCGCCCTTTCCCATATCGCTGCACTATAAGAGGGATCAAAACGGAGAGTTTTGGCCAGATGGTCTGATGGCATATCCAATAACCTGCTGTTATTTAACCATCCTTGTTGAACTGAGTTCAGTGGGGACGCCGCATCACATGCTATGAGCCTAATGACGGCTAGCCTTGCCACTGCCTCTATATGTATGTGGAGACGTGGCAAGTTTAGCAGAACCTCCAGGGCGGCGGTGGGGCTAGAAAAGAAGACTCCAAGGACGGCTAGCTGAATTTTCTCGAGACACCGTCTCCCGTCTATGGTGGTTGCTCTTCTCCACCACACGACCGCCCCATATTCCACAATAGGTCTGACAATTCTCTTGTAGATCCACAGAACCAGGGCCGGCCCTAGGGGTGGGCGAACTGGGCGGTCGCCCAGGGCCACCACTTTCGAGGGGCCACCACTTTCGAGGGGCCACCACTATCAAAGAACCTTTACTTTCCAGGGGCCACCACTCGGAAACAGTGTCAATAACAAGGGGCCTCCACGCAACACCCTTTTGAAATATGGACAATTTCTATTGCCTCCACCAAAACGAGTTGGACTAAATCAAGAATCGGGTGCTTTAAAAAGGAAAAAGAAGGCGACAGCGGAAGCATTTTTCGGCACACTAAAAAGGCATTTCGTAGTTTCAGAGAAAAAAAGTATTTCGCCGTTTAATAATCTTCAGCCTGGTTGCATTACCGCAGATGTAACATCAACATCCCAGTCTAAAGTTGTTGATGATGCTGAGGTAAAAAAAATACCAATAACCAATAAAATGGAAGACCCTTCGTTATGGCCATCCACAATAACTGAACGTTTACGGTTATTTTTTAGTGGAGAATGGAATGGTCCCTTTGAAATCAGGAGCTTCGATTATCAAAAAGCAAAACGCTTCATTTTTCTGAAGATTTTTATAGCCGTAAAATGACGAATGGTGAGAGGGCAAATCGCCGATGGTTAGTGTACTCAAAATCAAATGACGTGGTTTTTTGCTTTTGTTGTAAATTATTTTCTGATTCGAAATCAAACTAACGATTGGGGGCAATGATGATTGGAAACACATGGCAACGTTATTGCAAGATCACGAAGTGTCTTCCAAACACACGGCTGGCTGGATTGAACTGGAGTTAAGATTAAGGAAGAAAACGAGACCGAGGCTAATTTCGGGCGCGGCCGAAATTTGAATACCCTTCACTCTCCTCGGGCTAAAAGTTTTTTTTGGGCGAACATATGACTTGTGTTCAATCCTTCCCCATTCTTTTACTTCTGTGGCGTCGATTAAACAATATTTGTGTGTTTTTGGTTGAGTGGGAAAATAAAAATATTTACTCAGAAAACTTTATGGGGGAGATGCGGGAGCAAGGTCCCATAGTATGATTCCATTCGTTTAATTTTTTTTTTTTTGACAAGGACGCATTAAGTTTTTTGAAATTGGTGTGGAAAAAATGTTTCTTAGAAGATCTAAAATGGGGGGTTGGGTTTGTATTGTAGCCCCATGACCCCATAGACCCATTCCATTCATTTTTACACATGTCTTATGGCATCAATAGAGATAAAGATTAAATAAACTCTTACGAGTTTTGGTTGAAAGTGATGCACAAATAAAAAAGTTTTTCCTAGAACTCAATTTGGAGGGTTGGGTTTGTATGACAGCCCCATGACCCCATTGTCCGATTCCATTCATTTTTAGATATGTTTTGTGGCATCAATTGAAATGCACTTTTATGAGGTTTGATTGAAATTGGTGCACAAATCAAAAAGTTTTTCTTAGAAAAACTCAATTTGGGGGGTTGGGTTTGTATGACAGCCCCATGACCCCACAGTCCGACTACAACCATTCTTACATATGTTTTGTGGCATCAATAGAAACACATTTGTATGAAATTTGGTTGAAATTGGTGCACAAATGAAAAAGTTTTTCTTAGAAGAACCTAATTTGGGGGGTTAAGTTTGTATGGCAGCCCCATGACCCCATAGTCCGATTTGATCCATTCTTACATATGTTTTGTCTTATCAATAGAAACACATTTGTGTGAAATTTGGTTGAAATTGGTGAACGCATGAAAAAGTTTTTCTTAGAAAAACCAAATTGGGGGGGTTAGGTTTGTATGGCAGCCCCATGACCCCACGGTCCGATTTTAGCGATTCGAACATACAAACTGCCTGCAATAAAAAGAAGCATGTGTGCAAAATGTCAGCTCGATAGCTTTTAAAATGGCCGAGTAAAACGCGTAGCAACAGACGGACAGACAGACAGACGGACATCGCCCAATCGACTCAGCTCGTTATGCTGATCATATATATACATATTTTATATGGTCGGAGATGCTTCCTTCAATGCGTTACAAACTTCATGACAAAGTTAATATACCCTTTACTCTACGAGTGAAGGGTATAATAACAAGTGATAGGCAAAGCCAGCAATTAATCATGAATGAACGCACTAGAGCAGACGTGTCAAACTCGCGGCCCGCGGGCCGCATGCGGCCCACTTCGCAGTTCTGTGCGGCCCGCGGGCATGTCGAAGCAGGACAATGTGTATCAACAAAAAAATTGTGAAATTGGTAACGTGAATAAATTCAGCCATTGAACTCAAGTCTTCAAATACTACCAACAATTTGAGGATGTTTATTTGATTTTATAAGACAGCTCATCTTTTTGTACAGGACAGTACTAAGTCTCTTCATGAAACTGTTCTGTCCCATTCTGTTCGGGCTCGAGATTTATTTGAAAAAAGGGCAAAGCTTTAAAAACTACGGAAATCTTGGAATTATGGTGACTAAATCACCTGAAGTGAAATTTCAACATAATAATTACAGCCCATTTTTGACCTACATATGATCAAGCTGTATTGTGCCTGAGCTTGTTTAAAACCACCTTTGTGCTGAAATTAATTTATTCTGGCTAATTTGCCTCCCAATGTTATTTTTGGCGACCTGTTGCTAAAATTTGGCGCAAATCATGTAATTAACAAAAAGTGGTTACTTTGAAGATCAATCATATCTTCCCGGTTCCGCTCTTGTCTTTATTTTTTAATGTTCTTGAAGTACATTTTCGAATGAAGAAAGTTCTCCTGGATAATCCTGAAGCCGTGATCCAGACTCTCTGGCGCATTTCAAAAATAATATTCTGTAATTAACTTAATACGTACTACGATTACATAAAAGTTTTTGAAATTTTCCTCATGCTGCCCACCTAAACCTGAGGAGAGTCTTATTTGGCCCGCGCCAGGTTTTGAGTTTGACACCCTTGCACTAGAGGAATGTACTTAAGCGAATTATTTCCGTTGAAGAGAAATAAGGTTCGTTCCTAGTATCATTAGTTTTCTGGTACGACATTTTATTGCAAATAAACATTATCAGTTAGGTAGTGCTAATCAAGGATATGCCATTGATATAGCCATGAAATGTTTCGAGAAAACTAAAGGGTTCTTTAAATCATACAAAGAGACTGGATTCGAATTGGCCGAAAATGCTGCCGAGCAATTAGCCGAGGAGCTTGAAATGATGGCCGAAGAAATGGTTTTTTCTGCAGCAAGCTCCATGAGAAGATGTAAAGCTAAAAAACTATTTTTGTAAGAAGCCGACGATGACCCTATTACGGACCCAAAAAGGAAATTTTAAGTGGATTTTTTTTAACGTTTTATTAAATCAAAAACTAATGTCTCTCACTGAACGTTTTAATCAGTTAAAACTCCACACTAATAATTTTGGATACCTTACTGATTATGGGAAATGAGCTTATGCGAGCATGTTTTAATTTGAGCAATGTTTTAAAAGACGCATCGGAATCGGACATTGATCCCCAAGATATGTGTGCTAAATTGAAAATGATCGTATGCTTAATTCCTGAGAAGAGCACTCGCTGGTATTTTGTAAAACAAACTGCGACATCTGCTCCCCATTTTCACCATTGCTCTTCGAGTCTTATTAACAATGCCAGCGACGGCATCAGGTGAAAGAAGTTTTTCGAAACTGAAGCTAATCAAAACGTATCTGCGATCAACGCAAGATCAATTAAATTGCTAGGCAATGTTGTCAATTGAAAATGAGTTTGCAAACACGCTTGCTTTTTCGGAACTTATAGGAAAATTTACCGATGTTCCAGCTCGAAAAATTAATGCTTTTTTACAAGTAAATTATTCACCTCCAGGTCCCAAGGAGTTTTAAGTAATATTTATCGTGAATAATCACCACCGCACGTTGTCGACGTCAAGCATAAAACATTGGAACTCTATTCGTCATGTCGATCAAGCGACGTACGATTACGAAATCAACATTATGAGCACAATTATTGGATAATAGTAATTCAGGTCATCTACATCAACGTCAAGGTAAAAAATTGGTGTCTCTAAAATCAATTTTTATTGGGATGTTGACAGGGGCAACTATCGTCGATTTGGCCCAGGGCCACCAAAATGCTAAGGCCGGCCCTGCACAGAAATATGTAATGCTTGATACCCCATGCCTTCCCCGCATAGCTTCTGCTGATCCACAAGGCCTTAACTGCTTTCTCTGTTACCAAACTAAGATGCTTTTTCCATAGCAGTTTCTTGTCAAGTGTGACCCCCAAATACTTGACAGTTTCTGGCATAGTTAGCCGTGCATTATACATGGAGGGACACTCCAGTGTTTGGAGAGTCCCTTTATTACTGAATGGTATCACGGCGGCCTTTGTTGGATTGACGCGCAGCCCGTTTGCTGTATATAGCTTTATCGCTATTCACGCAATGAAAACTCTTAAAGTGTTCAAAATCCAAATCGAATTTTTATAATATTTTTCAAAAATTTTGTGGAAATGAATATAGCTCTCAGTCGAAAACATGGACAACTAAACAAATGTTCCAAAGAGAGGACCCGCCTCCTCAGAACTCAAAAAGGGGACTGAAAGCTCATCTATAATAGATTAGATACCTAGATAGTAACCGTAACACTCCACGATATAAATATCCTCAACTCAATTTTTAAATCGTGCAAACATCCAAGGTACAACACTTCCGTAGAAAATCTCTTAAAATAAACGGACAATAGAGAGAATATCGGATCTAAATGAATAGTTAACATGTCTGTATGTATTATTGACGAGATAAATCTCAACCAATAAGTTTTTATTCATGCGAGATACCCAAGATGACCCTTGAGGCATATTGATTTGACATGAACGCCCCAAGTTTTTTTTTTTGTAGGTCAACAAGATTACCTATGTGTACATAAGGCGACAGGCATTGAAATGGAAAACAGAAAATCTGAAAGTCGAATTTCGAAAATATTCATCTCATATGAAAATCAAATAAGTTCAAGCAGTAATAATATGATGATATGTCATTATGGGTTGGTTGATGGTCGTGGGTGTTAAACTGTATCAAGGTAACATATACCTATCCTTCAAACTGATTTTCTTGACGTCACGTGACATATCAAATTTATTATTTATTATATGTATGAGAATTACATACAACACTTCACTTTCTTTCATCTCTTAGACGAGTAGGGAAGATCTGATCTTCTCTGTTTCGAGAATCTAGACTGATGTGAATTCTGGGATCAGAGTTATTTATCAGCAAGATACATTGCTGGAGTCATATCATCCTGTGTCCTTTTTTTATGTTTCATATCCTCCAGTATATTTATAACAAGCACATTCTATTCTATACAATCCCACTGCAAATTGTGTGTGAAAAACCGCCTGCCATGCCATTCAATGAAATTGTTGTGTCAAAAAAGCCCTAAAACCACCAAAATCATGGTATCAGCGATATGTCCAGTGAATGAACATGAGCAAATGTAAAAAATGTATGTATATGTATGTAATAGCATTAGGTTTTATAAGCCTTAAGCGCCCTTAAACCCTTCCGAATCACGGTCATGGTTATCTCACAGACAAATCCGCCGCCTCATCGTATCTCTCTCCCTCTCTCTGCTCTACACAGAGTAAAAGTCAACCACGGAAGGCCCGACATTTATGCCAGGCTTCTCTACTTCAATGTATATCGCGCTTTCTATCCGACATGCGAAGTCTAGTAAAATAAATGCAAGAGAGGAAAGGATTATGTATAGGACTGAACCGACTATTCATTGCCCTTAGACACGGCTTGTATCCGAATAATCGTATAAACTTTTTTTAGGGATTAATTAACTTGGCTACGTCCGAGCACTGAACATTACACACACAAACAATTGGGACTTTTGCTCGACCCTCGCTGTACGCTTTATTGGATACGTCTGCAAGGGGAAGCGCGGGAGTAGAGACAGATACAGCATACTGAATACAGGATAGAAAAAATTCATCAACAAAACGGAGACTATGCATAGTTGGAAGAGTTTGCAGCAAGCTTGCATAGCCACAGAAGGACGACAAGCATTCCGGCCAAACTATATGTACAGAAGTGTCTGGCAGATAGACGAGACGACTAAACAGATGGTTTTTCACGGACGATAAGCTCCGACGGCTATGCATAGTACGCACAATTGCAGCAACTGTTATATGAAAACTGTCTGCATAGACCAGGCTCGATTGCATCCATGATGATGTCCGTTCCATATAGGATTCATGAGTGTTTTCCGGTTGCAGTAAATTCATGAAAATTTATGGCAGGTTAATAATACGCCTTTGAATCTTCACCATATATAATGGGTAGGTGAAGGTTTTATTTTTGAAGGCTTTCAAATTGACGAAACAGGAGCTCTATATATGCGTAAGGATGGATCTTGTTGATAGGTGAGATTAAACAATTTTGGGGAGATTTCGCTCGCTAATGGCCTTAATCCTTAATGAGGCGTGACGATGGTCAACATTAACGTTTCCCAGCACACATAAACCGGAGGATGATGCACAGCTGACGACGTAGAATTCGTGCCGATGTATCATTTAACTTAATTTTGTAGTTTTCCAGAAAACCAAAATATTAGCTATATCTAAAAGCTATTTATTAGGTTTCGCCTCCTAATAGAAGGCTGCTCGAAAGCTTATATGACATGGAAAATGTTTAATGAATTCTGTTGACCGGCACGATTCTATTTAGCCACTGGCGTTTGTTTGCATGACACAAAATTAAGGATGCGAAAAAGTTACATACCAGACACTCATAGAAGCGCCAACACTAAACAATAAATTTACCCATCAACCGAATTTTATGTATGCAACCAGTATGTAATTTGATCAATCATATGGGTTGGTGTGAGACCTCCGGGACCCGATCCTAGTTGTGTTGTGACAATGCTCCGCAGAATTAAAAATCTACAAAAACAAAACAACGGTGCTAAAAAATTTCTTTTTAAGAAAAATGAGTAATCTTACTGTATTAATTCTGATTCCCAAATTTCGTGGGTTCGAATTTTAACTAATTGTGACTTATCGTTCCATTCTATACACCAACTGCGGTGCATGTCTGTAGTAATTATGGCATGGCAACTTACCAGCTCTATGGGAACTACGCGGAACTTTGTCTGTTTGGAGGAGAAGAGCCCAACGGGAGAAATATCGAGTTATTCAATTTCGGAAATGTCACATTGGAATCTTTGCACTTGAGACCTCTAAGCGTCTATAGCTCAGTAGGTAGAGTTGCTGACCTTGTGACTGAAGGTCGGAGGTTCGAATCCCGATTGGGACGAAACTTTTTTCCCTCAATTTCCTCAATTTTTGGTATTTTTTCCCAAAGTTTTGTGGTTTCGTACAGATAGACACACTCATCAGGTCTTGTGTCTGTTGTCTATCTGTGCACAAGACGACCACTTGAATTTTAGCGGGAGAATACGAGCGATAAGTCACAATTAGTTAAAATTCGAACCCACGAAATTTGGGAATCAGAATTAATACAGTAATTGTAAATTCGAGAGGGAAAAATATCTAACTACCATCACAACTCCCAAAGCAATGTGAGCATTCAACACCGGTACAGACCTGCACGGTCGAGCGTCATGGTGGTAGCCTTCACGGCAAATCAAATCTCCATAGAATTCTCCCGCTAAAATTCAAGTGGTCGTCTTGTGCACAGATAGACAACAGACACAAGACCTGATGAGTGTGTCTATCTGTACGAAACCACAAAACTTTGGGAAAAAATACCAAAAATTGAGGAAATTGAGGGAAAAAAGTTTCGTCCCAATCGGGATTCGAACCTCCGACCTTCAGTCACAAGGTCAGCAACTCTACCTACTGAGCTATAGACGCTTAGAGGTCTCAAGTGCAAAGATTCCAATGTGACATTTCCGAAATTGAATAACTCGATATTTCTCCCGTTGGGGCTCTTCTCCTCCAAACAGACAAAGTTCCGCGTAGTTCCCATAGAGCTGGTAAGTTGCCATGCCATAATTACTACAGACATGCACCGCAGTTGGTGTATAGAATGGAACGATAAGTCACAATTAGTTATGTGTAATCTTTCGCACAAATCAGATACAACCCAGGGTCCATATGCTAGTTTTCCGATTCATTTTTAAAATATATTTGAATTTCAATAAAATGCCACTACTGGCATAGCCTGGAGAAGCAAGTTTCATGTTGTCAGGTTACTCTCTTAAATGTTCTTCTTCCTTGCTCTCTCAATCATATATGACAGAGGCACGCCAGAAGCCTGCCAGCATTACACAATTCTACATTTATGTATAATTTTTACATACGTGTTTTCTTATTTTTCTGTCTAGTATGTACATAATTGCATTGAAATATGGAAAAGCGCTATATAGCAACTAACCCACCGACCAGTTTAATTTATCAAGCGTGCAACATTTTTTCGTGTAAGTATTTCTGTATGTGTTCTCCCTGATAACAATATATTGTTCTTATTAATGGAAACTTAACGCAAAACATTTTATGGGATTCTGTGATTTCATAAATGGCACACTGAAAAAATCATTTGCTAAAAACAAGAAACAAAATACAATAAAAAAACAGCCAAGGAAGAATTTTTCCTGATTTAAGATGTATTTTTTTGTTCCAAGAAAAGTCTTTGCTTAAAATAAATAAATAAGCATTATTTTAATCGAAAACTTTTCTTGGAACAAGAAAATACATCTTAAATCAGAAAAACTTTTCTTGGAACAAGAAAATACAATACTTAAATTAGAAAAAAATTATTCTTGGCTGTTTTTTATTGTATTTTTTCTTGTTTTTAGCAAATGATTTTTTTCAGTGCTTTTTGCATTGATAACATTCAATGAATGAAGATGATAAAAAATGCTACACAGCGCGAACCATTTTTTTTTAACGTAGAACCACGTTATCATTTTACTTTTTTATACCCATAAGATGATATCTGTGTCACTAGTGAAAAGTGAGTTAAGTCCAATTTTACCGATTTTGAGTTATATGCATAATCGAAGAGATAAATTGTCCCTCTTTCATAATATATATTAAAAAATTCATTACGACCATTAGAAACGGAATTATAACGTTGTGAATGATGGGCTAAATGAGCAAATGAGATTGTTACTTGTGAAAAGTGGGCTAACTGGTAGGAATTTTTAACACACAATTTTTATCATGAACTTTTGATTGTCAAAAGTGAGCTTATGAGTTAGTAAAATAAGTGATTAGTATTGGGAAGGATTAGGCTGAGATTTAGATGATATGCTTGTATAATTATTTGTTATACCCTTCACATTTTACAAAAAAAAGTATTAAATTTGTAAAAAAAAATTTCAATTTACCAGAGGAAATATTTAATTATAATTTTATTATGAGAACTGTTACAAGGGGAGTTGATTAGATGTCTGTCAGATTATCTAACTGTACCAGCATCCCATCACTTCTTCAATTCACAAAGTCACAAAGTTACCGGGATGAAATTTTGCAAACGCGCTTTTCAGTGTATCTCGTGTGTTTAAAATTTGAATCGTCGAAATAATTTGGCAGAATTACCATAGAAACCACCACTTCGAAAGTAGTAGCTCAAAGGAAACCTTGATTTTTATATTATTTATTTATTCCTTACGGAACAGATAAAATCAAAACATTACGTCAGAAAGTCCTCAGGTAAACGACATTACGTCAGAAAGTCCTCAGGTAAACGTTTGCTCTGAAAAATTTGATATAGCATTTTCGACATTGACTTTTTATACAATTTTGAGAGCTCCTGATGCAGAAGCGAGTAAAAACTTTATAATTGCTTTTGTTTAGCTTTGCTTTTATTATATCGTATAAACAATAATATTTTTTCGGATGGTAAATTCATAGTCACAATAGAGTTCCTCCTACGAAACGAATATTTATTTTTTGTGTAGTTGTACACAATATACAATGTGGAAATTTGTTAAATATGTACTTTAAAACATGGTTAGCTTATAAACTTTAATAGCTCAGATATAAGGTTTCATGGTGAACCTTATTTCGGAATTGGGGAATGTAACATCATATACGAGTATAAATCTCCTAAAATTAACAAACAAAATCAGCAAATACACTAATTTAAATTGAGAGAACGCCTCATACAATCCAGGATTAGAATCCAAGGATTTGCCGTGTGAGTACGGTCTAGCAGAGATTTGCCGTATAGTTTTCGTTGAAATTACGATCGTGTTTGCATTTTTTAAGTGAAAGTTCATTCAGGTTACGAGTTATTATTATGAACTGAAATTATTGACAAATGAAGTTTATTTTTGAATTGTAACACATCTAAGGGTAAAAGGCAAGCCTCGCCGTTGACCGAACCTGACATTTTCGTCGCTCGTGAATAGCTTGAATGTAGGCTTCTACATTTCTATGACATGGTCTTCCAATTACAAGCGTTAGTTAAGTTTATTGATATACCAGTCTCCGACCGTCCAACTGTTCGGACGTATTGTCTTCGAGCTCCGTTTATTATAAATTCCCTCACCTCTTTTTTTTATTTTTGCTAAATCAAATAATTGCAAAGTGACTAATTTACCTGTGCTTTGGTGACCCATTTCTTTTTACCCAATGACCAAGTGACTTTTTTTTTTTGTTGTTTCACTCATCTATGTTCCTACATGTGTATAGTGACCCATCGTTTTACCTTTGCTCAAGTGACTTAAATCTCCAAGTACACCTACCGTGACCCAATTACCTATAATAAGTGCTGCCTTGCAAATTACACCACATTCGATAACAATTACCTGGCAACTCGATTAATGATTAACTGCTATTCTGCAAAACAATCAATATTCTGTGAAATAAAAAATACTAAGAACTGTGCATTTTTACCCACTGACTTTAAATTGGTAGCAATTTAATTTTTTGTTGTCTACGTTAATTTCACATAATACTTGATAAATCATGAGTTTTAAGTGCTGCCTAGTAAATTGTACCGCATTCGATAACAAGTCGAAATTCGTTGAGTGTACTGGCTTTTGTCAACGCAAATTACATGGAGCATGCATGGATGCTCCTAGAGATTGGTTCTCGCCATATCTCGCGGAACATTATATATGCTCTGATTGCCAGGACACAACAAATATGCTTAAATGCATGTTCGGCAATGTAATCGAGCACATCGACAGATTAAATTCATACAAAGACGATATCGTTGCGAGGCATCTCGCTCAATCAAAAGCGAGCACCGACAGCTTCAACGAAATGGCTAGGTGTTTTGACGGTCTGGAAAGCACAGTTTCCAATATGTATGCCCAGCGAAACATCGAGAGATTGATCTCCGAATTGGACAAAAAGCTGACGTCAATAATCGATAGTAACCACAGGTCTAATGAACTTGCTGGTTCACCGATAAATATCCCAATGACTGGCAATGTCAGCAAAATCCAACATAAGATTGACAGTCTCGAAACATCTATTAACACCATACTGGACCGTATAAACAAATTACCTATTGACGTATCTGCAGAGAAATCAACATCTATTTCGCGATGTGATGCTTATATCTCGAATGGAGTAAGTAAGAAAGTTGCTGTAGACCTGACGTCACACTTCAATCAACAACCACCTCCATCGTCCTCGTCTGCCAAAACAACACCTGTCCAGACGTCTCCTGAAAAGCCCATCATACGATTTGGTACTTCATGGTCTCGTGAAGAATGGAACCACAGAATCAAACGGATCAGAGTGTCTAATAATCTACGGGGAGTTCGTGAATCTAGTCGTAACGCCGTGAAAACTTCAACTTTCCATGTAAAATCAGCTACCAACTACGCTACGGAAAGTTGGTTATGTAGCTTTTTGAAGCAAAACCTTGGAATCGAGGGCAGCAAGTGCGAGGCTTTGCCTCCTCATCTTCACGGGTCCAGCTCTAGCAATTGTTTCAAACTGTCTCTTCCTGCACAGTATGGATGGCTACTTCGTAATCACAATGGTGGCAGCGTATATAATTGGAATGGTATGAATTTTAGCCTTTGGCAGGACAAACAACATAAAAAATCATTGAATCGTCATAACAAGAAAAATAAGTATTCAGATAGTTCCAAAACCATTAACCCTCGCAATAATCCGCCCCCTAATACTAACATTCCAACTGGTCCTAAACCAACTATCAGTGCATTATCTCAGATTACTTCTAATAAGCCAACAGACATTCCAGTAACTTCTTCGTCCGTTAATTATCCTAAAACTCCTTCTTCTGATAAAGATAAGGTCAGTAAATATCCTGAAACACTTTCTTCTGTTCCAGTTGCTCCCGCGCACTCTTCAAGAGCCTCGCTTGACATTCCATCCGAGAAGGCAGGAACATATACGTCCACGGTAGCTGCAAGTTATTCTAACTTTGTTCGCGGTGATCCACAATTGCCATCTCAATCAGGCTCCATACATATCCCAAGCCAATCTGTCAACCATCCAAATACTCCCAATTTTATTGACCCACTAGTACCACCTGTTGTAAGACTCACCAAAAACTCTGTCGACGATCTCGAATGTCGATATTTATTATCCAGATTAAGAGATCACAAAATTTATGACAGCGTCCGGCTTTTTCTTGCGTATATGCATGATGCACACGATACTACCTGCATCGATGGTAAAACAAAAACCAACCTCAAAGTTCTTATCCATCAAGAGGGCTTACCCACTGACGTAAAATCTCTACTCAACTTTTTCAATCGGTATCACGAAGAACTTGGGATGACTCAGGACCAGGTGAAACGTGACTTGGAAACGTATCGTTCGTTTGTATCTTCGAAACATATCTCCCGTTTGCAAAAAGTACGTGAGGACCAAAGAAAATATTACTCCTAACAAGAATACACCCCCTAACACTCCTAGATTCCTCTATCATAACTGCAGTGGCATGAGAGGTAAAATTAATAAACTTTTTCTTGACGCCAAATCTTGTCCATTTAACATACTTGTCATCACTGAGACTTGGTTAAACGACTCTTTTTTAAACGAAGAAACCTCGATAGTAACTGGACCATTTATAGAACTGATCGTAACTATGACTATACCGGCGGTTCTAGGGGTGGTGGTGTTATGATCGCCATTCGTAACCCCTTTCCAAGTCAAATTGTTAAAACTAATTCTTATAATAGGTTTGAGCACGTGTTTGCCAAAATTCCCATAGAAAAAAATTATCTCTATATAGGTGTTTTTTACGTACCCCCCTGTTCCGATGAGTCCACTTATAATGAAATATATGAAATGATTTCTTCCTTCTTCACTACTTTGAACGATGAGGACAAAATTATTGTATTTGGTGATTTCAACCGTCCAAACATCAGATTTATCGTCGATGAGAATGACAACAGACTTCTCCCAGTCAATCTTCTTGACAACATCGACTTTAATCTCATCAGCGCTTTTTATGAAAATGACTTGCAACAGGTTATCCCGACTTCTAACCAAAATGGCAAATGGTTAGATCTAATTTTTACTAATTTTTATGACGAGGTATATGTTAGTCCAACTCCTGACGCCGAGAATCTCTTCTCTAACACTTACCATCATTCTGCCCTCACAATTGAGCTTGTATATGAAAATCTTTCATTCACTCAATCGTACAATAACGAAATTGTTTACGACTTTTTTAATGCCGACTATGATGGAATCAGTAATTATCTTGATTCTATCGATTGGGCTACCTATCTTTCGAGACAAAATCTTGATGATACCGTCCGTTCCTTTTACAGAATAATCTTCCAAGCTATTAGTAATTATACCCCCAAAATAAAGAAGCGTAACACACTTGCTGAGCCCTGGCTGGACAGAGACTTGAGAAGTTTAAGAAATCGACGAAATAAACTGTATAAGGCTATTAAAAATAACCCCAATATCAGCGTTGACCTTATTGAGCAATATGATAACTTGGCCAAAGAATTTTGCATAAAATCCCGTGAAGCTTATGAGTCTTATATCAATTTAATGGGAGAGAAAATTATTAACGACCCCAAAAAATTCTTTGACTTTGTTAACACCAAACGAAAAACTAGAGGTTTTCCTTCTTCCATGTCTCGAGATAAATACTACGGTATCTTCTTGTCCACAGGAAATTTGTAATTTATTTGCTGATCACTTCCAAGACAGCTTTTGCTCACATAAAACTCCGAGCCCCTTAACTCCACCGACCAATTTCAACCCCGAGTCTCTAATTGACGGAATAGTTCTTTCACTTGATGAAATCCTTAGAGCTTTACAGGAGCTGAATGTCAACAAAGGACCCGGCCCTGACTTAATTCCTCCCTCTTTTCTAAAGCAATGTGCTAATCAGCTGTCACTTCCACTGCACATGATCTTCAATAAATCACTCCAACTGGGTGTCTTTCCATCTCTTTGGAAATACTCGCATATCACACCTATTTATAAGAGCGGTGATAAGAGTTTAGTTGACAACTATCGAGGCATCGCCATTCTTTCAGCAATCCCGAAACTTTTCGAAAAATTGGTTTGCGATAAGCTCACTCCTATCATTGACCCACTACTCAATGATCAACAACATGGATTTCGTAAAGGTAGGTCAACTACATCCAACCTTTCCATTTTAGTTTCTGACACCCTCTGTAAAATGGAACAAGGGTATCAAGTTGATGCGGTCTACACAGACTTTAGCAAGGCTTTTGACAGGGTTGATCACCAAATTTTAATCGATAAATCATGTTGTTTTGGTATTTCTGGTCTGCTTCTCAATTGGCTCCGGTCCTACCTTTGTGATCGGACTCAGTCCGTCAAATTCCAAGGCTGTTTATCCAAAAGTATATCTGCATCCTCTGGTGTACCACAGGGCAGTCATTTAGGCCCTCTTCTGTTTAATATCTTCATTTCTGACCTATCACAATTATTAACGGGTATACCTCACCTCTTCTATGCTGATGATTTAAAATTGTACAGCGCCATTAAAACGCACTCTGATTCGGCGCTTCTTCAATCTAAGCTTCAATCTTTAGAATTGTGGTGCACTCAAAACAAACTTTATCTTAATGTCTCTAAATGCCAGGTTATTACCTTTTCCCGTAAGACAAGTATTATAACTAATTCTTACTACCTTAATAATTTGGAGCTAAATAGAGTCGACCACATCAAAGATCTCGGTGTTGTTTTGGACAAAAAAATGTGTTTCAATTTGCATTATGACAGGACTTTATCTATGGCCTGGAAGCAGCTCGGTTTCATTAAAAGACGGGCGAAAGAGTTTAAAAATGTTTGGGTCACTAAATCCTTATACACCGCGCTTGTGCGACCTATACTTGAGTATGCTTGTGTAATATGGAATCCAGTGTATGAGATACATCGTGACAGATTTGAATCCATTCAAAAGCAATTTGTCCTTTTTGCTTTGAGAGACCTTTATAATCCGCGTGACTTTCATAACCTCCCTTCTTATAATAACAGGTTGAATCTTTTGAATTTATTGACTCTTTCATCTAGAAGAACATTGCTTTGTGCCTGTTTTACTTTTGATATTATTAGTGGTACTGTTAATGTCGATCTCCTCTCTAACATAATAACTTTTAATGGTCAACAGAGACGCACTAGGCACACACCTCTCCTTAAGGAGTACCAACACCATACTGTCTATGGCTATAACGAACCCCTAAATACATGTTGCCGAATTTTCAATTCATATAGTATTCATTATTCTTCAGGCATGTCTAAAACTGTCTTCAAGAATAATCTATCAAAGGCCCTCTTCACCTCCCAGTCTCATTAATCCATCCCCAACCATTTTGCCTCTCACCCAATTTAATTGATTATTGCTAAGTGTTTGTATATTTTATATTGTATATTCTGCCTTGTTTGGTAAATTAATAAATAAATAAATAAATAAATATTTAAGCAAATTATGATAATTTTATTTAAAAAAACCCAATTTTTGAATCGAATCCGTGGATTCGACTGTCAAATGAGCCCACCCACAGATGGATTTAACTTTTGACGGAACGACAATCCATTAAAATGGACTCGAATCTACGGATTCACCGTGAGTGTGAGGACTATGACACAATCTTTCATTTTCATCGGTTTTCGTAATTGACATTAAGTGTGTTTTTTGGTTATCCCGTATAGATTTGGGTAACGAAACTTCATATAAAAATGACAGAAGAGTCAGCTGGCATTTTTTTATATGAAGTTCGTCGTTATCCAAAACTACACGGGATGACTAAAAAACATACTTATTGTTACTTAAATTACTTTAGCACACAATTGTGTAAAGTTTCATTTTAATGCCTAAAAAATTTAACTTAAAAAAAAACTTCCGACTTTTATAACGATTCTATTACCTAGTCCTTTGTTCTCATATGTTTACAGAAAGGGGTTTTCGTCTTGCTAGGGTTGTATAAACTTGTGTGGTTGTGTGGATGTGGTTTCTATGTTTCCGCACGACTTGTGGACTGAATTTCAGGTTGGAATTTTGGAAACTGATGCAAATTAACCCTTAAACGTTTTTTTTTTGTTTAATGCAAAAAATTGTACATATTGAGTAGATCATTTCTTTTGGAAAATAACACTTTAGTATTGATTTTAAATATTTTTATTGGTTTATTCTTGGCCAAATAAAATAATACATAATATATAAACTGTTTACTTCTGGATATTTAATTGCAGCAGCTTAATTAAGTTGAATCTGTTAAAAAAGGGATTTCAAGCTTCTGAAAAAAATCATACTTTTCATCTATTTGTTGCTAATTTACCTAAAATTATATCTTTGAATAAATCATATTTCGT
The DNA here is from genome assembly GCA_949715475.1 of Microchrysa polita. NCBI lineage: Eukaryota > Metazoa > Arthropoda > Insecta > Diptera > Stratiomyidae > Microchrysa > Microchrysa polita. The sequence continues at coordinate 52,168,778 of OX454419.1, forward strand.
AGAGATTTCTGATAATTTTGCGGAACTCCTCAAATGAACCATCAAAACTATAAAGATTTATTTCGAAATGTTTTTAAAAAAAATCACGTGACGTTAAACGAAAGTCATAATTTCCCATTATCTTGAATTTCACAAATACCATTTCATCACAAAGAATAGTGAAATGTATTAACTAAATGCACAATAGGTGTGTTTTCTTGGTTATCCCGTGTAGGTTTGGGTAACGAAACTTCATATAAAAAAAAATGACAGGTGGATCAGCTGGCATTTTTTATATGGAGTTTCGTTACCCAAACCTACACGGGATAACCAAAAAAACACACCTTATGTATCAAATCTGAGTCATATTCCAAAACTCTATTTACGTAAAAACTACAATGACAATGATCAAAATGACACCACTTAAAACAATTTACGATATACTTATACCGTTATTTTGAATAATTTTCTTTTTTCATTTCATCTGAAATTACACAAATGCAATGCATATATTCACCATTTTGCTCAAACTAATCCCGCACAGCAATTTATAGGACATTTTTCGATATGCTTCATATTTGATAAAAGGCCATTTTAAGGGTTAAAGTTTGTCCTGACGGAGGACCTAATATCGCTCAATCGACCTTAGTTGTAATGTTGATCCAAAAATATATGCATTGTTTAGTCTGATATATGATTTTTTCTACCAATTGATTTTTTTGATCAAGGTTAATTGCACTTCAACGCCCAATGTGAGGGGTATAAAATCATATTTTGAAAATAATAATTAGCCATCGTGAAGCCCACAAAATTTCCAACTTTTCCATTACCAATAATTGGCTCTTTACCTATTTGTAGATTTTGGAAAACAGTGCAAACATTCAACTTCGATTTCGAAAATGTCATAATTTGCAGTTAACCCACTATTCACAAGTGACACAGAATATTGTTTTAGTTACGCCGATGTTAAGTAACACTTGAAAGGATCCACCGGAGGTATGGTAATGTGCATATAGAAATGATCAGAGTCGGTTCCTAATTCGAATAAGCCACGTCTGTGTGTCTGTCTGTTCACACTCCGAAAAAAATTTAGTTAGCGGTTTCAAATTTTAGTCAGATGTTCGTTTTAATAAAATTTTAGACGATATTCAAAATAGGCCAAATGAGAAAAGTGATATCCTATCTCCCGTACAAATGACTCTTCTCCTTAATATTATAATTCGGCCATAGCCTTTCGGCGGAATATCGCTAGCGATCTGAAATTTTGATCGACGTCTAATTGTGATATATCCTAGAAGCTGATAGTGGCATATGTCTGACCAAAGGGTCCCTACTTCCTCTGCAAAGCTTTCGATAGAATGTTGCAAAAAATTTAAAATACGGGTCAAATTAGCTGAAAAATATGGACCAGATCCCGCAAAAAATGCATCAGGGTTTGTATACCTGCATGCCACATAGAAGACGAGACGCCTCATTTCAACATTTTTATGTAAAAAAATGGTTGGGCACAAACTGGAACTCACAACCTAACAGTGTTGTTATAGATGAAGTGGACGTTCGGCAAAGATCGTAGATCGAAGCTTCAGTTTTTCTGTCTAAAAAAAAACTTTCCTATAGCTGCCTGCTGAAGTACTCCTAAAAATCATTATATTTGCTTACATGAAATCCATCATAAACTGCAACGATTTTCAATGTTTTATTTTTTTTATTAAGAGACCCTGGACAGTTTCTTCCCTATCAGCAGTTTCAATACCGCGATATTTTTACATTTCGTTAGTTAGCCAACTCTTCCTAATGTGATGCAAATATGAAAGAAATATTCTGTCATTGGCCGAGATAGTGTTGCGTCTCTAGATTAGGCTTCGAATAATGATCGCGAAAGATCATCATAAAAAAGGTCTCCTCCCCGCTACGAACAGAAGGTGTGATTTCGCTCTACAGTTCCCTTCTGGTCAGGGTTCTACTATACGAGGGCACGCCACTTTCAATGTTATATCCTTTTCTCCAGCTAAATCTGGCAAATCTGTTCCGTTCTACATTTCACACGACACTGGCCGAACAGAAAACGTCTAGTAGGCCTTTCCTTTCCCTACGTCGACAGTGATAACTTCCACCAAAAACGCCGCCATCTGCCATTCACAATGACCTCTCAAAATGGGCATTCGGTAGCTCAGTGGGTAGATATTCTGCCTCTAATTAGTATCAAAGTGACGGCTCCAATATTTGGCCCGCCAAACCTTTTCAAATCAACAATGTGGCCCGCAAACAAATTAAGTTGGGCATCCCTGGATGTTTTCCTTATACACTCCCCCCCAAATGTGACGCGCAAAAGAGTGTAACTTTTTACTGTGTAATGCGGTCAGACCATAGAACAATTTGGCATCAAAAGTCAGCTCTTTTTTGGATGTTTTGGGTTTCATAATTTTTTCAGCTAAAATCACTATACTAAACTACCAGATTTTTTTTTCTTGTCATGATTCATGATTACATACACTAATTAAATGCAGGATTCAGTAAATCCTGTCCTTAGTATTTTTTGATAACGAAGCTACACTGCGAAAAAATTTTGGATTAAAATCTGATCTGGGTTACAATACCAAATTCGACTTGAATTCTAAGCAAAACAAAAATATATCTTAACTAGCATTGAATTACGTTACGCAGTAGGTATATACTTTCGAAACTTTTTACTTAAAACGAAAATTATTGTTGATGCATCCCTGAATTGAACGTATAACCCAGCTAGACAATTGTCTCCGATACCCAACGGAATCGATAAGTCCTCGATTATTTAGCGATAGCTGCCATCGAAATGTCTCCAATAACCTACTGAATCGATAAGTCATCAATACTACAGCGATACAAATCACTGAATTGTCTACTATACTAATGTAACCGACAAGCCTCGATCCAATTTCGATTATTTAAGTCCAATTGTCTCCGATACACAACAGAAATGCCTTCGATCCCAAATCGAAGAACTACATTCAGTTGTCTTCGATACCATTGGCATCAAAAAGTAATCGATCGGAAAACGATGACTTTGTAGGGTACTGGCGTTCCCCGCTAGAGGCGCATCTATCACATCACAGAAAAACCAAACGTCATGTTAAATTCAAAATTGTACTTTTCTTCCTATTCGCGCGGCCATCTTGTTCAGACGTGTTTTAAGACCGAATAAAGTTTATATAGTTTGTTGTGATTTAAAGCGAAGTGTTTTTTTTTCTGTTTCTTGTCGGACTTCGCTACCGCGAACACCCACAAATTTTTATCGATTTGTGTCAAATACCATGTAATCGAAATGTCTTCGATCACATATCGATGATTTTCATCTAAATGTCTCTGAATTAGATTGAAGTTGTCAAAAAATAAAACGACTAATTATTTATTCTCATAAATTAGTAATTTTAAATAGCTCAGGTGTAGAACGTAGGGCTACGGTTCGATTCCCAGTAGAAGCAAAGTGTAAGAAAGTTAAGTTGAAATAAGGTAAAAAAAAGTTAAATATAAAACAGATAAAAAAATAGAAAAAAGGAAAAAATACCACAGTCATCGTTTTTTCATAAATTCTTCATAGTCCGCAGGGGTCGATTCTACATCAACGATAGTCTTCGGAATAAGATCGATTCCAGTGCTCATTTTCGGTATCAAAAAACGGCCAAACCCATACAAATGTCTCCATAGTTTGATCGATAAAGTCATCGATTCGTTAGTAGACGGTCTTCGGTTCTTTATCAATGAATTGTTGATTCTGTTCTAACTGGGAACTCGAGAGACTTATTGTAACACAGCCTCGCACGAAAGGCAACGAAAATCAAAATCGACGACACCGTCGATTGTGAATTGTTCTTTAATCACCTTAATCCCTTCTGCTCCTCGGCTTTCTGTCAGCAGGGTTGCCCACAGTATGCTTTCTTGATAACAAATAGGTAACACCTACTGCTTTGTTTCATGCAGTGCGTACTTTGAAAAACGCTGGATAAATCGTTAATACAACAGAGGACAGTAATAATTAATTCCTCTATTTTTGGTTTGGAAAAACCATGTAGGCGCGAATTTTGACATTTGCTTGATATGACCTTAACCTAGTGGTTGGCCGTTGTCAGGATTGAAAGACCGACTAATCGACATTTCACCTCTTCTCCTTTCTTGTGTTTGAGGCCATAAAAAAAACTCGCCAATATTGGGATCTAAATTATACGGCTACGGTTTTGCCAGTTAAAAATAATATTTTATGGTTGGTCTTTTATGTAGTAGCAATTTAGTGTATCGAAACGCGGAACTTTTGTCTGTTGCAGGACAAGAGCCCCCTGCGGAAGAAATAACCCAAAAAATTGGGAACCAGAATGAATACAATAATTGTAACGTTACACAATTTCTCAAATTTAGAAAAAACGTATTTTGGCAGCAACATGCATATTCGAAATGCCAAAAAATAGTCTTTGTTGAATTTTGGGAAACGGAAGTCAATTTTTTTAAAGGAGTGATAAATTTTAATTTAGCAAAGAGAGCGATATCAATGGAAGTTCCACTTGATGGACCCAAGGCCAGAGGCAGACCGAAGAACACCTGGATGTGTCAAATGAAAAAGCAACAACAACGCATTGGTCTCAACGATGACACGATCCAAGATAGAGCTGCCTGTAGAAATATGCTGAGAAATTATCGCCAAAACGGGCGATGTGGCTACACCGCAGGTCGAGCAACGCGGAACCATGGAGCGGTATAAAGAACGAGGCAAGGAAGAAGAAGATAAATTTTAATTTAGAAGGACGATTTTAAAATTTTATTAATCAAAATGCTCCTGGGACTTTGGGGAACACGTAATTTTCCTTTTTAAAAATTCATTACATCATATTTTTGCTAAAGCTTCTGCCTTGCATAATACCCAGTAGAAGCTTCCTTCCGTTTGCTTTCTCATATCCATTCATTTCATTACCCAAACATTATCTAGATTTATCCTAATTTATGCAAATAAATTAGAACATAAATTTCGAAAAAAGGTCTCACACACGCGGACAAGCGTAAAACAACATTTTGCTTCACCCTCCTGTCCTGAACAACTCATTAAAATTATTTTACGAAATTCCTTCGAATCTCCGTATAAGACCACTACGCATTGTCGGCAAGCATTTCCTCCTCAAAGGAATCTTTATTGCGGTCAAACATGAAAGCAATTATCGAATACGACACACTATACTCACATATAGCGCGGGGCAGCGAAACGAATAAAGTCATAATTTTTGCGGAAACATTCAACAAAATTGTATAGAGGAGTGGTTTTACGTATATTCTCACCTACGGGTACATGTGTGTTTGTCGTATGTCTTCCATGCAAATACACCGTGTCAATTAGTTCTTTTAATAGCCGACATAGGTGATAGGAAGATATCTACATATTCTGTCATTATGGAATAAATTAAAAATGTGTTTGCGAAACTTGCAGTGTGGGTGGTGTCCGCGTGTCATGTCGTTCTTCTGTGATTTTTTAAATCTATTGGATATTTTTTAATCAGGGCTCAAAAATTAAAAAAAAAAGAAATATTTCATGGATTCCCATGAATTTAATCTTTTGGTTTAAATAGAAGCAAATGGCACGTGCCCGAAGAAGTTCAATTAACTTTTACATAAGAAAAGATAAGATAATCTTGTGTACCTACTTTAAATGCACCGGTACCAGTTAAGTGTTTCCGGTTTTAGTAAATGTACATTGATATCTAATTTTGTTTGATGGCCTTTAATTAAATTATTTAATCTATAAAAGAAAGTCGTGTTAGTTACACCATTTATAACTCATTAACGGCTGGCCCGATTTCCATGAATTTAGGTTTGCTAGGCTCGGACCGAAAGAGCAGAATAACTATTGAAGCATGCTAAAAATTCCCAATTAGCAAACATTCACAATGGTTTCCTTTTCGCCTACTTCTGTGTGTATTTCTTGAACATATCACCGGATTTAGTCAATTTGCTCCTGAATTGGCCTCTACCCCAATTAGCAGAACAACTATTGACACATATCAGAAATTCACAATGAGCAGAATTATGAAGACATTACTTTTTCATATACCTCTTTCTCTATTTCTTGGGCAAACTACCGGTTTCCAATATCTTTACTCCACCAGATTGGTCTAAACAAGGTTGCAGCCGGTATAGCAGTATGTAATGTATTCAGCAAATTCACAATTATTTTTTTCGCATAGTTTTGTCTTTATTTTTTGAACGTTTAGTGAAAATAAATCCAACCGAATAGGTCTCCTCCACGAATAGTAGAGCAAACACAATCAAAAAATTCATCATGATCAAAATGATGAAAACAGTTCTTTTTCAAATACTTTTGTCTATATCTCCTGAACGATTCTCAGATTTGAGTTAATTTGCATCACCGCATAAATGGCAGAATAAGTATCGAAGCATTCAGAAAATTCACAATGAACAAAATTATAAAGACAGATCGTGTTCACATACTTTAGTTTTTTTCGTCTCAAGAGATAAGCGGATTTCGGGAAAATTGTCACGCCAAATCGGTCTCTACTCCAAATAACAGAATAATAAAATTTATCAATGGGAATAATGTTCAAGGCAGCTGCTTTTCTGATCCCGTGGCGACCATTTTGGAATGGTTTGGTAGATTTTGTTAACGTTACAGCACCGTAGCTATACGTAAATTTGCAAAACAAAATTTAAATTAGCGAATTTCGGAGGTAGCTTTTTGCACATATGTACCTGTGGCTATATGTATCTCCTTAGGTAATAAGGGGATTTCAGACGATTTGCCGCACCGGATATTAGGCGATTTCAGTAAAATGGATCCACCGTGTTTGTAGATTTAATTGTGGTCGTTAACGGCTTAATTATTTTATTATTTTGTTTGAATTGCCCTGCCTTCAAAATAGAATGAAAAACAATTCACAATGAGTTCTTTTCCACATATTTTTGCTTGTATTTGTGAACGTCTTAGCTGATTTTCAAAGATTTTGTCTGAGTTTATATCACAACCCCAAATACTAGCGGAATAAGTGTTGAAAACTTCGGAAAATTCACAATGTTAGTTCTTTTTCACTAGCTTTTCTCAACATTTCTTAAACCAATTACCGAATTTCAGTAAGCGTAACCTAAATCATTAGGATCTACCCAGTAAAGGGGAGAAAGCTTCCCATACTATAATACCTATTATAAGAAATACAAATAATTTACCTTTAAATTAACAATTTACATGCACTTGCATATACGTTTATCCACTTGTACATAGCTTTCTATATATGTATGTATAGAAGGCTGATATGGGATTGACATATAAAAATATAAATTAATATTTTTATATAGTCGGAAAACTTCAAGGAGGAAAAACGTATAATGTAAGTATATCTTACGAGCAATCTTTTTGTTTCAGGATTAATTTAATATTTCTTTATATATTTATAGTATATGCGCACATATTGATATATATATATATATTTCTATTTGTATTATATTTTATCAAATGATATTGTTATAGTAAATACTGAACTTCAAGGAGGTTATCCTTGAAAGTTCAGAAGCGATGGCTGATCCCCAAGGAGGTTATCCTTGGGTGAGGTCCGAGGTTGGGTTACAACCTCGTAGGGACGTGCACTCCCTGGTCATTTCGGGGTCGTGAGGAGGTTATCCTCATAGTGGTTGAGAGGAGGTTATCATCTCAATCCAGACCATTGTTCGACAGTTTTCCGGGTAGGAAAACTGGCTTTTGAGATTTAAAAAATCATTTGATGAATATATTTTAAATATTATATTTGTTTATATCATTGCTCAGGTGTTGTTTTCTATTATTTTTCAGATTGACCGGAAGAATACAAATTGAAGAAGAATTGAAATTAAAAAAATAAATAATATTCATTACTGAATTAAATGTTGTCTTACATATCAGAAGTGGGATAATTCCAATATCGCTCACAAATTTGTATTCGGACGGTCAATTCAAACAAAAAGATAAAATTATTCTAATTTCATTATTTAGTTTTGATAGATTTGTCAAAAAAAAAAATATAATTATTTAGATTGATAATGGGACGATCAGATAAAAAAAAATGGCGGACTTTGAAGAAGACGATGAAGAGATTTACCAATGCCATAGCCTCAGTTTTTGACAGTGATGCGATACCGGGATTCGATCCAGAAGATGCAAGTTAAACTGCGGAGTCCTAGTAAAAAAAAAACAAATTGACGAAATGCTAAATTATTTTTATGGACGGATGAAGCAACTATTTATGCAGCTTTTTCAAAATTAAGTAGTGGTACCGAAGTTTAGGTGCCGTAAACTATGATTGGCAAGAGTGGAAAACCAAACTTCAGGAAGCCTTTCCCCATCTTGAAACAATGATGCAACGACACTAACGGTTACAAGAATCGTATTTGCGTTATTGTTATGAGAAATTGGCACTTTTAAATATCTGTCAAATCGGCGGATAAAAGGCTGTATCATGTATTATCGGAGGGTTGACTGATCATGTAATTACATAAAATATGAGCTCGTGCCTGAGATTATCAACGACCAGAAGAATTATTAAATTATTTAACTCAAATGAATATTTCTGCATCATTAGTGTCTAATGTGTCGAATAATAACTATTTGTTTTTTTTTAAGGAAAAGACATTTTAAGGAATCTTGAAAATATTCTGGTTGAACGAAACACAATTCTCTCTTACAAATGTGGAAAGAAAGGGCATTATGCGAATAAATGTGATTCGATTTTACCAAATTGACATAAGTGTCGAGGTCAACACTAAAATGGTGTCAGTTGCGCCAAGGAAAGCAAAGGAGAGTCAAAGAAAACAGTAGCTTTACTTGAAATTCCTACAAATGATGGGAAATCAACGTACAAAAAGAAATGGACGATATAAACCAGTGATCGCCATTGACCGTATGAGGCCATTGTGTGAGCCGAAAGGTATTTCAGATGAAAGTGGATCGATCTGGTACTGATAGGGAAGATAATTAAAATATCTCGAAGAAAAAAAACTTATACACAAATAACTCGGGACGAGTTATATTGTCGGATGGCCGAAATATAAGAAATACAAATAATTTACCTTTAAATTAACAATTTACATGCACTTGCATATACGTTTATCCACTTGTACATAGCTTTCTATATATGTATGTATAGAAGGCTGATATGGGATTGACATATAAAAATATAAATTAATATTTTTATATAGTCGGAAAACTTCAAGGAGGAAAAACGTATAATGTAAGTATATCTTACGAGCAATCTTTTTGTTTCAGGATTAATTTAATATTTCTTTATATATTTATGGTATATGCGCACATATTGAGATATATATAGATTTATATTTGTATTATATTTTATCAAATGATATTGTTATAGTAAATACTGAACTTCAAGGAGGTTATCCTTGAAAGTTCAGAAGCGATGGCTGATCCCCAAGGAGGTTATCCTTGGGTGAGGTCCGAGGTTGGGTTACAACCTCGTAGGGACGTGCACTCCCTGGTCATTTCGGGGTCGTGAGGAGGTTATCCTCATAGTGGTTGAGAGGAGGTTATCATCTCAATCCAGACCATTGTTCGACAGTTTTCCGGGTAGGAAAACTGGCTTTTGAGATTTAAAAAATCATTTGATGAATATATTTTAAATATTATATTTGTTTATATCATTGCTCAGGTGTTGTTTTCTATTATTTTTCAGATTGACCGGAAGAATACAAATTGAAGAAGAATTGAAATTAAAAAAATAAATAATATTCATTACTGAATTAAATGTTGTCTTACATATCAGAAGTGGGATAATTCCAATATCGCTCACAAATTTGTATTCGGACGGTCAATTCAAACAAAAAGATAAAATTATTCTAATTTCATTATTTAGTTTTGATAGATTTGTCAAAAAAAAAAATATAATTATTTAGATTGATAATGGGACGATCAGATAAAAAAAAATGGCGGACTTTGAAGAAGACGATGAAGAGATTTACCAATGCCATAGCCTCAGTTTTTGACAGTGATGCGATACCGGGATTCGATCCAGAAGATGCAAGTTAAACTGCGGAGTCCTAGTAAAAAAAAAACAAATTGACGAAATGCTAAATTATTTTTATGGACGGATGAAGCAACTATTTATGCAGCTTTTTCAAAATTAAGTAGTGGTACCGAAGTTTAGGTGCCGTAAACTATGATTGGCAAGAGTGGAAAACCAAACTTCAGGAAGCCTTTCCCCATCTTGAAACAATGATGCAACGACACTAACGGTTACAAGAATCGTATTTGCGTTATTGTTATGAGAAATTGGCACTTTTAAATATCTGTCAAATCGGCGGATAAAAGGCTGTATCATGTATTATCGGAGGGTTGACTGATCATGTAATTACATAAAATATGAGCTCGTGCCTGAGATTATCAACGACCAGAAGAATTATTAAATTATTTAACTCAAATGAATATTTCTGCATCATTAGTGTCTAATGTGTCGAATAATAACTATTTGTTTTTTTTTAAGGAAAAGACATTTTAAGGAATCTTGAAAATATTCTGGTTGAACGAAACACAATTCTCTCTTACAAATGTGGAAAGAAAGGGCATTATGCGAATAAATGTGATTCGATTTTACCAAATTGACATAAGTGTCGAGGTCAACACTAAAATGGTGTCAGTTGCGCCAAGGAAAGCAAAGGAGAGTCAAAGAAAACAGTAGCTTTACTTGAAATTCCTACAAATGATGGGAAATCAACGTACAAAAAGAAATGGACGATATAAACCAGTGATCGCCATTGACCGTATGAGGCCATTGTGTGAGCCGAAAGGTATTTCAGATGAAAGTGGATCGATCTGGTACTGATAGGGAAGATAATTAAAATATCTCGAAGAAAAAAAACTTATACACAAATAACTCGGGACGAGTTATATTGTCGGATGGCCGAAATATAAGAAATACAAATAATTTACCTTTAAATTAACAATTTACATGCACTTGCATATACGTTTATCCACTTGTACATAGCTTTCTATATATGTATGTATAGAAGGCTGATATGGGATTGACATATAAAAATATAAATTAATATTTTTATATAGTCGGAAAACTTCAAGGAGGAAAAACGTATAATGTAAGTATATCTTACGAGCAATCTTTTTGTTTCAGGATTAATTTAATATTTCTTTATATATTTATGGTATATGCGCACATATTGAGATATATATAGATTTATATTTGTATTATATTTTATCAAATGATATTGTTATAGTAAATACTGAACTTCAAGGAGGTTATCCTTGAAAGTTCAGAAGCGATGGCTGATCCCCAAGGAGGTTATCCTTGGGTGAGGTCCGAGGTTGGGTTACAACCTCGTAGGGACGTGCACTCCCTGGCCATTTCGGGGTCGTGAGGAGGTTATCCTCATAGTGGTTGAGAGGAGGTTATCATCTCAATCCAGACCATTGTTCGACAGTTTTCCGGGTAGGAAAACTGGCTTTTGAGATTTAAAAAATCATTTGATGAATATATATTAAATATATCATTGCTCAGGTGTTGTTTTCTATTATTTTTCAGATTGACCGGAAGAATACAAATTGAAGAAGAATTGAAATTAAAAAAATAAATAATATTCATTACTGAATTAAATGTTGTCTTACACTATATATTGTAACATGCTAAAAATTACAGTTACCAAAATTGTGAAAATACTTCTTTCTCACATACTTCTCCACATTAGCCTACATATCCTGAACGAATTAGTGCATTTTAGTAAATAAATAAATAACAGGCGCGACAATCCAACATTGGACTAAGGCCGCAGTATGTGTTAGTGACATCCTATTTCCAAGATCTTATCTGTTTTTTGTTGAGGCAATGAGATCAGCATCACGCTCAGCAGTGCTATTCATCCCCATAAATGGGTACTCGTTTAACATCTGAGTGAGATCATAGTCCGTCACAAGCTCGTGAGTTCGAAAAACACCATGATCCACGGTGAGATTCGAACTCATGACCCTGTGCACCGAAGGTGCGCGCACTAACCGCTAGACCAGCCAGACTATGTCCTTTTAGTAAATAGGACCGTCCTAATTGGTTTCCATTCCGACAATCCCCAATTATTGCAGCATGCGGACAATTTACAGCGAGTTAATTTATTGAGACAGTATTTTACCATACTTTTAAACAGATTAGCGGATTTTAGTGAATTCTTTCTCTCGCCTGATTTATTTCCGCTCTCATCAGCAGGTGAATGAATTCCACCCTCAATTGAAACATCCGCAACATTGACTGTTTTCAGAAAAATTGTGAAAGCAGTTTATTTTCTGTGTATATCTTTTGATCGAATTACCGTACTTCCGTAAATTATTTCCCAATCCCCCTTTTTTCATGAGCACCACCTGAATAGCTCATGAAACATTCGATAAATTGACCGGAAATATTGTGAAGGCTTTTGCAACTTTTGTGTTTTTTTTTTTTTGATCGGCTTAACATATTTCAGGAAATTCCTCCCCCGTCTCCTCACAATGAAGGACTTCGACTTTTGATGAAAAATAAGTATTGGACGAAAGTTGACGAAGAGAACAGACAGATAATTTTCTCGCATACGTTTCACTCCGCCCTCTCCTGCACTAAATGAGCTTGATCCTCAAGGGCATAAATCATTTGCGCTTACTTTTGTCAATATCTCTTGATCGGGTTTATGTAGTTCGGTAAATTGGACCCCCTAATGGTTTGGTTTTCACATGGAATAGCTGAAAAGCTACTGAAATTTGCAGACACTCCTCAACGGATAACCAAATGAGCAAAATTTTGGCAAAGCTCTGTTTCAACCTTTCGCCTCATCCTGTGATTTCAGTAAATTTATAGTCCAAACCCTCCCTGAATTTGCCCCACCAAATTAGTCTCGAACATCACCTGGACGGATTAGAGGATTTCAGTGAATTCGCTCTACCTTATTGCTCTCTCGCTCTCTGCTCTAAATACTGGAATAAGTTGTAGTAGTAGTGAAAAATCACAAAGAGCGAAATTATGAAGTCAATTCTTTCTCACATTTTTTTGACTATTTCACCTGAATGGATTAGCAAAAATCGGTAAATTACACCCTATACCCCTCCCATACCTAATTCACCAACAACGTCGAATACCTGTCGACAAATTTGCAAAAGGCGCTGCCAATACAAAAATTATTTCAATAGCTTTTTCTATATCTCTTGAACGAATAATCCAATCTCAGTAATTCCATCCCCTCCTTCCGAATTGATGACGAGGAGCAGCATGATAGCATATGAAACATCTGGAAAATTTGGAATCTACGGTAATGGATTGAATTTTCTCCTCCTTTTGTCGGATTAGATTTCATAAAATGATCATTTTCTCCTGTTTTTCCCTTAACGGAACGGCAGGTTTCAAGCCCCTCTTCCCGGTGGCGGAATAGTAGAACAACTTTTCACAAACCTTTAAAATTGACCCAGGAGACTACTATTGAGGCAATCTCTTGAACGTATAGAATAGGCTATTTTCCACACGCAACTGAATAACTCGCACCTGCAATAACTGAATTGCTATTGTCATATCTATTGCCAGTGAATGACTTACGCCCGCGATAACACAATTGCTATTGCCTAATCAGAAAAATTAGCCAGAGGAAAAAATCTAAATGAGTCTGCTAATTTCTCCAATTTTTGTCTAAATTTATTGAATTGCTAGACGGGTTTGACGAAAACTCATGCAGAATTTGACCATATTTACTGAACGGATTCACCAAATCCAAACCCCTCTCCATCTTCCATCCTCAGTAGTAGAATAGCTATTGAAACATGTGCAATGTCGGCCATGAAGAAATTATCAAGGTGCCTCACTTTCTTATGCTTTTGAACATACAAAACATACAAATTTGGGGACTTCAGTAGTTTTGCCCCACCCGCAAATTGACAATATGTATATCTAAAAGATGGGGCGATACAAAGTTCGCCGGGCCAGCTTGTTAACGATAAAAAGTGTTGATTGATTTTTTATTTGATGGCTATCAAGTCTTCCATGCTTTCGGGGTGTAACTTCTATGGCAGCTCCATGATTCCATTGCCTGATTTCGACGGAGTACATTTTTTTGTGACTTCGATTGGGATGCATATACATAATAGAGATTCGCTTACCATTGGTCAATTAGCCAATGAACAAAAAAAAACAATTCTTTTAAAAAATTGATTTTCAGAGTGGGGCTTCAATGGCAGCCCCCTTCAGCCCCAGTATCATCGATAAAACACATTTATGTATGGTTTGGTGAAGATTAATCCATAAATTAAAAAAAAAATGTCTCAGAAGGGTTTTTTTTGGTTGGGACTTATATGGCAGCACCCTGTCAATGTCATGTTTGAAACGGACTATTCAAGGCGAATTTTGGTAAAAGTAAATCTATTTGAATGCATTGTGTATCTACAGTCTACACTGTTTTCTAGATAAATATAAGATGAGAATGCTGACATAGAGATTTACTTGAATCCTTCAAAAAATTTCTCCGATGCAGAATCTTTCTGTACGTCTCCCCACAAAAACTCCATCGTGACAATTATCTGATTTATCGTTTGAATCCTAAGTACCTTAATTGCTCTTTGAAATGGGGGTCATGAATTTCCCCGACAAAAAAGATTTTAAATCTCGCATCGTTATCCCATATGAAAACTAAATCAATACAAAAAAGCCCATTACGCCCTGCTTGCGTATATGCCTTTTCAAATTCATTGCGTTCGTATATCTTGCACGTTCCATACACAATATCCATCACGTATACACTGCAATATACTAAACACCGCGCCCATTACCATCACCACCCATCAGCTTAAGATAATTTATGATTCCCACAATTTATTCTCCATTGAAAAATGCATCCCTCTGCTCTATGTGTGTCAAAAGGCAAAAAGTCTGTCCTCCTTCGTTGTGTGCACATATGTCGGCAAAAAAAAACGCTAAAGGACAGCCTTTGTACCATCCTTAAAGTATCTTCGATTTTTTTTCGGATAAATTTAAAAAAGCAATGATGCTCTCTCTCTTTATGTTTTGGAAGAAAAAAAGTCATGGCGTGAGGGTGCTCTTTGCTTCTACTCTGAAACGCATTGTTGGAAACGAACCAGAAATTTATTCATAGGAAAATTTATCATCGTCTGCCACACAATTTTCATTGCCACATTTTAAAAAGCCGCGACTGACTAAACACGTATAAAAAATAGCGACAGTGAACTTCATGGTTTTGTCACTCAAGATTCTGACACGGGGGCCTGTTTACGATACGACGATGGAGCACAGCCCCGAATGAAGTAAAATGAGTCTATCGTCTCTGTAAAATTTTGGAGAAAGACGGAGTGAATAAGTATGGGGACGGGGACACACGTGTGGAATCATTTCGACCATGACATCCTTTGGCCCATGCACTTTGAATCGCGAGTCCCGCGAGCGCTACCCGTGCAAGACAAAACACATTGGTATTCGCTTCAACATCATTGCAGATGAATTGAGTTTAGTAAGATGCATTGAGCGAGCGGAGCGTCAGTCATGGCATTTACATATGTAGTTGAAAAAAAAGGCCCCAGTCCATATGTCTTCAAAAGGACCGCGCACATGAAATGCATGGGGCATGAAGACGGGGCCACACATTTGTGCGTGAACTTTTTAATTCGCATGTCATTGGCGATTTATTGTTTGTATTATTTTAACGGTGAACCTATTTCTTTTGATGTAAATGAGTAGGTATTATGCAGATCATGAGTTCCGAAACTGTGCGCCGCGACACCGTGGGGCGTCCTCGAAGTATTGAACGTCTCCCGGCGATACACCTTTCCTCCTGGAGTATTACAATTCTAAAATTCGGTCTTAATTTTCTATATTATGTACTTGAGATGATGCATTTTAGCGTCTTCTAAAATTAATTCTCGCCTTTTTGATTTTGAATTTTATATGGATATTCCGAAATCCTTACCTTTCGATCGGTGTTGGCATAATAGCCAACAAGAGAAAGCAGTATCAGAAAGTAATGCAGCATTTCTTGGAATTCGTTGCAAATTTTATGATAGACCTTAATTTGGAGATCCAATCAAATCGACCAATTCGTGGGTCGCTGATTTTGAACTTGAGCTAAAAAAAATGTTGTGGTTGTCCACGCAAGAATGGTACACTCAGAAAAAAATCGTTATAAAATCAAAAACAATAGCTATGATTCAAACATTTTCAAATATGATTTGGCTCCATATACGTTTACGTTTAACTCAAAAATGTTTCATTTTGAATCAATAATGGAAATATTAAAGTGATTTTTGTACTTTTAAAATTGCTGCACGTCAAATCAATAGGGAATATCACTTTATTTTCAAAGTGATTTCGCTTTATTTTCAAAGTGATTTCTCTTTAAATATAAAATGTTTTCATTGTAAGATAAAAAAAGTGAAAAAAAAATTTTTTCCTTTTTTATTTATTTTTTTTTTTATTTTATACTTATCTTTTTTTTACCATATTCTAAAAACTTTATTTTTTCGCTTTGCTTCTACTGGGAATCGAACCGGGAAACTATCGCTTCGTAGTCCTACTTCCTACACCTAAGCTATCTAAGATTACTAGCACTGAACAAAATAGCGGCGGGCTTATGTACATACATGTGACGGACACAGCCTTCAAAATGAAACAACTTTAAAACAAAATTGAATATATTCAGTTAATTTTGAACAGATCATTAAAGTGAATCCTATTAAATTTAATATGAAACTATTTGTTTTTATAATGATTTATTGATGTATTCCAATTTTGTTTTTAATATGTTTCACTTCAAATGTAAGTGATGATTTTTTTTCTGAGTGTACCCCGATTTTCTCAAGAAACAATAAGTATCAAAATGCCTGGGGAAAACTCTGAGGAAGACCCATTTTTGAAGTGCTGAAAAAACGTTACTGAACAGGTGCTAAAAACCTGAACGGTACCGTAAGGGTGCTAAAACCTGAAAACAACTGAAATGCAATTTATTGGCAATAAGTAGTTCACTCCGCTAATGTTTGTGTTTTTCGGGGCCACTCATGAGATGATCGCTGAGCGATTATTGCTTTTTAAAGTCATAGAGCACTATTTGCACATATTATGAATGTTGTGGTACTTCTCCGAGCTTTCGTCGTTAATAGTACAATACCAAGGAAAATAATTGAAGTAGAAAAAATAGCAATAGTCGCTTGGCGATAATCGCTTGGCGGAATATTGACCTATACTTAAGGTACGTTGTCCTCGACACGACTGCATCGGCTCTAGCGACAGCGACTCGGCCATTTCATATAAAAACTCATTTTTCTCTCATTCATTCTTCTGTAAAGATGCAGTCGTGTCGAGGACAACGTACCTTTAGAACTATTTGCATATTCATATGTATATTAGTAAAGGTTTTTTGCTTGGATCTACAGACTAGATACTACGTTTCACATAACGCTTCACGAAGCTCCAGAAGTAATAATCGCTTAGCGATCATCGCGACACTCACTCCGAGTAGAAACCTTTAATGAATATAACTCGTTTTCTAGCTAAGCTATAAATCGTACTAGAGTAGCGGCTGAGGTAGACAATGAGCTAGTTTTCAGTTCAATGAGACTCCCTATATTAAAAAAAAAACTCCTGTGGTGATGTAGTAGTGTCGTGTGAACATCAAGGACACTTGAGTGGAAAAAGTGTATTTTTTGGGCTAAGGGGGGCTTCAGTCTACAATATATCCAAAAATAATTGTGAAAAAAAAAATTATGGCACTATCCGGGTGAATGTGTTACAGCACTCTTCGGCCAGGGAGGACACAAACGTCTCCTTTGAGAGGAACGTCGCGAAAAATTGGAAGCCCCTGATGTAAATAATATTTATTGTAGTATAAAGACTCAAACTAGACTCCTTAAGGTTTGTGTTGCTAGACACGACTCATGCGATGATCGCTGGGCGATTATTCCTTCTGACACCTGCTAAAGCATAATTTGCTGTAAGAAATACAGCTCTATAAAAATATGCACACATAGTAGACACTATATTCAAATATTCCCGCTGGCGACTCACGTGATAATCGCCAAGCGATTATTACTTCTTTCTACGTTTTATAGCATCCAATACTATCTATGCAACTGTACTCCTAATATCGAGAAATGCTTAGAGGTTACAGCATTAAGGTACGTTGTCCTCAACGCGGCCGCGCGACAGCGACTCGCTCATTCCATATAAAAACTCGTTTTTCTCTCATTTTAAAAACCAGTTTTTAAATGGAATGAGCGCGTCGCTGTCGTGCAGTCGTGTCGAGGAAAATGTACCTTTATACAAAAATTATGTAGATAGTGCTCTAGGACTTATAAAATGCCAATAGTCGCTCAATGATTATCGCATCAGTCGTCCCAAGCAAAACAAATCTTTAGTTGTATAGGCAGCTAGAGATACAACTAACACTTGTAGTATTAGTTCGAAATCAAACTAAATTTTCAAACGCTATTTCTTATTTTAAATGTTATTCTAACTTTTTTATTTTTTTTTTCTATTTCAGGTTTGTACAAGGATTATTATGTAAGAATTAAATACATGCGAGCTGCAAGGGTGAGATAAGTTATATCAATACATTTTACTGTATGTAAAACCGGACAGCGTATTTATGAATCCGTGCGTAAAATTTCAGTAAACGTTACCGTTATAGAAATATGTATTCCAAAAAAATTTCAAATTGCCTTCATCGTAATATTTGAGTGCTCGTAACTCTAGACCAGTGACTGCCAAGCTGGAGGGCGCGCCCACCCCCCCCCCCCCCCCAGCCAGGCTTGACGATCAGGGAAGAGCGGCGTGGGCACAATTCTGATATTGATGCCATTAATAAATTTATGGTTTGCTTGTCATTAATGAACTTCTTTCGAAATACACCATCGGTAATCGGTTTGTTACAAAGCGTTGCCAAATGGCAAAAAATTGTATTCCGTCAATTAATTCGCTGCTACTAAATCCATTTGATGAACACCGCCGAGAATATTTTAGGACGAGATAAAAATTAAAAAAAAAATCACTTGATATGGCTGATGTGAACCGCATCAGCCAGCTAGTCTAAGTTGATTTGATTTTTGATAAAAAAAATTACGGATTTTGGTCGCTCCAGTAATTTTATTATCAATTTTGCTGCTCCACGTTTCACTGAATTCACAACAAAATTCAGGATGCGGATATTAGGCCAGTCAAAATCGACATTAACCTCGGACTAAATGGAGTACTACCGTTCTTGCGCTTATCTGTTTTAGAGTATTACTGGCTATATAAATCCAGATTTGCAACCCTGGGGACCTTGTGCTAATTTTTTGGCGAGAGAAAAAGAGCCATTTTTTGCTCTTTTTTTACATTTCCAATAATTATTAAAAAAAATTATCTGGAAAAAAACAATGATCGGCATTTTGAAAGTAGACCAAATTTACAATCTAATGATATCCTAACCACTTTTGTAGGTCAAATCTTGACGGAGATATAGGTTTTCAAAAATAGGGTATTTTCCACAAAAAAAAAGTAATTCTAAGCTTATGTTGTTTGCCGAAACGACATTTACTTGAAATTTGCAATTTTTTTGGTAAAAAATACCTTTTTTTAAAAACCTGTAATTCCGTCAATATTTGACTTATAAAATTGGTTAGGATATCATTGGATTGGAAATTCTGTCTACTTTCAAAATGCCAAACAAAGTTTTTATCCACGACAATTATTTTAAAAAATGTAAAAAAAGAGCAAAAAATTTCTCTTTTTCGCTCGTCAAAAAATTAACACAGGGTCCCCAGGGTTGCAAGTCTGGATTTATATAGCCAGTAATACTCTAAAACAGATAAGCGAAAGAACGGTAGTATTCCATTTATTCCGAGATTAGGCCTTTTTTTGTAAAGTTTTACTAGCGTATATCATGAAATTTAAATAATACATCCTAAAATTCCACTAGTTCCAAGAATTGGGATGCACTAACAAACAAATGTTCAAACAATTTAAATTGCGACAATAGATTCCGAA
Organism: Microchrysa polita; assembly: GCA_949715475.1. Lineage (NCBI taxonomy): Eukaryota > Metazoa > Arthropoda > Insecta > Diptera > Stratiomyidae > Microchrysa > Microchrysa polita. The sequence continues at coordinate 52,188,742 of OX454419.1, forward strand.
CTTATGTCCATAATTAAAAGCATTCCTTGTCCATGACAATTTTTGCATCTATTTTCGGTTTTTGGCCAACATTTTTTCGGTGGGCGCCAGGATCAGCAGGGGGGCACGAGCTGAAAAGGATTGGGAACCATTGCTCTAGACTGACTTCTAGAGGTATTCCAGACAATTTATTTATTTACACGATTGATCAAACGTAAATCCCTTTTGGGAGAATGGATCAGCAAGGAACTTTTGGCGTTTCTGTGGTGCCAAGAAGCTGAAGCGCAGTGGTGACTTGCTCGTTAAATGTACCGTAAAGGCGGCCCCAGACCGACCGGAGTGTGGCACACACCGCACAAAAGACCGGTTCCAAGAATGATACCTTGGAGTCGCCCAACCACACTGCTGCACGGTTTTTCGTATCAATCTTTTGTGCGGTGTTTGCCACACTCCGGTCGGTCTGGGGCCGCCTTTTAGACATATTAAATGGCAGACAAATGGAAACCAACATGTTATATTGTCCGCCAGGAAATGGCTATGATACGGCCGGATAATCCTTCCTAATTCGCGCAAGCCTAAACCCAACCAAGATACAATTACATGCAATTGCTGGAAATGGTTCGAGTCGCACGTTAACTAAAAAAACTTACAAAAAAACGTTTTTCCGTTTACGTATACTCGTATAGATCAAAATTGGCCAGAATTAAGAATGAACCTTGTTTTGTATACCTTGCAAAAACTATGCTCGGACTTTCAAGCGTACAATTTGGAACAAATCAAACCGACCATGCCTCCAAATGATCTATCAAAAGCTCAACCAGAAAAGTCAACCAGCGGAGGGCGAGAAAACTGCCAGTTTTCCTCGTAAAGACTACGTATGCGAAATCTGTTGCCGATTGTCAATTTTCGAAGCACACAAAGATACCCACAATCAATCTTCAAAGGACTTGAATACATGCAAATTCTGTGAGAAATCATTTTCCATTTCAAAGGCTTTGGACAAGCTCCCCAACGAATTTTTTGTCCAAGAAAATTAATATTTCTGGACGGAAGCTTATTTCGGCTTTACTTCTTGGTGAAAAATAACTGCCTTGGTTTTGACCTGATTTATCTTGATTTTACACCGATGATAATACTGGTAAAGGAGATCCAGTTGTTTTTCTAGGATACCAGATTCTATCAGAGTGTGTGTATATGCACATATCGTCTGCAAATAGAGCTATTTCACAGCCATTGGTTTTGGGACCGTCGGCGGCGTTAGAAATATTAACCCATATCATCCCACTGGTGCAAAAATGCACCAGCAACTTGGCATTTTTTTAAAAACATACAATGAAAACAAATATTTAATTTTTTTATGTAATAATATTGTTTGGCATGTAGTTGACATAACTAGGTTTTACCACTTTCTTGTTCTGATATTTGGTTGGTTTAATTAACAATTTATAAAAGCAAGTTTTTTGAACGAATTTAAGAAAGAAAATTAAAAATATTTAGCCACCGGTAAAACTGATAAAACTTTCAGTGCAGAGACTAAAGTCTACTTACAAAATATATTCCATAACATTTTATTATTTTTGTAGCAATGGTTTTGATAAGAAAAACGTTGGTGCATTTTTGCACCAATGGGATGATATGATATATTGTGACATATTATTTATCCACTATTGCGAAAATGTAACAAAGAGTCATTTGAAATTGCGTTCGGATGGTCATTGCACGTAGAATTTCTGTTTGTTTGTCTAGTGTCTCCGTAATACTGCGAAATATACCGTGGAATGTTTTTGACGGCAGCTAAAATACAAGCTTTTTTTACAAGCAAGTGACAATGATGAAGAGTGCATCGAAAGAAAAAGCGCAGAGGAACTTCAAATAGTTTGTTCACCACCACCGCGAGTAGATGATCCTAGTGATGAGGAAGAGATCGACGCCAACGTGAAGTTTCTCTCCTAAACAGTCTACCGGAAATAGCAGACGAATTTGAATTATTGTGCAATTACGATGATAAAAACGTTGATTATGGACCGCCAAAAGCAGCTAAAACTAGGCGTTCCGTAGGCAGTGAAAAGACCCATCGTTGGGCAAAGAAAGAACCAACGATACCAGGCAGCCAGTGGATGTGTCGGTGGTACGGCCGCATCGAACTATCTCAGAGTTGAACCTATGCAGCGAGGGAGAAGATACAATCGAAGGGAAAAAATGCCGATCCCACACGTCATAATGGAGGTTAAATAAAAATATGGGAGGAGTCGACCTATTTGACAACGGTACCAACAATTAATTGGTTTCGAGTTCGCGGGAAAAAGTGGTATTGGCCGTTGCTTACCAACGCTTAGGATGCAGCAATTGTAAATGCATAGAAACCCCATTTCGAATGTATCCATAATGCACCAAATAGGTTTCTGCACCAGTATCGTTCAACTCCAACTCAAGGTAGAAAAAGGACATAGCTCAGCCACTTTCCATGTACCTAATGCTGGTCGAGGAGATCAAGTTGATCACATAATTCAAAGAAGCCATCAACCACGGAGAAGATGCCGGAAATGCTATAAACACACTTTCTTTATTTGCAATAAATGTAAAATACATCTACATCCCAAATGTTTCCAAATTTTCTATTCTATTTGCTTTAATTTATTTTGCATCTAAATCTATCATCTGATTTACAAAAAAATCTCTTCGGAATTTTCTTAATTAGACCCTAACATCCAAATTCTCAAAAGGAAAACTCATTCCCGTGTCTGGATCATACCTTGGGATAAAATGGGTTAAAAAGAATGGGACTCAAACACGAACCTTGGGGTACTCCAGCACCCTGCAAGAAACGTACTGGTTAAATAACCGGTTAATGCCTGGTTAGCCTTTTGGTTAAAATCACCGGTGAGTGCACATACAGCGTCGGGAAAAAATTCACCTATATACTTCACACAGTACTCATGCGTGTGACTTCCCCTCACAATCCAATATGGTCAAATTCACAAGACTTTCACTGGTTATTCGACACATAATATCTGGCATCATTTGGGTAAAATGCATGGTGAATATCCTCAGGGCCGGATTTCCCTTATGGGCAACCTGGGCTACTGCCCGGGGCGGCAGAATCTGAGGGGCGGCAAACTCTTAAATTTTTTCATTTTTCTAAAATTATGGGAAAAATGGATTTTGAAAATTCAAACATAATTGTAGAAAATAGTTTGCTTTTTTAATTTATTTAGTTATAATTACATATTCGTCTTAATTCAAAGCACCTATTCGCAACCTCAACTCAAATTATAATGTGATTCCGCCTCCAAAAATTAGGACTACTAAAAAGTTTTGCTTGAAGCATACACTCATTCACTCTGAATGGCGTGGCGGTCTATAGTTCAGGAGTATATTTAGAGTAGGAATATAAATCATCTTTGGCTTCAATTTAAACATTATGCATGAAGCCACATTAAATGATATAAGTACGCTAGGCTTGGCTGCCAGTTTCTGCTTTCAAGCCTCTAAAATTGCCCCAGACTTCAAGAAAAAAAACGAAAAATATTTTTGGTGATAGTGATCCTTTGGAAAGTTCAAAACGCCCCAAGCAAGTAACTCATCTAACCACACATTTTCGTGTGTTCAATTACTTTTTAAATTTGTCCCCATATCAAATTCGCTGTGAAGCAAGGATTTGGTTTCGGGAGAGGTCCAAGTCACGTTATTAGAAATGCGGCATTGGCTATCAAATTTTTAGTTTCTATCGGGTTTTACTTAATTTTTAGTAATTTTTACGCTTGAATTTTCAGATTTGCAATTTTTTCAGAGAAAAACTGGAAATTCCATCGAAAATAAAAAATAATTTAAAATAGTTGAAGTCAGGAAAATCTAGAACTCTTAAGGCACCGAATGATTTTTGCTGAATAGCATCAGTAAATGCTTTCCCAATTCGTTTTCGTAATCTTCATCACCGAAAACAAATTAGGTCAAGGTGTGTTCAAAATTTACCGTAAGCTTTCTTAATTTTTTGTTTTTTTTTTTCGGTATGACGTTTCCTGGTTAAATATTATGCTAATAGAGGAAATTTCATTTGTTACGGTTATTCGTAAATTATTTCGAAAACGATCGAAAGAAAAAATTTAGAAAACATGAACGCATTTCTAAAAAGGTGAAAAACCGAATGTAATAAGAATTGTACAGTTTCCTATGCTATCATTGGAGTTTCAATCATTCCTAAAACAATTTTGGGAGGTGCACGGAACACCTGGATTCCTCCCCTGGGAAGCAAAGTAAAAAAATTTCAATCAAACAAAATACGCTTACTGGTAAAAAATATCAAATTTTAAATTTTTCACATACGCCCGCTAACGTTTTGCCTACATTTCCTTTTTGAGCTTACAACTACTACCTTCAAGCTTATCTGGTGGCGGAGGGCGGCAAATTCGTTACTGCCCAGGGGCGCCACAGAGGCTAAATCCGGCCCTGAATATCCTACACAAACCGGTTAGACTAATCATTTCATTACCTATTATTATTTGGATAAAGCTCGTTAAAAATACCCTACAAACACCGGATAGTTTTTCCACTTCAATAACCAACAATATGTGGGTAAAATGCATGCAGAATACCCTAAAAATACCGAGTGGTCTAACCACTTTATTAGTCTTTTGATGATTTTATTTATAAAATGCCCTTCAAACAAATGAATTTTGCAGATATTTGAAGTGCATTTTATAAGCCAACAAGTCAAGTTGGTTCAAGAACTTTATTGAAATTGTAATGGAAATTGAAAATAAAATTAGGAAACTTTCGAGATAATTAACCTGCAGAAGATTACTCAGCCAAACTGCTGGCGAAAATGGTGGATATTGCGTTTCACAATATTCCATTCTAAGCATTCGCATGACTAGGGATTTTGCAGGTATTGATACCCCCAAATTAACTATGTGCTGAAAATTGCCCGTATGGAGCACCAACTTCCCTCCTTGGGGAAACTAAAAGTATGTAAAATATTTGCTTGTGTGCGTTTTCTCAGACAAAGCTTTGAATGTGGTTGTAGTTTCGGTTAGCGATTTCTTGCAGGGATACTTTGTGCGTAGTAGAAAAGTTTGAGCGGAAACCGAACTGAAATTAATTTAGCGATTCAACAGCAACAGCCAATTAGATGGGAATAACTTTTTAGATAAGATAAGATAATACTTTATTTGAATTCATTAGTAGTGGTTACAGACTTAATTTAAGAGATACAGACTTACTATACGTCTTTTCAACTATGGTTTACGCTTAGCATAGTTAAATTTTTAATTTGATTTATATAACAAATAAATTCCAAGGAAAACTTTCAAAAAACCTTGTTCATAGATGACTTAAAACTATCCTAAACTAGCTAACCTAACATAACCTAATCTTGGACGTAGCAGTGGCGTCAAACAATAACTGCTACATTGGTAAAGAGGGGGTGATTTAACTTGGAAGTTTAAAAAAAGCTTGTCTATTATTTCGTTGATATAATTGATTCCAGCTATCCGATGTAAGACCATGGTAGAGAAGAACCAACGTTTGTTGAGGATGATTTTAAGACATTTGTTTTGTAAAATCTGTAATCGGACTTTGTGGTATTTGGCGCATTTACCCCAAACATCGGCACTATAGGAAATTATTGTCTGTATAGCCATTTTGAATAGGAGTAGCTTATTATGATAATTCATTTTAGACTTTCTATTAAACAACGAGTACAGCGAACGCAAGCAGTTTGTGACTTTTGAGCATACAGTATCAACATGATCTTTGTAAGTGAGCAACTTGTCAAGTTTGACACCTAGGTACACAAGAGATTTGCCCCAGGGGACATCCCCTAATAAATGAAGGCATCTGTCAGGAAGATAACTTGTTTTCCGTTTTGTTGTGAAGAAGATGCACTGTGTTTTTTCAGGATTTATTTTAATCTTCCATCTAAAGTAGTACTGATAGAGTTGTTCTAGCTTACTTACTAACGCAGTTAGTATTACAGTCGGGTCGCTCGATTTTGTGTATATGCACAGATCATCTGCATAAAGTGCAAGCTGGCAACGGTTATCAAGAGGAATGTCGGATGTGAATATATTAAACAGTGTAGGGCTTAAGCATGAACCTTGAGGTACACCTGCTAAAATATGTTTGGTGATAGAATAACTTTTATTCATTCTGACACTAAAAGTTCTGTTCGATAAAAAGGATTGTACTATCTTAGTTATATACACTGGAAAGTTATACTTAATTAGCTTGAACAACAGACCTTCATGCCACGTTGTATCGAAGGCCTTTTCGATATCGATGGTTACCATGCCGACAGAAGCTTTTTCTTCAAATGAGTTTTTTATAAAAGAGGTTACTTTATGTAGTTGGTGAATAGTTGACAAACCTTTTCTAAAGCCGAGCTGGAACGAAGGGATAATTGAGTTTGTATTTAGAAAAGACTCGATACGACTTAATAATAACTTTTTCAAAAACCTAAACAAAAACAAGCACGGAAGAAGGCTGATGGGACACGGTAGCTCTGTCGAGATCAAGCATTTTTCCCTGGCTTGGAAATGGAAATTACAGTGGCGTGTTTCCAAGCGACCGGAAAATAAGTGAGTTCTCGACAGGAATTGAATACACAATGCCATTTTTTTGGTAGCTTTTTTAGTAATAAATTACATACTAATATTGTCGTTCGCAGGGGACTTGCTGTTTTTTTTTAAACCTTAAATATTTTTTGGATTTTTCTGGCAGACGAAAAATGCAGTTAAATTAGTCCGTTTGGAAGAGTTGATAAATTCCTAACCGAATTCGCCACAAGTTGTTTGAAAAAGAAATGACATGCGCGACAGTCCAAAATTTGACTAAGGTCGTAGTTGTGTTAGATATTAAATTTTCAAGATCGTAAGCACTTGTCTGTTGAGGTGCTGAGATCAAAAGCACGCGGTCAGCTGTCTTATTTATCCCCGTAAATGGGTACTCGTTTAACATCTGAGTGAGATCATAGTCCTTCACATGGGTCGTGAGTTCGAAAATCACCATAAACTGAATTTGTTCACCATGAGATTAAAACCCAGCACCATGTGCATCCAATGTGTGCGCACTAACTTCAACACCAACCAGACTGGGGATTTAAGCTGCACGAAAAATCGATAAATTCTATACTTTTCGCTGTACACTTTTCAATGCAAGTGCGGCATGTCAAAATGCTGTACGTCTGGTCACCTTATCGTATGTGCATATTTTTTGGCCGCAAGGAAACATTTCTCACATAACATTGAATCGTCATCGTATTTGTATGCGTACTACTAAGTTGGCTAGTTATTTATTATAAAATTATTATCTAAGTGCGCTCTGTACAAAGAAGCCGACAACAAATAGTCTTCGAGGTAGATAGACAATCATAAGATATGCATCTTAAGACTGTGCTGCGTATAGCCTTGGTGAATCTGAGTTACGTACCCGGCTTTACAGTACCTAAATATGTATATATGTGCACTTCGACTTACTGTCAGTTTCACTTGAAATTAATTGTTTCTTTGTTCATAATGGTCATCATATGTGTATTACTGTGGTGGTTAGGCCTGTTCGGTACCGAGATTTCAGTACCGGGTTTCGGTTTTTTTCAATACCCGGTACCACAAGCGGTTTCCCTGACTTAGGTTTTTTTTCAGTACCGACGGTTTTTTTTTAACCATTAACCGGTTTTTTTGAGTACCGGGTTAAAAATCGACTCAGGTTTTTTTCAGTACCGACGGTTTTTTGAACCATAGGCCGGTTTTTTTGAGTACCGGGTTAAAAGCCGGTACCAAAAAACCTGAAAAAAACCGGCTCATGGTTGAAATGAATCATTCTTTTGAACTCGGTACCAAAAAACTGACTCGTCGGTCGGTTTTTTAACTCGGTACAAAAAAACCGGGATATCGGTACTTTAGAATATCGGGTCCGGTACTAAGTGAACACCGGTTTTGTACCGGGATCCCGGTTTTTGGAACAGGCCTAGTGGTGGTAATACATTATTATGAAAGGCAGAGTTACAACTTGAAATCATATTAGAAGGATGCTGTTTGTTGCATAATTTTACGTTAAGGAAGTCGGTTTGTTGAGATCCATATCCATATTTGGTACACACTTTTTATGGATAACCTTTGAAAGTGCGTTACCGTTATGAAGATACTCCTGGGGATTCTAGAAATTTAAATTTCATTGTACCATTTGAACCATCGTGGTTCTCTGACAGCCGTACGAATCGAAATTGAACTCGTATATTTTGTTAAGAGCTTTACAAACGCGTGATACACAACTTTTTTGACGAATATTACCGTTATAGATGTCTTTCCGAAAAACAGTCAATTTAAACATTTGAGGGCTTTTGGCTTATATTCCGAGCCGCAGAAGTTACGCATTTGTCATATAGACGATCTTTCAGTGTCACATTTTTCCATTCCAAATTATTAGCTACTTAAACTTCCGTTTTTTTTCTCACGATTTTTTGATGCCTCACGTCATCTTGCCATCCTATCCGTTGCTTTTCTAGAAGTTCAGCTTTTACACTGCATTATACAAAAATATCCGCCAATTTCATTCATACTAACAGGAGACCTGTTTTTTTTTGTCTTTTTTTCATAAATTTTCTGCTACTTCTCCATTTATTTTTTCCTTTGAAAAGAGGAACTGCTGACTGACTCCCTATGACACAGACTGACTGACTGCCATGTAGGCTTTATTTCATTCTTTCAATATATTACACGCGGTGAGAAAATAAGGCCATTCTCAAAGGTTATCATCTCGCCATTTTCACGAAATAACAACAATACAAAATTGAGATAGGAAAAAAGCTAAGGCTATACGTTCATATGATGTAGTGACGGACGGGCATCATTTTAAAGAAAGCACTCCTATGGTATATAGGTACATATAGCTATAACGGAAAAAAACGACTGCAGCAACAGTATAGGAACAATTTTATCCTGAGGCACATAAAAGGAAAGAGAAAAAAGGGAATCTTACCGGGGATGTGCGTATATGCGTCTTAATACACAAAGATTGCTTCTTTGCGTATAGAGCTTCTGCTGATATATCAGACAGAAGCATCTTTTGAACGTGGCAGCTAGATGACGTGCAATTATCTTGTATCTTGCCTCCTTCGCGTTCTCATGAAAACATAGGCAATGGTTTCTGCCATTTTTCATGTCATCCGGATACATATTTTTACCGTGATATTTCTCTTAGTCGTATGTATGTGCTTCTCGTTTCTGTATTGAATTTTAAATTTCGCATTGTTTTCGAAACTTATCGTTTCACTTTTAAAAAACTAGGGGAAAGTTGGGTTTTTGCATGGGCCTTCCTTTCAAAGTTATATAAATAAGACCCCTAAAGTCTGCCTTCTTACGTTTTCCTGCCACTTGAAAAACCAGATTAAGGTGGACTGAAAGATAGTGTATGACAAACTTGTAGCTCTTGCGATTTTAATAGTGAAAAGGATCCCATCAATTTACGCTCCCCTAATAGTGTCAGGGGTAGTAGATTGCAAATTTGAAATTTGTTTTTAACAATGTTTTATGAAAATCTCTATAACGGTAAAATTCGCTAAAAAGTTTTCTATTGTAAAATAATATAGTAGTAGCCCGTATAGCACTAAATTAAATATAAATGATTGAAAAACATTATTTTTGTGAATATATAACGGTAACATACACTGCGCAACAAATACATACTTAGGTTCGGAGTGTTTTTGCCACAACTTCTATTTTGTTCAAGGTTAAAAAATTTTTGTATAAGCAGTTATTTTCATACATGTTTCAAATCTTTCAATCGAAATTAAATCCGCCTCTGCCAGAGCAAATATAGTATCGGTTCACTGACTTCAAAAAATTTTTTTTCAAGAGTTAAGCATGTTTTGTTTAGTGTTATATTAATTAAATAATGTTTAGACAAAAACGATTATCCTCCGACAAAAAGGCTACAATTTAAGTATGTATTAAAGTAGACTGGCTGGTCTAGCGGTTAGTGCACGCACCTTCGGTGCACAGGGTCATGAGTTCGAATCTCACCGTGAGCCATGGTGTTTTTCGAACTCACGAGCTTGTGACGAACTATGATCTCACTCAGATGTTAAACGAGTACCCATTTATGGGGATAAATAACACTGCTGAGCATGATGCTGATCTCATTACCTCAATAAAAAGCTGATAAGATCTTGGAAATAGGATGTCACTAACACATCCTGCGGCCTTAATCCAATGTTGGATTGTCGCGCCCAGGGCCGGATTTAGCCTTTATGGCGCCCCTGGGCAGCAGCCAAATTGCCGCCCTCCACCACTTGGCTTGAAAGAAGTATTCGCATACACATGGTAGGCCAAACTTTAGCGTAGGTGATACGAAAATTTCATATTTTTTTTTACGAGTTGCCGATGTTTTTTTTTTGGTTCCTAGGGCGCAACAAATAACATTTTTTATTAGCGACAACGAAAAAGGTTAGTTTTTTCCTATTCTGTTTTTCATCACAAATTTGAATATTTATTATCACATCTATGGGCCTTTCGAATAATCTAGTCGCATTTTTGCGGTTTACTGTCTAGTGCAGTCAACCTGGGGCATGATTTCGGCAGATTTTGAGAAATTTTGTGATATATAGATAAACTTAAAAGAAATTCGAAAAGGCAAACACTCATTGATGTTATTGACCAAAAGTCATTCACCGCCTAAAGAGTTCTACGTTTTACTGATTTTAATTATTGTCAATAATTTTTTTGGCAGTGGATTTTTTAGTATTTCTCTGAAAGTAAAATTACAAATAATACAATTTAAGGTCGATCCACACTTTTCAGCCATCAGTCAAAGTTATTTTCCATACAAGTTAACAGATTGTAAGTCAATAGACTAACTGACAATCTATCGATTAGTAAGGAAAATGACTGTGACTGATGACTGAAAGATGACCTTTAAACGTACAAATTTGAACAATTGATAAAAATTTATTCACTTGAGACGGAAACTTGTTACTGAAAAATTTGATAGCCATTTCTAATATCCAGAGTTTGACTCTTTCAAAGCCTGAGCTACTTTCAAGTTGCTTCCCAGCCAATAGTAATAGAAAAGACAAAAAAGACGCCCGTGATGCTAGCACCCCCACTTTAAAAAATAGATTTCGGACATTTCCCATAATTATGTGCTGATTTTGTCCAGCTTTTAAACATATTGTGCTCCATCCCCTTTCCTCAGAATTAAGAAACCTAAATGGGGGTGCTAGCATCACGTGATGCAAGCAAAGAGCAACCCCACTTAACGAATAGAATAAAAACTTATCCCATAAATATGTATCTGCTAATTACATACCTACTAATCTCGTCCAACTTTAAAAACATTTTCCCCCTTCTCCAGAATCAAGGATCCTTTTTGTTGGTACAGGTAGGTACCTCAATATGGAATATAACCGATATTCGGTAAATTATATCGTATCGAAATTCAAAAAATGCAGAATTATGTGCTAATTACGTGCTCCTAGAATATCCCATTCCCTAATTTTATGCTCCTTCCCTTCCCCCACAATCAAGGATTCCCCCACAATCAAGGATTCAAAATATGCATCACGTCATAGTAAACCGATATTCCGTTGATTTGATCGTATCGAAATGAAATAAATTGCAGAATTATGGGCTAAATATGTGCTGCTGAAACATCCCACCCCCGAATTGTAATCCATGGATCGACCGTGTGTGCGGCGTAACAGTTTCATTCAAATTGTTTTGCATGTGATTTGAATGAAACGAAAGAGTAGATGAGCTTGTTAAACACGGTTCCTCCTCTTGAGTTACTAGTGCTGAGCTTTCTCGGGAGCTAATGTTGAGAGTTCAAAACCTTGTTTGAGGTACTACGAAGGGGCATCCCATTCCCGAAAAGCTAAAGAACTGGTCTGCTCTGGTCTTCAGCTACTAAGCACAGAAGTTATGTGAAGAGCGAAGTCAAGATTATTTGCTAAATTCCTATCCTGAAGAAGTGCGAAACCTGGTGTGTGACTGCGAATGGTCAGTTCCAGTAGAATTTGGCCTAGATTAGACCAGCAAAGAGACTTCTCGAATAATGAATTATTATTATCATCACACAATATACCTCCTTAGGTCGCTGCGCGCGAAATTGGACAAGGCACGTCCCTTTTATTTATTTTAATTTCTAAATTTACTTTTTATTTCGTCCAGAGCTATGCACTATTCGTGAGAGCCACAATGCAAGTGCTGGCTCCGGAAATGAATCTTATCCTTTACTTAAAAATACAATATTGGTATCAAGTCCATGTTTTTAGCAAAATATAAAACGACAAAAATTAACATGAAAATTGCTAAGCGCCGTTATGTACCGCTTTATGTACTCCTCTCCATCTAATGGAAATTTTCACAATTTTGCCGCTCCTCAAAATCTGCCGCCCCGGGCAGTTGCCCAGGTTGCCCATATGGTAAATCCGGCCCTGGTCGCGCCTGTTATTTTTTTATTTTATTAAAGTAGAAAGGGTATTGTGATCATTAAAACGTTCAATGAGTACTGCGAAGTGTGGACGATGCTAATAATATCTTACGGTATACATAGTATGAATTATGGCAAACAACACGAAGGAAGTCGAAAAAAAATCGATTGCCTTACAAACAGAACGGATGTTAAGAAAAGCATCAAATCATTCCCGTTTTACGCGTCACATGACAGAAAATGTTAAACTAACGGTATGCATTAGGACACTTAAACGTTCCTTAAAGCTTCCCAATTTTTAAAATAGTATCGGATAATGAAAAAATTAGTTTTTATGCGGCATCATCCCTTGATGCTTACATTGTCATGGTATCAGTATCATTGCCGGAAATGTCCCGTTATATTTTTTGGGGAACCATACTCTACCGTATCTATTCGGCTGGTTGTCCTTCATGGTGGACAAATGGAAAATCTTACAAAATACAGTTAGTTCAGAATATTCCTAAAATAAAGAAATGGTCCAAGTCGAACCATAGATTTAAAAACACGAATTTGCAAGGGTTCACACCGTGTAGTATTTTAACTAATTTATTTCGGCGACAAATGTTACTGTATTCATCTGGTAGTACAACTCTTTCTGTGTTAATAAGACAGAAAGGTTTTAGGGGAACGATTTCCGGAAGTTTCAAACACTGGTAGGCAATACAACTACGAAAAAGTATTAATTCATGGAATCAAGGCGACTTGGCCAACTATTCCTTATACAGCTCCCCGCATAGTGTAGAGTTTTCAAAATTTGAACATGTGAAATAAGTAACAATAATAATTATTGCTGTTATGTTTTAGTATTTATTCTTCTAGATGCTTTTCTGAAATATTTTTATCGAAAAAAATTATTCAAAACGGTAAAATTTTTCGTGAACCTAAGCAATTGTCGCACTAAAAAATTACTCTTTGAATGAACTAAATGACTGAAATGTAAAAAAAGGTTTTCAGCGGAACCAAACTATGAGTTTTGATTCTGAAATTTTGTAGTTTCAGAAAAAAATATTAGTGAATCTTATAGTCTTTATTTGACCGTTTCCTGCAAGGAAACATCGCTGTCGAGCATTGTATACTGAAAGATCGCTTATGACAGTGATTCTTAACCTTCTGTACATGATGGACCACTGGATGAAAAACGTGAATTCTTCCGGACCACCAAATTAAAAATGGGGCGATAGTCCTAAATAAAGAAACTATTTTATATATAATAAAGACTATTTTCTCTGTTCGTTATCCGAAATTTTGTTCGCTAAGCGAAACACTTTCTACCCAACAATTTCGTTCGTTACATGAAATGTTCGCTATCCGAGGGGTTCGTTAACCGAGGTTCCACTGTAAATGTAAAGTTTTAAAATTTTGTAAATGTAAATCTTATAGCGATTTATCTGAGAACCGAAGTAAAGTTCTCGCGGACCAGCCAAGGTCGCTTCAGGGGGCCAATAGTTGTCCGCGGACCGCCGGTTAATAACCGTTGTTCTACGGCAAATTCGTAGCTTCTGCGACTCGGAATGTAATGCTAAAATTTCCCATTGATCCATTCTTTAAAAAGCAGATGTGTGGGGTCCAATTTTAAATTTGACCGTTAGACGGAAAAATATCTATAACGGTAACATTCATCAAAAAGTAGTGTGTGACAAAGTTGTTGAGCTCGTCAGGGAGTCACGGTTAAAATGGTTAATATCGTCCTATAAAATGTATTTTCTGGAATCATCATAAGTATCTTCACAACGGTTCCACGCTTTCAAAGGTAACCCACAAAAAAATTTGAACCCATAGAATATATGCCAATAGTTCCCTCGATGCGTGTCCCCGAAATGAAGCTACGGTTCGCCAAATTTTGTAAATTATCTACTTTCCTGGAAAGATTTTTGAAATATCATTATAACGGTATATCACTATATCGAGATAGTCGTTTATAACAAATTTGAATCTTTTCGAACGCCAAAATTCACTGTCAATGCTGTCAAACATAACGAACATATTTTTCGGAATATCAATCTATAACGGTACACTTTACGGGAAAATAGTCCGTGACAAATTCTGCTAATTTCAAAGTTTGACCGTGATGTAGATTTGTACGTGGAAAAATTGGATAGTCGTGAGTTTAATCAACTCTTTTGTAGTTTTTCTCAGAATTTGGTTACATAAACCTCTATCAGCACCCGCTTACGCCGCCCCGGGTGAGAGGACAAATTGCCGCTCCTTAGTTACTGTACCAGGCACATCGGTAGTATGTATTCCTTATTATTGTAGAAGCGATTCAAAGACAACACAAAATTCACGGTTACATTGGGATTGGAACCAATGCTCTAGTAATTCAGAGAATAGAATCTCCAGATAGTATTTATAGTGAAGTACATGAAATTGCAAAACACTTCGCTGCGAAACAGAGTTAAACTCGCAAAAAACAACGCCCAAAAACTCGAAAATTAATGCGAAAATAGGGAACCTAGCAAAATCCTGATATTATCATGTCCGAAAACAAATTAGGGAGGAATGCTATTATGCCTTTGCCAATGTATACAGTGGGCCATCCCGATCTCTCATCTTGCTGAAACTAAAACCACATTGTTAAAAATCAATCCGTACGTTCAGGAATTCTCGGCAACGTTGCAAACAATTTCAAACGATACAACTAGTTTCAACACCTGGACGAATTGTTTTCAAACACGTTTTTATTAAATTGTTCAGGGGAAAAAACTAAGTCAATCCTCGTTTTAATTTCCCCTTCCGCGTTTAATGTCAGGAATGTCAATACAGGCAGTTTATGACAGTTGTCAACTGATGATTGTGCACAATAGGGCGAAGATTCCGGGAAAGGGTGAAAAAAGCGTATGTGTTATTAAATGAAAAAAGATGTGCGTGTTCAGTAGGTGTGATGATGTTTTGGCATGAAAAGAAAAACATGTCGTTCACGCAAGCAACTACAGTCCAACCTCGATAGCACAAACCTTTATTTCGCGAAATTCCGATGTGTCAAAATATTTCTTCGGTCCCTTGAAATTTCCATATAAATTTATGCGTAACTCGAATTTCGGTTAGCCGAATTTGTCAGTCCCAAAACGTGTTCTGACCCCGAATAGCCGCATCAACCACAAATTTTGTCAATTAACCTAACAACATGCTCATTTTTAATAATTGTGACTTTCATTAGCCGAATTTTCCAATAATTGTTGGCCCGAAGGTATTTTGTGACTTCGATAATCCGAATAAGTCGGATTTGCTTTGCTTCTTTACCCAAAAAGAAACCTTATTCTTATTTTATTTTGCTCCTCTTTATTTCATCTTTAGTCTCTACTTAATCAAAATTGATTTTGAATTTTACCTTTGGGCTTTTCACAACTTTTTTTTATATTCAAGTTCTAGTCAAAAAGCAGCTCAGAAAATTTACTTACCCCCTTAGACTAAGCTGACCAGACGTACAGCATTTTGCTGTACTGTACAGTATTTTGACCTGTCGTACAGCATTAGTAAATGTACAGCAAAATGTACAGCATTCCCAATGCCACACCAAAACACTTAAATCGCTACATAATTAGCTCCTAGGTTAGGCCTGTGGTCAGTCTTGTCTGTTAAAGGTGTTTTTAGCAAGATAATCGTACTTTCATGTGGCAAACGTTCATTTTCTATAATTTAGGAACTCTTTGATGGATCAGCAATCGTTCTGAAATTTAACACATTTGTAGATCTACCTTGTGCTTACATTTACTTACATTTCTCCATAATTTAGGGTCCTCGCTATCCGCGTTCGACAAAATCAGCTGCCCAAATCGCACTTTTGTCTTGTCTAATCGAAAATTCCCAATAAAATCTGTAAAATTAACTTGAAATTTGGTGGTGGCTCTAGCTCACACTTGGCGCTCACCGTTCACATGTCCTCCAAATTTCAAGGTCCTTCCTATCCACGTTCGGGAGTTCAATCGAATCTTTCGATTTATTCCATTGAACTTCCGAACACGTATATGTCCATAATTTGGAATTTTTTTAGCAGAACATTTTGGAATTTGCCAGCGATGTACGAGTATAGAACACCACACTGCCCATATTAGGTAGATATTTCAAGCATCTAGAGCTGACCAGTTTCAGAAATAACAGCCGTGTAAAAATGCGATTTTACTTTTTCACAAAACGATGGAAAAATCACTGTACCTCTTTAGGAAAAAGAAAAAGCAAACTAAACGACTCTGCAAGGATTTCCCCAATATGTCCACTTAATTCAAATAAAATGGCACTAAATCCCCAGAGGATCGCCATCTACTTAAGAATTCCCTAGGCAATGAGGTATCAGTTTATCTGTTGTAATAAACGAAACGAAACTAACCTACATATTTAAAGTAAAAGTATTTAAAGAGGGGTAATTTTCAGAGACAGGGGAAAGAACCATCATCCGTATAATGCTGCTGAGACTGCAGTTTCGAACACTGAAATTCAAAAGTTGAAAAATCACTGTAAGTGGAAATCGTATCCGAATTGGAACAAATTGGATTATCAATTGTCCTTTCTTTAAATATGGTTTTAAAATGTCTAACATCTTTTCTAAAAAAATGGAACCGACAATTTAAACTGAAAGGAAATCCTAATTTTTGTCGTACCCCTTCTAAATGAGATCCCGGCTACGCTACTCCCATGCTTGCTTGTTATAGCTTTGCATCTTAAAACATACATTTTGCACTCACATGCTGATTATGTTTTGTCAATGAGAACATTGAGAAATTGAAGGGTCTTTTCGCGACCTTCTTTACAGCCCATTCACAGTGCGGGCGACGCGATCCGATAAGCTACCCATCGCAAGAAAAAAAATTTCTTAGCATTTAAATAGGAACCAGCACGAACCTGCTTGTACCATTCAGACTGCTTGCGATGCGACGTCGGGTTGTACGATGGAGAACTTTTCCATGTCGAATCATCGTGCTTTCAACAGCTGATGTAAGGTGCCTTGTCGCCGATGGGAGCGACACGGATGATGCGATTTTTGCTTGGATCGGATTCATAGTGGCATGTGGTTGTAAGATGGAGAACTTTTCCATGTCGAATCATCGTGCTTTCAGCAGCTGCTGCAAGGAGCCTTGTCGCCGATGTGAGCGATTTGTGTTTGGATCGGGTTCGTAGTGGCATGTGGTTGTAAGATGGAGAACTTTTCCATGTCGAATCATCGTGCTTTCAGCAGCTGCTGCAAGGTGCCTTGTCGCCGATTGGAGTGACATCGAGGATACGATTTGTGTTTGGATCGGTTACGTAGTTGCATGGTGTATTGTAATGTATGTAATCGTACATAGAGAAAAAAAAATCTTGTTTTTGACCTCAAATTCGGAATCAGCTACCCAAATTTACCTTAGTGTTTCTGCCACGCCGATTGGACGTGTATTTCCCCGAGAAACGGGGATGCCATTTTTTGGCCGGCAGGCTCATAAAAGTGCGCGTACGCTAGAAACTGGGTTTTATTGCATGCATGTTTCCAAAAATTACCTATTTCACCCATTCATACATATTTGAACAACAATTAACACCAAATCCAAATGCCACCCGAAAAATGTTTTGAAACGCCTAAGCTAACACTGCAAATTTCCAGAAAGGTTACCTACCTCTTTCAGTCATTCATCATTACATGACCTACCTACAATTTAACTACACCACTACATAGCCATACCGACAAGTACGTATGTATATAGAAAATACCAATGGTACTACATTACATTATAATTACCTACGACAATCCATTCATTAATACCCACAATTATCTTCAACACTACATAAATATACCGACACGTTTGTATGTATGTATATTGAAAATATCAATGGTAGAACTCTTGAAGCCCTATGTCACGAAGTCGATCTGACATCATAGCCATATCAGCAGCAAATTGTACGAGCCAGTGCCGTATGAAATCCCCTTGAAAATCCGGTTTTCTTGCCATAGAAAGAAATCGCGTCGGCTCGCAACAAATCACATCGCATCGCCCGGCCCGACATCGCAATGAGTGTGCACACATCGCATCGCATCGCCCGGCCCGGAAAAGCTCGGCGTCGCACTGTATGTGTACGCGGCCTTAGTATCAACAGAACCCTGCTGTTTAAGATGATATCACTTTTGAAAGAAAGGAGAATATGTGGTCGTTTTATGGCATCCATCATGGTGCCTCGTGACCAGTGTTGCCAACTGGAAATTTAGAAAACGGCTAAATTTAGCCGGAAAACCGGCTATATATTTTTCAAAAACGGCTAAAAATCCGGCTAAATAAATTTCAGGCAGAAAAACGGCCAAAACCCGGCTAAATCATACAAAACAGACACATTACGAAAAAATATAGTAAAAAACTGAATTTAATAATTTTATTACTTTTCTGGAGTACTACCCGTAAAATATGCTTTAGTCAGATTTCTTAATTTTATTACATATACATATGCTACAATCGCTGGCATTACAGTCATTTATATTTTGATTAAAATTTAACCATTTTGGGCCCAAGACACATATCCAAATCATCATGACGATAATCCATCATGATGATGAAAGTTCGAAATTGGGGTGACACATATGCTTTCGTCATTAGAATTCGTCATTTACTTTTGACGTTTGTGTAAATGATGAATGTTCCTCACAATTGCTATATTTTGATGAATATTCAGTTCAATAATTTGAGGACACACTTTCCTGAAAGAATATGAATAGAAATGTGCAAAGATTGATATTCAAATTTAATATTTTCGTAAACATTCTTGTTCTTCAATTTTACAACAGATGGCGTCCCCAGTCGTTATTGAGCAAATGATGGTCTAAATGCGTAATTTGGAACTCGTGTTAATGATGATAAATTTGCGTCATTCGAAAATATGTGTGTCAAGCTTGTTATTCATTTTCGAATTTGAGCCATCCAAATTTTATTTTATTTTCCATAGTTACGAAATGTATAACTGTGTATCACGAAAATTTACCATCATTAGCACGAATTCCAAATGACACATTTGGACCATCATTTGCTCAATAATGACAGGGGACGCCATCTGTTGCGAAATTGACGAACAAGAATTTTTGCAAAAATATTAAATTTGTTATCAATCATTACACAATTCTATTCAAATTCTTCAAGAAAAGTGTGTTATTAAATTATTGAACAGAATATTCATCAAAATATCGCTGCTGTTAGGGACATTCTCATTATTTACCAAACCGTCAAAAGTAAATGACGAATTCTAATGACGAAAACATATTTGTCACCTCACTTTCATCATCATGACGGATTATCTTCATTTGGATGTGTGTCATAGCTATTATGTTCCATTGTTCCATTGTTGATGTTCCGCAATTACGAATTTGATGCTCCAAAGATACCAAATTGATTTTCAAAAATTATGAGCTTGGCCAGGAAATGGTATAGATTTTTGATAAATTTGTTGCTACAAACCCAACAACAAAATGTAATGCATCTACGAAAATGTGTAGTTTCTATGAATCGTCAGACGTTGTGCAAGTAGCTTGCCCAGTAAACTACAAAAGCTAGATTTAAGTGAGTATATATTTCGGGGACAATTTACCCCCTTTTTCAGCATTTAGCTTTTGTGCTGAAGAAGGGGGTAAGTTGCCCCCGAAATATATACACACTACAAAGTTCCGGCGATATTATATCAATATCCATGAATCGCGCTAAAAGGTTTTCACCCTTGTAATCTGGCATGATTACGTTATCTGTGGTAAAGAAAATGTTCAGGTACCCCCATGCTCCAAAAATTGCTCAGCAAAGAATGTTATTTAAGATACTGTCTTCCATTTTGCAAATTATTCGGCATATTGATGACTAGTAAATTACATGCTTAGACTAGGTACTAATATCGTCAGTTTTCGTGAAACCCATTACCCTAAATTTATTGAAAAAAGGTCTCCGCGGCAATTTTTTCCCAGGAGACATAGGTGGGCATAGTAGGTCCTTACCCTAATACACGACAATAAGTGTATGTAGAAATAATTGGAGTGCGATTAATAATTTTGTTTGTGAATATTGAAAAATTGATTCTAGATTCAAATTAAAAAAAAATCATAAAAAAAATTTAGCCTGAAAAACGGCCGAAGAAAATCAAATCCGGCCGGCCGGAATTAGAAATTTCTTCCGGCTAAACAGCACGGTTTCCGGCTAAATTTGGCCGGAAAACGGCTAAATTGGCAACACTGCTCGTGACATAGAGTCGACGCCGAAATAGTGTGATTGAGGGTTTGTCTGAAACCCGAATTCCGCAATGTGTACAGCATTGGGCCTTCGGGAGTCTGGTCACCTTACTTAGACCAGACGCTGACCCCTATGAAAGAAGCAGATAGCTTAAGCAAAACTTCCACTGTTGCTTACGAAGATAAACCAATAAAAAAAAATATTTTAGGTCCAAATTAATCAAATGTTACAGTACAGTATCCGTCAAATCCAGATTAAAAATGTGAAGGAACATTTGGAAATCCGCTTCGACATGCGCATACATAAATGACACCACACATTCCATACAATTTGTTTGATTAATTCAAACAAAATTAAAAATTTACCCGTCCAAACCTTTGGCGCCATGCAAATTAACGTACTTGTGCGGTTAAACAAGTCAAATATACATAAATATCATAATATGGAATCAAATTAGACTCTCTATATGAAATTCTTCTGTGTTTGCCTGCGGCCACTTAAATAATCAACAAACAGTTAAATTTAAGCATACCAACTGAATATCATTTCTCAGAATAATCGTCGTCGCTCATATATGCAGCAGTCATCATCTAAAGCCGCGACAAAAATTGTCGTAATTTTCAGCTATAGTATCTCCAATATTCAATTGACCTGAAGTTCAGCATCAGATTTTCGTTTCAAGAAAAAGAAAAGATTGTTACTCGTGATTCACGGCGTATTATATTCTTAATCTTAGCCGCAGGTCATAAATTTGATCAAGACATTGGACAATATGTACGGATATGTACATATATAAGAAGAAGAATGCAAAGTGGCTATGGCTAACTCTCAATACTTGACGCCTCGCCGTTTGAAAGTAGGTGAACTTGAGAGCTCTCTGTGTATTCCTTTTGGGTTTAGGTTTCTTTTTGTGTAAGAGCCCGTCATGCACAGATTATAAATTTTATAGGACAACGTCTTCTGTGACGGAAATGTCATTTATTAGCGCATGATTTGATTTCTGGTGATATTTTTTTCTATACGAGTACGAGTCTTTACGGATATTTTTGTTTTTATAGTGCCTTAGAGGAGAAATTCAATCTTATGGGAATTTCTGTATGGTTAATTTTGTACGCTCGATTGGATTAAAGGAAGTGATTTGTTATTGAATTTTGCCCGAGGATATGGTGAGAAATGGCTTGATTTTGAGATAATTTAAATATTCTATTAATATTACATACATATTTGCATGATTGTATGATTAGTATGTAATTCTCAGCTTCAAGATAATGATTTTTGAAGTGGTGCTCATACCAACGCGGTAGCGAATTTTGTAAGGTCAAAAACAAGAAAAAAAATTGGGTTTACCCGGCCCGGAATGGTACCCCTGTTTTCTCGAAGAAATGCTTGTCCAATCGATGCACAGGAGGGGTAGTTCAGTTTCAGTTTTTCTTAATTTTCTCAAAAACTGTAAACGTTACAGCAAAATGCTCTGAAAACACATAAACTACTCATAATTACCCTTACAATGATAATAACACAATCGATTTATTTTGAAAAATTATACCCTAGACCAAAAATATAAATGAGGTACATATTTTAATCTGTTGGACGTTTACATTTTTCTTATGACTCTGAAAGTAGTGCCACCTGTGCCATGATATTTTAGGGAAATATTCTTTACAAAATTGGGTACACGACGTTTACCAAAAATTGATTTGCTGCGTCTAAGCACGTCGCAGGATGGTTGGTTACGGCCCCAGATTATGTGAAAAAAAGTACCAACCGATTGGGGGTCGGCAACATTAAAAAATGGGGAAAGGGGGTCTCTTTTCGGTTTTCGCGAGTGTTTCAAAAATGACAAACCATACATAAAAATGGTCTAAAGGTACATTTTCCTCGGCACGTCCCCAGCGGCTTTAGCGACAGCGAATCGCTCATTCCATATAAAAACTCGTTTTTAGAATGTGAGTAAAATGAGTTTTTATATGGAATGAGCGAGTCACTGTCGCTAGGGTCGCCGCAGTCGTGTCGAGGAAAATGTACCTTAAGGACGAAAAAAACTACGTAAAATTTCCTTTGCAATGATATAATACAGTCTAAGAAAATTGGGCCAAAATATGGCCATCGAACAGCAAAAATCCTGCATCGGAAATTTTTTGGAATATGGGGGTCCGCAACCTTAAAAAAGGAGAGAAAAGGGGGTATTTTTCGTTTTTTTTTGCGATTGTTTCAAAAACGGTAAGAGATACAGAAAATTGAATATTTCACCCTAGACAGACGACGCACGATAAACATAATTAACTCTTGATTATGTTTAACTTATTCGTCTGTCTTGTCCTATTCCCCTGATGATATTCGAAAAACTTAATTTAAACATCATTAACTGAACGTCATTAAAAATTAATGATGTTTACTCGTCGTGCAATCCGGTCTCGGTTTCATTGAATTTATTGGAAAACTGGAAGGAACAGCTGTTTTGTCCTGTCAGTCCAACTAACAAATTTTGCAAACAAAGGCAGACTCGAATATAAAAAAGGTAATAATATAATATTTAACTTATTTTAAGCATTGCTGATAAAACATTATCTATTTCAGCTCAATAAAACGCGAAAAGTGTCTCGAGACGATGACATTTAATATATTGCAGCTTAAGGAGCAGAATTTCCGTGCAGTGAAGTGAAGTCGAAAGTAAAAGTGGCATCAAAAACACGAACAGTAGAAGTAATGTGCGGTCCAAAGAAAGCAATTTGGCACATTTCATCAGTGTCAATAAGTGATGCTGATGATATATTCGGTAATGAAAGTGGTATGTGTTGTTTAATGAAAAAAACATTTCTACATTCGTTTTTTCAACCTCCTGATTTAGAAAATACCACTTTCAATGTCTACATCAATCACTTTTAATTAAATAGAGAGCACAGAATATTTTGGAGATTTATTGTATAACTCGGTATTTGTAAGTTAGCCATTTGTTGTATATGTAATACAGTAATAAAAAGCAAATTAAATAAAGAATATTTGTCTATTTTCTTTTTACTCATTCGAACAACAATAAAAAACATGGCATTTCTCATTTGTAATTATCAAATAGAGACTCCACTTACAATCCAAACACATAATTTTTTTCGGGAGTTGTATTTAAAAGCACACCAATATTTTGTTTATTGTTTAATACATATATGTACGTATGTATCTTCGAACAAAATTGAAAAGAAAAATACAAGTTGCACGAAAATCCGAGCTCTAATTAGTAAATTATTTTACTTTGACAGTTCGAATGTGATTGCAATTTTTACCCGTGTGTCACTAGAGAAAGTTAAACATACTTGAACTCAAATATCATTAACTCAAGTATGTTTAACTAAAATCGTGTGTCTAGGGTGTTTCGGCGTTAGACTAGAAAAAAAATCAGAATATTTTCATTTTAGACCTTTTTTAAAAGCTCCATAACTTTTGAAGAATGCTAGTTCAGCCGTAAAATTTTGTATAAATATTCACAATAAGTTCAAGATAATTTTAAGGTAAACGTTGAGTCGCTTCGCTCAAGGATCCCCATTACCCCCCCCCCATTTGAATTTGTCAAAACGGTATGTCTATAACTCCCCCCAAAATTGGAGCAGAAACCTATATTTTGGTTTGTTGCGATTGGAGGGCATAATCACCCCCAGGGCCGGCTTTAGGGTGGGGCGAGCGGGGCGGTCGCCCTGGGCGCCAGGATTAGGGGCGCCGAAACCAGTATTTTTAATTTAATTTATTTTTACAAATTTGTTGCTTAAGAAATTATTTTTTTTTAACTGCTGAATTAGTATGATGTAAGAATACTAAGGCAGGCTATAGTACCCGACCACATCCAAGTATGAATGTATATAATGCCATCAATTTATCGCGCGTTCTAATCACAAGTTTACGGAATACTTTTTTACAAACGCAGACCTGCGACAAGAATTCTATGTGCAATTCCACAACGTTCACTCAAGGCCGCACGACACAAAATGTCACCTGTATCTTTATAGAAATCAGATAAGAATTTAGTTGGGAACTCATCTCATAATATCAGATTCCCACTTCAGGAATTGACTGCGTTCCAAAGATACATGTAACCTTTAATTAGGAAAAAGCAGTACACAATTCTAATAAGCACATTAGTTTTCGAACCATCATCATCAATATTTTCTATGTGGGAATGCAATTTCTGGATTATGTTTATGCTTTGGTCTTTATTAAACTTAAGGGCGCCACAAACCTGACGATTTCTCGGCCGATCGATTGGGCCCACAATCGAATCGAGACACAACACCAAATAGCGAAAGTTATACCATTTTTGGCGTTGGAAGATTAAGGTGACCAACCGTCCCGGATCCTGCGGGACAGTCCCGCACTTTACAAGTCTGTCCCTCACTGAAAATCATCCTGGATTTGTCCCGCAAGTCCCGCATTCACCAGTCTTCTATGTGCTCGTATTTTCAACATGCTTCTTTCCATATTGATATTATAATTCGCATAGTTCGTACTTCCTAGAATTAATTTATCTACTATGTACATTGGAGTGCAGGCATGCAAAGATGCTTATTTAAAATTTCCAAATGCAACATGTACATACATCCATATGTGGAGGAGACTGGCGACTTATTGTGTATGTACCTAGTCATAGTGTCAAAAGTAAGTTTTGTCAAAAACGTGATTTTTTCATTTTCAGGCAACATTTTAAAATCAGACATTACGAAAGTCCCTTTTAAAAGCAGCTGTACCGATGCCTCAAATCATTAAGATTTGAAATTATTTCCAATTCTAGTTAGGTATTTTGAGCCTACGTCAGGGATTAATAGCAAGATGCTTGAAAAACCAACTTTGCCAGAAGAACCAGCCGACATATATTCATATTTGATGTAGACGCTCGACAAAGCCGCTTTAAGGAAAAAGTCTTGGTAGTTTGCAGAGATAACGCAAATACCAATTTTGGAGGTATTTCTCATAAGGGCCATGTTTTTGCAAAACTGCAAACGGGACCATTGGTGTGGGAAGCGCAGCGCATATTGCGTATGATGCTATTCAAACGGCAACAGATTTTTTGCCAGTTGACGTTGAACAATTTATTAGCTTTTTGTGAAGAAGCAGAGGTCCAATATAAGAAAATGCTCGGATACAACAAAACAAGGTGGCTCGCACTTTTACCGGCCGTAGAAAGAGTTCTACAAATGTACGAGTATGTGTCATTAAAATCCTATTTTCTATCACTATCTAAAAGCAATAGAAAGCGATCAAATGACTTTCACGGAAATGGCCCATTCACCTTCAGAATTGAAACACAAATATTCAAGGCGGCTGGAGGAAAATTATAATAAAAAGCGACTTCAACCAACTGGCCACAGCGGGTCAAATTGAAAGGCAATATTTTATGCCTGCAATTTCTACAAAAACTGCATTTAAAATCTCGAAAAATACAGTTTTCAATACGATCCATTGTCCAGTACATTCTTTGCCTTCCAGCTACTAAGTCGCCAACAGAACATCTATTTTCAATTAGAAATTCGTCCTGGACAACTTTAAAAACAACTTTAACGAGACCGAGTTCTAATCGTGCGAATAGCACGATGAGTATTAATAGTACAGACCTTTATATTTTATAGGGGATGTAGGGGTAGATATGGGATGGACCTAACACACATTCAGTATTTTATAAGGACATCCAACAGCTACCCTTTAACACAAATTTTAAAATTTTTGCGGCATTTTATCAAAATATATGGCTGACTATAGCTTTGTAAGGGAGGTAGGAGTAGGGGTAGTCAGACCTACTCCACTTTCCATCAACTTCAAGCATATGTCACAAATAGGCATTGATTTAAATTTCTTTCGAAAGTTATGGACGAGTTGAAATATCAAGGTGGGGTAATTTGTATGGGAGGTAGGGTAACCCTTGGTCCGATTTGGCACATTTTCAATATCGTCCAAGGATTTATCAAAACAAACATCTTAGGGCCATGTCCCGGATTGGCATTTCTAAAAGTTGGTCGCCTTATGGAAGATGGACATCCATTGCTACTTTTGATGGAGAATGACCACCACAACGATAGCATGAAGAACGACCACAGGGTTATGTCAAAAATCAGCAACTGAGCAACACATGATTGTCATGACAGCTTGTACGGAAAATTGCACTGGCAATACGTTCCACACGTTAAATCAAAAAAATTGAATCCAATGGTCCCATACATCTTCCGATTTATCTCCTAATCAAAAAATCTGGCCGATCGATCGGAGGGTCTGTGGCGCCACTTACTCTTATTGATATTTATGTATGTAGAAAAGTTTTTGGATTTTTGTTAATATGTATGTAGGTATTGCATTTTAGAGCAAACATTGTTGTCTTTTCTCGCTCAATTAAATTTACAAAAACTGCTTAAAAAATAGGAAAGTTTATAAACGTATTTGAAAAATTATTAACTTAATGAACGTTTAAATGTTGGTGATTCGAAAATTTCTAACCACGGTCGAAATTACAAAATGAAATAAATTCATGTTTTGAAAAATATGGACTACTATACGTAAAATCGATACTGACTGAATTCGGTACCATCAAATTGATGGGATTTGGGATTTGCTATCGTCTTCCCATTCAACATAATGATTGTTTGTGAGCTAAGATGTATGGTTCCTACCGCAGATCCTGCAATAGATCTACTCTTGCTTACACAAAACTCGTATTTTTGTAATATTAACGAAACAATGATTTTCTAGGACGAATTACACTGCGTGACACCAAAAAACCGTCAAAAAAACTGAATGCTATTTTGGTTAGCTATTGGTTCCCATATGACAAAAGTGCAATTAATTTTTTTCCTGACCCTCAGGTTTTCGAGTTACACGCCGAAATCTTTTTTAATCGTCCTCATATAGTATCTGCTACGCAATTACTGCAAATTGCAATAAAATAAGTAAATTTCTTATCAGTATCCTTAAGAGGACTCTTGGCAATAAAAATCACCGAAAATAAATATAATTTGCTCGGTTATTTTATTTTTTTCCCCTTTTATTGTGACTTAAAACCGTGAAAAACCATATTTTTTTATCTTTTCGCGGCTACATATCCTTACGTAACTTTTATATTTATTATATTTTTACCTGATATACTCGTTTTTTATTATCCTTATATTATCCCTTTTGTTTTTACCTGTCATATTCTTTTTTTATTATCCTTATAATACCCCTTTAAGGAGTAAAGCGCGAAAACCGTCAGGTACAAAAATAAAAAAAAACTTAAAAAAGATATTGTTATGGTATAAATAGCACGTGTTGTAATAGTTTTACTTTAATTGGTTTACAATATGGATTCTGAAAGAAGTATTCGCAACCTGTGCAAAAATTTCCCAAATAAATTTTGCTACGTGTGCGGCAAATATATTTTTAAATCGCTAGAGAGAAAAGTAACACAAAAATTAAGGGATGCTTATTTCGAATGTTTTGGCCGCGTTGTGTGTCAGGATAAGCCTTGGATATCCGATTTTTTTTGCATATCGTGTTGTATGTCACTGCACTCTCAAAAAACTGGAAAACGAGAAATGCCTTTCGTGGTTCCAGCACTTTGGAGCGAGCCTAGCAATCATCACGACGATTGCTATTTTTGTGTGTTCGATTTGCGGGCTGCTACGAAAAAGCATAAGTATAAAGTGGAGTACCCTATAGTGAGTTCTGTCACGAAACCTGTGCCTCATAGTGTAAACAGCACTATTCGCCCTCCTCACAGTGATAAAAGTAACGACCCTCAGGATACACAGTTTTTCCCCTCTCCTTCATCAAGCGATCAACGAAAACCACACCTAATTCGCCAAGAGGAATTGAATGATTTGGTACATGGACTTCATTAAAAGCTGGTATAAAAGGATTCTTAGGAAATCACAAAGCCGAAAACGCAGAACTTTTAGTAACAAATATGTTTAGACGCATATAAAGAGATGGGGTGCAGAATGTCTTTGAAAATTCATTTTCTTCACTCCTATTTCTCTTTCTTTCCTGAGAACCTTGGAGCCGTAAGTGATGAACAAGGTGAGCGGTTTCATCAGGACATAAAAAGGTTTGAGGAACGTTTTCAAGGTCATTGGGATGCAGCAATGTTACGAGATTATTTTTGGCGCTTACAGCGAGAAGACAATTCTAAACATAAGAGAAAAAATTGATTTTTTTATTTTTCCCTTAAAATATATGTGTTTAACAATTAAGTTTATAATTTTAAGTATTTAAATATGTTTATTATATTGTTTTATTACCGTTTTACCAAAAAAAATTAATAAATAATAACCGATTTGTTACTGGAACTTTATTTTGTATTATTTTCTGGGAATATCAATATCTGTCCATATCTCTGAAACTGGGGGGTCAAGGGAAAAAGTAAATATGAGGTTTTAGTAAGGATTAGATATGAATTAAAAAGAAAAAAAAATTGGAGATGACGGTTATTTTTTTTTGAAATTTGTCACACAGTGTTATTAACAAATGTGAATGGATAGAGATAGAGGCATACTTTTCTGTTCGCTTTAAGCAATCAATTGATTGGGAAACAGGAGAAAATTAAGGAGAAGTTAAAAACAGTTAAAGTGGATAGTTTCAATGGCGGCCGGCGGGGCAATGGAGAAAAATGTTTCCACAGAACGTTGAAGTTCAACTTCTATTGCCATTTTTTTCGTGTATAGAAACTATAAGGGGCGCTTCTTTCAAGTTCGCCCCGGGCGCCGTTACACCTAAAGCCGGCCCTGATCAACCCACCCACCAAACATCAACTTAATCTTCTGTCGGCACAAAGGTCTGGCCAGACCTTTGGCACTATATTTCGTTAAAGAAAAGTATAGAAGATGAAATCGCAGCGACTTCATACTTTATGATATCCTAAAATAATATGCAAAAATTTGAAAAAATCGTTTGAAGTTTTAAGCATGTTTTTGACGCTATTCAATTTATAGTGATTTTTTGATACCCAATAGGTCTGGCCGCACCTACAGTTTTTCATTTTTTTTTTTCTTTACACTGAACCAAATCGCCTGCTAAAGTAAAGAAAATACAGCTCAAATCAAGAAAAAAAAGACAACAAAAAACAGCCAAGAAATATTTCTCTTCATTTGAGAATTAGTCACACTGATCCAAGTGAAATGCCAATAGCAGCACTTTAAGAAAAAGTAACCTTGAATCAAGCAAACTTTTCTTATGAAAAAGACAAGAGAATCCGAGCAAAAATAAAAAAAAACGCATCCAACCAACATCGAACCCATAACCCAATTCTTCCCAGTCAAACGCGCTACCCACTGAACCAGAGACACTTCTGACTAGTCTACTACAACGGTCCAATATAAGCTAAAGCTAAAATAAAGCTTTTCCACGAACTTTACATGGAAAATGTAAAAAAAAAATTATTATCAAGCATTTGTTTGCTTGAATTGAGAATAATGGTTTAGGCTTGAATCTACTTCCTATTTCTCAAAAGAAGGTCTTGAAAATAGGATCAATTCAAGAAGAAATTTTCACATTTTGAGAAATTTTGTCTAAATTCAGGAATTTTGCAAATGAGAAAAGAGTTTCTCAATTTTAGATAGCCCAATTTTTTCAGTGTACAGGTAAAAAGTGAAAATATCAAATTTTCTTAAAATTATTCTATTTATGATGTAATAATATCATTTAAATTTAATTTGTACTATAAACAATAAAAAACTCTGAGATTTTCGTTTAGGCACGCAAACCCCAAAATATTCAATTTCATATTTTTTGTGGGGTAGGCAGCGGTAGATGGGTCGGACCTGACATATCTTTATTACCTTGTCAAGGCATCCAACGGCTACCATTTGATACTCATTTGAAGTTTTTCGTGACATTCTATCAAAAGATATGGCTAAATATAACTTTGTAGGGGAAGTAGTGGTAGTCGTTTGTAGGGGAAGTAGTGGTAGTCGGACCTACACCACTTTCCATCAACTCAAAGTATATGTCAGGATGAGACATTGATCAAAATTTCAAATCGATAGCGATATTCTACCGAAAGTTATGGCTGAATTAAAATATCAAGGAGGGGTAGTTTGTATGGGAGGTAGGGGAACCCGTGGTCCGATTTGGCCCATTTTCAATACCGTCCAAGATTTGAGCAAAACAAACATTTGACCAAAATTTCAAACCGCTAGCTTCATTATTTCGGGAGTTATCGTGCTAACAGACAGACACACGGACAGACAGACATGGCTTATTCGATTCAGGGACCGACCCTGATCATTTATATATATACTTTGCCATACCTCCGGTGGCTCCTTTGAGGTGTTCATAACATCAGCGTAACAAAAACAATATATGTACCATCTTATGGGTATAGGGTATAAATATGCCATGGCATTCATGCAACTTATTGGAATAAAATGACATTAGGCAACGAATATTCACGGCGACAAAAAAAAAACACTGGAAAACTGCCGAATATTCTCATTGGTGTGAACATCTTCATACTACGCAGTGTGTGACAATTTTGACGCCGCAGAAAATTCCTCGCTGCCACGCGCTGGTGTGAGGACGCTTTAAGCTAATAAGCTTGGTAAGAGGCTGAAGTTTCAAAGTTCAAAGTATAAATAAATAACCAGTAAATTAGCATAGCCTACATCAGATGTGTCAAACTCGCGGGCCGCATGCGGCCCACTTCGCAGTTCTGTGCGGCCCCCGCCCATGTCAAAGCAGCTCAATCTGTATCAACACAAAATTTCAACTCAAGTCGACACAAATTACTAAAACTCCTCAGTGGCTTATGCAAGATTATTTTAGAAATGTCTCTCCAAATACTACAAACAGTTTGCTGCTGTTTATTTGGTTTTATAAGACAGCTCATCTTTTTTCTACAGAAACAGTTTCATGAAGAGGCTTATTCATGAAACTGTTCTGTCGCGAAATGCAGTTATTAAAAAATTGGTTGGCTTTACCGAACCTGAATTGATATTTATTTGAAAAACTGACAAAGCTTTAAAAACTAGGGAAATCTTGCAATTGGTGACTAAATCACCTGGATGTGAAATTCCAACATAACAATTACAGCCCAAGTGCCTGATGTTTAGACCTATACTTGTTTAAAACCATATCACAAATAACTTTTTGTCTCTTCTAGCCGTCTTTCTGCTGAAATTAATTTATTCTGACTATTTTGCATCACAATGTTATTTTGGGCGACCTGGATGACCGGTGCTTCAATTTTTTTATCATCCGTCTAAAAATTTGTTCCTGAAGTACATTTTCGAAAGGTGGAAGTTCGCACGGATAATCCCGAAGCCGCTAAAGTGATCCAGAATTCAATTCCATATTTTAAAAGTAATAGTCTGTAATAAACTTTCGTAATACGATTAGATAAATTCTTTTGACATTTTCGTCCTGCGGCCCACCTAAACTTGAGGAGAGTCTTATTTGGCCCGGGCCAGGTTTTGAGTTTGACACCCCTGGCCTACATAAACAACAAATAAGCGTTGCGGTCGGTTTATCGCGACATTAAACATTCGACCCGTGGCATCTACCCAATGGGTGTGGTATTCGCTCATGTTGTATTAAACTTATTAGTGATAGAGCGCCCCTGGTTGTCACATTTGTAACAATTCGCCCGGTTTAACTTTGGTCAGAGTGGTTACCCCTGATGAATTATTGGGTTTATCTGGGTTAGGTTTTTAGTGCAATCCCATGTATTTACCCTAAACTGACCTACAACTGAGTTTAATAGAACACGCCTATTATAAGACTAGGGGGGCGATTTCTCATACATCTTATCTAGTGGTTAGTCTTATCGTATAGACAAGACGCACACTATTTTTTTAAAGGTTTTGTAGTATATTGAATTGAATTTTTGTTTATTTTGGATAGTTATGCCATATTTTCCTTGGTTACGCCATTGTTTGAAATTGCGAAATGATATTTTTAAAAAGTTCAGAAGATGGCGTAACCAAGCAAAGTATGGCGCAACAATGCAAAGTACACAAAAATGCAATTCAATATAATATAAAAGCTTTCAGGAAATGGTGTGCATCTTGTGTATAAGATAAGACTAACAACCACTAGATAAAATGTACGAGTAACTGGCCCTTGGCTTATTATACTATCTGTCCACGTTAGGAGAACTTTTGTATTTCCGATATTATCCGCTATATAACGGATGGTACAGTAAGGGTCGCTAGTATCGATAAGAAGACAGAGAAAATTCTTCTTCTGATAGTGCAATGTTCCTAAAACTTTATTGATGTGACTTACATACATCCCTAACTGCACAATTAAATCTACACTGAGCTTCAATGAAACCGGGCCACTTACAATTTTCGCAATGTAACCCAATTTTCTCAAAAAAGTATAAAAGCTACAACTATTAATGTTATATCGGCTAAAAGTAGAATTTATGACAATTAAAATGAATACAAACACATTGGGATTTCTGAATTTATTAAGCATTTTTTAAAGCCTTTACACATAAAAATCATTTCGAGTCGTTTTCCGATCTTGTAATCACCAAGTTAAAAATTCAAATTTAACCCGAAAACAAAGAAACATTTTTAAAAAGGTGTTGGATCAGTATTCCGTGTTCCCTTCCCTTGCTCGAATAACTGCTAACATCCTCCTGTTCATAGACCTCACCAGGCTGACGATGAAATCTTGGGGAATGGCGCTCCACTCCTCTTCAATTGCGATTCGCAGCTCTGAAAGCGGGCTCGAATCTGACGTTTCAGTTAATCCCATAAGTGCTCTATTGGATTCAAGTCTGGGCCTCGAGCTGGCCAGTCCATCTTAGGATTACCGACGTTCTGCAGATACTGGGTAACCACATGAGTAACATGCGGCCGTGCATTATCCTGCATCAACAGGATATTATGGCCGATATAATCTGCGTAAGGTGCCACATGGACTGCAAGGATTTCATTAATGTATCGATGTGAAGTCAATCCACGTGTACTGCCCGTGCGTCGGTTCGATGAAAACCAACGATGTACGTCCGGTTAGTGAGATGCCGCCCCAGACCATTAAAGATTCTCCACCATAAGTAACAGATTCAGAAAATAACGTTCTCCCGCGCGACGATATACTCTCCGACGTCGATCATTCTGATATAGACCCACCCTGGTCTCATCAGTGAAGAGCACCCCACCCCATTCTTCTAACGTCCAATCTCTATGCTCTCGAGCGAATTCAAGTCGTGCTCGACGGTGGCTACCGTTAATTTTGGAACTGTTGCAGCTCTCCTTGGAGTGAGGTTCCGTTCAGCAAGTCTTCTTCTGACGGTAGAAGAACTTATGAGCACTTGGTGTTCGTCACGCAGGTTTCGTTGGACTTGAACTGCGTTGAGGCGACGATTTCTCAGAACAGTGAGTTGGATATAGCGTTTTTCTGCTGCTGATGTAGCCCTAGTTCTGCCCGAACCTGGACAACGATCGAAAGTTCTAGTCTCTAAGTACCGTCTGTAAACTCTTTGCACTGACGATCTGCCAATTCGAAGCCTTCGAGCGACCTCACGTTCACGTTGCCCAAAGCCTGCTTGAAGTAGTGCTACAGCTTGAGCTGCTTTCTCAGGTGTCGTATTCATTATTGACTGTCAAAAGTGGTAAAAATGCACGCGTCTAACCCAGCTTAGAATATCAACTAAAGAAATCATAAAAAATATCCGACTACTCTCACTGCCGAAACAAAATAACGGTAAGCGCGAACTCTAATCAAAACAGGCAAATCGTTAGCATTGGGTTTGTTGCTTGATTGTAATGTGAGTTAATGGTACTTCAGATAAAAATCATCGTCATTTGAATTGCCATTAAATGCACTTTCTGTAGATATAACTTTCATAGCTGTAAGTTTCATACTTTTTGAGAAAATTGAATTTGAGTTCGAAAGTGTCGAGTGGCCCGATTTATTTGAAGCCGAGTTTATTTCCTCGTAATTCAAAAACAAAAAATATTACATCCTCTTCACGCACAAAACTGTTACATAATTTGCGTTAATGAAAATAAAGGCATTCCACTTACTACCTACACAGAGTCATGTTTCGGAAGCTAACGAAAAAGGTGTGGCAATAAAGTGCCTTTTGCCTATGCTCCTTACTTCACAATATCCTCGAATTCATACTTGGCCTAATTGCAGCATTCGTCTTTGTCAAATATGTACATAGCTACGTTCAGTAAACAAAGGCAGTGAAATTCTATTAACATTCAAGATTTGAAACTTGAAGAAAGTCCTTCGCCCTTCGGCATTCAATAAAATGAGCTTGAAGAAAAAACGAGGTAAGTGCAAGGCATGCCTGAAAGGGGACCCCTAATGGGTTATAATTTCAAATACCTTCACAGCCGGGGTTGCACGTTACATATAAAAAGAGTAGACTGTCTAGCAAGGACTTTCACAGTTGCCTCTCCCCCACTTTTATCAATGGAAATTAACGCAACGGAACGACGAAGAAATTCTATTATGGATTGAGAGTGGGGGAAGTGTTCTATTGATTTTTTCGCTGCGCTCATACCATGTTTTAATGCCAATATAATGGATTTCAATAGGGACTTTCTCTCTCTCGTCTTGACATTGTTGTTTACATTTATCTGGGTCTGGGTGAAATTTCAACAGAAATCAAGTGAGTAAACAGACAGCAATTTGCTTTTGTTGTTAGCGAGCGTTCTGGTTGTTTGCTTGCTTGTTGTCCTGTCTGATCTCTGAACCCATACTGTGGATTGTGGAGTTGTTCGCGCGGGTGTTGGCGTTGTTTGTTGTCCTTTCTATACTCTATACGGTCTGTATTTTATGGTGGTGGTCATATAGTCGAATGGGATGAACCACGGGTGCAATAACATTCAGCCTCAGGACGACTAACATCCTGTAACAACATAGATCTCGTTAAATGTGTATCCTGATGGGTGGGGTATATGCAACGTTCGGGAATATGTATGTATGTACTTGATATTGCAGAATTGTCTATTGATGTTCATGGCATGGTGTCCAGCTCATAGAGTGATGCAAATTGCAAACATGGTAGTGAGTGAATTACGGATACGAAACAAAGGGCAAAACTTATAATGTAGTATAGAGATCAAATGCGATTTATTGTCATAGATACAATCGAAGTTGTGGGTGTGTTTTTGCTGAAATAACAAGAACGATGTTGCGATGAGCTCGTGGGAAGTGATGCTTCGCGACCGCTGAACATTTCAGATCGGAAGTTTCGGAATGCGTTTCGGAATTTCCATGCCTACCTGGAAATGAATGAATTTAACTACAAATGTGCACATGGGTCGTTGTATTTGCTCGCCGTTTCTAAGAACGCATTATTGCTTTTATTTGCTAGAACTCAAATCGAGAACGTTAGATTTTTTCTTTTTCACCAATTCAGACGCGTATCCCAACGAAGCTAAGGGTATGAGTAAAATTAGATAAAAAAAAAACAAAAATGGGTTTTCCGATTTTTACGAACAAAAATCTGTTCTGTCGATTATTTCTTTTTAAAGCCGGCCGCACACCGACCGGAGTGTGTCACACACTGGGCCGGATTTAGCATCTATGGCGCCCCTGGGCAGTAACGAATTTGCCGCCCTCCGCCACTAGATAAGCTTGAAGGTGGCAGTTGTCACCTCACAAAGGAAATGTAGGCAAAACGCTAGCGGGCGTATGTGAAAAATTGAAAATTTCATATTATACTACTAATCGTATTTTGATTGCTTGAAAATTTTTTATGTTGCTTCCCAAGAGAGGAATCCAGGTGTTCCGTGCACCTCCCAAAATTGTTTCAGAAATGATTGAAACTACAATGATAACATCAGTGGCATAAAGTTTTCTGAATTTCAATCTTCTGTTAAAGCAACATGTTCCAACATTTTATAATTTGAGACAACAAATTAAATTTGAATAAATTAACTGGAGAACTTGTAAAGAGCTACATGTCCTATTTGAATATTTATCTATCACTGACCTGAATAGAAGCTACTAAAAAACACCACCTCAAAACGTGCACCTTGTCTAGTCTAGAACTTTTTACCCTAAATCTGTGGATCAAGCCATCTGGCATACTGCTCTGACAACCCTGGCTAAGTTGGCGTATCCATGGCGAATTTCAATTAATGGTAGAATTCCTCCAAAGAAAAATGTGTCCAGTAGGAGAAACGACTGTTCCGTTATCTGGACAGAAGGGTTTAGCGGCATGCATATATTTCTTGATTTTATGACTTCTTCTTCTTCCTTGCCTCGTTCTTTATACCGCTCCACGGTTTCGCGTTGCTCGACCTGCGGTGTAGGCACATCGCCCGTTTTGGCGATAATTTCTCAGCATATTTCTACAGGCAGCTCTATCTTGGATCGTGTCATCGATCATGATTTTATGACTCCTGGATAAAAAAAAAAACTTAAAGAACGATCTTTCGACAAGTAGATCCACAACATTGTGAACATATTTCAGTATTCAAGAACTCAACGATCTGGATCACAATGGCTCAATTTGAAGCAAGGGCCTTTAAGGTAAACACTCCTTTTTACAAGTCAAACCTTTATATCTCATCAATATTTTCCTGACCAAAACCCAGAAAAGATGATATTTAGATAAATCCCCACTCAATAAGCTTGTCAGACACTTTCTTCATAGTTTTATTGCAAAATTATTGCAGTGCCAGGTGTCCCATGTGTTCATTGGAGCACAGGTCCCCAAAGGCCGAAATCCATATTTGTTTGGAATTGCTTCAAATGCTCATTAGTGTGATCACAAAGCCGCTGGAACAAAAGTGCCGAACTATTTTCGCCGATTTTTGCCTGAAGGTAAATTTAGTATTTATGCTTTCAGTTAAATTAATTAAAGTATTAACACAAACATGCTCCAAATAGACGAATTTCCATGACGAATTGGGAAACTCAAAAATGATGTACACGAATTTCTATTATAAATTGACCAGTTTTCGTGTCCTAGTGACGATGTTCTATGTTAAATTGATGAATTTCAAAATATTGTGAAGGAATTTCCGATACAAGTTGACCATCCCATATTGACAAATATCTTGAGAAACCAAGACTAATTTGAAATGTGAATCCGTCAATTTTATCTGGAAGTTCGTCAATATTTGACATGGAAATTCGTCAAAATGATTTGACAATTCGTAAAGTTGACATGGAAATTCGTTGATGTTGAAGTATAACAATTTAAAATGAAAATTCGTCAATTTTATCTGGAAATTTATCAATTTGTAATTGAAATTCGTTAACACAACTTTTAAATTCGTCAATTGAACATGGAAGCTCGTAAATTTAATTTAGGAATTCGTCAATTTGATCAGGATGTCGCAGGAGGGGTTTCTATATCAAGACAACAGAAACATTCATGGTGACAGTGGGATTTCAACTATGGAAATCGAAAATGTGACTGCACAAAGAAAGGAATCCCGATTTAAGTTTGAACACAAAGATTGTCAAAAACGTTACGCTACTCTTCGGAGTGTCTTGTCTGTATATGTTAGATTCTGCAGCTGGTTTGTGTCTTGCAAACTAATCAAAATAAATATCTTGAAAAGAACAGCTATCTAAGGATCTGAAAAAAGAATATTTTTTATATTTTCGGCCTTGGGGGCCATGTTCCACTGAACACATGGAACACCGTAGGTTACGCCCCTGTATAACATAGAAAACTGTACAATTCTTATTACATTCGGCTTTTCACTTTCTTTAGAAATGCGTTCATGTTTTCTAAATTTTTTCTTTGTCGATCGTTTTGAAAATAATTTGCGAATTACCCCAACAAATAAAATTTCCTATACATATTAGCAACATATTTAACCATAGAAAACGTCATACCGAAAAAAAACCCAAAATTAAGAAAGCTTGCGGTAAATTTTGAACACCCCTTGACCTAATTTGTTTTTGGTGATGAAGATAACGAAAACGAATTGGGAAAGCACTTACTGATGTTATTAAGGAAAAGTCATTCGGTGCCTAAACTAGAACTTTTTCCTGATTTTAACTATTTTAAATTATTTTTTATTTTCGGTGGAATTTCCCGTTTTTTTCTGAACAAAAAATTGCAAATTCGAAAATTTAAGCGTAAGAGTTCTTAAACGTAAAGTTAAAAATATTTTTGGTTTTTTTTTAAGTCTGGGGCAATTTTAGAGGCTTGGAAACAGGAGCTGGGAGCCAAATACTCGCGTATTTATATCATCTAATATGTCTTCAGGCATAATGTTTAAGGTGACGCCAAAGATGATTTATACTCCTACTCTAATTGAACTAAAGGCCACGCCATTTAAAGTGAATGAGTGTGTGCTTCAAGCAAAATTTTGCGTAGTCCCAATTTTTAAAGGCGAAATCACATTGAGTTGAGGTTGCGATTAAGTGCTTTGGATTAAGACGAATATGTACATCTAACTGTAGAATAAATTAAAAAAGCAAAATATTTTCTATTATGTTTGAGTTTTCAAAATCCATCTTTCCCATAATTTTGAACCAATGAAAAAATTTCAGAATTTGCCGCCCCTCAAATTCTGCCGCCCCTGGCAGTAGCCCAGGTTGCCCATATGGGAAATCCGGCCCTGGTCACACACCGCACAAAAGACCGGTTCTAAAAATGATACCTTGGAGTCGCCCAACCACACTGCTGCACGATTTTTCATATCAATATTTTGTGCGGTGTTTGCCACACTCCGGTCGGTGTGGGGCCGCCCAATCGTTGGAACACATAACAATCTAAGTAACAACATACTTTTGTGCACTGTCGTATCGGCGAAATTGTGTCGAATTTTTGTTTTAGTAGTCTGGCTGGTCTAGCGGTTAGTGCGAGCACCTTCGGTGCACAGAGTCATGAGTTCGAATCTCACCGTGGATTATGGTGTTTTTCGAACTCACGAGCTTGTGACGGACTATGATCTCACTCAGATGTTAAACGAGTACCCATTTATGGGGATAAATAACACTGCTTAGCGTGATGCTGATCTCATTACCCCAACAAAAAGCAGATAAGATCTTGGAAATGGGATGTCACTAACACATCCTGCGGCCTTAGTCCAATGTTGGATTGTCGCGCCTGTTATTTATTTTTATTTTTGTTTAAAAGCACAATTTGTACAAAACTTGCCGGTTGAGTCTTTTGCACGAACAAAATCTCCGAAAATACATATCTATATTTAGTATAGTACAAATGGCTCAAAAAAAGCCCAAACCCAAACATTCCAAACAAAATGAAATTTTTGATGCCACATTGTTCAATACACTGCCAATTATACACAGTAAAACAGTTACACAAAATTGCGTCATGGGTTAAGGGGGAGGGGGTGGCATAGAAGTGAAAATTCAGTTTTTTTCTGCAAATATCTGCAAAACTATGAGTCTGACCGCAAAACGTCCTGAGTACGAAATCAACTACAAAAAATTACCTTTGTAAAGATATACAAAAAAAATTATACCCTAGACCCAAAAGTATAACAGTGAATTTACATTTTTTGAGTTTTGCATTTTGCAGTTTAACTCTTGATAGAATAGACCTAGAGTCATAAGATGTTGTCCATATATTGCTAACAAAATACATATATGATTTGAACCAAAAATTGAATGGGTCCAACCATTAACACACCCCTTCTAACATTTTACATTTTTCAAAAAAGCATGCCTGTAGCTTCTTTTTAAATTAAGCCAGGCAGATCAAATTTGGTGTGGTGCCTAGCCTAAGCCCCATTATGCTCCCTACCAAAAATTATTACCACCCGATCAAAACTAAGGGTACCCCCTAGGCCTATTCGGTATTTAGATTTCAGTATTGGGTACCGGTTTTCTTCAACACCCGGTGCTACAACTGGTGCACCGGTTTTTTAAGCCATGTGCCGGTTTTCTTTAAGTACCGGTTTCTTTTTAACCATGACCCGGTTTTTTCAAGTACCGGTTTTCTTCAGTTATTTTAGCACCTGTTCAGTACCGTTTTTTTTTTGGTTTTTAGTTCCTGTTCAGCACTTCCTGTTTCACTTGCAGTTTTTGCAAATGGGACGGAGCCAGAGTTCCCCAAGCGGCGGCCGCATAAGTGAAACTTGATTGGAATATCATTTTATACAAAAGTAATTTATTATCTATTGAAAGCGATGATTTCCTATTGATAAGTGGATATAAGATTTTTATAAGGAGGTCGGCCTTTTTAAGCAGAGCATCCGTATTTGCTTTGAAAGTAAGCTTCTTATCAAGACGAACACCTAAATATTTAATATGCTCCTCACACCAATGGACTATTTTACCATCAAGGTTAAGTGGCGCAGATGGGAGGAACTCTGGCTTGCGCTTTCTTGTAAAGTATATAGCTTTTGTTTTATCAGAATTAATTTTTATTTTCCACCGCGAGAAATATGTTTTTAAGATGTGAAACCCGTTCGATAGAGCATTAGTAATTATCTCCGGAGATGATGAGGAACAAAGTAGCGCTGTGTCGTCAGCAAATAAACAGATATTGCAATTTATCGGAATTGGAATGTCACTCGTAAATATATTATAAAGTGTTGGGCTAAGTGCGGATCCTTGAGGAACTCCAGCCGGAAGCGGAAAAAGAGAAGATTTTGAACCATTCAAATTTACAAAGAAAAAGCGATCAGAGAGGAAGTCGAGAATCAGTTTTGTTAAATACAATGGAAAACCGTAAGAATGCATCTTAAAAATGAGACCTTCGTGCCAAACGCAGTCAAAAGCTTTTTCGATGTCTAGGGTTAGCATTCCGGTTGAATTTTTCGACTCGAAACTTGATTGAACTATGGACTTTATTCTTGATATTTGGTGAACTGTGCTGTGTTGCCCTCTGAAACCGAATTGCTCGTTGGGGAGTATCCCCTTTTCCAATAATACTACTTCATTGCGATATTTTATTATCCGCTCAAAAAGTTTACCAATATTACTTAGTAGGCTTATGGGGCGATAACTGTTTAGTTGAGACTTGGGTTTGTCAGGTTTTGCAATGCAAATTATTGAAGTTATTCTCCATGCCTTTGGGAAATAGGTAAATTTTAAGCAGGCGTTGAAAATGTGGCATAAATTGATGTGTGACTTTCTGTGCATGTTTTTAAGCAAATGCATTGGCAATGAATCCGGGCCAGGAGCTTTATTGGTTTTTGAAAGTTTTATCGCTTTCTTGACGGCGGATAGTGGTATAAATTGAATGCTATCATCTGTTGCGTTTTTAATTTCGTCAATAGTAACAGAAACTGAATTATTTGTCTCTTGATCACCTAGATGGTTTGTAGCAGAGTGCTGACGATGGAAGTGCGCTGCGAAAGCTTCAGATTTTTCGGCGTTTGTTATAAGAATAGAGTTAGATTCAGAAATCGGTGGGATCAAGGTTCGGCGTTTTTTTAGCGCCTTTGTAATGTTCCAAAAGTTTTGCTTCCTTTATGGAGTGACAATATACGCTGATTCCAATGCGAATTTCTTAACTTTTGAATCTCATCATCTATTTGACGTTTTAACCGATTCATTTCAAATTTATAACGAGAATTTCTGGAGCGTTGCCATAACCTACGGCAGAAGTTTCGTTCAGCTATCAACCTCTTCGCTAATAGCGAAAGTTTTAGTTGAGGAGGCTGTAAAAAACAACGCGTTTGCGGGATTGATGCTTGAGCTGCTTTCAATAAAATTTCGTTGAATTTATCAAGGTGATGCTCAATGTCTGCTATAGAAGTGAAATTTAAATGCTCATCATTTAGTAACGTGAGTCTGCCCGTTATTTTAGAAAAGTGAGACCAGTTTGCTTTGTGGAACAAAAATTTTTTTGGTGTTTCATCCAAAATAGGTTGGTCATTCAAATTGAATAACACTGGCAAATTATCAGAAGAAAGATCAGAGATTGTAACCGGTGGTGATACGAAACAGGGACAATTTGTTAATATGAAATCAAGTGTAGAAGGGTGACCTCTTGGTGTTTTGGGGAAAAAAATCGGAGTGGGTGGAAACATAATATCATAGTTGCTGCTGATAATCTTGTGCTGTAGAAGTTTTCCTCAATGATTGGTTTTAGCACCATATCAACTATAACGCGTAGTAGAGAGTCTTATTTTGTCTTATTTAGTAGGAAGACTGCGATAATTGTACGAATCATTTCCGAGCTAAAAAGTACCGGAAATACATGGTTCGAAACAAATGCCGTCCGTAAATGAGAATAGAAAGAGACGGCTACATTGTAGTTTATAATGATTACTATGGCATTTGCCTCAGCTGGCCATCATGTATTTCAGCACTTTCAAAGCGTCCTATAGATACAGCACGTCGACTAGTGATGAATGAAGTAAAGATTGTTTTGCACTATATCGACGATTTATGACGCCAATACTGGTTGGACAGTTGCTAAGCATTTTCAAAACAATATGTAGATACAAATTTTCGAAAAACAGGAGCAACCATATTTTGTGGTGGCATTCAAGAAAGAGTTGCTAATCGTCTTTTGAGTTTCATTCCAAATACCACGGAAGTGGCGTGCTATAAGACAGATTAAACGATACCCTTGACAATATGTAGTTATTTCTCTAAACAGAGCATAGATGAAAGGGGAAATCAAATAGGAGTATTCGGAATGCGTGCTTCATGGTATATAAATCTAGTCTAAAAAAATGTACATACCTTCATAAGTCTAGAGAATG
The DNA here is from genome assembly GCA_949715475.1 of Microchrysa polita. Lineage (NCBI taxonomy): Eukaryota > Metazoa > Arthropoda > Insecta > Diptera > Stratiomyidae > Microchrysa > Microchrysa polita. The sequence goes on from OX454419.1 coordinate 52,231,916, forward strand.
ATAATGATTCCAGTTAGAAAAACAGAATTCTTCAGAGAATTGCATAGATGAATGAATGAGTACGTTTTGTAGTACTAATGCCCAATATGTCATCTATTTGAATTTCTTATAGGTCTGCATGTTTGATGTAGTTTGGCCTGTGTGTATTTTACTCAAAAATATTTTGTGCAACAAAGACAAAGCAAGTAACATTCAAGCCTTTTTTTTTTCAAATGCTCCAAATACATATGCAGGTCTTGATACGTAAACGTAAGTATACCGCACAGAATTTCAACAAGAAAGCACAATAAACGGCGTGAAATAAAATAAATACAATAGCAAGCATAGACCTTCGTGGCAGGTCAACATAAGCGACGCCTCCTCTTTCTCTCTACATAATGCTTGTTGAAAAAGACAAGCACACAAAGTTTATGCATTTCAAATGTGTCGCATTCATGAAAAACACATAAAACATGTCTCATTAATCTTCTAATTGTTTCCAAGGCCCAATAATGTCTTCGTTTGTTGAATTTGTTTGGTTGATGAAGAATGAAGAATCCAGCGAAAGACCACAACATCATGATGCATGCTTGGTGTATATCCATGTGTGGAAAACCAATAAAAATGTCTACTCGAACAAACAACAACCGCGAAGAAAGCTTGCTCGTCATGCAGAGCTCTTACATATATCGTGAATCGTTAGGTTAACTATCTCCATAGATCTTATAGATGTCTGGAGTGGAAAATGTGTGAATGTTTGTTGCGGTTGTCATCGCAATGTTCAAATAGCACCTTTTCCATTAGAGTAAACAACCAAAAGACGAATTGGGTGGTTTTTATAGGTAAAAATCATGTCGCCTTTAAAGAAGATATTTAGACAGTATTATGGGCCTATTATAAATATTGTGTTTTCTTCTTTTTTGAGATACCAGCACATATGTCTTCAAATTGATTGGTTAGGAAAAAGATTATGATTCTAGCTAGAAGTATAGATTTCGATTGATTGGTAAAGTTAGAAAGTTTCTTTGTTAATGCTCCTATTTGCTTATGAAGGCCTTGAATAGACCGAGCGGGTGCGGAGGAAGATCCTGTGTATTTAGTATTAGTATGGTACAATTGGTTCAAAATACATAGCCCCAAACCCAAACATCCAAAAGAAAAAGAAATGTTTGATGCCAAATTGTTGAATATACGCGGTCAAAAGTTACACCAATTTGCGTCATGCGTTAAGGGGGTAGCAAAGGGGTGAAAATTAAGTTTTTTGCATATATGTATCTGGAAAACTATGAGTCTGATCTTAAAATGTCCTGAGGACTGTACTATACAGGGTGTCCGGAAACTGCCGCATAAACGCACCGGATTATGATTCCTCAGTTGATTTCCAGCAAAAAAGTTGTATGGAACATACCCCCTTAGCTTAACCCTTTAGCTGCCACAGGCATTTGAAGATTTTTGAAAAAATCATTTTCTTGCACGACTTAAAGCTCAATATCTCCAAAGCTAGACCAGCTAGAATAGTGAAACAAAATGATTATTACACCCAAAAAATTTACCTATAAAATAAATTTAGCGGCACTAAAATCGGATAAGAGGTTTCGTTTTTACAGAACTTCAAAGTCAAATTTGTGTGATTTTACCTAAAAACAATCTATTTTTCCATCTCAGTTTTCTCCAACTTCTGCCAAAGTGAGGTGCTTGTACGATTCTTTTAAAAATTGGCGCATAGTCTTACGATCATATCTTTCTTACATCATTTTATTCTAGCCCTATTATTTCTAACAGTTTTTATACGTTAAGTACAGAAAACTAAGGTTAATTTTAGCTCGAATTCAATACAATTCAATTCAGACTGCCCCTGAAGATCTGCAATTGGAAAAATCTATTCAAATAATGTCGAAATCGAGCCAAAAATAACCCTAGTTTTCTGCACTTAAGGTATTAAAACTGTTAGAAATAATGGAGCTAGAATAAAATGATGTAAGAAAGATATGATCATAAGACTATGCGCCAATTTTTAAAAGAATCGTACAAGCACCTCTCCTTGGCCGATGTTGGAGAAAATTGAGATGAAAAAATAAAATGTTTTTGGGTGAAATCACACAAATTAAACTTTGAGGCTCTGTAAAAACCAAATCTTTTATCCAATTTTAGTGTGGTTAGTTTTATTTTATAGGTAAATTTGTTGACTGAATTAATAATTTTGTTTTACTTTTCTAGCTGGTCTAGCTTTGGAGATATTGAGCTTTAAGTCGTGCAAGAAAATGATTTTTTCAAAAATCTTCAAATGCCTTTGGCAGCTAAAGGGTTAAGCTAAGGGGGTATGTTCGTACAACTTGTTGTACGGAACCCTTTAGCTGCCACAGGTATTTAAAGATTTTTGAAAAAATCATTTTCTGGCACGACTTAAAGCCTAACCAGCTACAATAGTGAAATAAAATGATTTTTACAGCCAACAAATTTACTTGTAAAATAAAACTAACCATCCTAAAATCGGATAAGAGGTTTGGTTTTTACAGAGCTTCAAAGTCAAATTTGCGTGATTTGACCCAAAAACAATCTTTTTTCCGTCTTAATTTTATCCAACTTCTGCCAAGTTGAGGTGCTTGTACGATTCTTTTAAAAATTGGCGCATAGTCTTACGATCATATCTTTCTTACATCATTTTGATCTAGCTCCATTACTTCTAACAGTTTTTATACGTTAAGTGTAGGAAACTAGGGTTAATTTTAGCTCGAATTCAATACAATTCAATTAACACTGCCCCTAAAGATCTGCAATTGGTAAAATCTATTGAAAGTATGTCGAAATCGAGCCAAAATTAACCCTAGTTTTCTGCACTTAAGGTACTAAAACTGTTAGAAATAATGGAGCTAGAATAAAATTATGTAAGAAAGATATGATTGTAAGACTATGCGCCAATTTCTAAAAGAATCGTACAAGCACCTCACCTTGGCAGAAGTTGGAGAAAATTGAGATGGAAAAAGAGATTGCTTTTGGGTCAAATCACGCAAATTTGACTTTGAAGCACTGTAAAAACCAAACCTCTTATCCGATTTTAGGGTGGATGGTTTTATTTTACAGCTAAATTTGTTGAAATCAACTGAGGAATCATAATCCGGTGCGTTTATGCGGCAGTTTCCAGACACCCTGTATAGCATAGGCTGTATTAATGAATTATACGAGGGTGGTCTGAAAAGCTTCCGACCTCAACTCAAAGATGGCGCCACACGTCAATAAAAGCTAGTGAATGTAGTTGTGTATCTTTTAACAGTTACTCACCAAAGTTTCGGCCATTTTGGACGCGCAGTTTTTAGTTGACAATCGTTTGAGTGAGGCCTGCAAATTTGGCCTCCGTGGCGGCGATGACCTCCTCATTCGACTGAAATTTCTGCCCGGCGAGTGACTTTTCCAAGTTTGGAATCAGAAACGCTGTAGAAATGTATGATGCTATTAAAAACAGCTTGCGTACAAGTCCGCAACTCAGTGGGATATTTTCATGTTTTCAACAAATGCTAATGTACAGTACTGATGCAACCTCGAAATGATTTATACATTATTTCGTGACGATTTGCTTTTCGAATTTGACTCTTTTTGGGTCGGTCAACAAAAGTTGAACGTGGGTTGAACCTAAGTTGAAAGTTACACTTTTTGGGTCGTTCAACAAAAGTTGAACGTGAGTTGAATCTAAGTTGAAAGTTACACTTTTTGGGTCGTTCAACAAAAGTTGAACGAAAGTTGACCGTGAGTTGAACCTAAGTTGAAAGTTACACTTTTTGGGTCGTTCAACAAAAGTTGAACGTGGGTTGAACCTAACTTGAAAGTAACACTTTTTGGGTCGTTCATCTAAAGTTGAACCTAAGTTGAAAGTTACACTTTTTGGGTCGTTCAACAAAAGTTGAACCTAAGTTGAAAGTTACACTTTTTGGGTCGTTCGACAAAAGTTGAACGAAAGTTGAACGTGAGTTGAACCTAAGTTGAAAGTAACACTTTTTGGGTCGTTCAACAAAAGTTGAACGTGAGTTGAACCTAAGTTGAAAGTAACACTTTTTGGGTCGTTCAACAACAGTTGAATGAAAGTTGAACTTGAGTTGAATCTAAGTTAAAAGTTACACTTTTTGGGTCGTTCAACAAAAGTTGAACGAAAGTTGAACGTGAGTTGAACCTAAGTTGAAAGTTGAATTCAAGTTGAATTCGAGTTGAACCCAAGTTGAACCCAAGTTGAACTCAAATTGAACCCAAGTTGAACTCAAGTTGAACGTAAATTGAACCCAAGCCCAACCTCTGTTGAACCTTGAATGGCACCGAACACTCACAGGGTACCACCTAGCCCAACTTCCGTTGAACCTTGAATGGCACCCAAAAGGGTACTGTAATGCCAAAAACGTAACGCTTTTTCGTTATGATTTTCGTGACGCTTTTCGAATTTATGTGCCAGAGTCAAGACATAAAAATGTCAAAAGAAGTCACTCGTGGCGAAATCTGGGGAATTCGGTGGATGGGGCGGCAGTTCGTAGCCCAATTCAACCAGTTTGGCGTTGGTGGGCGGAGGTGTGATCCGGTGTGTTATCATGGTGGAAGAGATTTTTTTTCTTTGCCAAGTGGGCCGTTTTTTCCTCAATTCGGCGTCGAATCGTTTTTTCCCAATAATTCGGCATAGTACAGCCCTGTGACCGTGTTGCCCTTCTGCAGGTAGCGGATGTGGATCACACCTTGTGAATCCCAGAAAACGCTGGCCATTACCTTTCCGGCCGATGGAGCAGTCTTCGCCTTCTTCGGAGCACGTTCGCCGGCTGAAGTCCACTGTTTCGACTGTTCCTTGGTCTCTGGTATGTACCAGTGTATCCAAGTTTCGTCAACTGTCACGAAACGCGCTTAAACAGCGTCAAACACCGCTTTGAAGTGGTCTCACCGTTGCACTTGTTGTCCGGAGTAAGCAAACGCGGCACACATCGCGCCGACAGCTTTCTCATGCCCAAAATTTCATGCAGGATATGACCCACGCGATCTTTTAAAATGCCTACTGTCTCAGCTATCTCTCGCACCTTCAATCGGCGGTCTGTCATCTGTCATCAAAATCGTGGATTTTTGTCACGTTATCCTGCGTGCTAACCGTTTTCGGGGCACCTGGACGTGGCTCATCAAAAACCGACGTGCGACCAAGTTGAAACTCGTTAAACCAATTTTTGACGGTCGCCATCGAAGGAGAAGAGTCACCGTACACAGCATCTAAACGCTCTTTGATTTCGCTGCGCGATTTCCCTTCCAAAAACAAGAATCGAATCACCGGCCGATATTGCTCTTTTTCCATTTTTCTAAAATCGGCAGACACTCCAGCTTTCACACGTGGCCAAAGCAAAACTACGAGTCTGATCCGGCTGAATTTTGGACAGTTGCCGTCTAGAAGAATGTACTACACGATAGTAAATTGCTCTTGCGATACTGACACCATCAGGCGGGGAGGCTGGGTACTTATCAGACTACCCTCGTATATCACCTTTGCTGATGTCGTATTTATTACAGAAGTCCCAACAGATTACGATTTGCAAATTTTGTAGGGTTTTGAGTTTTGACATCAACAAGTAGAGGTAATTACGGATGCCCAGGATTGCAAACGAAGTAAAGCCAACAAACCGTTACAGTAAGTAGATATCAAAGCGCATCCCAGTAGTATTTATGATATCTTTACACAAATATTTCAGTATAGAATTGAAAACAATAATTACTAGAATATGTGTTTTTTAACCTAACTTTAAATGATGTTTAAACTGAATGCTTCAATATACTTATCATAATTCTTTTCTTTTCATTTGCAGGTATGTATCAACTAAAGGCCTGAATTTTCTACTTCGAATTTTGGTAACTATAATTAAGTGAATATAAAAACTAGGGGGCTTCGCCCCCTGCTCGCTATGCTCGACAATCCCCGGGGGCCGAGGCTAATTTCGGGCGCGGCCGAAATTTGGATACCCTTCGCTCTCCTTGGGCTAAAAGTTTTTCCGGGCGTACCTATGACTTGTATTTAATCCCCCTCCCCATTCTTTTTCTTCCGTCTTGGCAAAAGTTTTGGGCTTGGTTGAAATAAGTGGGCAAATAAAAATATTTACTCGGAAAATTTTATTGGGGTTGCGGGAGCATGACTCCACAGTACGATTCCTTTCGTTTTAAACTTTTTTGTTGCTTTGGTAAAGACACATTAATTCAAGGTTTTGTGAAATTGGTGCAAAAAATGTTTCTTAGAAGAACCAAAATGGGGGTTGGGTTTGTATGGCCACGCCATGGTCAGATTTGATCAAATCTTGGATATGTTTTGTTTCATCAAGAGAAACACGTGTGTGTGTAATTTTGTTGAAATTGGTGCACAAGAAGTCCAAAATTTTTTCAACATCATGATTTTCTTAGAAGTTGAATATGGTTAGGCAAATTTTAAAATAGTGTGGCTAGTTTAGTGGTTACTGCGCACATTCGGTGCACAGAGTCATGGTTTCGAGACTCACCGTGAATGAATTTCGTTTAAGGTATTTTTCGAACTCACGACCCATGTGACGGAATATAATCTCTATTATAGAGATAAATAACATTGCTGAGCGTGCTGTTGATCTGAGCACCTCAACAAAAAAGTAGGTAAGGTTTTGGAAATTGGATGTAACTTACATATCTTTTACCTGCAAAGATAGACTGTCGGTCGGTTTGTTTTTTAATTTTAGAGCCAAATTTTAACAAAGGACAGTCAAGATTAACAAGTTTAGACATTCACTGCCCATTCTGATTACGTTCAACTAGCCTCCAATTTCTGCGTTTTAGACGGTAGTTCGTCTATATTCGGTGCTATTTTTGTCTCTAGGACTGCATATTCCTCTTGTGAGATGTAAATTTCATTGCTGGTGTGACTAAGCTACAAAATGAAACTTGATTAAATAACTTGAAATGGAAAGACACTGAAATGTGAGATTCGTTCTTTACAAGGTCCCTAACTGGGTAAAGCTGTATACTATTTATACTATTTCCCACTAAAATCTCTTTCAGATGCAATGTTGATAAATTCCACTACCTTTCCGGAGCGACTTCATGTGATATACACTCCCAATCAATAGGATAGTTCCACTTGAAAAATGGGTGTTTCTCGGTAAGTGATAACGGTATTTCCTTTAAACTTGGTGACAATATTTTCAGTAGCCTGATTGTTCTTTTAAAAAAAGAAGGTTTCAAATCCGGAGTCCTGTTAGGATTTTCTTACGAGAATTAATAAAAACAGTATAAATGTGAAAGTCATTTGGATAGTTCCACAGCAAATAAAACACAAAATAAAGATAATTTTACTTTGGAAAATAGCTTACAGAAGCTCCTCAGTGCTATTAAATTTTCGTGTATCGGTATAGATCTTCTTTATCTTTATCCTTTTTGATGATATTTAGATCTTGGGAGTATGGTAGTCATTCCATAATGTTGATGGATTGGTCTTGAAACCAATCTTTTATCAGCTTTGTTTCATAATTGGGGTCATTATTTTGTTAAAATCTTATAGGAGTGGCATTGAAAATGTCAGTAATAATTACATTAGGAAGAATATTTTTAAAAGCTTGGGTGCTCTGAATACCTCTGATTGATAACTAACCAAGGTTATGGAAATACCTTCCTAGATCTAAATATCATCAGAAATGTTTAGGGATGAATGATATGAAAGATCTATACCATTAGTCGACAGTTTACCATCACTGAAAAGCTTCTGTAAGCGATTAGAGGAACTTGGGACGAAATTCATTTAAATTGAGTTCAAAACGTTCACTTCAATACCGGATAAATTCTTCGGGCTGATATCACTTAACGGAAGTTGAACTCATAACTAGCCACATTTTTCAAAATAAAATTATCTATTTATACCGTTATTTTGGGTTTTACTTCCTCTGGAACTATCCTAATGACTTTCACATTTGTACGGTTTTTAAGAATTCTCGTAAGAAAATCCTATCGGGACTCCGGATTTGAGACCTTCTCTTATTTGAAGAACAAGCAGACTATTGAAAATATTGTCAGCAATTTTGAAAAAAATATCGTTATCACTTACCGAGATAAAGTAATTTTTCAAGTGGAACTATCCTATTGATTGGGAGTGTATCAAGCTGGATATAGCGGAAAATCACCCAAAACTATAACAAATATTTTAGTTTTCCACGAGGGAAACATATGTATTGGGACGCAGCCTCCGCACCCCCGTCAGTTACGAGTCGCCACTTGCTGTTGTCCATTTGTCCTTGCTGGAAACTATCACGGTCATGCATTCCGCGGCAGTATATGGAGCGACAAAGCATCTGGTTAGTTTTCCAGGCTACATGCTCAGCAGCAGAAAATTTTACGTAGTGCTTGGAATCAAACTCGCATTTTTACGCCTTCAAGCATTGTATAGTGCAGTGTTTTTTTACTACATTTGTAAAGATTTTTTTCATCATAATCATCGGCCAGGAGAGGGGGCTACACCCATGGCCTTGATGTATTTAGATGGCGTTGATACTACTCACAAAATAGTTTATATTAAAATTCTAAAATTTGAACTCTTTGAACTCAAATTGATTTTCGTTGAAATGGAGACCTATAGATACTTTACCAATCATCGAAAAAACTATTTCAATCTAAATTTCAACCGAAATTCATACTTTGTCGTATTGTACTCCCTTTTCCAATAAACTTTCATTAATTTCGATGTTGACAGTTTCAGGAAAAAAATGTGACACTCACATAGCATCACATCACATTCACGCTTCGCTTTGATCATTTAGTTTAGTTTAGAGAGCGAAAATGACAAAACTTTGATGAGCAAGCTAAAAAGAAAGATGAGACGAATCGAAATCAAAAACATATTTTATAAAAGAGTCGGCATTTCGGAAAGAATTTCCTAAAGTATTTCATATAGAATAAAATGAAAAAGAGATTTTTGGAGAATTTTTCATTTGAGCTTTGTTTTTTTGATGTTTTTCGTTTCGTGTTAGTTGCCGACAGATTAGAGAAATATCAACGTGTAAAAATATTGGATTTTATAGTTGACATGACACATAAAATACGGCAAAAGTAAATTATAATTCGTAAATGTAATGAAATGGTAATGATAACTAAATCTGTATATCTGAGGTTAAACAAAAATCATATGCTTCAGAGCATCTCAAAGACCAGAAATACAAATATGACATGCAACCAGACTACAAAGGACCAACCAAAACACTTGTGGCCTAACAATAATGAAATCATGCTTTTCCACAATTTTCAATCATTGAACTTATTGGCCTAGCCAGAGGGGACAGGGAGGGGCGCTTGCCCCCCCCCTAGTCGATGATTATGTTAAAGAAAGATTCTTACCGATGTAATTAAGAACATCGCTGCACTTTACGTAAATGCGTAAAAATGCGAGTTTGATTCCAGGCACTACGCTCTCCCTTAGGGCAGCGACTCCCAAACTGTGGGGCACGCCCCCTGGGGATGCGTGAGGGAAGGGGGGGGGGGGGCGTGAGTCCAAGTTATATACCGCTGTAACAATGATTTATTTTTATACTCTGGCCAAAAGACCGCTGAAAACATTTTACTTAGGCCGAATTCATACGTCTAGGCTCGTGCTGAAATAGTTTTCTTATGATTTCTCTTTATTTATCAGAACACCTTCATATTGTGGGGTAGGTCCAGTAATAGCCGTAAACATCCAAATCCACACCAAAAATAAGTCTGGTTGCTATTATGGCAACAGCGGAGCTTCCGACGGAAATCATGTTGCGTACTTTTCGAAAATGTCGAAAATATCCAAAACAAAGCAAATATAATTAAAGTCCGCAGCCTAGCACGTAGTGAACTATATTATAATATCGGAAATACAAAAATGTCCACGCCTTATATCGGTTTTTGTCCAAAATTTTTCCAGTCTCTGCAAACTTCGCAAAAGGGGGCGCGGGCTGAAAAAGATTGGGAGCACTGCCTTAGGGAGACTCTTTTTTCTTTTGCAACAATCCCATATTTTCAGGCGTTTACTCTCATGGTTTCTGAGCTGCAGAACACAATTTTAACAATCACATGAATGTCTCTCCGGGATGGTAGTAGATTTTAACTTTATTTCATCTGAAAGGGATTTTAGTGACAAATGGCAAGGAACTTTGTAAAGAACGAGTCTCATATTTCCGTGTCTTTCAAGTTATTTAGATTCATTTTGTAGCTGAATCATATCAGAAATGAAAATTAGCCACTGCTAATATTTTTTGTAAAATTTGGAGGAAATCTTATCAAAACCGTAAACCGTATTTCTATCAAACAAAAGATTTATTAATTTGTGACAGACGACACAAACTGATCTCTTGGTCTATTTTTTTTACATTCCATGTGAAATATACAGTCCGAGACAGGACGTAGCCAGTCGTACCTACGAATTGTATTTAATGCCCCCCCCCCCTCCCCCATTAGCTATATTTTCGTTCCGTCTTCACAAAAGTTCCGTTGCGTCGACAAAACAATATTTGTGTGGGGTTTAATTGGAATAACTGGGCAAATAAAACAATTTTATTGGGGGATGCGGGAGCATAGTACGATACCATTTGTTTTGAGCTTTTTTGTTGCTTTGATAAAAACACATTAATTCAAGGTTTTGGGAAATTGGTGTAAAAAATGTTTTTTAGAAGAACCAAAATGGGGGGTTGGGTTTGTATGGCAGCCCCATAACACCATTGTCCGATTTGATCAATTCTTACATATGTGTTGTGACATCAATAGAAACACACTTGTATGAAATTTGGTTGAAATTGGTGCAGAAATAAAAAAGTTTTTCTTATAATTTGGAGGTTGGGTTCGTATGGCAGCCCCATTAGCCATTACCCCATGGTCCGATTCCATCTTTTTTTACGTATGTTTTGTGTCATCAATAGAAACACACTATAAAATATATGATATCCGACCAAAAACAACAAAGTTGTAAAAGTTACCCCGCCAAAGAAAAAATCATCTGCCGCAAAAAGAATACATATCACTCCAATCCGCCGCTCATATGTAATTTTGTTTTAGGTGTAAATGCTGGAGAAGTTTATATGTACAGGACTACTTCTTGCAGTAATTTGATGGGAGCTTTAACATTTTATTGAGTGCTACTTAGACGGCTCCCACTAAATTAATTTAAGAAGTAGTCCTGTACATTTAAACTTCTCCAGCATTTACACCTAAAACAAAATCATATCCCGCATTTACACCTAAAGTAGTAGTCTGGCTGGTCTAGCGGTTAGTGCACGCACCTTCGGTGCACAGGCTCATGAGTTCGAATCTCACCGTGTTCCATGGTGTTTTTCGAACTCACGAGCTTGTGACGGACTATGATCTCACTCAGATGTTAAACGAGTACCCATCTATGGGGATAAATAACACTGCTGAGCGTGATGCTGATCTCATTACCTCAACAAAAAGCAGATAAGATCTTGGAAATAGGATGTCACTAACACATCCTGCGGCCTTAGTCCAATGCTGGATTGTCGCGCCTGTTATTTATTATTTACACCTAAAACAAAATTACATATGAGCGGCGGATTGGAGTGATATGTATTCTTTTTGCGGCAGATGATTTTTTCTTTGGCGGGGTAACTTTTACAACTTTGTTGTTTTTGGTCGGATATCATATATTTTTGCATATCCCAATGTTCCAATGTCCTAATATCGCAGTGCCCCAATGTTCAAATGACCCAATATCCCGATGTCACAATGGCCCAATATCCTGATATCTCAGTGGCCCGATGTCCCTATGTACCAGGTCATAATGTCCCAATGTCCGAATATCCCAATACCCCAAAGTCCCAGTGTCCTAATGTCCCAATATCCAAATGTTTCAATGTGCCAATTTCCTAATACGCTGATGTCCCAATATCCAGATGTCCCAGTGGCCCAATGTCCCCACGTTCCAGTTTCCTCAGTGTGCCTAATATCCCGATGTCCAAATGTAAAAATGTCCCATTGTCCCAATTTCTCAATATTCCAATGTCCTAATGTCCCAATATCCCAATAATCCAATGTCCTAGTATCGCAGCGCCCCAATATTTGAATATCCCGGTGTCCCAATGTCCCAATATCCCGATGTCTAAGTGGTCCAATGTCCCTATGTGCCAGTGTCCTCATGTCCGATTGTCCTTTTATCCCAAGGTCATAATGTCCCAATGTCCTAATATCCCAGTGCCCCCATGTCACTGTATCTCAGTGCCCTAATGTCCCAGTATCCCAATGTTCCAATATCCCAATGTGCCAACATTCCAATGTCCCAATGTTCTAATATCCCGATGTCCCAATATCAATATCAATAAGAACAGTCCTTATATCCCAGTGCCCCAATGTTACAACATCCCGATGTCTCAGTGGCCCAATGTTTCTCTGTACCAGTGTCCAAATGTCCGATTGCCATATTGTCCCAAAGTCATAATGTCCAAATGTCCTAATATCCCAGTGCCCCATGTCCCGATGTCCTAATGTCCCATTATCCCAATGTTCCAATGTCACAATGTCACAATGTTCCAATATCCCAATGTTCCAATCTCCTAATATCCGGATGTCCCAATGTTGCCACTTCGCAGTTTCCCCAGTGTGCCTAATGTCCCAATATCCGAAAGTCCTAATGTCATAATGTCCTAATGTGCCAGTGTCCTAATGACCCAAAACCCTAATGTCCCAATGTCCTAATATCCCAGTTCCCCAATGTCCCGATATCATGATGTCCCAATGTCACAATATCCCGATGTCTCAGTGGCCGAATGTTCCTATGTACCAGTTTCCCAATGTCCCAATGTCCGATTGTCCCAAGGTCATAATAATGCCTCAATATCCTAATATCCCAGTGCCCCAATGACCCAGTGTCCTAATGTCCCAATATCCCAATGTTCTAATGTCCCATTGTCCCAATATCCCGATGTCCCAATGCCTCAATATCCCGATGTCCCCACGCTCCAGTTTCCCCAGTGTGCCTTATGTCCCAATGTCTTAATGTCCTAATGTCCCAAGTCCCTAATGTCCCAATTTCCTAATATTCCACTGCCCCAATATCCTAGTCTCCCAGTGTCCCAATGTCGAAGTGTGTTTAAAAAAATGGTCAATGCGATGAGCCGATAGACGCAATTGTTGCAAATCTTGTGTTAACTTTACCTATTAATTTACCGTTATTCCATCCACTTATCTAAATGAAAGACATTGATTCTTTAGAAGGACCACCAGAGGATCATTCATTCCAAATTTCATAAAAATCCCATCACGGAGAGAGACAGTAGAAGCAAGTCTTTCTGCAACTGTAGACTCCAGTCTGAAATTGGGTTACTCGCTTAAGTCTGTGAGGGTGAAAATTTCACTGTTTATTGCATATATCTTACCCGTTGTTGTGCCGATCGACGATTTTTTTTGGAAAGGCACTAGAACAGGATATGTGGAATATTTTGGTAAAAATTTTTTTTTGGGGGATGTTGCCTGGAAGGCTGTAGCCCTGTCAAAGAAAAAAGCAAGTTGTCTCCGGTAATCATAGACTTGTTCGCTTTCGTTTTTTTCCTTTGGCGGGCGATACGCGTCTCGCGTCTCTTGATATACGAAAAAAAAATTGTTTAAAACGTCCTGATAAAAAAATCGCTGCACATATTGGCGATATACATTTGTACATAATGTACATACATATATGGCAGACTTAACACTGGCATCGACAGAAAGTACAAGAAAAGCGTAAGAACGGAAGTTTACAAATACAGAAAAAAAACAGCTTCGGTGACTATCAAACCGGTAGCAGTGATTGCTTTTTAGATAAAAAAGATACAGAATCAAAGAAAAAATATTCTTATTGAACGGAAGATGTGAAATTGAGTATGTTTGTACGTACTCGGAAACTTTTGTTTATATATTGTTTTTTGTGTAAGCTGTTTATGTTTCCGAGTTTTACCTTTGCTCTGTTTTCAAACAGCTTAGTTGAATTTAAATATTTTTTGTTTCATGAATGTGAATTAAGTGCAGTACTCCAATATGGACAATTGGAAATGCGTTCATACAGCCAGAGTGAACTCTTAATTCGCATGAAAACATTTATTCCATTCAAATTAAATGTACATAAGTATTTTCTAAAAAAAATATAATGTATTGCAGAACTGTAAATCATGCGCCTCTTCCACACAACATACAATTCCGTCCATATATATATCAACAGAAAATTAAAATCCCAACAGAAATTCCAATAAATATTCTGCTCTCGTGACAGATTCTGCATCAACATAAAGGCAAAATTTCTTAAGACTAATTAGTGTCAGCCTTTATTTTGTAAACAAGCTATCGGGCAATTTTGCTTTTTGGACTGCGTGTCGGGAAGATATGATGATAAATGGAGGATTTTAATGGATTCAATGTCTAAATTTGGATAGTTTTTTTTCAAGGGTTATAAGGTCACACATATAAATCTTCTGTCTTGGAGATGGAGTCGAAAAAAAAAACAAAAACTCTACAAAGGAAGAATTCCCGAATATATCTAATTATCTCCATGCATTTATTATGTTGACAGTGTGTGTGTTTCTGGATACGTTTAGTGGATAAATGGTTGTACTTGAGATACATATATTAGTAAAAAAATTGGGATTGAAAAATATACAATATATGTGCACGGAGCTTTAAAAAAAAAAACAGAAAAATGTGCCCATCTGTGCGCCTTCTCGAATTATTCCCATTTTTTCCAATCCAAATTGCTTGTCCTTGAGTCATTCAACACTATCTCAATCTGTCCTTAGCTATAAAACAACATTAAATCATGGATAATGTTGTTCGTATTGGCGAAAACCATTTACAAGCATATTGTCAAGCTTCATTCCATCATTAAAACCGGCCATTTCGTCCAACTCGCAAAATTTACGAGCAAATAAGTAGCAGCAGCAGCAACACCACGTCCACGTCCTTTTTTCCATTTTGTTGATTTCATTTAAATATGAACCTCTTTGCTTCTGCTCAAGTAGTTTCCACTTGAGTTCTAAGGATATAATTGGATGGTCATAGTAAAGAGGTCTTCTCTAGGTCCGGCTGCTATACCGCATACACCACACACACACAGTCTGCAAGTATACCGAGAGTTTTTTGAATGAAAACCGCACAGAGAAGCACAAACGGACCAAAAAAAATGACTGCTCCTAGATATCAGAACGATTTAAAGTGCCATCGTCACCACTAAAGCCACAAGAGGGTCCTTGTTTTCATTTTAGATTACAAGAAAACCTCAGATGAAGGAAAAAAAAGAGCCAAGTTAAATGGCATAAAAAAAACAGTCAGCCCATTCTAAAAGGATCTAGAAAGGAGAGCAAGCAATGCGACGATGACGACAGTAAGTAGCGTTCTTTCTTCCGCCCAGAAGAAATCTCTTAGGGAATTCATTTGATTTCACGAAATGTTGAGCATTGATTTTTTCTCTATAGGCGAACTCTTTCAAAAGGACGATAATATGCAGAAAAAAGACGGGACAATTTAAATGATTCCGGCCATTTATATTTGGTTCAATTTTTTTTTCTAAGTACAATTAGAAGAGGTTTCGATTTAAATAAGGAGCTTTTCGCTTTCTTATGACTTCTGTATACAATTACTCAGTATTTCAAATACTCAAAAGAAGGATCGACGTTCTTAATCGATGATTGCGCAACAGAGGCCAAATAGGAGCATATAATAGAGCACGGCTACAGGTAGTAGTGTATATGTAATATAGAAAGGCTCTGCCTTTCATATCTGGCAAAATATCAAATATCGTAGGACAAAAGAAGCTGTATGTGTATGTATATACTATTTCCAACATACTTAACACTGTTTTGTCACACAATGGTCCTAGCCAATTTTATCTGCTATAAATTTTCATCAGATATGAAATAATGGTATCCTACTTCGGGACTCGCATATACATATTGACTCTCGAATGGATGAGGATGGAATAGGAAACCATTTGGTGCGCGCCCGCACAAAACGAATGTAAAAGGTTTCAACAGACCCGCTGTTATCAGATACAAGATGTAGGTACGACGTGTAGGTATTAAACCATATGCCAATGGAATGTAAAAAGGCTTGTTTCGATAAGTTTTTTTTTTTGGCTTTCCTCCCTTATATGGTTGGGAAATTCGATAGGTTTGTTGTAATCCATACCAAGGATTTTAATGTGTACTTTTTTTTGAAATGATGTTGATTTTTTTAAATAATGAAAATATGTGAACCGTCACATTATAATTTGATGCTGTGCGTTAAGATACGTATCGTTGAACGTTTTATCGGCTTCGAAATATGTATATATTTTATACATAATGGTGATCAACCACCAATGTATTGCCTGGCATTACATCAAAAAATATTTTTTTTTATAATTAAACCCTTTTGCGCCTGGAATGTGTTTGTGCTTGGATCGCATCATTGAACGAATGTCTATATTTTTTGAATACAAACAGCAAAATCCGTAAAACTTTCAGCCAAATGCGCACCACAATATCCTCTACATCAGGGGTGTCAAACTTAATTTTTCCGCGGGCCACGTTGTTGGTTTTAAAAGTGATGGCGGACCAAACGTTTTTATGAATGAGAAGACATTCTTTCATGCCTGTTTGTAAAGCAAAGAAATATTTGATTTGATTAATTTCGAATTATTTATATTGTTTGATGTCATAATGAATGTTGGGTAGGAGCTGTTTTTTTCTGACTGGCGTTTTTGGTGTGAGTCGCGTGCCAGCTGTGGACATATAACGAAACATGCGGAATAGAGAACCGAACAGTTTTAGTTGAAGAATTGAAAGTTTTAAATAGTTTTGACAACCCATTTTGAACCGGTGTTCGCACCTGCGAACAGTAACTTATATCATAGTTCAATGGTATATTTTTTATAAAATAAATTGTAAATATTCTTAAGAAAGTATTCAGTAATCACGGTTTGTTTGTTAGTTTTTTGAAACACATAAAAAATTCGCGATGTGAGTTTTAACATGTTGATAAAAATGCGGTACAGTAGAACTTTGATTTTTCGAACCTTTTGGTAAACGTTTTCTATCTAGTTTACTGAGTTAAATTAGAAAATGTAATGATAAGGATTTATTGTTAAGATGTCCTACTTTGTGATAGATGGCATAATTCCAAAATATTTTGAATCGTATACTATGTGGATAGGAAAAAATTATACTGTTCGCAAGTGCGAACACTGGCCTATATGCAGCATAAGATTTATATATAGGTAGCTTATCTTTCTCCTTTGGATTAATTTATTTAGGGAGTAAAACATTGCTTATATACTATAGCGCATTATTAGATTTTCGCTTTTTGTTGAACTTTGGCATATATCACGAATCATTATCACTATTCCCTCCGTCGCGTGTATGAGTCACATGTGTCTCATGAAGAAAAACAACAAGGAATTTTCGGAGCGCGGACGTAATAATAATCGTGACGAAAATAAGTCAGACTGTAAATATGTAATTATTATATACGCAGTCAACAGAAGGTTACAGGGGTCACCAACCGTCGGCAAATCAAAGCGTAACGGCTTGGTGTAAACATAGCAGTTCATAAAATCTGCATAAGAATCCACCTTCATTCAACGAAGGAACCATAAAATTGTCACTTCTAAATCAAGCTATGTATTCCTATTATTCATTTAAAAGGAGCCAGCTGAAGAGATGTGACAAGCCAATAAAATAATTGCAACACGTCGCTTTACTAAGAATTAAGATGTTTAGGTTGCAAGTCATATAGGGTGACTATGGCCTGCAAAATGGGCAAGTTCCGCCGTTCTTCTTCAGCACTGTAGGGAAGCTGCGGTAGTCGAGCATATCAAGCCTCCAGGTTAGGATTCCATATATCCAAGAATATTAATATTATACTGTCTTAGTGAGACTGATTCCTTGCTAGCTTGCACTTTGAAACCCGCACGGCCTTAGTAGTATTTTTAAATAGTACTTATCTAAAGTGAAATCCCACGGGTTAGAAAAACGCTACCGCGGGTGTGTTTGACAACACATATTGGTGGCATGCACTTCCATACACGCGTGACCCAGAGGGGCAGGGGATGATGGAAGTAATAAGGAAAATCAAAAGCCATGTCGAAGGACTGAAAAATAAGGGAGAATGCCGTTGTCCCTATTCCAACCGTTCAATCGTCCGAAAGACCCATAGATAAATACCCGCAGGGAGCACCTAAACGCTTCTCACTTGTTTAAAGTAATTAAATTAACACCTTCAATATCTGAAAAAAAGAGATCGTCAAGACCCACGTAGTGTCACACCCATAAATGTATGAGACACATGTGGCTCATGAACGTGAACAGGAGGACGCTTTAAGACGCAACTGTCTCATACACAAAAAAACTACTTAAAATCAGTTGAGATCACCACAATCTATAGCTTTGATAATGCATTCGACTTATACACACATGTCTTGTCCATATAAAGAAAATATGCTGCATATCGACCAGTGTTCGCGCTTGCGAACAGTACTTTCCAGGACTCTCACGCTAGGTAGACGAAAACGGACAACGGATTTGAATTCAGCGGGGCCCAATTACTATAAGAAACTATGTTTTTCTTAAATATTATGCTTTTGAATTTTCGTGGTCGTTAATGGGTTAATACGAAAGGCCGCTGGTTGCCTATAGCAAAATGATGATTTTGTCCGGCAAGACCGCCCCAGGTCAGGTATGTCGACTGAGGGTGTTGTCTAGCCTAGCCATAGGCTGCATGATTTCCCCCTAAAATGATGGTTTTCTCCCTGAATGGGAAAAGGGACAGAACATGATCAAAAAGGCTCCACGCTGGGCACCAATTGGCATGTGTGGACCAGACTACGAAGCCTAATGGTACCGCGAAGATTAATGACACAGATATATCAAGACAGCTTGTCTACAGGCGTTATCTATTAACTATTACCCATCATTTTTATTAGCCTTCTAAAAGGAAATATGTGTCATATCTTTCACCGATATCGGTTCGAAGATATTCTGGAGATACAGGGCACAAGTAAACAATTTTATTTGTTGGTCGCAACCGGCTAATTTAAATAATTAAAACGAATGTCACAGCACAGACACACATTTGGATGGAATTTGCTAAAAACAAACCCTAAAATACCTTTATTTAAGTTATTTAAGTTACCCCCAAAACTTCCCCTAAAAATTGTATGCACCTAAAATTCTCCCTAATTGTTGAAGAAAACCCTAAATTTAGGGGATTCTACCCTAATCTGGTAACCAGTGTCGTAATGTACGGTGTTGCACACAGGAGACAGGAACCAGACGGTTCTTAAAATGTTGTAAAAATTAAACAAATTCAGAATGTTTTTCTAAGCGTGTCATAGAATTTTGCACTTTTTCATCATTAAACTTTTGGAGTCATTTTCGGCAGGTTCAGTCCACTTTGCACTATGGAATAATCACTGCTCTTGGACCCCTATTTTGGACGTTCGTTGGTACCGATTGATGTGGATCCGCTAAATAAAGTTTAGGGCAAATTCCGAGGGGTTCAAAAAAGTCAATCACAAATATATAGCTTCCAACTGGCGAATAATATAGAAATTCTAATTAATTTCCCAGATGAGCATTACCAAAAACACCAAAAATGCAATAGGTATACGAACATGTTTGATTAAGTATCAATAAATTATCCGATCGGGGGTTTTTAAACACCAATTGAGAATGTTCCCAATTCCATATTGATATTTTATGACGAAATTCTATCATATTATTTCTATTCTATCATTATAGATCTTTTGAAATAAAATAAACACCAGTGGAGGGCGGACTCCATGGAACACCGCGATTGGGGTTTTATTAACCCCACTTTTGTTACAGTGTATGAGTGTTCCGCACTGATTTGAATTTTCAACTCGAACTTGATCTTTACGTGCCGGAAAAGCAATCATTTCACATACAAAAAATGACTTGTGTCGAGCGTTCGTCGCGTTATATCCGTTCATTTTGACTTTCGAGTCGGAAAAATTCAGTCGTTATAACCGATCGGTCGTTATAGCGATGGTCGCTATAGCCATCAAAATTTGTACCGCTCGAGCCTCTTAGGTCTCGGAACTTGAAATTTCCGTCCTTATAGCCGATGCGTCGTTCTAACCGATGTCATTATAAGCGATATCCAGTGTATGTCAATAATTAACAGCTCATACGAACGCGTTTGTGAGTCGAATACGGCGACAGGCTCAGCTTTTCCGGGCCGAGCGATGCGATACGATTTGTTTCGATGGCAAACAGAACGAGTCCGAGTTCTAATCAATCGTGCGAATAGCACGATGAGTGTATACCCTATACCTATGTTCAGACCTAGAAGGCACACAAAACCTAAAATATTCAATTTCAATTTTTTTTTAGGGGAGGAAGGGGTAGATGAGTAGGATCTAGCAGACTTAAACATTTCATAAGGACAACTAACAGCTACCATTTTACACAAATTTAAAGCCTTTTTGTTAACGTGGTAGGGAAATCGCCTTGCCTCCTGCGGGACCACCTTTCGGTATTACTTAGCAGTGGTGGCTTCATGCCATGTTTCCGACTTCCGTCTAGTTTCTTCTTTTCGAAGTTCCTTGTGAATACTGGACACAAATTCACTCACCGGCTCCCAATTCTGTTAGCACTCCAGCATACGGTTCACCTGATTTTGTGGGCTTAACGTTTCCCCAAATTCCACAATCAGTTGCGCGCGTCGAACGCTACGAGTAAATCTCGGACATTCAAAAAATACATGTCTTGCATCTTCTGCTACTCCCTTGCAACTAGGACACTCTGGCGAGTCATCCAGCTTAAATCGATACAAATATTGTCGATATGCACCATGTCCTGTTAGGAATTGAGTTAAATAGTTTTTCACTTCGCCGTGTTGGCGTTCAACCTATTTTGTAAAATCAGGAATGAGAGAGTGTCCATCTACCGGTTACAGCTTCGTCCCACTGCAGTTGCCACTGTCTCATGCTTTCCTGTCTTTCCAACCTTTTTCGCCCTCTTCCAAGTTCGCTGGCGTGTTATTACGTTGACCGCCATACAATCTGCTTGTCTCCTCAACGAGAATTCGTATAGGGATCATTACAGCAACAACATAAGCAGCTTCGTTTGAAGTTGTGCGGTACGCAGCGCACACTTTTAATGCGCACCTACGATAAATTGAGCTTAATTTCATAGCGTTCCCAGAGGAGTTTAGTGGAACAGCCCAAACGGGTGAGGCATACATTAGTATGGAAGTAACAAACTTGGCCAGCTCTTGGATCGCCTATACTCCGCATAATGCTTGCTAAAGCCACAGTGGCTACTGCCGCTTTCTCGCATACCAACTTCAAATGCCTCCAAAGTTCAGTCTCGAATATACCATAACCCCCAATTACGTAATGGCTTTTTGGAGATTATGATATTGCTTCCTACTCTGATTTTTAGAGAGCATTTTTTCCTGTGCTTACTGATAAGAACAGCCTCCGTTTTTTGCTAAGCAAGTTCGAGGCCAACCCTTAATTTCCTGAGCTTTATTGATGTAATCGCTTCGTTGGCGTAGACTTCGACGCACTCCAGCCTCTTTGACTCCACCGCAACTGCAATGTCGTCGGCAAATCCTACCACAGTCACCCCTCTTGGCATAGCACTGAACCTTGTGGAACTCCGCTGTGTCCCTATACTCCGTAGGTCCGTCGCTGGTATCGTCTTAAAGGATACGATTTGAGAGGTAGCTCCTGATTATAGCTACAAGATAGTCGGGAACATCCATCCTTTTTAAAGCGGCATCAATGGAGGACCAGTTTGCAGAATTAAAAGCGTTGTTGACATCGAGCGTTACCACAGAACAGCATGTGCCTATTTGAAGTGATTCCCTTGCCAAATTGGCGACCAATTCAATTGCATCCACGGTAAACCTCGCTCGTCTAAAACCGCAATGTTGATCTGACAGCCTTTTTCTTCCACCACCGATAACAGTCTGTTAAAGATAATTCTCTCAAACAGTTTTCCCAAGGTGTCGAGTAGGCAGATTTGGCGATATGAGCTTGGCTCTCCAAACAGTTTACTTGGTTTGAGAAGGAGCACCAAGTTTTGCCGCTTCCATTATATTGGAAAGGTGCCTTCTGCCAATAAAATTTCGAAGACTTCCACGAACTTTTGAGGGGCAGCACGGATTGCAGCCTTCAACGCTTTATTAGGGATCCCATCTGGCCCTGGAGCTTTGCTTCCTCCAATCTGTGCATGCTAGGCCAAGTTCCTCGTCTGTTATAGCAGGAATGTGAAACATCTGCTCCGGCGAACCTTGCTTCACGGGCATCGGCACATTTCGAGGGAACAGGACCGAGACAATATTTTCGAGGAGCATTGGACACTATTTGTGGTGTTGTTCGCCCTATCTTCTTTATCACCACCTTGTACGCCATTCTCCACGGGTTCATGTCTGCGTCATGGCAGAGTTTTTTTAAAACAATTTTGTTCGTCGAGCGTTTTTCTACGACTCTAATAGGACATCATGGGCGCTTCTTTGTTCTTTATTGTCCGTTGGCATAGACGTCGCGCTTTCAGGCAATTGCGCCTGAGACCCGGAATTTCCTCAGACCACCAGTAATTCTTATTACTTTGACGTAATGCCTTCTTCCGTGGCATAGATGCGTCGCAGGCCATCATCAGCTGGACCGGCTTTCCGCAGAACCTTCGACTGGATCACTTTGAAGCAGAAATTCGTTGAAGAGAGCCTCCTCGAATCTCTTTGTGGGCCATCCAATGGTCCGTGCTTGGATCTTTGCCCGATATACTCGGTTTGTTACCGTGTACAAAATTGCTTGGTGATCGGTATGAGTTTTAGAGCTCTCTGACGTGCCACTCCGTAAACAAGGCCAAGGAACTGCTAACAAATGTGATATCAATAATGGATCCCCCCTTAAAGGCATTACTACCCCCTGAGTTCATTAGAACAACATCCGGTTGTGGAAACGCGACCAGAAGCACTCTATCTCCCCTATTTCTCTGCCGTCTACCCCATACTGTGGCCCACGCGTTGAAGTCCATCACAATTACCACAGGGCCTTTCTTACTCGTGTCGTGCACTAATCCATCCAGAAATTGTTCGAATTCGATGTCATTCCATCATGGTGGAGGTGGAGCGTAACAGCTGTAAATGTGTATGCCGTTGACCTTTGCTCTTATAACTCCTCTTAGTTCGAACATTCCATGCTGGAACGGGAAGTCTCCACACGTCCAGATGGTTCTTTGGTACTCCTTATCTGCGACCCAAACAGCCCGTATATGGGAGGTAGGGGAACCCTTGGTTCGATTTGGCCCATTTTGAATACCTTCCAAGCTTTTATCAAAACAAACATCTGACCAAAATTTCTTAACGCTAGTTTCATTATTTCGGGAGTTATCGTGCGAACTGACAGACAGACGGACATGGCTTATTCGAAACAGGGAGCGATCCTGATTTAGATCAATTAATGGATTGTCGATGAATCGTGAATGTTCAATGTCAATAACTACAAGTTGTTGAGTTTTTTCTCCTGAATCGAGGGATTATATCTCTCATTGAATTTCGGGCAATTTGTGGTAATAACTTTAAGCACTTAACAGACGACCATTCTCAATCAGAAAGCTACAAACAGGGTGCTAAAAGGTATAACTTTAAACATTGTTGATGTCCTAGCAGATATTTTCAATAAAAGTATTTTTTTCAGGGGTTTTCCCTACTGATAATAATTTATTGTCTCCTCTCACAAAAGTTTTTGAAAGGAATATAAAGCCGCGTATGTCATAATTTTTTAAATAAAACGAACCTTTTGCCTGCATGTCAGTTTGGTTTTCATAAACTTATGATGCATCTTTGTAACTATCTGTTTGATGAGAGAGTGAAAATTGGAAACAGCAAATTTCGAGTGATTAATTTTGGTGTTCCTTAGGATTCCGTCTTGGAACCGCTTCTTTTTATCATATTTAGGTATAAATTCATTATTTATGCAGAACTTCAAAAGCAAATTTGCTGCTTTTGCTGACGATGTGGCCTGCGCTTTCAGCAATACCTCTATGCTTGATTTTATATTCAACATCAATCATGACTTGGGATTCCTTAGAATTTCCTATCAAAGGCCTTCAATGAGCGATAAAACATATTAGCTCCAAGCGCTTATCGGTTACGACCTTTTTGCTCCCTCAATGATTTATTTCATCTCTTTCAGTCTAAAGTGGATTAGGTATGATATGGTAATAGAAATATGACTCTAATTGCATCCTTACCTCTATCACTCATCCATTCATATTTACAACTATAAGAAACCATTTCAAGTTCTATATAACCGCCAAGTCACTACAAAGCCGATCACTACACAAATCATGGCGATAATGTTGATCTAAATAGCGCTGATCGGTTATTATCAGCAGCAGAAACGCGCAAATGAGCTGCTGAAAAATACATGCTTCTTCGCCATGGAAAAGTTCCTCATCGCCCATCTCGGCATCGCAGTCTGAATGATACAAGCGGGTGTCCGTTTAAATGTTAAGAAATTTTTTTCATACGATGGGCAGCTCTCACATTTTATCGCTTTGTATGGGCACACGCTTCTTTATGCGGACGTTTTTGTTGAGATTTAACGCGAATAAGTATATGTGTTAGTGTTGATTTTTAATTACATATATCATACGAGATGTTCAGTCTACTGTCCTAGTTGTGTCCGTATACAAGGAACAAGATTGTGCATTTTTAGTATGTCTTGTCATTTGCTTGATAGAAGCTATATTTTGAATCCATGCACTCATATAGTAAACGCTATCACAACTCCCTTACCAAACGACACTATACTCGAGTTAATGCATAACTTCTCCAACTATTCCTTCACTTTGCTGTAACATCCTCTTACTCTAAAAGGAAATATTTAAACTTTGTCCTCAATCTTTTAACATCTTCAAAGAAAATAGTTTTATAAAGCTATGTATTTGCCTTTCGTCATTTCAAATAAAAATATTCTGAATTCGTCACAATTTCTTCCGCGCATCTTATCGCTTCAAAGAATTTAATCAAATCCTTTTTCAAGCGTGTGTGTGCGTTTCATATATGAATAAAATTCCATCATATTTGTGCTGTCATCACATCATATC
Organism: Microchrysa polita; assembly: GCA_949715475.1. Classification (NCBI taxonomy): domain Eukaryota; kingdom Metazoa; phylum Arthropoda; class Insecta; order Diptera; family Stratiomyidae; genus Microchrysa; species Microchrysa polita. The sequence goes on from OX454419.1 coordinate 52,256,959, forward strand.
CTTTCGTGACAGAAACATTTTCGTCTCTCGATATAATATCGACAAAATGGTGACATTCATAGACGACGACGTAACCAGTATTACAATGTCGTTCGGTGGCGACAACTGACGACAACACATCTTGAAAACTCGACATATTTGTCGCCCTACGCCCTCTCTATATCTTGTATGTTACAGCGCAGACCTCATTTCTTGTCGGTTTTATCCTGCGCTATTGAGAAGAGAACGAACAACTTCTGAACTACTTTTGGGGAAGAAAAAACTAAATGGAATGAACGAAATTTATCTGCGGAATAAAAGTTCATGACGACGCGGTGCTTATAAAATACTTAATCCTTTGGGGAGGACAATATGAACGGGGTTTTAGCGTATATGCAGATGTGTTCGGCGCGACTAGAAAAGACGTTCGTATGTAAAGTAAAGGACAAATGGGATGGAGGCCATAGAATCATTTCCTTGTCAAAGGGTGAGGCCGGTGTGTAACAAGTCCTATACTGATGAGTGATGAGAGACAAGAATCGTGTCGTGGATGTTGGCAAGAATGAGTTGCATTTTTTGGATTCAAAGTGTTTGTTGGTGCAGAAAAAACTTTTCACGCGATATGTATTCAACGGCTACGAAGAGTGCGGGGATTACAAAATTCCCTAGGATTATCTTGCAATTACTTTACATCGGTCCTTAGTAATTTTTTTTAGTACAGGAATACGTTGTTCATACTTTCAGGCAAAGAATATTTAATACTTGGGGTTTTAAATTCATATTAATGTGCTATTCAGATTAGGCATCATATAAATTAGTGGGAACCATACGAAATCCCCAATCACAAAATCCCCAAACGTAGAAAAATCCCCAAAATCAAAATCCCCATATTCAAAATCCCCATAATCATAATACCCATATACAAAATCCCCAATCATAAAATCCCCAAGCACCCGAAATATGCTGGTAAATGGTAGATGAATGGTAGTCAAAAATGGTAGATGGCTGATAGATGGTAAATGGTTGATGAAAGACTGTAAATTGTTGATGGTTGATGGTAGATGGAAGGTGTTAAATGGTAGATGGTAAATGGCACTAGGAGGGTCGTAAATCGATACTAACTTTTTTTTTGATTAGCACAAACAAAATGTTCGAGTACATTATATTGAATAAACGTTTGCATATATCGTTCTAAACATATTAGGTTTTCTTTAACATCGTCGAGACATGTCCTCATCCGAACGAATTTTCGCGGAAAACTTGGTTGGCTTATTGTTGGAACCGATTCGCCTGCACATTATCTGATTTTGTTCTGTGTCACTTCAAAGAGTTTGCCGTTGATTAGCATATACATATATCAGTCCACGACGGTGATTTTTTTATTGCATAGTAGGACTTTTACAATTACAATAGTCTAAATCACCTACCATTTACCATCTACTATTTGCTATTTACCATCCACCATTTGCAATTTACAATCTACCATTTACCATCTGCCATCAACCATTTACAAGCTACCATCCGTCTACCATTAACCACCTACCATCTACCATTTATCATCTGCCATTTAACATCTATCATTTACCATCTACAATAGCCTGAAGAAATTCTCCATTCCCCATTTGCGAATGGGAAATTTCGTTTGGGGATTTTGGTTTTGGGTATTTTGATTTCGGGGATTTTGATTTCGAGGATTTTGATTTCGGCGATTTTAATTTCGGGGATTTTGTGATTGGGGATATCGTATCCAACCCTAAATTAGTAACATAACTTCTACAAAAACTTCTATAGAGCATGTAGTTCTATGAGGCAGCAGCTAGGATCAAGGAATCGCAAATTGCTTGCAATATGCGTTCAATTTTAAAAGCTTCCACGCAATTTCAGTTTAAGCAATTCCCCACTCCCAAAGGATCAAAACAGCATCCTTAAGCATTTGAGTCTGATACATATTAGCAATGATCTCTTGCTCAGAAAAATAGCCGCATTAATCTAAATTCGATATTACAAGAAGCTTATTAAGCAAAATAATGCAATTGGTTGAAAACTCGTATATATAAATATTTCCGGTAACTCCTCTAGCGCCCGGAACACGATAACAAAATCTTGATCGCACTAAGCAATACAAGTGGTAGCAGTTTAGCACGAAAATCGTCCGATCGATAATTCTGCCTTTATACACACAACCAATTTGTAACATTACTTGTCGATCCTCACCGTAGCTTCGTATAATTTGATATTATCATTTTTGTTAAGACACGACAAAACATAGCCTTGGTTTGGTATACCTACCTATTTAGAGGATTGCCTACATTGGCAGAATGCGAAGCCGTCAGATTGGTCTGACTTGGGTCGAGCGCAAATCTATGATCGTACGATCGTGTTGCCTGAAATGTGTGTAATCATCAGAGTGCATGTGTTGTGCATTCAACTCGAACTATTCATGCATGTTGTCTGCACACACTTGTCAGACATTGTCTTTTCTCCGGAATTTTGTACAGAGTCCTATAAGAAAGTAGTATTGTAAACGAAACACGCTCTGGGCCAATTGGGAAAACTGCAACGAAGATTTATTAAGTCAAACGATGCGAGGCTTAGTGCTGGTAGTTCAAGCTTTCTCGATACGAGAGGTAGGTTAGGTTTACGGGAACATCGGTTTAAACTTTCGTTATTATAAAAAACTAGGGGGCTTTGCCCCCTGTCCGTTACGCTCACGTTCGCGCTCTGCGCACTTCGGAAAAATGAGGGGAAGGTTTGATTTTTGCAAGAGCTTTCCTTTTCCCTCCATCCCTTTGGGGGCCGTCTAGTCCGTGGGATGTGTAGGTACACTTAGACCTGTTCGGTACCGAGATTTCAGTACCGGGTTTCGGTTTTTTTCAATACCCGGTACCACAAGCGGTTTCCCTGACTCAGGTTTTTTTTCAGTACCGACGGTTTTTTAAACCATAAGCCGGTTTTTTTGAGTACCGGGTTAAAAACCGGTACCAAAAAACCTGAAAAAACCGGCACCAAAAAACCTGAAAAAAACGGCTCATGGTTGAAATGAATCGTTCTTTTTAACTCGGTACCAAAAAACCGACTCGTCGGTCGGTTTTTTTTAACTCGGTACCAAAAAAAAACCGGGATATTGGTACTTTAGAATATCGGGTCCGATACCAAGAGAACACCGGTTTTGTACCGGGATCCCGGTTTTTGGAACAGGCCTAGGTACACTCACTAGAAACAAGCGCGGGAGCGGTACGCGTTACACACAACACGCACACACCACCCGAATTGGCAAAATCAGCGTGGTCTACCACGGCGAAAATTATTTCATAGATTCTGACAGATACCGCGTAGGTTTGGTGAACGCTATTAACTAATTCAATCACTTTTGGATATGCATATCCTTGAGACAAGAATGCGAGTGTTTTGGCGGGATCAAGAGACGCGAGAGCGTATTGCCCATCAAAGGTAAAAAAACGAAAGCGAACAATCAAGAGACGCGAGAGCGTATCGCCCGTCAAAGGTAAAAAAACGAAAGCGAACAAGTCTATATTACCGGAGATAACTTGCTTTTTTTTGACCAGGCTACAGCCTTCCAGGCAACAGCCCCCAACAATTTTTTTTTACCAAAATATTCCACATATCCTGTTCTAGTGCCTTTCCAAATAAAATCTTCGATCGGCACAATAACGGGTAAGATATATGCAAAAAAACGGTGAAATTTTGACCCTGACAGACTTAAGCGAGTAACCCAATTTCAGACGAGTCTACAGTTGCAGAAACACTTGCTTCTACTGTCTCTCTCCATGATGGGATTTTTATGAAATTTGGAATGAATGATCCGCTGGTGGTCCTTCTAAAGAATCAATGGCTTCCATTTAGATAATTGGATGGAATAACGGTAAATTAATAGGTAAAGTTAACAAAAGATTTCCAACAATTGCGTCTTTCGGCTCATCGCATTGACAATTTTTTAAAGCACACTGCGACATTGCGACACTGGGACATAAGGATATTGGGACACTGGGAGACTAGGATCTTGTGGCAGTGGGATATTAGGAAATTTGGACTTTAGGACATTAAGACATTGGGGCATTAGGCACACTTGGGAAACTGGGACGTAGGTACATCGGCATATTGGGGCATTGGGACATCGGGGTATTGGGGCAAGGGGACATTGGAACATTGGGATATTGGGACATTAGGACACTGGGAGACTGGGGCACTGGGATATTAGGATATTGGGACATTATTATGACCTTGGGACAATAGGACAATGTGGAACTGGTACATAGAAATATTGGGCCACTGAGACATCGGGATATTGTGATATTGGGACATCATGATATTGGGACATTGGGGCACGGGGATATTAGGACATTGGGACATTAGGGTCTTGGGTTATTAGGACTTTGGGACATTAGCACATTAGGACTTTCGGATATTGGGACATTAGGCACACTGGAAAAACTGTGACGTGGACATATTGGGCCACTGGAACATCGGGATATTGGGACATCGGGATATTAGGACATTGGAACATTGTGACATTGGAACATTGGGACATTAGGACACTGGGAAATGGGGCACTGGGATATTAGGACATTGGGACATTATGACTTTGGGACAATAGGACAATCGGACATTGGTACATTGGGACACTGGTTTAGAGGGGCATTGGGCCACTGAGACATCGGGATGTTTTGACATTGGGGCACTGAGATATTTGCACATTGGGACATTGGGACTTAAGCACATTAGGAAATTGGGACACTGGGACATCAGGATCCCAAAACAAAAATATTAGTTGTCTATTTAAGTATGCAAAAATATATGATATCTGACCAAAAACAACAAAGTTGTAAAAGTTACCCCGCCAAAGAAAAACTCATCTGTCGCAAAAAGAATACATATCACTCCAATCCGCCGCTCATATCTAATTTTGTTTTAGGTGTAAATGCTGAAGAAGTTTAAATGTGCAGGACTACTACTTAAAGTTATTTGGTGGGAGCATTAACATTTTATTCAGTGCCACTTTGACAGCTCCCACCAAATAATTTAGGAAGTAGTCCTGTACATTTAAACTTTTCCAGCATTTAAACACCTAAAACAAAATTACATATGAGCGGCGGATTGGAGTGATATGTATTATTTTTGCGGCAGATGACTTTTTCTTTGGCGGGGTAACTTTTACAACTTTGTTGTTTTTGGTCAGATTGTATTTATATCAACCTTTCTTGCGGCTGACGACTTTTTCATTGGCGGAAACCTTTTACAACAGAGTTGTTTTTGTGAGATACATATCATATTTTTTTGCAGTTTTTAATTTACAAAGTAGACAACATATCAATAAATGATATTGAATGTGTTCAATTTATTGAAGTTAAGACGATATTCACTGCCCTTTAATCACGAATTTGTTTGAGAATAATAATAATAATGACCCTCTTAGTAACCTTGGATCCCTTGATAACCTTAGTCGCCTTAACCCTAGTGACCATAGTACACTTGATAACTTCGGTGACCTTGGAAGCCCTTAGTAACCTTGGTAGCCTTAATATCTTTATACATCACATTAAACTTAATGATAACCCCAACTTTAACCTTACCTTGACCTTGTCTAAACCTTAACGCAGGCCTTGTCCTTAAATTTAACCATAATAATAACACTAACTGCGACCTAACAATTACTTTAACCCTATCTGTTACCCTATTGTTATATAAATTACATCCATACTTCCTAAGTTTCAAATTGGGACTACCAAAGGGTTAAGACACGATCCCCGTTACTGCAAACGCAAGTATGTCCTTACATCCAGGTTCCACCACCACAGCAGGATCAAACCGAGTGGTACTTACAAGAAAGAACGCAACGTATGCACCGCACTATATGCTCATGCAATATTATATTAATATCGAATGTATACGTGCTCGTATATAAAACGAGCCAAAACATGAACTTTTACCTCTTGCCCCTACTCTTCCAGACGCTCTACCCTTGAAAACTTTGGAGCACATATACAAGAGATTGTTCCAAACGATTCTACCAAATCACAATACTATACGATTCTATTCCAAGCATTTTTCGAACCCATTCCCGACTTTTGCAAAATATTTCCTTTGAAACATATAAAAAGACAAGCTAGAAACTCTATCCAGTTTCACATTTTTTGCTGTATCTTTTTCTCTACTGCACGAATCGGAGCAAATGATAGCTTATGCACACCCTCGCGACATACTCTATCTATGGGAAAAGAGAGCGGATCCCGAGATGCTCTCTCAAAGGATGTAGCCCTGTCAATGAACAACAAGAACAACGAGAACAAGATTTTCGAAAAAATGCGATTTTCAAACTCTTATAACTCCGGTATTTTTCATCGTATCTTCATGAAATTTGCTACACTTCGTAAGACGGCGCGAGTGACAACGCCTACCAAATTTGAACACTCAGGGCCAACCAGAGTCCGAGCTACAGAGGTCCGAAAACCCGTACTTGTTCCGTCGTGTAAACATAGTCTTGGTCGCTTCTCACTTTGCATTTGTTCAAATTTTTTCATCTTTCTTTGGTGGACGGGACGCTCCCGCTCCCGCGTCCCTAGATATAAAATTGCATATAGCATACAAATGAATTTAATTTAATGCATTTCACCTCTAATAAAATGTCTAAATAAATATTATTGTGTGAACAGACAGCTGAAGCTCATGCTTATCACTCTCTGCATCTTTAACGATTTGTAATCTTATCGGCGACATGGCTATTCCACAAAAGTCAATTACAGTTGTACACGGCAGGTCAGCTTGCATGAAAATTCTATCCTCTGCTTTTAATTTTTGTTTCAAGTGCTTGATGAAAAGATTTGAATCTAATCGCAAAGGTGTCAATTAACTTTTATGTTACTGTCCAGCAATATGCCACATGTACATACATGGAATATTATGATGCAATTATGTATTTTCATAGTAAAAAAGAATTGATTTAAATGGAAAAAGAAAACGCTTATCTACGTAATGATAAGGTTTGAGAAGGTAGGTTTGCGGCTTGCAGTAGCGTAATGTTTTTAATTTTTTTTTGTCTTCGAGCTCAAAGAGGGGGCCCTTTTTTTATACTTTTTTTATACAATCGAATTTTCAACTTACATATTTGATATCTATATACGGCAGTGTCCACTATCTGCAATAATTGATGTTCTCCTCAATCGTTACTTTGTTTTAAATATTTTCAAAATATGTAGTTCTGCAATCATCACAACTGTATTTTGGAGTCAGTGTGATAAAAAAGAGTTTGCTAATCACGCTAGCAAACTCTTTTTTATCACATTGCAAAAGTAAACAATTCTCTTTAATCGTTACTATAAGCTGACCAGACGTACAGCATGATGCTGTACAGTACAGCATTTTGACCAGTCGTACAGCATTGGTAAATGTACAGCAAAAGGTACAGCATTCCCAATACCACACAATGAAACCTAATTCACTACATCAGCGGTCGACAAAGGGCGTCTCGGGAGCCACATGCGGCTCTTTGACTCATTTAGTGTGATTTAATGACTCAAAGCATTTTCAAACTCTCACACAAATTATTCTAAAAAAAAAACAATATTTACCGTTATCTTCCTAAAATATGCAGCCCTGAATGATCATGGTAGTATAAAAGTCATAACCCATGTTCCACTATCTGTTTGGTTTTTCTTGGTAGAAATTCGCGGAATCAAGGAACTAACGATTTCAAAATATGTATAAATTTTAGCAGCTGCTGTCCGTGTTGTTATACCCTATACCCATAAGATGGTATAGGGTATATTGTTTTTGTTACGACGATTTATGTAACACCTCAAAGGAGCCACCGGAGGTATGGCAAAGTATATATATAAATGATCAGGGTCGGTCCCTGATTCGAATAAGCCATGTCCGTCTGTCTGTCTGTCTGTCTGTCTGTCTGTCCGTCCGTGTGTCTGTCAGTTCGCACGATAACTCCCGAAATAATGAAGCTAGCGTTTTGAAATTTAGGTCAGATGATTGCTTTGATAAAAGCTTGGATGGTATTGAAAATGGGCCAAATCGGACCAAGGGTTCCCCTACCTCCCATACAAATGACCCCTCCGTGATAGTTTAATTTGCCCATATCTTTCAACAGAATATCGCTAGCGACCTGAAATTTTCATGAATGCCTAATTGTGACATATGCTTGAAGTTGGTGGAAAGTGGAGAACGTCCGACTACCCCTACCCCCACCTCCCCTACAAAGTTATATTCAGCCATATCTTTTGCTAGAGTGTCGCGAAAAACTTCTAATAAGTATCAAACGGTAGCTGTTGGATGCCTTCATATAATATTAAATATGTGGCAGGTCCGAACCATCTACCCCTCCCTCCCCTACAAAAAAGATGAAATTTAATTTTTGGGTTTTGCGTGCCTTCTAGGTTTGTACATGGGTATAGGGTATACACTCATCGTGCTATTCGCACGATTAGAACTCGGTCTCGTTTTGTATTATTATTATATATTAGTTAAAAAAAACCTATGATCCAATTTTGCTGTTGTTGCAGCGGTCCTAGTGATTTTTTGTATCATGAATCGATAGAGCCTGGCAATTTATTGAAAAAAAAACATGTCCTCCCGCCCCAACGTCCTCTATATCAGCCGTTTCATCCCCGCTCTATAAAAAATTTCGAAAAATAGACCCTCATTGCCCTTGGTACCCCCTATGGAATTTTTTTGGTCTTAAGTCGAATCTTCGAACGGCTATAACTTTCGAAAAGCTTTAAGCTAGCGATTGAGATCCCGGTACTGAGTTCTAAAACTCCAGCTTCTCTCTCATGCTCCGTTTCGAATTCATCATTCAAGTACCACTAGAAATAAGTCGCCATTTTTCGTACGGCCAGGTTTGAGGACCTGAGAAGCACCATGTAATTTTTCCTGATATGCAGACCGGTATGCTAGGTATATTTGCAGCAGCATATTTATGTGATATGACCCACGAATACGTCTGGTAACAAAACTTTATTATGCCCCTCCTTGCAGGTTAGGCGTTGTAATTTGTGATGCTTGAAGGAATTTTGGTCAGTAAGGGTAGTGGTTGCAGATACAACATAAACTAACAAATTCAAATTTCAAATTATCCAGCGCGAAAAATGTGCTAATTGTCTTCCTTTGGACTCCAGAAAATTACCATTTAAAATTACATGGAATCGGATATTTAGCTTGATAATAGCACTTTTATGTTTGACAATCGCTCATTTTCGATAGCCCGGGAACCCTTTAACCGATCTTTCTGAAATTTGGCCCGCTTGAGGAGCTACTTGGCTCACATTTTCTTATAATCTTAAGGTCCTACGTATCAGCGTTCATAAGTTACAGCGGCCCAAATCGCAGTTCTGTGTTTTCTAATTGAAAATTCTCCATAACTCGGAAATTCGTGATCGGAGACTTGCAGAGCGTCGTACTGTCAATATTTGGTGGAAATTTCAAGGGAAACATTGAGGACTGAAGGCTCCTTTATGGGTATCCAATTAGCACAACAGTATCTTGCCTTCTCAATGTTCACCACATAACTCCCAGAATATCGGCTACGGCTCAATTCTGTTTACAGAAATGAAGGTAGGATAATATGAGGCAGGGATATAGCCATATGTTTCAAGGGGGGTTCCGACGTTGAGTTTCTGAAATTTTGACTAGAAATTAGAGTTTAGAATGTTTTTAACTGTGGAAACTAGTTTCGGCGTTGCCCCATTACAGTACAGGCTTCCTCTTCCACAGTTCATGTACAATTATTATCGAAAAGTTGGAAAGGTCATGGTATCAGTACGAATAAGCAAGCCTAGGGTTACTTAAACAATTGCAATATACGACATTTTCTCCCTTTATAAGATTTAAGGTAGTATGATTGAGGATTTGTCTGAAAACTGAATTCCGCAAGTAAGTGTACAGCATTGGGCCTTCGGGAGTCTGGTCACCTTACAACAAAATTTCTAATCGCCTCCTGCTAGCGGCAGACTTTCCAGTCGTATAGGAACTTGATTTTTTAAATGATTTAAGATATTTTTCCTCATTTGGCGCACGCGCACAATGATGTACCGATATTAAACATAAATTTCTACAGGATTTGTTAGAAAGACTACTTTGGAATGAAAATCCGTCAATTTGATCAAAAAAATCGTCAAAATGATTTGAAAATTCGTTAGCTTGACATGTAAATTTGAAAATTTCACATGGAAATTAACCAATTAGAAATGGAAATAAATCAATTTGAAACGGAATTTGTCAACATGATTTGAAGATTCAGTTAAATCGTTAATGTCATTGGGAATTTCGTCAACATGGTTTTGAAATTTGCAAATTTGTGCAGAAAATTTGACATAAAATTTCGTCAGTTAGAAACTCGCCAATTCGACATGGCATTTCGTAAACATGATTTTAAAACTCGCCAATTTAAAATGGAAATTCGCCCTTTTGTTAATGGATTTTCGTCAATTTCATCTGGAAATTCCAAAATTAGAAATAGAAATTCGACTGTTTGACATGGAATATCGTATTTTAGAAGTGGAAATTCGTCAAAATGGAAATCGATAATTTTATCTAACTCTTTATCAATTTAATATGGAAATTCATGAACATCTTTTTGAAATTCATCAATTTCTAATTGAAATTCGTCATCGAGATTTGAAATTTTTCAATTGTATGTTTTCAATGTGAATGTGTTTGTGTCAGTATTTAAAAAGCATTTGATTAACCCAATACAATAAATGTTCTGTAAATGTTGCTTTATCAATATTAATACGTCGAGTTCAATCGATGAAATATACTAACTTAAAACTATTCATTGTTCATAATTCATAATAGATTTCCTGTAACAAATTGTCTTTATGCATATATAAATCAAAGTATGTAATACATAATTCTGAACTAAACGATAGTGCTGGTTAATGATTGAAATAAGCAGCCACATTTTAGAAAAAGGCAATAATTTGGCTACTTATTATAGAGAAATGTCTACACATTATTAAAATTTATGAACAGTTTATCATTGTAATGAATCAAGAATTTTCGGAAGATTGGTGCTTGAGCTTTCCCTGCAAAGTATCTTCATATCTCATATGTACACTGTACACATATAAATGTTATTCTTGAACCTATTTATGTAGCATCAACTTCAATTATGATTAATGAATAAAAAATGTTCGATATGTGGGTTCAATGAAACCATCTATCTAACTAGATTTATGAATTCTTTTCATAAACAAGCATTCTGGTGTAGTTCTTGATATGAAGTTAAGAAGAGTATGAAAATTGTTAGATTCAATTTCCTTACTTATATATTTCACAAAAAGTAAATATTTCAGAAGTGCGTGATCAACAGCATGCTCAACCGAGTTATAAGTGTGATTTCAAGCATGAACGCATATATGCGCTTTCACTCTTACTATGTTTATCTCCTTCTGCTATACATACATAGTTGTTTTCCAATCACTCCCACCCTATATATCATTTTTCACAAATCAGCCAGAGCCGTTGCCCTCCCTACGTTATAAATTGTTTTGGATTCAATCCAACAACAATCATCCATCAGTTGCGTCCTGTGGTGTGGCAGGACGATATAGTGTCCTTAAATTGGAAAATTTCCTTCCACCTCATAGTCAAATGCCAACGCTTCTGATCTGTTTGATTTTCTTTCAGCCGGATGCCCGTGGCATGATGGACTCATCCTTGATATTGCATCATAGACTTAGGGGTTGCTTTCCGACTAGACCATATAAATAAGCCGAAGAAACTGAGCACGGAGCAATTTAAACGTTGGCAGGACTCGTGCCGTACGATGTTGATCATCAATCATTAAATGGCTAAAACCTATAAAAAATGCCATAGTCAATTTCTAGACGAACCTAGACTTTGGGTGGTATTAGCCTATTCACGTCCATGTTCCTTTTTTACGCGACTAACTGCCGTTTTTTGTTGTTTGTGTTTATTCGGATTAAGTTCCACAGTGCTTTGTCTTTGCTTAGAGATTCATAACATTCAATGACGATTAAAGCAGATTGTTTGACCTGGATAAATCTTAAGACGGAAATAAAATCGAGGTATTGCTGTCGCACGAATGATTGAGCGAGGAATATCCTGCTGAATTCATGATTGATATAGATTTTACTATAGCTCCAATATTCGACGTTATTGTATATAGTATAGGTACTATTTTCAAACAGTATGATAATCCGCTCATTATACGCCTACACGCTATTTATAATCCGATTTTTTACCCATTTTTATATCCTCGGAAACGAAACAGCAAATGGTTAGTCAAATGCTATTGAATCGAAACTTGTAAAAAATTATGATCCGTTGGGAGTCTGTGCAATATTTCATCACGAAAATCTAGGTCACTTCTTAGGAACCCAAGTAATCTGTTTAAATTGAATTAGATTCAAATAAACTATCAATTAACTTTGTATCATGTTCCGCATTTTTTCTTGGTTGCATCCAATTAACCCATCCACGTGGGTATTTCAATTTCTCGCACACCATTCATCTTTTGCTAGATCGTCTTTTCACGCATTTGGTATATCAAAGACTCGTGCGGGGTCATTGGAATGATGATGCGAGAGCTATTTCTTGAAAGTCTATACTATACCAACAGGGCCCTGGACACAGAACGTGTGGAACACATATACTTGCAACAAGATATGCCATCTCATCGCCATCATTAATTCATCCAATAAAACTCCCTCAAAATATCATTTCATTTTCACTTCGTACATGATTTAGAGCCTAGCTAAATTGAATTGAAAGGAAATTTGAAGAAGGGTGAAATTTTGGCTTTTGATACATCGTATCTATAGCATTTGGAGGTTTTATGGTTTTTTTGGTATAGTGTGAATGCACATAAAGTATTATTATAGTTTATGGTGAACGATTGCATTTCTGAGAGCTGTTTAGAAGGAAATTACATTAACAAAGCACAAGCAAAGAGGAAGATGAAAAATTAGCCTATGATGGATGAGGACTTCAACGCTGTAAATTTCTCGTTGTCAGATTTAGATTAACCAAATTCGTAATTTAGGTGGTCTCGACCTGGGCCTTTGGAATTTCATTTAGTGGTGGAGTTGGAGTTCTATATGGTATGTGCTTAACAGTTTCATTTGTTACCATTACACGTTTTGTGTGTATGTAACTTTTTTAAAAGTCCAGTTCAGTTTCCTGATTAATTATCAAGGAAATATATTATCTGACCAAAAACAACACAGTTGTAAAAGTTACCCCGCCAAAGAAAAATTCATCTGCCGCAAAAAGAATACATATCCCTCCAATGCGCCGCTCATATGTAATTTCGTTTTAAGTGTAAACGCTGGAGAAGTTTAAATGTACAGGACTACTTCTTAAAGTAATTTGGTGGGAGCTTTAACATTTTATTCAGTGCCACTTTGACGGCTCCCTCCAAATTACTTTAGGAAGTAGTCGTAGTCCTGCACATTTAAACTTCTCCAGCATTTACACTTAAAACAAAATTACATATGAGCGGCGCATTGGAGGGATATGTGTTCTTTTTGCGGCAGATGAATTTTTCTTTGGCGGGGTAACTTTCACAACTGTGTTGTTTTTGGTCAGATATCATATATTTTTGCATACTTAAATAGCCAACTAATATTTTTGTTTTGGGATCCTGATGTCCCAGTATCCTAATTTCCTAAATTCCTTATGTCCTAATGTCCTAATGTCCCAATGTGCAAATATCACAGTGTCCCAATGGCCTAATGTCCGAATGTCCCACTACCCTAGTGTCCTAATGTCCCAGTATCGCAATATCCCAGTGTCCCACTTAATGTCCTAATATCCCTATGTCCAATTGTCCTAATGTCCCAATTTCCTAATATCCCAGTTTCCCAATATGCCAAATGTCCCAGCATCCTAATGTGATAATATCCCAATGGCCCAATGTCCTAATGTACCAGTGTCCCAATGTACAAATGTCCCAATATCCTAATATCCCGATGTCCCAATATCCCAGTGGTCAGTGTCCCAATGTCGCAGTATATCAAGTGTCCCAAGGTCCCAATAGCCTAATATCCGAATGTACCACTGTCCCAATGACCCCATGTCCCAATTTCCCCAGAGTACCTAATGTCCCAGTATCCAAATGTCCCAGCGTCACAATGTTCCAACAACATCCTAATGTCCCAATGTCCCAATTTCCTTATGTCCCAATATTCCAATATCCCAATATCCCAATGTTCCAATGTCCTAAGATCGGAGTGCCCCAATGTCCAAATGACCCAATATCCCGATGTCCCAATGTCCCAATATTCCTAATATCTCAGTGGCCCGATATCTCAATGACCCTTTGTACCAGTGTCCGATTGTCCTATTGTCCCAAGGTCATAATGTCCCAATGTCCTAGTATCCCAATGCCCAAACGTCCCAGTCTCCCAGTGTCCTAATGTCCCAATATCCAAATGTTCCCATGTCCCAATATCCTAATGTTCCAATATCCCGATGTCCCAGTGGCCCAATATCCCCACTTAGTAGTTTCCTTAGTGTGCCTAATATCCTCATGTAAAAATGTCCCATTGTCCCAATTTCTCAATGTTCCAATTCCTAATGTCCCAATATCCCAATGTTCCAATGCCCTAAATCGCAGTGCTCCAATGTTTCAATATCCCGGTGTCCCAATATCCCGAATTCTCAGTGGCCCAATGTCCATATGTACCAGTGTCCCAATCCCGATTGTCATATTATCCCAAGGTCATCATGTCCCAATTTCCTTATATCCCAGTGCCCCCATGTCTATGTATCTCAGTGCCCTAATGTCCCAGTATCCCAATGTTCGAATATCCCAATGTGCCAACATCCCAATGTCCCAATGTTCTAATATCCCAATATCCCGATGTCCCAGTGGCCCAATGTTCCCACGTCCCAGTTTCCTCAGTGTACCTAATGTCCCAATGTCCTAATGTGTTAATGTCCTAATATCCCAATGTCCTAATGACCCAAGACCCTATTGTCCACATGTCCTTTAATCCCAGTGCCCCAATGTCACAACATCCCGATGTCTCAGTGGCCTAATGCCACTCCGTACCAGTGTCCCAATGTCCGTTGTCCTATTGTCCCAAAGTTATAATGTCCCAATGTCCTAATATCCCAGTGCTCCATGTCCCAGTCTCCCAGTGTCCTGATGTCCCAATGTCACAATGTTCCAATGTCCTAATATCCCGATGTCCCAATACCCCATGGTCCAGTGGCCCAAATGTCGCCACGCCGCAGTTTCCCCAGTGTGCCTAATGTCCCAATATCCGAAAGTCCTAATGTGCTAATGTCCCAATGTCCTAATATCCCAGTGCCCCAATGTCACAATATCCTGATGTCTCAGTGGCCCAATGTTCCTATGTTCCTATGTTCCAGTTTCCCAATGTCCGATTGTCCTATTGTCCCAAAGTCATAATAATGTCCCTATATCCTAATATCGCAGTGCCCCAATGTCCCAGTCTCCCATTGTCCTAATCTCCCAATATCCCAATGTTCCAATGTCCCATTGTCCCAATATCCAGATGTCCCAATGGCCCAATATCCCGATGTCCCAACGTCCCAGTTTCCCCAGTGTGCCTTATTGCATCTATCTTACCCGTTATTGTGCCGATCGAAGATTTTTTTTGGAAAGGCACTAGAACAGGATATGGGGAATATTTTGGTAAAAAAAATTGTTTGGGGGATGTTGCCTGGAAGGCTGTAGCCCTGTCAAACAAACAAGCAAGTTGTCTCCGGTAATCATAGATTTGTTCGCTTTCGTTTTTTTTCCTTTGGCGGACGATACGCTCTCGCGTCTCTTGATTTTTTTTTCGAAAATACTAAACGTTAGAAAATATGCGATTATAGTTATGGTTGGTGTAGTTGTTAGTGCGCTCGCCTACGAAGGACAGGGTCGTGGGTTCGAGCACTCATTTGTGGTGATAAAAAACTCAGCAGAGCGTGCTGTCAATCTCAACGCACCTTTACAAAAAATCAGTCGAGATCTACGTCCAATGTCGGACTGTCGCACCTGACATTTATTTTCTGCAATTAAATTTACCATCACTTCCATCGATGACCAACATTTTTTCCTTCGTAAATTCGTAATATGAGCCAATCGCAGTGTTTTGTACTCACAAACATTAAGAAAAAAATAATGTGTAAGATGTACCTAATTCCATGGCATTCGGAGAAAATCCGGATGACGTGATATTCTGAAAATCTTACTGCTTTCGCAAAACAATTTCACTATTTGCGCTCCAAGAAAATCCAAATTGTTTTGCAGAAAAATACCGAGAAAAAGTCACTTTTGTTTGTTCGTTAAATAGTCACGCCTATATGTGGAAACAAACATATGAGGTGAGTACCTTTAACTAACACGAGCAATAGTCGATGTATACACAAAATTTGTATCTTTCAAACGGAGACTTTGTTTTTAATCGTGTGCTTTGCTAATATGTATGAAATTAGCAATCCAAACAGTATTGCGAATTTGTCGTGAGATATGCAAATATCTGTATACCAAGTGCGCAGAATGAGTAGGTACATATTGCAATACATGTTGTGATATTTTTTACCAACAAAATAAGGTTATTTTTCACCTTATTTGGCTTATTGAAAGGAGTTTTAACGTTATCGTTTATGTATTTAAGTCAAAAGTTACACTAAGGCCCGTATTTATAGCATTCCTTAACTCAAGGAGACCTTGAGTCAAGAATGCCGAAATTCAATAAAATAAATGTTATTTTCCATACTTTTTCATAGAAATCACTTATATTCACGAGTCAATGCATCCTTGATTTAAGGCGAAACTCATGGAGACCTTAAGTTTTCAATAGACTTGAAATATTATATTTCAAGGAAAGTGGGTAGCTAGCTACCTTGACTTCAAGTGAGGTTGACTATAGAAAATTTCACCTTGAGTTTCTCCTTAAATCAAGGATGCATTGATTCGTGAATATAAGTGATTTCTATGAAAAAGTATGGAAAATGACATTTAATTTATTGAATTTCGGCATCCTTGACTCAAGGTCTCCTTGAGTTAAGGAATGTTCATAAATACGGGCCTAAGTTTTGCAACGTGTTTAGGGGGAGAGTGTAGTAAAGGTGTAAAAAATTAGTTTTTCGTGAATAATATATCTGGAAAACTATGAGTCTTATACCACATAATGTCCTGGGGATGAAATAAACTATGGATACGAGTGCATAGAATTTTCGGTGTAATGTAATGATATACTGGGCGTTCCATAAAACAACGTTAAGCAGAAACTAGTTGACAGAGCGCATAGTGACCGCAACAAAAAACGAGACCGAGGCTAATTTCGGGCGTCGCCGAAATTTACTTTGGTTAAGGTCGGATTAAACAACAAACAAAAAAGTTTTTCTTAGAAGAACTTGTTATTCAGGGGTTGGTTTGTATGGTAACCCTATGACGTAATGTTCCGATTCCATCCGTTCCTAGATATATTTTGAGGCTTTACCAGGAACCCACTTGGATTAAGTTTGGTTGAGATTGGTTCATAAAGAAAAAAGTTTTTCTTAGAAAACATAATTTTTAGGAGTTGGTTTGTATGACAGCCCTATGACGTACTGTTCCGATTCCATCCGTTCCTAGATATGTTTTGAGGCTTTACTAGGAACACACTTGGGTGAATTTTGGTTAAGATTGGTACAAAAAGAAAAATGTTTTTCTTAGAAGAACCTAATTTTCAGAGGTTGGTTTCCATGGCAGCCCCATTACCTCATGGTCGGAGGTGTCTCCTTCTGTGCGTTACAAACTTCATGACAAAGTCAATATCGATGGCTAAGAGCACAAATGTGTTAATTGCAAAAACGCAAATTTTACAGGAGAGCAAAAATAAGAAAATGCAATTCATAAGTTGAGAATTCTCTGATTGAAACTTATTTTAGAAGTTCAGAAAGACACTATAATCATTCTATGAATTAGTATTAATATGTTCACTATTTATGAGACACATGTGTCAACTATGTTCCTTCCGTTCACGTCTATGAGCGACATATGTCTCATAGTCATAATGTATATAAATTTTCGAAAGTCTCATGGGAGATAATGACGGCTAAATCTCTCAGACCATGTTTTGGAAAGAAAATTATTTAATACGTTCACTGGCTATGAGTCAAATGTGTTTACAGCGTTCTTCCTGGTTCACATCTATGAGCCATATGTGACTCATGCAACAAAAGATTTTCAGAAGGCAGTCGTGGTAATAATGTAGATGAAAAGAGTCAGACAGTGGATAGGCTTATAGAATAAATGTGAATTTTCAGTTTTATGTTTGTTTTTTGTGTATGATTTTAATTAAGTGTTCACTTACAACGTTTAACATTAACAGTTATGTTGTTAGTGTTACAAATTTATCAATTATGAGTTTTGTCAAGACTATACTAACTGAATCTGATATCTGCTAGGTCATAAAGTAACTGTAAATGGTAAATGTTAAGGCCATGTTAAACATTTTCATAACAATCGCTTTCCAAGAATATGGAGTTCACTTGCGCGGTCATTATAAGTCGCAAAATCTACAGTCACAGTTCGATCAAGAAGAGGGGCGAATGAAAAACCCCGTTTTGAATGCTACATATTCGAGGTCGGAAGTGGAGTGTTTCGGACAGGCCGAACAGGATAGTCAGATTAAAGCGTTTCGGACTTATTTTTACGAGAGAGCAACTTAATATTCTATTCTATATTCTAGGACGTAAAAATACGGGACGGGTATAAAAATCAGTAGCCTATTTTTACGGTTATTCGCAATCAAAAGATAGTTGTTGTTTTTATAGAGGCTCAAGAGATATTATATCTCTCTTGAATGGAAAGGGGTTTTGACAGCTCTTGGCCGTTGTGACAACTCAGCTCAGGGACGATTTACATCGAACCACCGCCTGTCGTAGGAACATGTTTATAGAAAACACAAACATCTATGGTCACAGTGGGATTCGAACCCACGCTCCGGCAACTCAGAGATAGAGTGTCTATCTCTACCACTGAGCCACTGAATGCCTATCAAAAGATAGTCGTAAAATTGCTCGCCTTGTTGAATTGCTCACGTAATGTAACTGTAAATCTTAATATTTCTTAAATTTTCTTTTTGCACTATAACGGCAACAAAATGCTCTATCAATTGCAGCCCAACCCGAAGAGTAGCTCTTTTAGTTTTGACAAAAATCGAACCTATGCAAAATATCGCGATAAAATATTTGCGTTCAATTGCACTAACTTGTATATTAATATCCCACAAAATTATAAAGGAGGCCGGCCGCCAAAGAATAGAATATTATTCCGATACAGATATAATAGATTCCATTTACAACTAAGACGAGACGGCCCCACCAAATTACATCGAAAGATAGTCCTGTACATTCAGACTAAGGAGGCTTTCACACTTACGGCCAGATTACGTAATCTGTGCAAATTAACTTAATTTGAGCTGTCAAATTCCATATATTTTTTAATTCACCACACCGCAGATTAAGTAATCCGGCCAGATTAAGTACAAGTGTGAAAACCTCCTTACCCAACATATCCACCCAAAAATGTGAATCGGACTCCTTTAACAAATCTTGCGGACCCCTTTATATTTTTTAGCGGGCATTTCCTCCTCAGTATCATTTGCGACAGGATTCCGCTATATTAGGAGGTTTTCACACTTTTTCTTAATCTGGCCAGATTATGTAAACTGCGGTGTGGTGAGTTTAAAAAAAATGTGAAATTTGAAAGCTCAAATTAAGTAATTTGCACAGATTACGTCATCTGGCCGTAAGAGTGAAAAGCTCCTTAGCTGTAACTATAATGAACTTCCCATAATATCTTAAGATATGTATCGTCTACGGGAAGAGCGACAACAAAAAACAACCAAGGAATATTTCTTTATACATATTTGAGAAGTAGTCGCATTTTTGCAAATACATAAAATGTTTACAAAATAATTTCAAGGAAATCTAATACAGGATTCATACTTCCGACAGGATTTACTTAAACCTGGATTTGATTAACAATTGTACTGCACTTTGAAAATTGCAAGTACATTCTACGATATGCATTTTGACATTTTAGTGACATACGATTCGATTCGATTCGAGGTTTTGACTGGATTTTTTCAATCAAGTCCAGAAATTGTTTTTAGTCTGTATCGGCTATTTTTTCTTATAAAAAAAACACTTTGATAGTATGTATTTAATTAAAAAAAATCCTTGCAGCGATCCAACATCGAAAACATGACCTTATGCATCTCAGGCGTAAGCACTATCTACTACACCAGAGACAACTATGCTGATGACACCACTAAACTGTTGCAATACATGATAGAATTTTTCAATAAAATTGAGAATACATTTTTGTTC
Source organism: Microchrysa polita (assembly GCA_949715475.1). NCBI lineage: Eukaryota > Metazoa > Arthropoda > Insecta > Diptera > Stratiomyidae > Microchrysa > Microchrysa polita. Next base: position 52,277,269 of record OX454419.1, read on the forward strand.
ATTTTCTGAAATGTGTATTATGAGTATATATGAAGCAAACAAATGTTTGGATTCGGAAAAATAGTTTATGCTTAGAAGGTTTTCACACTTACGCCAAATTACGTAATATGCGAAACTTAATCAAGATATTAAGGCCGCAATGCAGAATCTTAAACGTAAAAATCGGCTACTAAATTGTGGTTATGTTCGCCATGGTTGCACTATGTTGTTCTTGCGTTTAATGACGTCATATCCTTGTTTTTGTTGTTTGTTCGCATCCGCTAATAAATTTGGTTGTAACTATGACGGCATTGTTCAGCTGACGGCTATGATATACAGGGTGTCCGGAAACTACCGCATAAACGCACGGGATTGTGATTCCTCATGTGATTTCCAGCAAAAAACTTGTACGATAAATACCCCCTTAGCTTAACCCTATAGCTGCCACAGGCATTGAAGATTTGAAAAAAAAATTTTCTTGTACGACTAAATCTTCAATATCTCAAAAGCTAGACTAGCTAGAATAGCAAAATAAGATAATTACTACAACCAACAAATTTACATAAAAACTAAAACTAACGTCACTAAAATCGGATAAGAGGTTTGGTTTTTACAGGACTTCAAAGTCAAATTTTTGTGATTTGACCCAAAAACAATTAGATTTTCCATCTCAATTTTCTCCAACTTCTGCCAAGGTGAGGTGCTCGTACGATTCTTTTAAAAAATGGCGCATAGTCTTACGGTCTTTTCTTTCTTCATCATCATCAATGTGGCACGATAGCCCGATGTCGGGCCTTGGCCGCCTGAATCGTTGACCTCCAATTGTCGCGGTTACGTGACCTTGTCCTCCAGTTTCGGAAGCCCAGCAGCTGGTGGGCGTCTTCACCTACGGAGTTCTCCCAGCGAGCTCGTCCACGCAACCTCGCTCCGTCAATTCGTTGTGCGTTCATAACTTTCTTTGGCATGCGATTGTCGTCCATCCGTTGTACATGCCCCGCCCATTGCAGACGTTGAAGCTTCACGATTTTCGATACTTCCAGCTCATCGTACAATTGATACAACTCATGGTTGTATCGGATCGGTTGTATGGTCTCGCTCGCGAACGGCCCCGAAAATTCGCCGAAGGACCTTTCGTTCGAATCGGTTTAGCAAAATTTCGGAGGCTTGGGTAAGGGTCCATGTTTCGCAGCCATAACATAGCACGGGTCGGATGATCGTTTTGTACACGCGGAGCTTCGTGTTCCTGTGCGCAAGTTTCGAATTAATTATAGGGAGGACCGAGAAATATGTCTTATTGGCTAGTTGTATCCGTCGCTTAATTTCGTCGGTTTCGTTGGCGTCCTTTGATAAGTTACAACCCAGATAGTTGAAATTGTCTACATACTCGATATTAAGGTCCCCCACTGTGATGCTTGAATTTGCTGGCGTCCTTGTTTTCGATTGCATCATGGCCTTTGTTTTGTTTTCGTTGATATGTAGTCCAACTTCCTTTGCGGCGTTATTGAGGTTATGCAGGAGGCTTTCTGCATCACCCAACCTTCGAGACATGATGTTGATATCGTCGGCGTACGCTACTAATTGAGTCGACTTGATAAGTAGCGTTCTGCTGCTGTCCATATTCATGGCTCGAATTACATACTCCAAAGCCAGGTTGAAGAGCGTCGGCACCAGCCCGTCGCCCTGCTTGAGTCCAGTACGAGTTTCAAATAGGTCAGTGAGTCGGTTCTGCACTTTGACCTGCGAGACGGTATTAGTCATCGTCATCGTCATCCTTGTGAGTCGCACTAACTTTGCCGGTATACCAAAATTCAGCATGTTGTACAGTACACTTCGGTCGATACTGTCGTATGCCTGCTTGAAGTCGACAAAGATTTGGTATATGTCGATGTTGTATTCCCAGCACTTTTGGAGTAGTAGCTTCACTGTGTAAAGCTGATCGGTTGTTGAACGACCAGGTCTGAAGCCGCCTTGATACTCGCCAATGATTTGTTCTGCGTACGGATTGATTCTCTTTTCAAGAATCTTTGATAAAATCTTATAGGCCGTACAAACTAATGATATGCCTCTGTAATTCTCACACTTCAGCTTGTTACCCTTTTTGTGGATTGGGCAGATTATGCTTTTGCGCCAATCTTCGGGGATTACCTCGTCGTTCCATATTTTCAGCAGTAGCACATGTACAGCGTTGGCCAGGCACGTTCCACCATGCTTCAGCAGTTCTGCTGGGATCTCGTCAGCGCCGGGCGCTTTATTATTTTGGAGCGACTGTATCGCAAGACTCCCTCTACTGTTGGGGGTAGAACGGGAGGACCTGGTTCGGCTAACTGCTCAAGAGCTGGCTCCGCGGGGGCTGTTGATGATGCATTGAGGAGCTCTTCAAAATGCGAGGCCCATCGTTTGTTGACGCTTTCAATGTCGCTGATGATGTTACCATCCTTGTCCTTACATAGGCTTGTCCTGGGTTGATATCCGTTCTTGATATTATTTATAAGTTTGTACGCCTGTCTAATGTTCTTACTGGCTAATCTTTGGTTTATTTGCTGCAACTGCTCGTCAAAATGTTTGCGTTTCTTACGTCTAATTAACCTATTAGATACTCGCCGAAGTTCGTTGTATCTTTCTTTCTTGGCTCGGGATGCGCGTTGTGTGTATTGGCGATAGGCTTCATTTTTCGCCTCAATCGAGGCCCTGCATTCTTCGTCGAACCAGTCTGCTCGTCTGCGCCGGCCTTTATAGCCCACGACCTCTTCTGCGACCCCCTTGATGCTGTCTTTGAGCTCCTCCCAGAACTCATGGATGCCTAGATTACTGATGTTATCAAGCATGGGCGACAGTTTTTCCTCAAGTGCTGTAGTATACGCAGCCGCCGTGGCATCATCAATCAAATTGTCAACCTCGAAGATCTTGGCAGGGTTGATTCTCGTTAGGTGCACCGAAGAGATTCTGCACCTGTAGGTCGTCTTCACCAAATAGTGATCGGTGTCGCAGTTGGCTCCTCGATAGGATCTAACGTCTAGGACATTAGAAGCCCATCTCTTGCTGATAAGTACGTGGTCGATCTGGTTCACGGTGTATTCATCTGGAGACTTCCAGGTCTGCTTATGGATTCGTCGATGAGGGAAGCATGTAGAGCTTATGACCAAGTTTCTGCCGCTCGCGAAGTCGATAAGTCGCTGACCGTTGTTGTTGTTTTCGTCGTGGAGGCTATGACCACCAGTAGTTCCCCTATGCCAGCTTTCGTTTTCGACTTTGGCGTTAAAGTCTCGTAGCAGCAGCTTGACGTTGTTTGATGGAAGTGAGTCGAAGAGTGTTTCTAGGTCGTTGTAGAACTCGTCCTTAATCGCGTCTTCTTTTACGTCTGTAGGGGCATGCGCATTAATGAGCCAGAGATTAGCGAAACGGGTCTTAATGCGGATCGCACATAGCCGCTCGTTGATGGGTTTGAAGCCGATAACGTGGTCCTTGAGCTGCTTATTCACGATGAAAGCTACTCCAAACTCCTTGTTGCCCTCCTCTTTACCACTCGTAAAAATAGTGTGCGAATTGAGGTCGTTAATCTCGCTTTTGAGCCATTTAGTTTCCTGGATTGCAACTATGCTCAGCTTGTATTGTTCTACCTGATCCAGGAGGGCCCTTAAGGCCCCCGGTCTATTCAGGGAGCGTACATTCCAGGATCCGAAAGAGTAATCAGTTGTTCGTTTGCGGGGTCGTCGTTGTTTTGTATCCGTCCAATCCAAGGCTTTTGTTTCAGGTTTCTTGACTTGAAGTTTTTCTTAGGATGAGTTGTCGGCACATCGCTAAACTATGATAGGGTTTAATCGTTGAGTAAAGGCCATCATGGGCATGCCTCGAAGATGCTGCTTTAGTGGTTGAGTTAGACGTTTTCTGTCACCTATCACGTTAAGTAACCTGAGACGCTGCAGATGTAAATACATCACTCAGGCGCAGCAGTGCTTCTTCCAAATGTCGCATCAGATGATTTGACTTAGCCGTTAGAGGTTTTACCCACTTCCGTTACCAGGGGGCGCCCGCGCGGAGGACACATGGAGAAGTCTTTTGCCCTTTTCTTTCTTACATCATTTTTTTCTAGCTTCGTTATTTCTAACAGTGTTAATGCCTTAAGCGCAAAAAACTAGGGTTAATTTTGGCTCGATTTCGACATATTTTGAATAGATTTTACAAATTGCAGATCTTTAGGAGCACTGTGAATTGAATTGTATTGATTTGGAGCTAAAATTAACCCTAGTTTTCTACACTTAACGTGTAAAAACTGTTGGTAATAATGGAGCTAGAATAAAATGATGTAAGAAAGATATGATCGTAAGACTACGCGTCAATTGTTAAAAGAATCGTACAAGCACCTCTCCTTGGCCGAAGTTGTAGAAAATTGAGATGAAAAAATTGAATGTTTTTGGGTGAAATCACACAAATTTAACTTTGAAGCTCAGTAAAAACCAAACCTCTTATCCGATTTTAGTGTGATTAGTTTTATTTTATAGGTAGATTTCCATTCCATTTTGTTTCACTATTCTAGCTGATTTAGCTTTGGAGGTATTGATCTTTAAGTCGCGCAAGAAAATGATTTTTTCAGAAATCTTCAAATGCCTGTGGCAGCTAAAGGGGTATGTTCGGTACAACTTTTTTGCTGAAAATCAACTAATAATCCGGTGCGTTTATGCAGCAGTTTCCGGACACCCTGTATATGTATGTATCTAGATGGCGACGTGAAGAGCTACGAGGTTTGCATTTTTTTGTATACTGTTTTTTTTTCTTTGGTGGGCGACGAGCTCCCGCATATCTTGATCAAGTTTCTTGCAGGTCGGCTCGACCATTGCAGATATATTCTCTGCAGAAAACCTATTCTATATAAGAGTTTTATATGATGAAAACAATTTTAACAAATTTGCATCCTGAAAATTATAATTTTAAATTTCTCGTTTTCTCCACAAAATTGTCGACTCAATAATTTCCTATTGCTGTATGTATTTAGTCGTAAACTAGAAAATTATTGAAATTATCATATCTGGGGTAATTAAGTATCAAGAGTCACTTAAAACGCATCACTAGTTGTGAATTGTTTGGATCAAATTTGAAATCGCTACTTGGAATATCCGCGCTGTGTCTCCATACTCCACTCAAAATACTCGTATCGTACGTAAATATGTAGTTCAATTGCAACGTACACTCACAACGAAAACATTGAAGTATTTCATTAATTACACATCTGCGATAATTGCATCTCGCACGCCTGCAACCATATATGCACTTTAGAGCGCCACATTCACATTACGAAATCTGTTAATCCAATTAGTTGCTATATAAACAGGAAAGACCAAATGAAAATGGTGTAAAAAAAGACCGGAGCAGTGTACTGTGCGACTCGCAGAAGAAAATATGCTTTATTATCGCCATGTCCAGCTCCAGCACAAATGGATCATGCAGGCGGTCGGTGCAATGCATGTTGAGAACTACTGGATGCCTGACTTTAGCAAGCGGGGTATGTTAAGTTCGAGCACATAGCTGCTGAAGTTAAAGTGCCAGCAGTGAACCAAAACATTAACTTATTTCGGCTGAAAAGATACATATGTACATATATCTTTTTCCATGTAGCACTAGACTTCCACACTTGGAATGGAGTAGTCCAGTACACTAGCCAGACCATATGTTCAGAGTTCAGGCAAACTTCATATTTCCTTGTAAAATTCGCATGAAATGTATCTACAAAAATAAATTAAAGCAAGAAACTAGGTGAATTATTAACCAAACTTGTGGAAAAAAATATTTTTCTTCAGTTAACAAATTTTGTCATTAAAGAAGTAACTAAAATTAAAGAATATCTCGTTATAACCATGAACTAATTTATATTCTATCGATTCATAATAATTTATTCTAAACACATGAACTCAATATTTAAAAAATTAAAACTGCACTTAAAAATGACAGCAACACGATTTTAGGATCTTTTTATGGTCAGAACGAGATGCAATTAACCGATCACTATTTCATGTTACTTTGCGGTGATCGATTATTATGACCAAACTGTCAGGTTGCGCTATTTCGTCCATAAAACATCTGTTGCACGATAGTATCTTTCTATAGTTGCAGCATTTATCTTACTCGATGGACCTGAGTGCGCTAATCACCACCGCGAGATTATCCAAATAAGTAAATGTCTTCAATGACCTAGTAAGCAAAAGAAGAGTGATTGAAATGAACGAAGACTGCGAGATTATATGGTCATATGAATGATTGATATTTTTCATAAGAGAGTGTAATTTCTTTGAAAATATGTATATGTACATATGTACATGTATGCGCTTAGTTATAATATAAGATTTTAATGGACACTGGTCTGGACATATTCATGCAATATGTACATTTAGTGTTCGTGTATGTATAGAAGAAAACTGGGGTATTCATGTTCGTGATTGTTCACTAAAAATGACGACCCATTGCTATATTTCCAGGAAAAGAATAAAGAAAAGCAGAGGTTGTCTACTATTGTCACTTTGAATAATAAAGTTATTTGGAATTTATACGATCTTAATCCAAAGAACTATAAAAAAAATTTTACACTTACCTTACAAATATGTATGTAGGTCACGTCCCAATGCAATTAATTTTAATTGTCGTACATATAACGAAAATTGGTTGAATTACCTACTCGTTTCTCTTAGAAATAGCCCATACAGCGTATAATTACAAATTCATGTCCTTCCTTTAATTAAAGGATATTTGAATAAAATTTGTCCCCGTATGCCCTTAACACGCAATCCAATCTATGGCAGTGCGTAGATGCCATACCCATTCTTAATAGATAGTAATTACACACTTGTTTGATAAATGACATTGACTTTTCCCACTTGTCAGCGTCGTATTATATTTCTTGTGAAGGAGTGCCAGATAATAAAATTGGAGAGAGAGTATGTCATAGACATTTCGGTTGATACTGAGCAATGAGAAAATTTAGCGTACATTTATATAAAAAATCGCACATTCAATAAAAACGAATTGAATGTTAAAAACAGATAATTTGAATTTGAAACAAAAAAGCAACTCTATTTCAAACGTATACCACTAAATCAAACGACTAACATTCTAGACTAGATGAGCTATCTATTTCCGAACAAGGGAAATTTTGACTGTAATGCCATAGCGATTGGAGCATATTATGTATGTATATGTAATAAAACTAACAAATCTGCCTAAAGCAAAAAACATAGTTTAGCGGGTTGTACTCCAAAGAAGAAATAAAATTATTAAAACTATTTTTTTACTGTGTAGGTATATTTTTTCGCAATGTCATTCTTTTGTATGATTTAGCTGGTTTTTGGCCGTTTTTCTGACTGCAGTTTATTTAGCCGGATTTTTATCCGTTTTTGAAAAAAATATAACCGGTTTTTCGGCTAAGTATTTGACGCACAATGCAAAGACATACATTTTCAATTTTGTATGTAGTTCTTACAAATGCAACAGTTACTTTGAATTGTGTTCGTTAAATTGAAGTTGCCTAAAATTTTCAAAACAAAACACACGAAATTAAATTCTATATATTTTGAAAGTAGCGCCTCCTTTTTATGAAAATTGAGTTATTGATGGCATTTTTATGTCTTTGGGTGTTTCTTTCTATGACGAAAAAAAACGAGGCTACTTTCGGGCGCGGTCGAAATTTGGATACCCTTCGCTCCCCTCGGGCTAAAAATTTTTTTCGGGCGTACCTATGACTTGTGTTCCGTCCTCCCCGCTTCCATGCTTTTCCTTGAATTTTGACATAAGTGCCGGGGCGAAGATTTATTGGGGGAAGCGGGGGACGTGGGTTTCTTAGAAGAACCAAAAGGAAGGGGGGAGGGTTGTTTGGCAGCTCTATGAACGCATGGCCTTTTCATCAATTTTTACGTATGTTTGAGGCATCAATTATAAGATTTGGTTGAAATTGGTGGACAAATAAAAAAGTTTTTCTTCGAAGAACCTAATTTGGGGGTTGGGTTTATATGCCAGCCCCATGACCCCATGGTCCGATTTAATTCATTTTTCGATATGTTTTGTAACATCAATAAAAATACATTTCCATGAGGTTTAGTTGAAATTTGGGTCCAAATAAAAAAAGTATTTTTTATAGGAACCTCACTGAACCAAATCGCCTGCTAACGTAAAGAAAATATGGCTCAAATCAAGAAAAAAAGACAATAAAAAACAGCCAAGAAATATTTCTGTTCATTTGAGAATTAGTCACACTGATCCAAGTGAAATGCCATTAGCAGCGGTTTAAGGAAAAGTTACTTTGAATCAAGCACACTTTTCTTATGAAAAAGACAAGAGAATCTAAACAAAAATAAAAAAAGAAACTTGCATTCAACCAACATCGAACACATAACCCCATTTTTCCCAGTCAAACGCGCTACGCACTGAACCATAGACACTTCTGACTAATCTACTACAACGCTCCAATATAAGCTAAAGCTAAAATAAAGCTTTTCCACGAGCTTTGCATGGAAAATGTCAAAAAATAATTATTATCAAGCATTTGTTTGCTTGAATTGAGAATAATGGTTTAGGCTTGAATCTACTTCCTATTTCTCAAAAGAAGGTCTTGAAAATAGGATCGATTCAAGAAGAAATTGGCACATTTTGAGATTTTTTTCTAAATTCGGGAATTTTGCAAATGAGAAAAGAGTTTCTTAATTTTAGATAGCCCAATTTTTTCAGTGCTAATTTTAGGTTTTAAGTTTGTATGGCAGCCCCACGACCCCATAGTCCGATTTAATTTATTTTGATGTTTGCTATGTGGCATCAATAGAAATATAATTTTATGAGGTTTGATTGAAATTGTTGTGAAAATCAAAATGTTTTTTCTTAGAAAAATTTGATTTGGGGGGCTAGGTTTGTATGGTGGCCCCGTGACCACATGGTCAGACTCCGTCTATTCATACATATGTTTTGTGTCATCAATAAAAACACATTTGTGTGAAGTTTGGTTGAAATTAGGGTATAAATAAAAAAAATTCTTAGAAGAACTGAATTTGGGGAACTAGGTTTATATGACAGCCCCATGACCCCATGGTCCGATTTGGTCCATTTTTACATATCTTTTGCGGTATCACTAGAAACATATTTGTGCAAAATTTTATTGACATCGATGTATGTAAAAATCGACCAAAACCTAGTCCCCCGAATTAGGTTCTTCTAAGAAAAACTTTTTTATTTGTGTACCAATTTTAACCAAATTTCAAACAAATTGTTTCTCTTGATAGCACAAAACATTTGTCGAAAAGGATCAAATCGGACCATGGGGTCGACGCAACGAACAAGAATGGGGGTAGGTACGCCCGAAAAAACTTTTTGTTCGAGGAGAGCGAAGGGTATCCAAATTTCGGCCGGGCCCGTAATTAGCCTCGGTCTCGTTTTACTTTCATTTTGATCTTCTCGACTCGACACTTGATTGTCATTCTACACTAACTTTGAAGCGTGCATGTACACATTTGCTTTATTATTATTATTCGCCCGTCCGTATTTTGAGCTGATAGTGTGAACCCGTACTGTCGTTTTCTTACAATCTGAAACGGCCCATTAGTTGGTTACTCTGAGAGTATGAGAGAGGCGCTGCGCATGGGCGTCCGTATGGCGGAGGGCCCAACATAAACGCTTAATTTATTGCCCCTCTTTGAACAGATAGATACTAAGCCTATGCGCTCAGAAAATTTTGTCCTAAAACTTTCGAAAATCCATCAGACAAATTGTCGAACATCAGGTCTGTATAAAGCATAGGTCATACATAGTTTATGACATTGTATTGTACATGCTTTTAGCCATTCAGACGGATTTTTACCCGAAGAGAATGTAGCTCGTGTATCCTTCATATTGCGTTTTTTGCTAAAATATGGAACGGGCTAAAAAATCGACTTCTTTCATGACTTTGGGGACCCCCTATGACTTTTACCCTACCATTGAAATAGAAAGGTATTGCTGAAAAATTTCAAGTCGACCAGTTGGGCTTTTCGCGATATATTTAGTGAACGGGCGGACACAAAATTCACTAAAAAAACATTCCACAAAACCATAAAAACGCCGGCCGGCTCACGTTCATGGTTTCAACGAACAAATAAATAAAAGACCTGAAAGGGATCCGGTCCGTTATTAAAAAGGTGCTGAGCACCCGATACTAGACAGGGGCTAAAAACCTGAAAAAAAAAACGGTACTAAAGATTGCTAGAAAATTTGAAAAAAAGGTCCTTTAAAAACAACGAGTAATATGGACTAAAACAAAAACGGGTCATGATAAAAAAAAAGGTAGTGAAAAAAAACGGTCCTTTAAAAACAACGAGTAATATGGTTAAAACAAAAAAGGGTCATGATAAAAAAAGGTAGTGAGAAAACGCCCAATGGTTAGAAAAACCGGATTTTCATACCTACGGGTGCCGGTGCATTGTGCCGGATTTTTTTAAAGAAAACCGGTACCTGATACTGAAATCTCAGTACCGAACAGGACTACTCGTAAGCATTGATGGCGTGCGAGTTGCGTATAGGGAAACAAATTTTAACTATTTACCCTCACTCACTGCTTGATTGTGCAGTCAAGACTTAGCGGGTTTTAAAAATGTCATATTTTTAACAGATTTTGCAAGTACATACAGTCATATCGCAATTTCAACAGGTGCTGCCACCTTTTATTTGTTTCACGTTTCAAATCTACATTTGATGCATTACTGTTAGGAAATCCTTCCAATATGAGATGAACTTTAAACAATTTCTGTAAGCTTTCATTCCTATCGCTATAAATTTTTATTCTATCATTTATCATTTTCGAGATAAAATAAAGGTTTAATCCTTCATCTCTTTATTAGCACATCTCATAGTTTCGCGAACTTTTTATATGTTTACCCCCTTACCAAACTGGTCCTAAAACACCTAACAAAACCCTGAAATAGAAAACCGTCGCTTATTTTGATGCACCTTACAATTCCAATTCCATTCAATGTCGAAGCAGTAGCGCGTCAACGCAGCAGATTTTTTTAAAAGCATATTTTAAAAATGCAAAATTAAGTGTGTTACTCAGCCGGTGACTGATAACTTAGTTTATTTGCTGTTATCATTAAACTTTCAATCAAGTGTCAAGAAATGTAAATAATATTGCAATGTAAACCATTCCTTAAGTGTATTACATTGTGTCCAAATTACTAATTTTAATTATTAATTAAAAAATATTTCATCAACAAATATGCTGAAATATATAAAGTGCGTTTTATTGATCATCCCATGTAGTTCTGCTGGGTAACGAAACTACACCGGATGATGAAAAAACGCACTTATAGTAAATAGTGTTTAATTTACGGTGTCTTAAAATTAAATTACGTCTTTTATTTTATTTTCAGGTAAGAAATCGTCTAAAAGACAGAAATTGAATCGGCGTTTCTTATTGTATGAAATGATGCTGTTTTTGGTAAGTTTATTCCGTCGCGTCCAAAACATTTACTTAAGTGTATATACAGGGCGTCCCGCATTGGGTGGGAATTATCACATACCGGAAGGGTCGATATAGGAGAATTTAATTGTTTGAGGAAAAAAGGCCATCGTTGATTGTTATACTTTTCACCGTTATCGTGCTGTCGTGTTTTCGAGGAAAATAACGATTTTGTCCTGCTAAATTAAAATTACCTTCTTCTCTTCTCATTTATTAAAAAATGTGTTTTCATAAAATAAAATAAATCTTTAAATACGAGGGCGGTTCAATAAGTACCCGTGTTGGAAATGAAAACACAATTTTTTTTCTAATTTTTATATTTATTTTTCAACATAGTCCTCTTTTAGTAAGATACACTTTTCCCAACGTTCCTGCCATTTTTTTAACCCCTCCAAAAAATTGGATTTGTCGAATTCGCCAAAATACGCCTCTGTCTCGGCGATGACTTCCTCGTTCGACCTGATTTTTTTCCCCGCGAGCCATTTCTTCATGTTAGGGAACAAGAAGAAGTCGCAGGGAGCCAGATCGGGTGAATATGGAGGATGCGGCAGCAATTCATAACGCAATTCATGCAGTTTTGCGGCGACGACTCCGGATGAATGCGCTGGTGCGTTATCGTGGTGAAACAGCACTTTCTTTTTCGCCAAATGCGGTCGTGTACCCTTAAATTTTTTGTCGAAATGGTCCAATAACTCACTGTAGCATTGTCCAGTGATCGTTCTTCCTTTTTCTAAAAAATCCATAAGGATGACGCCCTTCGCATCCCAAAAAATCGACGCCATGACCTTTCCGGCCGATGGAACCGTTTTGGCTTTCTTTGGAGCAGATCCACCATTGTTGCGTAGTTTCTGGTGTGTAATGATGAATCCAGGTTTCGTCAACCGTGACAACTCGACGCAAAAAATTGTTCGAATTTCGCTTAAATTGCTCCAAACACTGCTTCGAAGTTAAGAGCCGCATCAGCTTTTTGTCCACCGTGAGCAATCGCGGCACACATCGGGCCGAACATTTTTTCATGGCCAACTTATCATTTAAAATGTTAATTACCGTTCCGGTCGACACACCTACGGCCTCTGCTACTTTGCACTTTCTTTCGTCGATCAGCGAGAATCACGTCGTGGACTCTTTCAATGATTTCATCGGTAACCACGTCTGCCGGGCGTCCTGGTCGCTCCTCATCAAAAACGGATGTTCGCCCACGTTTAAATTCGTTGAACCAATATCTAACGGTGGTTATAGATAAATAGCATCCAACTTCGCTTTTATCTCCTCGCATTTTTTCTGAACCAAAAACAGAAATCGAATTACCGAACGATACTGCTCTTTTTCCATCTTATCGAAAATTACGAAACACGCGTTACTCGAATGGCTGTAAAATCAAAACTAACCTATAAATTAGTCTGGAATTTGTTTTGGCGTCGTTTGATAGATGGCAGCACACGATGATGACACCAACTTCCCTCAGTACCGACCTATGTCTTCAAACACGGGTACTTATTGAACCACCCTCGTACAATGGGACTTTTTTCGCGTATTCAGATTTTAAATTTTAGAAATCTTAAGTTGTTATGGGATGCAAAATCAACGCTGTTCTTTTGTCGCAATCGCTTTTCCGCTTTTCCCCGATTTGTGTTTTGTTTCGTCTTGAAAGTTGAATCCATAAATGTAGTAAAAACCCAAAAAAGGTTTCGTACCACCAATATACGTATCTCAGGCTAGTACACCCATCTTCAGAGACAGTTCCAATTATGAATAAAGTACTTACTGTATGCGTAAACAAAATCAGAGTTGTAAAAGTAGAATTTGAAAATTGTTTTTTAATTATAATTTCAAACATAACGGTACTTTGAACTGTCAAAGCAGCAAAGCTAACAAAAGGATCTCAACACAAGAAACCATTGTGTGAGTATTTATTAACATGAAACAAATTGAAACCAACCTTTGACTTGAACAAAATTGTAAAATTTCAAAGATATTTAAAAAAAAAATAATTTTTATAAGTTGTGAATAAATGAGACATTTAAATTGTTTCCCTTATCCCTTCTTCTTGTAATACCTGGATTACTGCTCATTTTTTTTTTCTAGGATAAAACGCAATAAGATCAAAATTTCCCACAGCCGACGGTTTTTAGGGTTTTTTAGACTTTTCAAAAAACCCTTATGAAATCGATTTTGTCCGTCCGTCTGTCTGTCTGTCCGTCCGTCTGTTCACTAAATAAGTCGCGAACGGCTTAACCGATCGTCATGAAATTTGGTACGAATGTGTAGAATAGTAATAGTCTTAAGCACGAAATACGCTGGTAGGACAAAGCTAACAGGGTGTCCTGGAGATTTGAAAAAGTCGACTTTTTTAGTTTTCATCGGACATGGACGTATGGGTACTCAAATCAAAGAACTCGATGGGTACATTTCATATCAGTTGCTTTTTTCCAGTTTGGGGTAAGGGTAACGGAGTTACAGCTAATAAATTCAGTTAGTATGTGTAGCCATGATACATAGTAAATCTAACGCCTTTCATTCTGTAACACTTTTAATTAGACCAATCCAAAAATAGATTTTCAAGGAGCATTTCATTAACATTGAGTATAATTCTTATTTATTATTATTACCTATAAAATATACCTATGTGCAAAATTATTCACTATGTATGTATCCAAAACCTAAAAAAAAACCTCGTATTGCGGGCGCAGCCCTCTGTACGCCGGTATTTTTTAAATGGTTGATTTGATAGCTTCTAGCTAAAAATCAAAAATAAATTAAATCGTTTCCCCCTTTCCTACAAGCTAAATTATTTTTAAGAAAATTGTTTGCGCTGATATATGGGGGATACTCAATGGAGAAGAAAAAGATGGAAACGAAATATCTGAAAATCAAGGGGACAATTTGATTTTGTTTATAGCTAGCAGTGGCGTAGAAAATTTAGTGTTTGGGGCTGGTGTGGTTAAATACTTTTTGGCTTTTTCATTGGTTTGAGTATTCAACCGCAATGAACTGGAATTCACACTAGGCCTATTCGGTACCGAGATTTCAGTACCGGGTTTCTTTTTTTTTTTCAATACCCGGTACCACAAGCGGTTTCCCTGACTCAGGTTTTTTTTCAGTACCGACGGTTTTTTTTAACCATAAGCCGGTTTTTTTTTAGTACCGGGTTAAAAACCGGTACCAAAAAACATGAAAAAACGGCTCATGGTTGAAATGAATCATTCTTTTTAACTCGGTACCAAACGGTCGGTTTTTTTTACCTCGGTACCACAAAAACGGGATATCGGTACTTTAGAATATCGGTTCCGGTACCAAGTGAACACCGGTTTTGTACCGGGATCCCGGTTTTTGGAACAGGCCTAATTCACACTATTTAAAGTTTTGTATTTAAACGAATTTATACCACGCTACGCTTTGCAATCCCATTTAAATGTACTTTTCACAATAGTGTAAATTTTGATGCTGTTGGGATACAGCTATGCAACAGGAACGTTGGTGATTAATTGATTTTAAGCATCTATTAATTTTGAAATTTCGTATTCATTGCCCCCATTTTTTCGACGCCCCTACACGAAGTTACAGCATTAAGCTTCGCATGTGAATTTGTTTACAATTAATTTTCCATATAAAATTCAAATGAGAAATGTCATCGAAGCTACAAAATCAAGCCACCATAGAAAATATTTTCATCATCAATGTGGCACGATAGCCCGACGTCGGGCCTTGGCCGCCTGAATCGTTGACCTCCAATTGTCGCGGTTACGCGACCTTGTCCTCCAGTTTCGGAAGCCCAGCAGCTGGTGGGCGTCTTCACCTACGGAGTTCTCCCAGCGAGCTCTCGGTCGTCCACGCAACCTCGCTCCGTCAATTCGTTGTGCGTTCATAACTTTCTTTGGCATGCGATTGTCGTCCATCCGTTGTACATGCCCCGCCCATGCAGACGTTGAAGCTTCACGATTTTCGATACTTCCAGAAAATATTTTGGTCCCAAAAAAAGTCGCATATCTAGTGTATTATGCGGTTATTTGCATTTCCTTTTTAGATTTTCTTATTAATTATGGGGATATTCAAACCAAATGGTTAAAAACAGACCTAGGATCAACTGTGCAGATCATCGTTCTTTCTGTAGCTCATCCTAATTGTCTAATAGATAATTCAATTGCGCGAATTTATTGCTTGTCTTGACCAGGTCTAACTCTTAATTAAAGTGCCGACATGGCAAAAGGAGAAAAGTGTGAGCAATGTATACTTCAGCATAACAAAATTGTTCAATCCATTTCACCAACGACAGGTAGTCCAGTGCTCTTATTCTCTATAGGGCTCTTAATTAATTTCGTGTTGCGAAATACGAATACATACACACATTCGTACAGATACATAATTTGCTTTCTTGTTCGTGGCCTTGCAACCGTTTCGTTTACCATTCCTAAGAGTTCGTGCTCATCCCTTCACTGCATACTAGGATATGGGTTTGTTGTGTGCCAAAAAAAAAAAAATTTCACCAACAAACCGGGCCGACGACGAGTGTAATTCAGTTTGAATAACGAGAAAGTTAATTGAACGCCCTACCGGTCACGCTGTGATCCTGATGCTTGAAGAAAGGATCTCTCTTGTATAGCCAAAAAATTAACACAAAATAAAGAACGAACGTATAAGATTGAGCTGTAGTAGTAAGCGCAGATAAAGATATGTATGTATGTAGCTATAAAATTACAATCTCATTTGGGAAAATGTAAGAAAAGGCTATAGAGGCGATATGTATGTATGTATATCTTATTGCCAATATAATAAGAACTGCTGATATCAGATTGAATAAAGTTCGAAGGCCGTCTGTCCGTATATTTATCCACTTTATTTTCTGTAGTGAGTCACTAAGGACACTTGAGGAATTTTTTATTACTCGAACATCTTTATTAGCATAGACTAACGATGGAGTCAGAAGATCAAATTCATTAGTGAAGGTGGTGAGTTGGAAACAAAATTGTATATAATCTTGCAAAGTTATCCTTTCAAGAGTATCCAAAACTACAACATTAGTAAAGTTGACTATGTTAGCACTCTACGTGTTAATGACTGATCATCTAAACTTATTATTCCAAAGAGATACATACATAGCATTCAGTCAGTAAACGATTATGACAAAAGCTAAGTTTGTCGTAATATTTCCCTACGAAATCGTTTCTTTGACTTGAAAATTATAATCGACCAAAGGAAACACATTTAAATTTTTCAATCCCATTACACATATATCGAACAATATCGTCATTTGACAATGGCACACCTTCCGGTTGGTTAATCAGTCACCAATATTATGAGAAATACATGCAAATGAATTGACATTTCAACCTTTATTGTTGATCAGAAATGTAGCCCACCAAAAAAAAAACAGTCACAGCGTGGAAAATGAACGAAAAGAAAAAAACAAAAATTATGCATGCCTTTTAAATGCATTTGTAACGTCCGGCGCGCGGTGGCGACTAATGGGCCAGCGGGCGGTTATCGACACTTTGGAATGCATTTTCAATACGCTGTGTTGGAAAATTTATTGTTATTCTATGCATTCTATGCGCATTTTAGAGATTGCAACCGATTAAATTTTTCGAATAATGTAATAAATTGTCTTCTTGTTAATGCAGCACAACTTTCGTTTGTTGTTGTAATGGACCGCGGCTATGTATAATCTATATGAATTTTTGGTCCAAATGAAATGCAAAACTATTTCTATTTGTAATAAATTTAACGATAAATTTATTAATGCAATATAGTATAGGCACTTTTTAAAATAAACATATTTTATTTTTATCATGGGAATCGAATGATTTTAGAAGTTCATACAGGGTGTTCCGCAAGCGGGTTGGCACTACATACTCTTATATGGTAAATTTTACCAGTTTGAAAATAAGTGGCTTAAATTTGTTCTCAAACTTTTATACTTAGATTTTTTTGTGTTTCTGACTTCTTCTGGAAAATTTTGATTTGCTAGTTTCTGACCTACATTCTTGTCCTTGTAGTCCGAAGATAACATCGGAAGTGGAATGTGCTCGATGTACCCTTTGATATTTATTTATTTATTTGGTTAATAGTATAATTTGGTATATACAATATAATTCATTTCCTTAACCTTCTATCCCCCAAAAGCAAGCTTGTGACGGGGGAAGGATATCGTTACACTACAGTTAATAGAACGCGTTTAAAGGTAAATTTATACTAATTATTTACATAGTTAAGTTGAATTATTAAGAAGCAAATTTGGAAAAAAAATAATAATAAATTTAATTCAATGAAAAAAAATCAAATAAAATAGGTAGCGGCTTACAATGTTTACTTAATTATATTGAGTTTAAATTTTTTGGTAAAATAATTAAATTTCATTTGATGTTTGGCGTATGTTGGAAAATTTCGATTTTGTTTGAGCCACTGTTTCAGAATGCTAATAAAAGTACGGGTTGGTCGTTCATATACAACATATTTAATTTCAAGTGGAAGCATATTGAAAGATCGAGTTGTGCTTATTTGATAATGTGATTGGCCAAGCGTGGTTCTTGCATTTGGCGCATTCCCGTCAAGGCCATTTTGTCTTGTGGTATAACTGTGTTGAATTGGGGAAAATTTTCGGTGTGTAGTCATAAATCGTATAGAACAGACAAAAAATAGCTGTCGAATCTGCATCACTAGTAGTAGAAGGAACAGATCACGAGTGGGGTAACGTCTCTCAACTTCCAATATTACTCTTAGTACCCAACCTTGAACTATATTTAGGGGCTTTATATGAGTCGCGTATGTCCCTCCCCAGGTAAGCTGGACTGGAAGATTATAGTATACGGTTAAGAGATCGTCCAGCGGCAGTAATTATTTGAGGAGCCTAAAGCTAAAACTGGGTCTATATAATTTAGAATTTAGATTATTTATGTATATGATCTACCCATCTTGAATTTGAGACGATTGTAACTCCAAGATATTTCACATTCGCTGATGGCAAAATCGTTGGGCACTTACAAGATGACGATTGGCTACATAAATGACTATGAATAGTTATCAAATGATTAGAAGTGGGCAAAACCAGAACTTTTACAGCTGAATGGAACAACTTTGGTTTTATCACTGTTTAATTTCATACCATTATTTCGAAACCACAGTTATACTATAAACCAATTCGTTTGCTGTAACAAACACGCCCTCCCAAGTTGTACTCTTCAATAATACAGATGTATCGTCAGCGAAACCTAGAATTCGCACGTTTTGTTTGCATTAGTTAAATTGAAAATTGAATTTATAAATATGATGAAGAGTAGGGGAGAAAGTACAGTACCTTGTGGTACACCAAACGGTTTATTTCTCTGTTCATCGCTGTAAAAATTATCGATCTTGACTATTTGCATCCTATTCGATAAATAAGATTCAAACCACCTTAATGGAGTATTATATACACCAAGGGCGGATAATTTGTTAATCAGCATATAATGAGGAATAGAATCAAATGCTTTAGCCACATCTAGAAAAATACCCAGTACTTTATGACCTTGGTCGAGCCCTCCATAAATAAAATCTGTCATTTCTGCCAGTGCACAATCCGTTCCTTTTGACTCCCTGAATCCAAACTGAAAATCCGATAAGAGATTGTTCTCTTCTACAAATTTGTTAAGTCTTACAATTACTGTATTAATTCTGATTCCCAAATTTCGTGGGTTCGAATTTTAACTAATTGTGACTTATCGTTCCATTCTATACACCAACTGCGGTGCATGTCTGTAGTAATTATGGCATGGCAACTTACCAGCTCTATGGGAACTACGCGGAACTTTGTCTGTTTGGAGGAGATGAGCCCCAACGGGAGAAATATCGAGTTATTCAATTTCGGAAATGTCACATTGGAATCTTTGCACTTGAGACCTCTAAGCGTCTATAGCTCAGTAGGTAGAGTTGCTGACCTTGTGACTGAAGGTCGGAGGTTCGAATCCCGATTGGGACGAAACTTTTTTCCCTCAATTTCCTCAATTTTTGGTATTTTTTCCCAAAGTTTTGTGGTTTCGTACAGATAGACACACTCATCAGGTCTTGTGTCTGTTGTCTATCTGTGCACAAGACGACCACTTGAATTTTAGCGGGAGAATTCTATGGAGATTTGATTTGCCGTGAAGGCTACCACCATGACGCTCGACCGTGCAGGTCTGTACCGGTGTTGAATGCTCACATTGCTTTGGGAGTTGTGATGGTAGTTAGATATTTTTCCCTCTCGAATTTACAATTACTGTATTAATTCTGATTCCCAAATTTCGTGGGTTCGAATTTTAACTAATTGTGACTTATCGTTCCATTCTATACACCAACTGCGGTGCATGTCTGTAGTAATTATGGCATGGCAACTTACCAGCTCTATGGGAACTACGCGGAACTTTGTCTGTTTGGAGGAGAAGAGCCCCAACGGGAGAAATATCGAGTTATTCAATTTTCGAGTTATTCAATTTTCGATTTTCGATATTTCTCCCGTTGGGGCTCTTCTGCTCCAAACAGACAAAGTTCCGCGTAGTTCCCATAGAGCTGGTAAGTTGCCATGCCATAATTACTACAGACATGCACCGCAGTTGGTGTATAGAATGGAACGATAAGTCACAATTAGTGTTAAGTCTTATTTTTACGACTCGTTCTAATATCTTTGCAAATATGTATATTTATTAGCGAAATTGGCCTGTAGTTTGATAGTTTCGTTTTGTCGCCTGATTTGAAAATAGGTGAAACAATTGATTTTTTGAATATTTCCGGAAAACTCCCTGTTTGAAGCTCTGGTTGAAAATCTTTGAAAGTGGTTTGGATATATGTAATATGTTTTATATGTTTTATTGTATTTGCTTGTATACCATAAGGACCCGGAGCCGAGTTTCCTTTAAGGGATGCTATAATTGTTTCTATTTCCGTAGTATATAAATGGAAAGAACTTAGGTGCTGACATGGTGACGGGTTTGGAATACATATTACAATTGGTTATTCCTATCTGTTGGAATGTGTTAAATCCAACGTTAGTAAAATAATTATTGAAATTGTTTGTGGTTTCTTTCGCATTTTCCTGAATATTCAAAAGTCTATTATCTGTTTTTATATGTCGAATCAAACATTTTTGCGATTTTCTACCAGAGTATTCAGTTATTGTATTCCAAAATTTAGAAGGATCACCCGCACTATCTTCAAGTTTTGTTTGTAGTACTGAATCTTAGCTGCTCGAATTACTGACACTAGTTTATTTCTGTAATTCTTATAATATGCAAGCAAGGATGGGTTGAATGGCTGTTTAATTGTTTGCTGTTTCAATTTATCCCCTTTCTTAATAGATTTTACAATGGCAGGTCTCATCCAATGTTTGAGGGGAGAAAGTCTTTTTGGGAGTGTTTTAGTTGTATAGTAGCGCCGTTTATTTCATTTTCTAACAACATTTCGGCGTTCTTGTTGACATCCGTGTAATTTAGGAAACTATTTTTCGCATATCGTACACATGATTGAATCATTTGAGTCGCTAAAGCCCTTATCGCCAGCAGCGCAGGTTTTTGCCATTTTAATATTATGTAACCATTTCGAACCTAAAAAAATCTAGCTGATTTAGAAAGGCTTTATTAATGGAATCATCTTTGGGATGTCTTAGATATAGGGAGGTACAAAATTGTAGCCCCAACTCCTCTAGGGGGCCTGTGGGGGTCGGGACACCTATGTCCCGTCCGGTTTTTTAGATGGAACATATATTTTCCGATGTTCCAACGTCAAAATTACCGTGAAAATAATCCCAGGACGCATAAATCTCTATCACATGCTCTAATATTTCGTATTCTATTAGTTTCCGCTAGATACTCCGAAGGACACCTTAGGAAAAGGTTTTTTATTATAATTTAAATTGAAAATGAGAAGTCTTCCCAAACACTGTGTGGGACATATTAGTACCACCAAAGAAACCCGATTGAACACATAGGTCCCGAAAACGAAAATACACAAAAAGCATATATGTAAAGAATAAATAATAAACTTACATAATTACTATGTACAACATTGTCATGTAAATATAATTTTTCTCCTATAAAAATTGTGCCTATACTGATTTTGGCCGAAATAATACCGTATTTCCGAATATGATGAACGTCAGGCGCGAGAGCTTGCACGAGAACTGTGCAAATTGGGTATCAAACTGCGGGAAAAACGTATTTTTGTATAATTATCTAAACGTTAAAATACCAGAAGGGACGCCTTTAAACCACATTTAATGGATAATTTTTCTTTTAGATAAAACCAAACTTTCGCCGGGACATATGTGTCCAAACAGGTCCGAAAGGGTTAAGTTTTAGTTACAAATTATATGAATTATGATTTCAGTTAATTTGGCAGTATGTACTTAATTTTGAATTTTGATCAGCTGATCCACTAAATTTAGCCGCACTTAATGGGGAAAGTACTATTATGTATATAATTTCGCGCCACTCAGCTACACTCAAGTGTTTTTTTTTCACTATATAGAATTTTTTTCACTCTTTTTGCACTTAAGAATAGCGTCTTAAGGCCTGAATAGACCTCTGGCGGAATGACAATGAAATTTTTGTCCGCTGCGATTATCTCAATGAAAATGCATGCTAACTGTCGTGGAACATGTCGGAAATGATGGGGAATTCCATAAGCTACAATCCGAATATGGTTCCAACATTTTTCTCGGCTATTTTATGTATTATTTTTCGATTTCCCGGTCATAAGATATTTTCCACGGTGAAATGACCGGGGAATCGAAAAATAATATACATAAAATGGCCGAGACAAATTTTCGTATTTTAGCTTATGGAATTCCCCATCATTTCCGACATGTTCCACGACAGTAAGTATGCATTTTCGTTGAGAAAATCGCAGCGGACAAAAATTTCATTTTCATTCCGCCCGATGTCTATCCAGACCTTTAGAATAGAATAATAATAGACCTCGATATTCGAAACAACTATCTGCCGGGCCGCGTTTTTATGGTGTAAAATGTGCAAAATTTGCAAAATGTGGTGCAGATTTTTTTTTGCTGAGGTTTTTTTTTTGGAGTGTTGAGCTCGAATCCGAAAACTCTGTATTTGCGTTTTTCGGCCTATAACTCCGAAACTGCACATTGTTGCGAAAACCTGTCCGTGAATATGTTAGAGGAAACAGAGAGGGTCCTAGGTGACATTAATCTTCAAAATACGTTAAGAGGTATCGCTACAATTGATGGTAATTTTTTTGAGGTTTTTGGCGATTTTGACCCCGTTTCGAAATTTTAGGGCTCAGCACCCCAACAAACATAAAAAAAATCTCCACCACGTTTTGAAATCTCATGTACTGTAGGTTTATCACGCTTAAGCCAAAATAAAAAAATTGAAATTAAAACTTGATTTGAATGGCTATGCCTCACAAGAATGCACAACTCCTGCTTTTTACGTGATCGAATCTATATCGAAAACATGGCTCTTCTAATTTCTCTTCGTAGACATTTTACACGTGTACGCGTCTCGTGGGCCCACACTTATCAAGGTTCGCCGAACCGTGGTCTAAAAAAGATCAATATTGTGAACAACATACGCCTGGGAGGGATAGAGGTAATACACGGAGAGAAAAAATGTAGTGAAAGGTATTAAAACTGTAATAAAAACCATTGCATTTGTAATGATTTTTGACCCTACTGCAACTGATGTAAAAGTTATTACATCTGTAATGAAAAATGTCGTTGCGCTGTAATAAAATTAACTAACTATTGGTTTGGGAAATTTTGATAATAAAATTTGCCAATAAGATAATTTGGCGATAATAGAAAAAATACAAAAATGGATTTTTTTTCCTTTTTTTCATTTTTATCTTTTGTATTTTTTACTTCTATTTTATCCTTAACTTCTTTTTCCCTATTTTAAATTTCCTTTTTTACAATTTGCTTCTACTGGGAATTGAACCGGGGGCCTATCGTTTCATAGTCCTACGTCCTACGCCTAAGCTATCTAAGATTACAAGCTATGCGAATAAATTTGTCCTCTTATTTTTTGACAGTTTCATAATTTGTTAATTTCATGTACGAAATGATGAAAACTATTACACCATGCAATAATAATTATTACAGGCTGTGGTGAAAATTACCTCAAACGCAATAAATGTAACTATCCATACAAATACCATGCAATGGTTTTTGTCATTACACTGCAATCATTTTTACAATATGTCAACACCTGTAAAAACAACGTCGTGCTCTGTGGCCGTGATCGTTCGGTCGCCACTCTGTGAAATAGACACTCATAGAGAAACGAGTTTCCAAACTCGGCACGACTCGTCGCAAGTTTATTATTCAGAAGAAGATGATAAGAAATATTCTTATCGTAGAATTAAACTTACAATGCGACTAGGAAGTGGTATGGCTGACAACCATATCACACTCCGAATTCAGTTGTCTTTGTAACGTTGATGACGTTGACTACACACGGTAGTCATAAACGCACCATGCTCCACTAGGAGTTACGGTAATGAAGAGAGAGTAAAAAAAAGTACATTGTAGTCAATTTCACTACATTTTAATAACTTTCACTACAAATTTAGTGAAATTGTATGTTGTGAGTTTCATTGTATGATTTTGTTGAATTCATTGCACATTTTTCCCTCCGTGTATGGTAATTCAACGGACGTCATTTTTTAGCTGAATTCCCTCATAGCATATGTTTTTTCCAGGCGTATGTATTGCCCACAACTTTGATATCTTGTACCGCGCAGTTCGACGAACGCCGATCCGTATGACCGTGATGTTATATTTAGGCAATAAATGCCAGCCAGCTCAGAGTGAAATATAGGCAGTCCCTTTTCAGCCAAATAATGCTTATAACTTGGTGAAGGTGTTAGGTTCATTGCCAGGATATCAATTTCAATGGATACTCGTACTTGCTGACAGCCGGGGTATACAGGAATACAAGGAAGTTGCGCAGCGAATGGAATATGCAGGCATGACTCCACCGATATCTATTTGATTGTGTCATGAACTGGTTCTCTTCTGTTATTACGAATCGGTTTAGAATAATGCGGATGCGCTATTGAGGTAATCACCAAACTCTCGCTCATTCAAAGGAGTTGTTGATTGTCGAACATATTGAACACCGTACGTTACGAAACTAGGTTCTTGTAAGAGAAACTTTTTTTCTTTTTGAATCTTAACCAAAATTCATCCTTGACTAGCCTCAACGTATCTAGGAACAGATGGAATCGGAGCACGACATAGGACTGCGGTAGCAATTGTTAACACAAAACAAGCTTAAGTTGCATTCAAATGTGACGGGTATTCAAATTTCGGCCGCGCCCGAAATTAGCCTTGGTGGGACTTCCCTAGATCAGCTATCGAGCGAATTTTCTCCTTAACTATACTAGCGCCACCTGGCGGCCGTATTCGGTACATTGGTTTGTATCTTGGGTGATATTATCACATCCATGGAACTTTGACGTTAAAGACGATTAATCTCTTCTTAAAATGAGTTCACACAAGAGCGTCATCACGGTATCGCAGTCCATGGTCGAGAATCAGTTGACACGGAAGGTGTGGATTTTCACTTAGCCGCGGCATCATCCACAAATGGCGCTACTATCGCGAGAGCTCGAAGCGTAAATAGCCACCCATTCATTTGTCTTTGAATCCTGAAAGCATTTGCAGGTTTTTGGTATAGTTGGCGATATCACGTCCGCCACTTCCCCAGAATGACAGAATAATTGCCAAGAGAACGTAAGGGCAGCACATTTTCTCCTTCATTTGTTTCTATTTCTTGAACAGATTTGTGGACTTCACTTAATAATTTGCACCCCCTCCCCCCTGCGAATGATGCTCACCCTGATAGGCGGCAGCATTTCGATTTATGGGGGAGGGAGAATGGCATGCGCAAAATGCTCAGTAGTTGTCAATATTCTCTTATGGGCTGGTTACACAGTGCGAGCTATCGTGCGAGTTGGCCTAGACAGCTACTGCAGAGCAGCTACTTGCACCATGTGACCGCATCGTACGAGTTACTGTCATGTGCGATTCGGTCAGTAGCTCGCATCCCATCCGAGTTACTACAAAATTTTTTATTTTGACTCGGCCACTCGCCCCCAGTCAGCGTCAGCTGGTATCGCATACTACGATTCGGACATTCGAAATTGCGCCGATTGCGAAATAACGATTTCTCGAAATCGATACGATATTCCAGACGAAAGGTAGACCAAGTTTATTTCCAACTTCACCCTTGCAGGTATGGCATCCCTCATTTGGGTGTTTTCACGTTGAATTTTTGGAGCAATTAAATTCAATAGCGTTTCCAATTGTGTAGGTGTCACTCTCATTATAGCTTTATATTCTCGCGGATCTTCATTTTTAAATATTTCATGTGTTGCCCCTTTCCTTTGCATCCAATTCCTGACCCAGATCCTTCTTTTTTGTATAACTTTTTGTAACCGCTCTTATCACGATAGAAGCAGTGTTCACTCGTTCACTTCGCGACAACATTATACGAGACATGACATGCTACTGAGATGCAACTACTACCTGCAGTAGCTCTCTAGCCGACAGCTCGCACTTGTGTGACCGGGCGATGCGAGTCGAGCTACTTTCATGCGAGTACACAGGTGCAGTAGCTGTCCACTGTCAGGTCAGCAACTCGTACTGTGTAACCAGCCCATTAGGAACGCAACCCACGAGACGATCACTGAGCTATTATTGCTCTTTTTTATCCGGGCGCATTCTTGATAAAAGTTATCTACGAATGTGTGTTTTTTAATATCGACTAAAGCTTAGGGGAATAAATCACCATACAATGCCTTATAGCTTTATATAGGTAGTATAAATTAATAATAATAATAAAATTTGTAGTGCTCTAGGATTAAGAAAAAACCTAAAGTGTCGTTCAGCGATCATCACATAAATCGCTCCAAGCACCACTAACCTTAAAGATTATGCTCTAAGCTGAAATACATATACTCGTGTACAAAGAAATCGCACGCAATCAAGGAAAACAAAAAAGGTACCAAATGCGATTCCTGTGATTCTTCATCGCACAACAAGAGACCATCATCATCGTCATCGTCATACCATGATTAGCGACATTGTGGGTTGTGTTATACACACACACTGTGTTGCAGGCTAAGAGATTACCGTACTGTACTTCTGTAGCTTCTGATGACGATGGTTATCAGTTTGAAGATGCAGTCTGCATGGCATAAATGACAGACATTTTGTTATTTTGTTGTTGTTGTTGTTCTTTGTTACAATAATATAGCTTGAGTATTTGAAGTAAATGATATCTACATACTGGTTGGTAGCATTCAATATAATCAACTACACACTTCAGCATAACATGGAATTCATGAATTTCTCTACACCTTTTCCCATGCGGTGCTCTCGCATTCATGCATGGAATTGGATGGGATAGTGCAGCCTTTGAAATGTCTTTTCCATTGATACTGCTCGATCTAGTCGTGCACGATTGGAAATTGCAATATGTACCAACGTGGCATGATTCTCATTATCTCTTCATTTAAATATGTGTGCGATATTACTTCTACCATGTGGGGATTTAGTTCACGATATGATGCACGGTGTCGTACTAACCGCGAATATCGATTCATATGCATGCACTACTCATCAAGTAAGTGTGATTCCCATAAAATTTCAATATTCCCCACCACACTACACAAATTCTTGCAATCATAATCCGATCCTCATGGACGGGATATGATATAAAACGTGAATTTTGTTGTGTTAAAATGGCTTTGGAAAAACAAGATGCATAAAATAAGGACAAAATCACAATCGTTTGTCATTCAAATGCTTAACAAATCTGGAAGACATACATACAATATTGGTTAAGGGATCCAAACACCTGGAGAAATCCCAATCTCAATGATTTTGGCAAGTTTTACTCCACATATCCCTTTCGAAATTATTGCCAGCCTACCCATTAGTCACATATCTATAAGCATTCATATGAACCTCCTTACAATAGATTGCTATTGCTCCCATATCGACACGCAGTCCGGGTACATATCCGTACAAACTCCATACCATGCCATGTATGGTAAAGTCTACTTTTCCATTTACTTAAGGTAGGATTCACTTGGATACCTCAACCGCAGTTATGTTCACTCACATATATGTACACCTCCTATAGCACGTCAATGCTCTCGTATGCATTGAAACAGCCCAACAACAACAACAAATTCCATTCCATTCCATTTGATGTTTAGTCTTTTGTTGCTTGAGAAATCGACATTTGCTCGGAGTTCGGAGATTTGTAGCAGTCAGTGGGTTTTCACAGTCTGTCAATTTCCAATGGGGAGCAGAACTCGTTACATATATTGCATACATTTCATTTATGTCTGTACGCAACGATATATCCATTTATGATAGGGAATAGGATATCTTCATGTTGTATAGAATGTAGAATGTCCGTAGACTCCCGTATAAGGAAGAAGATATATATGGCTTAAAGGGAGTATTGGATCTGTAAAGAATGTACGTATGCTGTATACTTCGTTAAAGCGAGCCCAAGAGATACCTAAGTTTGCTTAGGAATAAGAAACATATTCTGATTTTAAGGAGCCTAAAAGGAGCAAGATGATGTCATAGAGGCAATAAGATTTGATTTATCTAACAACGAAATGTGGTGCAGTGTCTCTTTCCTGGGTTTTCTCACGACACCCGTGTTGAGGCCTTGCATAGAAAGACTACTCCCATATTTGTGAGCTCCTCGCACACCTACAGTACTGTTCGTCCAACTTTAAAAGGAAAGTTTGTTTGAACCAGTAAAGGTCCTCCTTGTCGTAAAGCCAGACAAGGAGTCCGAGGGTGTACGACGACAGCGCTAAGGACAATGCAATAGAGCTGAACCGTTATACATCCTCACAATGCATGTCCCTACGACGGAGACCAATCCTTCTTCTTCCTTGCCTCGTTCTTTATACCGCTCCATGGTTTCGCGTTGCTCGACCTGCGGTGTAGGCACATCGCCCGTTTTGGCGGTCATATCGCAGCATATTTCTACAGGCAGCTCTATCTTGGATCGTGTCATCGCCGATTCCAATGCGTTGTTGTTGCTTTTTGATTTGACACATCCACGTGTTCTTCGGTCTGCCTCTGGCCTTGGGTCCATCAAGTGGAACTTCCATTGATATCGCTTTCTTTGCGGGGTTCTCAGGCGGACGCCTTTGAACATGGCAATACCAATCCATTTGTCGGTCTTCGAGCTTTTCGGTGATTGGTTGGTATGGACAAGCTGCCTCGGATGTAGCTTCTCTTGATGTGGTCCCTTTTGGTTACACCAACTGACATGCGTAACATTTTCATTTCAGTCGTTGTCATTTGTTTCGCGTAACCTTCATACATGGTCCAGCATTCTGATCCATACATGAGTGCCGGACGTACAACCGTTTTGTACAACTTGCCCTTTAGTTTCAGTGGCATTTTATTATCGCAGAAAACTCCAGAGTTTTCTCGCCATGTCATCCACCACCTTTGTGCGATATTTGATGTCATCATCGCATGTAGGTCCGTTGTTCACCATCGAGCCAAGGTACAAGACTTAAGCTGCACTCCTTTAACGTACATTTCTGGTATCGGTGCATCTGGGTCTGAGAATGGGCAGCATAATAACTCAGTCTTTGTTATACTTACCCTCAGTCCATGCTCCTCCAGAATGTCACACCACTTTGTAAGTGCAGCTTGCAAGGCAACGATGTTTGGGCTACTGAGGACTATATCATCGGCAAAAAGAAGAGATATTTCTAGGCCTTCGGAGATACGTGTTAATAAGTAGCACATGATGATGTGGAAGAGCAACGGACTCAATACACTGCCCTGGTGTACTCCGACATTCACCGGAAATTCTTCTGATTCACCGGCTGTGCATCTAACCTTAGTCGTAGCTCCATCATACATGTCTCGCATCATCCTGACGTATGCCTCAGGGACATTAAGTGCTCTCAAGGCCAACCATATCAGATCACGAGGTACTCTATCGAATGCCTTTTCGAAATCGATGAATACAAAGTGCAAGTCCTTTCGTGCAGCTCTATACTTTTCCATTGCAATACGAATGCACTGAATCGCATCGACTGTAGATCGACCTTCAACAAAGCCGCATTGATTGTCATTCAACCGCACAATCTTTCTCAATCGGTTGCAGACAACTCGCTCGTAGATCTTCAGTGTATGAGGTGTTAACTTTATAGGCCTATAGTTTATTTATTTATTTATTTAATTCGTAAGTATTACAAAAACGGGAATAATTTCCCAAAACATGTAATTTAAAGAATAAAAGTAAGGATAAAAAATATAAAGAAATAACAAACTAATAAAGATGATACTAAAAAGAAAAGAAAAGAAAGTTAACAAAAAAAATTTTTTAAGAAAAAAAAAAAAACAAAGTTAAGTTAAAATTTAAAAAGTTAAATGAAAAACAATTAAAGTTTTTGTAGTACGGTTTTTTTTAAAAGAGTAATAAGAAGAAGGTAACGAACCAATCTCCAATCGGTCATAGTTTCTCATAGCTCTAAGTAACGGAGAATTTTTATAAATAGAAAGTGAAGATTGTGGAGGGTTAAAAATGGCAACGGATCGAGTGTTGTAAGACGGAACCCGGTATTTTATATCTTCTACCAGAGATGAATTAGTAAGACCCTTGCATAACCTGTAGAGGAAACACTGGTCAAGACAGTCTCTTCTTTTGTTTAGTGATGGTAGGTTTAGGAAATTTAGTCGATCTTGATAAGGCCTATAAGCAAAGTTATATTTGAACATTAAGGTTCTAGAGAACTTTCTCTGAACTTTTTCTAAAGCATCACGTGAAACAGAAGAATATGGAGACCAAACTACCGAGGCGAATTCTAATATGCTGCGTACTAGCGTCACAAATAAATTCACACATGTATTAATAGATTGAAAACTAGAGGAGCATCGTAAAACGAACCCAGCTAGTTTCGACGATTTGCTAATAATCGACGAGTAGTGATCAATAAAACGTAATTTAGAATCAAAAATAACCCCTAGATCAGTAATCGTAGAAACACATTGGAGAGGAATAGAGTTTATGGTACTGAAAAGAGAAAGGAGTAGATTTTAATGAATACACCATAACGGAGCATTTAGAAACATTAAGATCCAACTCATTTGAGACACACCAAGATGTAAAGCAATCTAAATCGGATTGCAAAGCTATACAATCAGAAATAGATGAGACAGTTGAAAAAAGTTTGCTATCGTCGGCGTAAAAGAGAGAGTGACAGTTAAGACAAGATGGTAGGTCGTTTAAGAAAAGTAAAAAAAGAAGGGGACCTAAAATGGATCCTTGTGGCACACCCGATGATGGACAAAATTCGGAAGAGGTAAAATTTTGGAAAACAACTCTAGAAGAGCGATCATTAAGATAAGAGAAGAGCCATACAATAAGATATGAAGGGAATCCCATTGCAATTAATTTATTAAGAAGAATTTGGTGATTAACGGTGTCAAATGCTTTTGCGAAGTCAGTATAAATTACATGCACGTCAAAGTGTTTATTGAAAGATTTTGTTACAAAATTAACAAGTTCAACTAAGTTGGTCACAACGGATTTGTTTTTGGAGAACCCATGTTGTTCATCCTTTATAAGATAACTAAAATGTTCATGAATGTAGTTATAAACAATCTTTTCAAGAAGTTTCGAAAAGGATGACAGAAGAGAGATAGGTCTATAGTTAGACACAGAGCCAGGATCGCCCTTTTTCGGAATGGGAACCACATACGACGATTTCCACTGAATTGGGAAAACACCTTCATGCAGGCTCTTAGTAAATAAAATTGCAAGAGGTTTAGATATGGCAAAGTTTGTTTCTTTTAAAAACGAATTTGGGATTCCATCAGGTCCAGAAGACGAATTGGTTTTAATTGAGGATATAAGCAATTCAACGTATGACGGTAAAATGAGGGGTGGTAAGTGTAAATTGTGCATTTCTTGAGGTACAACAGGACAAGTTAAGGATGATGTTTTAAATGTACTTGCGAAAAATGTAGCAGAAAGCTCACACATTTCAGGAGGATTGTCTGCACTAATATTGTTGAACGAAAGTGTGGAAGGTTGATTTGAAGAGGATCTCAGATTTTTTACATAGGACCAAAAAATTTTACTCTCATTGTTCCTCAGACTGTCCTCAACAGTCTTAATATAGACAGACCGTGCAAGTGAAATTAGCCTTTTGATCCTGGATCTAAGGCAACGGAACGTTATTCGGTCGGATTGGCGTCCATAACGTTTTAATCGAGTGTGAAGACGCTTTTTCTTTAGAATCAAGTTGCGAATCTGGGGTGTAAACCAAATCGGACCTTTACGAAGCTTTAAATTAGAGATTGGGACGCACTCATATATGATGTTGTGTAGAATAGCATAAAAAGTAGCTACAGCAGTTACGCAATCAAGATCTTTTAAGATGAAGTACCAATTGATAAGATTCAATTTCTCGTTAATAGCTACATAATTTGCTTTCCTGAAATTAAACCTACGACGCATAACCTTTGTAGGATAAGGTGATAGGTTAATGCTAATCTCATTGACAATAGCAGGATGATAAGGATCACAAGGAACGTATCCTGGTGTACGCATGGATGACGAGAATCCACCCAAAGGAATGTTACTAAACTCAAGGTCGAGGATACGACCCATGAAGTTGAAGTTGACATTGAATTGGAGAAGGTCACAAGATTGCATAAAGGCTGTCAGAGACCTAGAAAGAGCCAAGGAAGTAGATGCTAAAGGGAGACCAGGACTAGTAGGCCATTTCATACTAGGGAGATTAAAGTCCCCGCAAACTATTACGTATGAATTAGGGAAACAAACGTTAAAGGTATCAGATAAGTGATTGAAGAGACTCTCATAAACATCTAAAGAAGAGTTACAAGGAACATACACACAGGCAACTAAAAGTGGAGTAGAAATAGAATGAATTTTTACGATTACGCAATCATAAGGTTGAGAATGAGAAGCAGAGATAAGCATGCTTTGAATATGATCACGAACAGCAATTAGAGATCCGCCACCAGTAGATAGTCCTAGAAGATCAAGGTTTCTATCACAACGGAAGGTAACACACCCCTCCAGAATTTCACCACTATTTATAGAAGAGTTAAGCCAAGTCTCCGTCAGACAGATGATGTCATGGTTGTATGTTAAAGAGGATAAATTAAGAGATTGGAGTTTGGTACGTAACCCTCGTACATTCTGATAGTAAAGAGTGTAATTAGAAAAAGTATTTATATTTATTTTGGGGTTCTTGTTGAGCGTCGCTTCGGAAAATTTCGCCTAGTAAATCCTTTTATAAGAATACCAGCAGGCCAGAAGGAGGATTCGCAAGGCAATGAAAGATCATTCGGCAAAGTAAGCTTAAATGATGAAACGATCCTATTAGGAATATTATCCTTTGTAAGCTTCTTACATATGAAAATAGGAGGCACAAATCCCAGCTTGTTGATGACATACTGTTTAACTTCAGCTTCCGTAGTGTCGTACGCTAGCCTTGATACAAACAATTGCTTGGGAGGAGTACACACACGAAGGTCATTAACAGCGGATGGAGCAGCTACAACGGTGAGCGGAATGACCAGATCAGAAGTCGCAGATGAGTTGAGTGATTGCAACCTGAGAACAGATGTATCTGATGAGCAAGGAGCAGCAGTCTCATTGTTGTCAATTGGAGTTATCTTAGCCCGAGATCTTGTGATAACACCTTCAGATGAAGAAGCAGTAGCAAGTCCTGGGGCGGAGGCTACTACATTATTATGGCTGGTGTCGGGGCACAATTTTTGCTGCAAAGTTTTAAATTTAGCTCGTAGAACGTCCAGTTCTCTCCGGAAGTCGTCTAGAAGCTGCTGATGCAAAGCATTGTTGTTGTTGTTAGATCTGCAGTCCTCGCAAAACCAACGCAACCCATTGTTTTTCGATAAGACATCGATGATAGAGCATGCGATATCCGTACAATTGGGATGATACCGTCTACCACAAATGCCGGCACACACGATGATAGGAGCAACCGATTGTCCACAGTTTTTCGCACACTCCATCTCAGAAAATAAATTTCTCGGGAAAAAGAAAATCGAAGTTATAAAGTACGATACCGTCAACACAACCCTAGATGGGTATAAAAGTCAAAATGTGAAATGAGTTTGTACCGCGCCTAAGTGTAGGCAAAAATATTGCACAGAAGAATGACAGATTCGAAATCACTCACAAATCGCACTCAAATCAAAAAAACACTCATATGCAATGTTACTTTCACAATAATATAATTAAGAAAGAAACAGTCTCAGCTGCTTTAAAGAAAACGCACTAACACAAAAGCACGAAAGGTCTTAACGTTAATACATATGTTCAGGAATACGAGTATTCAATTTAGTGTCTTTAGTGTCTGACTCTATCGTCTGTTTATGTCACTTTCGCGGTTAAGCGGTTGTTATCGGGTGACTTCACAAAAATTGCAATATCTCGGCGAATATGCAAATAATCGACGCACTTTGTGAGTTAAAACAAGGTCGAAGCAAGAGAGACGCACCAGGTAAAAAATGTATGATAGAATTAAGTGTTTCGAATTATTATTTGCAAAATACTTTCAGGACAAATTTAGCGCGGTTCTTAGAACGAGTTGACAGTTGACAGTTGAGTCGCACTATACGATGCTAGTATAGTAATCTAGAGGTCCGGAGATCGAATCTCGGCGTGGTCCAGGAAATATATAGGTGCTTGTAACATTATATACACTCCGAAACTATATGCAATGTAACGTTGACTTGAAGTAGCCGAAGTAGTAAACGGCTGAGTGAACGCACCATGCCCCACAAGGGGTTACGGTATAGAGAAAAAGAAAGAAGAAGAATTGAACATACGATTTGCTATAGATTTTTAAAACTTACGAAGTCACGGAGAGGCAACCGAACGATCTGGGGTAAGGAGCATGATGTTGGTTTTCTTGCAAATTACATCTGTGTGCTTGAAATTCAATTAAAGGGCCTATTCCATTTATGTAATAAGACCTAATTTCTATTTTCGGAAGAACTCTATTCATTCACCGTTCTGTTAAATTATTAAGACAGAGGGCCGATTACTCGTACATCTTATTTTGTGCCCGTCACAATTTAGACACATTTTACAATTTTTAATTTTTATTAGTGAAAAGTACGAAGTGCTTATTACAGGTTGAAACACTTTCTCAGTGGTATTCAGAAGGAATTTTCATATATTCAGAAACGGCGATTGGGGTACACTGCCCAGGGGCGCCAAAGAGGCTAAATCCGACCTTGCGATTAATACATTCCGCTACTTTTAAATGCAACGAAAACAAACGCGCAAAACGTTTACATGGAATATATTTTTTGTAATACTAGTGTAGAGAAAATCTCAGTGTATACCTGCGCCAATTTT
Organism: Microchrysa polita; assembly: GCA_949715475.1. Lineage (NCBI taxonomy): Eukaryota > Metazoa > Arthropoda > Insecta > Diptera > Stratiomyidae > Microchrysa > Microchrysa polita. The sequence continues at coordinate 52,312,102 of OX454419.1, forward strand.
CGTTACACATATATACCCGCATTGGTCTCACAGACTTGAAGTTTGGCAGCCATGTGTAAAATAACTCATTGTGAATTTTCCAAATTGTTCTATAGCTATTCTGATATGATCCACTTGGAGCCTAATCAAATCGAAATAGGATCATGTAAATTGGTTCAGTCGTTCTTGAGTTATGAAGGGTGTAACTAACTCGTTTTTTAAGAGCAATATTCGCTCAGCGATTACCGCACAAACTTGCTTCTTGTAACACGCACCTTTATCACGTTAAAGTGCTGCAATCCATATTTGAACGCATCGCATGTTGCCGCTTATGGTGTATCTGCACATACATCAGAGTTGGATTACTGATTATGGCTTGGCTTAGTGGTTGATGCAGTGCACCAACCGTGTTTGATCTTAACGTGCCAAGTGTGTTTGGTCTTTCAAAAAAGGATGCAAACAAGCTGCGTGTATTTTTCTTTTAAGTAGTAGCAGATGTAGAAAAACATAACTGGCGTATCGCATCGTTATTGCGGCATCATGTATGGAACAATAATGATCATTATCGATACAACGAGATATAGGGAGCAATGACTTTGTGATAAATTAACGACTTTCATGTGTCTTTAATAAAAAGAAATCTTTTCAATGACATCCGAATTAATAAGTATTTGTGTAAATTGTTTTTTGTATGCGAATTTATGCACTTGTCACCCCAATTCACGAAACTGTAATGCCAATGTATTTAAATCTTTAAAAATCCAGCACATTCCTCTGACCATGACTTTATGTACATATGTATGTATCTACGCAGTAAAGTAAACCATTAAAACAAAAACAAAAAAAAACATGACTTTCCATTTGCATTTCTGTTAAATTTCAATAACAAATTCCACGTCCTTTCATGTTGGATACTTTACGCCGAAAAATTCGCCAAACCTATTTTATTTCGCCAGTCGTCGTCCATTTTAAATGTGCTGGGTAGGGTGGGTGTTGTACTCTCTCGTAAATCGACTCTTATTTTTCACTTTCTCAATTTTCAAAGCTTCCCTTTTAGTGCGGGGATGAATGACTATATGAACGCGAATACATGCAAATGAGTGGAATGAAATTATACCCTCGTGTCCTTATTTGTAAAACGACATTTCATGGAATTAGAATCCCAAACCGTATTTCTGACTTTATTGGATCGCTTTATAACGGACGCAAATAGCTTGTTTTGTGCCAATGTCAGTTATTAATGCTGTTCGAATGATGTTTCAATTTCTAATACGATTCGTTAAAATTTCGAAATGTTTAAAGATCCACATTTGGATAAAGTACGGACATTAAGCAATTTATTTACAATACAAACACATTAACGGAAAAAGGACAATATGTATTATGATTCTCGAAATCGAGCTGACGACGGTTTCCATTATGCATCTTTTCCCTATCTATAGTGGACCATTATCTCAGGGCCATTGACGCTGACATCTTTGATTAAATCAAAAACTTTTTAACTTAACCATTCAATAACAATCTAACAATTTTATACCCACTAAAATGTATTACCTCAATAAAACGGGACGTTTGATTTATAGCATTCACGTATTATGAACTAATCAAAATACATAGTGTAAAATTGCATTTAACATTGAAGTCAACTTTATCCACGGTACATGCATGAGTACTCATTTCACAGTGCATAATTACATGACACACTATACACCCGATGGAAACTAGTAGCCTTTTTCATGGTTCTATGATCACATTTGGTATTCAGCATCCACCATATAGAAGAGAGGATGATGATACCACGCGACCATGTTGGACTGTGTCTGTGATACTCTATAGTCATTCATGGAACATGCAAATGCAACCTTAACACCAAAATGAATTATGATAATGATAATACGTGCACGTGCAGATGTGTGGCATTTTCTAAATATAAATAAAGATTCATATCCGCATATTTTATCACCTGCTGACAGACACGAAATATTACATGTTAAATTTACATAATGAATCCTATGAAAAAAAGAGTGTACACAAAGTTAATTCTAGAACCGGACCAGAAATCTATGATTGCGGAGAAGATTGGAAAGTAATCAGATGCATTCTAAGCAATAAGAGTATTATGCGTTATCATTTCCAGCAAACTGTTTGTTTTGGGCCTTCGGCACGCAAATGAGGTCTTCTGCGTAAGTTTTTTTTTAACTAAATATGATGTAATGCATTTTAGTTCAATAATGAGGTGAAAAACTATAGAGTCAAATGTGGTGGACAATTTTTATTGGTGCTGAGCACGTCTCCGGAGCTTCCCACTAAAATTTCGTTGGAACATATATGGTAAAAATCGCGAGTAAACCCCAAAATAAATGCTCCCTTTTCAGACGTATAACTCATCTAACAAATTGATGGACAGCTTTTCGCAGAAATGTATAGTTTCTGAGTTATTATCCAAAAAATACCGGCGTACAGAGGGCTGCGCCCGCAATACGAGGGTTTTTTAGAATTTTGATGCATAGTGAATATTTTTTGTACATATATTTTATAAGCAATAGATAAGAATTGTGCACAACATGAATGAAATGCTTCCTGTAAATCTATTTTTGGATTGGTCTAATTAAAGGTGGAACAGAATGAAAGGCGCTAGCCTACTATTTACCCAGTCTGTATAAAAGTACTCCAAGGCAAATCTACAGGATTTTTTCGATTTCAGATTTCTGATGGCCTTTGAGCAAAAAAAAACTCAGGCAAACGTAAGGATGGCTTGGCATTATATATGAACTGAATTATTAGCTGTAAATCTACTGTTACTGTTTTTTAAATCAAGGAAAAGCAACTTATATGAAATGATTCCATTGTTTCCCCTGACATTAGAGCCAACGCAAGCTTTCCTATGAGTATTGAACAAGTATACTTTTGCAGCTTTTCCGGGACACCCTGTTAACTTGGTCCTACAAACTTCCAAAATATTTGTGGCAAACACTATTACCATTCTATGCATTTTCACCAAATTTCATGTGCATTGTTTCATCAAGTTAAAAGATATGCATTCAAGAAATGCTTAAGAGGCTTCCCTTGTATTGTGAAAGGTCCTCACTAAATACTTACTTGGCTATATTTCCGGTTTGGATACAGTTATTCGAATGAAAATTCGTAGACATATTCCATGTGCAATTTTCTAAAAACCCTTAGCAGAATTTTCATATTTGGAAACCTAAGAGGGGCTACACACGAACAAATTTAAATTTTACAAATTTACTGTTATTTACTTTTCCTTAGCAAAAGTCAACAGTCTTAATATTTAACGTATATAAGGCCATACTGACCAATCTTTGTGCAAAGTTTCATATCGATCCCTATAACAGTTTAGAAAAACGGAGCTCGAAAAGGAAGTTTAACTTTAAACGCCAATAACTTTTTTACCGTTACTCTAAACTAGAAAATTTTAACTGATATGAGGTGTACTCGTTTAGATCTTTGATTTGAATACCAATACGTCAATCTCCGATGAAAACTAAAAAAGTCGACTTTTTTCAAACGTTCGGGACACCCTGTTATCTTCTTCCTACCAACTTCTAAGGTATTCGTGCCAAAGACTGTAACCATTCTACACATTCCTACCAAATTTCATGACAATCGGTTGAGCCGTTCGCGAGTTATTTAGTGAACAGACGGAAGGACGGACGGACGGACGGACAAAATCGATTTTATAAGGGTTTTTTGAAAAAATTCTAAAAAACCCTAAAAAGGGAAAAACCGCAAACATTTCAAAGTTTTTCACAACGACCCCTTTCTACAACGAAATTTTGCTGGGAAGCTCCGAATTCGTGCCCAGCACCACCAAAAAAAGCATACGAAAATAAAATGTTTCTCTATTACAATTTGCAACATTAAGACTTTTTATATTTTTTATTAGTAAACATTTTCCATTATTGACTCCAGTACAGTCAAGACTTATATTTTGTATAAACAATCTAGTTTTCCCTAAATGCTGGACTGATTAGAAAGCACACATCTCAAGATTCAGCTCTTACAACTACTAAATAACTCAGCATTGCAAAAAAAAACTAGGGGGCTTCGCCCCCTGCTCGCTACGCTCACCAACCCCCGAGGGCGAGGCTAATTTCGGGCGCGGCCGAAATTTGGATACCCTTCGCTCTCCGTGGGCTAAAAGTTTTTCGGGCGTACCTATGACTTTTATTTATTCCCCCTTCTCATTCTTTTTCTTCTGTCTTGACAAATAAGTTGAAATAAGTGGGCAAATAAAAATATTTACTCAGAAAATTTATTGGGGTTGCGGGAGCATAACCCCACAGTCGTTTTGAACTTTTTTCTTGCTTTGGTAAAGACACATTAATTCAAGGCTTTGTGAAATTGGTGCAAAAAATGTTTCTTAGAAGAACCAAAATGGGGGTTGCGTTTGTATAGCAGCCCCATGACTCCGTGGTCCGATTTGATCCATTCTTACATATGTTTTGTGTCATCAATAGAAATACATTTGTGTGAAACTTGCTTGAAATTCGTGTGCAAATAAAAAAGTTTTTCTTATAAGAACCTATTTTGTGGAGTTAGGTTTGTATGGCAGCCCCATGACCCCATTATCCGATTTGATCAATTCTTAGATATGCTTTGTGTCATTAAGAGAAACACATTTGTGTGAAATTTGGTTGAAATTGGTGCACAAATAAAAAAGTTTTTCCTAGAAGAAATTAAATTGAAGGGCTAGGTTTGTATGCCATGACCCAGTGATCCAATTTCGGTGATTCAAACATACAAACAGCCTGCAACAATAATAAGCACGTGTGCAAAATTTCAGCTCCGTAGCTTTTATAGTGGCCGAGAAAAACGCGCTGCAACAGACGGACAGACGGACATCGTCCAATCGACTCATATACACATATGGACAAAAAAATAAGTACACCCCTCATGTACCTTTTTAAGCCGAATTTTCCTTTTGAAATTGTAATACTTCAAATAGATAGCCATTATAACATACCCGAAAAACTAAATGGCATCCCTTTATTACCTCAGTCACTACCGATATAAACTTTGAAGTGGGTATTCAGCTTGGTCAAAATAATAAGTACACCATCGGTTTTTTTATTTTTTTTACAATAGCTTGGTATTTTCCGCGAGGAATTGTTTTTTTATTCATTTGTGTATGCAACAAGCGTTAAATTAAAAACAAACAAAAATACGTATCGGGCGAAAAACACATGGTAGGTACGAAGAAAGACGTTTAAGCTCCAAACTTTGAAATGGCGTAGAAAGTATTCCCTCAATAAAGGAATAACCCAGCTAAACATTGCAATCACGGTGTAATTCATTAAAACATAAATAAAATTGTTGTAAATCAAGCTGAAGCTCAATCTGGTGTTTATTTATTTATTTATTTATTTATTTATTTGAAAAATGTTCAACAGAGCTTATAGGCCCCAATTATGGAACAATATACGAAAATATATTAAGAAATTAACAATTAAAGATTGAATAATTGGAATTAGAATAAAAAAAAATGAAAGAAAAAGGAGAACCAACTATTAAGAAAAATTATGATTAAAGAAAAAATTAACAAATAAATGTAAGAAAAAACTAAGAACGTGATTCCCTTTCAAAAACAATGTTCCTAACTGCAACCTTGAATAAATATAGCGACGAGGGAAAAGGACCCAGTTGGAGAATGTCGTGGTTTCTTGGTAGGCGTAACAGCGGTGAATGAAAGTATAATTCAGTGCGGGCGAAAGGTATTACGAATAATGATGTCAGCCTGGTAGATCTGTTAGGAACGCGAACATTAATTTCGTTCATTAAAGTCGACGATGGTGGACTGTTGCAGATATTGAATAGAAAGCACTCATCTAGAAACACTCTGCGTTTCACGAGAAGGGGGACGTTTAATAGTACAAGGCGATCTGCGTAATTGCAGTAAGGGATTCGAAATTTGTAGATAAGGATTCTAGTAAATTTGCGCTGAACCGCTTCAATTAGAGCTTTCAGGTAATCAAAGTGCGGGGACCAGACAGGTGAACAATACTCCAGAATACTACGGACAAGGGAATTAAAAAGGAGAAGACAAGTAGATGTATTGTTGAAAACATGAGAAGTACGGAGGACGAAGCCAGCCGTTCTGGATGCTCTAGTACATATATCAAATATGTGTAGATCAAATTTGAGCTTGCTGTCAAATAAGACACCCAGATCCTTGAAAGATTCGACTTTACTTAAAGGAGTAGCTCTGAGGTAATAACTAAATATCAATGAATTCTTCTTTAATGAAAAGGTCATCGCGTGACACTTTTTAACGTTTAAATTAAGTTGGTTGGTTTCACACCAATTTTCTAACGCATATAGGTCGTCCTGAAGGGATAAGCAATCATCAATTGACTGTATAGCTCTATAAACTTTGAGATCATCAGCATATAAAAGGCAGGAGGACGATAAATGCAACGGTAAATCGTTAATAAAAATATTAAATAAAAGAGGTCCTAAGATTGACCCTTGCGGAACACCAGATGTAGGGCAGAAGGGAGAAGAATAGGAGCCGTTATAAGTAACTCGGCACTCACGGTTAGTTAAATATGAGGAGAACCAAGCGAGAAGATTTCCACTAACACCAAACTTTTGAATCTTAGCAAGTAAGATGCTGTGGCTAACAGTGTCAAATGCCTTCGAAAAGTCGGTGTATACAGCATCGACTTGAGAGTGATTGTCTATGGTTCGGGCTACCATGTTAGTAAATGTTAAAAGATTGGTGCAAGTGGAACGACCTTTTACAAAGCCGTGTTGCTGCTCAGCAAAAAGCGTAGAAATTGCGGGATAAATCTTGGTGTGGATGAGGCGCTCGAGAATTTTTGGGAAGCAGGATAAAAGGGAAATGGGACGGTAGTTAGATATAGAGGATGTATTGGATGTTTTAGGAATTGGGAGGACATTAGCCGCTTTTGCCGGAATCTTTGATGTTTATTTGGTGGTGTTGTGGTGCCTCCAGGATTCGCGAAAATAAAATGCAATTTTTTACTGCAGTAACCTATATATTTAGAGCCATGAGGCTCATCTTCAGGGTTAATATTCTGCAAAAATTACATTTTTGAAAATTAAAAATTAAAAAATACAAATTTGAATTATTATACCTATTGAAAAATTAGGTCGAACAAAGGTTGACGGTGTAACAAAGATAGTAACAAATGTCAACAAACAAAAGTCAGATAAAATATATTCGAAAAGACAGTAAAATCTCACAAAAACATAACACCATTAAAAATAAATTAAAGAATTTGACAAGAACAACTTATGCAAATAAATAAAAGAAAATATCACAGTTTATAGAATTTGGCAAAGAATATAATTAATTAAAGCTACTTTTTATCAGGTGATGATAGACATCAGAAAAATGTTTTTTATCAGTCTTATCGTTACATACTGTATTTTCATATTTTATAATTTGGTTCACTTCGTATTTGTAGTTTGGTTTTGTTGGGTTAGTTGATTAATATCGTTGAGTCATCAAACTTGAAGTGATGTTTATTGTTTATAGCGTGCTTTGCCAAATCTGATATGTTGTCATTTGCGGTCTTCTTTGTGTCGTTCTTGTGCTGGCTTAATCTGGTACCCAATTTTTGGATTGTTTCCCCAATATATACTCTATCGCAGTCCCTGCAGTCAATTTTGTACACTAACAAGAGGACTTTTTATGGGATCGAGTTTAGCGCCAATTTAAGTACAATGTGTACTTGAAGATCTTATTGGTGTTGCACTATTAAAACTAGATTTTTTGTTGTTGTTTTGGTTTTGGTATTCGTATGTAGACGACCACATAACAGCTATACCTGAAAACAAAATTAATGAAGTGTTGGATGCATTGCACGAATATAATCCACATATTAAATTCACATATGAAATGGAAGTGGATGGTAAATTAGACTACCTTGATTTAAGCTTATATCGGACACAACAATGCAAAATTATAACAAATTGGTACCATAAGCCCGTAGCATCCAATAGGCTTCTTAACTATTATTCGAACCATCCCATGAGAATGAAACGAAACATAGCGAAAAGCTTTATACGGAAAGTTTTTAGAATTAGCCATAAAACATTTTGGAATGAAAACCTTGTACGTATCAATACAGTTCTCCGAAAGAAGAGAAACAAGAAGCTCATCGCAGAAGTAAGAAATACAAATAGTCCTGCTAATGGTTTAAGCTACGCGTACTTATCCTCGGACAATGTAAACACAAGCCAAAATACAACAAACGTGGCAAATAAATTATATGCATCTATAGCCTACGTACCTGGTCTATGTGAAACAATATCCCACACTTGTAAATATTTTGTTTCCGAATTAACTTTAGCCATGAGACCACATCACAAGAATTCTAGTATGTACACTAATTTAAAGGCTAAAATACCTAAAGAAGAAAAATCGGGATTAGTGTACAAAATTGACTGCAGGGACTGCGATAGAGTATATATTGGGGAAACAATCCAAAAATTGGGTACCAGATTAAGCCAGCACAAGAACGACACAAAGAAGACCGCAAATGACAACATATCAGCTTTGGCAAAGCACGCTATAAACAATAAACATCACTTCGAGTTTGATGACTCAACGATATTAATCAACCAACCCAACAAAACCAAACTACAAATACAAGAAGTGAACCAAATTATAAAATATGAAAATACAGTATGTAACGATAAGACTGATAAAAAAAATTTTCTGATGTCTATCATCACCTGATAAAAAGTAGCTTTAAATAATTATATTCTTTGCCAAATTCTATAAACTGTGATATTTTCTTTTATTTATTTGCATAAGTTGTTCTTGTCAAATTCTTTAATTTATTTTTAATGGTGTTATGTTTTTGTGAGGTTTTACTGTCTTTTCGAATATATTTTACCTGACTTTTGTTTGTTGACATTTGTTACCATCTTTGTTACACCGTCAACCTTTGTTCGACCTAATTTTTCAATAGGTATAATAATTCAAATTTGTATTTTTTAATTTTTAATTTTCAAAAATGTAATTTTTGCAGAATATTAACCCTGAAGATGAGCCTCATGGCTAGAAATATAAAGGTTACTGGAGTAAAAAATTGCATTTTATTTTCGCGAATCCATATAAGGACCTCAAGGATACTTGTCGACCTCATTATCACTATGGCAAAAAAAGTTCCCTTGATATAATTGATCAGTTTCGTGGCAAATATTGAAAATATTGAATATCTTTAAAAATTTAATCGAAAAATACAAGAAGTAAAGTAGTTTTGGCAAAAAGTTTAGAGCTTTCCAATGCGACGTCAAAAACTATTGACGGTACAACAAAATTTTGGAGGGATGGTTTTTCTTGTTCCAGACCGAACAATAAAAACTCACAGAATATTCTGTTTTATTTATGAGATCGTAATAAATTTGATTGGAAACGACTCTTCTCGTAATATTCTTCATTCAAGGAAATAATAGTTTGATATACGCTGCATCAATTGGCTATTTCCCATAGAGGCGAAAAAACATGGACTATGTTTTTTTTTTTATACATAGTTTGGTTTCGTTCAAATACACATAATAACCTTTACTGAGTCAATTCCCGTATAAGAAATGCTTGTTAAGAGTCCCAGAGTATCATGCTGATAAATACCATACCCTTTAAATAAGGATTTCAGCAGAATATTAACCCTAACCATACCTCACAAACTGGTGAAGGATCCGCTTCAACCAAATCGAGTGGCTTTTCACATTATTACTAGAGTTAAATTGAATCGGGAATGATTGGGGAGATTTGAATCATCAAATTAAAAACGAAAGTTTGCCACAAAACAAAACATGCCGTAAGAATTATCTCTAGAGGTCCAAAAATTTAAATTTATATGGGCGGAGATGCTTCCTTCAATGCGTTACAAACTTCATGACAAAGTTAATATACGCTTTCACTCTATGAGCGAAGGGTATAAAAACATCAGAATGTTTTATCAAAGACCTGAAACCATGACATTTTTTACCCAAAAAGTTTAAACAATCAAAATATCAAAAGACCTCTGTGGACGCCTTCAATTTTGAATGCGAATGGACGGTATTTGACTCATTCTGACCTTTACATGCCTCCAGAGGTCTTTTGATATTTTGAGTGTTGCAAGTTTTGGGTAAAAAATGCTATGGTTTCAAGTCTTTGAAAAATTGTCTGACTCCAATCAGGAATAATGATGCAAACGTCATACCGTTATGAAAACTAGAGACTATGCGCTAACTTTAAAAATTATTTGCCGGAAGTTCCCGGTCCATTTTTTTTACAGTACAGTTATTTGAACTTGAAACGATGAATTTGATCTCTCGGTTCCACAAAGAAGGTCACATATCTCTCAAAACGAAACCGTTATTTTTTCGGGTTTGGGGTGCAAGTAATAGAGGATTTTGTTGCTGTTGCAGCGTCGAAAGAAAATTTGGGAAATATAAAGATTTTCAGTTACAGTGGATAAAAAATGTCAGCAGTTTTTCAATTTTTCTTTAATTACAAATAACTGTAAAAAAATCAGTCGTGTTTTTTTTTTTCCTGTAACGAACACTAAATGCGCCATTACCCGTTACCGGGTTATCGTTGGGGCTTGGGACACCCTGTATAACCAAGACCTTTGCAATACATGCAATTGTTGGATTCGGCTTGTTTTATTTATTGTATTGCATTTCAAAGTTTTCTTGTGCCTAATTCAAAAGCGAAATCCAATCCGACTTTTTGCGAATAGTGTTAAATTTCGAAGGTAGTTTTTTGTTTCTTTTCTCAATAAACGGCTAATCCCCAATGATAATAAGTGTCTATGTTATATACTTTTAACGCCATAAAACAATGAAAACTCATTATGCAAAATTTTTAAAATGTCTAAAAAAATTCTTCATTTACATGGGAACAAAAGCGCATAGTCTTCTGGGAAATATGTCTCTAAAATCTTTAGTAACAAAAATATGCAATATTTTATCGATACACTCTCGTACATTATGTATTCTGAAAAAAAAAAGTAATAAATTTTCGTATTACAGTGAAACCTGTCTAAAGAGACCACTGTCGGTTCCCGGAAAAAGTGGTCGCTATTAGAGGTGGTCGCTTAATAAGGGTAATGAACTTACGGAACAAATTCATCAATTTAGAGGCAATGTACAACTTTTTTCCTAAATTAAAGCTAACGTGAGAGATTTCAAAGCTACTATCTTCTCAATCCACGACCTAAATTTCCATCCAGAATTGGACAGAGCAACTTAACTTCCTTGACAGGAGGTGTCCTGGATACATTTTTTACTGGAGCATTTAGTAAAGATGTAGTCTGGCTGGTCTAGCGGTTAGTGCGCGCACCTTCGGTGTACAGGGTCATGAGTTCGAATCTCACCGTGAATCATGGTGTTTTTTGAACTCACGAGCTTGTGACGGACTATGATCTCACTCAGATGTTAAACGAGTACCCATTTATGGGGATAAATAACACTGCTGAGCGTGATGCTGATCTCATTACCTCAACAAAAAGCAGATAAGATCTTGGAAATAGGATGTCACTAACACATCCTGCGGCCTTAGTCGAATGCTGGATTGTCGCGCCTGTTATTTATTTATTTAGTAAAGATAGGTGGCTCTGGGCCACAGAGTAAATAGCGCAAATTTGCTGTTCATACCTGTGCTTTGTGGACTGTCGACCGTTTAAATAGAAATATTTTAAAAGGCTTGCATACTTCACCGTAGCTTGGCGAAATTGACAGAATTACGCTGAATTGGCCAATGCTTTGCAAAACAACCACTCATGTTAAAAAGGAGAACATTTGAAATCTTTTCCACGAAAACTGAACATTTTTCAAAGTTTCGAAAGTTCCCGCTAGAAAGATGTTACATACATTTTACATGTGACATACTCTAGTTACTCAGCATTTAAACTTGAAAATAGGTCAAACGCGGATCGCATTAACAGTAAAATTGCAAAACAGTGTCAAAATCGCGAAAAACCTCAAAATTTTCGTTGTTTTCCGTTTTTTGGCTCTTAACTCCGAAACTATTAATTTCTGCGAAAAACTCTCCAGGAATATGTTAGAGAGAACATGATTACGCTTCCAAAAAGACATAAATATTATAAATCCGTTGAGGGGTATTACTACAATTGATAATTTATATTTGCCATTTTTAGCATAGTTCCATATTATGAATTAAATTTTGAGATTGAATGCAAAAGTTGCATTTTTCTTGTTCTTTATGTATGTTGGGGTGCTGAGCCCGAATCCGTAGCTTCCCACCTATATTTCGTTTCGAAACAGGGTCAAAATCGCCCAAAAATTATAATCAATTTGTAGCAATACCGCTTAACGCATTTTAAAGATTCATATCGCGTTGGACTCGCAATCATGTTTTTTCTAACATGTTTATGGACTGGTTTTTGGAGAAATGAACAGTTTTGAAAAACGGAAAAACTCCGAAAATGTACATTTTTTTCGGTTTTGGTCCTTTTCCGTAACGATATTTTGGTGGGAAGCTCCGAATTCAAACTCAGCAAAAAAAAACATAAGAAACAAAAAAAAAAAATTTTTCGCTTTTATGGTCGCTAGTAGAGGTGGTCATTTAAGAAGGGTGAAATTTGTATGGACAAAGAAGTGATGTAGTGGTTGTTGGTCCGACAAACAGGTGGTCGCTTAATACGGGGAACAAATGTATGGAAGCGAATTCCGTTCCCGAAAAAAATCGGTCGTTATGAGAGGTGGTCACTTAATACAGGTGGTCTTTTAGACAGGTTTCACTGTAGTTTATTTTAACGTTTTTGTGTTGGTATGGAGTGTATTTATAAATATGTATATGAGTATTAAATCAATTTTTTTATGTTCTTTCAATAATTTTTTTTTTAATTTTCTATTTTATATCTTTTACATGAAGCGAATTAAAAAATTAATAAATCTCAAATTAATACTATTTTAATTATGATATAATAGACGTGTTTCTTGCACTCCGGTAGGGGTCAGTTTAGTGTCATTACATGGAGTTACAATAACAACATAACTTGTATGCAATGTTTAAGAAAATAGAAAAGGATAGGTCATACTCATAATCGTGAATGTGACTGTACGTGGAAGTAACCAAAATTTGGTTTACTTTTTTTTACAAAACAATCAGCTGTTTGTAGTTAAGTGACAGTTCGAGTTGTTGTCGCCGCGTAGTCAAGTGAAACAAAAACACATGGCCGATTGGAATTGTATTTACACGACAGTGGCGTATCACGGAACATCTAAAATGGGGAGATATTCACTGGACATGTTTGCATTTATATTGTGCAGTGTGTGTTTAATTTCTAAATAACCAAGCCTTACCTGTTTTCCATTGGAAATTAATATATTCTTATTCATTGCTTAGAATAAGACACAATTAACTTACACATATGGTCAAAAAAATAAGTACACCCATGCGAATTTTTCTTATCACCCTGTAGCCAAGTAGTTAATTGAGTACATGAAAGCATATGTAAAGATTTAAATACTTAATTGGCGAGCAATCAAATAATGTGTAAATTATACAATAAAAATAAATAACATGTTTCATTTGCCTTGAAAACGTACGAACCGACTAAAAAAGGATGGAAAAGTACATTTCGGTTAAGTTGATTAAAACTGGTTTTTATTAAAATATTATGTTCTGATTTGACAAGAATTTGATTTCTTTTATTATTTTGCACTAAATCGTCCATTATTAAAAAAAAAGAGTTTTTGTTAGCCCTCTAGAGATCATTCTTACGGCATGTTCCAATACATATCATACATCCAGTTACTTCCAGGAAATTCCGTAATTGTTCCATTTTGTCGCAACTTTTTTTTTTAATTCGTTGTATCAAATATTCCCAATTACATACACAAATGAATAAAAAACAACAAATCCTTACGGAAAATACAATGAATAAGAAAATCTAAAAAGGAAATGCAAATAACCGCAAAATACACTGGATATGCGACTTTTTTTCGGGACCAAAATATTTTCTATGGTAACTTGATCGAAGCTACAAGATGACATTTCTCATACGAATTTTATATGGAAAATTAATAAATAAACAAAATCATGCACATGCGCAGCTTAGTGCTGTAACTTCGTAGTAGGGGCGTTGGAAAAATGGGGGCAATGAGTACGAAATTTCAAAATTAATAGATGCTTGAAATTAATTAATCAACAACGTTCCTGTTGCATAACTTTATACTAACAGCATCACAATTTACACTATTGCAAAAAGTACATTTAAATGGGATTGCAAAGCGTTGCGTGGTATAAATTCGTTTAAATACAAAATTTTAAATACTGGGTATTCCAGTGCATTGCGGTTGAATACTCCAACCAATGAAAAAGCCAAAAAGTATTAAACCATACCAGCCCCAAACACTAAATTTCCTACGCCACTGCTAGCTATAAAAAAAATCAAATTGTCCCCTTTATTTTCAGATATTTCGTTTCCTTCTTTTTCTTCTTCATTGGTAAAATACTAAGTTTCTGTCAAAAAAAAAATGAAAAAAACGATGGTGTCCTTATTATTTTGACCAAGCTGAATAACCACTTTAAAGTTAATATCGGCAGCAATTGAGATTAAAGAGGGATGCTATTTATTTTTTTGTTCTATTGATCGTAAAAAGAAATGTAAGTGTAGTTATCGAGCATGGAATGAAATACCGCGAAAATTTGTTTTCTAGGTGATTTTATCCTTTACGTCTTTGGTTTTGCCAATAATGTAATATTCACGGAAACATCACTGAACGAAAAAAATAGTACCATTGACTATTTTCCATATTAACCTAACTACTTTACCCCATGATTCTCAGCCTATCATGTCATAGTCAGTACAACTATGAAACCTGGTTGATTATTTCACTTGATTGCAAAAAAATAAAAAATAAATTTTCGCGAGCTCGCAGAGCGCGAACGCTGGGTTGGTGAGCGTAGCGAGTATCTCATAAATCATATAACTCATTGACCTCTTCCGTATTTCATTAACCTCTTTACGCTCTAAATTGCATAATAAATTACCTACCTAAAGTGGGATTCGATCCCGAGACCCTATGATTTGGAGACCAACGCCCTACCTACTAGACCAGAGATGGGCAAACTAACTTTCTAAGAGGAGGGCCAGATAAAATCACAAATTCTCTAGGCGGGCCGAACAAATTTAAAAAAACATATTTTTATAAACGCGGAGTCTAACTGCAAAACTCATATTCTATTCATATAAATAAATGGCTTATGAACAGGTGGAATCGGAAAACGTCATATAGTATGCGGTATAAATTATTATTAACATACAAACAAACTTGAGTTTCGTTTAGGTGTAACGGGTATTCAAATTTCGGCAGCGCCCGAAATAAACCTCGGTCTCTTTTTTTTTCAATTTAATTTTCTTTCCTTGTTGAGCACCCATGAATTCTGGAGTTAATTATTTTTCCATTTGATATTAAAAATTATACAGCCTATAAGACTAGGATTCTAAAAGTCGTTCGTAATCTGGTTCAGACGATGATGAGCTGATTCGCGCGCAGTAGGGAAGCCAAATGATCGTCAGTAAAACGGTTTTTAAGGCTGTTCTTTCGAAGGTTTATGGGAGAGAACACCTGTTCACAAATGTAGGAAGAAGCAAACGTTGCAATTATCTTCTGTGAGCTTTCAGGTTCGGGAAGCGTGAGTTTGACGGTGCCTTGTAGAACTCATTGGGAAAAGGTTGCTATCAATTCATTTTTAAGCTGGAAATAGAATGTCAGCCATGCAATGCTGCTGCTGTTGCTGCCGGTATTATATTTGAAGCCTTACTTTGCAACTACTTGATTGACAGTCCGCAATCAATAACAATCTATAAATGTCGGGGTTCCTTTCAACAACTTTCGTAACTCTTAAGTTTGTCTTCCGTAGCTGCAATAGTTTTTAGTCTTGTGAAATGAGTAAGGTCTTTCTTGAATAGTTGTTAAAAAAATAAATTCAATCGCTTTACTCCTAATATCATTGATTAATTGAATTCTTCCTTGGAGTTTAAAGTTCAATTTGTTGATGTGACTGAGAAGATCTGTAAAAAAGTCTTAAGGCCGTACACTACTACTTCTCTGATGTTCGTGATGTTGCATGCAAACTTAGTTAATATTACATGTGACAATGCCATACTTAAGACGCAATGAGTTCGAACAATATCCTATTCTAGCTCCACAGAAATTGTATTTTGCACTATGTGTAATTTTTAGGGTTTCTTCAAAACCATGTCGCGGGCCGGATTCAATAGCCCAAAGGGCCGCATTTGGCCCGCGGGCCGTACTTTGCCCATGACTGTACTAGACCAACCAGACTCTATGAGTGATGAAGTTTGTAATTTATACCATACATTGTGAGACATCGCATAAAAGAAATAGCAAAGGTAATATTCAAAAACAACTATGCCGTAGTTGTTTTCACTTGTGGAAGATATGACATGTAAACGATCATCTAATTGGTTGAAAGAACTATTTCTTAGTACAAGTCAACCATGTTCATGGTAAATTTGAAATCATATCATCAATGTGGCACGATAGCCCGACGTCGGGCCTTGGCCGCCTGAATCGTTGTCCTCCAATTGTCGCGGTTACGTGACCTCGTCCTCCAGTTTCGGAAGCCCAGCAGCTGGTGGGCGTCTTCACCTACGGAGTTCTCCCAGCGAGCTCTCGGTCGTCCACGCAACCTCGCTCCGTCAATTCGTTGTGCGTTCATCACTTTCTTTGGCATGCGATTATCGTCCATCCGTTGTACATGCCCCGCCCATTGCAAACGTTGAAGCTTCACGATTTTCGATACTTCCAGCTCATCGTACAATTGATACAACTCATGGTTGTACCGGATACGCCATTGGTCTCGCTCGCGAACGGCCCCGAAAATTCGCCGAAGGACCTTTCGTTCGAATCGGTCTAGCAAAATTTCGGAGGCTTGGGTGAGGGTCCATGTTTCGCAGCCATAACATAGCACGGGTCGGATGATCGTTTTGTACACGCGGAGCTTCGTGTTCCTGTGCGCAAGTTTCGAATTAATTATAGGGAGGACCGAGAAATATGTCTTATTGGCTAGTTGTATCCGTCGCTTAATTTCGTCGGTTTCGTTGGCGTCCTTTGATAAGTTACAACCCAGATAGTTGAAGTTGTCTACATACTCGATATTAAGGTCCCCCACTGTGATGCTTGAATTTGCTGGCGTCCTTGTTTTCGATTGCATCATGGCCTTTGTTTTGCTTTCGTTGATATGTAGTCCAACTTCCTTTGCGGCGTTATTGAGGTTATGCAGAAGGCTTTCTGCATCACCCAACCTTCGAGACATGATGTTGATATCGTCGGCGTACGCTACTAATTGAGTCGACTTGATGAGAAGCGTTCCGCTGCTGTCCATATTCATGGCTCGAATTACATACTCCAAAGCAAGGTTGAAGAGCGTCGGCGCCAGCCCGTCGCCCTGCTTGAGTCCAGTACGAGTTTCAAATAGGTCAGTGAGTCGATTCTGCACTCTGACCTGCGAGACGGTATTAGTCATCGTCATCTTTGTGAGTCGGACTAACTTTGCTGGTATACCAAAATTCAGCATAATGTTGTACAGTACACTTCGATCGATACTGTCGTATGCCTGCTTGAAGTCGACAAAGATTTGGTATACGTCGATGTTATATTCCCAGCACTTTTGGAGTAGTAGCTTCACTGTGAAAAGCTGATCGGTCGTTGATCGACCAGGTCTGAAGCCGCCTTGATACTCGCCAATGATTCGTTCTGCGTACGGATTAATTCTCTTTTCAAGAATTTTAGATAATATCTTATAGGCCGTACAAACTAATGATATGCCCCTGTAATTCTCACACTTCAGCTTGTCACCCTTTTTGTGGATTGGGCAGATTATGCTTTTGCGCCAATCTTCGGGGATTTCCTCGTCGTTCCATATTTTCAGCAGTAGCACATGTATAGCGTTGGTCAGGCACGTTCCACCATGCTTCAGCAGTTCTGCTGGAATCTCGTCAGCGCCGGGCGCTTTATTATTTGAAATACCAGTATTAAATTGGTTATGCATAGTTAATGTTACAATAAGTTTTCTCTGAGTGATGAAACTCCAGAAGTATAAAACAATCTTCTTGTGATAAAGTTATTGCTTAAGGCGACAACCGCCTTACCGGCATGCAATATGTATTACCTTATAGATCCACGAATGAAAATAAAAGTTCGCCCTTTTCTTGACAACCAATTAATTTCCGGAAGCGTCCATTAGCATATCCCCTAAGCACTCATTTTGAATGACTATCTCAAAAGCTATATTTCGTTTGTCGTTATTTTTACGTTGAACGACATTGTCAGATTATCCGACCGATCAATCGAGAACGCTGACTGACAACGCTACGAAAGGTTTCGTTGAATAGGTAAATTGAATTACATAATTCTATTAGTTTCCCTATTAATATATTACCGAAGTGTAATACGATCACCGCAAGAATTGGTATTTTGATTTGGTACAAGAGTTCCTGATCTTAATAACCCCACACATGTAGAATCCGAATCCATTTTTTTTACTCTTCGTCTCTTCGTCAAACTCCATATAAAAAAAATGACAACGTGCCCAGCTGTCATTTTTTTTATATTGAGTTTCGTTGGGTTTCGGGAATCCATGGATTCGGTGTATGGGCGGCCTCATGTCTCTTCACAAATTTTCAATTTGGTGGTCCACGACAACACACGAGTTTCATCAAGTATGGTTCCTCATGTGCAAAAGGTTGAGAACGGCTGCCTGAAACACATATCGCCATTCGTTCGCCATTCATTCTCGTTGTAAGGTTAAGTGTTCATAGATATCCTCAGATTAAAAAATTCAAAGTGTATGTAATATAAACCGCTTAAAAATAAATAATATGGAAGAGGAAGCACTAAGCAAAACATAAAACTTTATAACCTTACCAGACATAGAGGCAACTATGGTCAGTGGATGGTTCACATTTTCTGTGTCATTCCAAAGGTTTCACTTTTCAAACCGTAACCGTAGGCTACCTTAACCTTGTTTTTGTTATATTCACTCAAGACTTAAACATGTAGGAATATACTTAATGGGAATATTCTCTGTTTCTTCAAGCAGACACAGCCTTTCTTATGCAATAAGAGTTTGCCCTTATGAAAGCAATTAGACACCAAGCTTATCAAATTTCAAGCTTAAGCGCTTATATCACATACAAACTACATTATACCGTTCAAGTCAGTGATCATTCTATATTTATTAGTAAAAGTGAAATACAATCGGACAAAAGCCGATTGGTTTAGGAAATTCAAGCCTCTCGAGTTTTAGGGAACTTCAGAAATATGTTTTTCGGACATTTTTGTTTTGCTCATTGCTTAAAGTCGCATCGGCTTAAAACGAAAGCTTTAAAATCGATTCCGGAGCAAATTGCAGACAGGCCACAATAGCATCGTTATTATTTCAGTCTATGAATTGCGTCAATTGTTTGTTTGTCTGTTTATGTAGGACTCGAGAACCAAAACATCCAATATACTAGAATAGCGAATTCCCCACCAACCGACCGAACTTTATATGAAAACCATCAGCCACAGTTACCGCACACAGTCACCGCCAGGGCCAGACATGTGCAGAGGCTTGTCACAATGGGCCAAACACTCATAGTTGGAGGATGTATGCATGGTTCCGGATACCTTTATAAAAGCACGCCCGATATTTACCATATATAGGTAAGTTTAGATATGATGGTATGGCATGATATATATACATTGGAGAGACGACAATGATGATGCCAACGACGACGACGACGATGAGTCTCTAAGGACATATTGTTTCAGGGGACACAATAACATTTGTTTTGGCTTAACACTTATGGAGGACCTCAGCTCCACCAAAATAGTCAACACATCCCATCATCATGATTGTTGAAGGACTTTGTGTTTATACACATTGTGTGCTGGTGGGCTCGTATGATATTGGTACATACATACATACACTGCGCGACAAATGCTTAGGTTCATGGATATTTTACTTTAAAATTATATAATTTCTATGTACTCTGATCGGAAATAACTTTTAAATAATGCTCTCTCAATTAACGGTTATTTTAGTAAATATTGCAATTCTATCAAGCAACTCGCTTAGCCAACGGAATTTTTTAAAATGAAAATCGCAATTTCCACTGCGACAATTGTATAGGTTCACTTACTTTAAAGAGTTATCTCGTCCTGGTGAAAAGTTTTTGTGTAAACATTTTTTTTCGCGTTGTACTCTGTGAGTCATATAGCGGATAATGTCAAAAGGAAAACAATTTTCTGCCGAGGAATAGGCGACAATTTCCATACTAAAGCAAGAAGGATATTCAAACCGACAAATTGCAATACGGAATCAGCGGAGCTCGAACGTTGTTAATAATTTTATACGAGATAGTGAAAATGATGGCCGACGATACGCAGGAGGCAGAAAAAAAGCGATTTCCGGTGCATCAAGGCGACGTCTCTTAAGAGAAGCCTCGAATTCGCCCCTTACTGCGCGTAAGCTTGTGGAGATTTTGGTATTATCAGCAAGTGTAAGAACCATCCAACGAGTTCTTAGATCTTCTTCTTGTTTGAAACGTTTACGGTTAAAGAAAAAAACAGCCTTAACCCCGCAACATCGCCTACAGCGCCTGTAATTCGCCTCAAGTTTCATGAACTGGACATCACAATGGAGGCAGGTAATATTTACGGATGAAAAACGGTTTTGTGTGGACGGTTCACATGGGTACTCCTACTATTATCATGATATTAGGAAGGAACCTATGTACCTGTCGCCATCACTCCTGAATAGGTCCCGTTATGGTGTGGGGAGCCATATCATATCATGGAACTATCGACTTGGTCATCATACGAGGTCGCCAAACGGGTTAATCTTATAAACAGCTCTTAGAAGAGGAAATCCTTAAGATAAATGTCATGTACGGAGGCGATCCTTGGATATTGCAACATGATCTTGCTCCAATTCATACAGCGAGGGCGGTTAAATCGTTTATTGAGGAGGAAAATGTGACTTTGTTAGACTGGGTGCCCATCTCCCCTGACATTAAACATTTGGGGGTGGCTTGTTCGGGAGGTTTACAGTAGTGGTAAACAGTACGACTCTAAAAAAGAGGTAATTCATGGAATTAAGACAGCTTGGTCTAAAATACCGATATCCGTGCTGCATTCATCATACGATTCCCTGCCTCGAAAGCTGTATGAAATTATAAATAAAAATGGCGGAAATACACACTATTAAATTACAAAAAGTGCTCTTGTTTTCTTCGTATTTATCCTCTTTCATACTTTTCTGAAATATTTTTCAGCGAAAACATTATGTAAAACGGTAAAATCGTCCCTGAAGCGTCGCACTGGAAATTGACTCTTTGAATGAAATAAATTACATTTAAGGTAAATGTCCTGTGGGGATTTAGTCCATTCATTTTCTTTGTGATATTTAATAGTTCCGAAAATAACATTTCTTGAACCGCTAAGCTTTAATTTTACCGTTTCATGGAAGGAAATATGAGTGAACCTAAGCATTTGTCGCGCAGTGTATATCAACTCGGAGCATGAAGTCATAGATACAAGTTTGTAATAGGACCGCTACCTACCAGCTTCGTATAGTTTTCGGTGCAGATGGTATTCGGGGTCTTGTTAAACGGTACGACCTCAGTAAGCGCCCGAAATTGTATAGATGGCGTCGCGTCGTGTTGAAATGACAATAATAATGATGACAGCGTTGATCTGAATGAATCGACATCATCCTTCAAAAGCTGACAATACAAAAAGATGGAATGAAGATGGCAAAGAATTAGAAATTGAAAAGCATTAGTATCCGCATCCGCATTCTGTGAACATCTAGTATCTTTATGTACAAAAATCTATCTATATATATAAAAGAAAGTCGTGTTAGTTACACCATTTATAACTCGAGAAAAGCTGAACCGATTTCCATGGTTTTGTGTTTGTTGGATTAGGCTCTGGCCAGAATAGCATAATAACTATTGACACATGCAAAAAATTCACAATGAGCCAAAATTCACAATGGGTTTCCTTTTCGGCAACTTCTGCCTGTATTTTTTTATGGTATCAGTGGATTTCAGAAAATTTTCTCCACAGGATTGGTGTTTACCCCAATTGAGGGAACAACTGTCGATGTATATGAGAAATTCACAATGAGCGGAAGTTTGAAGACAAACATACCTTTTCCATATATCTCTAGCGAATTTCGGATTTTTAATAAGATTACTACATCAACATGGTCTACGCGGGGTTCCAGTCCAAATAGCAGCATATTTATATTCAAAAAATTCACAATGTGCAATAATTCACAATAATTTGTTTGCATAGTTTTGTCTTTATTTTTCGATCGTTTAGCGATCGTTTGGAGTTGCAACCGAATAGCGGATATTGAAACACGAAAAATATTCACAATGGCCAAATTATAAAAACAGTTTATTTTCGTACAATATATAAATGAATTACTGAATTTTAAATACTTTTATCTATATATCCCGAACGAACTGTAAGATTAAAGCAAATCTCCACCACAATATATGTATCAAAACATTTGGAAAATTCACAATAAACAGAATTCTAAAAACAGCCCGTTTTCACATAATTTCGGTAAATTTGTAACGTCAAATCTGTCTCTACTCCAAACAACAGAATAAAAAATTAACAATGGAAAAATGTTCAAGACAGCTGCTTTTCAAGTTACACCAAATAGTTGAATAGCTACGAAAATGTGCAACCAAAATGTTAAATGACCCAATTTTGAAGATATCTTTTTTTGATCATATGCACCTTTGGCTATATGTATCTCCTCCACTGGATAGGATCCAAAACACCAGCTATTCAAATATGCATAAAATTCACATTGTTAATCTGTACCATGTTTTTAAGTTTTCCCCATGGTTTTTCTACCTCCGAAAACCGAAAAACCACTGAAACATGCTGAATCTCCTAAACCTAAACGGACGAAAAAAATGCTTAAAGCAGTTCTATATCCACTTTGAACGGATTAGGATATTTCAGGAAATTTGATTCACCGTATTTGGCGATTTATGTAGATGCTTCGAAAAAATTGGAAAGACTGGTACTGGAAAAAGGGTATGTTGCTACCCATAATACCTAATGCCTATCCATTGAAACGTGGTAGAAATTACGATTACTAACCAAAATGTGAAAAAAATTCCTTCACATATCTTAGTCCGCTTCTAAACAGATAAGTGGATTTCAGTAAGAAAAGGCTCATCGGATATATCTATACTCCGAACAGCCTTCTCATCCTAAATTGTCGAAAAATAAAGGGCAGACCATTTTCTTTCATACAATCCACTCCGCCTTTTTCTGTGCTTAATGACATTGATCCACAATGGCATAATTCATTTGCGCCTACTTTTGTCAATATCTCTTGAACGGATCTACGTGGTTCGGTAAATTCGACCCCTTAATGGTTTCCACTTAGAATAGCTGTAGCTGAACGGAGGCGGCTGGGACTGGGAAATTTTCATTAAAATTACCTCTGCGACCTAATCTACCACCTCCATCGATTTTTGGTCAAAAAAATAATTTTAAAAATTTCGGAAAATATGACACCGTTTGCCCTTACTCTTTGCATTGCAGTTTGTCTTGGGTCGCATCTTAGAACGGCTGTATCTTCTGAACGGAGGCGGCTGGGACTGTGATATCTTTATTTATGGATTAGACTTTCGCAGGAATAGCAGAATAACTATTCAAACTTGCGAAAAATTCATAATGAGCAAAAATTTACAATGAGTTCTTTTTCGCTTAATTCTGCCTATATTTCTTGAACGTATCAACGGATTTCAGGTAACTTTTCCCCACCGGATTGGTCTCTCACTGGAGTAACAGAGCAAATATTGACACATGTGAAACATTTACAATGGGGAAAATTATGAAGATAGTTCTTTTCACATATTTCTTGAACGAATAACTGGATTTCAGTAAATTGATGCCACAGGAGTAGTCTACACAAAGCTTGGGAAAATTTACAATGAGCAACAGTTCACAATGATTTTTTTTCGCAAACTTTTGCATATATTTCTTGAACGTCTAATCGGATTTTTTAAAGCTTTTTCGACCGAGTTGGTTTCCTCTATGAATAACTGTTGAAACATGCCAACAAAATCACAATGAGCACAATTCTAATGCCAGTCCTCTTTCACAAAATGTCTTTCTGTATTTCTGGAAAGAATTACCGGCTGGAAAGTGAACATGTTAAGAAAAGTGGCCAAAGGATCTTAGTGAATTTTACGCATATTTCAATAGTTATTCTGGTGTTTTTGAAATACATACACAGTAAAAATTCTTGGACTAAATTGTAAACCATGCCATTTATTACAGCCAATTTTCAATACAAACAGATCTAAATATAATACTTTTCAAAATATTACTTTTTTGCATAATATATTGTCTATTAAAACTTAATAAAACTTGGTGTCACATAAATTTTTTAATATAATAAGTAATAACTCCTTCAGGCACTTCATACTGAGCTAATACAAAATTGGATTAAAATGGGTTGAAATAAAGTATTTAATTCAAAACTGATAAAACTTATTCCAATTTGAATTCACTTTCAATGCGAAGGAATTATGATATATTCCTTATTATATTACCATATTTAAGAAGTTGTGAATTATATTGTAAACCTGAATGCTTAATTACCCAAAATGCTTAATACCGGACTTATTGAATTTGATACATTTGTGAAGATTTTGTAATAAAACATAAACCAAGTTGGTCTTACATTCTGCTGGTAATACAGTCGGGTATATATCCAATAATAGAATTTATTAAAATTCAAAATACACAATATTCAATACAAAATAAGGTGGAAATGAATACCCTTTGTATTAAAAAATGTAATAATATTTAATATGCGATATATTACGCAGTGTTATTAGTTTTGGATTATTAGCCAGTGGTAGAGCGATGCCACATGTTGTATAAATTATATACTTCGTCAGTTAGTCTGGTTAGCTTAGTTGGTAGGGCGTTCGTCTACAAATCATAGGGCCAAGGGATCGAATCTCACTGTAGGTAGGAAAATTTATTAGGTATTTTTGAGCATAAAGAGATAAATGAAATGTCGCCAACACATATAGAGAAGTCAATGCTAGTTATACAAAACTCATTTATGAGCTATATGTTCTCTCCTTTTGAAAATTGTGTTTTTTTTTTATCCCAAAAATACCGAGAAATACTTCTTTTAGTGTAATTGAAAGTATTTTTTTCAGTTCATCCATTTGGATAAAAAAATATTGCTAAATTCCAATCCACGAACGTATTGTTACTTAATACACTTTTTATTTGGTTTTAATATAATATGTATTAAATGTAATAAATAAGATATTATATTTAATTACACTCATTGTAAAAGGGAAGTATATTCTGCATTATATTTTAAAAAGTTCGTATTAGAATGAATATGAGATAAAATTAGATTTTAACATCCGTTGGTGTGAAAAAATCTTTTCATTCTTTTAGAAATATTAAAATCTAATAAAAAATTGGTGTGGTCATATATACAAGACCAAAAATATTAGAATTTAGTCCAATAATTTATACTGTGTACATACATTGCTGTAAATTTTTCCAAATCAAGATATATGATAAAATGTGCGCAAAATGGCTGCCTTCAAAATTTGGTTATTTTGAATTACGTCGCTATATAGGTATGGATTAGCGTATTTTTTTAAATTGTCCACTTGGATTTTTCTTGGCCTGAAATAGCTACTAAAAAATGGAGAATCACCAGCATGGACGAACAAAATTGGGAAAGCTATCCTCTTTTCTTATCCTTTGGCCACTTTGAACGGATTCCGGGATTTTAAATTTTTCTTCACCGTATTTGTCCTCTTGCTGAATACGAAAAATTTGGAAGAAAAATTTTGTTAAAAGTCATTTTTTCCCATTTCACATTGTTTTCGAGCGATTTTGCATTTCATACTGTATATAAAATATATGAAGGAAATTCGTGTTAGTTACACCATATTTTTCACATAAATTCACAATAAACAACAATTCACAGTGAGTTTTTTTTTCACATACCTTAGGCTGCATTTCCTGAATTTTAACGGATTTTTGACATTTTCCCTTCCCAATTGGTTTCCACCCCAAGCAAAATTATGCAGACAGTGTTTTATCAAATACCTACTACGCCCGGCACTTCTTAAATGAATCACTGGATTTCAGCGAACAGAAGCTATTCTACCATTTTAGTGAATTCCATCTTTCGCTTGAATTATTTCCGCTCTCATCAGCAGCTGAATGACTTCCACCTTCAATAGCAGAATACCTATAGAAACATCTGTAACATTGACCAGGAGAAAAATTGTGAAGGCAGTTCATTTTTTACATCTGTTGTGTACAACTGCTGATCGAATTACCGTACTTCAGTAAAATTATCATCACCTAAGCTCCTCCTCTCTCAATTATTTAATGACGACCGCTTCGAGATCATGAAGCATTTAAAAAATTGGCCAGAAGGTAATGGTAAAGGCAGTTAATTTTCCGCTGCTTTTGCCTATATCTCTTGGTCGGCTTACCATATTTCAGTAAGCTACTTCGATGGAACAATAACGATTGAAGTTAAATTGCCCAAGAGAATATTTTCAATGCAGTTCATTTTCTCTTGCGTTGCACCCCACCCTCTCCTCATGTATGACCTTGACCCTTAATAGCAGAATAGCAATTGATGGAAAATTGTAATGTAATGACCACCAACTCCAGTAGCTTATATGGAACACCTGGAAAATTGCCGAAGAGAAGGATTAGAGGCAGTTTATTTTCTGTACTTTTGTCTACATCAGTAAAGTCTGTTTTCCACCGGATTGGTCTCTACGCACAGAATAACTATTGAAACCTTCACAAAATTCGCAGTGAGCGAAATTAGTAAGGAAGCTTTTTTTCACATATATTCCGTCTCTTGAACGGGTTAACGGATTTCTGAAGATTTACCCCTCCCCCAGACTTCCAACAGAAGCAGAATAGCTATTGCCTATGTCTTAAACAATTTAACGGATTTCAGTTATTCCATAACTGCCTACAACCAGAGTGAATCCTGAAGAAAAATTGGAGAAGGAAACATTATCAAGGCAGTTCTCCTTCAGTTTGCCCCTACTTTTGTCCACATATATTTCTTGAACGAATCAGCGGATTTCCGAAAACTCCGAGTTTCAGATTTCAGCAAATTACTTTACCCCTCTTTTGAACGGCTTCCAAATAATAGGGTAGGTAGCTGTTTTTCTCATGCTTTGTCCATCTTTCTTAAATGGAGTTTTGTATATATGCCCCACCAGATATTACCGGGTGGGGCTTCCTGAGCGAAATTTTCAACGAGCAAAATTACGAAGACAGTTCTTTCTCACACACTTTTTCCTATTCCTTCTGAATGAATTCATGAAAATAAATCCTCCAAAATGATTCCGCGCCAGAGTTTTGGCCAATTCAGAAATTTTAAATGTTTGCACGTCGTTTTAGCCACTGTCAGGAATAGCACCCATTGGTACATTTAAAAGGTGGGGCGATACGAAGTTCGCCGGGCCTGCTTGTAATATTTATAAAAATAATAACTCCGAATTCTTTAGTTTTATTCAGATTCTTATTTTGTTTTAATTGGGTGATGTAGTGAGTGCACTTACCTTCGAAGCACAGGGTTGTGGGCTCAAATCCGACTCTACGCAGATTCAGTTTACGCTGGATTTAAAATTCACCATCCACGCGACGGACTATGATCTCACTCAGATGTTAAAGGAGTACCCATTTATGGGTATAAATAACTCTCCAGAGCGTGCTGTTGATCTCAACGGCTCTTATCATCCAGAGTGTACCGTATTGGATAGGCAACTTGTTTCAGTATTAAAACACCATCAATAGAATTTGTACAATTTTTACCGTTATTGTGCTATCGTGTTTTTTCGTAAGTCTACGAAAATTACAATCCATTTATATAAAACCTAAATAATTCAAATTCGGACTTCTCTTTCTAAAACTAAACAAATCAAAACGCAATTTTCGCTTTGCTGGCAATTACCGTTGACGCAGTATGCTGTAATGAGTACCGTTAGGTTAGCCAATTCCTTGTTGACGATAACGAAAAACGCATGTGATTTTGACTTTTAAGGGCGTGTTTAAACGTGTGCTTTATGTAACACAAGGCATACAATGAGAAGTTGTAATTTTTCATATTTCGATTTCAGCCTAATTTTGACGTAAGTTCCTCTCGGTTATTCTTGTGATTTAAACATTTAACTGTATCACTTAAACTGTAGTATGTCAGGTGTCTGGGGACATTGTGGCAATGATTTAACTCGTTATATTCTTCAGGAAGGGCTATCCAAATCTCTTGGAATCCTAAGTTGGATTAACGTACGGTGTTCCATGTATACAATGGAACACGGGCCCCTAAAGTCAAGGGCCTTTTGATCCCCACTGCACCAGAAATTTAAAAAAAAAATGACTCCGATTGCCTTTTTTGGACTTTGTCGTTTTCTTGAACGGCTGTAACTTTCGAACGGAAGGCCGCATTTTTGAATGGCTGTAAATACATTTCTTTCAAAAAATGGACCTTGATTGTACTTTTTTCGTGATTTTGTTGGGTATGGGTCGCATTTTTTTACGGTTGTAACTTTCGAACGAAGGCAGCTAGGACTCTACAATTTGCAGAAAAAATATGCGCCCCAACGTGCATCTGCATCTACATCCCATGCCTTTTTATCTCCACTGTACACAAAAAAAAAATCGAAAAATTTACCCTGATAGCGTTTTTTGCTCTTGGGTTGCTTCTTTGGACGGCTGTAACTTTTGAATGGAAGGTCTCATTTTTAACCGACTGTAACTTTCGAACGGAGGCATGTAGGACTATGAAATTTTTAGCAAAATGTGCGCCTGGGTCTTGTGTGTCACTGTCACTGCCCTGAGGTTCTTTTTGCTGCGACTTAGGACTTCGGTGCTGCTGGTTTGCCAGTTGGTTCCCAGCATACGCTTGCTGTGTCTGAGCCCTTCAACGAGTCGCCATCGATTTTGGAATTTTTCTTCGGTTCACTGTTTGACAACGATTTTAGCAGTGGATTTATATACTTATTCCGATTGCAGGCTCGGGACCGGTGAAAGGTAGTTCGGAACCCTCTCCTGCAAGGGCAGGCGTAACCCCTTGTATAGTCGCAACACTAAACTAACCCACACTCGAGTACAAAAAATACGCCTAATATTAAATCATATTCACTGAGTGGAATTCCGCTGACTGATTTGGGTTCATTGCTCTGTTTGTGTCGAATTTTAGGGTACCTTATTATTCTCAATTATTGGCCAAGGGCTCAATTTTGGGAAGCAAAACAAAAACAATATCGGGTTAGCGAGTATACTGACAACCTAAATGTATCTTCTTGAATTATAATTTCAATCATTGTGAATTGTTACTCATTGTGAATTTTCCATATTTTTCAATAGTTATTTTCAGGACAAATAAAATTATCGCTTTAACAAGTTAAATTAACGATTTCGCAAATGAAATAAACTGTTTCACAAGTCAAAATAATCATTCAGCAATTCACTGCTCATTCGTTACAACACAACGTTTTGACGTATTTCATAGCATCGACTCATTCTAGTTTAAAGAATTTAGACAAAGGCTGTGGCACTACCTTACCTACCTCAAAATGTTCGGACTTTTTTCATATTTTTGTTTGTAATTTTTAAAAAGTGCTTCCTACAAGTAAGTTGTCCACTGCACTGTTAAAGCTAAGAAAATCTTCTTTAATTTGAGTGTAACCCCAGCTTTTTAGGCGCAAAGGATCCCAGCACTTTAAACATTGTTTTTTAAAAAAAGTTCGAAATTGTAATTTCAGTCATGTTCCGAGTTAAAAATCGGCTTAAATACGCATTCTACGGAGCAAGTCATGTGACATGAAGTTATAAACCAGTTACTTAGCTGTATATATGTCGAAACGAATGGAATCAGACCATGGGGTCATAGGGCTGCCCCTGAAAATTGGGTTCTTCTAAGAAAAACTTTTTTCTTTATGTATCAATATTAACCAAACTTCACCCAAGTATGTTCCTGGTTAAGCCTCAAAAAATATCTAGGAACGGATGAAATCGGAACACTACGTTATAGGGCTGTCATACAAACCAACCTCTGGAAATTAGGTTCTTCTAAGAAAAACTTTTTTCTTTAGGAACCAATCTTAACCAACCTCCCCCCAAATGTGTTTTTTAGTAAAGCCTCAAAACATATCTAGAAACGGATGAAATCGGAACACTAGGTCATAGGGCTGTCATACAAACCAACCCCTGATAATTAGGTTCTTCTAAGAAAAACTTTTTTCTTTATGAACCAATCTTAACCAAACCTCACCCAAATGGGTTCCTAGTAAAGCCTCAAAACATATCTGGGAATGGATGGAATCGGAACATAACGTCATAGGGCTGTCATACAAACCTCCTAAAATACAATATCTTTTTTTTTTACAAAAAAAACACATTTTTTAAAGTGCTGTATCTTGGGATCCTTTGCACCTACAAAGCTGGGGTTACACTCAAATTAAAGAAGATTTTCTTAGCTTTAAAAGTGCAGCGGACGACTTACTTGTAGGAAGCACTTTTTAGAAATTACAAACAAAAATATGAAAAAAGTCCGAAAATTTTGAGGTTTTTTGAGAGTTACGGGGTTAGCACAGGTTTTTTGAAGTTGCAAGCTTGGTGGTACACTTCTGGTATCTATCTAAATGTATAACACTATCCCAAAACAACAGAGCCGAGCAATTTTTTGCGACCTAAAATCGTTAAATGACTGGCCTAATGCTTTTTTTAAGCTTTTCTTTTTCACCGAAAACAAAAATCTCTCGAAATCACAAAACAAAAAGAAAATGTTGAAATGGCACTAGACAACGGAAACCGTGGAAAGCCCCAGATGAGATAAATGCAGGTCAAAATGTCCCCTTCCAAAATTAGCGGTAAGCTTACATAAAATTGGGGTTTCTGACGAAAATCATTTTCCGCCAAATATGATTTTTTGAGGTTATTCGTTCATGATTTCCAAATTTTTGCGATGAAAAAAAAACAACATAAAATTAAAAAAGGAATTTAGAACATTCTGAAGAAAATGTATAACCGAATGGAATGAGTGTCTAACATTTCAGTTGTCGTCATTTAAAAAAAAAATCCGTACGAGGTCGCATAACCTGGTCCCCTCCCCTCGCTACGTCCCTAAAACCAATACATTTTGTAAAATTATACTAAAAAAATATAAAATTTTCACAATCATATACGCCCCCTTAAGTTTTGCCTATCATTTGTATGCCACTTCTACAATTTTCAAGCCCAGCCAGTGACGGAGGGCGGAAATTCGGCTACTACCCAGAGCGCCATAGGTTCTAAATCCGGCCCTGTCGAAGTCATCTGCGGATCGTGAACCACTGTATACTAAAACTCTTCAATATTTTATTGACAACAACCAAAGACCAATCAATTAACGATATTAATTGAAAGCCTGTTTGCTTTTAGATTGTTTGAAATTAAATCAAGTATCATAAGAGTGAATTTTATTGATATTTAATTAAAAAGCTTACAAATGTTTCCATATGTATAAATCAATTCAATCGTTCTGTAAATAGGCATTTAACGCAATAATATTGTATGTATCCTTTTACATTTTCACGACTATCTGTTTTTATCGCATTCGTCTCTATACATCATTCACGATGGATACAATCGACGAACAAACAAAGAACACCCAGTAGCAATAACTACAATCATTTCTGTCGATATTGGCGATATTGATGAGGATAATGCTTGCGGAGATATGTACAAACTTTTGCTGTGTTTATATGAGGCATGTAATGGGAGGCATTGAACGATTGTCAAAGTAAATATTTAGATTTTTTCTCTATAATTTTCCTCATGATAAAACATTTGTTACTCGTATGCGATTGATAATACATTCGAGTTTGAAACTAATGAAATGACAACTAAGCGATGATAGAAGCCTCGGGAATATGAGTGTGTAGTATGTGTATAAAAAAAAAGTTTCCCTTATTATTGATGTTTCAGATAAATACATTTAAAGTACACTTTATTTAAGGGTAGAAAGAAACATCGTCGGAGACGATAGAATGTATATTGATGAGACTCCGTTGTGGCGTGGTTGGGTTTCGACCAAAACCCTCTCTATTACAGGCCGGGAACCACCGAAAGAAACTGGGAAAATCAGCGATAAAACTGTTTATCTTAACTCCATTGTTTCTGGGAGTTTTAGCAAATAAAATAAACTAGAGATGGTTTGAAGCGCAAAAAAGACTGAAACGATGTTGATTTGGCGCAAATAATGCAAAATTGCTGACAAATTAGTGCTTACGAGGGTGAACTTACCCAAGCAAATTCAATGGCTATTACATATATCCAGAAAAAGACATTAAAGCCAATAAAGAATTGTACGTCCTCAATTCTACTATTCTCTATCAAACTTACATTACGTTACACACTGTAAACTTACACCGAACGCCTCCATATTCTACTTAATTTTCCAATGCCAATAGACGTCGATGTGACACGACACGCATCCATATCCTCCCACCACAACATTGTAAAGCCGACATATTGATCCCTCAACAACATTAGCATGCAATGTGATGCATTTGATGAAAATTAATGATGAAAAGGACGTGCTGAACGAAACGAAATTTATTCAATAGACTCTATTTATCTATTTTGACAAAAACAGATGGTACTGATGACTGTTGAGCATTACAATATGTCTGTACTGACTGTATAATACCAAACCAATATCTTTTTAAATGATTTCGCTTTGTACGGTATGCCAGCTTTTGTATGAGTACATATATATATAGCCATACACTTCATCAATTACATGGTGTGATGCATAGAGCATAGCACACAGTGCAGATAGCACAACAGATGCATTCAATCCAAATATGTACAACCCAATGAAAATAAATCTCGACAAGTTCATGTTTCATTTATGAAAAGTTTATAATTTTTCAATTTCAAAATTAATTTTGATGGAGCGATGAGTAAATGAGAAATTTATTGATGTTGTCGATGACTATGATGATTGCAAATGAATGTTTAGTAACATATCATCGTTTTTGAAATTGAATCTGTGAAAGAATAGCAATGAACGGACTTTTATGATGATAATAATTTTGATTGAACATAAACCCACTTGTATTGGAAAATGAAGAATACATAATTGTGCAGGTTATCCGGCATTATAGGTTGGTCCCCCCTGTATGCAAAGGGCGTTATTTCATCCTTTTTCTATTAAAGGATTTGTGCAGAATTGTATGTGGCTTTGATCGAAAAAGTGTTACCTCCGATACAACTATGTAAGGTAAAAAAAATGCGGTCGTTTACCGAGTTTCTTATAGGTATGTATCTGATTTAAAGGACATTTTCAACCATCAGGTACGGAACTGTTTGAGTCTTCGACGAGCCAGTAATAGATATTGAGAGTTCTGCAAGCAACTATAGTCAATTGATCTACACGTCACTTCTTTCAACGACCGTAACTTTCGAACAAAGACAGCCAGAACTCTGAAATCTGCAGTGGAAAAGACCGCCCAGACGTACTCTAAAACGCCCTATACAAACATTTTAATTTTCGCCAAAACTAAAAGTTTAGAATTTTCGACCCCCATCGTCAATACTTCCCCACATGGATCAACGGTCGCCTTGGGTCGCGTCTTTCAGCGGCCGTAACTTTCGAACGAAGACAGCTAGGACTCTGAAATCTGCAGTGAAAAGTCCGCCCAGACGTGCTATAGGTCGCCCAATTCAAAAATTTTCATTTTCGCCAAAAATAAAAATTTCTAATTTTCCACTCCATTGTCAATATACACCCCCACATGGATCGATAGTCGCTTTGGGTCAGTGTTCTATAAAAGAGTCTTGAAGAATGGAGTTTTTTTTATTTAATAAATTGATTCGCTATAAACCCAAGATTACTCTGCACTAAAGAGAAATCTTTAACCTTCTTCCGGGCGCATGGGCCGTAATTTACCACCCTCATCATACAAACACGCATAACTTTTCTCCCTTTGGCCGGAATGTGATGGAAGAGGATTCATTCTTAAGTCATACTGTTACATACATATTTTATATACAAGCAAACCATCTACGAGGTATACCGTCGGGGGGGCACCTAGCCTTTCGGCCTTTATCTCCCGGTCCCGCTAAATGTTTGGACCTTCAGCTTTTTACTGACAAGGTCTTATTGTCAGATGGGGATTTCTCCATCCGGCGCATGCACACACCATCAGGAACCCAACCCCGGGGTTGCATCACTAGCTGGATGACTTGGGTAACAACTTCCAGCCACTACGAAGTCAACGTCTTGATGGGAAAGGACCATGGTCCCCTGGGCACACCCATCCCCGTAGTTCACTATTCGCTATAGACTTCTCTATAGCAGGTGTGATCCTCCTTCGGCCCCCTATTGGTTAAGCCTCACGTGAGAATTCAGATGTGCACATCCCAGGCTCGTTTGACCTGTGACTACGAGCCTGTGTGAGACTCGTAGCGCTGCTTTTCACATCCAGGTGGCCCCTTCAGTTTACTAGTCAGCAATGCAAC
Organism: Microchrysa polita; assembly: GCA_949715475.1. Classification (NCBI taxonomy): domain Eukaryota; kingdom Metazoa; phylum Arthropoda; class Insecta; order Diptera; family Stratiomyidae; genus Microchrysa; species Microchrysa polita. The sequence continues at coordinate 52,346,680 of OX454419.1, forward strand.
TCGGGCAGTGTGGTCATCAATCCACAAACTAGTTAGTTATAGGCGCGTAGGCATTTACCACCAAGGCCGTTCTCCCTAACTAGCCCCTTCAGGACTCGGGTCATGCGAAGCCGTCAACTCCGAAGCTCACACGATTTACCATACGATGCACTCCCCCACCAGAGGACACCATAATCGTGCTTGGCCTTTAGTGACTTCCCTCCCGTAAGTCATGGGAGGAGGTAGGTCACGCCAAGAGCCACCCGTACATAACTCAGTCAGGAGCTCGGGAACGTTACCGCCCGAATGGTCTTTGTACAGATCCTCGCCATGGCGTATCAACTGTACCAGGGGCCCCCTTGGGCTACTAGGTCCGTGGTGTCATAACTCACCAAAGATCTTTGTCCCACTACAAAAAGCCTTCCTTGGTTGGTGTCACAGGGACACCGACCCCCCTGCGGGGATATTTTATATACAGGGGGTCCCAAACCCCAACCGTAATTCGGAAATCGGTGATAGGCCAAGTAGTTGCAGTTATATGTACATATATCATTACAAATGAAATTTTGTGTAGTTTAATTCGTCCTTAGGACACTTTACGGTCAGGCTCATAGTTTTCCAGATATTTGCAGAAAGCCGAATTTTCACTCCTTTGCCACCCTTTCCCTCCTTAACTGTAAATTAGTGTAATTATACCCTATAACCATAAGATGGTATAGGATAGGGTATATTGTTTTTGTTACGGCGATTTATGTAACACCTCAAAGGAGCCACCGGAAGTATGGCAAAGTATTATACAGGGGAAACTGCCGCATAAACGCACCGGATTGTGATTCATCATGTGATTTCCAGTAAAAAAGTTGTATGAACATACCCGCTTAGCTTAACCCTTTGGCTGCCACAGACATTTGAAGACTTTTGGAATAATCATTTTCTTGTACGACTAAAACTTCAATATCTGAAAAGCTAGAATAGCAAAATAAGATGATTCTTACAGCCAACAAATTTACCTAAAAAATAAAACTAACGCCACTAAAATCGGATAAGGGGTTTAGTTTTTACAGAACTTCAAAGTCAAATTTATTCAAATTATATCAAAATCGATCCAAAATTAACCCTAGTTTTCTGGGTTTAAAAATGTTAGAAATAACGAAGCTAGAATAACATGATCGCTAGACTATGCGCCAATTTTTATAAGAATCGTACAAGCACCTCACCTTGGCAGAAGTTGGAGAAAATTGAGATGGAAAAACATATTGTTTTTGGGTCAAATCACAAAAATTTGACTTTGAAGTTCTTTAAAAACCAACACCTCTTATCCGATTTTAGTGCCGTTAGTTTTATTTTTTAGGTAAATTTGTTGGCTGTAAAAATCATCTTATTTTGCTATTCTAGCTAGTCCAGCTTTTGAGATATTGAAGTTTTAGTCGTACAAGAAAATGATTTTTCCAAAAGTCTTCAAATGCCTGTGGCAGTTATCGGATCGGATCGGATCGGTCCCTGATTCGAATAAGCCATAATCGTCTGTCTGTCTGTCCGTCCGTGTCTCTGTCAGTTCGCACGATAACTCCCGAAATAATGAAGCTAGCGTTTTGAAATTTTGGTCAGATGTTTGTTTTGATAAAAGCTTAGATATGGTATTGAAAATGGTGTAAATCAAACCAAGGGCTCCCCTACCTCCCATACAAATTACCCTTCCTTGATATTTCAATTCGGCCATAACTTTCGATACAATATCGCTATCGACTTGAAAATTTGATCAATGCCTAATTCGGACATATACTTTAAGTTGATGGAAAGTGGAGTAGGTCCGGCTACCCTTACCCCTATCTCCCCTTCAAAGTTATATTCGGCCATACCATCTGATAGAATGTCGCGAAGAACTTCAAATTAGTATCAAATGGTAGCTGTTGGATGCCTTAATAAGATGTTAAAGATGTGCCAGGTCCGACCCGTCTATACCCTCCCTCCCCTACAAAAAAAAAAACATGAAAATGAAAATTTTGGGCTTTACATGTCTCATAGGGATATAGGCGGTGCTATTCGCACGATTAGAACTCGGTGTCGTTTTTTACTGCGTATATTGGGCAGTGTATTCAACAATTTGGCATCAAACATTTCTTTTTTTTTATGTTTGGGTCTAAAGCTATCTGTACTATAGCATCAGCTATTGTTAAAGCTCTAGGAAGTATATTGTCCTAAAAGTGCCATCCTAAACAGTTTACCCCCACCCACCCAAGCAATACCCCATGCCGTACGTTTTATGCTCTACTTATATGACTCCGTTGTTTCATAGTTTGTGACCTAACCAATTTCATGCCGCTCAATCCAGTAAAGACATATACCTAATTTCAGAGGATTATGTCCTTACAATGTGCGTGTGCTGTGCTCCCTCTGGTGCTCCTGAAGCGTGTAACGTTTGATTGGTTTTCCATAAAATGGTTTTTGATGACAAAGTGTAGACTGTGAGAGATTTTCGACATACATGAATGTACATACATTGAGAGGCTGTGAAGTGCAGTGTTTCATTCGGGAACAGAACTTTTTATTAAAATGCTTCACTGGAGCGTCAGCCTTGGACAATTTATGTCATCATATTCCTGACATTAGGGTATCATAAAGATACCTCAAGGGTAACATACCGTTTTGTTGTTAGAAGCTTCGTGGAACGGTTTAGCGATACAATGTGCATAGTGACATATACATATCCTTATTATTCCTCTTAGAAGTTACTCTAATACGAAAAAAGAAAGAACAACGTTCTTCAATAGAAAAACGAAACCACAAATTGAAGTAAGTTGTTGCTACTTAAAAGTTACATATGTATAGTTGCAAAGCTTAAGGTCTGGATAGGCGAGATTGAAGTCTGATTTTTTTCAGTTCCAATTTTTTAAATGAAAATGCATACGATTTTCTCGCAGTAGATGCAGGGGCGGCGCATAAGTGGCCGCAAGGTCCGAAAGCGAAAGAAAGATTTTTCAAACCACAAATAAATCGCAACTATGAAAAACAATTTTACAGAAATTTTGATTTTTTTTTTGTAGAAAAGAAGAGATACACTTTCCGAATAGTGTACATATGCTTAATTTATTGTCCCTCTTTGAACATCTCGCCTACATAACCGGAATAGCCTGAACGTTCAGAAAATTCAATTTTGTTCTAAAACTTTTGAAAATTTACCAAATCGCCGGACGTTGAAATTTTCGCAATAAAACTATCTTGCGGGAAGCAGCCTTAACTTGTTCCAGAAAGTCCGTGGTTACGTGAACCATTGTCTCCAAGACTTGAAAAATGCCAGAAAAATTCTTTCGAAACATTCTGGTCAGCTAATTTCACCATATAAAACCATGGTTAGTCAATAGTCCAGAAATCAAGAAGTTGGAGGACCCCAAGTCAAGTTGTTTCACCACTGACACACACAAATTGACACATTTTTTCGGGGCAGATCTAACTTCTGAACACTGATAACTAGGACTATAAGTTTTGGGTTTTTTTACAATATTTTTTTCCTTACCCTTACCTATAAAATTGATTTTTTCTGTCCGTCCGTCTATTCACTAAATAGCTCACAAACGGCTCGATAGATCGACATGAAATTTGGTAGAGGTGCATAAAATGGTTATGCTTTTTGTTACGAATAGTTGTGAAGTTTGAAGCGCCAAGTCAAAAGGTAAAGGTAGGTAGCTTAGAGAAAACATAGCAACACATGCCATGCGTTAGTCCAGAGTGGCTATGTGATCACACAACCCATATGTGTTTGACTCCAAATTTATTACACTACCCTCCACGAAATAATTCAAATGTCAAAATATTGTCGATGCAATTATTAACCCTTCTGACGCCGCCTACGAGCTATTATGCCTAAGGTGTAGCTGAATCTTCTGTGAAATCAATCTTATTTTTTGAAGGGGTCTAATTTTGGTTCTAGAAACAGTTTACATACAGTGTCTTACGATGATGCGCCGTTTTTTCGATTCTTTAGACATAGTTTACATTTCGCCGAACGTTTGATCGCTGAGAAAAAAAATTAGAATGGTTATCTAAAGAAATAGTCGAATTTATCTAAAGTTAGCGTTGATTTTCAGCTTATGATTCAATGTAGTTGAAACAGCTACGAAGATATGGATAATTTTTCTATTCGTCATTAGTTGAAACATCTACTATATTTGCAAATTCAATTAATTCATTTGTAAAGACAGCTATTCCTTATCTATAAATTGTTAAATGTTGGATAGCTAAATTGTGTTGAAGAAAAAAGAACGATTGTTTGTAGTTAAATTTTATATTTGAATAGTACAATCAACAACTTTTGTGGAAGAATTGACTAAACTTTTCCTTCTAATCTTGCGTGGTTAAATGAACGAATTTAATAGTATTTTCAGCTGCGAAGATTAGAGAAATCAGCTATTACTTTGGTAAAACTATCTAAATTTAAGTCAACTAAGTCTAAACCATTTTTTTCGGTGATCGCATTTGTGGCCGTCGGTTCCTTTGAAATTTATATGGAAAGGGGTGGAAAATATTATTGAACGATATTTTTCATCAAGATATAGTACCAATGGTCTGTCTGGATCTATATGCCAACAGAAGGGTTAAATATCACGGCGGCATTTTAAGAGAGTAATGAATATTGCGCGGATCTAGGGACGCGGGAGCGTCCCGCACGCCAAAGAAAAACGAAGAAATTTGAACAAATAAAAAGTGAGAAGCGACTAAGACTATGTTTACACGACGGAACAAGTACGGGTTTTCGGACCTCTGTAGCTCGGTCCCTGGTTGGTCCTGAGTCTTCAAATTCGGTAAGCGTTGTCGCTTGCGCCGTCTTACGAAGTGTAGAAAATTTCAAGATGATACGATAAGAAACACCGGAGATATAAGAGTTTGAAAATCGCATTTTTTTCAAAAATCTTGTTCTCGTTGTTCTCGTTGTTCTTGTCGTTCATTGACAGGGCTACAGCCTTGCAGAGGGCATCTCGGGATTTGGTCTTTTTTCCCATTGATAGAGTCTGTCGTGAAGGTGTGCATAGGCTATCGTTTGCTCCGATCCGTGAAGTAGAAAAAAAGATAAATGTGAAAAAATACATAGAGTTTCTCGCTTAAATCTTTTTATATGTTTTAAAGGAAGCATTTTGCAAAAGTCGGGGATAGGCCCGAAAAAAGCCTAGAAAAGAAGCGTATAGTATAGTATAGTATAATTGGTAGGACCGAACAATCTTTTGTATCCAAAATTTTCAGTTTTAGATCGTCTGCAAGAGCGGGGGCGGGTCAAAGTTCCTATTTTGGTTCGTCTCATATATACGAGTACGTACATATTAGTTTAATATTGGATGAGCATACGCACTGTTTCATTCATCCCGATGATCCTAAAGCATCCACCAAATCAGCGCGGTAGCGGTACGCGGTACACACAACACACACACCACAAGAATTGACTAGTACTCCGTGGTGTACCGCGGCGGAAACTATTTCATACATTCTGACACGTACCGCTACCGTTCTGCGCTGGTTTGGTGGAAGCTTAAATATGGCGCTGGGACACCAAATCGGTTTTGTCACGACGGTGTATTCTGTCGTGTTCAAACCAGAGTTACGTGATGATGGCATATGGAAAATCGATTTTTCAAGGAATTCTGATGAGTTAATTTGAACAAAATTTGGCATGTAAATTTATTCTTGTAATTCCACCCGGTTCGATTCTGTTGTGGTATAGGCAAAAAGGTACTGTTAGTTATATAGTGAATTTCATAGCTATCCCTGATTCTTGGTCATGAAACCACTTTATTGTTGTAAAAGCAATGCTCGTCAGGACTCAACAGGTTTTCGGGACCTTTGATGAGGGATAAAAGGATATTTTCACATGTACATGTCTTTCTCTATGTGTCTTAGGCGCAATGTGGAACTTAGGAAATATGGATGTTATTTGAATCACATATTGAGTACCCAGTGAGGCTTAATGGTTACATTAAAAATTAAGATTTAAGATTAGGATGAATGTGATAGAGATGAAGTAAAGGTTTAGACTCAATTTAGGGCTAAGGTTAAAGTCAAAATCAAGTTTAGGGTAACGGATAGGGTTAAAGTTATTGTTACATCGCAGTTAACGTTATTATTAGGGTTAAATGTAAGGATAGGGTTTGGGTTAAGGTTGAGTCTGAGTTTGAGGTTTAGTTATAGGCCAGGGTTATGGTCAAAGTTAGGGCTATCATTAAGTTTAATGTTATGTATCAAGATACCAAGGTTAGCGAGGTTACTAGAGCTACCAAGGCCATCGGGGTTACCGAGGTTACTAAGGTTTTGCAAGATCACCAAAGTAGTCAAGTGTACTATGGTTACTAAGATTACCAAGGCGAGCAAGGTCACCAAGGAGACCAAGGAGACGAAGGTTAGCAAGGGGTTTATCATTCTTATAATTATTGTTCTCAAACAAATTCGTGACAATAGGGCAATGAATATCGTCTTCATAATACATTTACGAATTTTGTAAATCGAAAACTGCAAAAAGATATAATATCTCACAAAAACAACTGTGTTGTAAAAGGTGTCCGCCAAAGAAAAAGTCATCAGCCGCAAAAAGGATTGATATAAATTCATTCCCGCCAAAATACTCGCATCTTGTCTCAATGATGGTGGTGGAGCAAATTTTTTTCAACGTTATTTGGCGGGGAGCTTGAATAAGGTTAATAACAAAATAAAATCAATGTTAAGAAATTTATGAAAGAACTTTTATCGTATAGAAAAAAAAACTAGTTCCATACGAAGGAAAGCTAAATAAGGTTCTAAAACGCATTTTTATTTTCTATAAGACTGGAAGCTTCAAAATTATCAAGAAAAGAACATAGCAGCAAATAGTACCCTCGTTCAGCTCCCCGCCAATAAGCGTTGAAAAAAATTTGCTCCCCCACCATATTTGAGACAAGATGCGAGTATTTTGGCGGGAATGTATTTATATCAATCCTTTTTGCGGCTGATGACTTTTTCTTTGGCACCTTTTACAACACAGTTGTTTTTGTGAGATTTTATATTCTCAATTGTAAACAAAAAATTGACGTTTGCGTAAAATTTTCACGCATACTATGGACTGCAATAGTGTGAGAACGGTGCCATTTTTATTTTCTGATGCCCACTCTGGACTAACGCATGCTTTCTCTAAGGTAGGTACAAAAGTCGCCTCTTTTATCAATCATCGTGGAGAGGTCTGTGAGTATTCATATTCATATGTCATATCAAAGGGCTCACCAAAGACATTATATTTGTTGGTTTAGTTAGTTATTTAGGTACTTAGTTTATTAGGTATAACGGTATCGGTGTTAGAGCTAGTGAAATCCAGTGTTTGTGTCTGTAATCATATCCTTACGATTGCAATTGCAAGCTTTTTGTTGGGAGCTCTGTTGAAATAATAAATAAAATATGTCTGCAGATTTGCCGTTGAGTACCTTTATTGAATTCAAAAATATACTAAATCTATTTTTGGATTGGTCTAACTGACTAACTGTATTTATTAGACCAATCAAAAAATAGATTTACTGGCAGCGTTTAAGCTATTTTATGTTTACATTTTATTTATTACACAAAAAAGATAGTTTACCGCAGTCCTCTACGTAGAACGGCTGGTTTCTAATTTTTGCTGGTATTGCTGAACCAATGCGAGACACTAGCTGTATATAGAAAACATACCGTCTGCTATAAAAAACCCACATTTTCTCGGAAAATCACGCTCATAAAAATTTAAAATACCATGGAGATAACAGAAATTAAATTTAGATTTTACTTTTACTAAGAAAATGATATTCTTAAACCTTTTGTTGCATTTGGATTCAGCCGATACTAACGCCGTTCTATAAAAAAGGAGTGCATGTATGTATGTCTACACTGTATGCAAACTTTCCCGATTTCCATAAAGATAAAACTATTTTTGCCTTTGTTCTTCCATTCCCATAAAAGAGTATAAAAATAAAATCCATATGTGACTGAATCCTATTTACCATTGTTTTAACGATATCGCATCTACTGAATATTCAAAATAGGAGAGTCTCGAAATTATATATTCAACAAACTCCACCAAATACAACGTCCTGATTTCCTGATTGTATCCCAGCAGACTTCTGGAACATATCGATGAATATACTTCACTGCGCACCCCTTGGATCGATGATCAAGCCCGGTTTGTGCACCAATTAATTAGCTTCAAGTGCAGAGGCACATAGAACAGCCATAAATGAATGCAAAAACGCGGAGAGTCCTACAGCCGGCATTAAACCTCTCGTCAGATGAAACATACATACACTCGGTCTGGTGGAATATCAACCATAATCGGAGGATTCAATGAATCTATGTATGCATGCATAACAGAGTGTACAGTGCAGAATTCAATACTTCTGCATTGGTTCTTTGAGGAGTGATTCAAATGATTTTCAATTGCATTTCAATATGCTCGCAATACATACTCCGTGTTGGATTAGAAGAAAACGATAAACATCAGCAGCACTATGGTGGCATATATGGTGCGATGTTGGTTTGACTAAAAGCATGCTCCCAGGGTTCAAAGCATTGAAAACAAACTCGTTCAGGTCATCGATTGGTATAGATATGGGCTTTTTAAATGCTTTGATATCTATACAACATTCATGCACAATAGTAAGCGAACGGTTTGAACTCGTGGTAAGGCGAACACGTAGGGACTAACGGTACTTCTTCACACTGACCGAACATTCAAAATACATATACTTTTACATATATGTAGTTTTGAATGTATTTTTCGTTGAGACGCTTAACATATATCCGGAATTTAGAGTGAAATGTTTTCTTTTTATGGAAATAGATATCACGATAACATTCGATGTAGTGTGTGATCAACAGCACGCTCCACCGAGTTAATAAAAATTGCTCTTTTGTCACATCATTTATACATTGTACTGTGTCTCTGTTATAATTCTAAACATATTAAAACTTACAAAAGCAAAACTACAGATTGACTCTACAAATTCAGATGACCCGATACCAATTTGTGTATATGTATGTAGATACCGTTTGAAAGTCTCTCATTAGGGAACCATCAAGGTATAGTGATCAACATTTTCACATTTGCCCTAGGCTAATTAGGTTCGGCCACGGCAATTGCGCACGGTATGGTCATGGTTTAGAGGAGCGGTCGATCTCTTCCTGATGCATTCAAGCGCACGTTTTGCAAAATACTTATAGTCCAGTCAAAATATCCCAATTCAGGCCTCCAAATAGGCCAGTCATTTAACGATTTTAGGTCGCAAAAAATTGCTCGGCTCTGTTGTTTTGGGATATTGTTAGGGTAGATGCCAGACGTGTACCACCAAGTTTGCAACTTCGAAAAACCTGTGCTAACCCCGTAACCCTAAAAAAACCTCAACATTTTCGAACTTTTTTCATATCTTTGTTTGTAATTTCTAAAAGGTGCTTCCTACAAGTAAGTCGTCCACTGCACTTTTAAAGCTAAGAAAATCTTCTTTAATTTGAGTGTAACTTCAGCTTTGTAGGTGCAAAGGATCCCAAGATACAGCACCTTAAAAAATGTGCTTTTTTTGTAAAAAAGTCCGAAATTGTATTTTAGGAGGTTTGTATGACAGCCCTATGACGTAATGTTCCGATTCCATCCATTCCTAGATATGTTTTGAGGTTTGGTTAAGATTGGTTCATAAAGAAAAAAGTTTTTCTTTGTAGAACCTGATTATCAGGGGTTGGTTTGTATGACAGCCCTATGACCTAGTGTTCCGATTTTATCCGTTTCTAGATATGTTTTGAAGCTTTATTAAAAAACACATTTGGGGGAAGGGTGGTTAAGATTGGTCCATAAAGAAAAAAGTTTTTCTTAGAAGAACCTAATTTCCAGAGGTTGGTTTGTATGACAGCCCTATAACGTAGTGTTCCGATTTCATCCGTTCCTAGATATTTTTTTAGACTTAACCAGCAACATACTTGGGTGAAGTTTGGTTAATATTGGTACATAAGGAAAAAAGTTTTTTCTTAGAAGAACCTAATTTTCAGGGGCAGCCCTATGACCCCATGGTCTGATTCCATTCGTTCCGACATATATACAGCTAAGGGACTGGTTTATAACTTCATGTCACATGACTTTCTCCGTAAAATGCGCATTTAAGCCGATATTCAGCTCGGAACATGACTGAAATTACAATTTCGATTTTTTTCTTCAAAAAACAATGTTTAAAGTGCTGTATCTTGGGATCCTTTGCGCCTACAAAGCTGGGGTTACAAATTAAAGAAGATTTTCTTAGCTTTAACAGTGCAGTGGACAACTTACTTGTAGGAAGCACCTTTTAGAAACTACAAACAAAAATATGAAAAAAGTCCAAAAATTTTGAGGTTTTTTGAGGGTCACGGGGTTAGCACAGGTTTTTCGAAGTTGCAAACTTGGTGGTACACTTCTGGTATCTATCCTAACAATATCCCAAAAAACCAGAGCCGAGCAATTTTTTCCGACCTAACGCCTTATTTTTCGGTTTATTGACTGGCCTAAAATAGAAAAATAATAAAGTAAGGCTAATTTTTGTTGTTTTTGAATCAGTGGGCTCCTACACTCAGAGAAATATTCACTCATATTGAACGAAATATATTTAATTCAAACGATTTGCGCTTTTGATTTGGCTCCACAAGCAAATGCGTTTAATTCTAACGAGTGGCGTTTCTTTCAAAAGCATAATGAGTTGTAAAAAGGCGTTTGAATTAAAAGAATTTGCGTTTACCTGAAAAGAAGGAGCCAGTCGATTTAAACGTATTCTTCATTGAAATAAACACTTATTCTTTGATTGTAAACGGGTAACGCATTTTGAATAAATGAAAGGCAATTGTATCAAACGTCTTCGTTTTTATATTGAACATTTTTGTTATTTAAATTAAACGAAGCATTCTTTTTAATGAAACGATGTGTATTTCGAAAGTAACATATCCCGTTTTCATTTTATAGAAATTAAAAATAAATAACAGGCGCGACAATCCAGCATTGGACTAAGGCCGCAGGATGTGTTAGTGACATCCTATTTCCAAGATCTTATCTGCTTTTTGTTGAGGTAATGAGATCAGCATCACGCTCAGCAGTGTTATTTATCCCCATAAATGGGTACTCGTTTAACATCTGAGTGAGATCATAGTCCGTCACAAGCTCGTGAGTTCGAAAAACACCATGGAACACGGTGAGATTCGAACTCATGAGCCTGTGCACCGAAGGTGCGCGCACTAACCGCTAGACCAGCCAGACTACATTTTATAGAAATTACCCCCTTCAAAATAATTGAGTTTTACATGGAATTAAAAGCAAACTCTGCTGAAATAAAATAAAACATTCCGTTTGATTGTCCATTCTCCATTCGATTAGATACTCACTGTTACCTGGGTTGACAAATCAATAAATAATAAAACTTATGAAAACTTCAGGAAAACACTTTATTTTTTATTTATGTCTAATTTTAATATGATTAATACATAACACTTTTATTTTAACACCCACTAAACTTAAATTGCACGTGTGGAAGCGTCCATTCCTCCAGATGAATGCAAAAGTACATTCTCGAAAACACTCTTAACATCGACGAAGATTCTAACTAATGACATACACGTTTGTTGTTAGACACTACACATTTGTACACAATGAACATGAACACGTGAGACTCATCGGACCGGCCAGAAGTATTAACTACCTGTTGTGCTACGTTGAAACAAATGATATTTTGGCATCGCGTCCCTTATGTATGTGTATTTGTTACGTAAAGGAATGCATACACATTACTATGTAATGCGGAATCTTTTGATTTAAACGACCGCCGTTTGGGGCTTAGCTACTCTTTTGTTTTAAAAGAAATTCTTTTAGCGTAAATGAGAACTCGTTCAAATCAAACGAGATTTTTCAAACGAATACTGCGTTCAATTTAAATGTGGAGCTTTTAATATGAATGTGCGTTTTTTTCTCTGAGTGTAGGAATTGAGGGTCCTTGAAACAAGTAACAAATGCCGGATATGGAATGTTCTTGACATCCTCTTTGATATGACACCCCGCATGCCCACGTTCGATTAAGATGTGCAATTAGTGTCCTTTTATGTCCTTTTTTGAAGCTTTTCGATAAACATCTTTCTTAGCGAATTTAATGGTAGAATCGTCAGCTATTATAGATTATGAAAAATGATAAAAACTTCAATTCTTCTCGTAGTTATGGCTTTGTAAAGATACACGGGAAACACGAAAAATTTCCGTTTAAGCTCGTTTTTTTTCCATTCAGGGTCATTGAAACAGGAAACAAATACCGCATATGTAATGTACTCGACGTCCCCTTTGATATGATACCCCGCATACCGACCTGCGGTCAAGGATTAAAAAGTATCCTTTTTTGTCCTTTTTGAGACTTTTCCGATCAAAATTTTTTTCAGCAAAATAAGTTTTAGATTCCTGGGAGCCCACTGATTCAAAAACAACAAAAATTAGTCTTACTCTATTTTGTTCTATTTGAAATGCTAATATGACTGGACTATTACCAGCCACACTCTATTTATGCAATGACAAACCGCATGGTACTAACGAATATGTCCAACTCAATATCGACAAATCAAAAGATGAAATCTCTTCAGTCATCCGTTCATATATACAAGAATGGTGTATGCTTATACGTGCTGTATCCGCAAGGTTCTTATCGACTCGACACTCGGCAAGACGTCCCATATAGTCCCAGTGGGATTTCGTCGGCTGAAACAATGCAATATGCAACCATTCAGGCCTAATGGTCCAGCAAAAAGCCATACTCATGAAGTGGAATAGAAGCAGCTGTTACTATACGATAGGTAATGTGTGGTGTTGCTGTCGTACTAACAAAGATAACGTGCACTAATGCCAACTCTATAAGGAGAGTATTGTTCGCATTTTAAGAGCATTAAGGATACCAGCACAACTTGATTTTCGAAATGTTTGGTTGAATGACAGGACAATTTCTTGACAAATATCATTAATCAATGTTTTTGAAAATTGTTTTGTATCATATGCTGAAGACAAAATAGAATGGGAAAGCGAAGGATTTTCGTTTCCACACAAGGAATGCAGCAAGTTTTTTTAATTGTAAGATTTGTTCTTGATTTTAGCTGCACTGACCTTACTGACTTCAACAATTTACTTTTCCCTGTTCACTAGGCATAGACTAGACTAGGCATTATTTTTGTTTTCTTTTCCGTTTGAGTGATCCACTTTATAGAGTGAGTCTAATTCACATTGCACTTTAATATCGCAATTCGGCCACGACATTTGAACCTGATTCAATTGGATCTAATGTGGTGTGTTCGAATCCATAAACGAATGGGAGGCACACTTACAGTGGACCCTCGGTTAACGAACACAATTACTTCTGGGATCATTAGTTCGTTATCTGAAACATTCGTCAAGCGAAACCTTTATCAGTTTAACAGGCAATTGTTCCCTTCTGGTCTAAGATCAAGAAAATATATTTTCTTGATCTTAGCTTCTGGTGAAAAAAACATAAGCTACAAGGTTTATTTATTAATAAATCACGCGATTCTTTTGAATTGCAGATTTGTCTGAAAGCGTTTCAAAGTTTACGCCAAAATCTGAATTTGTATGTTAACCGAAATTTAGTCCGCCAAGCGAAACTTTTTATACGACAAAATTTTGTTCGTTATACGAAATGTTGGCTATTCGAGGTGTTCGTTAACCGCGAGGGTCCAATGTATTTTGAAATTATACTGTATACTGAGTATGTATGAATACTGTTCCACTAACTACGATACGGTATATCGGCACGAACACGTGCGCGAGATTTTCTCCTTTAGTTGCATTCAAATTGATTTACAGTACAAGAATGGTCGGTTGGTGGTTGCTGCAATAACACCGTCTTTGATGACGCCTCTTAGCATTGTGTATCGCGATAAATTGGGAGCGTGTACATATGTACCATGTTGAAATGGTTGTCTGCCGAAGGACTCTTTTCTTTGATATACTTTACGATTTACGTATTAAAATGCATAATGTAGTCTTAAAACAGCGTAATGAATGAATAATAGCAAATTTAACAACTTTTGAAATTACTGTTTGTGCGGGTGGTTAGCTTAATTGGATGAAATACAAACGTGTGGGTAACATTTGGAACAATCCTTACGAAATGCACGTGTTGTATATTCTTTTTAACCTTCATCCAGGCACGCCTCATAATATAACCGGGCGATAATTTAACCCTCGCCATTTGCACTCAGACGCACAATTTACATTTTTATAATTACGGTAAGTCGAAAGAAGAGAAATAAGTAATCATCACAAAAACTATTATCTGCTGAACAATTAAACCGATTCTGCAGTTTTAGCAAAGGACCTCACCTCAGTGATATTATACAGAGCACATACGTACACTTTGAACACAACCATCTGCCAAAATGTAACGTCCGCGAATGTTTGATGACCGATGGGAAGGTATAGAAAATTGAAATTAGCCCAAAATGCACTACGAGAAGGAAGTCTTACAAGCAGTCGAATAAGACCCCAGTCTAGTGCCTCAGTACGTGCAATTGAACGTAGCACAGGAAGGAGTACTCAAAAGTTCAGTACAACGAGTCCAAAGTCTGCTACCTCGAGATGATCCGCAGAGAGTACGATTTTGTCAAACGATGTTGCGTAAGTACAGAGAAGATCCCCCATTCTTCGTCAAAATTCTATGAACCGATGAATCCATATTTTCAAAGGATGGTTACATTAACCTCCACAATTTACACGAGTGGCACGATGAAAATCCGGCAAAATAGAGCGCAGCATTGCTTTAAAGTGAACATGTGGACTGGAATTTTGAATGGACAAATTTATTGGACAATTCGAGCTTTCGTAGAACTTGAGTGCCGAGGCATATTTGGATTTATTGGAAAACGTGCCCACTCAGTACTTTTGCAAATATGTGATATCAGCACGATGGCTGCCCAGCGCATTATCTCCGTACAGTAAGAGAGTTCCTCGATCGAGAATATCCCGAGAGGTGGATAGGGCGGTCTGGTACAATTTCGTAGCTGGCACGTTCACATGATCTAAATCCCCTCGATTATTTTTTTTACTGGGGAGCGGTAAAAGAAAAGGTTTACACGAAAGAAATAAAAAATTTGGAGGAACTCCGCCGAAAAATTGCAGAAGCCGCTGAAACCATTAGTTCCGGAAGTTTCGCTCATCTTATAACTCGATTCGCTTTTGCTTGCATTGCTGTTGAAGGCAAACATTTTGAACACTTGTTGTAAATTGAAGCTCTAACGTTTAATTGTAAATTGATTTTTTTTTCAAGAAATTAAACTTTTGCCTAAATGAGATTATTACTTCTTGTCACCTCAATTAAGAGATAATATAGGAAGTGTCGTACTTTTTTGGAATCTGGGCAAAAGCGTGAGTTACTTTTACAGTGCAGTCAGTTGAAGTTGGGATATGTGATAATTGATAATTGTGAGTACAAAGCTTGGGGATAAAAGTAATATTATAATACAGTAATTTTTTACCACGCTCTGTGGCTAACTTGGTTGAGTCGCACTCTACGATGCTAGTAATCTAGAGGTCCGGAGATCGAATCTCGGTGTGGTCCAAAATTTCCGTACATGTGCCGATAGGAAATATGCATAGTGCTTGCAACATTATATACATTCCGAAATTATAATAATAAAGTGATGTTATCTGTAGAAGAAGAAAAGAAGAGAACAACCATTCCCTCCACGGTTCGATTAACAGACAAGAACAACCCTTGAAATGCATATTTAATATCTGTACATCGTTTTAGATGTACGAATAGCATCTGAAAATATTTGCAGTCTCTGGTTAAGGGCAATTCTTTCGGCGGAGGGTCAAATGTTTCATCTCCATTACAAATAATGTATTATATGTATTATACAATATATGTATGTACAAGTCCATACCATCAGTGTGTTATGTATGCAGTGGCGTATTTACAGGGGGGGCACAGGGGGCACGTGCCCCCCCTGTGAGCACATCAAACTTTTTTCACACCCTACTAAAAATTGCAGTACCAAATGTTCCCTTTTTATTTTGAGCGTTTCTATTACTAAACTTTGTAAATCTTTTTCGAAACATTATCATCACATCATCTTCTCAATACGCCAGATCTCCTCGTTGATGAACCCTTTCCGTTTTTCGAACGGGTTGAGTTTATTTTCATATACGAGTGGTTTCAAGAACAAGAACTCTCAGAGAATAAGTACAAGCTATGATTATGTCGAGGCAACGAGGTGGTCATGAAACGTTGCCCAATCTCGACATGAATCTGTTCGGAAACAAGGACTGCTATTGAAAGTCTCGTCATGTGTGAAGTGACCCCATCTTATGTTGATATAAGTTGAGGAGATGTTGTTGCGGAATCGATGTCTTGGAAGCCGCTGAATTGATAAATACATATTTGAAACAATCGGTCTGATTTTTCGATCGGGCTTGTGTATTTAATTTGGCCGTAAATTCGTGTTGGGCTGCTGTAGAGGTTTTTAAACCAGATGCTTCTCTTTCTGTTAAAATGCTAAAAATTGAAGTGTTTCGGTGGGAAAGCATTTTTAGCATACATTTTCGAATTCCTACGGTTCGGTGTCTGTGGTGCCCCGCCTGGGGTACTTTCTTCAATGCTTCAATTTCTACGAAGTAAACATCATCGTAGCCATTCCTTTTAATTTCTATTTTGTAATTGATTTGTTAAAGCATGTTGCTTCAGCTTACCATCTAGGACTCGTTTTAAAAGGTATTGCGGATAGTTCCTACACGGCTGAAAATTTTGGTGTAATTTTAAATTATAATTATAAAAAGTAAAAGTGAACTATATTAAAAGTATAAGTATTCTTGATAAAAATTTTACTCTTCAATAGTATAAAATTTATAAGCAAATTTATACAAACCGCTCCAAAAAATAAAAATTGTAATACGAGTGCAATCGGCTTGGAATCCACATTTCTGTGATTTGTAGGCAAGCGCGCTGTTCACTGAACCAGACAGACTACAAATCAATAGATTTCTAGGTTGAATGGGTTTCTGGCGTTGATAGTGTAGATTTGATAACATAGTAAGATTGATTCTACCCTTTTATGTTATAACAACATTCAAACGAACGGTGTAAAATGTATAATATTAAAAGGGTATTTGGATAGTTTTATTCTGTAACGGTGGTAATTAATATAATTTTCGAATAAACTAAAATTAAAAGTTGAAAAGGGTCAAATTTGATTCAAGTTTTGAAAAAGATAGGAGTTATACTATTTTATTTATAAAATTTACTCCCGGCTTACACCAAAATTTACAACCGTGTAGTATTCTGGATTGTACTTGTAAAATATTATTCGGCACTTGTTACGATTTTACGGAATCTGTTACTAGATTTTTGACAAAACATACAAAGGCCTCTTTTTCAGTAAATCCTAATTTTGCATTCAAATTCGCTTGCCATGGAATTCAATGTCAGCCAAAATTTGTTGTATCAGCTTTTCATCTGTGTTTCTTTCAAAAGTAAGCAGAACCACTTTTTGGCGGAATTTGGCCGAAATTTGGCATGTATAAAATTTCTCTTCCAAAGAAAAGTGTTCCGTCTGGAATGCGTTTTGTCATATGGAAACAGTCTTTTTGGTCATTGCATTAATTCCATAGCCAATTAAGTACATATTCGTAAAATTCCTTTTCGGCTTCAGGCTCCTTCGAACTACACTACGCAAACTTTTTTAAGACCCTCCGTATTTTGGTTCAGGAAAAGCCAAAAGCAGTTAATGAGTGTTTTTCTAAGATCTGTTAGGAAAACTAAACTTTTGGTGTAATAAACCTGAAATGCAAAGGACTCTCTGGCCCGTATTTATAAACATACCTCAACTCAAGGAGACCTTGAGTCAAGGATGCCGAAATTAAAATAAATGTCATTTTCCATACTTTTTCATAGATATTACTTATATTCACGAGTCAATGCATCCTTGATTTAAGGAGAAACTCAAGGAGACCTTGCAATTTTCTATAGTCAACCTTACTTGAAGTCAAGGTAGCTCATTTTCTATAGTCAACCTCACTTGAAGTCAAGGTAGCTACCCACCTACCTTGAAATATTATATTTCAAGTCTATTGAAAACTTAAGGTCACCTTAAATTTCGCCTTAAATCAAGGATCAAAGATCCCTCAGTCTTGCCAATGTTTTTCCTATGTAGCTGCTCTCGGGTATCCCCACACCAAAACTTTATGTAACAAATTAGCCCCGTACTCTGTGCCCCCCCTTTGACAATTTTCTAAATACGCCACTGTATGTATGTATATACCGAGATGTCTATATTATGTACTCTGTCGGAAGCAATGCATGTATTCGAATGAAAACAGAATAGCTCCCATAAGACAGACATTTATATTTATACGAAATAGTGCGCTTCATGTCCTGGATATTGATTTTATATCCTTATCTCGAAAGAAGTCCCTCACAATGAAGAAAGACTTGAAATGTGGAGGCACGAAAGGCAAAGATGTTTGCAAACAAATAAGTTGTCTGATGCTGATGCTCTGTGGACATTTAAATATTAATGGAGCAAACATCGAAGCTAAATTGCCTGTGGTAAGGACGATTGAGTATGTTATGCAAAAGCTACGAGTATTATGTGGTACAATGTATGTACATACGAACATATGCATTTATGGACCAGTCCAGTCCAGTTTCTTATTCTATGATAAGAAAATATCTTGTCTTCTTCTGAATAATAAACTTTCGACGGGCCATGCCGAGTATCGAAACTCGGATGGATCACCTCATCACAGAGTGGCGACCGGACGAGCACGGCCACAGAGCACGGCGAATCATGTTAATGTAAAATTTCGATAATACATCAGCGACCTAAGTTCAGTGTATACTGTCGTGTAAATTATTTTCTTCTAGTTTTTATCAAGTAGTGTTTATACTGGCGGAGTTTTGAAACATCGATTTAAGGATATGTCTCGTGACGTGTGGCAATGCAGTTTGTTTGATATATTAATAGAAATTGTTTAAACAAGCAAGTTAATTGTATAGCATTGCCTGCCCCTCTTTCTGCATTTCTTTAAAAATTCATATTCGAAATAGAATACGTGCACACTGTCACGTTGATTGCATTTTGTCGCCAATATGTCTCGTAGCAGGTATTATGGCATCAAAATATTGTATTATACGTACGTATGGATGTATATCAAATCAACCCCAATTGATAAAATAAGCGATAATTCTATCAGTTCACTGACTATGATTTTAGCGCAACAAATATGACCATATATTTATAATTATAGCTTTATCAGACTTATCTATTATGAATTCATTACCTTTATCTGATGGAGAATTGTTAATGATAATGAATTTGCCGTAGGAAAAATCCATTTTAATTGGAAGTTTGAAATAGCCTTACTTGATAGCTCATTATAATAATAATTTTTACTGATTTGTTTTTCCATATTCGATAAACCGGCCGTGTTGTTTTTACATCGGGGGCAGGTTTGCTAACCCAGACGCGCAAAAAAAAACTATCGAGGGTAGCATCCAGGTTAAATTTCAATTGTGCCATTAATTTCAAAACATTGCTCAAAAATATTAAAGCCCCGTTTTCACTTTACAAACGCAAAAGTTAACATGTAATTTTTTTTAATGAAAACATATTTTTATGTAGGAATCATAATTTTGTTAGAATAAGAATTCGACGAACAACATTTTTAACATGAATTTACAAAGAAAAACTATATTTTTTGCACACACTTGTGTGTTGCATGTAAACTATACCTTAGAGCTTTTCATTTCAAAATTTAATTTTTGCTAGTCATTGGAAAACGTACTAGAAAATAATTGGGATTGCATACATTTAGGCGAGTTTTGGAAAGCTCATTAAATCTGGATAGTAATATAATTTCTAACCTGAATAAAGTCACAGGTTAGCGTTTGTATGAAAATTACCCCGGATAGTGTAGGTTAGCTAATTAAAAAACACGGCCACCGTTAAAATATTGCCCTTCGAATATTTACGGAAAACTATTTGAACGGGTAATCAAAAACTTAGTTTCTGATGTCGTTCGAGAAAAAAACTTACTACTGAACGAATAATTTGGATCTAGTGCCTACACCGCGGGTCGAGCAACGCGAAGCCATGGAGCGCTATAAAGCACGAGGCAAGGAAGAAGAAGAATAATTTGGATTTAGGGCAAACCATTGTACTAGTCACTAAATTGCTCGCATTAAAAAAAAAATAGTTAAATGCAACTTCGAATTAAAAAATTCCACAGGCATGATTACCTTGGGCATGGAAAAAGCATTTGATTGTACTTGGCATGATGCACTTGTATACAAAATACACAATTACGGATTCCCGTCTGTCTTACAAAACTCGTGCATAACTTTCTCACTGCCCGCTTCTTCTATGTCACCATTAGTGGGGCGAAATCGTCGCTACTCCCACTTCCAGCAGGCGTCCCCCAAGGATCGGTGCTAAGTCCACTCCTGTATTCTATATATACTAGTGACATACCAATCCCAGAAAACTGGCAGGCTTCTCTATTTGCTGATTACACTGCACTACTTTTTTCTGGCTTATTGCCAGATTTTATTTCTGATAATCTTGAAGCTGGCTTTGAAACACTAAATAACTATTTTAAAAAGTGGAAAATTAAAATCAACACAGACAAAACAAACAAAGCGATTTACTTTACAAGAAAGGGAAAACCTTGTCTGCTACCTAATCAGCCTCTACGTCTTGGGCAAAACTTAATAAACTGGAATCCTGAAAGTATTAAGTATCTAGGCATTTTGCTGGATATCAAACTAACGTTCAGATCTAATATAGACGCTTCCATTAAAAAGTGTGAGAAATTTATTAAAACCTTATATCCACTGATCCATCGAAAGTCCCAGTTGTCTACTAAAAACAAGCTATTAATTTTCAAAAGTATCTTCTAGTCAGTTTTGCTATATGGTGCAGCGGTGTGGGGTTACTGTGCTCCATCTCATATAAAAAAATGTCATTAAATTCAAAATGCATCGTATAATGTATCGCTTAATTTCATTTTTTATCAAAGGAAATGATGGTCCCCGAACAAGTTGCAGCTAGCTGTTTCAATTATTTCAAATATTTGTATTGACATTGACACCTTTTTGGAAAGCTGACAACACGCGTATGTTTTCCCAGTGGTCTGCAGACTCCATGTCATATAATTTTTTTAGTAATACTACATTAAAAAATATCTTTAAAAAAATCTATGAAAATTTTTTTTTATTTAAAATTTAAAATTAAATTTAAATTTAAAATTGTGATGGGTTTTTGGAATTTTAAATGATAATGCTATAGTGTTGACTAAAAACCAAAAATAAGTTTAAGCCCATTACCTTAGTAGTTTTCTTAATTCTTACTTTAAATAGCAAAATTCTAGGTTATTTCAAAAAAACTTAAAAATTCATATATCTCAGTGACCATTGAAAATCGGCCTAACATTTATGGCTTTATTTTGTTGCATTTTGACTCTATTATAACGTGTTGCAGGGAATAGGTCGACTTAACCAATAACCCTGTATACTATATTCGATACAAATTCACCTTTTTCTCAATAGATGTTAACTATACATCAAATGAAGTAGTCTGGCTGGTCTAGTGGTTAGTGCGCGCACCTTCGGTGCACAGGGTCATGAGTTCGAATCTTACCGTGGATCATGGTGTTTTTCGAGCTCACGAGCTTGTGACGAACTATGATCTCACTCAGATGTTAAACGAGTACCCATTTATGGGGATAAATAACACTGCTGAGCGTGATGCTGATCTCTCTCAATTATCTCAACAAAATGCAGATAAAATCTTGGCCTTAGTCCAATGTTGGATTGTCGCGCCTGTTATTTATTTATATACACTCATACTGTCATAACTGCTTATTCATACCAGTCATTATAATATTTCTAAAAGAAATTCCCTACAAATCTCAATTCTGCACTATTAAGTGATGCCCACACCGGCGCGAATATTCGCGGCGAATTTTTCCGCGGCGTCAAAATTGTAACACACAGTGTTGTATGGAGATGCCCACACCAACGCGAATATTCGCCAGTGTTGCAGTATTTTTTCCGGTTCCAATATTTGCTACCTAATGTCATTTTATTCAAATAATTTATTTGACAGGTGCAGTGTAGTACAACTTGATTTTGGTGTACCCGAAAAAGATGTAGATCTGGAATGAGTTGTTTAGGTATTGACCGAGCATTTAAGTTTTGAATGTTTTATGGTATCAGTCGATGAGTAAAAGAAGTCACCTTTTTGGAAACATTAATTCCAAGGAAGGAAGGTTTTTACTCGTTGTTTGGACTTACACAAATAAATTGCCCTATTGTGGCAAGTCCGGTGACACCCCGATCGTATCGCTCGGCCGAAGAATTGCAGAGATATCGCCGATTATCCAAAGTGCATAGTACTCGTACGACGTTGATCAGTTGATCGTGAAATTGCTGTGACCGACATCTAGGTTGACATTTAACAAAAGCATGCATTTTGTGAATTATTGTACTTATCTCGGTTATCCCCTTGTGAGCTGCGCAGGAAAGATGCTCCGATGTGAAACCTTGATCGTTTCGCTGGACTCAAGGATTTCAAAGATATCGACGGATTATCGAAGTTTACTTTGCATAGTTACGCCATATTTTGCTTGGTTACGCCATCGTAAGGAATCACGTAAGGATTTTACTAAAAGTTATTATGCAATTTCATACGATGGCGTAACCAAGCTAAATATGGCGTAACTATGCAAAGTAAACATTCAATTCAATAGAATATTCAAGCTTGTATGTAACTACGCATTTTGCGTAACCATGCTAAGTAAACGGTTACATATGTATATTCAATTCAAAACAGCCACAAAACAATGTTCAAGCTTTGTGTTTTCTCTATACGATAAGACTAACCATTCGACGGGCACAAGATAAGATGTAAGAGTTTTCGGGTACGCGATAGTCAATACAAACAATCAAATCGAACACTGCCGCAATTATTTTTAGGGTACGGTATAACAAGGTTGTACTGCACTGCATATTTCCATCAATTTGCGCATGTCAATGATTTTATCCTTATTTCACGTTGATTTCTTCCGCTTACGCTTTTACATAATAAGTACGGTTGCCGCGATATTTTGATATAGTGCACGAAAATAGCAAATAATCGTATTTGGCCAGTTCTTGCATAGTGATTCTCTATCATGTCTAAGTCCCTTCCTTACATAAATCTAATACCTTTTCTAAGGCAACAAAATGATATCAGCTGTGAGTGACAGTACCCAGCGAATTATTCGCGCCGCGCCGGTGTGGGCAACAAAAAAAGTGCCGCGAATTTTTCGGCGCGGATTCGCGACGGAAAATTCGTGACGCGTTGGTCTGGGCATCACTTTAAGTTGGAAAGTTGAGATTAAACCCCTTTGCCTTTTCTCACCTGGTAAATTTCCAAAGCAGTTTCAATCATGTGTTTATATTGTACATAAAAAATGTATTCATACAGTATCATATTACAAATTGGTCCACCACTCAACATCATGTACTTCACATTATCAAGTGGCACGATAGAGTTTTCAAGTCACCACTTCGTCACGATCATTGACGGAAATTGACGCTTCAAATTACCATTTCTCTCATTACCGCAACGCCTTGCGGATCTTAAAGAAAATTATTGTACACTTAAATGAATTTGGTGCGCCTTCATCATTTTGTAAACTAAATTACATTTCAATCAAGGTTGGATGGAATCATGCAAATGTTATCTTTTTTCACGGTATGTACGAGTATTTAGATAATCCAGAGAAGAAAAAGAATGAATTAAAATTGTTTCATCATGATCGTTGAAAAACTGCATGGGAACCCAAGACAATTGTTTCGATAAGTTACAATATTTGGTTTCATATACCTATATAAGTTTAGTATGTCTTCGGCAAGACCTCAAAGTGGTTGGTTAACCATACAATTGTTAATCGTCCACAGAGGTCACCTCGTCACATCAATTTCGTCATTCTAAAAAGAACACGCTATTGCAGAGATTCATTAGGTCGCATGGGCTCAGATCTCGAAATACTAGTATGTACCAATAAATCCAACTCCAGCTCACGTTGTCGATAAATATATTTCCTAAAAAAGTTGATCAACTATCCATATACGATACGAACCTATTATCGCGGTATCGAGAACTTATGGAGAAGGGTCACATAAATCAGAAAAATGTTTCGGATCGCGTTTCATATATATGTACAGTAAAAGCTCCGTTCGCGGACAGCTCCCGCAGGCGGACATCTCCCGTAGCCGGACAATTTTCTTAGTCCCAATTTTTTCCTTCATATTTTAGAACAAAATCCATTCTACTGGCCGGACGCTCTACTAGCCGGACACGGACACTATTCCTACATACATTTGTCATAAAATCATCTCCCGTAAGCGGACACAAATTTAATTTTTAGTCGCCTTACTGAAATTAATGAATAAACTGGATACGATCACAAAAATGCATTTAGGTTTTGTTTTTGAAGTTTTTTGGCTAAACAGATACCATGCATTTGTGTATTGAAATAGGGATACAGAAACAGGACGGTTAGACCCAAAACCCATACTTCCATAACGGACGACCAACCCGGTCGGCTTTTTTATCTTCCGGTTTTTAACCCGAGATCGACTGTTCAACTTTTCAGTTAACCGGAATTTGAATTTCATTTCATATTTACGGACAAAGTCTGTTCTGTCTACTAAAAAAAAAATCTTTGTGTATAAGAACATACAAATGGGCCTTTTGAAATCGGCGAATCATTTATTGTTTTGTGTGTTATAAGCTGTTCAACATAAAACTGTTTATTGGCCAACAAAATTTTCCAATAAAGGACGTATCACCAATTCAATAAATCGATTCCTTGTTGATTCTATAGGCCTCTATCAGACATTCCACGTTAATTTCAATGCTGACACTGATCATCTGGGAGGGTAGTTTAGCCTATACGGGAAGAAATGCTTCTGGAGCACGGGATCCTATTGTGCGAGTCATATTGAAAGGATTAAGGCGCCGAGGAGTGCAACTCACGCTCTACTCCAAATTAAATTTTATTAGAAGGTTAGGCAAAACTACATTAGCTGCTGAAGCTATTCGTGATTTTCCTTTAGAATGAATTATCCTCCTCCTGTGGTTCTTAAGGAATTCGCACGCTGATGCAGACTTACTTAGTCGAGGTTCTCTACACCAGGCGACACTACCAATTTGAAAAAGCTTTACTTAACGCTCTGAGGGGAAATTTAGGGGAAAGAAGTAATTAGGAACGCTCGAACTTTCAAGTAACAATGCCGTACTGGGTCAAGTAGTCACTCTGTTACACGAGGCACAAGAAGAAAAACCGGGTTTTTTAGAAGAGATTCGTAAGGAGCAAGGCAAAGAAAAAAATATTTTTTCATATAAAAACCGTTTTTTTGTCGTTGATCTTGTTTCGCGTGTAGACAGGCCCAGTAAGACACAACTTTGGAAGGAGCATCTCGCCGGTTTTTGATATCCCTAATTAAAGCTAATATTGTTCTTCTTGTTTTCCCTATGAAAGCTGTTCCCTATGGAACAGTTTATTGGTAAACGTGCATTTGAGCTTTGTACATTGTGGAGGTTTGCAAACCAAAAATGAATTAAAACACATGCACAAAGAAACAACACTTTTATTCTTTCAATGTTCCTTTTGAATTAGTGTGTATAAATTAATGTAAGTAATATTTTTTAACCCTCTCCCGCAAGCGGACATCTCCCGTGGCCGGACAAAAATGCTGGAACCGTCAGTGTCCGTCCACGGGAGCTTTTACTGTATTATAAACCAATAAAAAAAATTAAATCAATCCATCAAATGACATGCATCGATACCGTGCCGCGCCGGTTTTATCGGAAAAGATGTATTCGATTCCGCTTTGAAGATGCACACAGATAAATACATAATCACAATAATTCAGGAATCAAGTGATCGCAGCCGACAAAAAGAGATTATATCGTAAAGAGGTTCACGACTTTTCACTTAAGTAACCAATCCCGTTTGAGTGTTGAAATTAAATAAAAAAAGAAATGATCCAGTGAAGTTTTTATCGTAATATGAGATGGAAGATTATTATTATTTTGAAAATGTCCATAATATTGCGGTCACGATGGAAATAGTGTGGATTTTTATCAACAATATACTTTCACTATTGTAGTTGGGTTATATATGGATTAAGTCAATTCAATTCGCTCAGTTGATTTACTCTAAGACTTTGATTGTTAATGTAATTCCTTAGATTTTCCCTCTACTCAAGCAGACCTTCATGTATTTCTGTGTCGTCTCACGTTCCAACATTTTTAATTGAATGCTGAATGAACACTGTACTGTCTGCAGCATCTTGTAAAGTGCAATATCTCAGAGTTATGTATTCTAAATTTACTTATTGCTTTGCCGTCCAGGTTCAGCGTGCATACATACTCATATAACGTCGTCTATTCATTCTTGACGGTTCTAATCAAAACCCTCTCTATTACAAGCCAGGAACCACCGACAGAGACTGAGGAAATCAGCCCTTGTTTTCTCGGTAAACACGTCAAAATCGAAAATTAGGCCGCCGGAGTTCAAACATGTGAAAATCCACTAAAACTTAACATTTCTCGCGTTCTTTCGATTTCACGGTTCTCACAACCTTTTTAGTGCCTAACACATTTATTAACTTTTGGCGACGCAAATCGACCGGGAACCAATATTTTTCGTGTTAAGTTTGTCGCGACACTGTCCGATTTCCCTTTAACGCAGTGATTCCCAAACTGGGGTTCGCCCCTTTAGGGGCATGACGATTAGGGAAGGGGCGCGATGACAATTCTAATATTGATGCCGTTTATGAATTATGGTTTCCTTCAACACAATTATTCTGACTCAAAATTCTTTCGTTGTTGCAAAACGTTGCAAATGGCCAGCAATTTTATTTCCTTTTATTAAAAAAAATGCTGCTATACTGAATCCGTTTGATGAACACAGCTATAGTGATATACGGCTAATTGAAATTGACAAAGCTTGCGCTTCTGAAAAGAACCGCCCTAGTCAGCTTTGTATGGATAAAATGGATCTGTGCAAAAAATCGTGCGGATTTCGGTCGCTCCGGTGATATCATTTGTTCGTCCTCGCGTAGCACTGAAGCCATGGTGACAGCCGAAATCACGACGAAATTCAGCATGCGGAGAGCACGAAATTTAATTAATACATACTTTTAAAAAATACCGGCGTACAGAGGGCTGCGCCCGCAATACGAGGGTTTTTTAGATTTTGACCTACATACATAGTGAATCATTTTGCACATATATTTTATAGGTAATAAATAAGAATTATGCACAATGTTAATGAAATGCTTCTCGTAAATCTATTTTTGGATTGGTCTAAATAAACGCGTTCCAGAATGAAAGGCTAACGCCTTTCATTCTGTAACACTTTTTAATTAGCCCAATCCAAAAATAGATTTACCATATATTATGGCTCCGCATATTAACTGGATTTATTAGCTGTAACGCCGTTACTATTACTCCAAAGTGGAAAAAGCGACTGATATGAAATGTACCCAT
The DNA here is from genome assembly GCA_949715475.1 of Microchrysa polita. Taxonomy (NCBI): domain Eukaryota; kingdom Metazoa; phylum Arthropoda; class Insecta; order Diptera; family Stratiomyidae; genus Microchrysa; species Microchrysa polita. The sequence goes on from OX454419.1 coordinate 52,374,229, forward strand.
CGAGTTCTTTGATTTGATAACAACTAAAAAATTCAAATTTTCAAATCTCCGGGACACCCTTTTTGCTTTGTCCTACCAACGTCTAAATATTTCGTGCTAAAGACTGTTACGATTCTACACATTCCAACCAAATTTCATTACGATCGGTTAGTGAACAAATTTGTAAATATCCGGGACACCCTGTTATCTTGGTCCTACCAATTTTTAAGTATTTCATGCCAAAGACAGTTGCCATTCTACACATTCCTACCAAATTTCATGACGATCCGTTAAGCCGTTCGCGAGTTATTTAGTGAACAAATTTTCAAATGTCCGGGACACCCTGTAATTTTTGTTCTACCAACTTTTAAGTATTTCGTGCCAAAGACTGTTACCATTCTACACATTCCTACCAAATTTCATGACGATCCGTTAAGCCGTTCGCGAGTTATTTAGTGAACAAATTTTCAAATGTCCGGGACACCCTGTAATTTTTGTTCTACCAACTTTTAAGTATTTCGTGCCAAAGACTGTTACCATTCTACACATTCCTACCAAATTTCATGACGATCGGTTAAGCCGTTCGCGAGTTATTTAGTGAACAGACGGACGGACAGACGGACAGACGGACAGACGGACGGACAAAATCGATTTCATAAGGGTTTTTTTGAAAAATCTAAAAAACCCTAAAAATGTCCAGTAGTTCCAAAATATGGGCTGCACTAACAAACAAATGTTCAAACAATTTAAAATGCGAAATTAGATCCGCATTCCTTGCCCATGGCAATTTTCCCACTTCTATTTTTTTTCGGGGAGGAGGGCGCCAGGATCAGCAGACCTCGCAAGGGGGGCACGAACTGAAAAAGATTGGAAACCCCTGCTTAACACAATGTAAATTTGCTATCTTCTCAAGCTCAAGATTGCCTGTCAAAGTGTATGATAATTTTCTGGTTCTGGCTTTGTATGGAGGGGGCTTTGGTTCCAATTAGCAGCAATCACTTTTCAAAGATGGCACCAAAATTGTAGAATGGAAATGTATTAGGGTTATCGAATCGTAGAATTATCCTAATACACAGAGTGGCGGATTTACAAATTTGCCGCACGTGGGCTATCAACATTTTGCCACCCTTACCAACCTCTAAAAATATTGCTAAAGTGACGTACACATCTGCGCAACACTAATAATTACTTTTCTTTATTCTGATTCTCAATTTACGCTTTGTACGAGTACATAGTTTTCTGTGACCTTTGAGCTTTCCTCTTCGTGGGTCCTGACAGTTATTCAATCTTTATCGAACTTTTACTTATGTCGTGCCATTTAGTTTTTTTAAATCATTAAGCGACAATCATGATAAAAATAAAAATAGTTGACCCCCTATTCACATAATCCAGCGATTCCCAAAATTTGGAACGCGCTCCCTAGGGAGGCGTGACGGTTATCGCTGTAACAATAAATTTATTTTCATACTAGCTAAGAGCCTCTGGCCAAAAAACCGCTTAAAATATTTTAGGCCGAAATCACTTGATATTGACTTCTAGGCTCGTGCGGAAATGCTTTTGATTTCTTTTTATACCCTTCGCTCATAGAGTGAAAGGGTATATTAACTTTTTTTTTTGAAGTTTGTAACGCATTGAAGTTAGCATCTCCAACCATATAAAAAGTATATATATATATGATCAGCATGACTTGGGGAGTCGATTGAGCGATGTCCGTCTGTCTGTCTGTCCGTCTGTCTGTCTGTCCGTCTGTCTGTCTGTTGCGACGCGTTTTACTCGGCCAATTTAAAAGCTATGATGCTGAAAATTTTGCACAAATGCTTCTTTTTGCTGCAGGCAGTTTGTATGTTTAAATCGGTAAAATCGGACAATGGGGTCATGGGGCTGCCATACAAACCCAACTCCTCAAATTAAGTTCCTCTGAGAAATTTTTGTTTGTGTACCAATTTCAACCGAATTTCACACAAATGTGTTTCTATTCGCAACACGAAACATATGTCAGAATGGATCAAATCGGACCATGGGGTCATCGGGCTGCCATACAAACCTAACCCCCCAAATTAGGTTCTTCTAAGAAAAACTGTTTTATTTGTGCACCGATTTCAACTAAATTTGACACAAATGTATTTCTATTGTTGACACAAAACATATGTAAGAATGGATCAAATCGGACCATGGGTTCTTGGGGCTGCCATACAAACCCAACCCTCCAAATTAGGTTCTTCTAAGAAACACTTTTTTATTTGTGCACCAATTTCAACCAAATTTCACACAAATGTATTTCACAAAACATATGTAAGAATGAATCAAGTCGGGTGGGGTCATGGGGCTGCCATACAACCCCCCCCCCCTTTTTGGTTCTTCTAAGAAACCTTTTTACACCAATTTTACAAAACCTTGAGTCTTTATCAAAGCAACTAAAAAGGTCAAAACAAATGGAATCGTACTATGGGGCCATGCTCCCGCAATAAAATTTTCTGAGTAAATATTTTTATTTGCCCACTTATTCCAACCAAACCCCACACAAATATTGTTTTGCCGGCGCAACGGAACTTTTGTGAAGACAGAAGGAAAAGAATAGAAGGGGGTTTAATACAAGTCGTATGTACGCCCAAAAAAACTTTTAGCCCGAAGGGCGCGAAGGGTATCCGAATTTCGGACGCGCCCGAAATTAACCTCGGTCTCGTTTTTTTATTATAATACCTTCGGATTGTGGTAGCTCCAGTAATAGCACTTCTTTACTTATCGGCGTATCGCTAAGCCAAAAACATATTTCTTGTGTTAGGATGACCTTTTTTTTGTCAAAGCCAATTTTCAGTAAACATTTGCGTCTTGCGTTTGGCTGTCAAACTCCACACCAAAAACAAGTCTGGTTGCTATCATGGAGATAACCAAATTTCCAACCAAACCACGTTGCGTACTTTTCAAAAATGTCAAAAAGTTCCAAACTTGGGCTCGCCTAACCAACAATTGTTCTTTTTCTATGCAGGATGGAGATATGGCTGGATAATTTTGTGGGTTGCGTTACGGTTAATGTTTCGCTTAGCGAATGACATTTTGGATAACCATCATAAGAAATGATGAAAATTCAGATTTTAGCGTCAAAATAATGTAAATTTGCAGACAACACTCAATTTTAAAAGAATCGAACCGTTCGTCATGTCATTAGTAATTGAACATTGTAGTAGTTACCTATGGCAAACCATAGGTAACTACAAGGGTGGACATCTGTGAGGCTCTTCAAGAGCGAATGGAGATAAGCTTAGAAATCGACGCGGTAAAGTCACTGCGGAAGGCCTACGGCGGCACCCAGATCGCAGTCATAAGCATGCCCACCAAGGAGGCTAACAAGGCAATGGAACGAGGCAAGCTGAAGGTAGGGTGGGCTGACTGTCACATAAGGCCTCATTTGGTCCCTAACAGATGCCACAGGTGTTTTGCTTTTGGACACTTCGCGAAGGACTGCACCAGCAAACACGATAGGTCAAGAACTTGTTTTAAATGTGGCAAAGAAGGTCACAAGGTAGCCGCCTGTGATGGCGAGCCCCAGTGTTTATTGTGCAAGGAGGCAGAGACGGAAAACTGCAACCATCAAACGGGAGGGACTAAATGTCCTTTCTATCGGGAAGCACTCAAGCAAATCACTGTATGAATTTCTTGCAGCTAAATCTAAACCATTGTCGGGCAGCACAGGATCTGTTGCTGCAAACGGTGAAGGAGAAGACCATCGACGTCGCTATCATATGTGACCAGTACAAGAATTTGGGGGGATCAATCTGGGTCGCAGATAAGGAAAAACAAGTGGCCATTTGGACGTGCGGTGACTACCCTTTCCAGCAACAAATGGCGGGCGATTTAAAAGGAGTAGTAAGAGCAAAAGTTAACGGCATATATGTGTATAGCTGCTACGCTCCACCACGGTGGAATGACAACGAGTTCGAGGCATTTCATGACGGCCTTGTGCATGATGCAAGTACAAAAAGCCCTGTGATAATTGCGGGTGACCTTAACGCGTGGGACACTGAATGGGGAAGCCGAGTGACGAATAGGCGTGGTCGTGCACTTTTGGATGCGTTCTCGAGGATGGATATTGCTCTTATGAACACAGGGGCTAGAAACACCTTCACAAGAAGAAACGGGAGATCCATCATTGATCTAACATTCGTCAGTTGCTCACTGGCACCTGCGATGGAGTGGCAAGTTAGTGAGCTTTATACTCATAGTGACCATCAAGCGATTCTGTTCGCGGTAGGGTGCAGGGTGCTTCGACCAATGAGCAATACCCGATTCGTTGGGTGGTCTACAAAGAGATTTGACGAAACAGTTTTCAAGGAAGCAGAGAACAGGTCAGATCACTGAACAGCTTACAGAGGCTTGTGACGCCTCTATGCCCCGAAAACTTTCATCTGGAAAAAAGAACGAAAATTACTGGTGGTCAGAAGAAATAGCGGATCTCAGGCGAAACTGTCTAAAGGCGAGACGTAAGTGCCAGCGAACGACTCAGGTTATTGCTCGTGATGCCCTTGTAGAATCCTACAAGAATGCTCGAAAAGCTTTAAAACTAGCGATCAGAAGGAGCAAAAAAATATGTTTCATGCAACTCTGTGACGATACAGACATAAATCCGTGGGGAATGGCGTATAGGGTGGTAATGAAGAAAATAGGGCCAAAAGCACCACAAATAAAGTGTCCAGAGATGCTTCGAAACATTGTATCGGTTCTGTTTCCCCAGCACGAGCTACAACCCATAAGTCCACGTCTTTCAGGACATGCGGTTACCATCCCTGCTATAACCGAGGAGAACTTTAGCAAGCGGTCTCGAGACTGCAGGAGGGTCCCAAATGGGGTGCTGAACGTAGCAATCCGTGCCATTCCTCAAAAGTTCATCGAAGTCTTCGACACTTGCTTAGCGGAAGGCACCTTTCCAATGATATGGAAGCGGGAAAAGTTGGTGCTCCTTCCAAAACCGAATAAGCCGGCTGGAGAGCCAAGCTCATATCGGCCAATCTGCCTACTCGACTCGCTAGGGAAACTATTCGAAAGGATAATTTTCAACAGGCTGCAGTAGTAGAAGAGAAAGGGGGCTTGTCGTACAGACAATATGGTGTCAGGAAAGCGCGCTCCACGGTGGACGCAATTGGGACTGTTACCGAACTAAATTTTGCAGAACATATCAGGTACGTTACGGAGAAGGCAGCAGTAGCCACCGTAGCTTTAGCAAGGATTATGCCCAATATAGGAGGCCCAAGATCTACCAAAAGACAGCTCCTGGCTAGGGTGGTTACATCCATACTATTATACTCCTCACCCGTTTGGGCTAACTCAGTCGACACCTCTGGGAACGCGCAAAAATTGAACTCGGTAACCGTAGGTGCGCATGGAGAGTATGCTCTGCTTACAGAACACAACCTCGCATGAAGCGACATACGTTGTGGCTGGAATGATGCCAATGGGAATTCTTGTCGAGGAAACAAGCAGACTCTACCGTGGTCGCCGTAATGAAAGCTCGACAGAGTTAGAGTTACGGAAAAGTTAGGAAAGAGAGGAAAGCCTGAGACAGTGGCAACGGCGATGGGATGAAGCCTCAACCGGCAGGTGGACGCACTATCTGATCCCCAATATAGCAAAATGGGTTCGGCGCAAACACGGAGAAGTGAACCACTACTTGACTCAATTCTTGACGGGTCACGGAGGATACCGACAATACTTGTATCGCTTCAAGTTAGACAACTCGCCCGATTGCCCTATGTGCAAGGGAGTACCAGAGGACGCAAGGCATGTGTTTTTTGAGTGTCCAAGATATCAAACGGGGCGGCTGCATTTAAATGCGGAGGTGGGCCAAGTATTAAATCCAAAAAATGTGGTGATATGTATGTTGGACAAAGAACGCAATTGGGAAGCAGTGACGGAGCTCGTGTGTAATATCCACAAGGACCTGCAGAGGGAAGAAGCCAGACGGAAGTCAGCAAATCAGTCTGAAGGCTAATTAGCTATAGCCTACCCCCGCGAAGTAATACTGAAAGGTGGTTCCACGGGGATTGAGGCGAGAGAGGTGGTCTGGTTTTAGATGGTAGGAATCCAGCATAACTGCAATGGCAGTATCTATGCAAGATTTCCCCACCTCTATAAAAAAAAGCGTTGAATTTTCAGATCAGGAAGGAGCCATTGCTATTAAATTAATAAAGGTTTCACTTAACGAACGTTTCGTTTAACGAGCATTGAGTTCGTTAACCGAGGGTCCAATGTATTTGAATTATTAACGAGGCAAATCTGTGCATTGGACTTGGCCATAATCTAAATTACAACAAAATCAATCTAGAATTCTGTCCAAAATCAGTGAGTGATTGCTCAAATTTATGGCGAATCATGTATTTTGACAGCTTTGAGAATTTTTAAACAAAATTAAGCAATAAACTGAAGAAAGCAATATTTAGAATAGACCAATATTTTAAAAGCGGAAATAGAAAAATGTCCACATCTGTTTTCGGCCACATTTTCTCGAGTGGCGCCAGTCCCATCAAACTTCGCAAAGGAGGCGCGGTCTGAAAAAGATTGGGAACCACTTACCTAATCCAAATTTTGACTTATTTTGGTTAATATTCAAAAAGAAAAAAGTTGTTCTTACAAGAATCCAATATTTGGGGGTTGGTTTGTATGACAGCCCTATGACGTAATGTTCTGATTTCATCCATTCCTAAATATCTTTTGAAGCTTTACTAGCCTAAGGTGACCTGATTCCCGAAGGCCCAATGCAGTACACATTCCGGAATTCGGTTTCCAGGCAAACCCTCAATCGTACTATTTTATTATTTGTTATCATTCGCTTAATGTTATCAAAACAGCAAGATCACGATGTGATCGCATTAAGCGGCGTCGATTGTATGTCACGAAGCTACCACCATGACGGATGCCATAAAACGACCACATATTCTCCATCCTTTCATAGGTGATATCTTCCTAAACGGAATACAGCAGAATAGTAGCCTTTATTCTGTGAAACGTGTGGTGAACCTTGGGAAAGCAAGGTTCCAGGGACGTAGCCAGAGGAGGGGTCCAGGAGTCCCTAACTTCCCACAGTATTTCTAGTTTATTCATTCCTAAAACTCTGCCGAAATTCAGCTTGCAGTCAGATAAATTGTGTCATCTGGACGAAAGTTGTGACTACATAATAAACAATTTGGAACACATAAAAATCTGGTGACCCAAAATTGGGATGGTCTTTCATAATGGAAACTTCAACAAATTTCGTAAGAACTCATACAGGCTACTCAATTTGAAATAAAATATTTCCCTGTAAGAATGAAAAATTTTTTTTTTGAGCCGTGCGAAGGTAAGGCAAAAGCAGCATGACGCGGGCACCGAATACGCGATCGTACTTTCCATAGTTCCATAGTTACTGCTTCGTGCATATACCATGGCGGAAGAGTCTTTGGCGTTGTAGACGTGGCACTCTCTGCTTCCGATGATAGCAGAGCAATTAAGTAATAGTGCGTGCACACGTGCTCGCCCAGCCTCGTCAAGCGATAAAATTGGATTCGACACAGGAACAGTGGGACAGGAGGCATATGGGGCAGCGTGTCTACAATTAACAACAAGATTCTAATAAAGTCATAATTTCTGATATCCAGCTAAATCCTGGCTACGTCCTTGCAAGGTTCTGTTGGTACTAAACAGGACCCAGAAAAGATCCCTCAACTTCTAAATGTTCTCATAGGCAAAACATCAGCATGTGAAGGGCAAATGTATGTTTTAAGACGCAAAGTTATAACAGGCATGGGAGAAGTGTAGCCAGGATCTCGTTTAAAAGGGGCAAACCCAACATTTGTTTAACACAATGAACCCGATTTTTTTTAGGGTTAGGAATAGGTATTTTTCAACTTTTGAATTTCAGTGTTCGAAACTGCAGTCTCAGCAGCATTGTTGGGATGATGATGGCCCTTTCCCTATCTCTGACTATCCGTGACCCTGAGACAAAAATCATGAAGCTGTTTATTTGAAGTACGAAAATTACACCTCCTTGGACCTATCTATTTAAAAGTTTCGTTTTGTTTATTACAATAGATAAATTTATACCTCATTGCGTAGAGAATTCTTAAGCGGATAGCGATTCTCTGGGGATTTATCGCTACTTTATTGGATTTGGTCAACATATAGGGGAAATCTTTGCAGAGTCCTTTAGTTTGAATTTTCTTTTTCCTAAAGAGGTTGATAGGGGAATCGGATGGAGTACAGTAATTTTTCCATCGTTTTGTGAAAAATTTAAATCGCATCTTTACATGGCTGTTACTTCTGAGTATTGGCAGCTATAGATGCTTGGGATTTTCACATAATACGGGCAGTGTGGTCCTCTATACATGGCTGTTAAATTTCAAAATTTTACGCTCCAAAATTTCCGAATTAGGGACAATTTTCGATTAAATCGATTGAACTCCAGAAAGCAGATAAGTAGGACCTTGAAGTTTGGAGACAATGTGAGCGGTGAGCGCCAAGTATAGCTCTACAGCTACAAGTGTGAGCTAGAGCCTTGAAATGTTCACAAGTCTGCCAATTTTCAAATTTATTGGACACATTTTATAGAGTCTTTGATTAGAAAAGTCGAAAGTGCGATTTGGGCAGCTGTAACTGTCGAACGCAGATAGGCGACCCCAGGTTGTGGAGCTACCTGGCGCTTACATTTAGGTACATTAAATTTCAGAACGATTGACCAAAGAGTTTCGAAATCATCGAAAATGAATGTTTGCCACGTGAAAGTGTGATTATCCTGCTAATAACACCTAACTGACTGACTACAGGCCTCACCGAGGAGGTTTTTATGAAGTCATTTAGGCTTCTTTGGTGTGGCGTTGGGAATGCTGTACATTTACTAATGCTGTACGACAGGTCAAAATGCTTAAGGTATTGTACAGCAAAATGGTGTACGTCTGGCCACACATTTGGGTGAAGTTTGGTTGATTGATTCACAAAGAAAAAAGTGGTTCATGCAAGAACCTAATTTCCAGGGGTTGGTTTGTATGAGAGCCCTATGACGTAGTGTTCCGATTTCATCTGTTCCTATACATGATATTTCTTAGAAGAATCTAATTTCCAGTGGTTGGTTTGTATGACAGCCCTATGATGTAGTGTTCCGATTTGATCTGCTCCTAGATATTTTTTGAGGCTTTACTAGGAACACATTTGGATGAAGTTTGGTTACGGTCGGATTAAAAAGGAAAAAGTTTTTCTTAGAAGAACTTAATTTTCAATGGTTCGTTTGTATGGCAGCCCTATGACGTAATGTTCCAATTCCATCCGTTTCTAGATTGGTTTTGAGGCTATACTAGGAACACACTTGGGTGAAATTTGGTTAAGATTGGTGCATAAAGAAAAAAGTTTTTCTTAGAAAACCCTAATTTTCAGGGGCAGCCCCATGACCCCATGGTCCGATTCCATTCGTTCCGACATATATACAGCGTACACTGAAAAGAAACTTGCATACAAATTTTCAGCTCGATAGCTTCAAAACTGAGGGACTAGTTTGCGTTGCAACAGACGGACAGACAGACAGACAGACAGACGGACAGACGGACAGACAGACAGACGGACATGGCTCAATCGATTTCTCTCGTCACGCTGATCAATAATATATATACTTTATATCGTCGGAGGTGCTTCCTTCTGTGCGTTGCAAACTTCATGACAAAGTTAATATACCCTTTCACATAGTGACGGGTATAAAAACTTCATGACAAAGTTAATATACCCTTTCACATAGTGACGGGTATAAAAATATCTCAATATTTTTACATTTTCACATTTGTAATAAATGAGAGATTGAAATTTTTACATCAACAGTTGCGTGTTGGCTATTTCAACTGTGTTCAATATTTGTCTCTAGAATTTAAAGCTCTGAAATAATGGCGACGATAAATCGACCCGTAGAAATAACGAAGGTCTGGATTGTTAATGTACTAAATTCGTCTGTAAAGCAAGTCATATTTCCTAAAATACTATACTAACGAAAATTGCTCCCTTAATTAAATATTTTACCTATAGTATATTTTGCAAAACTCCCTAACAACATTCTCAACGTAATAGTTGGACAATAACAGACAGACTGATTTTTCAAAACCACTCAACAAACATCAAAATGAATGACCCCAAATCAATAGAAGAAATTCTAGTTCTTCATAAATGAATATAACCCTCATTCATCGACCCCCAACTGGATCTGTGTGCAATTGAGTAATGGCATTCGTTTACATTTTGTTTACCAACCGTACATTTCGCGACTAGACGACTTTTTCAACACAGCATCGCAACAGACTCCTTTCTGAGTAAATGGCCTTTGGTCCATCATCATCAATCGTGCGAGGTTGTCTGCAAGGAAGAATTTCAGTGAAAACCGGAAGGATGTACCGACGATGATGGTTTTTATTTACTATTTCATTTTGCCTCATTCGTTCTTTTGATGGACTTGTATATGTGCTTTCAATGATAGAATAGTAAATATTTGCAGTTTGGCTGTGTTTAATTTGGTGTCCTTGTAGATTATTTTGGATTATTTTGTGTGTATGTGTGTTTTTCATGTAAAATGGAAATCATGTAATAAATGATGTAAATAATTAGGGACCATTTATTTTAATCGTTATTAAATCTGAAAGATCGACCGAAAAGAATTACATACTTCGAAGTGTGAATTATTCATCTTTTTAGAATCAAGAAAATTTCAAAATTTACAATTTTCATTCATTTTTTCGTCAATCATATATCTGATCATACCTAAAAAAAACCGAGACCGAGTTCTAATCGTGCGAATAGCACGATGAGTGTATACCCTATACCCATGTACAGACCTAGAAGGCACGCAAAACCCAAAATATTCAATTTCATATTTTTTGTGGGGGAGGCAGGGGTAGATGGGTCGGACCTGACACATCTTTATTACCTTGTCAAGGCATCCAACGGCTACCATTTGATACTAATTTGAAGTTTTTCGTTACATTCTATCAAAAGATATGGCTGAATATAACTTTGTAGGGGAAGTAGGGGTAGGGGCAGTCAAACCTACTCCACTTTCCACCAACTCAAAGTATATGTCAGAATGAGACATTGATCAAAATTTCAAGTCGATAGCGATATCCTACCGAAAGTTATGGCTGAATAAAAATATCAAGGAGGGGTAGTTTGTATGGGAGGTAGGGGAACCCGTGGTCCGATTTGGCCCATTTTCAATACCGTCCAAGATTTTAGCAAAACAAACATTTGACAAAAATTTCAAACGGCTAGCTTCATTATTTCGGGAGTTATCGGGACAGACAGACATGGCTTATTCGATTCAGGGACCGACCCTGATCATTTATATATATATACTTTGCCATACCTCCGGTGGCTCCTTTGAGGTGTTACATAATATCGGCGTAACAAAAACAATATACCCTATACCATCTCATGGGTATAGGGTATAACTATACCATCTTATGGGTAGGGTATAAAAATATTTAGCGCTATAGACGGCTATGTGCGATCCGCATTAAGACCCGTTTCGCTAATCTCTGGCTCATTAATGCGCACGCCCCTACAGAAGTAAAAGAAGACGCGATCAAGGACGAGTTCTACAACGACCTAGAAACACTCTTCGACTCACTTCCATCAAACGACGTCAAGCTGCTGCTAGGAGACTTTAACGCCAAAGTCGGAAATGAAAGCTGGCATAGGGGAACTACTGGAGGTCATAGCCTCCACGAAGAAAACAACAACAACGGTCAGCGACTTATCGACTTCGCGAGCGGCAGAAACCTGGTAATAAGCTCTACATGCTTCCCTCATCGACGAATCCATAAGCAGACCTGGAAGTCTCCAGATGAATACACCGTGAACCAGATCGACCACGTACTGACCAGCAAGAGATGGGCTTCTAATGTCCTAGATGTTCGATCCTATCGAGGAGCCAACTGCGACACCGATCACTATTTGGTGAAGACGACCTACAGGTGCAGAATCTCTTCGGTGCACCTAACGAGAATCAACCCTGCCAAGATCTTCGAGGTTGACAATTTGATTGATGACGCCACGGCGGCTGCGTATACAACAGCACTAGAGGAAAAACTGTCGCCCATGCTTGATGACATCAACAATTTAGGCATCCATGAGTTCTGGGAGGAGCTCAAAGACAGCATCAAGGGGGTCGCAGAAGAGGTCGTGGGCTATAAAGGCCGGCGCAGACGAGCAGACTGGTTCGACGAAGAATGCAGGGCCTCGATTGAGGCGAAAAATGAAGCCTATCGCCAATACACACAACGCGCATCCCGAGCCAAGAAAGAAAGATATAACGAGCTTCGGCGAGTATCTAATAAGTTAATTAGACGTAAGAAACGCAAACATTTTGACGAGCAGTTACAGCAAATAAACCAAAGATTAGCCAGTAAGAACATTAGACAGGCGTACAAACTTATAAATAATGTTAAGAACGGATATCAACCCAGGACAAGCCTATGTAAGGACAAGGATGGTAACATCATCAGCGACATCGAAAGCGTCAACAAACGATGGGCCTCGCATTTTGAAGAGCTCCTCAATGCACCATCAACATCCCCCGCGGAGCCAGCTCTTGAGCAGTTAGCCGAACCAGGCCCTCCCGTTCTACCCCCAACAGTAGAGGAGGTGAGTCTTGCCATACAGTCGCTTCAAAATAATAAAGCGCCCGGCGCTGACGAGATCCCAGCAGAACTGCTGAAGCATGGTGGAACGTGCCTGACCAACGCAATACATGTGCTACTGCTGAAAATATGGAACGACGAGGAAATCCCCGAAGATTGGCGCAAAAGCATAATCTGCCCAATCCACAAAAAGGGTGACAAGCTGAAGTGTGAGAATTACAGGGGCATATCATTAGTTTGTACGGCCTATAAGATATTATCTAAAATTCTTGAAAAGAGAATTAATCCGTACGCAGAACGAATCATTGGCGAGTATCAAGGCGGCTTCAGACCTGGTCGATCAACGACCGATCAGCTTTTCACAGTGAAGCTACTACTCCAAAAGTGCTGGGAATATAACATCGACGTATACCAAATCTTTGTCGACTTCAAGCAGGCATACGACAGTATCGATCGAAGTGTACTGTACAACATTATGCTGAATTTTGGTATACCGGCAAAGTTAGTGCGACTCACAAGGATGACGATGACTAATACCGTCTCGCAGGTCAGAGTGCAGAATCGACTCACTGACCTATTTGAAACTCGTACTGGACTCAAGCAGGGCGACGGGCTGGCGCCGACGCTCTTTAACCTTGCTTTGGAGTATGTAATTCGAGCCATGAACATGGACAGCAGCGGAACGCTACTCATCAAGTCGACTCAATTAGTAGCGTACGCCGACGATATCAACATCATGTCTCGAAGGTTGGGTGATGCAGAAAGCCTTCTGCATAACCTCAATAACGCCGCAAAGGAAGTTGGACTACATATCAACGAAAGCAAAACAAAGGCCATGATGCAATCGAAAACGAGGACGCCAGCAAATTCAAGCATCACAGTGGGGGACCTTAATATCGAATATGTAGACAACTTCAACTATCTGGGTTGTAACTTATCAAAGGACGCCAACGAAACCGACGAAATTAAGCGACGGATACAACTAGCCAATAAGACATATTTCTCGGTCCTCCCTATAATTAATTCGAAACTTGCGCACAGGAACACGAAGCTCCGCGTGTACAAAACGATCATCCGACCCGTGCTATGTTATGGCTGCGAAACATGGACCCTCACCCAAGCCTCCGAAATTTTGCTAGACCGATTCGAACGAAAGGTCCTTCGGCGAATTTTCGGGGCCGTTCGCGAGCGAGACCAATGGCGTAACCGGTACAACCATGAGTTGTATCAATTGTACGATGAGCTGGAAGTATCGAAAATCGTGAAGCTTCAACGTTTGCAATGGGCGGGGCATGTACAACGGATGGACGATAATCGCATGCCAAAGAAAGTGATGAACGCACAACGAATTGACGGAGCGAGGTTGCGTGGACGACCGAGAGCTCGCTGGGAGAACTCCGTAGGTGAAGACGCCCAACAGCTGCTGGGCTTCCGAAACTGGAGGACGAGGTCACGTAACCGCGACAATTGGAGGTCAACGATTCAGGCGGCCAAGGCCCGACGTCGGGCTATCGTGCCACATTGATGATGATGATAGATGACTAATGCTATTCTATCATAAACAAAAACAGCATAAACATATTTCGCTAACTAATCGCACACAGGAAACTGAATCATATTTGAAATGTGTGATAAGAGAATATAATACGAGTACAAGTTAGATTTATACAATTAGATTTACTTCAATTTGTCTAGGTCGTCTGGAAGACGCCAGTAAAGAACATAGCTTTCTTAAACACATTAGCACAACAGTAAATTGACTAAATTATGATGGCAAGCAAATGCAAATCATATGAAGATCATCAGCGGCAAGTTGATAAACTAACTCCGGTAATTGCTCATTTTCTAATTATTATGGTTGTTATTGTTGGAACTAAAAAGTGGATGTCTCTGAGACTGGGCTAACTAAAGAAGAACGTTGTCTATCATCGCTTTTATTATAAAACCGGCAGGCAATGAAATTCTCTTTCACAAAGATTTGATTGATGTCATCATTTTACCCGGAGAGATAATTTTGTATGATGTACGTATGTACTTCCTTTTCCAATGCTTGATTCGAAAGACAGAACTTCGGACCAGAGAGCATACTGTATACACGAACAAATTTGATTTTATAATTGGTTCAATTAATCTGTTCAAGAAATTGAAAAATGTTCATTTGTGCTTTTACGCTCAACGGAAGTTAGCGGATGAATGGAAATGAAGAAGATCCACCCTCACTTATAATTTTTAAGTGAGAAAGCCGACATGTACTATAACCCTATTAGTTTTTCACGGAAAATGCGGGAATTTTTATTTACACGACACTTCCTTTCTCTAAATTCCACGTCGCATTCGTTTCTAATTAGATAGATAGATTTTATGTTTCGTCCGGGTTCGACAAGCAATCCAGTGTTCTCTAACACAGGAGCTCCCAAACGGTGCCTGGCGACGACCTGCCCAACTATTGCATTTTTGTAGCTAAAACGTAGAAGCCACTCCATTATTCCCTTTAAGAGTAGTAGTCACCGTCGATCGTTCCGTAGTAAGCAGTTTTTTATCACCGAAATATCACTCATATGGATGCCGAGGACCATTTTGCCACCAATAGGTTGTAGCGTGTCGTTACTCCAATCCTCCTTATTGGCTCTTCGTTGCGCTAACGTTGTCCTGGTCTTCTTCTTTCGAATAATGGGTCGACATCACCCGTGGGTCGTATCCGTCTTCTGGCCTGTTTCGATGATGTACGCTTGCTCCTTTTCGAATCTCTCCTTGCTTAGCGGGACGGTGTAAAGGCGGTAAATCATGGAGTGGAACGGCACCATCTTCTATGAAAAGGAATGGTTAGAGTTAGAGGGGATAGTCCGATGAGTGTGTGTTGGTTTTCGAAACGGACTTCGAAATAGAATTCTTTTCATTGGCGTACAGTGTAATTTGACCAGTTTCATTAATTTTGACAATGTAAAAAAAGATATATTACTGCCCGCAGATTCAAAGAATCAACTAATGAAATTATCCTCTTCCTTTCACAGCACTGGAATTTACAATCGAGCCTACCGACGTAGTTGTGCCTGAGGGTCATTCCGTATTGCTGCAATGTGCTGGATCCACTCAACCCGGTGCTCTGAAAGAGGGAAAGACGGCGCCTAATATTCGGTGGCGAGGTCCTGACGGACAAGAGCTGGGCATTGTTGGAGACACCTTCAGGTAACTTTGCAAATAGATAAAATAGTGACTTCACCCGCATAAAAAACATCTTTTTTTATTTCATAGAACACAACTGAAGAACGGATCACTCTACATAAGTTCCGTCGAAGAGAATCTTGGCCTAACCGGCGTGTATCAATGCCTCCTTAGCGTGGATGGAATTGGGACCATCGCCAGTCGTTCGGCCATCGTTTCTATTGCTCGCTTGCCCGAAATCGATCAAGATTTCATGGAATTGTATCTGCTGGCGGGACAAACAGCATATTTTCGCTGTATGATTACACCGTTTCAGGCGGGCATCAAACATCACATTCAATGGCTAAAAGACGATGCTCCTCTACATTTTGATACGATGCGAATGGTGGTGTTGCCTTCAGGCGCCTTGGAAATCGACGAAGTGACCAATTCTGACCGAGGAACGTATCAGTGTAACGTGACTTCCGGAACAATTTCGAGATTAAGTAGCAAAAAGAATTTGAATATTAAGAAGAGTCTAAGTGGTAGTCAGGGAGAAAATGTCGCGGCACCCCAATTTCAAATTGGTCCGTCACCACAAACCGTCAAGGAAGGCGACACGGTCACGTTCGAGTGTGTGGCGAATGGCAATCCCAAACCACAAATACGCTGGCTACGAAATGGAGTGGAAATTGATATGAAGTAAGTTGAGTTTGTAATTTTCTTAAACATGGCACTTAGCGTGAGTCATGTAATAAGTATGCTAAGATTTGTATGTATTGAGGAGTATTAGGTTTTATATTTATAGCAAGATAAATTTGTCTAATTAACATTTTGTTGTACATTTTTCAAAATAATTGATTCGACAAAACTCAAGAAGTTTTATGTCAAATCCCACATTTTAGTAAATAATTAAATTTAACTGACTGAGTTCTCTGTCGTAGCTAGAAAATACTAATTCTTCTTATTCGTTTCTTCAACAAAATTTCTACAGTGACTTGGACACACGATTCTCCATTATCGGCACTGGATCCCTACAAATATCATCAGCTGAAGATACCGATTCCGACAACTATCAGTGTCGTGCTAGTAATTCGGTCGATTCATTAGACGCACAGGCCACGCTGCAAGTGCAAGTTCCACCAAAATTTATTCAAAGTCCTGTCGACAAGGTGGCCAATGAAAAGGAAGAATTGGAATTGAGTTGTTCGATTCGTGGAAAGCCGAAACCGGTTATTCGATGGTTTAAAAACGGCGATGTTATTACGCCCAATGATTATATGCAAATTGTTGGCGGGTGAGTTAAGAAAAAGTTGATATGTGAGTATGATAATAGAAAATCATGTTTTTGTTTTCCTTCGGCAGCCATAATCTACGAATACTCGGTTTGCTTAATTCGGATGCCGGAATGTTTCAATGTGTTGGAACAAATCCGGCGGGAAGTGTTCAAGCGTCTGCACGGCTGAAAATTGTAGAACCTGGTAAGAATAGAATTTATAAAAAAAAACTAGACACAATCTGTACATAATCTCCAATCCTTAACACTTAAATATAAAACTATTTAAATTATAATTTTCCCGTATGTTAATTCATTTTGATTTGTAATTTGTTTTATTGTATATGTATATGTATGTATTTTTCAATTTACATTTTCTATAGTTTAATTTATGGTTAACTCTGATTTGTGTAGTAGTTAGAGCGTTCGCCTTTCAAGCACAAAGTCGTGGTTTCGAATCTCTTTGTGAGCGAATTGAGTTTATGATGTTTTTCCAATCCACGATTCATACCAGATGTAAAACGCGTACCAATTCATGGGGATAAATAACTGCAGAGCATGCTGTTGATCTCACCTCTACAAAGAAGCAAGCATGATTTCAGTATCGGTGGCGCTAAGTTCTGATGATGCCGTTTTTGATCTCACCTCTACAAAAAAGCAGGCATGATTTCAGTATCTGTGGCGCTAAGTTCTGATGATGCCGTTTCATAAATATTAGCCTGAAACGATGGAATCCGCAAACCTTTTTCGCGAAAATATAACGGTTCTCCAGATATTTAATGTCAAAATTTGACATTTCTATGGGGTAGTTCAGTCTTCAATTGGAAGTTAGGTGTATTTTTTGCCTCAGTTTGATGTGAATCAAATACCCAAGGATATTTGAATAAAAATTCTGAATTCGGGAAAATTAGGAGAAAGCTGAATTTTTGAATGAGCCCTACACAACGGCATTATTTGCAAAGTTTCAGGAAAATCTTTATAACGGTAACTCCGGCTAAAAATTTGTAGCCCATACGGTTTTAAAGAAAGTGGCCAAATTTATCATCAATACGTACACCCTCAAAGGTGCTACGAGGGCTCCAAACTTCGAAAAACGGTATTTTTTGGGTATTCCGTGAATAGCTCTGTAACGGGGGAGTATGCTGTAAAGTCGTCTATGACGTCTATGCGTCGAAACATCTCAACATCACATCACTAATTTTCTTACACGACTTATAAACCTTAATATCTCCTAAACTCGATTAGCAAGAGTATCGAAATAAGATCATTCTCACTGCCAACAAATTTACTTAAACAAAAAAACTAACCGCACTAAAATAGGATAAGTGGTTTGATTTTTACTGAGCTTTAAAGTCAAATTATTTTTTCACCTCAGTTTTCTCCAACTTCTGCCATTTTTTTTATTTTAGTTTGAATTTGAATTTGAGTTTAGCTTATGTTTTTATACCAATGTTTAACCATAATTACAATCTGTAAGAGGGCTTTGTGCCTGTTGATTGTAATCAAAACCCTTTTACCATGAAAAAAAAGCTTTTTCCCTATTCATGCTAGTCTAGTTTTGGAGATATTAAGATTTAAGTCGTGTGAGATGATGAATTTTTCAAAATTTTCAAATGCATGTGGCACCTAAAGGCAGGGGCGGCGCATAAGGGCCCGCAGGGCCCGCGTGGCGGGGGACCCACGAGATTTAGGGGCCCAAAAGCCACATGAAAGATTTCTGGAACCATGAAAGCCATGACTGCGAACACTCCGACGTATATATTTTTTGTAGACAAGAAGAGATATACACTTTTCGAAGTCAAAACAAATGCTAAATTTATTGCTCCTCTTTCACCAGGCCCCTTAGATAAACAAATTTAGTATTGTCCTAAAATCTTTGAAAGTTCAACGGATCTTCAAATTTTCACCAAAATAAAATTTGCTCCTGGCATGGCTGCGCTATTTACTGTAACTGACCAAAATTTTGATACGAATTCCACTTACATTTTCCTCCACCAGAAGGCACACGCAAGTTAGCGGCAAAGGTGGTGTGTGAATGCAATGTAACACTAATGCCAAATGACATTCATTATTATGACAAAAATCATATAAAAACATGTAGATGAGTATAATCTGCGTTATATTATTTCCACAATATATTTCTTCATAATTTTCGAATTTTATTCCCGTCATCTACTCCAATATGATTACTTCGTTGAGGAGTATCGAGATTTTGAGCTAACTAGAGGACACTGTGATACGTATCACAAACACTGATTGCCTTCTGGTGGAGAGTAATGTAACCAGAATTCGGTCAATTTTTCCCGGCGAAATGAGCTGAGCGTAGTGTACGTGAATACACTCACTGTAGCCGCGGTTTGTAATCCGACCCACCGTTTTCCTTACCAAGTGGGCAAAAAGATTCTAAAAACAATTTTGGTAATAGTACCTTTTCTAAACTTTCGGATTGAATTCCAATCCACTTTGTCATGAACTGTCAAACACTTAGTTCAAACTAGTTAGTACGACCTGTATATGCCGGTGAAGACTAAAGTATTTTATCTTGCTTGCAGTATATAAACGGTCATTAGGGCTGTGGTGCAGAGGCCACATTTGGTTTCAAAGAAGTCTTGCTAAGATTGCTGTATTGCATTTAATATTAAGTACAAACGGTCTTAAAATTTAAGGATTTAAATTAGAACACACTTAAATTTAAAGCTAAAACTATTTTTTGGATTCTTCGTTCTGTCAAATTCATCAATTTTCCTCAATTTTGGCAGATCAAAACAAAAGGATTAAGATTTACCGTGTCGTGTGTGTGCGGCATTAGGATAGATAGGGCACTCGTCTGCAAATCATAGGTTCGCGGGATCGAGTCCCATTGAAAGCGCAGGTAATTTACTATGCTTAAATACCGCCAAACCTATAGAGGTCAATTCTGTGCTGCGTGAGCGTTTATATTTAAAAAAAAAAACCATTGACGAAATCATTAATTTAATAAACGTAACAACTAGAACGAAGATCTTTGCAAAGTTATTTTTAGATTTTTAGTACGACGGTCTTAATTTTAGTAGAAACACTGTAACGTCAAAATCATGTTTCAAATCATGTTGGTTTAAGGTTGATCCACACTTTCTAGTCATCAGCCACAGTCATTTCCTATACAAATTGACAGATTGTCAGTCAAGCAATTAACTGACAATCTGTCAACTTGTATGGAAAATGACTGTGACTCATGACTGAAAAGTCTGGATCGACCTTCCAGAGTGTTTTCAATTGATTTCACTCTGCTTTTTTTCAGTGTGGGGGAGGCCACTCAAGAAGTTGGCGGGAGGGCCCCGAGTGAAGTTGTTCCGCCACTGCCTAAAGGGTTAAGAATCGGGGTGTGTCCGATACACTTTTTTTGCTGGAATTCACATGAGGAATAATTTTTAGGTACGTTTATGCGATTATAGATGGAACAATTCCCGGGAAAACGTCGTTTTTCTAAGTTTGACCCCACGTAGCTCCCATTGCTGGGCAGGTACAGATCGGGTGTATCGATCTGAATTTTTGGTATTAATTTAGGCGTTGTACAAGCTACAAATTCGACATATAAGACTTTTTAGTGAACATTACCTTTATAGAGATATTCCCAAAAAACGGTAAATTTTGACCTTTGGCCCCATATAACTTCCTTGGGCGCCCACCCATCGATGGGGACCCTTGGCATTTTATTTGCAGCCACAGAAACTACAAATATGTCATAGATGACTTTACAGCATACACCACCGTTACAGAGGCATTCACGAAAAACCCAAAAATTCTCGTTTTTCTAAGGTTTGAATCCCCATAGCACCCTGAAGGGTGTACATATTGATGAGAAATTTGGGCACTTTCTTCAGAACCGTATTTGCTACGAATTACCCATACAACATATTTTAGCCAGAGTTACCTTTATAGAGATTTTCGAGAAAACATGTTAAAAATACCGTTAGACCTCCTGGCACTGTTAGGAATGCTCGAATCAAAATTGACTTTTGACATGTTATTTTCAAACCACAAGAGCTACAAATTCGTCATACACCACTTTTCAGCACATATTACCGTTGTCGAGATATTCGAAAAAAAAACTGTTTTGATGGTATTTCAACCTCTGAGGCACCCCTAGAGGCAGTCGTACAGACAGGGACTTTTGGGGTCTTGTGTAGGACCTCGAAAGGAAAGCTCATGCAAAAAACCAGCTTTTCCCTAATTTTTCCGAGGTGCAACACCAATTCTCCTGGGGTAAAAGCAATGCACCGAAAATAACATTTTACTTTGAATTGACCTCGCTGTATATGTATAAATTTTTGTTGGCAAATATAATTTTGACATTTCATATTATTTATCAAAATCTTGCCGAATTGGTAAAAGTTACTAGTTTAGTTGGACTGATTTGAATGAAACACTTTCCCTAATAGGTAAAGCGGAAATATCCACCTATTATCCTATTAAAGTACTGAAGTCAAACTTTCACATGGAATATCTAGAGAACCGTTACGATTTCACAAGAAAGGAGTGTAGATTCGATCGTTTCAGACCAACATTAATGAAATGCCATTATCAGAATATGGCGCCACAGATATTGAAATCTCCCCAAAAAGCAGTTAAGATCTTAGAAAATAAACGTCACTAATACATAGGTGGCCTATGTACAATATTGGGTTGTCGCGTCAATTATTTATTTATTGATAATTGATATTATGGGCATGAAAATTAGAAGATCAATTTTTCTTTATCTTTTTTTATTGTGTACATATAATATATTTAAATAATTTTAATGCTATTTTTATGATTAAGTTATTTATGTTAAATTTATTTAGTTATTTGACATGCTTTGTTTCTTTCTTTTTTTTTCTTCATCCTTTCCACCATTCTTCCCGATTCCGATCCTGTTCCATAGTTCAAGAGACAAAACAATCAAAATCGACTAAATCACTGACAAAACGCAAACAAATTACTAACGGACCGGCTGACACATTTCTGCGAACAAAATCGTCAGACTCGAAAAAATTGTCAAAAAGCGCTCTGGACAGCCTTATGCCATATGAACCGAACGATGAAAATAATGATGGAGTGACTACCGGTGAAATTAGAGGATCCCACTTACATCATTTTGGACAAGACGATCCACAATACAATGACGATCAAGACGACTATGATGATCTTTTCGAGACGCATCACGAAAACGACGACCATGACGACAATGACAATGACGATGACTATGACGAATCTCATTTGGATTTACCAATGACATTTGGTAATCGACGAACACATTTCAACAAACATACGGATGAAACAAATATTCAAGAATCCGCTTTTATTCCCTACCCGAAACAAATAGAGGATCAACATAAAATGGATGAAAGTCATCTGTCACAAGTACAATTGCCCGGACCACCAAAAGATTTGGAAGCACAAGTGGTAAAGCCTCGATTTGTAGTACTTAGCTGGATGGAGCCGCTGAAGAATCCGGATGAAGTTACGTCATATACAGTGTATTATAAGATGCATACAAGCGACAGGTAAGATTTTCGTTTATTATTGAGTTAAGTGAAAAAAAAGCGTTACAGTGCTCTACATTATTACCCGTGTTCGAAATTAATTTAGCGATTGCATGTACCCTTAACACTTAGATGTCCGATGACCTATGACGTTTTCAGAGCCTAGTCATTCAATAATGGTCCAACCGAACCTGCATTTGCTCTCTTGACTTCTCTAATTGAAATGTTAAGAAACGAACTAAATATGATTCGTAGCTATTCCGTAAAATACAAAATTGACGACTATAGTCAAATATGGCGTAGATGCCCGAGGTCCGCATGGACCTCCATATAGAAACACCATTTCTATACAGGGTGTCCGGAAACTGCCGCATAAACCCACCGGATTGTGATTCCTCACGTGATTTCCAGCAAAAAAGTTGTACGGAACATACCCCCTTAGCTTAACCCTTAACCTTTTAGCTGCCACAGGCATTTGAAGATTTGGGAAAAAATAATTTTCTTGTACGACTAAAACTTCAATATCTTAAAAGCTAGACTAGCTAGCCAACAAATTTACCTAAAAAATAAAACTAACGGCACTAAAATCGGATAAGAAGTTTGGTTTTTACATAGCTTCAAAGTAAAATTTTTGTGATTTGACACAAAAACAATATGTTTTTCCATCTCAGTTTTCTCCAACTTCTGCCAAGGTGAGGTGCTCGTACGATTCTTTTGAAAATTGGCGCATAGTCTAACGATCATTTCTTTCTTACATCATTTTATTCTAGCTTCATTATTTCTAACAGTATTTCTTAAGTGCAAAAAACTAGGGTTAATTTTGGCTCGATTTCGACATACTTTGAATAGATTTTACCAATTGCAGATCTATAGGAGCAGTGTGAATTGAATTGTGTTGAATTCGAGCTAAAATTAACCCTAGTTTTCTACATTTAACGTATAAAAACTGTTAGAAATAATGGAGCTAGAATAAAATGATGTAAGATCGTAAGACTATGCGCCAATTTTTAAAAGAATCGTACAAGCACTTCTCCTTGGCAGAAGTTGGAGAAAATTGAGATGAAAAAATAGATTGTTTTTGGGTCAAATCACACTCATACTAAATGGATACCATAACCGGCAAAATTACATCCTACGATTATAAGGAAGAGAAAAAAGTATAAATTCCGTTTACTGATTACAAATCTGTTCTGTTCATATTCCTCTTCGGTCTTTGTTTGTATTGAATATGAATCCTTTCCCACTCTTTTAAAAATAATTTTCGTAATTTATTAAACGTTCATCCGAACTTTATAGCCAACAATGAAATGATATTAACAAAATTTAATTGATAAAGTTCGTATCGCTCTGAATTTGCAAACTAAGCGAGCACAAAAGACGAGCAAGAAGCAACTTTTCGAATATTCCATTTAAAATCTGTCAATGTTGAAATATTGAATAGTGGAGAATTTTTAATTGGTTGCCAATTGAGTTGTGTGCTTCAGTCTGTAGATATCGGTATGTATTCGGATCGGATAGGTTTTGATAGTCATATAGTATAGTGAATATTAATATAGTTAGTGGAGATTGAAATAATCAAAAGACAATGAGAAATATAATTTTGTAACGACAAGTGCTCAGGTTTAGTGTTATTTTCCCTACTAGTTAAAGGAGAATACGATATTTGGTAGGCAAAAATCAAACATCTTTGGATTTTTTCACGATGGGTATTGCCTCCTGATTATAAGGTTTGGCCTCTGATTATGGAAAAAAATAGTCCTGACCGATTTTGGTCCGCAACCTTGAAAAAAGGAGGGAAAGGTTTTTTCCTGGGTTTTTAGCAATTATTTCCAAAATGGCAAAAGATACAGAAAAAATAGTCTGAGAACGAGAAAACCTACAAAACATTTCCTTTTGCTATATAATACCATAGACCTTTTTTGAGGAAATTAGGCGCTAGATAAAAAAATTAGATTATTTTTATTTTGGTCCTTTTTAAAGCTCCATAACTCTGGAAAGAACGCATGTTAGACCAGGAAATTATGAGTGTGTATTTTTATTAAGACGAAGATAATTTTTGGCGAAACGTGAGTCGCTCTGATTAAGAGCCTCCATTATCCCCCCATTTGAATTTGGCGAAACGGCTATTTTTTGGGGGAGTTATGAACCGTTCGACTTAATATGAATATACACACCAAATTTTATGGTCTAATATCCTTTCTTTACAGAGTTATGGAGTTTAAAATAAAAGTCAAAAATGAAAATACTCTAATTGTTTGGTCTAGCCAGTGATGGGCAAAGTACGGCCCGCGGGCCAAATGCGGCCCGTTGGGATAGTTAATCCGGCCCGCGACATGGTTTTGAAGAAACCCTAAAAATTACACATAGTGCAAAATATAATTTTTGTGGAGCTAGAATAGGATAACAGTTTCTTACTCATTGCGTCTTAAGTATGGCATTGTCGTATGTAATATTAACTAAGCTTGCACGCAACATCACAAACATTAGAGGAGTAGTAGTAGTGTACGGCTTTAAAACTTTTTTACAAATCTTCTCAGTCACATCAACAAATTGAACTTTAAACTCCAGGGAGGAAGTCACTTAATCAATGATATCAGGAGTAATGCGACTGAATTTATTTTTCAAACAACTATTCAAGAAAGACATTACTCATTTCACAAGACTAAAAACTATTGCAGTTAGGGAAGACAAACTTAAGAGTTAGAGGGCCCATAGACTCAGCGATTAATTGGACAATCAAAGCTCACTTGTGTGGAGAAAGCACATTTTTTAGGTTCCACTACCGAATTCGCAAGAGAAAATGAGCTTTTTCACAGAAAATGTGCTTTCTCCACAGAAGTGAGCTTTGATTTTCCAATTAATCGTTGAGTCTATAAGGGCCCTTACGAAAGTTGTTGAAAGGAACCTCGACATTTATAAAATGCCATTTAATATATAATAGCAGCAGAACCTGAAAGCTCACGTTCATAAGATAATTGCAACGTTTGCTTCTTCCTACATTTGTGAAGAGGTGTTCTCTCCCATGAAGCTTCGATAGAACAGCTTTAGAAACCGATTGACTGACGATCATTTGGCTTCCCTACTGCGCATCATCTCATCATCGTTTGAACCAGATTACGAACAACTTTTAGAATCTTAGTCTTTTACGCTTATGTAATAATTGGAAACAAAGTTTATTTTATTTTTATTTTCACACAAAAATTGTAGATTGACAAGAAATTTTTAATATCAAAAGGAAAAATAATTAACTCCATAATTCATATTTGCTCAACAAGGAAAGAAAATTAAATTGAAAAAAAATGAGACCGATGTTTGTTTCGGGCGCTGCCGAAATTTGAATACCCGTCACACCTAAATGAAACTCAAGTTTGTTTGTGTTAATAATTTCTACCGCATACTATATGACGGTTTCCGATTCCACCTGTTACTATAGATACGTTGAGGCTAAGCCATTTATTTATATGGGGAATGTGAGTTTTGCAGTTAGACTCCTCGTTTATAAAGATATGTTTTTTTTTTCAAATTTGTTCAGCCCGCCTAGATAATTTGTGATTTTTTCTGGCCCTCCCCTTAGAAAGTTTGCCATCTCCTAGCACCTAATTTTCCCAAGAAAAGGTCTATGGCATTATCTTCTTCCTTGCCTCGTCCTTTATACCGCTCCATGGCGTCGCTCGAACTGCGGTGTAGGCACATCGCCCGATCTGGCGGTAATGTCTCAGCATATTTCTACAGGCAGCTCTATCTTGGATCGTGCCATCGCCGAGACCAATGCATTGTTCTTGCTTTTCCATTTGACACATCCGGGTGTTCTTTGGTGTGCCTTCTGCCTTGGGTCCATTAAGTGAAACTTCTATTGATATCGCCTTCTTTGTGGGGTTCTCAGGCGGACAATGGCAATACCAATCCATTTGTCGGTCTTCGAGCTTTTCAGTGATTGGTTGGTCTATAGACAAGCTGCCTCGGATTCAGTCTATGGTATTATACATCATTGAAATGGAAGTTTTTTTTTCATTTTCGTTTTCAGACGCTCTTTCTGTATCATTTGCTGTTTTGTAGGTGAGGAAGGGGTAGATAGGTCAGATCTGGCACACCTTTCATATTTGACAAGGAGATCCATCAGCTAGCACACAAATTTGATGATTTTCACAACATTTTATTTAGAGATATGGCTGAATATAGGGGACGTAGGGAGAGTCAGACCTTTTCACTTCACTTCATCAACTTCAAGAATATGTCACAAATAGGCATTGATCAAAATTTCAAGCCTCTTGCTATATTTTTTTTTAATTATTTCCGAATCAAAATATTAAGGTGGGGTAATTTGTATTTGTTTGTATTTGTATCGAGGTAGGGGAGTCTCTACTTTTCTGAAAGAGTTTTGTTTGTCCCTGAACATAAGTCTTAGCAATTGTCAATCGAAAAGTGACTATTTGCATCAAATAAATTATTTTTATTTAAGACAGAGGTTCTCAGCGAATTGAATCTACATACATATATATCTGTTTTATTTATGATATTCTTTAGTTTCGGAAAAGAAATGTACGTCAGGGTTGCGTTCCAGAAAACAAGCGACTTAAGTCGTAAATCGAAGCAAATTTAGGTGCTAATGGGAAAAAGGTGCCAAAGGCAAAATGAAAGATGTTCATACTCTGCAAATATGATTACATGTACGAAGAAATGTAGATTTCAAAGAAACTTAAATTTTTGGACAACAGGGTTCAGTGGAATTGGCATGTGAAGATTTTCACCCCGGAAAGAATTAGGCAACAAAATTTAACGCTGTATGCCATGGGTGTCAAACTCAAAACTGGGCGGGGCTAAATCACATTGTTTCCAGGTTTGAGCGGGCCGCAGGATGACATTTTCCAAATGCATGTAGAAACTTATTTTCGAAATTTGAATACAGAATATTACTTTAAAAATACAACTAAAAACCTGAATCATTAAAGTGCAAGGCGGATGACCCATCAATTCAATGTTTTGACCGGTTAAATAGGCGCTAGTTTGAACTGATGTGTGATATGCTCGCATTGTCATGATGAAGAATGATTCGTCTTCTAGTGTTCGTTTGGCGAATTTTCCCGAGGACTTCGGGAAAGCGAATGGTAGCGTACCACTCGGAATTGACCGTACTACGTTCCTCAAGTGGTCGAAGAAATAGGACACCATTTGTCTCGCAGTGCTTCGTGCGAGAACAACTTTTGTTGGATTGGGCTCGTCTTGGAACACCCACACGGTCGATTGCTGTTTAGTTTCCGGCTCATAGGCACAGATCCATGATTCGACACCGGTGACGATTTTATTCACATCAATTGATGCACCGTTATGGTATTTTTGTAACATTTTTCTGCACCAATCGACACTAGCCTTTTTTTTTTGAGCTATTGTCAAATTATGCGGGATCCAACGGGAATAACGGGAAATGCCCAAGGATGCCTCTATCTCACGGTATGTCACATCCCGGTCTTGCGTAATCATTTCACGCACGGCATCCACGTTTTGCGACACAATGACTGTTTTTGGACGACCTTCAGGAAACTCGTCCTTGAGCGAATTACGCCCACGTTTGAGCTCGTTAAACCAGTTATAAATTGTCGGACGAGATGGTGCTTCATCCCCGAATGCAAAATGAAGCCGACGGAATCACTGTTCTTGTGGTAATCCAACTTTGAAATCGTTGCACGAAAATGTTCACGTGTTAATTCCATTTTTAGGGTTTTTTAGATTTTACAAAAAAAGCCCTTATGAAATCGATTTTGTCCGTCCGTCTGTTCACTAAATAACTCGCGAACGGCTTAACCGATCGTCATGAAATTTGATAGGAATGTGTATAATGGTAACAGTCTTTGGCACGAAATACTTAAAAGTTTGTAGGACAAAAATAACAGGGTGTCCCGGACATTTGAAAATTTGTTCACTAAATAACTCGCGAACGGCTTAACGGATCGTCATGAAATCTGGTAGGAATGTGTAGCATGGTAACAGTCTTTGGCATGAAATACTTAAAAATTGGTTTAGCCAAGATAAAAGGGTGTCCCGGACATTTGCGAATTTGTTCACTAACCGATCGTTATGAAATTTGGTAGGAATGTGTAGAATCGTAACAGTCTTTAGCACGACGTTGGTAGGACAAAGCAAACAGGGTGTCCCGGAGATTTCAAAAAGTCGACTTTTTTAGTTTTTATCAAATCAAAGAACTCGATGGGTACATTTCATATCAGTCGCTTTTTTCCAGTTTGGAGTCATGGTAACGGCGTTACAGATAATAAATCCAGTTAATATGTGGAGCCATGATACATAGTAAATCTATTTTTAGAACGCGTTTATTTAGACCAATCAAAAAATAGACTTACGAGAAGCATTTCATTAACATTGTGCATAATTCTTATCTATTACCTATAAAATATATGTGCAAAATTATTCACTATGTATGTATCCAAAATCTAAAAAACCCTCGTATTGCGGGCGCAGCCCTCTGTACGCCGGTATTTTTTTTTGCTAAATTGACTTTTTTAACTAACTGTAACATACACGAGTATGACTTGTCATCAAAGTGTCCTGAGCAGGTATATGCTAAAAAAGGTCAAACTTTCTGATGGAAATAACAGATTTGACGAAAACGTACTAGAACATGCCTAATCTAAAAACTTTATTAATAGCCTACGTATCATTACAAAGAAAATTAATTGTAGTTTATTTCGTCCTTAGGACATTTTGCGATAAGACTAATAGTTTTTCAGATATTTTCGAAAAACTCAAATTACCCCTCTTCGTCACCGCCTCCCCCCTTAATGTGACGCTCTAATTAGTGTAACTTTTTTTTAGTACAACAATTTGGCTTCAAAACTTTCACCTTTTTTTGGATGTTTCGGTCTAGAGCTAAAATCACTATACTATTTCGAGTTTCAGTAAATGTTTAGACTTGAGTTCATCACCTCCAATTTTTCACTTTACGCATTTGTGTTTGTTGATACACACTGTGTTGCTTCGACCTGGCCGCGGGCCGTACAAAATGGATGCAGGCCAGTTTGACATGCCTGCTGTATGCGCTTCCGCCAAGCAAGGAGTTTTAATTCTTCGTTGTAACATGAAATGAAATCTACTAGGAGCTCCCTTTCATTCTTGAGCGTCGAATAAATTGAAATAATTTCCATCGTCCTTGGAATATAAATTGGTAATTTGGGCATTTTTAGTCACCTGATCCATTTATTTTCCTTGAATAGCTGTGTGTGACAGTTTTTCTTATACTACAACTAGAAGCATTCTAAAAAAATCCCTAAAATTCCACAAAAAATTGGTGACTTATGCAAACGAAATCTACGACTGCGGTAGGAATCTTTTTAATCGTCAAAGCCCGAATTTGAATTGAAAATATCGGTCGCAAAAATATTGTTAGGAAAATTTTTGAGCCAAATTTTAAAAAAGGACAGTAGAGAATTATTTTCTACATCTGGGCCTTGCACGTGTTTAGACTTTTACTGGTGATTTTGATTACATTCAAATGGCCTCCAATTTCAGCTTCTTGGACCTCGTCTATATTTAGTGCTATTTTTGTCTCTCGGACTGCATATTCCACTTGCGATTTAAAAAAAAAAATAGGCCAAGAGATCGGATCTTTTTTGATTTCTACAGTTTACGGTTTTGATAAGATTTCATCCAAATTTAACAAAATATTAACAGTGGCTAAATTTAATTGCTGGTATGATTCAGCTACAAAATGAATCTTGATAAAATAACTTGAAAGACACGGAAATATGAGACTCGTTCTTTACAAGATCCCTAACTAGGCAAAGCTGTATACCATTTGTCACTAAAATCCCTTTCAGATGGAATGAAGTTAAATTCCACTGCGTTCCCGGAGATCGTCACATGAAGACGATTAAAATTGTGTTCTGCAGCTCAGAAGCCATGTAATGAAACGAAAATATGGGATTCTCGCAAAAGAAAAAAGAATCTCCCTAAGGAAATGATTTCTTTCTGATCTAATTATGTTATCGATTCATGATGCTCACACTTAGGTATACCATTTCCGGATATCAAGGACCAGAAAACTACAAATATTTTAGTATTCCAGACTACAGTCTCAGCAGCAGAAAATTTTGAGTAGTGCCTGGAATTAAATTTACTACATCGGTAAGAATTTTTATTTACATACCATAATCATCGAACAGGGGCGGACAAGCGCCCCTCCCTGCCGCTCTCTGGCTACGTCCATGTTTCCACAACGAAAAATAGTCACTTATTTCCTGTAACATGAACCCATTTTCCAATATTTTTCTTGAAAAAAAAAATCATGAAAGGAAAATCGATTTGTAAGGTCTGAATTGTTAAACGACGACTTAAGTGCGAAGTGACTTAATCGAAGCGACGTAAAATGGGGGTATTCCTGTATTAGTGAATCTATTTTAGCGTTTCCTGTAGGGAAATATGGTTGTGCCTAAAAGTTGGTCGGGAAGTGTATGCATAGGGTTTAGCAATAAGGGCGGGTAGATGTTGAAATGGAATAAAACAAGCTGTGTTTGAGGTATAAAGGATTTTGGCGGCGCGGATCCGAATGGTCCGCGGATCCGAATGGTGGTTTGGTTGATATTGACTTGAAGGACATCGGTCGATTGCGGCTTATTGATATTTTATTTATTTATTTTATTCACAATTCACTGAACAGGATACATTCCCAATAATACAGTAAAGAACAATTATAAGTTTGAAGCTATTAAACAAATTGCACGATCTTCG
The DNA here is from genome assembly GCA_949715475.1 of Microchrysa polita. Lineage (NCBI taxonomy): Eukaryota > Metazoa > Arthropoda > Insecta > Diptera > Stratiomyidae > Microchrysa > Microchrysa polita. Next base: position 52,405,497 of record OX454419.1, read on the forward strand.
AGGCCAACTCACGTCACCTCTGCGAGAAAAAACCTTACCGTCAAATCGTTCACTCATTTTGATAATAAAGTTTTATCATTTGAACGCGCTGCTCAACCGTGTATTTTTACATGGTGATTTGACATGAGTGACTGAAGAGTAAACAATAGATTAGACCGACTCCAGCAAAACAAACAGACCGCTGCAGGCTGCAAACATCTGCCCGTTCTAATTGGAAAACCCTATATATTGCATTTCCTTGGCTTTATTAGAGGTCAGCACGACCTAAATTGCATTCAATTTATTAGCAGTATTAGGCCCAATAAAATTCATCCAATATATATAAAAAAAAATCTTAAAATTCTGTATGAACTCATAATAATAGTAGTCATGTACACATCGTAGGAATTCTCATAATCGTCAATCTTCTTTGCATTTTCTCATGTCATCCTCATTCATTCTTTTGTCCTTTCACAGAGAACGAAAAATTACAACCAAATCACGTGATGATCAACAAGTTAATATCCAATCGCTCCTGCCTGGAAAGATTTATCAATTTCGTGTTGTTGGCAACAGCAATCATGGACCGGGTGAATCGTCAGAGGTGAGAATTTTACGATAAAAGAATAATTTAAAAATCCGACATACTTATACATACTCCCTTTTTCAATTCTATCATCGTTTTCAATTCCAGATTCTTGAAGTTAGTACACAGCCCGAGGAGAATATTGCTGGACCTCCGGCCAATGTTGAAGGCATGGCCACGTCTCACAATAGCATCACTGTGAAATGGGATCCACCGCTTGTAACGAACGGTATAATCACCAAATACCGAATCTATTACGCTGAGGTAAATATACATTTGGGATTGAGCGTGTCTGTAGTTTACGAGCAAAAAGAAAAAAAAAACATTGTTTGGATGTTTGCTAACGTAATTGCTTTTGCAGAACGATAGTGGCGATATGTACACGGATAGTACAAGTTCAACACTTGAGACTGAATTGACGGAGCTGCGTCCGTTTACCGAATACACAATATCTGTAGTGCCGTTCAATCAGAATGGTATGGGCGATCCATCCAATGAAATTAAAATCAAAACATTTTCATCGACACCCTCCGAACCGCCGAGCAATGTAACGTTAGAGGTGACGAGCTCAACGGTAAGTACATGGTTTTGTTTGTTAAGTGAATATGTAAAGAAAATCCTGGAGCTTTTATTTGGATGGAAAAATTCCGTTTTTTTTTTAAATATATAATACTTAAAAATTGATTGGTTTTGTATTATGAGTAAATACAATGACGCTATTTATTTTCCCGATCTGACATACTGTAAGGCGATGGGCGACAGTGACAGTCACTTTTTATTTTTCTGTTGCCTTTTCACCCTAATGCTACCAACATAGTCAACATGAAATTGATACGAACCGACTTAGATCAACTGCCATTGGCGGTTCGCAGCAAATCCATAATAATGCTAGATTTAGCGTTAGAAGATACCTAAAATATGAAACTGACTGTCGCCTACGGCCTTACAGAATGACAGTTCTATATATTGTAATCTTAACTCGAAATATTCCCTTTGCAGTCTATCACAGTCCACTGGGAACCGCCACCGGAAGAGGAACGCAACGGTCAAATTACGGGCTATAAAATTCGTTATCGCAAAATGCGTGACTCGCCTCAAGTGAAAACTACACCAGCCAACGTCCGTCACTTCGAACTAAATAATCTGGAACGAATGTCGGAGTATCAAGTGAAAATAGCTGCTATGACGGTCAACGGATCGGGACCCTTCTCAGAATGGTACCGAGTTCTGACCTATGAAAATGACTTGGACGAAACACAGGTGCCCGGTAAACCGAGATGGATTAAAGGTAAGTTCCACTGGAACGAAATGGGGGAATTTTGCTTTAAACATACATTTTTGTTCCAGTTCAACCGATATCGCAAAGCATAGCCCTTCATTGGGCACCGCCAGCACAACAGGAAATTAAAATTCGTAGCTATATCCTGGGTTGGGGTAAGGGCGTGCCCGATGACAATACACAGGAACTGAATGAAAATATTCGTTATTTCGAATTGAAAAATCTTGAGCCAAACACTGAATATGTTTTGTCATTGCGTGCGAGAAATATGAAAGGAGACGGAGCACCAATTTACGATAATGTCAAAACGCGCGATGAAGAGCCTCTGGATATTCCGGCGCCATTACAAGTGCCAGTTGGACTTCGTGCGATCACGATGTCGCCAAACTCAATCGTCGTGTATTGGACGGACACAACGTTGAGTAAGAGTCAACAAGTAACAGACAATCGACATTATACCGTACGCTATGGAACATCGGGTTCAAGTCGATATCGCTTCCATAATACAACCGATCTAAACACAATGATTGGCGACCTGAAACCCAACACACAATACGAGTTTGCCGTGAAAGTGGTGAAAGGACGACGTGAGTCGGCATGGTCCATGTCCGTCTTGAACACAACCCTACCAAATATTCCCCTGGCACCGCCACGAAACTTAACGGTACGCGCCGAAGATGGAAATCCACACAATGTGCTCATACAATGGCTACCGCCCAAACAGAATAGCATGGGAATGATCAATGGATATGTGATATATTACACGACAGACTTAGCAAAACGTGACCGCGACTGGATCTCCGAGAGCGTGGATGAAGAAACTCACATGAAATTAGTACAAAATTTAAAGCCATTCGTGACATATCATTTTAAGATTCAAGCGAAAAATTCGAAGGGCTACTCGCCATTTTCGTCTGTAGTGTCCTATACGGCAGGGACGACGGTGTTGATGCAAGACCCGAGCATTATGTCGGGCGATGTGAACAATCAAATGATTATTTTTATTGTAGTCGGTGCATCGACTGTTACATTAGTTGTTGCTATTGTTATTATTCTCCTATTGTGCCGGAGAAAGGCTCCCAGCACACCGGATCATACGAAGAAAAGGTGAGTTGAATGTTGAATGCCAAAAAAGTACACATTTAAAATGAAATTTTATCACAGCTACCAAAATGCTGGAGTACCGAAACCGCCCGATCTATGGATTCATCACGACCAAATGGAATTGAAAAACGTAGAAAAGGGACACCATCATACGAACAGTACGCATGGTAAGCTATTTTTGTAAAACGCTCCCTGCTTTGGATAGAACTGATAAGTTCAAAATTAGTTTCAGCCTGTAGCGATGGAGCCTCGAGTAGTGGTGCAATGACACTGCCACGATCAGTTGTGCATGAATATGATAGTGATCCCGCACTGCCACACGTCACAAATTCGTTGGATAAACGATCCTATGTTCCAGGATATATGAGTAAGTGATATATTGGTGTTGTTGTTGGTAGTCGTATTAATGGGAAATTGTGGTTTCATTGCAGCTACTTCGATGAACTCGACGATGGAACGGCCACAATATCCTCGAACGCAATACAATATGTCAAGTAGATCTCATATCAATGTTGATACCGCACTGTCACAACAAAGTCTGAATCAGCCACAAAATAATTCTTTAGCACAAACACCAGAAAATCCATATGCATACGATTCCATGCCATCCAATTACAGGTAAGATTGATCTTGTAATAATTTTTGATTATATTACTGGGCCAGGAAAATTAAGCTGAAATAGTACGGGAAAACAATGTGTATCTTTGATTTTTGGCAGGATTGAGCTGAGGATTAGATTAGATTGCAGAGATGCGAGAATCCGCATGGGGATTCGCTTCACTTTAGCCATAGGCCGATTGTGTTATCGCCCTTGTCAATAAGAAGATGTGGTCAGTTGAGTTGACTAATTGATACCTAAGCCATGCATCAGTGTCTGAAAACGGCACTCTGTGGTGGACTCAGCGGTAATGGGCGACGAAAGCATCGCAGTCACAAAGGACGTGGGTGGAAGCTACATCGCCTTCTTAGCAGAATAAAGTGACTAGCCACAAGGGAGACACTGTCTTGGCTCAGGTCAGGCTAGTGTGCGCACCTCAATTCATACCTATCTAAAGCATTTGTCCGATCTGCGGTGGTGCGCCTCATGATGTGGACCACGCCGCTGCATACACTTATCTCACTTCGATTGCATTATGGGACAATCCAATCACCGCTTCTAAGTTCATTTCAGTTCAGAGAATAAGCGAGAACGAAAACGAAATTTGGAACACGTCTACTGACATGCACAGCGGCTCACGTTTTTCTGCACTGCTACACCAACAACGCGAAAAGCCACTGAATTGACACCAAGTTTGGTTATCTTTGGTCATTTCCAGTCCAACTATCTCAAAGGACATTTTTTCGTTTTTTTTTCAAGAATTCGGTTCGAAAGCCCTGTCTACCCCGATTTATTTCTAAGCTTCGCGCCACTACCAACTTAAGCCAGAACCAAGAGTGTAGTGTTAGTCATTTTTTAGTACTACCGTTAAACTAAAATTTTAGCCTCAGACGCTGTGAGTCGTTCTCCGATTTTTATTTGCCTCTTCACTATAAGAATTCCGAAGAAGGGTTCTGGTCCACAGAAATGCGTCAACTTATCAGCTTATTCGTTACCTGTAAACTGTGTTCGCCACCCATATGGATACTTACTTAGAACCCAGAACAGTGTTACTCTGTTATTGGAGCTCAGTTGGTTCAGCGCTTGCAGAACGAACCGAACAAGTCTTGACGTGATGGTGTGGTAGTAGTAAGTGATTTGATAGCTGCTACAATAGTTATACGTTTGCCTGCGTAGCTGGCGCCTAGACAGAATGCGGCGCAAGTTTCAATTGTGTGGACCTCTGCCTGAAATACAGTGAATGATAACCCTTATATAGAGATACTCTCTGCCCTGGATATTGGCATTCTCAATGACTTTCTTAACCTGGTCCGCAGTGTACAATGGTACAGTGTCAACAATTCGGCTGCGAGCCCATCGGACTTCACTGCGGGAGCCCGATCAATAAGCAATTTATTGAACATCCATAAATTGCTTATTGAACTGACTCGCGCAGTGAAGAGAATTGGTGGTTTCTTTCTTGCCGAAGGTTTTGGCTATATTGCCCTTATCTGTGTTGTTATCCATTAGACAACAACTGGCTAACACCGTCATTAAGGTGACAGTCATTGAGGTGCTCATCCCATTTCACCTTCCAAACGTCTTTAACTTGTCGCCTAGTTTCGATGTTAAGCTCCTGAACTCTGGAGTCACCAGGACGAGCGCGTCCGATGTTATCACGTTCATCGGCTAACCTTGCGGCACTCGTAGGGAAGTTTTGTCGAACCTTTGGGATACGTCCTACCGGAATGTAACGTGTCGCTGCTTTAGGAATGCCGTTCCTGATATTCCGTTCGGTCTTGTGCATATTGTTGGGAGGAGGAGGGGGTTTTAAACCTTCCCAATCGCCTTTTTCGTGATTGACAAACGTTCTCTTCTCTGACTTGGAAGTGGTTTCAGTTGGTTTGTCAATTCTAACACTGATTGAAGAGAGACCAGTACGTGACTCCCAGGAAGTTTCAAAAATTAAGCTAGCACTTATAATAGCTATACATTTCTGGAGCGCTAATGCAATTGTAAGCGTCACGTATTGGCGAGTCTTCATTGAGAGTACACAACTCTGAAGCGTTAAGAGATTCGGCGATAGCTATGCTCCTGGCATCCTTGTGAAGCGCTGAACGCCAGAGTTTGTTTTGGGCATTGAAGTCACCTAGAATTATCCTGTGGTCTTCAGTAAGGAGTGGACCAATATCGCAATGATAGCCAGACGTACTGCTGGAGTGAGGTCGTACTTAAATATTAAAGATTTCGATATGATAAAACCGAGATTGCTTTCAATTCCACCGTACCATCAGCAACTACATCTAATACATAGTAATGTACGGACTTGTGTATTAGGAAGGCAAGTCCACCTACAGGGTGAGAATCATACGTGGCGCCTTCTCTGTCCTTCCGTAGCATAATATATTAACCTTGGACGCTAAGAGGCGAGTTCGCGTGGAGCTTCGTGTCTTGGACGGCAACAATCAGAATTCGATGCTTACTCCCGAATTGTGTTATCTCAGGAACTTTGTGGAGAATGTCATTGCAGTTGAGCTGCAATATAGACACCGGTGTAAAAATTGCTGGTTGATGGGAATACTAGACCATGTTTGACTCCTACTTGGTCTAGTATTCAAAATCACATTGTTTGGGGGGAGTAGAGTACAATGGTGGTGAGGAATGGGCTGGTGTTGCCCGAGGCCGCCCAGTAAACCTACAACCCGCAGCAACATAAGATCCTTCAATGTACTGACCCATCCTTCAATGTACTGACCTGAGCACCTAAAATGGGACCACTCCGAACAGCAATTACGCTGTGGTAACCTGGCATTCGAACCGATACGTTGTTTGCACACACTACAAATCCATACCCTTACTGGGGCAGGATTTCTTTCAACACCGGCGCGTATAAGAAGAATTGAAAGCAGCCGCACCGAGATGTAATGCTCCCAATAAGACGAAAAAACACATAAATCGAATCCATACATATGCACAGACATACACAACCTTTCTGCATCGAGACCTTCGAGGCTCTTGCCAGGGAGGTGTTTTGGAAACTCTTGGCCGCTTGCATAAGAAACGGGTGTGGTGCGCCGCGTAGAGACTTGAAATTGCCGTGGAGCCACGGCTGCCAGTAAGACCACCACTAGGAACTCTACTCTTCCCATAAGTATCAATGGACAACCTGTCGAGCAAGCTAAGTGCCTTAAATCCAAACTGGGGCTGTTCCGCTCCCTGATTCTTTCAGTGGGGAGCAGCACTTGGAAAGTTTACGCCGCAGTTACCAAGAAGTTACAAACTTTCGTCAACACTTGTCTTCGTCGAATTTTAATTGGCAGTGAATTGGTCATACGTTGTGGAAGGGTGATAGGTTGCCATATCAATCTTAATGACCTTAATCTGTTTCGGAGATCCAGGTTCTTCGATAACCCCAGCCTTCAGAAACCTTAGAGAAATTTAATTAGATGATAGAACCTGCCGGTCAAGACCATCACTTTTTGACAGTTAGGAGAATCAATAGCATTCACTGTAGGAAAACCTTGAAAATTTCAACCTAGCTAATTTCGGACGCGGCCGAAATTTGGATACTCTTCGCAATCTTTTGGCTAAAAGTTCTTTTCGGGCGTACCTATTACTTGCATTTAATCCCCCTCCTCATACTTTTTCTTCCGTCTTGACAAAAGTTTTGGGCTTGGTTGAAATAAGTGGGCAAATAAAAACATTTAAAATTTTATTGGGTTGCGGGAGCATGACCCTACAGTTCCATTTATTTTGAACTTTTTTGTTGCTTTAGTAAAGACACATTAATTCAAGGTTTTGTGAAATTGGTGTAGAAAATGTTTCTTAGAAGAACCAAAATGGGGGGTTGGGTTTGTATGGCAGCCCCATGACCCCATGGTCCGATTGGATCCATTCTTACATATGTTTTGTGTCATCGAAAGAAATTCATTTGTGTGAAATTTGGTTGAAATTAATGCACAAATATAAAAGTTTTTCTTAGAAGAACCTAAGTTTGGGGGTTAAGTTTGTATGGCAGCCCCATGACCCCATAGTCCGATTTGATGCAATCTTACATATGTTTTGTGTCATCAATAGGAACACATTTGTGTGAAATTTGTTTGAAATTGGTACACAAATAAAAAAGTTTTTCTTAGAAGAATCTAATTTGGTGAGTTGGGTTTGACCCCATTGTCCGATTTTACCGATTCAAACATACAAACTGCCTGCAGCAAAAGAAGCATTTGTGCAAAATTTCAGCTTCATCCGGCACGGATGAGGAGACGGACGTCACCGTGGTTGAGAGAGAAGCCTCATGCTAAGATTTCTCCAAATTAATCTTCACCACTCAAAAGCAGCTTCGGCTGCTCTTATTCTTCGTTTATCACGAACAAAAGAAGATATTGTTTTGGTTCAGGAACACTGGGTGAGAGATGGCCTCGTTAAGGGTCTAAAGTGTCCTGACTATACAATTTTCTGCGTTACGGGACGGGATAGACCACGATCCTGCATTCTTGTTAGTAAGACAGTCAAGGCTTTCTTACTACCGAACGTCAGTAACAGTGACTGTGTTTTAGTCTGCTTGGAACTACGGGGTAGGGTATACTGGGTCGCATCGGCATACATGCCTCATGATGCCGATCACTTGCCTGCCTCGAATTTAAAAGAAGCCATAGCGGCAGCAAAGGCGTCGGAAACTGACATGATTCTAGGATGCGACTCTAATGCACACCATATCATTTGGGGTAGCTCTGACACCAATGAGCGGGGCGAACTCCTTCTCGAATATATAATGGGAACCAATCTCTTCGTATGTAATGTAGGCTGTGAGCCGACTTTTATAACAATAAATAGGCAAGAAGTCTTGGACATCACTCTAGCATCAGAGAATGTCATATTGCTTATCAAAGACTGGAGGGTGTCGTCAGACCACTCCTTGTCTGATCATCGTTATATACTGTTTAGCCTTGCTGATCGTCCTGATGCAGTTCCTCACATTGTGAATCGCAGAAGGACCGACTGGCCCAGATTTCGTATTGCCCTTACCGAAGGGCTTCCAGCATTACCGACTCTGCCCCACAGCGAGCAACAGCTCGATGATATGGTAAATACTTTTACGGCGTCTATTGAGGCAGCGATTTCAGAGTCGTGCCCTGCTGTTTCATATTCTGCCAAGAAAAAACCGTCATGGTGGAGTCCCAAGATTTCCGAATTGAGATTACTGAGCAGGAGAAGTTTCAATAAGGCTAAAGCTTCTAGGACGGAGTCAGATTGGATCTCCTACAAAAAACATCTCAGTTCCTTCAAAAAAGATGTAAGAGCGTCCAAACGCAATGCATGGCAAAGCTTTTGCGAGAGTATCGAAGGGTCATCTGAGACTTTAAGATTTAGGAAAATGATAGCATCGAATCCATCGATGCCCAGTTTCCTTCAAAAGGAAGACGGATCGTGGACGTCTTCGAGCACTGACACGATTGAATGTTTGCTTGACTCTCATTTCCCGGGAAGCTCGGTAACTGCACCACCTGAATTCCCTTTAAGTCACATAGCACCGTGTGATAGTGATTCGATCTTATCTCGGGAGAAGATATTGTGGGCCATATCTAGTTTTAAACCGTTTAAATCTGCGGGACCTGATGGCATTATCCCTGCAGACTTGCAGCAATGCTTAGATATTACCTATCCTTGGATAGAGAGCATACTAATAGCATGTCTCCGTCTAGTTTATATTCTTCGCGTATGGAGAGAGGTGCGGGTCACGTTTATTCCAAAAACGGGCAGAAGCTCACACGCCCGACCTAATGACCTAAGGCCCATTAGTCTCTCTTCAACTTTGCTTAAACTACTTGAACGACTTGTGGATACACATCTACGATTACTATTCCGCCACATCTCCTTTCAACGGCACAACATGCCTACTGGAAAGGAAGGTCAGTGGATACGGCTCTGCACTCTTTAGTCGGATACATTGAAAAATCTATTCATCAGAAGGAATACACGATGGCTGTGTTCCTAGACATTGAGGGCGCCTTCAATAACATTAAACCTAGGGCGATTACCGACGCACTTCGGAGCCTTCATTTGGACGAGCCAATCTGCATACTGGTGAATGCACTATTGACATCGAGGCGCATTACTACAACCATGGGCCCAACGTCTTTATATAGGTATGTTTCTAGAGGCACCTCACAGGGTGGTATTTTATTTTCCTTACTGTGGAAGATAGCAATCAATCAATTGCTTCTGTATCTTGAGAGGTCTGGATGTAAGGTCACTGCATATGCTGACGATGTGGCTATCGCTGTTACAGGTAAGTTCCCAGAAGTCCTTAGTGGACTACTGGAATACGCCCTATCTTTTGTAACTAAATAGGCCAACCTCAGTGGCGTGGGATTTAATCCAGCTAAAACAGAGCTTGTGCTCTTCACTAGGAGACATACTCTTCCTTCTTTTGACCCGCCTATACTACGGAATAGTCCATTAATTTTTGCTGAAAAGGCTAAATTTCTTGGCATCTTGTTAGACCGGAAGCTTTGCTGGAGGCCTAACATTCAGGAACGAGTGAATAAAGCAACTATAGCACTCTATACATGTAGGAAAGCCGTAGGGAAAACCTGGGGCTTGCAGCCAAAAGCTTTACATTGGATCTACACTACTGTCGTCCGTCCTATTCTATTATACGGTGTGTGTGTATGGTGGACGGCACTCAGCAAGACAGCCTATAATAACTTGCTGGCGAAGGTACAAAGAATGGCTTCTCTTGTCATAACTGGAGCCTTTCGTACCACCCCCTCAGCCGGACTGGATACGCTACTTAACCTGCTGCCACTGGATTTGTTCGGTCAAAAGCTGGCTGCTAACACCGCTTTACGTCTGCGTGAAACTAATCAGGGGCGAACGCTTGATTATGGGCATTCGCTTATACTAAGTAATTTTAACCTACCTTTGGAAACTGACTATCTCTCTAGTTCCTGTCAACCCCTTGTGGGGCATTAACTACGCCTACTCTCCACCTCGTTGTTTTGCGCCAACGGCGCTAGCTGCGACCATGTAAGATTTAGCGTTATCGCCTCGCTTGTTACCGATCTTCTCCATGTGTTCCTTGGCCGTCCAACACGGCGTCTTGCTCCGGAATCCTGTGGATTCCAGTTCAGGGCCTTTTTTGCGATGTTATTGGGCCCTCTTCGGAAGGTGTGACCTATCCATTGCCACTTAAGTCTTTTGATCGAAGTGCCTATCCTTTCTTGGCCAGTTATAGTGAGGAGATCCTCGTTCGAAATGATCTCCGGCCAACGAATATTAAGGATGCGCCGTAGACACTGATTTACAAAAGTTTGCAACTTATCAGTAATCTCTTTAGTCACCTTCCAGGTTGAACAGCCATATAGCAGCACGGATTTCACATTCGAATGGAAGACTCGAAGTTTGGTGCGTCTGGAAATATTGTTGTTTAGCCAGAAAGGAGTCAAATTGAAGAAAGCCGCTCTAGACTTGTTTATCCGTGATTTTACATCAGCATCCGCTCCACCATCTGCTGTAACTACGCTCCCGAGATAGCAAAATTCATCAACTTTTTCGACTGCCTGTCCTGAAATACAAATTCCGCTTTGCCCCCTGGATATGTGCTCAAGAACTTAGTCTTGGCAGCATTGATTTTCAGCCCCGCATAACGACTTGCGCAATTTAGAGCTTCTGTCATTTGAGCGACATCATCCGTATTAGTTGATAGAAGACAAATGTCGTCAGCGTAGTCAAGATGTTGAAGGTGATCAAACAATTTCCATCTGATACCTTTGATACGATGTAATTGAAGTGCGGAGCCGAGTACATCACTAATGACAATAAGGAAGAGAATAGGTGACTAAATGCAGCCTTGTCTCACTCCACTGTGCACCTCAAAAGGATCTGAAAGCTTGCCCTTATGCAAGACGTGACATTGGGCTCCATTGTAGGATTCCTTAATGATGGAGATTATCTTATCTGGAATATTTCGTCTTCGTAAGGCATCCCAGGTGTACTGACGATCAACACTATCGAAGGCTTTTTCAAAGTCGATGAACATGAGATGTAATGGGGATCTCCACTCCGCGGATTGCTCGATGATAATACGGAGGGTGTTAATGTGGTCGCTACAAGAGAACCCTTCGCGAAAGCCAGAGCCTGTTCATCGTTCAATGTGCTATCGACTTGATTCGTCCTAAAACAATCTTATCCATCAACTTGGAAATAGCAGGAAGTAGACAGATCCCACGCCAATTATTACAATTCTTCAGGTCACCTTTCTTTGGAATTTTAATAATTAGGCCCTTTTTCCACTCACTGGGAAGAGTTTCAGTTTCCCAACACTCTCGGATTAAGGGAAGAAGAATATCCGCTGTAGCGTTAATATCCGCTTTTAAAAATTCTGTCGGAATTCCATCAATCCCCGGGGCTTTACCGGCGTCCATTGATTTGATAGCGTCTGTTAGTTCCTTTTTGGATGGTGGACCGGAACTAATGCCGTCTATTTGAGGGACGTCTTCTGCTGGCAACGAAGATACACTTGCAGGCCCGAAAGTGTTATTCAGGACCTCTAAAAAGTGTTCTCTCCATCTTTGCAGCTGTTGTTCTTCGGTAACGAGCAGAACACCTTCCTTATCTTTCACAGGATGTTCCGTTAGTAAAGATCTGTCAGTTAATGGCTTGATAAGCTTGAAGAGTGTTCCACTGTCACCGCGGATAGCCGCATCCTCTGCCTCCTTCGCAAGCGCGTTGATATTATTGCGCTTATCACGCCTAACACTCCTTTGAACGCCTTTTTGGAGCGAACGGTATTCAGCTCTGTATCGTTCCTTAGCTGAATCGTCAGCAGCTGAGTTAATCTGCTCCTTAACTCGCTTGCGTGCTGATATAAGAGACCAAGTAGAGTCGCTAATAAATGGTCTCCTACCGCGATCCAATCGTCCTAAAATTTCTTCGCCACACGAAATAAATGAGTCCTTAGCGACTTTCCATCTATCTTCAATTGTCGGATTCTCATTTGGTGGTGGTGCATTAGCTTTTTCGCGCAAAGCGGTGTAGAACGCACGCTTGGTTGATGGAAGTTTGAGCTTCTGCACATTATATCTAGGGCAAATATTTGCACGGTTAGGACGCTGGATTGCTGCCGTTCGTAAGCGCATTTTCGCGATGACAAGATGGTGGTCATTGATAATATCAGCACCACGTGTCGCCCTAACGTCTAAGACACAGTTTCTCCACGTTTTGGAAACAGCAATATGGTCTATCTGGTTCTCAGTTCTGCCATTTGGAAAAGTCCAGGTTGATAAGTGGCAATCTTTGTGTTTAAACAGAGTCGCACCAATGACGAGCTGACGAGAGTTACAAAACTCTATAAACATCTCGCCATTCTGGTTTCTGTCGCCTAACCCATGATTTCCCATAAGATGTCCCAATCCTTGGTTATCTGACCCGACTTTAGCGTTGAGATCCCCCATTATGATTTTAATGTCACCTCTGGGAGCCCTATCAAAGGTGTCGCCAAGTCGCTGGTAGAAGACGTCTTTATCAGCTTGATCAGCTGGTTCGGTTGGTGCGTAACACTGAATTATCGTGATATTTCGTACTCTGGATTTGAATCGGGCGGTGATAATACGGTGGGAAACTGGTCTCCAATCGATAAGGGATCGACGTGCATCCCTTGTCAAGAGGATTCCGACGCCTGCCTGCCGAGGAGCATTTTGGTCATCATTTCCAGAGTACAATAAAACAGTATGAGAGCTTGATGATAAAGGCGCTCCTGATCCGAGCCATCTTGTTTCGCTCAGTCCTAATATAGCGATGTTATACGCGGTCATTTCCCGTTCGACTTCAGTGAGTCTCATGTTGTTGCACTCGCCCCACATCGTTCGAACGTTCCAAAACCCAATCGTGGTCCGTTGTTATAGCCAAAAGTCGTTGCTGATGAATCAGTCCGAGGTATCCGAGGCTCGTTAAATGTTTCGAGTGTAAAGAAAATTTCAAGTACGCGGGTTACAAGCCTACGTACCCTATCCCTCAAGTCGCCTTTTACGACAAGCCGGGAACGCCTTGGCATAATTCTAACCCCAAAAACCACAGGGGTCAATTTTTTGTTAAGTTTCGTACATATCTGAACGCTTGAGTGCACAAAACAGAGTCGCTGCACGCACAATTGTAGAGATATGTTCGAAACTCAGGAGAGTTTTATTCTCTCCTGTCCCTTTAGTCGCCTCTTACGACACGTCGGGAAAGACGGAGGCACTAATCTTGACCCGCGCCACAGGGGCGTAAATAGAAATTTAACGATTAATTAATTTTTTCCGCCTAATGGGGGGCCTCTGAAGTCGCGGGCCCTGGGACACCTAAACCCAGACCTGCTTCCAACGAGGTCGACGAAAGGGTCGCCCTGAAATCACGTGTAGCGCTGATCTGCTCAAATACGATAACTGGCCAGAAACCGTACGCGATTGCGACTAGGTGAAGTAGTTGTGCGCTATGCCCCACAAGAGGTTAAGGCATAAGTTAGTACATAGTATCATCAGCAATCCAAAAATTGAAGATATTCGAATTTTATAACAAGAAAATTTCAAAGTGTGTGTTGTTATCATGATTTTCAAATTTACAGTAATGCATCTGTAACATATGCTCCTGGAATTGCCGTGGAAGTGGCTAAACGTGGTCAAGGACATCCGTTGAAAAGCTTTAGTGTGCCGGGGCCACCGCCGCCCAATATACCAACACCGATGATAGCGAATCCCAGTAAGCATAACGGTAAGTGATTAAAAAAAAATCTCTCCCAAAGCGCACTCATAAATTCGAAACTGTTTGATATTTTCCTTTAACCATAACCATTCTGACTTGCACTTGACTAGCACCTTAAAAGTATTTATCTAATAAATTGTTTAACTCTGTTCTTGTCTGTACACAGTCCCTGCCGTTACAATACGTCCACAAAATGCATCGCCATACAAGAAGGCGTCATTTTCCAGTTTGACGCCAACCAATCGCCTACAAAGTGGTCCATCAGTGGCACATTCAAATGATGAAATTCAAAGACTGGCACCAAGTACCTCAACCGAGGAATTGAATCAAGAGATGGCCAATCTTGAGGGTCTTATGAAGGACTTGAGTGCAATAACTGCCAATGAATTTGAATGTTAACGTTAAACGTTCTGTTCTTTTTACAAATGGACATTGCATTACATATTAGAATAAGTTGAAACGACATTTTTTTTCTACTCATAATATTTGTACATTGTTCATTCACTACGTGTCATTTTTGCTTCGAATATAATGTGTACATAAGGAATAAGAGTATGATTGAGAGAGAGTGTGTGTGTGCAAGAGTAAATGCGAATAAAGCGTGTGTATGTGTGTATAGTCGTAAAACATTTTTTCATTTTTTTAATAATAGAAAAACATTTTGTTTTATTTATTTCAATTTTAAGTTGATAAGTAAGAAACTTATGAATAGAATTGTAATTGCAAACATTTTAATTTTTAAGAAAAGAGGATATTTATTTTGGTTCAAACAATAGAGATTAGATGAAAACAAATCAAAAATGACGAATTCCGCACGTTATATGAATAATGCATTTTACGTTCGAATTAGATTAATTTGGTTAATTTAATTGTGAATCGGAGCAAATGAATGGATCCTAGACAGTTTGCAGCCATACATTTTGTGTCTTTTCCTATTTATGTTTAAAACGAAAATTTGACACATACACTGCCTTTCTATTGGGTTGTACGAGTAGTTAGCTTAAAATGAATCAAAGCGTTTATAAATATTTTCCTGTTACGACAAGACATTTTTAATATTTTACTGAATATCAGTAGCGATAAATAATGTGTTTTGATAATCATTCTGCTTGAGACAATTCTGTGAGGTATGATCGTAAATGATGAAAAAATGTGCGAACATGGAATATCTTTGAAGTGTGAACATGATACTGAAAGACAATGGTTTCATAACAAACCCAACATCAAAGAATTATTCAAAACTTGATATCCAAGTCCAACGTACAATAAACAATTCAAATGACGCTTTTGTTCATTTTAGCTGATGATGATCAATTTTGAATATTTTTTTTTTGTTCATTTGGTTTGCATGGTAGGACTGTGAGATAAAACAGACATTATCAACGTGACATTTGTAAATATTTAGCAAGTATGTATATGTAATGATAATGAAACGTACACAAAATCAACTTAACTAAAACAAATTTATATTATGAAATTTATACAAAACATACACTAAGGCTAAGATATAAAGCGGAAACGAAAACAAGAAAAGAAAAACAAAATATACAACGTATTTTTTAAACAACACTAATGCCATTTTTTATAAATATTTAACATAGACGATAAACTATCATAAGACTTACTGTAACATTTATAATAAAAGTTACGACAAATAGTTTATATACATATACTTCAAAAGTTTATGCCGGAGTATTTATCCGTAACATTTTTTTCATATTTCTGGTTGTTTCGGCTTGCATTTAGCAGTATATATAAAAAGCGTAATATCTAAGTGGTTGTGTAAGCAATGCATATTTAGAAATTTTAATTCATCTACATTGCATGCTAAAATATCATCATGTCTAAGTTCACAATCACCCGCTCTGGTGGCAAGCCTGACGGTTGACCGGGGTCCCAAATTTTTGGGGCGGCTTTTTGGCTAACGCTCGAATAAAATAAAAATTGCAAAAATCCAATAGGAATAATTTAATATCAACATGCGTTTTGTGAAAAGAAAACCATAGAAACCACAGATGAAATAACAAGGGACGAAGTAATATTTCGGAAGGCAATAAACCAATCGAAACCCACAAAAAGCATTTGACATTTTTTCGCGACGACGGAATATCTTTTTTAGGTAATGTAGCACATCTATTTATTAAATAACTCATTACAGATATTTTTAATTATTCCTTCTATCTCTCTCTCTGTCTCTCTCTGGTTCCTGTTAACCCCTTGGGGCATCAACTACGCCAACTTCCCACCTCGTTCTGTTCTGTGCCATCGTCCTTAGATCTGACCACTGTTTGTTTAATGAAGCAGCCTCGCTTTTAACCGATCTTCTCCACGTGTTTCTTGGTCGTCCAACACGGCGTCTAGCATTGGCTCCCTGAGGGTTGTCCCCCAAGATGGGAGCTCAAGTACTTGGTCTTGGCAGCGTTTATCTTGAGCCCCAGCATTACGACTTTCGCAATGCAGAGCATCGGCCATTTGAGCTACATCCTCCTTTTTATTTGAAAGCAGACAAATATCGTCAGCATAGTCCAGGTGTTGCAGGTAATCAAACATTTTCCATCTGATACCTTTCCTCTGGTTTTGAAGCGCGCTCACTAGTACATCGTTAATGGCTATGAGGAAAAGAATAGGTGATAAAATGCAACCTTGCCTCACTCCACTGTGCACCTCAAAAGGATCTGAAAGCTTACCCTTGTGCAAAACGTGACATTGGGCTCCCTGATAAGATTCCTTGATGGTGGAAATTATTTTATCTGGTATGCCCCTCCTACGAAGAGCTCTCCAAATATACTCCCGATCAACACTATCGAACGCCTTCTCGAAATCAATGAACATGAGGTGTAATGGGGATCTCCATTCGGCGGATTGCTCAATAATAATTCGGAGGGTGTTTATATGGTCGCTACATGAAAAACCCTCACGAAAGCCAGCCTGTTCATTGCTTAAAGTGCGATCAACTTCATCCTTGATCCGGTTCAAAATAATTTTAGCCATCAGCTTGGATACAGCTGGAAGTAGGCAAATACCGCGCCAATTATTACAATCCTTAAGGTTACCCTTCTTGGGAATTTTAATAATTACGCCCTTTTTCCATTCTACTGGAAGAGTTTCGGTTTCCCAACACTCTCTGATTAGGGGAAGTAGAATATCCGCTGTAGCATTCGAATCCGCTTTAAATAGTTCGACCGGAATTCCATCTATCCCCGGGCCTTACCGGCGTCCATAGATTCGATAACCCGCTTTAATTCCGTGATGGTGGTCTGGAATTAATACTGGCTACTGGAGGGACGTCTTCTTCTGCCGATGAAGATGCACTTGCAGGCCCAAAACTGTTGTTAAGAACCTCAAAAAAGTGCTCTTTCCATCTCTGAAGTTGCTGTTCTTCGGTAACAAGCAGTAACCCTTCTTTATCTTTCACAGGATGGTCGGTTGTGAACGATTTACCAATTAGTGGTTTAATTAGCTTAAATAGGGTACCGCTTTCACCACGGTAAGCCGCATCATTTGCCTCCTTCGCTAAAGCGTTGATGTAAGTACGCTTATCACGCCTCACACTTCTCTGCACGCCTTTTTGCAGTGAACGGTATTCAGCGCGAAGTTGATTTTTAGCTGAATCATCAGCAGCAGAGTTAATCTGTTCCTTAACTCTTTTGCGTGCTGAGATAAGAGACCAAGTAGCATCACTGATAAATGGTCTCCTACCTCGATCCAATCTTCCCACAGTCGCTTCGCCACATGAAATAAAAGAATCCTTTGCAAAATTCCATCTATCTTCAATTGTAGGATTCTGAAGAGATGTTACTGCACAAGTTTTTTCGTGCAAGGCGGTCGAATATGCACGTCTAGTTGAGGAATTTTTCAGCTTTTGCACATTAAATCGTGGCAAGATTCGCGTGTTGTGAGATCGTTGAATCGCTGCCGTTCGTAAGCGAAATTTCGCGATAACAAGATGGTGGTCGCTGCCAACATCAGCCCCACGCTTCGACCTGACGTCTAAGAGGCAGTTTCTTCATGTCTTAGAAACAGCAATATGGTCAATTTCGTTCTCTGTTCTGCCATCAGGAGAAATCCAAGTTGTTAGGTGGCAGGGTTTATGCTTGAACAACGTTCCGCCAATGACTAGTTGCCGAGAGTTACAGAACTCCACGAACATTTCGCCATTGTTGTTCCTGTCGCCAAGCTCGTGATTGCCCATAAGGTGTTCCAAGCCTAAATTATCAGTACCGACTTTGGCGTTGAGATCCCCCATTATGATTTTGATGTCACCCCTGGGAGCCCTATCAAAGGTGTCGCCTAGTCGCTGATAAAAAACGTCCTTTGCGGATTGGTCTGCAGGTTCAGTCGGTGCGTAGCACTGAATAATTGTGATGTTTCGTACTCTGGATTTGAACCTGGCTGTGATGATACGGTCGGAGATAGGTTTCCAGTCGATAAGGGATCGGCGTGCATTCCTAGTCAACAGGATTCCGACGCCCGCTTGCCGAGATGAATTATCGTCTTCACTTCCAGAGTAGAGCAGTACAGTGCGAGAGCTTGGTGATGAAGTCGCCCCCGATCCGAGCCATCTTGTTTCGCTCAGTCCTAGTATAGCGATGTTGTATGCGGTCATTTCCTGTTCGACTTCTGTGAGCCTTGTGTTATTACACTCACCCCACATCGTCCGAACGTTCCAAAAACCGATCGTAGTCCGTTGTTTATAGCCAAAAGTCGTTGCCGTTGAATCAGTCCGAGGTATCCGAGGCTCGTTTAATGTTTCGAGTGTAAAGTAAATTTCAGGTACGCAGGATACAAGCCTACATACCCTATCTGGTTCATTTTAATCCCTTGTAGGGCATTGACTACGCTACTTTTCCACATCTCCCTATTAGCAGCCATCACCTTTAGCTGGTTCTACGATTTGCCTATAGATTTTTCACTCTGCCTCAATAGACCTTCTCCATGTATTTATGGGTCGTCCTATACGACGGTTCCCTGAGGATTCCAATCTAGAGCCTGTTTTGGAATGCTGTTTGGCTCTTTTCGAAGTGTCTGCCACTTCCGCCTTTTGATTTGGATGCCTATCCTATTTTGGCCAGTCATTTCGAGAAGGTCGTGGTTATATATTACCTAAGGCCAGCGAATTCGTAGGATGCGTCGTAGGCACTGATTCAGGGAAGTATGGAGTTTGGTGACTTTCCCCGTGAACACTCACACAGAAGCGCAGATATTACATTGGTCTCGAAGATCCGGAGTTTTTGATATTTCTGGAGATGTTGTGGTTTTGCCAGAAGTAGTCAAACTGAAAAATACTGCTCGGGCTTTATTTATGCGTGACTCTACATCGGCATCAGCACCACAATCCGCTGTCGCTACGCTTCCAAGGTAAAAAAAATCTCAACTTTTTTCTATCGGTTGTCCAGATTTAGAAATTGTGATTTGATCTTCTGATGTCAAGCTCAGGTATTTAATCTTAGCGGCACTTCGACTTTGACGATGCAAAGCAACGGTTATTTGAGTCATATGATCTGGTGTGTTTGAGAGAAGGCAAATATCCTCGGCGTAGTCCAGGTGCTGTAGGTAAACAAATAATTTCCATCTGATACCCTTTCTTTTATGGTCGCCTAGAGCGTTGCAGATTACGTCCTTGATGGTAATAAGGAAGAGCATTGGTAATAAAATACAGTTTTTCTAAATCAATTATTCACCTCAAAAGGACTAGAAAATTCGACCTCGTGCAAGACATGACATAGGACTCCTTTTGATGGAAATAAGTTGATATAGTATGCCTCTCCTACGTACGGCTGTCCAGATATAAGCTCGAAGTCAGTGAACACAAGATGTAACAAGGATCTCCATTCAGCTGATTCTTCAATTATAATTCGGAGGGTGTTGATGTGATCGCTACACCAGCTTATTCATTGTTCAGAGTGCGGTCGACCGTTTTCTTGATCCGATCCAAGATTATTTTGGCCATCAGTTTGGAGACTGCAGGGAGGAGGAGACAGATTCCACGCCAAATTATTACAATCCTTGAGATTTCCTTTCTTATGCTTGAAATAGTTTGGACGCGTTGAATGTTGTTGAAGAAAGCAGCACAATGCATTTTAAATGGCTGACATGTTTTTTTCTGTTGCTGTTGAACATGCTGTTATAGATTCTAATTGGGTCTGATTGCATGATACATAATTCATTTTTTAACGTGAAGGGATGCTAGGCGATATGCCTCAATTTGATTTCGGGAAGTAGGTATAGTCTAAAAATGTTGTTTTGCCTGTTGAATCACAGTAGCGCACGTACACCCCTGAAGAAATTCATACGAAATGAACTATTCCTTATTCGCATAAACACTCAGCACATAAAAGCGTTTAAAAAAGCGCTCCTGTGAGAAATTTCATGATATTGTCATCACTAATTGTTTGGAGTCGTTTTCGCCCGATCTCTTCGCGAATTTCTTCAGTTGATTGCAATGGCATTAATTCTTTAAAGATTGAGAAGAGAGGCCACAACGCACACTGCCAGAGCCGCAGAGTCTTCCCTAATTTGTTTCTGCTAACACATAATATGCTAATACCGGGATTTGGCTGGGTTTTCCCAATTTAACTAGCTTTGATTTTATTCTCTTATGCCGGTCCCACACTGACCAGGGTTTGCCGAACCGTGTGGCACAAAAGAGCAAAGTTTGGACAACACACGCTTGGAAGAGACAGAGACGATGGGGGAATGCAACAAACAAATAACGTTTGTTGAATTCCCCCATCGTCTCTGTCTCTTCCAAGCATGTGTTGTCCATTGTCAATCAGTATGTTGAATTCCCCCATCGTCTCTGTCTCTTCCAAGCGTGTGTTGCCCACATCTTTTATCTTTTGTACCGCAAGGTTTGACAGACCTCGGATAGTGTGGTCTGTGGTAGCGGCGTTAGAATTCTCCGCATTTATGAAAATAAGCCGCAAATGTTCAAACCATTCGGAGATTCGTCCGGCTAATTGAAGTTTTCCGCTGCATAGCAGTGTGTAAGGAAATTATCAAAAACTACTCCAAAATGTTAGAAATTAAAACGAGCACCATTTTATGGCACGAAACTTGTCAGAGCTGCGTTTTCGAAAATGTGTTGGATGTTTTAGTGGAAAATTTTTTTCGGATTAATTGTCGATGGCTTAAGGTATTGCCATGTTCAACGGCGTCCGCCTGAGAACCCAGCAAAGAAAACGATATCAATGGAAGTTTCACTTGATGGACCCAAGGCCAGAGGCAGACCGAAGAACACCTGGATGTGTCAAATGAAAAAGCAACAACAACGCATTGGTCTCGGCGATGACACGATCCAAGATAGAGCTGCCTGTAGAAATATGCTGAGATATTATCGCCAAAACGGGCGATGTGCCTACACCGCAGGTCGAGCAACGCGAAACCATGGAGCGGTATAAAGAACGAGGCAAGGAAGAAGAAAGTCGATGGCTTAAGGGTTTTAAAGCCGCCAGGTTCCCGTGTGCCATCTGTATCTTTTTATTGATAAAGCTGAAAAATATGTCGCTCAGATAATTCAATAGTAAGTTATTTTTTTTAATTTCAAACAAACTCCCTACAAAGCCTTGCGGAACTGTGCTGAATTGCTCTCAAACATCTGCATGAAAGCGGAGCATATTTTTACTATATACTAACTGAGCCATCGGTAGCTCAGTGGCTAGGGGTTCTGTTATCTGAATTACTGGAGCGTTGGCTCGACCTACAGTGACCAGGAATTGTTGCGTGTTTAAAAAATGTTAAAATGTAAATCGTTTCGGACCTACTCGCTGTTACTCTATGACCATCATCAATGTGGCACGATAGCCCGACGTGACATCGGGCTTTGGCCGCCTGTTACTACGACCAAGAGCGGAAAAAATCTATTGAATCGCTTATAGAAAAACAACGTGGTAAAATACAGAAGGGGCGGTAAATTGTTCACTCGCCCGGGGCGGCGTTAGCACTAGAGCGGGTGCTGTACTTTACTGGTCGACAGATCTCTTTTTGCACTTTTTAAAAATCTAGTCCGATCATTTAACGTTAGCATTTTGTCGACTAAAAATCGTGTCTAGACCACTTCATTGCGTGCATAACTATGCTAAAAGTAACCAGTGTCATTCTCGTTTTCGAACCGAACTCATTCAGTACGATAGCGACTTATTGCCCATTAAATAAAGATACATACTTCATTACATTGTTAATTCATTTTCTAAACCTTCATTGTAATTTTCAAGTGATCGCCCAGCATAATTGCTTCTCACATATTATTCACTTCCACTTCTCATCTACATCTTCATGTAACAAATAAATGCACAAAATCTATATCAACTATAATAAATATTACGCACACTTTCCTTAAAAAAAAAAGATTTATTTTTCTGCACTCCCCATAAAAAGGCCTAGTCGCTAGCACACATAAAAAAATGTATGAATATATTAACAATAATTTCTTTTGATTTGATGATACATACAACATTTAAATTCATTTGTATGATAACGAACATTTTTTTTGCATTCCTTACCTTCTACTATAAACAAAAACAAATTTCTTAGCACAAAAACGGAGATTTGAATTCTATGCTCAAATGGATATCTTTTTGTTATGTACTTCGAAAATATGCATAATATACGAGTAAATTATTAATTTAAATAGAAAGAAAAATACAAAGAAATCTAAACCAAGACTAACTAAAAATATTGTATACAAAAGAAATTTTCTAAAAAAAATATTTTTCTTATGTTATGAGATGTGTAAAGCTCGATATATAATTTACGTGAACGGAATTAAGGGGTTTAAAATCCAAACCAATCCCATCCAAGTTAAACTTAAATCTCTCAATTTATGTATGCCGAAACGGTTATACACGTAATGCATAAAATTGTATAATTGATTAGATAAGAGCTAAAGTAAAATAAAAATGATTTAAAAAAATGCAAGCAAGTTATAAGTTAGGTATAAGTGTACTGATAATATTATTATGAATTGGATCTAATAGTAGAGCATGCAAATTGAAATCAAATTGAAAGCTGGATTTATGAAGAAAGGAAAAAAAGAAACAAAAAATAAAAACAATCTAAATAATAATTTTTGTTTTTTTATTTAATTGTAATTTATATGATTCGAATTGAAAAAGTTTAACGAAAGGTATGTTTTTCAGAGTCACAGGTCTGAGGTATGTATGATGTTGAGAGTTATAAAATTGATCACAGTAATGCCTACTTTAAGAATTTAGCTAACCGTTGTTGTTGATGCACAATAGGATTCAAGAGATTTTTGTCTGTGTCTCTCTAAGGGGGTTATGTCAGCTTTTGGCCGTTGTAGCAAAGCAGATAATCGAAACAACGAATGCAACATGGGGATTCGAATTTATGTCCCGACAATTCAGTGAAAGAGTGTCGGATACCCTAATCCAGTTAACTTCCAGTGAATACAGAATTTAAATTCGAATCCTGTACGATACATTTGAAATAGGAAACACAAAACACAGATCGATTATCACCTGTGCTTAGATTTTATGAGATGGTTGGTGTTGGTAGTGTAGTAAGCACAGGATTAACCTAGTACGAAATTTTGGTGGGAAACTCCGGATTCGAGAGCAGCACCCCAAAAACATAGGTTAGGTTAGGTGCAGGAGCCACTAGAATTGACATCTAGTGCACTTAGACCGAAAGATTGGTCCATTGTGATACCCCATGGGAGAAGAAAAGCACGTACTAAGTCATGCTGTAAAACCAGCCCGT
Organism: Microchrysa polita; assembly: GCA_949715475.1. NCBI lineage: Eukaryota > Metazoa > Arthropoda > Insecta > Diptera > Stratiomyidae > Microchrysa > Microchrysa polita. The sequence goes on from OX454419.1 coordinate 52,429,482, forward strand.
TCTGGCAATATACTTATTGAGCAATATTGGGCTCACATCCCGAAGATCGTCCATATCATAGAAAAACCTAGAACCAAGAATACGTCTTCGTACTTCGGCCAAGGCCGGACACTGACAGAGAAAGTGATGCACGCTTTCTTCCTCTTCTTCGTCACCACAACTTCAGCAGTAGTCATTATGGTGATGCGGAGTCTCCTTGTGTGCTCCCCAATAGGACAGTGCCCCGTTATAGCACCGAGCACCCCCCCAATGCGTTTCCTGTCCAGTGACAATAATATGGTTGATCGGGCCGAGTCAAGCCGTGGCCAAATCAACCTAGTTGTCGCGCAAGTGCTGCCGTGAGTCCATCTGGCACTAGCCCTGAGCAAAACAGCCGCTTCTACTGCCACTCTGCATCAGGAGGAAATCGGCGTTTTTAGGTTACTATGATGGTCCTCTAAATGCATATTTGTCGCATTACGGGCGAGGCGATCCGCATTACAGTTCCCCGCGAATCCACTATGACTAGGTATCCAAAAGAGGGTAATATTGAAAAAACGACCCATCTCTGTAAGAGCCGAGCGGCAGGTTTCGACAGCTGTTGATGTTGTCAGGACTGATTCGAGAGATCGAATTGCAGCCTGGCTGTCAGTGTAACCTAGCCATGTTAAGGATTCCATAATCGCCGAAATCTCCGCCTGCAGGACGCTACAGTAATTAGGCAGACGAACTGACAGGTTAACATCAAGAACATCCGAGTGGATGCCAATACCCACTCCTTCGTGTGACTTGGAGCCATCAGGGTAGATAGCAAATGACTCAACGTCCCGAGGCATGTTGTTGTCCCAGTTATCCCTCGACGGAATCAAACTGCAATGGCTCTTACCAAAAGCGTATTTAGGAGTAGTATAGTCAGTTTCCAAAGGTAGGTTAAAATTACTTAGTATAAGCGAATGCCCATAATCAAGCTTTTGCCACTGATTAGTTTCCCGCAGACGTAAAGCAGTGTTAGCAGCCAGCTTTTGACCGAACAAACCCAGTGGCACCAGGTCAAGTAGCGTATCCAGTCCGGCTGAGGGGGTGGTACGAAAGGCTCCAGTTATGACAAGAGAAGCCATTCTTCGTACCAGCAAGTTATTATAGGATGTCTTGCTGAGTGCCGTCCACCATACATATGTACATACACCCCAAAAACATAAGAAACAAAAAAATTCTCCGCCACATTTTGAAATCTCAAATCAGGTAATGACTATACACTATGGTAAAAGAGTGCAAGGTGAGGTTGGGTGAATCTTTAGATAGCTAACACCGTTTGCTTCTGTCAGAATTGAAAATAGGAGGAGCAAGAAACAGAAGAACTCCGAAGCCAGTCGAAAAATTTAAGTGGCACACACAATCTCAGAAACGAAAACTTTGAACGAGTAGTAGCTCCATTAATTTAACAACACCACCCACCAAACAAATTAATTCGCCGGCGATCTGTAGACGATTTGCCAAAGCGAAAAATTTTTTCGCCGGCGAACTCGTTTTTAGATCGCAAACAGATTGTCTGAGAACAATATGGTACCTCTATGGCGAATTGACGAATATGACAAACCGAAAGCGATACGCCAATATAATCCGAAAATGACGTGTCGGGGCGAACTGAATACGATACGTAAAGGGTTTTCCAATAGGGACGCTTGATCTTTGAAATGAAAAAAAAAATACATGTAGGAGAGATATTTGCGAATTTTTTTTTTTATTTGAAAGGTCCATCGACCCCATTACATATGGAATATGACATCATTCAAATGACCGCCACGGCTTCGGTTGGTGGCGCGCACACGAAAGGTCCAATTTTCGATGACTCTGGCGCACAAATCGGGCTGTATACCGGTCGATGATAACCAACTTCTTTTGGCCTGAAATCGAGAATATGGATCTGCACAACATGTGGTTTCAACAGGACGGCGCTACGTGCCACACAGCACACGCTACGATGGATGTTCTGCACGAGCAATTTACGGGCATGGTCATCTCGCGCGGAGGCGACGTGAACTGGCCACCGAGATCGTGCGATTTGACCCCGCTGGACTTTTTCTTGTGGGGTTTTCTTAAGTCGCAGGTCTATGCCAACAAACCGCAAACCACCGATGCCCTCAAAGTTAACATACGCCACGCCATCGATCAAATACAGCCCGATTTGTGCGCCAGAGTCATCGAAAATTGGACCTTTCGAGTGCGCGCCACCAACCGAAGCCGTGGCGGTCATTTGAATGATGTCATATTCCATATGTAATGGGGTCGATGGACCTTTCAAATAAAAAAAAAAATTCGCAAATATCTCTCCTACATGTATTTTTTTTTTCATTTCAAAGATCAAGCGTCCCTATTGGAAAACCCTTTATTTAAGACTCGTAGAAGTTTTGTCATTCCGAAGTTTAAATTATTTGCCTTTGCGATTCGTAGAAGTTTTTCTATTACGAAGCGTAAATGATTTGCATTGCCCATTCGTAGAAGATGGATATTATTGGCTATTTAATGCCTGTAGCCAATTTTCCTCACAATGAAGAAAAGTCAGGGAGGGCAGGGAGGGGCGGTCGCCCACCCCTGGCCGATGATTATGATGAAAAAAATCCTTACCAATGTAGTAAAAAAACACTGCACTATTTAATGCTTGAAGGCGTAAAAATGAGAGTTTGATTCCAAGCACTACGTAAAATTTTCTGCTGCTGAGCATGTAGTCTGGAAAACTAACCAGATGCTAAGCTAAGCTAAGCTAAGATAACTTTCCATTAGTTTCCGTTGATGCTTTTCATCCTCCATTGAACGTCATCATCAAATCAAATGAACTTGTACACGATAATACCATATCAATACAAGTACTTAACTTCCGTAAAGCTAACTACAATCTACTAAATTTTGAATTGAATGCTATTAACTGGTATAATGAACTGAATAATCTCTCCACGGAGGATGCAGTCAATCGGTTCTATGTAATATTAAATAGTATAATTGATCACCATGTACCTAAATATTACATTAATAACAAACATTATCCAGCCTGGTACTCAAGTGAATTAAAACAGCTTATACAAGAAAAGAAGTATGCTCATAAATACTACAAGATATCTGGATCCGCTTGTGATTACAACATATTCTCTAAACTTAGATCTGAATGCAAAGCTCAGTTAAAGGTCGACTACAAAACTTATTTGTTACGAATAGAAGCTTCAATACCTCAAAATTGCAAAAATTTTTGGAATTACATTAAGTCATTTAAATCTGATAATTCACTTCCTTCCACGATGCATCTTGATGATTTATATACTTCAGACAAACTTTCAATTGCAAATATGTTCGCCTCGTTTTTTTCTAACGTTTATGATTCCTCTAAAAACGATTATGTGCCTCCAGAATCTTTTAGTAATTTAAACTTATCTCAATTTTCGATATCATACGACTCTGTTATCCATAAACTCAATACTATTGACTCAAGCAAGAGTGCTGGCCCGGACGGTATCCCTCCGATCCTATTAAAAAATTGTGCGATGACCCTGGCATCCCCACTTCTACACATTTTTAACAAATCTTTGCATAGTGGTTGTTTCCCAACAATATGGAAATCAAGCTTTGTAGTTCCAATATTCAAATCTGGTTGTAAATCCGATATCAGAAATTATCGCCCCATCTGTATACTCTCTGTGATTCCAAAAATTTTCGAGAGTCTGCTAACTGACTTCATTACGCCATTATTAAGACCGATAATCACACCACGCCAGCATGGCTTTTGCAAAAATAGATCTACTACCACTAATTTAGTAGAATACCATAGTTAAATCATCAAATCTTTTGCTCGCTCCAATCAAATTCATTCCATTTATACTGACTTCAGTAAGGCATTCGATCGTATTAATCATAGCTTACTTGAGAGAAAACTTCGTATAATTGGATTCAGTGGAGCCATTTTAAAGTGGATTTGTGACTACGTCCGCAATCGTTCATTAATAGTCAAAGCTTATGATCAACATTCCCAGGAATTTGTTTCAACATCTGGTGTCCCCAGGGATCTCACCTTGGGCCCATTTTATTCTTAATTTTCATCAATGACATAAGTTCAATTTTTAATGACGTTGAGTTTTTGCTCTTTGCGGACGACTGCAAGATTTACAAGTACATTGAGTCAATAGAAGATGCCTTGCTACTACAGTCCAATTTAGACAAGTTTTGTAACTACTGTGCGTTGAATAGTTTAGATGTCAACGTTGACAAATGCCAACTTATGGTCTTTAATCGCTGTAAATCCTCTATCGATTGCAATTACCTTCTTAACGGAGTTGTATTGAAGCAATCAGAGACAGTGAAAGATCTGGGTGTATTATTCGATTCATCTTTGAGCTTTGTGAGTCACATTAATAAAACAATAAGTGAAGCATTGAGAAGCCTTGGGTTTGTTATACGAAACACACGCGAGTTCCTTAACATAAATGCAATTAAAATGCCATATTTTTCCCTGGTCAGGAGCAAGCTAGATTATTGCTCTATTCTCTGGAATCCCTACTACAATGTCCATATTGACAATTTAGAAAAGGTCCAAAATAAATTTATAAGAGTTGTTGGTTACAAACTAGGTTTCCATTCCGAAAACATTCCCTATGCTGAAATAGCATCCACGCTAAATATAACATCACTTGAGACCAGAAGGAAATGTTCTGACGCGGTATTTTTATACAATTTAATTAACGCTAATCTTGATGCGCCAAACATATTATCCGAAATATCATTTAGAGTGCCTTTTAGATCGACTAGATGTAACGATCTATTCTTTCGAAAAAAGCACAAAACTGCCTACTGTCAAAACTCGCCTCTGGAAAGATTAAAAAAAAATCGGGAATCAATTATGCCATAGAATAGATTTGTTTAATACTACCAATGTTGCTATAAAGATTGAAGTTAAAAACTTGTAAATATGGTCGTTATTTTATATGTTCTTTTTCTTTTTTTTTCTTCTTCTTTTTAAATTTTGTAAATTTTCATGAATTTCAAATAGTCTTAATCTTTCACTTTGAACATTATTATTGAATTAATTTATAGTTTATTATTATTTATTTGTTATTTTGCTTTGTTTGAATGCTTTCCTTGAATCTAAAATGTATAATATTTGTAAATGGACTCTGCCCGTGAATAAATAAATAAATAAATGCTTTGCCGCTCCATATACTGCCGCGGAATGCATGACCGTGATAGTTTCCAGCAAGGACAAATGGACAACAGCAAGTGGCCACTCGTAAATGACGGGGGTGCGGACGCTGCGTCCCAATACATACGTTTCGCTCGTGCAAAAGTAAAATATTTGTTATAGTTTTGGGTGATTTTTCACTATATCCAGCTTGATACACTCCCAATCAATAGGATAGTTCCACTTGCAAAATCGCTTTATCTCGGTAAGTGAAAACGATATTTTTTTCAAAGTTAGTGACAATATTGTTCTTTAAATAAGAGAAGGCTTCAAATCCGGAGTCCCGATAGGATTTTCTTACGAGAATTCTTAAAAACAGTACAAATGTGAAAGTCATTAGAGGAAGTAAAACCCAAAATAATGGTACAAATAGATAATTTTATTTTGAAAAATGTGGCTAGTTATGAGTTCAACCTCCGTTAAGCGATATAGGCCCGAAGATTTTATCCGGTATTGAAATGAACGTTTTGAACGTAATTTAAATGAATTTCGTCCCGAGCTCCTCTAATCGCTTACAGAAGCTCTTCAGTGATGGTAAACTGTCGACTAATGGTATAGATCTTTCATATCATTCATCCCTAAACATTTTCGGTGATATTTAGATTAAGGAAGGTATTTCCATAACCTTGATTAGTTATCAATCAGAGGTATTCAGAGCACCCAAGCTTTTAAAAATATTCTTCCTAATGTAATTATTACTGACATTTTCCATGCCACTCCTATAAGATTTTAACAAGATAATGACCCCAATTATGAAACAAAGCGGAAAAAGATTGGTTTCAAGACCAATCCATCAACATTATGGAATGACTACCATACTCCCAAGATCTAAATATCATCAAAAAGGATAAGGATAAAGGAGATCTATACCGGTACACGAAAATTTAATAGCACTGAGGAGCTTCTGTAAGCTATTAGGGGAACATGGGAAGAAATTACCTTAAATTGCATTAAAAACCTATAAAATTCTATCCCGGATAGACTTTTGACCTCATATCATTTTACGGAAGTTCAAATCACTACCAGCCTCATTTTCCAAAGTAAAATTATCTTTATTTTGTGTTTTATTTGCTGTGGAACTATCCAAATGACTTTGACATTTGTACTGTTTTTATTAATTCTCGTAAGAAAATCCTAACGGGACTCCGGATTTGAAACCTTCTTTTTTTTGAAAAGAACAATCAGGCTACTGAAAATATTTTCACCAAATTTAAAGGAAATACCGTTAACACTTACCGAGAAACAGCCATTTTTCAAGTGGAACTATCCAATTAATTGAGAGTGTATGTCACATGAAGTCGCTCCGGGAAGGTCGTGGAATTTATCAACATTGCATCTGAAAGAGATTTTAGTGGGAAATAGTATACAGCTTTACCCAGTTAGGGACGTTGTAAAGAACGAACTTCACATTTCAGTGACGAGGGCGGTAAATTACCGCCGCGCGCTCGGTAATGTCACAGAAAATGCGCGTGAAGGTTAAAATCTGGCTCTAAAATTAAAAAACAAACTAACAGGCCCGACAGTCTATATTTGCACCAAGGTAAAAGATATGTAAGTTCCATCCAATTTCCAAAACCTAAGCTACTTTTTTGTTGAGGTGCTGAGATCAACAGCACGCTCAGCAATGTTATTTATCTCTATCATAGAGATTTTATTCCGTGACATGGGTTGTGAGTTCGAAAAACACCTTAAACTAAATTCGTTCACGGTGAGTCTCGAAACCATGACTCTGTGAACCGAAGGTGCGCGCAGTAACCACTACACTAGCCACACTATTTTAAAATTTGCCTAACAATATTTTCGTGACCGACAATTTCAACTTCTAAGAAAATCATGATGTTGAAAAAATTTTGGGCTTGCCATGTTTCATATTTGAATTCCTTTGAGGGTTAATGCGTGTGATATCTCATGTATCATGTTATCTTCTTTTTACAGATAGTAGGAACGAGATTGGCGGCTAGGTGAGTCCATAACATAAGATTCGAACTCATGACTCATTAACCGCTAGACCAGCCAGACAGAGTACATTACACATCCGGTATTTGTTTCCTATTTCAAGGACCCTCAACGTAATAAATCGAGCTTGGAAAATTTTCGTATATCCCGTGTATCTTTCCAAAGCCATAACAACGAGAATTATTCAAGTTGTCACTACTTTCATCACTGTTCAGAATCTATAATAGTACTCCAATCAACGGGTAGATTTTACCTTGCAAAAATTGGGGACTTCTCAAATTTGATATGTTATAAAGACAGGTGAGGTTATTTAAAATCCAAGTTTGCGTCACTTTCCCCCCTGTGCTCCCGCCGCTATCTTGAAAAAATCATCTAAAATCGGCTCTTTTATCAGTTTGCGGTCTATAACTCCTTCCCAGTCCATTTGAGCACGAAATGTGCCGAGACAATCTTGTAGAGCACAGAATTTCCTATAAATTTCATCTGACAAGTTTTACTTCACAATCAAAATTAACAGAGTTATAGCGCAAATGCTAAAAATTCCAAAAATCATTACTAACCAATTTCAAAACATACTTCGAGAACTCTATACTAAAATGCTGAGGAGGCTATGAGTTATTGGTATACAATGCGTTTTTGTGAATTTGAAATTGGCATGATTTTTGATATTTTCTCCATTTTCTTGGCGCTATAACTCTGTTAATTTTGATTGTACAGTACAACATCTTAAATTAAATTTGTAGGAAATTTCCTCTACAAAATTGTCTTGGCAGATTTTGTGCTCAAATGGACTGTAAAGATGTTACAGGCCTAAAACTGATGAAAGGGCCGATTTTAGATGGTTTTTTGAAGATAGCGCCGGGAGCACAGGGGGAAAGTGACGCAAACTTGGATTTTAACTAACCCCACCTGTCTTTATAACATATAAAAAATTTAAAAAAAATCAATTTTTGCACGCTAACCCCTATTATTTCGTCTCTATTGATAGACCAAGCAATGAAAGCCTAAAAAGGGGGTGTAGAGAACATCGAAGGGGGTGACGATTTTTTTCTTCGGTATTTTATCAGGAGTAGTTAGGAGGTAAAGGTACTAATTTTACTCGGAGCTGAGGGGTGCGCTACCGCGGGGAGAGGGGGTTAAAGGTGCAATTTTGTGCAATTTTTGGTGTTTTGGGCTATATCTCGAAAACGGTGAGTCGCGCAGAAAAAAGTTGTGAGTAAGCATTAAAGCTTTCTGAATATCCTATTTATTTGCCCATACTTACAAATGCAAAACTCCTAACGGTTCTTCCGATATTGTTCAATAAAAGTAGAAAAATTTTTTTTTGCATTCTATTGACTCTGGTGTCTCTCCGATTTGTTTTTCAAAAAACTTTTGTAGGGTAAAGTTAGTAAGTGGTAAATTTCCCTTAATTTGATATACTTCTTCTTGGCTTGTCTCCTATCATTCGAGAGTTAAGAGAGTCTCAACGAAGTAATATTCTATACTCATCAGAATGAAGACAACCATTGTGAAAAAACGGCAGGGGGACGGTTTTTTATTTCATGGATCCATAATGGGCGGTTCGGAGTAAGACATACTACAAGCTCGCGGTCATGAGGTGTGCGCTAACGTGGGGAGGGGGGCTAAAGGATTAATTTTTGCAGGTTGTCGACTTAATCTTGGAAATATCTCGGAAGCGGTGAGTCGTCCTGAGAGTATTTGTATGGCAGTACTAAAGCCCATTAAATTTCCAAAAACTTATTTGAACACTCAAATGCCGAATTCCTAACGGTTCCCCCGACACAGGTGATTGAAATCCGAAAATTGTTAAAAAATCGTTATTTTGTTTATTTTTTTGGCTCTGGTGTCTCTCGCGATTGTTTTTCGGAAAACTGTTTCACGACCAATTTGTACGATGTTTAATTGGCTCTCATTTAATATACGCTCCGTTGTCCGGTCTTCAATCAGTCAAAAGCTTAGGAGTTAAAACCGAGCTTCCGAATTCAATTTTCTCTATTTTCAAGGATAAAGACAAACATTGTGAAAAAACGGCAGTGTGGGGACGGTTTTTTATTTCATGGATCCATAATGGGTGGTTCGGAGGAAAACATACTAAAAGCACGCGGTCATGGGGAGTGCGCTAACGTTGGGAGAGCCAGTTCAAATATCTCATTCTTGTGCTTATTAGCTCTATCCCCGCTATATCTCCGAAACCGCGAACTCTACGAAAAAAAATGTCTGAACAAGAATGAAAGCTTGCACAATTTCCTATAAAGTTCCTCTTACATACATAGGTCGAATTCCTAACAGTTATCCAGATATAGCTAATTTAAAAATCAGAAATTTCACATAGAAAACATCAACACAGCCTACATGCATATAGCCAATCTATAGATACATGTCCCAGCAAACAATTTTATCGTTTTTTTCGAAAAATCACAAAAATGATACGAAAACGATATCATTCAAATGAAAAATTTATCATAAACTTGTCTCCTCGGCGAAAAATCGCTTTATCGTCATCAATATGACAGGAATGTGACTCCTATTAACAAAATATCGTCTTATTATTGCAAAGATGATAAAATAGTAATTCCTCACAACGAGAGAATTATGAAATTGTCAAAAAATAAAACGAGTAATTTATTCCCATAATTTGTATAATCTTAGATAGCTCAGGTGTAGGACGTAGGACTACGAAACATTAGGTGATACGTTCGATTCCCAGTAGAAGCAAAATGTAAAAAGGTAAAATTAAAATAAGTTAAAAAAAGTTAAAGATAAAATAGAAGAAAAAAATATAAAAAAAGGGGAAAATAAATAATTTTTTTTTCACTTTTTCTATGTATTAGTCTATTATCGCCAAATTATCATCCTGGCGAATTAATATCGGTCACTATTCCTTCCCGAAGGGAGTGACGACTTTAATCAGAATTCGATATGAAATTCGAGAAATGTTTTCGAGCAGGCGAATTGGATTCGTATCGCGGACGATAGAAATTGTTTGCTGGGATGTTGTGTGGATGTTTTCTATGTGGTGAATTGCTTTTTTCTACATTTATTGAACAATATCGGAAGAACCGTTAGGAGTTTTGCATATGTAAGTATGGGCAAATAAATAGGATATTTAGAAAGCTTTAATGCTTACTCACAACTTTTTTCTGTGCGACTCACCGTTTTCGAGATATAGCCCAAAACACCAAAAATTGCACAAAATTGCACCTTTAACCCCCTCTCCCCGCGTTAGCGCACCCCTCAGCTCCGAATAAAATTAGTGCCTTTACCTCCTAACTACTCCTGACAAAATACCGAAGAAAAAAATCGTCACCCCCTTCGATGTTCTCTATAATGTCTTGTTTGATTGGCCTATGATTGGAGTATAGCTGAAGATTCTGAGTAGATTCCTTGGAGCCCACTAATTCAAAAACAACAAAAATTAGTCTTACTCTATTTTTTTCTATTTGAAATGCTATATGACTGGACTAATGATGATATATTGTCGCGCGTGTCATTTATTAACGCCTTGTTATCCCATTTAAATGTATTTTTCGCAATCGTGTAAATTGTAATGCTGCTAGTATACAGTTATGCTGCTGAATAATTAATTTGAAGCATGTATGTATTAATTTTGAAATTGATCACTGCCCCCATTTTTCCAACGCCCCACTACAAAGTTGCAGCGCTAAAATGCGCATGTGCATACATTTGTTACAAGTAATTTTCCATATAAAATTCGGGTTATCCTGAGTCACAAAATCCACAAACCAAAATCCCCAAATCAAAATCCCAATAATCAAAATACCCAAAATCAAAATCTCCAAACGAAAATCCCCATTCCCCATGTGAGGTGTCTAAAAACGCGCGCGCGTTCTAAGATCACACCTCAAATGGGGAATGGAAATTTCTTTAGACTATTGTAGATGGTAAATGGTAGATGGTTAATGGTAGACGGATGGTAGATTGTAAATAGTTGATGGTAAATGGTATATTTTAAATGGCAAATGGAAGATGGTAAATGGCAAATGGTAAATGGTATATAATAAATGGTAGACGGTAAATGGGAATTTTCTGTAGACTATTGTAATTGTAATAGTCCTGCTATGCAATAAAAAATCACCGACGTGGACTGATACATGCTAATTAACCCTCTCATTCCCATTGTAAACTGCAATTTACGTCAACTTTACAACACTTTTTCCATCTTTTGGTTTACTTTCAATAAAAATGAGTGACATACACTAAAACTTACACATAACAGCATTTGAATAGTAAATATTTCGTTAATGCATATGGATTGACATTTTTATAAACGCATTTAGAATTAAGGCCCATTGTGACAAGTGGTGAATTGCTCCCCTCCTACATAATTCTAGGTGCAAAATCCATCCGTGAAAAAAAATATAGCGTTAATCGCCAACAACAAAAGATTAATTTGCCAGAATTTTCGTTGATAAAAATTGAATAGGATGGCATTGGGGGACGTTGTAAGATATGTAAACCGTGGTTTACATTGGGCATTTATGGAATAATATTGTCGCCCGTATTGGAATGAATTCGATATGAAAAAGCTGAATTAGGCAGAAAAAAAGTAGCAATAAACCCTTTCAGATGGTGAAAATTGGGCGGTTTCAGCCTATCCCAAGCAACTATTCATTTGCTTTAAAGAAGCACTTCACACTGTAGCAACCATATACTCTCTCTCTGGTTCCTTTGAACCCCTAGTGGGGCATAGGGCATTGACTACGCCTCTTTTCCACCTCTGCCTATTAGCAGCCATCGCCTTTAGCTGGTCCCACGATTTGCCTATAGATTTTCCCTCTGCTATTAACAATATTATTTTTTTGCCCCAAGGAATTTAATATGGGAATGAAAGGGTTATCGGCAAACTCATTGAAGTAACTCAGAAAAACAGCAGATAATCTGCATGTGATTTAATATGGTTCCAACAATAAACGACTAAGTTTTCCGTGAATATTCGTTTGGATGTTTGTGTCAATCAAAAAGATAAATATGTTTGTATCGGCCAACGACCCATCTATCATTTAGCATCTGCGATCTACCATCACCCATTTACCATATATCAACTATTTACCATCTACCAGCCATCTTCCATGTTTTACCATCTACTATCCATCGCACCATTTACAAGCATATTTCGTGTTTGGGGATTTTGAATATGGGGGTTTTGATTGTGAGATTTTTCTGCGTTTGGGGATTTTGTGATTGGAAATTTAGTATTGTTCCCATAAAATTCGCGCATACAGTGCATTACGCGATTATTTGCGTTTCCTATTTCCTTATTAATTGCTCTCAACCAACACGTCTACCTACACGCCTACGAAAAAAATTTAAAATAATCGTATTTTTAATGTGGGCGGCCCAAGACTTTTTAACCGAATAAGAGCGTGCGTACCGTTAATTTTAATTCGATTGAGGGGGGGGAGTTATGAGCATGCCATTTTTGTAAATTTAATGTAGAAACGAGGGGTTTTGCGCAGCAACTGCCAAATTCGCATGGAAGTTGTGCTGTTCTATCCTGCGTACTCGACCGTTTTTCTATTGGCAAAATGAAAACAAAAGTGTTTGATTTACATTAGCAAAAAAAAAATAAATTACATATTTGGTCCCCATTGTCAAACTATAAGATAAAGCAGAGTATGAACATACTCTTATGAGAATATTCATTCATAATTCAATGTCCACCTACAAACGTATATGTATGTACAACGAGTGTCTTAAAATTGCTCCCCTGAGCGATACGTTCGACTGAAAAAAGTCATCGGTATATTAACGGACAAACATTTCTAATTATCACAGCAGGAAAATGCCCTACTACTTCCTTATTATTTTAGCGACATTGTGCATAATGCACGTGGATGTTTCATGTTGGCTATGATGAGAGCGGTTTTCCAATTATGTCATTGTCAATGTAATAATGGCTGAGTCATTGAAAGGTAAGGCTCTTTTAAAATAAGGGGTGATTGCATAACGTATGTAAGGCTGTGTGGAAGATTAAAAAGCCAAAAACATACTAGTAATGGTACGATTAACATTACTGTCGGCACTTTATTTTTTTTTGTTCAATTTTATTTTAAAATTAAATGTAAAACAATTTCGTTCTCATTACCCTGCAACAATAGTTGATGCAAACAAAAAACAGCTGTATAGGATTTCATAGATTTGGATGTTGTTTTTGCCTTCGATATCTACATAATAATGTCTATTTTCATTTGACAAAAACTCAACAAGGCAGAAGCCATTAAAAAAAAGTCCACATGCAGACGAAATTGATTTTAATTAAATCTTGCCCAGAAACTTTTTCAACGCCAATGGTGGTTTGGATGTCGCACTAACACACAAACTTATTATGTGTGATAGTTGTTTGTGAATAACGACAATATCAAAAAATCATGACGACACAAATCAATAAAATCAATGATTGTTTTATGTACATATTTAATCCCCAAAAATGTACAGTGCGTACTCGATAATCCGCACTAATTAAATAAACCAGAGTCGATCTAGAGCACAGAGGAATTTGGATTAGTGGAGTTTCTTAACATGTTCTAAATTTGGAGGAAATGGCCGATTATAGGTTTTTTCTTCGAAAAATCGTTTTTTGGTTTTCGAAGAATTTCATGAAGTTATTTGATTTGAAGTTCTATCCAAGATGGAGGAACCGAATTGAATTAACTTCGGGCGGTAATATTGCTGTAAATATAAGAAAACAGTTATTATAGAAGATCTCGAAATTCCGACTGAAAGTGTGTATAATGCAATCTTTGATGTGATCCGGATTACAGGAAATATGAGGCTTCGGACTATCGAGTACGCACTGTATGTATGTACATAGAAAAACGAAATCTCTAACGCCGCACACAAACGGTCAATCCGAATCCATTTTTTTGGATCTCCGTTCTGTCAAAAATTGACAGAATGAAGAATCCAAAAAATGGATTCGGAAGCCTCGTGTGTGAAGACAGTTTTCGCCTCCTTTCAACCCTGCATTCGGCAAAATTTTGAAAATGATTGAAACCACATTCATACTTTAACCCTGACAACCGACCCAGTCGAAACTGACTTGTTAACCGACCCATACGCCCCCGAGGCGTATATGTGCCATAATCATCAAAAAAATAACTAAAAACAAACATTCAGATTAAATTGTCACTTTTATTTTTAAATTAGGAATTTTCACATATTAAAAGTACAAAATTTGATTCCTTAATTACAGAAAAATATGTTATATAGCTGTATATATAGAACAGATTTGGATTTGCCTCCAGAAGGTTGAGTGATGGTGCTATTCTCTAGTAATGACGCTATACGGTGGTGTTCTAAGCTCTCATTGCATTCACGCTTGTTTTCTATAAAACTGAAAACCAACGTTTCACGAGTAAGTTCCAGGGGGCTTCTGCGTATTGTGAAACAAATGTCGCGCCGTAATTAGAAAATTAATTGTGAATAACCTGCACTACATGAAAAAAATAGAAATTCAGGCACAAACAGAATCTCGGTCTAAGTTTATACGTAAGTAATATCTTTCTAATGATCAAATGGCTCAGAGATCCTTATTTTTCCAGCTGTAGACGGTGGAAGCATTGACAGGACTCTATCTCGCAAAGCACCAATTTTGAATGTAAATTGCTGCGTTCAGTTCAATTTTTTCCTTATTTTGCTCAACAACTATGCTCAAAATATTTTTACGAAATGCAGAAATATGTTTTATCGGCTCCTTTATAATTTAACATTCATCTATAATTTCAATTACAATGAGAAATTCACATTTTTAGTCGAAATGTCAGCTGTAAAATATTTGTATTATTATCGAAGCAGGCGGATTTTTTATAGAGCATTTATCTACATATGTATATGTATTTCTAAGACATTTTTTTTTGGCAAAAATCACTTATCAAACATCCGCCTTTGTCTTCTTTTTTTGCGCAAAAATATTTCAAAAATTCTGGTAAGGATGTTTCATATTGTACAGACCATTGAAACTGATGAATAACCTTCACTCTAAGAACAATTCATATTTTTATCAAATATGCACCGAAATGCATTACTTCATATTTTGGTTTGCATTTTTTTCCTTCCATATATCTGGGTCTGGGAGGGGGTTTAGCCCCCTTAGCCCCTCCCGTGGTTGCGCCACTGATTATATCATTTGGAATATTTATAATGCAAATAGAAATTTCATACATTGAACCGATCCATACGTCTGTGCAGCGTACAAAAAGCAACAAATAATTTACATCAGAACCGACTGACACGTTTCAGAGGCGTGGTGGCTTTTAAAAAACAAGTTATAGCTCACTGCATACAGGGACGTAGATCTTACCTGGACGGATGCAGCAAGCAGACTAAGTGGCCATAGCATACCTGGGGGTGCAAGCATGTCAGTTGAACCAGAGCTGCGGAATGGGGGAAAGATGACGGGAATACGCCTCAAAGGCGTGTAGGTCGGTTGTCAGGGTTAAAATTACTATGACGTATTACTGCGTTACCTACACTATATGTATTTTAGAATATGTAAGTATAAAATATACCTTCTAAACGAAACTCTTCGCCTATAGTACATACAAAAACGTTAAATCCATTGCAATGATTTCGCGCATTTCGCGACTACATACTTAATGTACCCCCTGCTAATTACACGTCCTCTATACAAATATGCATTAGAATTGCATGGTGGGCTCTCCTCTTTATTTAAATTTACCAACCGTTGGGTCATTTATTGTAATTTCTAAATTGAATGATGGTCGTTTGGTTTGAATCTTCCGCAAGTTGGAAAAGCCCCAAGTGGCACTTATAAGTTTAGTTGATTTGATAACGGGTAACGAATTGGTTGTACAACGGACGTGCAACCACAAATGAAGAAATTCAACTAAATTTAAAAAGAAGTTGCAATGAGAGTGTTAAAAACTATGGAAATATACAAAGAATTTAAAAGTGCTTAAATTATGTGGAATCTTACGTTGTCATACCAAAAGTGAAAACAAACATCCCTTGAAAATGTCATTAAAAAGTGATTAAGTTTTGGTGAATTAATATTAGAGTGAATATAAAAAAATCAACGATGAATTTTGAAAGTGTCCTGGAGGAAGTTGGCTCATTTGGATTATACCAGAAGCTGATAATATGCGCAATCTTACTGCCAGCCGTTTTGCCGTGTGCATTCCACGCTTACAGGTAAACAATTGAAACGAGCCGTATATAATTAATTAGTGATTGGGAATAAAGTGTGTACTGTGGGAGAGAGTTTGTCCAAGGACACTTTTTCCAATAGAACCGAAAAGAATAAAAAGTTGGTGTATTTTCTGTTAAATCAGTTTTTGGCATCAGAATCAATGTCAGCCACTGCTTTCGGCTCACCTAGCCACGATTCATGTCTGAAGAGAATTCAGTCTGAGCTCGGAATAATTCTTCAGCGCTTAGTATAGTTAAGCATTTTTATCATTAAATTGAGTATAGGTTCCTTCGAGCCACTTAGTCTTTATGATAGACAATTATGGTTATGATTTAAATTTGATTTATATTGGTACCAATAAAAAAAAATCTTAGCTTCTCAGCGGTGTTATTTAAGTAATAAAAATTTGAATATACATAGAAGATATGCGTGTCTTAAAATAATTTTGTTTTTAAATATGAGAATTAGGGCGGAATTCATAGTCCCCACTTATACTTAAGGAAAGCCTTAAGGGACTGACGCTATTCATAGTCACTCAATAAGCAAACGCTTAAGGGTTTCCTAAAGGGTTCCCTTATTCGTTAAGGTACATATCTAGTAACCTTATATGAATACATATATTTGTTGACATATCCTTATTGAAACACTTTGAAATTTAAAAAAAAAACTGAATTTTTAACTACTTTTTTGTATATTTTATTTGTCACTTTCCATACATATGACCAATAAGTGAATCGTTTATTAAATGAGGCAATGCCCTAATAAGCGAAGTCTATGAATTCTAAGCTCCCTTAGGCCTCCATTAGGGCTCCAATACACAATCATATTAGGTCATATTTCTATTATAATATGCTTAAACCTACTTGATTTCGCTTATTTCACGTCTAAAAATTTATACTGAATGAATCGAGTAGGCTTAGGCATATGACATACATATTATAATAGAAATATGACTGTGTAAGGCCTACATTATACAGTCATAATAGAAATATGACCTAATATGATTGTGTACTGGAGCCCTTAAGGACTCACTTATATAGAGAAAACCCTTATTCCTTAAGGAATTCCTTATCAATTAAGTGGGGACTATGAATTCCGCCCTACATATCTTGTTTCACAAAAAAAAATATTCAAAGACTCATCTCTGATGCGAGTTTAAATCTTGACGAGGAGAGCTACACTGCTGGCCAAAATAATAGGTGTACGCATTTAATTTTCCAAAACAAAATGAGTTTAAAAACTGAATGGAAACTTAAATTTTTTTAAATAAATAAGGAATAACACCAAATTTCGACTGGCCATAATAATTGGTGTTATTACAGAATTAAGTAATAAAATTTAATTTCGTCCCTTATGATGACAGTTAATGTTAGTTTTGGTAGACCACAGTTAATACCCAGAATATCCGCCATTATTCTCCATGACCTTATCAATTCTTCTGGGCATGAACGATATCAACTTCCGGCAAGTTTCTAGGGGAATATTGTACCAAACCTTTTGGATATTTTCCCACAATTGCTTTTTATTTTGGCTTTTGACACTTGACTTTTAAGCTCACCCCAAAGGTTTTCTATTGGATTCAGGTCGGGGGACTGACTTGGCTACTCCAAAAAGTTAACACTTTGCTCCTCGAACCAAGCTTTGATCAATCGGGATGAGTGCTTCGGATCGTTATCCTGCTGAAATGTCCACAAAAGGGGCATATTATCTTCAGCGTAAGGCAGCATAATAATCTCCAGGAGATTCTTGTAGGCAAATCTGTCCATAATCCCATCGATTCGGTATATGGGGCCGACACCTTGACACGAAAAGCAGCCCCATACCATTATGATGCCTCCGCCATGTTTCACAGTCTTTTTTGTGAACCGAATGTGAAATGCTTTTCCCTTAGGACGACGAACGTTTCTTCCTGCATCGTTACCAAATAAATTGATTGCCATTTCTTTTCGCCTTGTGGACCGCACCATGTTTTTCAAATTCACGGATCTAAGCAGAGGAACTTTGCGAGCAATCCTACTGGGCAAATCTGAGCTTGCCATTCGGCGTCGAACGGTTCGTGATGAAAGGACATTCCCAATCTCGGTCGCAATTGTCCTTGATGATTTGAATGGGTCGCGTTTGGATAATGTAACGATTCGATGGTCGGTCACTGGTGAAGATTTTTTAGGTGCCCCACGAGTTTCAAGAGTTTTTCTGGTTTCAGGGCATTGGTTACGAAATTTTCGGACCGTCTCAAAGATGTGGCTTCTTCCTTCACCTCGGAGCTGACGAAAAAGCCTTCTCTCCTCTAGACTGCAGTGACGTCCTCGACCCATCTAATGTTAATTTTAGTTTTTAAATTGCATTAGAGTATGTTTATAATGCCTTCATTTGATTTATTTTTCTCAATATCTCACCTTTTACAATCGAATAATTCTTAAAATGGATATTCTGTATAAAGAAAACAATGCACACCTATTTTTTTGTTCAACTCAAATTGAAGATTGAACAAATGAAGGAGCCGTTACCTATTATCATAGGTAACGATAACACACAGTTTCCGCGTGAAGATTTCTCAGTTTCATTCAAAACATTGTGCTACAAGATTTCCAAATTGATATTTTTCATTGTAAAGAATATTGTTGCTGTTTTTATTATTTTTTTTTAAATTTAGTTCACACCTATTATTTTGACCAGCAGTGTACATACACTGCCTATTATAACTATAGCCACACCATAAGACAGACTGATCCTTGGAAATTTAAAGAGAGCACAATTATTTCACATACTGTAAATATAAGGGATATTAAAAAAAACAAATAATTTCACAAGAAATTTCCTTTTATTTAAAACCGTTATTTCTCTATAAAGGAAAAATTTAATTTCCGGTCTGTCATAACTCAAGCCGCACTCGAAATTATTGTGGCAGAAACTGATTAAAAGGCGGAGTTTACGGAAATTAATAACGGAAGAGAACCTTTTCGAATAAAACCCGGAGGCATTGTTTTGCTTGTTTTTCACGAAATCATTTCAACATCAATGCTTAGTAGCCTCATAGCACCGATAACCGCTGTTTTTACTGAGAAAACTATTCGAAATCGTGTTTATTTTTTAATAAACAACAAATTTTTACAAATTTAGATAGGAAAGGAAATGAAAGATATGTATATGTAATATTACGTAAAATTCATAAAAATACATAATTTCAAAGAGTTTTCTATGTTAAAAAAAGCCGTTATCGATATTGAGAGGTCAATTAACAAAAAACTCGAACCCCCGCTATATATTAATTGAGAAATAAACAAAAAATAATACCTCAGAGTCGATAAAAAAAAGATTTCTCCCGTTATTAATTTCATCTATTTCCTTTCCTTTTCACCGATTTTTAATTAGTTTTTGCCATACTATAATTCCAAATGCGGCTATCTAGGGACGCGGGAGCGTCCCGCACGCCAAAGAAAAACGAAGAAATTTGAACAAATAAAAAGTGAGAAGCGACTAAGACTATGTTTACACGACGGAACAAGTACGGGTTTTCGGACCTCTGTAGCTCGGACCCTGGTTGGTCCTGAGTCTTCAAATTCGGTAAGCGTTGTCGCTCGCGCCGTCTTACGAAGTGTATAAAATTTCAAGATGATACGATAAGAAACACCGGAGATATAGGAGTTTGAAAATCGCATTTTTTCAAAAATCTTGTTCTCGTTGTTCTCGTTGTTCTCGTTGTTCTTGTCGTTCATTGACAGGGCTACAGCCTTGCAGAGGGCATCTCGGGATTTGATCTCTTTTCCCATTGATAGAGTCTGTCGTGAAGGTGTGCATAGGCTATCGTTTGCTCCGATCCGTGAAGTAGAAAAAAAGATACAGCGGAAAATGTGAAAAAATACATAGAGTTTCTCGCTTAAATCTTTTTATATGTTTTAAAGGAAGCATTTTGCAAAAGTCGGGGATAGGCCCGAAAAAAGCCTAGAAAAGAATCGTATAGTATAGTACAGTGAACCCCCGACATTCGCGGGGGATGCGTTCCACGAAATCGTCGCGAATGTTGAATTCGCGAATGTCGGGGTTCAATGTCCTTGGATAGTGGGAAATATGTTCCAAATATTCATAAAATATGAAAAATGTGACATGTTGGTGGGGAACATTAGAGTTTTTAAATAGTGGAAAATGATTGCCACTAAAACACTGAAAGAAATTGAGGATTAAAAAAAACTCTCCTATAAAAAACTGCTCGTGAACAAGTGGTGCTCGCTTCTATCACTTAACTTTTTGAGTGGTTTTTGATTCCGTGCACACAAGGAGACACGTCTCGTTTAGAGCGAAAAAGCTGCCATAACGGCAACGCATGTTTTGCAGTGATTTTAAGATCCTATAATTTTAATTTTCGGACGACCAGTCTGACCACTGATAAATGAGAAAATTCTATAAAAAGTCTTCCTTTGCATACGCGCGAAGCAATAATGTCAATTGACCTTTTGCGGCATTGAGCCCCAGTGCAGTTTTTTTGTTCCGGTAAAGGGCATTTTCAATCATTTCTTAAAATATTGCTGAAAAATCCACGCTTGCTACTCCCCGAAAAATTAAATATATTCTGATGGTTTTAAGGTTAATCCAATCTAAATTGATTAGGATAGAAAAATATGTGCGGTGTAGCGGTAAATTAATTTTATTGAGTTGAAAGAAATCACAATGGTTAAAACAAACACGAAAATTTATTTTTATTTCTTCAAATGTTCGCATGCGAACTACAACGAAATCGCGGATAAGCATAGTGAATGTTGAAGAAGTGTCGCAAAATATGAATCGCGAATAAGCAAATTCGCGAATGTTGGGACCGCGAATAACGGGGGTTCACTGTATAGTATAATTGGTAGGACCGAACAATCTTTTGTATCCAAAATTTTCAGTTTTAGATCGTCTGCAAGAGCGGGGGCGGGTCAAAGTTCCTGTTTTGGTTCGTCTCATATATACGAGTACGTACATATGTATAAGTTTAATATTGGATGAGCATACGCACTGTTTCATTCATCCCGATGATCCTAAAGCTTCCACCAAATCAACGCGGTAGCGGTACGCGGTACACACAACACACACACCACAAGAATTGACAAGTACTCCGTGGTGTACCGCGGCGGAAACTATTTCATACATTCTGACACGTACCGCTACCGTTCTGCGCTGGTTTGGTGGAAGCTTAAATATGGCGCTGGGACACCAAATCGGTTTTGTCAAGACGGTGTATTCTGTTGTGTTCAAACCAGAGTTACATGATGATGGCATATGGAAAATCGATTTTTCAAGAAATTCTGATGAGTTAATTTGAACAAAATTTGGCATGTAGATTTATTCTTGTAATTCCACCCGGTTTGATCCTGTTGTGGTAGGCAAAAAGGTACTGTTAGTTATATAGTGAATTTCATAGCTATCCCTGATTCTTGGTCATGAAACCACTTTATTGTTGAAAAAGCAATGCTCGTCAGGACTCAACAGGTTTTCGGGACCTTTGAGGAGGGATAAAAGGATATTTTCACATGTACATGTCTTTCTCTATGTGTCTTAGGCGCAATGTGGAACTTAGGAAATATGGATGTTATTTGAATCACATATTGAGTACCCAGTGAGGCTTAATGGTTACATTAAAAATTAAGATTTAAGATTAGGATGAATGTGATACAGATGAAGTAAAGGTTTAGACTCAATTTAGGGCTAAGGTTAAAGTCAAAATCAAGTTTAGGGTAACGGATAGGGTTAAAGTTATTGTTACATCGCAGTTAACGTTATTATTAGGGTTAAATGTAAGGATAGGGTTTGGGTTAAGGTTTAGTCTGAGTTTGAGGTTTAGGTATAGGCCAGGGTTATGGTCAAAGTTAGGGTTATCATTAAGTTTAATGTTATGTATAAAGATACCAAGGTTAGCGAGGTTACTAGGGCTACCAAGGCCATCGGGTTTGCAAGATCACCAAAGTAGTCAAGTGTACTATGGTTACTAAGATTACCAAGGCGAACAAGGTTACCAAGGAGACCAAGGAGACGAAGGTTAGCAAGGGGTTTATCATTCTTATAATTATTGTTCTCAAACAAATTCGTGACAATAGGGCAATGAATATCGTCTTCATAATATATTTACGAATTTTGTAAATCGCAAACTGCAAAAAGATATGATATCTCCCAAAAACAACTGTGTTGTAAAAGGTGTCCGCCAAAGAAAAAGTCATCAGCCGCAAAAAGGAATGATATAAATACGTTCCCGCCAAAACACTCGCATCTTGTCTCAATGATGGTGGTGGTGCAAATTTTTTTCAACGCTATTTGGCGGGGAGCTTGAATAAGGTTAATAACAAAATAAAATCAATGTTAAGAAATTTATGAAAGAACTTTTATCGTATAGAAGGAAAGCTAAATAAGGTTCTAAAACGCATTTTTATTTTCTATAAGACTGGAAGCTTCAAAATTATCAAGAAAAGAACATAGCAGCAAATAGTACCCTCGTTCAGCTCCCCGCCAATAAGCGTTGAAAAAAATTTGCTCCACCACCATCATTGAGACAAGATGCGAGTGTTTTGGCGGGAACGTATTTATATCAATCCTTTTTGCGGCTGATGACTTTTTCTTTGGCGGACACCTTTTACAACACAGTTGTTTTTGGGAGATAGTTATGACGGACCAGAAATTTAGATTTTCTTTTAAATAAAAATAATAGTTTGAAATAAAATGAAAATTTTTGAGAAATTTTCCTTTTTAATATCTTTTAAGTTTAAATTATGTGGAATAAGGTGTTCTATCCGGCCCGCCAGCGACTTCCAAAAAAGTAGTCATACACGTCTCACTTTAGTAAAATTTAGCACAAATGTTTATGCAAGAAAGAATTAAAACGCAAATTTGTATAAACAAATTGCAAGTCAGAGTTGCTTTTGCATAATCTTTGAAAATTGTATGCTTCACATCTAATAATTTTTGGCAGGATCTCAATAGATTTCTAATAAAGTGTCACTATAGACTTACCGCCGTGAAAGAAAATTCGCTTGATTAGGTTCAGCTAAATGTAGGCAGCCATTGAAGAGATTTCAGTATCTGTGGCGCCAAATTTTGATGACGGTATTACATGAATGTTAGTCAGAATCTTCAATTCATTTTTCGTGAAATCATAACAGTTCTCCATATATACATATTCATTTCATGTCAAAGTTTGACTTTTCTATGAAGCTGGCTCAGTACTTAAAGTAGGTACTAACATCGTCAGCTCACGTGAAATCCATGCAAATACTGTCAAAATTTTGTTGATCGTGAAATCGAATTCGCTTGGTGGTACTCACTTTACAGGAAAGTCTCCACACCGGTTTTTGACATTTGGCCAGCGAAAATAATACAGTTGCACTTTATTTCACAATGAAAAGATGTCTTTCTTCTTCCTTGCCTCGTTCTTTATACCGCTCCAGGGCTTCGCGTTGCTCGACCCGCGGTGTAGGCACATCGCCCGTTTTGGCGATAATATCCCAGCATATTTCTACAGGCAGCTCTATCTTGGATCGTGTCATCGCCGAGACCAATGCGTTGTTGTTGCTTTTTCATTTGACACATCCAGGTGTTCTTCGGTCTGCCTCTGGCCTTGGGTCCATCAAGTGGAATTTCCATTGATATCGCTTTCTTTGCGGGGTTCTCAGGCGGACGCCTTTGAACATGGCAATACCAATCCATTTGTCGGTCTTCGAGCTTTTCGGTGATTGGTTGGTCTATGGACAAGCTGCCTCGGATGTAGCTACTCTTGATGTGGTCCCTTTTCGTTACACCAACTGACATGCGTAACATTTTCATTTCAGTCGCTGTCATTTGTTTCGCGTAACCTTCATACATGGTCCAGCATTCTGATCCATACATGAGGGCGGGACGTACAACCGTTTTGTACAACTTGCCCTTCAGCTTCAGTGGCATTTTCTTATCGCAGAAAACTCCAGAGTTTTCTCGCCACTTCATCCATCCAACCTTTGTGCGATGTTTGATGTCATCATCGCATGTAGCTCCGTTGTTCACCATCGAGCCAAGGTACTTGAACTTGGTGCAAGACTTCTGCTGCTCTCCTTTGACGTACGTATCTGGTATCGGTGCATCTGGGTCTGAGAATGGGCAGCATAGGAACTCAGTCTTTGTTATACTTACCCTCAGTCCATGCTCCTCCAGAATGTCACACCATTTTGTAAGTGCAGCTTGCAAGGCAACGATGTTTGGGCTACTGAGGACTATATCATCGGCAAAAAGAAGAGATATTTCTAGGCCGTCGGATATACGTGTTAATAAGTAGCACATGATGATGTTGAAGAGCAACGGACTCAATACACTGCCCTGGTGTAATCCGACATTCACCGGATGAAAAGATGTCATCGACAATCAATCAGAACGCGAGTGAACATTTATGTTACATTATGTGAATAAAAAGCAAGTCTCCACGGCACCGTTTTCACGGGAGACATATATATGCAAGTTTTTCGCTCGGTGAACTCAGTTCATACCTTTAGCTTGGAAAAAGGGGATATTCCCGCTTTTGTGATAACAATTTTTTTTGCAATCAAATTAACGCTTTAATTTCAATCAGTCTTATTGGGATAGAAGATTTTACAAATTTTGCAAGATATTGTTTTATGAAATGTCAAAATTTATTAGCGGGCAAACATTTTTTAATTGAAAATTGAACTCGTTGAAATGCAATTGATTCAACATGAAAATCGAGGTCGAAATACCCCCAATTTCCAATTAAGTACTGAGCTAGTAATGTCTAACTTTGGCATTGCATAGCAAGAGACCCGCTGCGCTGCCGAAAATGAATTGCAGATTCGATCGTTTCAGACGAACATTAGTCAAAGAAGAATACGATATTTGGTCGGCAAAAATCCTACATCGCTAGATTTTTGCAGGATCATGAATGTTCTAATTTATTTTTTAGTCTATCGCCGAATTTTCTAATAAAATTCTAACGCGTTATAAATAAATCATTGCAAAGGAAATTTTATGCAGTTTTTTCATTCTCAGACCGTTTTTCTGTATATTTTATTGCTTTTGAAATTATCGCAAAAAAACGAAAAAATACCCCTCCACCTTCCCCTTTTTTAAAAGTTTCGGACCTCCAATCGGTGGGGACTTTTTTCCCATAATATGGGGGTCATCCCCAACCATCCTGCAAAAATCCCGCGATGTAGGATTTTTGCCGTTCGATGGTCCTATTTTGGCTTACTTTTCTACATTATGGAAATGCCATCCCCAAAGCTTGTCGCCACAAATACTAAAATCGTATCAGGCGAGGTATTTTTGCGGCTCTACATAAGGCCTCCATTACACAGTCATATTTATATTATAATATGTATGTCATATGCCTAAGCCTTCTCGATTCATTGAGTATAAATTTTGAGACGTACAGTAAGCGAAATCAATTAGGCTTAAGCATATTATAATATAAATATTACCAAATATGACTGTGAACTGGAGCCCTTAGGCTGAGAACTATGTATTTTCGTTTCAGTGATATCTCGATAGTTCGCGGCATTCATTACCCAGTTAATTGGACGGCCACTTCGATTGGCGAATCCCATTCCTACTGAATTTCCTAAAATTCCCATACAAATTGACACATTGAAAATACGCTATTTTGCGTGTTTTCTATAAAACCTTGATTTTTTTTTTGTTCAAATGAAAACGTGTAAGCACCCAGGTCTCAAACCGAAATTCCCCTATTCAGCACATTTCGGCTCACTCCAATATTTAAACTGACACCCGACCAAATTGTTCAGTTTCGTGTGTTGGCCAATTTTCTTAATTTCTACATGATAAGAGAATGGACGGTCAGTTTGAAGTGCCGAAATATGTTGTAAATGACTTGGATCATCTGCCAAACTAATCCCCTAGATGTCTCCGCGAACAATTTCCCTGAAATTTCCCGTATGTCAATTTGTTATTTAGTATTTTTGGTTTGTAAACTTTATTCAGAGTTAATCATTTTAATATTTCTTGCTACTTATCCTTTTAATTGTATCTCGCACGGTGCATAATTACAAATGCAATTTATAATTTAGAATATCGCGTTGGGGCCAGATGACACGATAGTCAGCTGTTACCGATTTGGGAAATTTTGATCCGATTTCATTCGACTTGGACAGGACAGGATCAATGATCCAGTCAGTCGAATAGGGCTAATGTCAATACAAATATTTGAAATAATTGAAACAGCTAACTGCAACTTGTTCGGGAACCATAATTTCCTTTGATAAAAGATGAAATAAATGTCATTAAATTCAAAATGCATGGTATAATGTACCGCTTTATTTCATTTTTTATCAAAGGAAATGATGGTCCCCGAACAAGTTGCAGCTAGCTGTTTCAATTATTTCAAATATTTGTATTGACATTGACACCTTTTTGGAAAGCTGACAATACGCGTATGTTTTTCTGCAGACTCCATGTCATATAATTTTTTTTTAGTAATACGACATTAAAAAATTTTTTTTTATTTAAAATTAAAAATTTCGAATTGTGATGGGTTTTTGAAATTTTAAATGATTAAGAAATGTCTGCTATAGTGTTGACTAAAATCCAAAAATAAGTTTAAGCCCATTACCTTAGTAGTTTTTTTAAATTCTTACTTTAAATTTAGGTTATTTCAAAAAACCTAAAAATTCATATATCTCAGTGACCATTGAAAATCGGTCTAACATTTATGGCCTCATTTTGACTCTATTATAACGTGTTGCAGGGAATAGGTCGACTTAACCAATAACCCTGTATATTACGTTATGAAATTAAAAATTTCCCCGAAAATTTCTTTAATTTGGTATTTTTCAATGAGTGCTATACAAAATTTCTTTGTTACGTAAATGTGGAAATATCGACTAAATAACAGTTTTTTTTCAATTACAATCTACTCACGATGTCCATAGTAGTTACCATTTTTTCGCTCAAAGTCCTGTTATTCACCAAAAGGGATATTTTTACGGATAATTTTTATTTTCTTTTCCAGTGTATTGGGGCACTTAGATTATGGTACTTCCCCCGTTGTGGATTGGTACCTGTCACTTTTCATAAGATTGTTTTTGAAATATGAAATCGATTTTCTCCGTCCGTCTGTTCACTAAATTACTCGCAAACGGTTCAACCGATCGTCATGAAATTTGGTAGGAATGTGTAGAATGATAAGTCTTTGGCGCAAACACCTTAGAAGTTGGTAGGGCAAAGATAACAGGGTGTTCCGAAGAATTGAAAAAAATCGACTTTTGAAGTTTTTATCGGAGATGGACGTATGGGTACTCAAAACAAAAGACTCGATTAGTTAGTACATTTTTTATCAGTTACTTTTCCAGTTTCTAGCAAACGGCAACGGAGTTATGGGCATTTGAAATTAAGCTTACGTTATCACCTCCATTTTTTTAAACCATTATAGGTACCGATAAGCAACTTTGCACAAAGATTGGTTAATGAGCTTATATACGTTAAATACTAAGACTGTTGCCATTTGCTAAGAAAAAGTAAATAAACCAGTAAATTTGTGAAATTTCAATTTGTGCGTGTGTAGCCCCTCTTAAGTCCGCAAATATGAAATTTTTGATGAGGGTTTTTAGGAAATTACATAAGGAGTATGTCTGCAAATTCTCATTCGAATAACTTTATCCGAACCGGAAATATATCGAATCAAATATTTGGTAAGGGCGTTTCACAAGAGCAGGGCAGCATCGCACCTATTTTCAGAGAATAACGTTCTCTACATGCACCGTAACTCCTGGACGTGCACTCTACAAATATCAACTAATTAAATCGCACACTAACAAAAAATAGATAATAATCCTTCCCCCTAAATTGGTATTAGGACCAAAAATGCCTCACACCCACCGGGGCCAAATGTTGTCGAAACATCGAAAGGATGTTCGGTGAATGATACAACAATCGAGGTAGTTTATCTGTATGCGAAACGACGAAATGTGCAATAGCTCGTTGTGCTTATCGGAATGTCTGTATTTCACTCACCTAAAAAACGGAAAACCTCACAATAAAAGAACTCGGAAAATTGATCATAAATGAGGATAACTCAACGTTGCGCCTTGAACGCCTAAATTGTTGAACTCTAACTGTCGCGGTTACGCGACCTTCTCCTCCAGTTTCGGACGCGCAGCAGCTGGTGGGCCTTCTCACCTACTGAGTACTCTCAACGAAATCTCGGCGGTCCTTGCATTCTCGCACCGTTAATTCGTTGTGTACTCTTGAAAATGCTCTTGGTGCTATGGTGATGAACACCATGTGATCGATCGTACGATATGAAATTCTGACAGACACTCTGGATCTCTGTCTGAGAAACAGTAAGTTGTATTCCCATCGGAATGAATAGATTGATACATGGGTCACTGATTCCTTCGCCAAAACATACTATAGATACATAATTGTACTGGGGTGGAGTACCCTGGTAAAGTTTTTGTCAAGTAGTCTGATACTTATTGATCCTAGATGTGCTGAGTTCAATGGACATGGCGTATCACATGCATTGGGCCTGATACCAATTAATGTTTGCTAATGCCCCATGTGTATGTAGAGTGGTGGAAGATTCGGGGTTTGAGATGAAGGGACAGCTAAACAGGCCAGTCTCTGATTTTTATTTTTATTCAGCATGCCTGTCTGTGGTGGAAGTTTTTTTCATCACACAAATGCACCATGCTCCACGAATCCATGATTTCCCGTGTAAATCCACAAGTCCTTGATTGCTTTTTCAAGCGTATTTTTTCCAGAGTAAATTTATGCCAGAGTCGCCTCTAAATACATACTTAACATTTTATGGAATTGTCAATTGTGAATTATACATTGTGGTACACTTGAGTATCCTAAGCGACATCACTACCGCTTTTGTTGGATTGACTCGTTGCCCATTAACTGCGTACCTATTTGCACAGCTGTTTGTATAACATCAGATAAGACTTCTTAAAATTTCCATTTAGTCGTGATTATCAAGTCGACTGCATAACCCTAGGTCGAGGGCCTAGTTGAGGTAAGCGTCCACTCTCGACATCAGTCCATTCACTAATAAAAACCATGAGGGGGTAGTCGGTCGGTCTTTTGCTCACTTTGGGAACAAAGACTCACCGTCCGGGATCTTGCGAACAGTCGCGCGTCTTACAAATGTCTCTCACGTTGAAAGTTCCCCCGAAAGTGTTCCGCAAAACATCCAAAGTGTCCCGCAAGACCCGCGTTTAGCAAACCCGCTTATTATGCACATTATTGACCAGAAATCATAAATATTCCAAGTTTTATTCATAATATGCTTTGAATTAATCTATTCTTTGATGAGGATACATACTTGCATAAAGGCTTCGCAGCACAGGACAGGAAGGTTCGACCCAGAAAATCAAATGGTAACCCACCGGTGGGTTGGTCTATCTCAAGATTAGGTGTGAATGTAGTCTTCCCAGTGCTGCCACCATATATTTCGCCTGAGGAGATTATTCTTCCAAGAGCCACCAGCACATTAGTTCGTTTTTGATCGCACCTAAATTCATGTCATACCTACCTTTAGGCCTGTTCCAAAAACCGGGATCCCGGTACAAAACCGGTGTTCACTTGGTACCGGACCCGATATTCTAAAGTACCGATATCCCGGTTTTTTTGGTACCGAGTTAAAAAAACCGACGAGTCGGTTTTTTGGTACCGGGTTAAAAAAACCTACGAGTCGGTTTTTTGGTACCGAGTTAAAAAAACCGACGAGTCGGTTTTTTGGTACCGGGTTAAAAAAACCTACGAGTCGGTTTTTTGGTACCGAGTTAAAAAGAACAATTCACTTCAACCATGAGCCGGTTTTTTTCAGGTTTTTTGGTACCGGGTTAAAACCGACCAACGAGTCGGTTTTTCGGTACCGAGTTAAAAAGAACCGACGAGTCGGTTTTTTTGGTACCGAGTTAAAAAGAACCGACGAGTCGGTTTTTTGGTACCGGGTTAAAAAGAACCGACGAGTCGGTTTTTTGGTACCGAGTTAAAAAGAACCGACGAGTCGGTTTTTTGGTACCGGGTTAAAAATAACCGACGAGTCGGTTTTTTGGTACCGAGTTAAAAAGAACCGACGAGTCGGTTTTTTCGTACCGAGTTAAAGATGGTCGATGTTTTTTTATTTTTACACGTGGCTGTGGATGTGGATTATTATTATCGGAAATGGTATCATCGAAAGGTGTCGACTAGGAATGAGCATCGAACAACGATGTTTCTGAAACATTCATATTTTTGGTTCGATGGTCGATGTTTTTTTATTTTTACACGTGGATGTGGATTATTATTATCGGAAACGGTATCATCGAAAGGTGTCGACTAGGGATGAGCATCGAACATCGATGTTTCTGAAACATTCATATTTATGGTTCGATGGTCGATGTTTTTTTATTTTTACACGTGGATGTGGATTATTATTATCAGAAACGGTATCATCGAAAGGTGTCGACTAGGGATGAGCATCGAACATCGATGTTTCTGAAACATTCATATTTTTGGTTCGATGGTCGATTATTTTTACACGTGGCTGTGGATTATTATTATCGGAAATGGTATCATCGAAAGGTGTCGACTAGGGATGAGCATCGAACATCGATGTTTCTGAAACATTCATATTTTTGGTTCGATGGTCGATGTTTTTTTATTTTTACACGTGGATGTGGATTATTATTATCGGAAATGGTATCATCGAAAGGTGTCGACTAGGGATGAGCATCGAACATCGATGTTTCTGAAACATTCATATTTTTGGTTCAATGGTCGATGTTTTTTTATTTTTACACGTGGATGTGGATTATTATTATCGGAAACGGTATCATCGAAAGGTGTCGACTAGGGATGAGCATCGAACATCGATGTTTCTGAAACATTCATATTTTTGGTTCGATGGTCGATTATTTTTACACGTGGCTGTGGATTATTATTATCGGAAATGGTATCATCGAAAGGTGTCGACTAGGGATGAGCATCGAACATCGATGTTTCTGAAACATTCATATTTTTGGTTCGATGGTCGATGTTTTTTTATTTTTACACGTGGATGTGGATTATTATTATCGGAAATGGTATCATCGAAAGGTGTCGACTAGGGATGAGCATCGAACATCGATATTTCTGAAACATTCATATTTTTGGTTCGATGGTCGATGTTTTTTTTATTTTTACACGTGGATGTGGATTATTATTATCGGAAATGGTATCATCGAAAGGTGTCGACTAGGGATGAGCATCGAACATCGATGTTTCTGAAACATTCATATTTTTGGTTCGATGGTCGATGTTTTTACCATCGATGGTACAGCGTCGATGTTTTTTTGACCATCGATGGTCGATGTTTTATAACCATCGATGGCTTGAGGCTCAACCGATTGTCATGAAATTTAGTAGGAATGTGTAGAATGGTAACCGTCTTTCGCACGAAATACTTAGATCTTAGAAGTGGGTAGGGCAAAGATAACAGGGTGCCCCGAAGATTTGAAAATTTGTTCACTAAATAACTCGCGAACAGCTCAACCGATCGTCATGAAATTTGGTAGGAATGTATAGAATGGTAACCGTCCTTGGCACGAAATACTTAGAAATTGGTAGGGAAAAGTTAACAGGGTGTCCCGACGATTTGAAAATATGTTCACTGAATAACTCGCGAACGGCTCAACCGATCGTCATGAAATTCGGTAGGAATGTGTAGAATGGTAACCGTCTTTGGCACGAAATACTTAGAAATTGGTTGGGCAAAGATAACAGGGTATCCCGAAGATTTGAAAATTTACTCACTAAGTAACTCGCGCACGGCTCAACCGATCGTCATGAAATTTGGTAGGAATGTGTAGCATGGTAACAGTCTTTGACAAGAAATACTGAGAAGTAGGTAGGGCAAAGATAACAGGGTGTCCCCAGGATTTGGAAATTATTGTTAATTTCTGGTCCAATTAATATGATCTCTCCGCAGAAACTACCTGTATTTTATTGATGAATGTATGGATTTAATCAACATGGTCTACCTGTTTAGAAGCAAACAAAAAACAAAAGGAACACGATAATATTTAAAAAACAAGCTTTGCTCCTGAAAGTCGGTAAAATATTTTTATTTTCTATATACGTAATTTGGCAGCTATTTGTATATAGAAAATAAAAATATTTCCCCGACTTTAAGGAGTAAAGCTTGTTTTTAAATATAAAAACAGTCTGTGCAAACAAGCCGACGAAACTGGAAACCACACTGAAAAAAATGGTTTAGACTTTTTATCTAAAGTGAAGTAGTTGACTTAAATTTAGATAGTTTTACCAAAGAAATAGCTGATTTCTCTAATCTTCGTAGCTGAAAATACTATTAAATTCGTTCATTTAACCACGCAAGATTAGAAGAAAAAGTTTAGTCAATTCTTCCACAAAAGTTGTTGATTGTACTATTCAAATATAAAATTTAACTACAAACAATCGTTCTTTTTTCTTCAACACAATTTAGCTATCCAACATTTAACAATTTATAGATAATGAATAGCTGTCTTTACAAATGAATTAATTGAATTTGCGAATATAGTAGATGTTTCAACTAATGACGAATAGAAAAATTATCCATATCTTCGTAACTGTTTCAACTACATAGAATCATAAGCTGAAAATCAACGCGAACTTTAGATGATTTCGACTATTTCTTTAGATAACCATTCTAATTTTTTTTCTCTGTGCATAACACGATAATATTCCTGAACCGCAAAACGGCGATTTGTGGATCGGAAACGCAAACATGTTTGCGGAACAGAACCTTCCTCAATGATACAAAATGTGTCGCGAGTCACACTAGTATACACTACATTGTCGCGCGACAATAAACTACCTGCCGCGCGCCGGTGTTACATATTTTTGACTCTTTAGTTTCGAAAGGTAGACAAAGAAAATCCTTTCGTAAGAATAAAAATGAGCGACACATAGACTGGAGTGCAACTGCATTATTGCTGAAACTTAAAGATTTTATGGCCTGACAGGCGCCTTCTGTTTTGAATTTTCAGGAGAGAAGATC
Source organism: Microchrysa polita (assembly GCA_949715475.1). Lineage (NCBI taxonomy): Eukaryota > Metazoa > Arthropoda > Insecta > Diptera > Stratiomyidae > Microchrysa > Microchrysa polita. Next base: position 52,462,803 of record OX454419.1, read on the forward strand.
TTGAATGATTTTGTACTTCACACACAAATGATGGAATGTTACATGTTACGAAACCGGTTGAAATTTTGCACCAATAATGATTACGCAGTAAATGGTCGTTAACACGTTCCAACGTTTGAGTCTTTATACCTACTACACGGTTGTAAATTTTGGTGTAAACCGGGTGTAAATTTTATAAATAAAATAATATAACTCCTATCTATTCCAAAATTTGAATAAAATTTGACCCTCTTCAACTTATAATTTTAGTTTATTCGAAAATTATATTAATTATATCCGCTACAGAATAAAACTATCCAAATACCCTTTTCACATTATACATTTTACACCGTTCGGGATAGAATAAATTTTATTGAATGTTGTTATAACATAAAAGGGTAGAATCAATCCTACTATGTTATCAAATCTACACTATCAACGCAAGAAACCCATTCAACCTAGAAGTCTATTGATTTGTAGTCTGTCTGGTTCAGTGAGCAGCGCGCTTGGCTACAAATCACAGTTCACTTATACTTTTTATAAGGTCCGTTGGTGTAGATTTGATAAAGTTTTTATATGGAAATGTATGAATATATGTTTTTATAAAAATTACACCAAAATTTTCAGCCGTGTAGTTAGCACTTGCATGTAGGCCTGTTCCAAAAACCGGGATCCCGGTACAAAACCGGTGTTCACTTGGTACCGGACCCGATATTCTAAAGTACCGATATCCCGGTTTTTTTGGTACCGAGTTAAAAAACCGACCAACGAGTCGGTTTTTTGGTACCGAGTTAAAAAGAACGATTCACTTCAACCATGAGCCGGTTTTTTTTTCAGGTTTTTTGGTACCGGTTTTTTACCCGGTACTCAAAAAAACCGGCTCATGGTTGAAAAAACCGTCGGTACTGAAAAAAACCTGAGTCGGTTTTTAACCCGGTACTCAAAAAAAAACCGGCTTATGGTTAAAAAAACCGTCGGTACTGAAAAAAAAACCTGAGTCAGGGAAACCGCTTGTGGTACCGGGTATTGAAAAAAACCGGAACCCGGTACTGAAATCTCGGTACCGAACAGGCCTACCTACCTTGATATATGCGGGAAAACCCTATAACAACCGCAACTTCTTGTCCCTAGAAATTGCGGTCGAGATCCACGAGCATATGGTTCGGATTGGATCCACAAATATAGACAGCGTTTGCACGTCTCTCTGTACCACTAAAAGAAGAAGATGAAAGAGGCTCGGATATTGCGACACTGTAGGACGAAGTTAGTTAAGCTCTGATCAGTCCGAAAAGGGAGAACCCGGCATAGTTTTAGAGTTCATATGCCCTAATTATGTAGTCTGGTTGGTGTTGCAGCTAGTGGGTTCGAGTCTCACTGTGAACCGTGGTGTCTTTCGAAGTCACGACCCATGTGATGGATTATGATCTCACTCAGATGTTAAACGAATACCCATTTATGGGGACAAATAATACTGTTAAGCGTCCTCTTCAGTGTGCGAGCCTGTTCATTAAACATATTTATTGAACATCCCAAGTCTGACGGCCTTATATTCTAATCAGAGTGGACGAAAACGGATTGATTTCGCCGTACGTTTTCAGAAATCACAGTGCACTGTTTGTAATTTCATATGACAACCGACAATAATATTTTGCCAAATCGTTCTAAGTTTAAAAATGTGCTGGTGCAGTCATCGATAGTCATTTACAACATATTTCGTCACTTCAAACTGACCGTCCAGTCTCATATCAAGGAGAAATTAAGAACATTGGCAAACACACGAAACTGAACAATTTTTTCGGGTGTCAGTTAAAATATTGGAGAGAGCCGAAATGTGCTGAATAGGAGAATTTAGGTTTGAGACCTGGGTGCTTACACGATTTCATTTGAAAAAAAAATCAAGGTTTCATAGAAAACACGCAAGTTAGCGTATTTTCAATGTGTCAATTTGTATGGGAATTGAAATGTTTTCGGGCTGTTTTCATACGAAAACATGAAAATAGCCCCAAATTACATGATTTCGTTCACTGTGAACGCATTATTAAGCGCAAAATTAGAAGACGGATTCGCAGCCGGAATGTTGACACCATACATTGAGTATCTCTTAGACTACCTAGGGCGGTTAATTTTATGGGCGGCATTTTAACAGAAACGCCTCGTATTTCAGAGGTTTTAATTAAAACTTTGGTGTTCAGATATTATTCCGATTTTAGACGTGTTATCCTAGTTTGATCATTTTTCACCCAGCCATATTTGCCAAATTTTCGCTTTGTGATGGGAGAGAAAGAGAATATTAGCAGAAAGAGTACAAAATTCTGGACAGCTCACATAAACGGTTCCACCCCTTATTCTACCCCTTTTATACCGTTCTCAACTATGTAGCACTGAAGCAAAGTAAATGGCGGAAAAATACATTTGAAAAATTATGATGAATTGTATTGTTACAATAAAAATAGGACACCTTCATATTTATTATGATGATTTCCCGCCATTTTAATCGCTCACTTGCGTGTGCCTTCTAGTGAAGGATAATAAAAGCAAACATCGCTCTACAACTCAGGACCACTCATTTGTGAGTGAATGTACCTACTCAATAGCTATGGGTATAACTTAAACTTGTAGAGGGCGGAACATTTAGAAAAACCTACTAGCAATATTTTACAAAATCGAAGAAAATGTATAAATTTGACAGGACCAAGAATCCAAAAAATGGATTTGGACGCTTCGTGTGTGGGTGGCCTAAGTTTTACTTGCTACACAATTGAAAAAAGCGACACTTTATCAATTCAACTCTATTCCTTGTTTCAGCTTTACAATTAATTTAAATCCTTCAAATTTAAGAAGGTTTGTACTTGATATTAAATTCAATACAGCAATCTTGGAAAGACTCCATTCAAACCAAATGTGGTCTCTGCACCACAGCCCTAATGACCGTGTATATACCGCAGGCTAGATAAAATATTTTAGTCTTCAACGACATGTGCAGACCGTACTAAGTAGTTTAAGCTAAGTTTAGTACCACTCTCAAACTATTTTGTTCGTGTTTGACAGTTCAGGACAAAGTGGATTGGAATTTAGTCCGAAAGTTTAGAAAACGTACAATCACCAAAATATAATAATATAATTTATTTGCACAGAGACCTACATAATCTTTTTGCCCATATGGTACTTGGGAAGAAAAAGAGTGGGTTGGATTACAAACCGCGGCTACAGATACAGCAAATAGCGCTGCCATGTCAGGAGCAATGTTTTTTTTTTGAAAAATTTGAGGATCCGGATTGTCTCATGAACTTTAGTCTCTGCCCTTACACCAACTTTTGTTTTGACTTCGAAAAGTGTATTTCTCTTCTTGCTTACAAAAAAAATCTACGTCGTAGTTTTTCGCAGTCGTGCTGTTTTTATGGTTCGACAAATCTGGGCTTTTGGGCCCCTAAACCTCGTGGCCCCCCCCGCCACGCGGGCCCTTATGCGCCGCCCCTGATTATGTAGCATAGTTCCTTTGACGCTGGCGCAGGAGTAAAGTACACTTGAAGTAAAAAGATTTGTGAATGAATTTGATAGTAACTGTCTTGGATAAATTAAATGTTTGTATGGAAAGTTAGGTTTAACTAATCTAGACCCAAGGAAACTCAGCTAGTATTCCTTAAACTCAATTCTTTTTATTTTATTTCAGTCAACTTTTTATCGCAGCCACCCCGACACATTGGTGTCGTGTACCCGAACTGGAACCATGGGTTCACGATTATCCCGAGCTAGTTCGCAACCTGAGCATACCCCTCGTCTTTAAAGATAATACGTTCAAGTTTGCCGAATGTGAAATGTACGCCCGAAACTACACTGATTTAGTGCGATTTTTAGAATCACGAACACCACAAGATCTCTTGCATCACAATGTTAGGGATTTTGGCTATCCCATCCATGCACCAAAGGTTGAGTGCAAGTACGGTTGGAACTATGATAGAAATATATTCCCCAATACTGTCGTCACTGAGGTAAGACAAGTATGGACGTTCCCTATGTCCGGATTGATTTATTTAACAGTTTTTTTTTTCATTTAGTGGGACCTTGTGTGTAACAACAACTTTCACGTAACTTTGGCACTAGTCCTATTCGGCGTCGGTGGTCTACTTGGAAACTATGTTTTCGGATATCTGCAGGATATGTGGGGAAGACGCCCGTCGTTCTACGTTTATTTGATTCTTGAAATAGTCGCGTGTGGAGTAAGTGCAATAGCATGGAACTACCCTATTTGGCTTGGAATTCGATTTGTTGTTGGATTGACCGTTCCGGCAATTTTAGCTAGTCCATATGTTTTGGGTAAGTTTTGACAAGATTTAAAATTACGAGAAGTCATTTTCATTCTGTTTTTAGCAATTGAGCTTGTTGGCCCAGACAAGCGAGTGTTTTGTACAATTGTAGCCAATATAGCCTATTCTGTTGGTTTGGTGCTATTGGCTGGAATTGTATATGTTGTGAGAGATTGGAGATATTTGTCACTGGCTGTGTCGTTGCCGTTACTTATGTTATTCTCTTGCTTTTTTATACTGCCCGAGTCGCCACGATGGCTTATAGCCGTTGGTAAATATAAGAGAGCTGCAAAAATTTTAAAAATCATGGCGAGGTATGAGTATTGTATTATCCTTTTGTCTTTGGCAACTAAAGTAAAATATATTGCCTTTGTGTGTTCAACAGATTAAATGGACGACACATACCACCAGATTTTGAAAACATATTACGACAAAAACTCTCGTCAGCGGACACGAGTAAAAAAGTCGATTCTAGAGACAAGAGCTACGGCATTGCTGACCTATTCCGCACGCCGAATATGCGCAAGAAAACGCTTATTATCACGTTGATCTGGTTCGCCAATACAAGCGTTTATGTTGGACTCAGCTACTATGCTCCCGCCCTGGGAGGTGACGAAATCTGGAATTTCTTTTTGGCCGGAGCCGTCGAATTGCCAACATACATATTCCTCTGGCCGGGCTTAAATTATTTCGGCCGACGATGGATTCTGTTCTGGTCCATGATTATCGGAGGAACGTCATGTATATCGACGTTTCTTGTACAGGACGATCAATTCATCATGTTGACACTTTACTGTGTCGGCAAAATGGGAATTTCATCGGCTTTTGTCGTTTTGCCGTTGATGGCGTCGGAATTGTATCCGACAGTGATAAGAGGACTGGGAATGAGTTTCAGCTCGGTTGTGGCTATGATTGGACCGATCGTTATTCCAATTATCAATCACATGGTAAGATTTTGATTTTTTTTAATAAACTTTGATTTAATGAAATGTTTCTTGTGCACAGGGAGGACACATGCTCGTATTGCCGCTAATGATTATGGGTGGAGTGTTGACCATTGGTGGTATTGCTAGCTTATTCCTTCCCGAAACCAAGGGCAGACCATTGCCTCAAACTTTGGAAGATGGCGAAACGGTTAGTTTGAATGCTTGTTCATCCTGTTGTAATGGTGGGGAACGAACGATGTCTATTCAAACGATTAATGTCATAGCACATGTCGACCCCGAAGCGGACGAACAAAATGTACAAAAAGCAATTTGTAGTATATGTCAAACAGAAATTAAGAATAGAACTCTTTAGATCCGTACAGGACTACGATTTTTCGCAAAAGCTTTGTAAATAATATAGAATGTTACGATAGAATAAATTTATTTTCTTTTTCCATACAAAATTGTGACGTGTGTTCATTTAATGGAAGGAGACATAGAGGTTTAATCACAAAGAAACAGCGTACCCGTTTTATGATTTTCTAATATATAAAAAAAAGCCCAGCGCAGAGGATAATTTATTCAATTTAGTATAATGCAGTATCAAATAGAATAAAATTAGAATAGAAATTTGATAGTAAATTGTTTTAACTTACATAAATAATGCACCTCAATTGCGTGCTGCAGAGCCAAGAAGCAGAATATTCATGAAAATTTGTACAATATCCAAATATAAATTCAGTGTAGCAAAAATATACTCTTCAGGACTAATTGAATATTTATGTTTACCGCCCATCATCAGTTGAGTATCGTAGATTAGATAAATTGAAAAGATAAGCGTGCCCAATGATGAGTAGATCAAAGTCATTATCTTTCCAGGGAAAATAATGACAAATATTCCGAAAACGATAAGGACAATCAATGCCACCAATAGGATGCCTCCCGAAGCGGTGAAATCCCATTTGGTTTGAAATGCAAATAACGTCAATGCTAGACAAATCCCAGCTGTTATTCCGAGGGCGATTAAAACCTGAAAAATTCATTAAATTCGGAAGATTTAAATTTAACTACAATAGAGCGTCGATTATCCACCAACTAATGTCGACAAAGGGTGGTCCGGATAACCGAAAGTTCGGTTAATCGAGTTTCCATAGAAAAATTAGAGGATTGCCTAGAGGCGACAACCTGGAAATGTGCGAAACGACTAGCACTGAACCAAAATAAGAAATTCGAAGCAATTGAGGGCTGCTGATGAGAAGTTGCCTCCTTCAGATACTCGATATTTTCATTTGATTCGATGCATTTCATACGAAAAATCTGAGTCCCCGGTTCGGTTAATTGAATGTTCGGATAATAATCGACGCTCTAATGTCTGTATCTACAAACATATTTCAAACTGATCATACCTCTTGAGAACGAAAGGATGCCGTAATGACACCCAAAACAAATGACTCCACAATAGTAAACACTAATAGGAATATTATGTTCAATGGCCATTTTCTTCGCACAACCTCACAACAAGCCATTGCTATAATGACAACAAATAGCATTGCAATCGCCACCCATGTTAGGTAAAGATGTTGTCTAATCCATAGTCTAGTAGGTAAGTGATATGCGAAGAAACAAACGCATCCAAAAGTTACAAGCAGTTGGATCTAGGTAAAAAAAAGATATAATTTTCCTTTTTTACGAAAATTTATATTCACTATACTCACCATTAAAAGGAAATAAACTTTCTTAATAAATGCTTTTCTTATGCTCTCATCGGTAAACATAAAACCCGTGTCGTCTTCGTTATTCATACCCTCTTCTGGGTCATTATAACCTCGGTAAGGTGGATAGCCACCCGGTGGTGGTGGTGGTGGTGAATAGCCTCCAGGTTGTGGGAAAGGACCGGGTGGTGCATAGCCTCCAGGTGGTAGGTAACCTCTTGGTGGCGGATAACCTACTGTTACCGGATAACCTCCTACGGGTGGATAACTTGGTGGTGGATAGCCGCCTTGTGGTGAATAGCCCTTCTGTTGCGATAAATCGCTTTGTGGCTGAACTTGATTGGGTAGATTTTGCATTACATTTCCTTTCGATTTTTGATTGGTCTCTATTCAAATAGAAGAAAAAGAACACATGTTTATTCAGATTGTAGAGGGGCGTGAACCCGAAGGGGTTCGCAGCACTGAAGCCAATGGGCCTATTGTGCTACCGCCCTAGTCGCAGGTGGGCTGGACTATGCATGACGATCAGGGTAGATCGGGAGTTGACGTTGCTAATTGGAGTCGAACCTATGTAGACCGTATCTGGATAGGCCACTCCAAAAAAAAAATTGTATCCAGCGGCGTTGGGCCAGAGCATCACACTCGTACAGGACGTGGATTGAGGTCTCGTCATCTTCATCGCAGAATCGACAGCTCGCCTCTTATAAAAGCCCCATTGTCTCTCTCTCTCTCTTTCCTTATAACCCCTAGTGGGACATAGGGCATTGACTACGCCTCTTTGCCACCTCTGCCTATTAGCAGCCATCGCCTTTAGCTGGTCCCACGATTTGCCTATAGATTTTCCCTCTGCCTCAACAGATCTTCTCCATGTATTTTTGCGTCTTCCCACACGACGCCTTGCATCGGTTCCCTGAGTATTCCAATCTAGAGCCTGTCTTGCAATGTTTTTTGACTCTTTTCGAAGTGTGTGACCTATCCACTGCCACTTCCGCCTTTTGATGTCGATGCCTATCCCCTATCCTATTTTGGCCAGTAATTTAGAGGAGGTCGTCGTTAGAGATTACCTCAGGCTAGCGAATTTGTAGAATGTGTCGAAGGCACTGATTCACGAAAGTTTGTATCCGTAGTTTGGTTGTAATATCACTGGTCACCTTCCAAGTGGAACACCCATATAAAAGCACGGATTTTACATTGCTTTCGAAGATCCGGGGTTTGGTATTTCTGGAGATGTTTTTGTTTTGCCAGAGAGGAGTCAATCTGAAAAATATTGCTCGGACTAATGCTAATTTCCAACTGATACCCTTACTTTTATGGTCGCCTAGAGCGCCGCAGATTACGTCGTTGATGGTAATAAGGAACAGTATTGGTGATAAAAATACAGCCTTGTCTAACTCCATTATTCACCTCAAAAGAACTAGACAATTCGCCCTTGTGCAAGACGTGACAAAGGCCTCATTGTGCGCAGATGTTATACATATCAGTCAAGAGTTGCCGGTAACAATCCCACAGATAGTACGTACTTTATTTCTGCTTAGCTGAAGCAGCTCAGCCGCTCTTTTATGGGAATACCATGCTATGAACAGTTTAAATTGCCTGGGCCCAGGTAGTTTATCCCATCGCTGAGATGCCTTAAGTCGTTCCTGGTCTTTGATTGGCATCTTTACTATACAGGTAGAAATGCTTCAAAAGGATTCTGGTCCGCAGAAGTGGGATGCTGCGGCTGTGAGTGCCAACTCATCAGCCTGTTGGTTCCCCGTGATGCCTATATGACCCAGAAGAGTTTTAATCTATTATTTACGCCTAGCCTGAACCAGGCTTGACGTGACGGTATACTTCGCGAGTGACTTAATAGCCGCTTGGCTGTCTGAGAAGATCGCTATTCGTTTTAGTATGTAGTTGGTACGTAAACAGAGATCGGGGCAGGTTGCTATTGCGTGCTGTTCTGACTGAAATACAGTGGTGTGCTGCCCCATAGGTATAGATATTCTATGTGCTGGGCCAACCACACCCGCTCTTGAGCCTTCGGTTGTTTTAGAATCGTCAGTAAACCATTTTATGGTCTGTGGGTGCAGCTTAGCGAAATTAGAGTGCCACTCCTCCATGTTTCAGCACAAACAAACGGACGGCGAGAGCTTTTGTAGTGGCCAGAAGACAAGCATTGTGCATTTCACATTGTAAGAACGATGGTTCTTGTCTTGCAAGTTTACCCGTCCGGTGTCGTCTTACAATGTGAATGCACCCAATAGCTGCAAACTTCCTTCAGGTGAAAGCAATGGTCTACTCTTGGCGCACTGTCACACCCCACCAAAGAGAGGGGAAACGTCGCCATAAAATACGGCAAGAAAACAATACCGAGATCCATACGAAAAACCGGCTGCCGTAGGAGCATTTTTATACAGGGTGCCCCGCAACCGGTTCGCTATAGACCTTTGGTAGATTCTACAGTTTGTTACTGAAATAGTGCTACCCAAATTTTACCTGTAACTTTTACTGTTACGGAGAAATATAATTTTTAGTGAGTCTTGTCAAAAACCATGATTATCTACCCTTGGACTTACTAAAACCAAAAGCCTGCAACATATTCTGAAACTACATAAAATATCTAGTAAAATGAAATTTCAAAGCTTTTCGTATCTTCTGAACTAGAGTTGCTTGAATCTTGCAAAAATGTAAAAATCAACTTTTAATACCAAAATTAAACCCATATTTTGTAACGGTAAATAATACCGACAAACTTCCAAAGCTGACATAAGTTGGCCTGATAAGTAGGCTTTCGAATGACATATAAAAAGTTTAGCCGGAGTCAATTTCATGAGTTAAGAACTGACTTTCACATTAACAATTTGCAAAATTCTCTGCAATCAAACCAAACTTCCATAAAACTCACCGGGACCTATTTACTTCACATTGTGTTGGTGATTATTTTGATAATGATCGAGTTTATCGTACATCTTGCACGTGTGTGTGGCACACAATTTCCAGAAAACTTTTACATTATATTTAGAGGCAGGGATTTGGAGCGACACTTTTTTTCGCTCCGCTCCGCTCCCGCTCCGACCGATTTGAAACCGCTCCGCTCCAGCGCTCCGCTCCGACTAAAATTTGTTCGCTCCGCTCCGCTCCACGCTCCGCTCCGCTCCATTACAAACATACAACAAAACTTCATTGTTCTTAGTAGATATTTATAATTTTCCGCGAATTCATCAATTCAACTTATATCTTCTTACGTATTATAGAGTATGGCTTAAAAGGTGCGTTTTATTCGACCAAGTACAGAACAGGATAGCACCAATTTCGTACAAATTTGAACAGAAAATTGAGTTGTTATATATAGTGTGTCCGGAAATTAACCTATCGCGTTAGCGCACCGAAATATGATTATTAATGTCATTTCCAGCAAAATAGGCGTACCGGGAATATCCCGAATTCTTAACTCCTTAGCTACCAAAAGCATTTAAAGATTTTACAAAAATGCTACCACTAAGACCTCCGTCGGAAAAAATTTTTATATGAAGTAAGATCACAAAATTTTGTCTTTGAAGCTTTTTTACAGAGCTTAAACTGCTTATCTGATTTTTATTAGGAAAAATTGTCGGCCACGACCGAAAGAAAATATGTAGGTAATATGAGTATTAAATTTTTGAAAAATCTTTAAATGTCTGCGGTAGCTGAAGAACTCATAATTCGGGCTTTTTTTATACTCCTTTTTGCTGAAAATATCACCAGGAATCATATTTGGGTGCCTTTATGCCTTTATCCGGACATCCCGTATAGGACGAGATCTGTAAAATTGTTATGGAAGCTGTCCTGTACTCCATTCAATAAAATGCACCTAATAACTAATTTAAATTAAAACGGGCGTTTCATTCAACGACTACAGGACAGGACTTTTCTGTCATGGAATTTCACAATAATCCCAAATTTCGCAAGTCTCTCAACGAATTCTTCGCCTTTAAATCGTCCAAAATCATCAAATAGTGCCATAAAATGAAAAATTTCGTCGAAAAAAATAAATTTTTTATCTCGGAATTTTCTTGATTTTTTACTTCGGAGCGGAGCGGAGTGGAGCGACTTTCAAAGCAAAAATCGCTCCGCTCTAGCCTGCCGAAAACCGCTCCACGCTCCGCTCTTTCGCTCCGAAATTTTCGGTCGCTCCGCTCCGCTCCAAATCCCTGTTTAGAGGTACGGAAATTTCGTTTTTACGAAATAGATGCGGATTTTGGCAAAAATCGCTCATTTTTGCGAATATGTAGATGCAAAATTTTCTTTTTATATTTTTCCAAGAAAAAATTTGTTTTACTCAAAAGAAAAATTCAATTATGGATGATAATTTCCTATTTCAGATTGATTTTTAATTCAGAAGACTCTCATTATCGAGAAAAGAGACATTTCCAAATGCAAGGAGTACGCAGAATCATGAGCAAGTAGCTGTTTACCTAGAGGTTAAATAAATGAACTTTGTGATCCGCAGTGCGATTTTTCTTTGAAGAGCTTTTCTCGTGGTTCGGCGAGCACCAAAATTTAAATGAACTGTTGAAATGTATGAATTTGACAGAACGAAGAATCCAAAAAATGAATTCGGACGCTTCGTGTGTGGCCGCTCTTAGGCCGCACACACACAGTCAGTCCGAATCCATTTTTTGGATTTCCGTTCTGTCAAAATCGAAGAAAATGTATGAATTTGACAGAAAGAAAATTCCACAAAATGAATTCGGACGCTTCGTGTGTGGGCGCATTGCCGCATTGCCGCAAACACACGAGAATCCGAATCAATTTTTTGAATTCTTCGTTCTGTCAAGTTCCCTATAAAAAAAATGACAACAGCTGTAACCACCGCAAAATAATGTAACTCCGTAACGGTAAAAGGTGGAGAAATAGTTTAGACGACGTATATGCGATAACAAACTGTATAGGTTTATAACAAACTGGTTGCGGGACACCCTGTAGATAACATAACATCCATGGTCACAGTGGGACTCGAAGCCACGCTTCGGCTAGTCAGAGATATGGTGTCATCTCTATCACTGAGCCACCGAATACCCGGCACTGATCGGGTATTCTCTACCACTGAGCTCTCCTGAGTCAGAGCGACGCCGAGCTTTTCCGGGCCGGGCGATGCGATGCGATTTGTTGCGAGACGATGCTTTTTTTTTCCACGACAAGAAAACCTGATTTTCAAATGGGATTTTATACCGGCGCTATCTCGTACGCTTTGCTGCTGTATGTATGTAGGTATGAATTCATATCGACTTCGTGACATGGCGTTTCGAGTGTTCTACCATTGATATTTTTAATATACAAACAAACGTGTTGGTATATTTATGTAGTGTTGTAGATAATTGTGCGTATTAATGAATGAATTGTCGTAGGTAATGTAATGTAGTGCCATTGGTATTTTCTATATACATACATACTTGTCGGTATGTCTATGTAGTGTTGTTGATAATTAGGTAGGTAATGCAATGATGAATGACTTAATGAGGTAGCTGACCTTTTTGGAAATTTGCAGTGTTAGCTTACCCATTTCAAAACAATATTCGGGCGGCATTTGGATTTGGTGTTATTTGTTGTTCACATATATATGAATGGGTGAAGTATGAAAGTAATTTATGAAAACATGCAGTGCAATTTTCAAAAAGATGTAAAAATACCTATCAACGTAGCAAGGCCAATTAAAAACGGAGGAATCATTCTTAAACCCAACAATAATGAAAACGCGAATACTTTAATGCAAAATCTGAAAGAAAAAATGGGGAAAGACTACGATGTTGAAATGACAAAAGATAGAGCCCCGAGGTTATTAATTAAAGGTTTAGCAAGGACGTACACAACAGAGGAACTAATGGAAGAAATACGATGCCTGAACCCAAGTGTCAATGAAAAAGATAAATTACAGGTAGTTTATAGTAAGAAGCTGCGATCTGGAAAATGGATATTGTTTATTGAAGCAAACGGATCAATGTACCAACGGTTAGTCGACAGATACGTAAATATCGATTTCGGAAGCTATTGGGTCTCAGGGGATCACAATGTGACTAGGTGCTACAAATGTCAACATTTCGGGCATAAAACTTCTAAATGTACCAGTACTGAAACTGTATGTGCTAAATGCGCTGGGAAGCATCCAACTAATGATTGTCATTCAAACACCGAGAAATGTATTAACTGTTTAGATAAACGCGTTTCAACTGTAGATGTGAATCATGCAGCGAGTTCAACAAATTGTCCTGAATATCAACATAGAGTTAAGCTAGCTACAAGGAGTACAAACTACAATATTGAATGATGGATAGTACAACAAATAATCAATTGAAAATAGTATATGCAAACGTTAGAAGTATACGTAATAAACTTCACGATATTCAAACATACGTCACGCAGCATGATGATTATGATATTTTAGTACTAAACGAGACATGGCTAACTGATGTAGAGACTCGATTTTTTAATATAAACGAATACATTGGTATATTTAATTGCAGGCAACAATCACGAGGAGGCGGAACGGCAATTTTTATCAAATCAAAGCATAATCATCGAATTTTACTAAAAGATCCTCGATTCAACACAATAGTTATCGATATACTTCTACCATACACAAGTTTTAAGATTGGAACGTTTCATAGATCACCATCAGAACCAGCTCATGAACTAATTGATCACGTCGACTATATTTACGAAAAATTCAACAACATCATAACCATTTCCGACAACAATATAGACTTAATGATAGCTGACCCTATACCAACAATATATCAAGAAGTATTAGAAACTAACAACGCAAAAGTACTGAACCAAAATGATCCAACACGAGTATGCAACACAAGACTTTCACTTCTAGACCATATAGTTGTAAATAGCGTAAAACTTCAAGGAAAATTTCTTATAAATACAGCGAATGGGCTGCCCTTGACCACAAAGTAATAAAACTAACATTAAAAAATTGTATTACCGCGAAAGATAAACCAAAAACTATAAATATAAAAATAACTAATTCAAAAACTTTTAATAACCTAATCAAGGAATATTTAAGTACACAGAACATAACCAACTTTGATGACTTAACAGCGGCCATTCGCAATGCCAAATCAGCAGCTACCACAGAAAAACGTATTCGAGTTAGGCAAGATACCTGGATAAATTTTGCAGTAATTAATGCTTCGAAAAACAAAAGAAAAGCGTATAAAGTATATAAAAAAGATCCAACTATTAATAATGAGCGAAATTATTTAGTGTCGAAGAGCTATTGCAATAGAGTTACGAAAGACGCCAAGGCAAAATACTTTGCAGACAAAATTCAGCACTTAATACTGATCTACAACAAATTGCTGATCATATGAATTTATACTTCGCAACGATAGGGAGTGAGCTATTAAAAAATTTAATAACACCAACTTCAACAAACTTGCAACCAACGATATCAAATTCAATAGCTCAGTTCGAATCAACCAATGGAAATGAAGTTAGAAAAATAATCAATGACCTCAAAGCACACACGGCTCCAGGACCAGATGGTATTACTGTAGATGATTTGAAATTAATTAACGATTGTATAGCTGATAAATTAGCCCATCTTATTAATCAACACTTGATGCTTGGAACGGTACCAGACACACTAAAAAAGGCCCACATCACACCGCTATACAAGGGAAACGACCCCGATGAAGTATGTAACTATAGGCCCATAGCTTTACTTAATTCTCTATCTAAGATCTTTGAAAAAGTTATTGAAAAGCGACTTACTGAATATATAAATAAACATAAAATTCTTGATAAAAATCAATTCGGGTTCCAAAGCCAAAGTAGTACCACAAGTGCATTGATAGATGCAACTTGCTATATCAACAAGGAAATTGATAACGGAAATTATGTTGCAGCGGTGTTTGTTGACCTTAGAAAAGCTTTCGACACAATGGATCACGAAAAATTACTTGATAAATTATATGACTGCGGAATAGGAGGTAAAGCTAGTGGACAAATTAGAAACTATCTCTATGGTCGTCAAATAAGTACAAAAAATGGAGACATAATTAGTAAACCGTCCGAAATAAAAGTTGGCGTACCACAAGGATGCATATTAGACCCTAAACTTTTTCTACTTTATGTAAATGGCTTGAAAGACTGTAGCTTATCAGCAAAAACAGTAATGTTCGCAGATGATACGCTATTACTTTTCTCCAGTGACACAGAATCTAATTTGCAACATACGATTAATACACACCTTTTAACTTACCAACAGTACCTAATCGAAAACAAATTAATATTAAACACTTCAAAGACTAAATACATGATATTTAAACAAAAAAATAAAACCCCGGTGACATTAAATCTCGTAATTAATAATGAACAACTTAAACAAGTGGAAGAATATAATTACCTAGGACTAACATTCGATGAAAAATTATCTTGGAATCAACACATTAATCAATTAAAAAAATTACACCCATTGTTGGACTAATAAAAAGATCTGATTTTCTAACTATTAAAATTAAAAAAATGCTTATAAATTCCTTCATTTTAGCGCGAATTAATTATGGCTTACTTATATGGAGTCAAACATCGAAAGGCAATATAACGAGAATCAACCGCATTTTGTCTAAAGCACTCAAATTTGTCTACCAACTTCCAATAACAACAGCAACCGAAACTGTCTTCAAGGACGCACAAATGATGACGATACATCAAATGATTATGATGGAACAAGGAAAAACCATCTTCAAAATTAATAAAGGCCTAATGAAATCCAACACGACTCTTAGAAAAATTAATGACGTACATCGATATCCAGTGCGAACAGCAAACAACTTCGTTCTACCAACACCACGAACGAATCGATTGAAGACCGATCCTATCATAAACGCAACACTCTACTACAATAATTTGCCCGATGTCATCAAAGAGGCAAATGGCCTACAAAAGTTCAATGTAGAGCTAAAAAAATATTTAATACACACTTAATATATAAAATTTAAATACGGTCGCAGATATGAACCAACCACAGAACAAAGTAAACTGAACTAGAAAAAGTACCTACCCTTATACCAACTTTAAGTTGTCTGGGAGGTACGAAAGACCTTATTACGACGATAATGGAATAAATAGCACCAAAATAATCAAATCGAATTGATGAGCTCAGCAGATCACAACGTATAGAGTTTTTTTTTCTGGTAAAATTGAAACCTTTTTTTCTCTAGAACACTCAAAAGCTCACATAGATTGAATTGTATATAATTTTTATTTGCCATGTTATTTTAAGGAAGGTGCGCCGTATTAAAGATGAAAGGAGATGAGAGGAGGAGAGGAGGATAAAAAAAATTAAACCCAGTTTGTAGCGTACGCGCACCCTTTTGAGGCTTCCGGCCCCAAAATGGTGCCCCTGTTTTCTGGCAGAAACACTAAGGTAAATTTGGGTCGCTGATTCCGAATTTGAGGTCAAAAACAAGAAAAATTTGTTTAGGGTTGCCCGCCCCAAAATGGCACCCCTGATTTCTCGGGGAAATACTCGTCCAATCGGCGTGGCAGAAACACTAGGTAAATTTGGGTCGCTGATTCCGAATTTGAGGTCAAAAACAAGAAAAAAATTAGGGTTGCCCGCCCAAAATGGCACCCCTGTTTTCTCGTCACCGTATATGTTTCCACAACTGAACTATCTACAATAATTCATTGCAAATATATGCGCTGTCCGAAACATTCCTATCCGTAATCGTACGCTACCCACCGGGTTGTGCTGCACTGCATATTTCCACAAATGTTATTTATTTGACCCATTCATAGATTTATACAACAACAACTGTCAAATCCGAATACCGCCCTTTTTTGGGGGTACGCGTACGCTACGAACTGGGTTGGACAGCACTGTAAATTTCCACAAAGGCTATTTAGTAGACGAATCCATTATTACATTACCTACATACGGTTATATATAATATGAAATCTATAACACTATACAACCAACATCCTACACGTACATACATATGTATGTATGTATCTATAAAAATTCCCAATGGTAATGGAAGCCGGTCTGCACAAATCATGCCTCTCATGTCTACATATCCCTATCAGCATCAAACAACACGAAGACCATATCTCTATTTATACTCGTATGTACATACATACAATACACCCTGCCACTACGAAACCGATCTAAACACAAATCGTATCCTCCATGTCGCTGTCCTCGGCTACAATACTCATTGTCATTACATATACATCCTCTGGAACGGCACGATGATTCGACATGGAAAAGTTCTCCATCGTACAACCCGACGTCGCATCGAAAGCAGTCAGAATGGTACAAGCAGGTTCGTGCTGGTTCCTATTTAAATGCTAAGAAATGTTTTTTCTTGCGATGGGAAGCTTATCGCTTCTGATCGCATCGCATCGCCGGCAGTCTGAATGGGCTGTCAAGGATAAAGAGGTCGAGCAATTCCTGACCTGATTCCTGATACAAGTCGTGTGTGACACAAACTGGAACAAGATCCTGGGATGTAAGGACGTTACAGGTTTGTTGCCATCCCAGGAACATATACAGCAGGAAACCAAAATGTTGCTAGTACAAATATCTAGTCGGTTACTATCGGTTACCAGAATCACCGTCTCATGGAGAAAAATCTGCTCCACGACATGTCAGGCGTCGACTCAGCGACTTACGACAAGGAAGGATACAAGCGGAATTTTCCTGATGTTCACGATAACACAGCATTCCATGTGGCCATAGCAGATATGTATTCACAATACCATTGTGAATTTGTCAATAAGGAATTAAGGAAGATATCGTTTCCTTTTAGTCCACCAATATCGCCTGACGAAATTAGGCTCCCGAGAGCCACAAGAATGATGCTTGATTCCATCCACAGAGAAGCACAGCGGTTCACGCCTTTCTGCACCATAACTACAAGAATAACCTACATTTTGCGTGTTTTCTTTAGAAAAACAAACAAAGAGAAAACTCGGTTTTTCTTATGTATGTATATTTATTTATCCTGAATCAGTTTCGGGTTTATTTCAAAAAATTCAATACTTAATCCATACTGAAAATATCAAAACAAAATTGATTCTATCAGATTTTGGTATATAGGTAGTTTCAAATTATTGCGCTGTCTAATCTTATCTATATAATTTTAAAAGTTTTGGTTGTGTGTCGCTTTTGTATATACACATTACATAACATTTTTCTTGCGCCAATTTTACAGTGAAAACACAGCATATATGTAAATATTTTAAAAGGTAAATATTATATAGATTTTTGTTATTCAATGTCAATCGTTATTCATAGTTAACGCCTCTTCTCTTTTCCATATTTTTCACATACCATTATAAAACTAAAAAATATTTTCTTTTTAATAATACGAAATACATTTATATTATATAAATATGAAAACTACTGACTAATATCATTATACGAAGCATAGGGTATAAGATAAGAATAAGTAACTCTTGAGAAAACAAATAAAAGGAAAAAAAATCCACTGGACAAAACATAAACGTATCCATCTTGGTAGTAAATTCAGACAATAGTAGCAATTTTAATACAAATACATATATTTTGCAAGGCTTAATATTATCTTTGCAGACAGTAGCAGTCGTAACAGCATCATCATCAACAAAGTAACCACTTCAGTCGCGTGATGCCCCAATAATGGCCAAGATATACATGAAAATGTTAATAATGTCCAAATACAAGTTCAGCGTAGCGAAGATGTATTCTTCAGGGCTGATGGAATATTTATGTTTTCCGCCCATCATCAATTGTGTGTCGTAAATTAGATAGAAGGAGAATAGAAGTGCACCCAACGATGAGTAGACTAAAGTCATTGTTTTGCCAGGAATGAAAATTGCAACAATTCCGAAAATGAAAAATACAATTAGAGCAACAAATAGTACGCCCCCCATAACTGTGAAATCCCATTTCGATTGGAACGCGAACAGTGTTAATCCGAGACAAACGGCCGCGGTTATTCCGATAGCGATTGATACCTGAAACAAAAATGGATAAAACGTGAAATTATAGATGGAAATAATATGTATAATGTTCATATACCTCATCAGAGCGATAGGCTGCGGCAAATACACCCATCATGAATGATTCCGCTAATGTAAAGATCGAAAGGAATATTATATTCGTTGGCGATTTTCTTCGTACACCCTCGCAGCAAGACATGGCTATCAGTGTTACAAACACAACGGCTAACGCCACCCACGTTAGATAGCTGTGCTTTTGTACCCATAGTTTTGTGGGATTGTGATACGAAAAAAGACAAACGCATCCGAACGTTACAAGCAGTTGCAGCTGAAATACGAGCGTGATTTATTAGCATTTTATACTGAATTCGAAATTTTCTCTACTCACCATCAGAATCGAGTAGACCTTTTTAATGAAAGCCTTCCTAATGGACTCATCTGAAAACCCGAAACCTTTGACGTCATCGTCCATCATACCCTGTTCCGGGTCATTATATGTCCCACCGTATTGAGGCATTGGTGCAAATCCGGTTTGCGGTGGATAGCCGCCTTGTGGTGGAAAACCGCCTTGTGGTGGATAACCGCCTTGTGGTGGATAGCCGCCTTGTGGTGGATAGCCGCCTGGTGGTGGATAACCTGCTTGTGGTGGATAACCTCCTTGTGGTGGATAACCTCCCTGCGGTGGATAACCTTGGTTCGGAGGATAGCCTGGCTGACCACCGTAATATTGTTGATTAGGATCTTTTCAAATAAAAGCATAAGGTTAGAATTCACTTTTTTTTCAGAACAACAACCAAATCCACACAATCATGCCAGTTAATGAGAATTTAGAAGTGAACATCTCCAATTTTAGTTTTTATGTGTAAATGCGTATGAAATAGTACCCCATAGGAGTACCAAAAATACGTGTTAACTATAAGAGCCACAACGATGAAATTATGTACTTATTTTCATGGAAGACCAAAGACATACATACACACGAAAATGGCCTAATAACAAAATTTAATAGTAGTGCAGGTTCAAATACAATATACAAAATAGGTTAGTTGCTGTATGAGTACAATTAAAAATAAAATCCAACCACACTTGACGCAATCCCATTATGTTCAATCACAAAACCGAATCCTTCACCATTTTATATTCTTCAGTGAAAGCTGCCACACATAATTAACCAAAAACAGAAATATGAACGAGTTAGAGGGCTATAACAAAAACAAACAAAAAAAAGGTGCTCTGATGAAAAACTACAATAAGATTTGTGCGAAACCTTGATAGTATACAGGCACACCTTGCCAAGCCATAGTTCTCTAACTGCTGTGCTCTCTTCTTCACGAAAGGACGATATCTACACACACTACAAATATTCTGTGACAGAGCGGTTAGGTTAATATATAAATAGACCGGTGCAGACTCTCGTTGTAAATTTAGTATTTTCTATGTGCGATACACGTTAATTTGATTTGGTCAACTTTCACGAAGACGTTAAACTGCAATAGATAATAGAGAAAAAAGCGCATTTAATTAATTCCAACTCACCAGCCATTTGTAAAGCTCAAAGTAACTCTATATATCTGTGTATGTATATACAAATTTCAAATGAGATAATACAAGTTGTTCTCTTAAATTGATTTTGAATCAATAGTGTATTTTCGGAAATATTGAAGATGTACACCACAAATAACCAAAGTTTAATATTGCGTACCTGTAACGAATAAAAGAGAAAGTTAGACAATTAATATCAAACAAACGCAAATACATTTTAAGGCTATGTAATGTGAAATTTGATAAAACATGATAAGAATCTCCACGAGCAAAGTTATAGTGGGAAGATAGCAAAATTTTCTGCAAATAGTAGCTGTCGTGATAGTCAAAATTAAAACAATAATGATCGTACAGACTAGTTCCAGTCGGGATAGATCGGCTTATTAAATCTCAAAATATTTTTCATCTACACTCACTTGTACACTTGTACGTTATTGTTATCTAATTTGACTAAAACGACCAGATTGCTCTTATCAGTGCCTACAACACGGTAACTGTTTGCATTGTTGCGACGGTTATACAATTGGAAATTATTAAGTGTTAATCGATAGATACCTGAATGTTACGTTTTAATGAGCTACACTGTTTATTTTTTTGTGTTCCTTCTTTTCTTTATTTTTATGCCAGCTTTATCAGCTGGAGCATGGCAATGTTATTCCATTTGTTAATTTTTTGAGCTTTTTGATGAATCAATGAATGAATGAATGAATCAACAGACAAGCCTCGGAAGTAAGAATTTGTCCATCATAACAATTAAGGTCGATCTACGCTTTTCAGTCATCAGTCACTGTCACATTTTCCATACAAATTGACTGACAATCTGTTAACTTGCATGAGAAATGACTGTGGATCGACCTTTAAAGGTTCATCTCAGATTTTATTCTCGTAGGAATATGTCTTGTACATACACTCTGTCAAGCATTCTCACGAACACTCTGTACATGCGAGCGGTACGAAAGTTTTTCATAAATTGACATTTAGCTTCAGTGGCTTCCTGTCGCACCCCTCGAAATGAGAGGTGACCGAATTTGATAAAATTTGTAACAACCCACTGACATAGTAGTGCACACATGTCATAAAAGAACGTGATGGTAGAGTTCAAAATTTTAAAAGCACATAATATTGATTTCGTCAAGTACGAGTACTTCCTACGGACAAATCGATTTTGTCATGCTGAAATGTGGTAGAATTTAAAATGCTATTATTAGCAGAGTCTGCTTAAGTAAAAGTATTGATAGGTCAATGTGAATGTATGACTCATTTGTAGATTATAATCAGCCCACACTTCAGTTCCCTTGCCCTCTCTATCCAACATGCACATGGCGTTTTGTTGCTCGGTCTGTGATTTTGTAAGTTCACCCGTTCTCGCAGCAATACATATCTCAGCATATTTAGCATACGTACCTCTACAGGCTTGGTTCGTTTCCTTCTTTGAAAAATGTTCCTCATATACCTTACGTACATTCTCCAACATATTTTGACGCAACAACCAAACAACGCACCGACTTTGGTGCTTCAAACCCGAGCGTCTATTGAACAGCTCAAGCTCAAGGACACCATAAATAGGATTTATGATGCTTCTTAATAATAAACGCAACGTTATCTGGTAGTATAGTGATTTTAATTGCAAAAATGAAGAAACCCATACATCCAAAAAAAGAGCTGACTTTTGATGCCAAATTGTTCTATGGCCTTGCAGTAAAAAGTTACATTACATTGTAACATTTACAGCAAAATGTTCTGAGGACTACGCAAAATTGCCTTTCCAATGATATATTGCCTTTTCTTGGCAGATTATACAGGGTGTCCGGAAACGCACCAGATTGTGATTCCTCATGTGATTTCCAGCAAAAAAGTTGAACGGAACTTAACCATTTAGCTGCCACAGGCATTTGAAGATTTAAAAAAAAATCATTTTCTTGTACGACTATAACTTTAATATCTCAAAAGCTAGACTAGCTAGAATACCAAAATAAGATGATTATTACAGCCATCAAATTTACCTAAAAAATAAAACTCGCAGCACTAAAATCGGATAAGAGGTTTTTACAGAACTTCAAAGTCCGATTTTTGTGATTTGACCCAAAAACAATATGTTTTTCCATCTCAATTTTCTCCAACTTCTGCCAAGGAGAAGTGCTTGTACGATTCTTTTAAAAATTGGCGCATAGTTTAATTATCATTTCTTTCTTACATCATTATACCCGTCACTAAGTGAAAGGGTATATTAACTTTGTCATAAAGTTTGCAACGCACAGAAGGAAGCACCTCCGACTATATAATACTTTATACAATCTATATATATAAAAATGGAGCGAACAAAATGTATAGTAATTCATCAATTGAGAACGGCTGGACCGATTTGGATGATTCTTTTTTTGTTTTATCCGTCTTACGTTGGAGAAGGTTTATGGACCAAAAAATTTTTTAAAATCTCGAAGGAAGTGGTGGTAAATATCGAAATTGCATTTTGTATGAGAGTCACCTGTTGAAATCAAGTTTTCATCGACAACATTTAAATTTAATGGGAATATTTAGTTGTCATTGTAGTCAAGGTGACTATGTTTTTACGTACACACATTCTTGATGTTGGTCACAGCAATTTCACAATAGACTTCGTACTACTTCGGGAAGCCGTCGATATCTCCGCAATCCTTTGGCGGAACGACACGATTGAGATGTCGCCGGATTCGCAACAAAATTGCCTAAAGGGTCATCGGGCGCTTTTCCCAATAACCGTCAGCCCGGATGTTGGCATAGCAAGGTTACAATTAACTTCGTACTACTTCGAAATTCGCGATATATCTGCAATCCTTCGGCCGAGCGACACGATTGAGGTGTCGCGGGATTCGCCATAAAATTGCTTAAAGGGTCATCGGTCCCTTTTACCCAATCAGTGCACCGTGTTTTATTGGGTCAAATAAATTGTATTCAAGGTGACTACGTTTTTACGTTTGTATGCATATACATATGTACATCCTGGATATTGGCCAAAGCAATTTCACAATCAACTTCGTATTGCTTCGAAAATCCGTCGATATCTCTGCAATCCTTAGGCGGAGCAACACGATTTATGGTCAGGATTTTCCAGAGACGTTTTAACTGTATTATAGGTGGTTACATCAACTGTTAAATACATAAACTAACACTACTTAACACTATTGAGCGACTCTGTTCAAAATTGTAGTAGTGTAGGCTACCACGGAACACTTGATAACGTCTCTTCCAGTATAAGGATTATACTGACGATAAACTGCTTCGTCTTATACAGAAGATAGGATAATGGATTTTTGTTTGTTTGTTTAATTTGTCTTACGCTGAAGAAGGTTTATAGACCAAGAAAATTTTGAAAGTCTCAAAGGAAGTGGCGGTAAATCTAAATTCAATTTTGTATGTATGGAATATTTAGTTGTCATTGGATCAAATACAGTGTAACTCAGATAAATATGAATACGTTTTTGCGTACATATATCCTGGATGTTGGTCACAGCAATTTCATAATCAGCTTCGTACTACTTCGGAAATCCGTTGATATATCCGCAATCCTTTGGCGTAGCGACACGGTTGAGGTGTTCCCGAACTCACGACAAAATTGCCTAAAGGTTAATTGGAATTTCTTCCCCCAGCAGTGCACAGAGTGGTCAGAGACAACCGTCAACCTGGATGTATGATGGTTTCTGGGATAGTATGAAGAGTGTAGGTGGCGTGCGCACATTTTAGTGCACGAAAAACTGAGTAAATGAGTGTGCTGACATATTTAATAGAAATTTATTAAATTAATGATTTTCGATATAACTCGCTCATATAGATGAAGGGCAAGTGCAGTCTCATCAATCAGTCAGGGGGTTGAGTACATATGTTGTTGTTGTATTGCCTTGACCGCTTAACCCCCCGACGGAAATCTATCGCGTTGTTTCCATTATACACTTTGGTTTCATCATCGTGAGGTCGATCCCAATAAATTATAGTTAGCAGGTTGATTGGCATTCAAATTAGTGTCAAGTTGTGAGTGAAGCCAATAATGCGAGCGAAGCGAGCACTAGATAAGAGAGCGAGCGAAGCGAGCTCTCTCAGCTAGTATATAATATATTATTGAACAGTGTGACGAGAGAAATCGATTGAGCCATGTCCGTCTGTCTGTCTGTCCGTCTGTTGCAACGCAAACTAGTCCTTCAGTTTTAAAGCTATTGGGCTGAAATTTGGTATACAAGTTCCTTTTGAGTGTACACTCTGATATAATGTCGAAACGAATGGAATCGACCCATGGGGTCATGGGGCTGCCCCTGAAAATTATGTTCTTCTAAGAAAAACTTTTTTATTTATGTACCAATCTGAACCAAACTTCACCCAAATGTGTTCCTAGTAAAGCCTCAAAAGATATCTAGGAATGGATGGAATCGGAACATTACGTCATAGGGCCGTCAAACAAACCAACCCCCAAATATTAAGTTCTTGTAAGAAAACTTTTTTCTTTCTGAATCTTAACCAAAATTTATCCAAGTTTGTTCCTGGATTAGCCTCAACTCAACGCATCCAGGAACAGATGGAATCGGAACGCGGCATAGGGCTGCGGTAGAAATTGTTAACGCAAGGAGCTTAAGTTTCATTCAAATGTGACGGGTATTCAAATTTCGGCCGCGCCCGAAATTAGCCTCGGTCTCGTTTTATTCTAGCTTCGTTATTTCTAACAGTTTTAATGCCATAAGTGCAGAAAACTAGGGTTAATTTTAGCTCAATTTCAATTCAATTCAATTTAAACTGCCCCTAAAGATCTGCAATTTGGTAAAATTTATTCAAATTATATCAAAATCGATCCAAAATTGACCCCCTAGTTTTCTGCATTTACGTCATTAAAACTGTTAGAAATAACGAAGATAGAATAAAATGATGTAAGAAAGAAATTATCGTTAGACTATGGGCCAATTTTTAAAAAAATCGTACGAGCACCTCTCCTTGACAGAAGTTGGAGAAAATTGAGTTAGAAAAACGTATTGTTTTTTGATCAAACCACAAAAATTTGATTTTGGAGTTCTGTAAAAACCAAACCTCCTATGCGATTTTAGTGCCGTTAGTTTTATTTTTTAGGTAAATTTGTTGGCTGTAATAATCATATTATTTTGCTATTCTAGCTGGTCGAGCTTTTGAGATATTGAAGTTCCAGTTGTACAAGAAAATGATTTTTCTAGAAGTCTTAAAATGCCTGTGGCAGCTAAAGGGTTAAACTAAGGGGGTATGTTCCGTACAACTTTTTTCCTGGAAATCACATGAAGAATCACAATCCGGTGCGTTTATGCTGCAGTTTCCGGACACCCTGTATACTAGACCTAAAAATATCCAGTGTAATTTCGATTTTTTGATAGCTACATTTGGCGCTCTAGCTCCTCAAGTATAATTCAATCGGAGCCATGGTAATTGGGATAACTGTTCCTATCAACATACAGCTGGCTCACACGGAGACTCAGGCTGCTCCGACAAAGCATACCCATATTTATTTGCTTATATACGCTGTTGGATGAAAGTGCGCCATGATTTTCTCAATCTAAGATGATGGCTTAAACAAGCAAAATATGGCGTAGCTATGCAAAATAAACAAAAATTCCATTCAATACAATGGAAAAGCTTTGTAAATATGGTGTGTGTCTTCTCTACGCGATAAGACTAATCAGCCGACAGGTACTGAATAAGAGCTATCAGAAACCCGGCCATAGTCTTCTAAATGTAGGTTCAAAATCTCGTAAAAATGTGTGCACTACAAGTGTCGGAAAACCGGGTTGAAAGGTCGCCAGTACGTATTTGTCGATGATACTTGAAAATACTTTAAGCTGAAACTAGTGACCTTCGAACCAGATTTTTCGAGACTTTAAGGGCACAACTTGGTACGAACTTTTGAATATACATTCAGAATGTTATAATTAATTGTTGTAGTGACGATCGAACAGATAAATATTGTTTTCCTATTTTAGATGGGTTCTAAAGAGAAGAAAATGTGAAATTTGCCAGATTTCGGGTTTACTTTATATGGGAGGTACCCTTTGTTTTGATCCGATCGATGTAATTTTTGGTGAAAGGTATAAAGGTACTTAACCAAATTTTATTTGCCTGGCGTAATGTAGAGAGAACAGACATGCCTTTTTGAGAAATGTTAACTGGGACGTGGGAGGTGTCCTTGGCTGAAGCAAGCTAATTTTTGGTATAAATTGAGTACATTTAATTGGCAACATCAACACTAATTCTTAACACTCTACCTTTACTCTATTAAAAGTTACAGTGCGAAATGTAATTATCAAAACAGTAAATTCCAAATAATACTTTTAGGTCTAGGGTATAATTTTCTCTCGAACTGCTTCAAGTCCATTTCCTCCTGCAACCCCATACACAAACGCCATATCCGCATACTCTCTATCGGAGAATTGGTTTTCCACCATCTAAATTGGTCTAAAAATGAGGGCAATATTCGAAAAATAAATTGTATTATTAACAAAATTATACCTGTATTTCCTAACCGCCAAAAGTAACAAAACAATTTCGCTTGCGAAGTGAAAACATAAGAAAGAATAACATCTTTTCGGTTATAAACAGCAAATTTTAAATTTTAACTGTTATAAGTACCGTTGTATTTGCCAAACAATGTACAAAATTTCAAATACATATCTTACAGTTCTGGTCAAAATAATGTAGCGAGATTCTATCCCGAATTAAAATAGCCTTTGTTTGTCTTTTTTCGAGTAAGGAGATAATTGTTAGCGATTTCACTGAAGCCTTGATTTTTACCATTCAATGCGTGTTTCCCTAAAATTCTGCAATGTAAATATGTAAAGTGATATACCGTTGGAAAGCCAACATGTTAAAGCAACTTTTATCAACTTTGCAGAGTCGTACTTATAAAGCACCGTTATGAAATTACTGTTACGAGTTTTCGATGAAAAATCTATTTTAAAATTTATATTAAGTTTGAGTAACTGTATCCTGAAAGTGACTATAATGTTGGCAGCAGGAAAAACTTCAGTTTTTGTGAAATTTTATGTAGTTTCTGAAACTGAAATCAAATCTTGGATTAAGTCATCAGGAGGGGTGCAAATTGTGAGTTTGCATAACAAATCACGATTTTCGATGACTTTCACAAAAAGAGCGATAAAAAGGTAACAGTAAAAAAAATTCCGATTGTATTTGTAATTTTCTTGCTGAAACAAGTTGTGCTATCAACTCTTACAGTATTGACCACCTAATGCGGGACACCCTGTATAACTACTCCAGTTCCCTACAGTAATTATAACACAGATACAAACTTACTCACATCCACTACATAATTATACCTCAGTACTACAAAATGTATACATATTATCAAGATAAGCGCAATATTTATGAAACTTCTAGTACATAGATGTTTTTACCGAAGAAATGATAACGCCATTGAACCCAGTTATTTTTATTCGTAAACGGCTGTATTAACATCGAGAGAGAAATTCTTCCCGCTGCGATTTTATCAATAAAAGTGCATACTAACTGTCGTGGAATATGTCACAAACGGTGGGGAATTCCATAAGCTACAATCCGAGACCGGTTCCATAATTCTCCTCAGCCATTTTATGTATTATTTTTCGATTCCCCGGTCATTTGACATTTCACGACGAAATAACCGGGGAATCGGAAAAAATATATAAAATGGCCAAGAAAAATTATGGAACTGTTTTCGGATTGTAGCTTATGAAATTCCCCACATATTCCACGACAATAAGAATACATTTTCATTGAAAAAATCGCAGCGGACAAAAATTTCACTCTCGATGTCAGCACTAGGCTTAAATGAATAAGAAACGAAGTGTAAGAAGCATTCAACAACTAAAGCAAAAAAAATGTATTGCCTGTTTTTTCAATGTCCGTACAATTTACACTGTATAACAAACACTGGGCTGAGCTATACAATATGTAGAAATAATCTCATTTTGGGTGTAAAAAAGGAATTTATAAGAGAATGCTGGTTACAGAAGCCGTATATGTAGTGTCTATAAAGAGGGCAGTCGTCACTTGTTACACATATGTAACATTATAATATCAAGCAAAATAAAACGTTCTAATGCGGTCGATAGTTCGATGAGTTGGCGATAGTTCCGAATGATTGCGCTTATCTCAATATAGAAATTCCAATGCGAGCAAATGGTACGTATAGTTGTTCGTATGCCGTTAAATTGGTCTTTGTAGTTTACATAGGTATACGTAGATAACGGGTGGGCCAATTACAAGATCGTTTTTAAATCATAGGTTAGTTTGACACTGACAGCTGTTTTTCGCTCGAAAGCTGGATAGAAAATCAGTATCGTACCTCCGCGGAGCGAAATAAGTCGCTTTACGCTTGAACAACGTAGGGAAATATTGAAAACTTATTTTCAAAGTGAGTGCTGTCTAGCCCAAACAGTGCGTTTATTGAAAAGAAGTTTTGGCCGAAATGAAGCACCCACCGAGCGTCACGTACGCAAGTTTGTGCAAAAAGTTCGTGAGACTGGCATGCTAGTGGACAACACTCATGGTCCCCTTCGTCGTAAGATGCGCACAAATGAAAATGTGGCTGATGTAGAGGTGACCAGACACCCAAAAGCCCAATGCTGTACACATGCTTTTCGATTCTCAAGCAAATCCAGGTTCCAGGTCCGAGGTCTGTACCGCAAATTGGGGGATTCTCTAATGCATGACAGACAGTAATATGTCTGAGCGCAGAAAATTGCGAGCTACAGGATCTGAGTAATCATACTGACTGGTCATAGAATTAAATTTCACGAAATGGCATCCATTGACTTACCGATCGCTTCGCTCGGACCTCGCCTTATCATTCTTAGCATCAGCACTGCGTCGGAAATGTAGGCGAAATCTGAAAAGCGCAACAGACAAGGCGAGGTCTGGAGGAAGCGAAGGGCAAGGCACAGGATTTAGGTAAACTTAAGGACGAGCCAGTTGTCTAAATTTCAAGAATTGCCATCCACCGCTCGCTGCACTCGCACCTCGCCTTATTCTGTTTCGCAACAGCACTACGCCGGAAACCTGTTGGGCGAATACTGAATAGCGCGATAGACAGTGCTAGGTCTGAGCGGAGTGAAGGGCAAGGTACAGGCTCTGAGTATACGTATGGACGAGTCATAGATCTAAGTCCTACGAATTGCTTTACATCCTTTTCCCAGCAGCGCTACGTATCATATTTTTGGCGAATTGTGAAAAGGGCGACATCGGATCTGAATAATTCTAAGGACGAGCCAACGGTCTATATTTTACCAACTGCGTTCTATTGGCTCACCACTGGCTGCGATTGCACCTCGCCTTATCCACTTCCTACCAGTGCTGTTCGCAAGGATGTTGGTGAATTATGAAAACCACGACTGACAGTGTGACTTCTTAGCGAAGCCAAAGGCGACTTTCAGGATCTGTGCATTTGTATCGATGAATAGCCTTAATTTGCCCTTCGCCTTATCCTATTTCGCAACAGTACTGCGTCGCAAAAATGTTCTCAAATTCTATAATGCATGACTGACAGTGCGAGATCTGAGCGGAGCGAAGAGTGAGCCACCGAATTAAAGTAAACTAAAGGACGAGCCAGATGTTAAAATCTTATCTTAACCTGCTTGCAATATTTCTCGAGGAGAGTATGATGCCATGCCGTTCCCCTGGATGAATGGATTCTAAGGAAATTTTGGGAAAAAAACTTTATCTAAAACCCATGTTGAGTCTTTTCTTTAGTATGCAGTAGTATAGAGGTTGATAAAGGAATCGAATGGAGTACAATGGCTGATTTTTTCATTTTAAAATCTCATCTTTTGACGGCTGTAATCTCTGAACCTTGGAAACTAGAGCCTTGAAATGTTCACCAAATATGGGCAGTGCGGTGCCCTACAAGTCTGCCAAATTTCTAAATTCCGCCCAATTTGCAATTTATCAATATTTTTTGATTAGAAAACACAGAAGTGCGATTTGGGCTTCCGAATGCGGATAGGTGGACTGTGAAATTTGAAGAAAATATAAGCGCCAAGTAGCACTACAAGTGTTCAAATTTCAGTGAGATCAGGAAGGGTTCCCGAGTTATCGAACATAGACGACTGTCAAACGTAAAAGTGCGATTATCGATAGCACAGGCCACAGGGTACAGGGGTCAAACTCAACACCTTAATCTTCAAGCCGGCGGTAATTTACCGCTCTGATCATATAAACACGCATAGCTTTTTCCCCCGTAGGCCGGATCGAGGTGGGAGAAGTATGTATTCTTCTTAAGTCATACTGTTATACATACGATACAATAAAATTTGGTAAATTTTACCTTCCATACCTTTCCAGCGGTCATCAAACGTTCGGGGATTGTATATTTTGGTATATAGTTGTGCTTAAAATGTGTGTGCTCTGTGTAATATCACTGAAGTGACATGCTTCGCTAAAACTGCTGAACTTGTTTTATTGTTCACCAAATAATACTTTTTATGATGATAACTTATTTGGGACATGCTCTTCTTTCAATTTACCGTAATTATGAGAAGGGCGGTAAATTACCGCCGCGCGCCCGGTAATGTCACAAAAAATGCGCGCCCGCTTGAAGGCTAAAGCAGACATGACTGACCACAGGCCTCATCGAGGAGCTTATATTGAATTAGGTTTCATTGTGTGACTTGGGAAATGCTGTACATTTTGCTGTGCATTTCCCAATGCTGTACAGCAAAATGCTGTACGTCTGGTCAGCTTAATGCAGCCCAGAGTGTAAGACTCTATCCACGAACATCAACACGCCATCGATCTCAACAGTTAAACATTTCACGCACTAGCGTGAGAAGAATTCTGCACAAAGATCTCGGATTATTTCCTTACAAGGTCCAATTGACTCAGCAATTAAAGTCGCACGGCCATCCACTTCGTTATCGCTTCGCAGTTTCGGCCTTAGAACAGCTTGAATTGAAAAACGATTTTGGGCGAAAAATTATCTTTTCTGATGAGGCGCATTTTCATCTCAGCGGCTACGTTAATAAACAAAATTGCCGCATCTGGGGCTCGGTAAACCCGCACGTTGTTGAAGAGAAGCCAATGAATCCACAGAGAGTGACACTTTGGTGCAGATTGTGGAGTGGTGGCATCATTGGACCATTTTTT
Source organism: Microchrysa polita (assembly GCA_949715475.1). Taxonomy (NCBI): domain Eukaryota; kingdom Metazoa; phylum Arthropoda; class Insecta; order Diptera; family Stratiomyidae; genus Microchrysa; species Microchrysa polita. Next base: position 52,494,342 of record OX454419.1, read on the forward strand.
TTCCAAAATGAGGCGGTAACAACGTTTCGGTCAACGGTGCGCGTCACCGAGCCATGTTATCCGACTTTTTTTTACTGAAATTTAAGACATGGATTTGGACGACCTCTGGTTCATGCAGGATGGATGCCACACAGCCCATGCCACAATCGATCTTTTACGCAACAAATTCCCAAATCGTGTTATCACGATTTGTCGATTGGCCGCCTTGGAGCTGCGATTTGACCCTTTTGGACTTTTTTTTTGTGGGGAACCGTGAAGGACCGATGTTATGCCAACAATCCAGAAACGATTCAAGCACTGAAGGCCCATATCATCCAAGCAATCCGTGAGCTACAGCCTGAAACCATCAACAGGGCCTTGGAAAATTGGTGTGACAGAATGCGCTACTGCGGGGCCGGGGCAGATCTGTGATCCGGGGAGATCTGTGACACCCAAATTTTGATGATGGCATTTTATTAATGTTGATCTAAAACTAACAGTCTGTAGTCTGGCTGGTCTAGCGGTTAGGGCGCGCACCTTCGGTGCACAGGGTCATGAGTTCGAATCTCACCGTGGATCATGGTGTTTTTCGAACTCACGAGCTTGTGACGGACTATGATCTCACTCAGATGTTAAACGAGTACCCATTTATGGGGATAAATAACACTGCTGAGCGTGATGCTGATCTCATTACCTCATCAAAAAGCAGATAAGATCTTGGAAATAGGATGTCACTAACACATCCTGCGGCCTTAGTCCAATGCTGGATTGTCGCGCCTGTTATTTTTAAAACTAACAAATCTGCAATCCTTTTTCGCGAAATCGAACACAGTCCTCTAAATACATATTCAATGTCAAAGTTGGACTTTTTTATGAGGTTAGTTCAGTACTTTGATACGAATAGGGGGATATTTCCGCTTTACAAATTCAGGAAAATGTTTGATGCAATGAAATTTACGTATATAAAATATGCTTTTACGTATTGATTCAATCGGTCCCACTAGACTAGTAAGTTTTCCCAATTGGGCGTTGATAATACGATACACCAAAATATATTTGCGAACAAAAATTTTAAAATTTGCCCAATCAAAATATTATTCCCGGTGCACTGCTATTGGCTGCATTCAGCGAACGAAATTAACTAGAAAAAGACTGGACATGCTACAAGAATTGCCCGCCGTCGACCTCTTTCTCCGCTGAAAAGCCTACATGCGGAATGAGAATCTATTTCGCTGAATCCAGCCAGCCGGTTCTGAAACGCACCGGTCGCAGATGTACCCACAACATGTTTTCCATTCTGATCCTTTAACTGCGGTTTTGCGGATCAGCAATAACTTTCGGTGTTTTCCGTATGTCTGCCTATGTGGAATATGTAAACGAAAAGTTCCGATAATAATTTCTTATTCGTAAAATTGCAGTTAGAGGATCAGAATGGGCCGGAACATATGGTTTCGGTTCGTTTCGGAACCGTACCCATTGGGAGGTTTCAGATTGTAAGACGAAACCGGACGGGTAAACTTGCACGACAAGAACCATCGTTCTTACAATGTGAAATGCACAATGCTTGTCTGCTGGCAGCTACAAAACCTCTCGCCGTCTGTTTGTTTGTGCTAATAAACGGACGGCGAGAGCTTTTGTAGTGGCCAGCAGACAAGCATTGTGCATTTCACATTGTAAGAACGATGGTTCTTGTCGTGCAAGTTTACCCGTCCGGTTTCGTCTTACAATCTGAAACCACACATTCCCTGCATTCAGCGAGCACATATTGAAATGAGGAGCTACTCGAAAAGTGTTCTCTTTCCGCGTTCGACTCACCCGCTAATCGGTCTAAATGCGATGTAGCCAAAATTTTCTCTACGTAGCCATAAATTGGAATGCTACATTTAGGTGAGTTCCTGTTGCTCGGACTGCTTCTTCTTCTTGTAGCGGTGCAGAAAGGTGTGTAACCTCTGTGCATCTATGTGGGTACGATTTATGGTTCGTCAATGTTTGTGTCCGTGAGGTCTAAGGACAAAAACATAGCTGCTGCGATAGGGTTTTCCCACAGTGATATAGGGGTAAGATCAGTGGGCGCAGCGGGGCATTGAAACAAATGGCCCACATCATGAGGAGTGCCATTGCAGTTTGGACAGATGTTTTGGATGTCCGGGTTTATGCGAGAAAGGTACGAATTAAGGCGTGAACAAAAGCCCGACCGAAGTTGAGCTAGTGTTACTCTGGTGGCTCTCGGGAGCCTAATCTCCTCAGGCGAAATTGGTGGTGGGCGCTCTGAGAGGACTCTATTCGCACCTAAACTCGCGATAGACCGATTCACTTCTTCGGTGTGGATCGCTGCAATGGCGGCTCGGTATGTAACTTCATCGTAAGGGTCCCGTTTGTATCCCTGAACCTCTCTCTCAAGGTCTCGTAAACCACGCCTGACATGTCGTGGTGGAGGAATTCGGTCCATGAGATGATTATTGGGATGATCCTCACGGTAGCAACCAACAAGATACTGTTTAGAGAGTAGGAGATTGTGATCACGTATTGGCATCAATTTTGTCTCCTGATGTAAGTGATCCTGGGCAGACATCAGAAGGCAACCTGTCGCGATGCGTAGAGCGGCATTTTGGCAGACCTGAACTTTGGACCAGTTTGTGTCACATAGACTATGTGTCCAAACTGGGGCTGCATAATCAGCGGCCGCTCGACCCACCGCTTTTTAAGTAGCTAGCATGGTTTCTTTATCTTTGCCCCAGGTGCTACCAGCTAGAGCTTTTAGGATGTTGTTCCTACTGCGCATTTTTTCACATACTGAAGCTGCATGATTCGCAGACGTCATCATGTTCTCTAGGTGAAGCCCGAGAATTTTGGGGTTTTTAACAGTAGGAACAGAATTGTTGCCAATACGTATATCCATCTCCCATCTGATGTCCTCCCACCAAGTGGTTAGAAAAGTCGCAGAGGATTTGGACGCAGAGATGGTGAGGTTTCGGCTTTGGAAAAATGCCTGTAATCGTCCTAGATAGCGATTAATTCGGAGGCGCATTTCATCCTTATCATTCCCTGTGGCGAGTACGGTGCAATCGTCAGCATAGGAAATCACCTCGATTCCTTCAGGTGGTGTGGGAAGGCCGGACATGTAGATGTTGAACAGAGTGGGGGAGAGTACCCCTCCCTGTGGAACACCTAATTTGATTTTCCTAAGCTTAGAACGTTTGCCTCGAAACTCGGTGAAGGAGTGCCGACCAGCTAGATAATTGGCAATCCAACGGATCTCTTGTGCAGGAAGATGCATATTCAACAGGTTTGCTAGGAGCATTGAATGATTGACCTTATCGAATGCACTTGATAGGTCTATTGCCACCAGAATAGTTCTGTGACAACGACTGCGTTGATTTAGCCCATCACGAATGCGTGTAGTGATCGCATCGAGGGCAGTGGTGGTACTATGCATCTTCCTGAAGCCATGCTGGTGAGGTTCTAGCTTCGCATGTGCAACAAGAGTGGGGTGAATAAGGGCCTCCAGCGTCTTTGCGACAGGAGAAAGTATCGTAATGGGGCGGTAGGATTCCCCGAGATTTGCGCTCTTCCCTGGCTTGAGACAGGGAACAATTCGACCTGTTTTCCAGATTTCAGGGATGGCAAGCGTGGACATCGACAAGTTAAAGGCGGCCGTGAGATACTCAATGGCTGGAAGGTCGAGATGTTTCAACATGGTCATCGAAATGCCATCTGGTCCGAGGGCCTTGGAGTTTTTAGCATTCTCGATGACTTTTTTAACCTGGTCCGCTGTAAAAGATGGTATGGTGTCAACATTCCGGCTGCGAATCCGTCTTCTAATTTTGCGCTTGAGGCCGTCAGACTTGGGATGTTCAATAAATTGTTTATTGAACAGGCTAGCACACTGAAGAGGATCGCAGGTTTTAGTGTTGCCAAATTCAATGGCGTTGTTGCCCTTTTCTTTCCGAGGATTGGAAAGGGCGCGGACGGTAGACCATAGTTTGCTGACACCTTCATTGGGGTTACATTCATCGAGGTGCTGATTCCATTTCGCCCTCCTATAGTCTTTAACTTGTCGGTCAATTTCGGAGTTAAGCTCCTGAATTCTGGGATCATCAGGGTGAGCGCTTCTGATCTGATCACGTTCATCGGCTAATCTGGCGGCACTAGTGGGAAAGTTAGGCCGAACTTTCGGGATACGTCCTGCCGGAATAAAACGTGCCGCGGCTGTGGTAATGACGTTCCTAATATTTTTCTCGGCCTCATGAATGGTGATAGGTGATGTTAGCTCGATGAACTTCGCCGACGAGTAAGCTTTGAAACCATCCCAATCGGCTTTCTTGTGATTGACAAACGTTCGCTTCTCTGACTTAGTCATGTTCGCTGGTTTGTCAATCTTTATAATGATTGGGAGGTGATCTGATTTAAGGGTGGTACGTACTTCCCATCGGGAAGCAGCAATTAGACTGGCACTGACAATAGTTATGTCAGGAGAACTACTGCAAGTGCCCACGACTCTAGTCGGCGAGTCTTCATTAAGTGAACAGAATTCTGAGGCGTCAAGTGATTCGGCGATAGTTATACCCCTGGCATTGTTGTTGAGGTCCGAATGCCAGAGCTCATGGTGCGCATTAAAGTCGCCAAGGATGACCCTGTGCTCTCCGGAAAGGAGAGGACCAATATCGAAACGATAGCCAGAAGGGCAACTAGAGTGAGGTGGTACATATATATTAAAAATTTCGATATTGGTACTCCCTGATGGAACTGAGATGGCTTGAATTTCCGCCGTACCGTCAGTAACTACATCTAATACACAGTAATGTACGGACTTGTGTATTAGGAAGGCAAGTCCACCTCCAGGGTGAGAATCATCCGTGGCGGCCGGTCGATCTTTCCGCAGTATAACATATTCGCTATGGACGCTTAGAGACGAGTTTGCGTGAAGCAACGTCTCTTGGATGGCGGCGATGAGAATTCTGTTGGAACTCAAGAAGTGTGTGATCTCAGCGATTTTTCGGTGAATGCCATTACAGTTAAACTGTAATATAGATAGTGCAGTGAAAACTGCTGGAGGGGGAGGGCCAGGCGTAAGACTGGGTCTGGCATTCCTTATCATATTGTTTGGCGGTGTAGGGGGCAGTGGTGGGGAAGGTGGGCTGGGAGCAGCCCTGGGTTGCCCGGAATTTATACAACCTGGCGCAACATATGCTAAGGAGTGTTGACCTTGTCTACGTAACCCTGAACACCTAAAGTGAACCCATTCCCTGCAGCAATTACACTGCACTGATCTGGCATTCGAACCGATACGTTGGTTGCAGACACTACAAATCCATACCTCTGGGCCTGGATTTGTTTCAATACCGGCGCGAATTAGTAAAATTGAGAGCAGCCGCGCCGAGATGTAATGCTCCCAATATGACGAAAAAACACATACATCGTACCCACACATATACACAGACAAACACAACCTTCCTGCATCGAACCTTCAGGGCTCCTGCCGGGGCTCTTGCCAGGAAGGCATATTGGCAGCTTTTGGCCGTTTTGCAAAACAAAACGGGTGTGGTCCGCCCCGTAGAGGCAGTTGCCGTAAGACCACTCGGACTGCTCGATCAACTGTTACGCACAGCTGCTCAACCATCAATACTGGAAATTGTTTATTCACAGTTCAGCAGAAAAATGTCATTTCTGAGCCAGGTTTTAGTGAACATTTATATTGTGCGGTGATAATAGGTATTTTGAAAGGAAAGCCGCAGTTTTAGGTTTTTTCGAATATTTGATTACCGCAATGTCTGCGGATGTATCAGCTGATTAGAGCAGTTTTCCAATTTCTTGTGGTGGGGTTATGAAGCACATTCCAATATGTGCTCGCTGAATGCAGCCATAGATTCACATCAAACTGAGGTAAAATTGTCCCTTAAAGTAGGTACTAACATCGTCAGTTCACGTGAAATCCATGCGAATACTGTCAAAATTTTGATGATCGTGTAATCGAATTTGCTTTGTGGTACTCACTTCACATGAAAGTCTCCACACCGGTTTTTGATATTTCTCCAGCGAAAATAATGCCGTTGCACTTTATTTCACAGTGTAAAGATGTCATCGACAATCAATCAGACTACGAGTGCACCATTTATCTTCAATTTAGTGAATAAAAGGCATGTCTCCACGGCACATTTTTCACGGGAGACATAAATGCAAGTTTTTCGCTCGGTGAACTCAGTACATACCTTAAAGGTAACTACCCCATAGAAATGTCAAATTTCGACATTGAATATCTGGACGTCGGTTGGCGAAAGTATGGGGATTCTTGCCGCCTTATAAAATATTGATACATTTTTAATATTTGGGCTCTATGATCTTTGGTGTTGCAAAAGACCCTAATATTGAACCTATCAGTTGTAGTAGCTAGGTTCGGAACCCTGAAAGTTCATCTCTCTCCTGTATTGTAGACTCAAGCATGGAGCCGGGAAATCAAAATTGCTTTAATTTCTGTACACGTGAATTTAAATTAAAACTGTTGTTTTTTGTGCTTGTTTAGCCAAGTAATAAGAAACGCATCTAGTGCCTCTTGATTTAGAAAAGAGGAAAAATTGCTTAGCGATCATCGCATCAGTCGCTTGAAGCAACGCTTTCCCTTAACTGCCACAACTTTTTTTCCCATAAGTAGAATTCATTGGGGCTATTTCTTCTAGCTGCAAATTTCGAGTAAAATAGGCAGATAACAACCCAATGTCGATTATGTACATAGTACATATTTCCTCTTCCTTCACTACTATCAGCAGACACTTAGTCGCCGAGTAAACCAAAAATACCAGGCTCGGGCGATGGGATGAACTTCCCACTACATAAATAGTAACTCAAAGTTCTCTTGATTGGCCCCCAACTCCTAGTGGAGCATGGTGCTTGACAGCCAACTAGATGTGTAGTCAGGACTACCCCAACTACCTGTCACAGTTGTTTGCCACCACTTAGCCAAGATCAAGCCAAGAATTATGTAGAAAAAACGATTTTTCCAGAAAATCACCGAGCTGTTATCATGAAATACGTGGTAATCATGTTGCAATTATTAGTAATTAGAGGGGGCACATAGTGGTGTGGTACGCCAGCGGAACAAACCGATTGACACCAGATGAATCATCGTTCAACGCGAAATTTGCGTCACACCATGTTCTGAAAACAGTGCAAAAAACAGGACACCATAGCACAACATACATACAAAAAGTATATGCATGTAGATAATTTGAAAAAAATCAATGTGCGTTTCACAATATTATTAGAAGAACCACATTAGTAATTTCACTATTCCCGAAAGCGATTTTTTTACAACTACAAAAATGTGAGCTCATTCGATAGCATAAACTTTAATAGTCTCACTTACCGTAATTTTCTAATTATCGCGATAAATTGAATTAAATACGCGATCCGAAATATCTGCTTATGACACTGAAAACTTTTGGAATCGAGTAGATAGCAGTAGATAGACGACAGTCGAGTTTTGCTTTGCTTTGCGCAAATAGGCGGGAACGGTAGGAAACGGAACATGACAGTAGCGAAGCTTGACCTTTGAGTTTCGTATGGAGCGGCAGTAATGTCGGATGTTGAAATAGAATGGATGCAGCAGTAGCAACGGTCCAATGCAATTTTAAAAAAAATATGAACGACGTTTTTTTCGCATCGCGGGTAAGTTTGACTCGAAAAAAACAATCGCGGGTAACATCCCGGTTAAGACCAAACAGCTGACATTTGACAGTTTTTGCGCATCTTTGACTCACCTTCGTCGGCTTATTTTTTAGATGTGGTGGATTTTATCACAAAAGATGATTATTTCTTTGCAAAATCTTTTCTCGTGATGAGGAAAACTCTTACATTTGGTTTGAAAAAACAAATTTCCTCAAATTTCCCCTATGCGTCCGCCATCTACATTTGAGCTCTATCCCGTGTAGGGTAGTTGCACGCGTGAACTTTACCTGCGTAAGTGTCATTTTTTTTATATGAAATTCTACCCAAACCTGCACGCGATAAACCCAATAAAACGTGCCTATAATTTGCGGTATTGATTTTTACTTATTTTACTTAGTGAGTGAGACGTGTTAAAAATTTGGTTAAATTCGCTTTAGCAGTTGAAAAGATATTCATAAATACACAAAATTTCAATTTCTCATTGGATTTTGATGATTTGATGGCGAACTTCAAGATCGATTTTCGGACTCATTTTTTGAATTTTGGCAACTGCGGTTTTCACCATCGGGAAGAGCGCATTGTTTTCTGTGGAAATCACCAAAAAAGTGAAAATCGAAATTTTTACACGATAGCCCCTTTTTAACTTTCCCGGTCACTATGTATTTATATGTAACGATCCCTGTGGCATGGGTCAAGAATAATGGCACCGCATTTCCCGGCGTGTCGTAGAAGGCGACTGAAAGGGGCAGAGTGTCGCGAAAAAAGTGATCGCTTGATCGGCATCAAATTGGTTATCTGCGGAAGGGTGTGGAACGTAATAAGTGCTATGCTCCCCAAGTGGGACTACCACCAGAAGAAAAAGAGGCAATTTCGAACGACGTTGACACCCTGATTCAAACCATTCCAGATACCGAATTGGTGATCTTGGGAGTAGATTTAAATGGCCATGTGGGTGAATCAAATTATGATTACGAGGATTAACATGGTGGAAAAGGTAGATCTCTTCAACGGTCAGAAATGACGAAGGTGAAGCTATTCTGACTATGTGCATCGCCCGGTTTGGTCCTCCTAAGCACATGGTTTGTGAAAAACCAGAGACACCTGATCACCTACAGTATAGTGGACACGGAGATAGGAATCGCGAAACGCAGATCGATTACCACCTGTGCTCAGATATTATATAAGACGATGGGTAAAAGACTGCAATGTGATCTTGGGTGAATCTTTGGGTAACTAACATCGATTGCTCCTGTCAGAATTTATTTTGAAAGTAGGAGGAGCAAGAAATAGAAGAACTCCCAAGCCAGTCGAAAAATATCAAGTGGGCCAATCTCACAAACGTAAACCTTGAACCAGTAGTAATTCCATTCATTGATAAATGACGCAGTTGTTTCAAAACAACACCAACTGCACCGAGCACAGTCCAATACAAGTGGTCCTACGGAAACTGCCTCTACGGGGCGGACTACACCCGTTTTCTACATGGAAACGGCCAAAAGTTTCCAATATACCTCCCTGGCAAGAGCTCTGAAGGTTCGATGCAGGAAGGTTGTGTTTGTCTGTGTATATGTGTGGATTCGAGTTATGTGTTTTTTCGTCATATTGGGAGCATTACATCTCGGCGCGGCTGCTCTCAATTTTATTAATTCGCGCCGGCATTGAAACAAATCCAGGCCCAGAGGTATGGTTTTGTAGTGTTTGCGGCCAACGAATTGGTACGAATGCCAGGTCAGTGCAGTGTAATTGTTGCTTGGAATGGGTACATCTCAGGTGTTCTGGCCTGAGAAGGGTTGGTCAGCACTCCACAGCATATGTTGCACCGGGATGCATAAATACAGGGCGACCAAGGGCTGCTCCTCGCCCTCCACCTCCTCCTCAGCCCCCAGCACCCCCAAACAATATGATCAGGAATGCTAGGCCTAGTTTAACCCCTGCTCCTCCTCCAGCGGTTTTCACTCCACTGTCCTTATTGCAGTTTAACTGCAACGGCATTCACCAAAAAATCACCGAGATCACTCACTTCATGAGTGTAAACAGAATTCTGATTTCTGCTATCCAGGAGACTTTGCTCCATTCGAACTCGTCTCTTAGCGTCCATGGCAATTACGTTATACTGCGCAAAGATAGACCAGCCGCCAGGAATGATTCTCACCCTGGAGGTGGACTTGCCTTCCTAATACACAAGTCCGTACATTACTGTGTATTAGATGTAGATGTCGACGGTACGGCGGAAATGCAAGCCATCTCAGTTTCATCAGGGAGTACTAATATCGAAATTTTTAATGTATATGTTCCACCACACTCTAGTTGCCCTTCTGGCTATCGTTTCGATATTGGTCCTCTCCTATCTGGAGAGCACAGGATCATTCTTGGTGACTTTAACGCGCACCATGAGCTCTGGCATTCTGACCTCAACAACGATGCCAGGGGTATGGCTATTGCCGAATCTCTAGACGCCTCAGATTTCTGTCCACTCAATGAAGACTCGCCGACTCGAGTCACAGGCACTTGCAGTAGCTCTCCTGACTTAACTATTGTAAGTGCCAGCCTAATCAGTGCTACTCGATGGGAGACGCAAACTGCTCTCTCGTCCGATCACCTCCCAATCATAATAAGAGTTGACAAACCAGCAAACCTGACTAAGTCTGAGAAGCGAACGTTTGTCAATCACAAGAAAGCCGATTGGGAGGGTTTCAAAGCATACCCGTCGGCGAAGTTCATCGAGCTACCCACACCAACTAACGTTCATAAGGCCGAAAGAAATATTAGGAACGTCATTGCCAAAGCAGCGGCACGTTTTATTCCTGCTGGACGTATCCCGAAAGTTCGACCTAATTTCCCTACCAGTGCCGCCAGATTAGCCGATGAACGAGATAACATCAGACGCGCTCACCCAGGTGATCCCAGAATTCAGGAGCTTAACTCCGAAATCAACCGACAAGTAAAAGACTATCGGAAGGCGAAATGGAACGAGCACCTAAATGACTGCAACCTCAATGAAGGTGTCAGTAAACTATGGTCTACTGTCCGCGCCCTATCCAATCCTAGGAAAGGAAAGGGCAATAATGCCATCAAATTTGGCCATAAGAGCACCAGCGAACCCCTTCAGTGCGCAAGCCTGTTCAATAAGCAATTTATTGAACATCCCAAGTCCGATGGCTTAAAGCGTAAAATTAGAAGACGGATTCGCAGTAGAAATGTTGACACTATACCATCGTATACTGCGGACCAGGTTAAAAAAGTCATTGAGAATGCTAAAAATTCAAAGGCCCTCGGACCCGATGGCATTTCGATGGCCATGTTGAAACATCTCGACCTTCCAGCCATTGAGTATCTCACGGCAGCCTTTAACTTGTCGATGTCCACGCTTGCCATCCCTGAAATCTGGAAAACAGGACGGATTGTCCCCTGTCTCAAACCGGGTAAAAGCGCTGGTCTCGGTGAATCCTACCGACCCATAACAATACTTTCACCTGTCGCAAAGACGCTAGAGGCCCTTATTCACCCCACTCTTGTTAAGCATGCTAAGCTAGAACCTCACCAGCACGGCTTCAGGAAAATGCATAGTACCACCACAGCCCTCGATGCGATCACTACACGCATCCGTAATGGGCTAAACCACAGACGTCCTTGCCACAGAACGATTCTTGTGGCAATTGACCTAACGAGTGCTTTTGACAATGTCAATCACTCGATGCTTCTCGCTAACTTACTGAATATGCATATCCCTGCTCAAGAGATCCGTTGGATTGCAAACTATCTTGCTGGTCGGCATTCCTTCACTGAGTTTCGTGGCAAACGTTCTAAGCTTAGGAAAATCAAATTAGGAGTTCCACAGGGTGGGGTACTCTCCCCCACTCTGTTCAACATCTACATGTCCGGCCTTCCTACACCACCGGAAGGAATCGAGGTGATTTCCTACGCAGACGATTGCACCGTACTCGCCACCGGGGAGGATAAGGATGAAATGCGCCTCCAAATTAATCGCTATCTCGGACGATTACAGGCTTTCTTCCAAAGCCGAAACCTCACCATCTCCGCGCCTAAATCTTCTGCGACATTTCTTACCACCTGGTCGGTGGATTGTCGGTGGGAGGTTATGATGTACGTATTGGCAACAATCCAATTCCTACTGTTGCAAATCCTAAAATTCTCGGGCTCCATTTAGAGAACATGATGACGTCAGCTCATCACGCAGCATCCGTTTGTGAAAAGATGCGCAGTAGGAATAAAATCCTAAAAGCACTAGCTGGTAGCACCTGGGGCAAGGATAAAGAAACCATGCTAGTCACATACAAAGCGGTGGGTCGAGCAGTTGCTGATTATGCAGCCCCAGTTTGGTCACATTGACCGCTTATATACCGGAGCAAAGATAAAAAGTTTTAGACAAATTTAAATTATTTTTGGATGGCATATACGGGGTGCACTAACTAATCGAAACTAAATTTAGTCCCGCTCGCAACAGATGGCGAGGTGCTTACCAATCCATAATGCCTAGCCAAGCGACTGTCTCTGAAATTTATCCAGGAAGAGCGAAGTCGTCTTGTTACTGGAATGATATCGTTTTCGATTTTCGTTTCGCTACAAAGTTTATATGAAATTCCTGGTTAGAAAAAACGCCAGAGAAACAAATTCCAATCATAATATTGTCCAAATAATCGAAATGTCAGATAAACCATTTCCAAACATCTGCACATTCCACAACCAATTCGAATAAAAAGAAGAAGAAGAAAGTTAATACGCGAACTAGACTAGGACGGTATATTCACCCTATGGAAAAGGTACTATCTCCAAAAATGCTTTAAGATAGTTTAAATTAAGAGCCGGTATATAAGCGCTCATTGTTTATGTGATACAAACTGGACCAAAATTCAGGTCTGCCAAAATGCTGCTCTACGCACAGCCACAGGTTGCCTCTTGATGTCTGCCCAGGATCACTTACATCAAGAGACAAAATTGATGCCAATACGTGACCACAATCTCCTACTGTCCAAACAATATCTTGTTGGTTGCTACCGTGAGAATCATCCCAACAACAGTCTCATGGACCGAATTCCTCCACCACGACATGTCAGGCGTGATTTGCGAGACCTAGAGAGAGAGGTCCAGGGATACAAGAGGGACCCTTACGACGATGATGCATACCGAGCTGCCATCGCTGAGATTCACACTGCAGAAGTGAGTCGGTCTATTGCGAGATTAGGTGCAAACAGAGTCCTCTCAGTGCGCCCTCCACCCATTTCGCCTGAGGAGATTAGGCTCCCGAGAGCCACCAGAGTGACAATAGCTCAACTTCGGTCGGGCTTTTGTTCACGCCTCAATTCGTACCTTTCTCGCATTAACCCGGACATTCAAAACATCTGTCCAAACTGCGCTGGCGCTCCACACGATGTGGGTCACTTGTTTCAATGCCCAGCTGCGCCCACTGACTTAACCCCTATCTCACTGTGGGAAAACCCTATCGCAGCAGCTATGTTTTTGTCCGTTGACATAACGGACGAAAGCATCGACGAACCATAACTCGAATCCACATAGATGCACAGCGGTTGCACACCTTTCTGCACCGCTAAAAGAAGAAGAAGAAGCACAGTCCAACACAAATGTGGAATAATTTCGCTTAAATGTCAGTAGGTGAGGCGGAAAAGGCATTTGGTGTTTCAAAAGGTCCACTCCACACGAAGAAAGAAACATGGTGGTGTAACGCCGTAACTAAAGAGGCAGTGCATGCCAAATCAAACGCATTTAAGGCATGGAAGACATGTGAGTCAAGCAGTGACGGGTTCAATTTAGCGAAAATTACATGCAATGGGGGAAGAAAGTAAAGCGTTTGGTAGCTCAAGCAAAGGCAAAGGCAGCTGAGAAATTCTACCAAGAATTAAATTTAAGATTTAAGAGAAAAATCCCTTAAGTCACAACAACAACAACAACCAAGAATTAGAAGCTCATAGACAGCGACTGAAGGACCGTATTTGCGAGAGAGGCCTTAGCACGACGCCAGGATATTTAGGGTCGCAGCCCAAGGGAGAAGGAACGCTAGAGAAATACAGGCGTCAAAGTACGTCGAGGACTCGCAAAGAATGCTGCTACACTGAAGATTTACGAGCGAGTTGTCTGCAACCGATTGAGGAAGATTGTACGGTTGAATGACAATCAATGCGGCTTTGTCGAAGGTCGGGTCGATATACAGACGATGCGATTCAGTGCATTCGTATTGCGATGGAAAAGTATAGAGCAGCACGAAAGGACTTGCACTTTATATTCATCGATTTGGAAAAGACATTCGATTGAGTACCTCGTGATCTGATATGGTTGGCCTTGAGAGCACTTAATGTCCCTGAGGCATACGTCGGGATGACTTTGGAACATTATAGTTGAAATAGATTGAATGCGTCAGCATCGGCATCAGCAGAAACATTTCAATTTAGAACACACGCATTTGCCTTTGATGACCCATATTGACAGCAGAAGCAGAAAAAATGCTTCTGCCGCTGCTGCTGCTGTCAATGTGGGTCATCAAAGGCAAATGCGTGTGTTCTAAATTGAAATTTTTCTGCTGATGCCGATGCTGACGCATCCAATTCAATCATCAAGTTCGTAACCTGTCATATGATTGATTGACAGTCATGTGTTTTCCGTTTGCTGATTTTTTTCACATAAACCCATGTTGTGGCTGTGGCGGTCATTCTCCATCGAAAGTAAGCCATCTTCCATCGCCACAAAATACATAATTTTCGCTATGTTGTTGTGTCGTGTGGACCGTATGAGACTGTCATTTTAATTTGTATGATAAATTGTATAGTGTATGTGCTGTACGGGCGTTAGATCGATTATGTGCAATTGATTGCACGCAATCGATTGGACAATACATATGGCGAGCTTAAATTTGGAACATCAAAGTCGATATTTTCTGAGAGCTGAAATCGTAAATGTAAATGCATATTTAAGCACTGAACTTTTTGAATTTTAATAAAAATATAAAATTACAAGTCAAGTCTTCGATAATGGGGAAATATACATTTGGTTGTCCATAGTTACGAATTTGATATTCCAAAGTTATGAACTTGGCCGAGAAATGGAATCTGATGATCTGCTGCTACAGCATATTTTAAATGCAACCACTTCGAAATGTTTTCTTCATTGTCGTTTCATTCCCGTTTCATTTCACATTTCATGGGAAAATGTCAAATAAGTGCTATTGTGAATTTATTGCCGTAGCGGAGCATTTGGTTTTTGGTATAAACACTATGTACTGAGCTGGACTGATTCTGAGTTTAGGAATTTATCGATTTTATGTAACTCTAAACTCGCGCGTCAACAAGGACAAGCAACGTGCGGTCTATCGCCTATAATTATTCGGGAAATGTGACAGTAACTTTGTTGTAGGGGTTCAAGATATTTATTATCTCTTGAATCGAAGAGGTTTTGACCGTTGTATCAAAGGGTAGAAGGTAGAAGAAGGATTCGCAACCGTGTGACCAAGTTTCAGTAGCAATCAAGAATGCAAAAAAATCAAAGGCCATTGGACCAGATGGCATTTAAATGGTCATGCTGAAACACCTCAATCTTCCGGCCATCGAATACCTAACGATGGCTTTCAACTTGTCGATATCCACGCTTGTCATCCCTGAATTCTGGAAAAGGGGCGGATTATCCCCCTTCTCGAACCCGGTAAAAGCGCGAAACTCGCCGAATCCTGCCGTCCAATCACAATTTTATCACCCGTTGCGAAGACGCTCGAAGCACTCATCCACCCCACCCTTGTATCACATGCTGAGCTAGCTTCTCACCAGCATGGCTTCAGGAAGATGCATAGTACTACAACAGCTCTGGATCTGATCACCCATCACATCCATAATGGCCTCAACCAGAAACCGCCCTGTGACAGAACTGTCCTAGTGGCACTTGACCTGTCGAAAGCCTTCGACACGGTTATCCATTCTGCGCTGTTGGCCGATCTCCTCAATATGCATATTCCTGCACAAGTGGTTAGATGAATTGCCAACTATCTAGCTGGAAGGCGATCCTTCACAGAGTTTCGGGGCAGTCGTTCAAAGCATAGAAAAATTAAGCAGGGAGTTCCACAGGGTAGTGTACTCTCTCCTACACTGTTTAACATCTATCTGTCGAGCCTTCCAACTCCCCCGGAAGGTATCGAACTAATTTCTTATGCGGACGACTGCACCTTACTCACCTCGGGGAATGATTTAAATGGCATGTGTGCTCGACTAAATGACTATATTGAGAAACTGGTGGAGTTTTTCAATATCCGCAATCTTGTCATTTCACCGTCTAAATGTACCGCAACACTTCTTACCACCTGGACGCAGGAATTTTCGGAGGTGCTTGGGATCCGTGCTGGTAAGCATGCTGATGACGTTGTTCCTACTGTAACCAACCCCAAGATCCTTGGTGTCTATTTAGACACCATGATGAAGTCGAAAAATCACGTCACAAACGTAGTCGATAGAATGCACAGTAGAAATAACGTCCTAAAGGCATTAGCCGGGAGTTCCTGGGGAAATGACAAAGAAACTATGTTGGTCACCTACAAAGCGATAGTTAGAGCAATCCCTAGCTATGCAGCACCGGTGTGGTCACAAACCGTTTGTGACACAAACTGGAATAAGTTCCAGGTATGCCAGAACGCTGCTCTACGTATCGCCACAGGGTTTCATCTCATGTAGTCCCAGGAGCATCTTCATCAAGAAACCAGCATGTTATCAGTGCGTGATCACAATCACCTCTTGTCTCTTCAATATCTGGTCGGTTGCTATCGTGAGGATCACCCAAATCATCATCTCATGGACAATACTCCCCCTCCACGACATGTCAGGAGTGGAGTCAGAGATCTCGAGAGAGACGTCCAGAGATACAGCTGCTACGTTCTTGTCGTTTGAGACAATAGGCGAGAACGACGACGAAACTTAGAACATGTCCACAGACATGCACAGCGACTCACACCCTTCTGCACCGCTACAACAACAACCGGGACGATTTTGAATAAAGGCAACACAAACATCCTTGGTGACAGTTGGATTTGAATCCACCCTGGGTGTCTTTACCCAATGGGCTACCGAAAGCCTCCAACTACTCCCCTTGCATTTTCGTTTCTTCTAATAAACATGTCCTCGGCTTAGAATAAATCTGCTGTACAATTTGTTCAAAGAAATCCGTTGGATTATCCTTCTATATATAAAAATGCTAAGTTCGAAAATGGAAAAATCTATTATTGTTCTGATTGGCTACGATGAATCCCGAATGTCGATAAGTATAGCATGCAAGAACGAAAAGCAGTCAGTTAGTGCTGCGAGCGCGCAGCGCGAGCACGTCTGCTCATGTAGGGGTTGACGAGCGTAGCGAGTAGGGGGC
This sequence comes from Microchrysa polita, assembly GCA_949715475.1. Classification (NCBI taxonomy): domain Eukaryota; kingdom Metazoa; phylum Arthropoda; class Insecta; order Diptera; family Stratiomyidae; genus Microchrysa; species Microchrysa polita. The sequence goes on from OX454419.1 coordinate 52,511,352, forward strand.
GAAGCCCCCTAGTATTTACAAAAATTAAACATTGATTCAACAGATGTTTTTTTTTATGAAATCATATTTTTCCTATGCTATTGTACTAATACTAATTACAACCGGCCAACAAGAAAGGACACTTTTCAATATTACGATTTAGAATATTGTTCCACTCGTTCAATTCGGGAACAAATACGTCCACGCCATTGTAATGAAGTAGATATAATTTATTATCTAGACTAGCTAGCCATTGTTTTCCCAAGAACCTGCAATACATAAATATGTTTGTCACGGAACTTATTATTAGCGCATTAGACATTCGACCTACCCCCACGTTCGTTCTTCTGTACATCGATACTCTTGTGGATAAAATTCACAGAATTTCCCCGTATAGCTGTTCATCAGATAAAAGGTGTTTCCGACGACAGCTGATGTCAATGCACCGCCACTATTCATTGAGCCGGCTCGTGACCACACTCCTTCGCGGGGATCGTAACGTTCCACTTGCTCCGAACAGGATGTGAAACCACCCATCACATAAATTGCGTTATCTACATAAGGATGATATTTATTGTGTGATTAAAAGTACTTATTTCAAACTCCCAAATACCAAACTTACTGTAAAAGCAAACAGCTGCTTGTCCCCTTTCCTCGTTCATATCCGGCAATTGCATCCATTGATTTGTATTGAAATCATACACCGAACATGTTTTTGTTAGGTTCTCGTCCGAATCCATTCCACCAATCATATACATTTTATCACCGGCAGTGCATGCAGTTCCAAAAGACCGGGACGTGGGACAATTAAATTCGGTCCATGTTTTGTTTTTGAGATCATATGTGAGACCAACATCACAAATCTTTTCATCGCGTAGTCCGGCTATCGCATAGATACGACTTTGGTATTTACCAATTGAGCACCGCTTCAATGGTGGTCTAGGTGTGTGTTCAGTCACTGAGCCATTGGTCAAATTGAATTCATAGACGAAATCTTCAGTGCATCTAGAGAGGATGTAAAGTGTGGGATCAGACTCGTAGGCGTTGAGGCGCATCTACAAGATATTTAATATGAAAAGGACGCAAATTAAAATTCATTTAGTACCTTACTTACCTTGATAGTGTTTTTCTTCCAAATGCAATGTTAAAAAGCGTATGCACTCTCTTATATTATGTTGCTTTCACGCTCGGCAGTGAGTCATTTCGTTGTGTATTTAATCATCATGTGAAATCTCAAATTCCAAAACACCGGCTAATGTGTAGGTGTAGGGGGATCAGTAAATGACAAGAGTATCAATTGTTACACAAAATTGGAATATGGGGCCTAATTTAGCCAGCATGATTGTCTTCCAATATTATTTCAAGTAAGGGATTTTAAGCGTTCTTCTCATTCCCGAGAAGCCTATTTTCATATAACATATGCATAAAAAGAAACTAGAAGTTCGATGACAACAAAGTATTGACATTTGCCTTCGAAGAAGCAGAGTTAGGGCTCCATTACACAGTCATATTTATATTATAATATCTATTATAATAGATATGATCATATCTATCATGGAAAATCAAATTTTTACATATTACACTACATCATATTTATATCATAATATCTATTGTTTATTCAAGTGTCAAATACAAAATTTGTTTTCTAGGCCAAGCAATGAACGCATAAAAAGCGGGTGTAGAGAACATCGAAGGAGGACGATTTTTTTCTTCAGTGTTTTGTTAGGAGTGCAATTTAGTGCTATTTTTTGTGTGTTGGGCTATATCTCGAAAACGGTGAGTCGTAGAGAAAAAGTTGTGAGTAAACATTAAAGCTTTCTAAATGTCTTATTTATTTGCCCATACATATGCAAAACTCCTAACGGTTCTTCCGATATTGTTTATGTATGTTTATGTATGTTTTACTCCGAACTATCCATTATGGATCCATGAAATAAAAACAGTCACTACCACCCCCCTTCCCCTACCGCTTTATCACAACGTTTGTCTTTATCCTTGTAAATAGAGAAAATTGAAAAAATTTAAAATTTTCGAGTTTTAATAAACAATATTGGAAGAACCGTTAGCAAGTACGGACAAATAAATAGGACATTTACTAAGCTTTAATGCTTACTCACAACTTTTTTCTCTGCGACTCACCGTTTTGGAGATATAGCCCAAAACACAAAAAATTGCACCTTTAACTCCCCCTCACCGCGTTAGCGCACCACTCAGCTTCGAGTAAAATTAGTACCTCCTAACTACTCCTAGCAAAATACCGAAGAAAAAAATCGTCACCCCCTTCGATGTTCTCTATAAGGTCTTCTTTGATTGGCCTATTCCTTTAGTCGCGAAAATGCATCAAATAATGGCGAATTGTGCGTTTTTCGGGTCGCTTATTACCAAAACCATCTTTATACAAAGCCCGGAAGCAGAACACGTTCATATACTTAAGCGCCAAATCATAGGCCTGTTCAGATCGAAAATTTACATTGCGGTAAAGGCAAATCGGGTTGGGTCGCGACAAACTTTACACGAAAAGTATTGGTTCCCGGTCGATTTTCGTCGCGAAAAGTGGAATGTGTCGTGAATTAAAGTGTCTAGAATGCAGTGAAAGAACAAAATCCCGACAAAAAGTGAATTTTCCACATGTTTTCGCGATTTTTATCAGAGCAGACACGGTTTTTTTACATGCGCTGTGCTTGTGTTAGTGCATCGTGCAACGTATATACGACATGTTCATAGGCTCGTTTTGTGTGCATGTATTGCTGCTTCCCGGCTTCTAGTGAAGGTGGTTTTGCTTATTACTCTCAATTTGATTCTAAGAAAGAAGAACAGGTAGAAAAAGCCTCTTTGGGTACGTCCCTGGGTCGCCAGACGCGAAGAACACGGAATTGTTACGAATTTTTATTTTGACGTTTAGATATGATGATAGGTTCTATTTATAGTACATATGATAATATCTATTATGAAATGCCATTACACGGTCATATATATGATAATATTTCTATTTCATAATAGATATTATAATAGAAATATGACTGTGTAATGGAGCCCTTAGAAGAGATAACTGAGCGCTTATATACCGTCTCTTAATTTAAACTATCTTAAAACATTTTTGGAGATAGTACCTTTTCCATAGGGTGAATATACCGTCCTAGTCTAGTTCGCGTATTAACTTTCTTCTTCTTCTTTTTATTCGAATTGGTTGTGGAATGTGCAGATGTTTAGAAATGGTTTATCTGACATTTCGATTATTTGGACAATTATTATGATTGGAATTTGTTAATATCGCGTTTTTTCTCACCAGGAATTTCATATAAACTTTGTAGCGAAACGAAAATCGAAAACGATATCATTCCAGTAACAAGACGACTTCGCTCTTTCTGGATAAATTTCAGAGACAGTCGGTTGTCTAGGCATTATGGATTGGCAAGCACCTCGCCATATGTTGCGAGCGAGACTAAATTTAGTTTCGATTAGTTAGTGCAGCCCGTATATGCCGTCCAAAAATAATTTAAATTTGTCTAAAACTTTTTATCTTTGCTGCGGTATATAAGCGGTCACTGATATGCTGATAACAGACCCACAAAACACATACACATTGGTCGAACAAAAATGGAGGAAGAAGAGAACGAGAACAACAAATTAACAAAATAAAAATAAAAGGGGCGACAGTCCACTTGCCAAGGTCTTAACTGCTTTATTGTTGAGGTGTTGAGATGAAAAACACGCTCAGCAGTGTTATGTATCCCCCATTCATGGGTACTCGTTTAATATCTGAGTGGGATCATAGTCCGTCACGTGTTTCACGAGTTCGAAAATCATCATAACTGAATTCGTTCACGGTGAGACTCGAACCCACGACCCTGTGCACCGAAGGTGTGCGCACTAACCACTTCACCAACCAGACTACGAAGAACAGATTGGTTATTTCATTTATATGTATGAAAAAAAATTTTTCTTTGCCTTGCCCCTCACTGCATATCTCCTAGTGTATGCACATCGGCCGCGTTCTGGTGGTAATATCTCAGACTAATTCTATTTTTCACGGTGAAATGACCAGGGAATCGAAAAATAATACAGTAGAGCGTCGATTATCCGAACATTAGATTATCCGAACATTCGATTATCCGAACATTAGATTAACCGAACCGGGGATTTAGCTATTTTCATATGAAATGCTTCGAATCAAATGAAAAAAAAAGTGCCTTAAGGAAGAAAATTCTCACCAACAGCACTTAATTCCTTCGAATTTCATATTTTTCCTCAGTACTATTCGTTTGGCACATTTCCAGGATGTCGGCAATCTTCCAGTGTTTCTATGAAAACTCGATTAACCGAACTTTCGGTTATCCGAACCACCCCTTGTCGACATTAGTTCGGATAATCCACGCTCTACTGTACATAAAATGGCCGAGCAAATTTTTGGAACCATATTCGGATTGTAGCTTATGGAATTCCCCATCATTTCCGACATGTTCCACGACAGTAAGCATGCATTTTCATTCAGAAAATCGCAGCGGACAAAAATTTCATTTCCGAGGTATATCCAGACCTTTACATAGGAAAATAAACTGAAGTAATCCTTTGAAAGAAGAAAGAAAGATACAACGAACTTCGGCGAATATCTAATGGCTGAATTCAGATTGTAAGACGAAACCGGACGGGTAAACTTGCAAGACAAGAGAGCTTTTATAGTGGCCAGTAGACAAGCATTGTGCATTTCACATTGTAAGAAAGAAAAAAATCGTGACACGATTGTTTTTCTTTCGTAAGATCTTTCGTACGATCGATAAGACGATTGCATCTACCAATAGCTCAGGCGTTCTGCAAAGACAATTAGCGCGTGTTTTACTTGCATTTTAATCTTGTCGACTCGTCATTTCATTGTACACTAACTTTGGAGCGTGCATGGCAACATTTATACATAATTGCTGTGTGATTATTGTTCGCCGGTCCGTGTTTTGATCGGATAGTGTGAAATGATCATACGATGGTTCTTATCGTCCAAGTTTACCCGTCCGGTCGTTTTCTTACAATTTGAATGAAGCCATTAGGTTAATTAGACGTAAGAAACGCAAACATTTTGACGAGCAGTTGCAGCAAATAAACCAAAGATTAGCCAGTAAGAACTTCAGACAGGCGTACAAACTTATAAATAGTATCAAGAACGGATATCAACCCAGGACAAGCCTGTGTAAGGACAAGGATGGTAACATCATCAGCGACATCGAAAGCGTCAACAAACGATTGGCCTCGCATTTCGAAGAGCTCCTCAATGCACCATCAACATCCCCCGCGGAGCCAGCTCTTGAGCAGTTAGCCGAACCAGGCCCTCTCGTTCTACCCCCAACAGTAGAGGAGCTGAGTCTTGCCATACAGTCGCTCCCGGCGCAGACGAGATCCCAGCAGAACTGCTGAAGCATGGTGGAACGTGCCTGACCAACGCTGTACATGTGCTACTGCTGAAAATATGGAACGACGAGGTAATCCCCGAAGATTGGCGCAAAAGCATAATCTGCCCAATCCACAAAAAGGGTGACAAGCTGAAGTGTGAGAATTACAGAGGCATATCATTAGTTTGTACGGCCTATAAGATTTCGTCGTTCAACAACCGATCAGCTTTACACAGTGAAGCTACTACTCCAAAAGTGCTGGGAATACAACATCGACGTATACCAAATCTTTGTCGACTTCAAGCAGGCATACGACAGTATCGACCGAAGTGTACTGTACAACATTATGCTGAATTTGGGTATACCGGCAAAGTTAGTGCGACTCACAAGGATGACGATGACTAATACCGTCTCGCAGGTCAAAGTGCAGAACCGACTCACTGACCTATTTGAAACTCGTACTGGACTCAAGCAGGGCGACGGGCTGGCGCCGACGCTCTTCAACCTGGCTTTGGAGTATGTAATTCGAGCCATGAATATTGACAGCAGCGGAACGCTACTCATCAAGTCGACTCAATTAGTAGCGTACGCCGACGATATCAACATCATGTCTCGAAGGTTGGGTGATGCAGAAAGCCTCCTGCATAACCTCAATAACGCAGCAAAGGAAATTGGACTACATATCAACGAAAGCAAAACAAAGGCCAAGATGCAATCGAAAACAAGGACGCCAGCAAATTCAAGCATCACAGTGGGGGACCTTAATATCGAGTATGTAGACAACTTCAACTATCTGGGTTGTAACTTATCAAAGGACGCCAACGAAACCGACGAAATTAAGCGACGGATACAACTAGCCAATAAGACATATTTCTCGGTCCTCCCTATAATTAATTCGAAACTTGCGCACAGGAACACGAAGCTCCGCGTGTACGAAACGATCATCCGACCCGTGCTATGTATGGCTGCGAAACATGGACCCTTACCCAAGCCTCCGAAGTTTTGCTAGACCGATTCGAATGAAAGGTCCTTCGGCGAATTTTCGGGGCCGTTCGCGAGCGATACCAATGGCGTACCCGATACAACCATGAGTTGTATCAATTGTACGATGAGCTGGAAGTATCGAAAATCGTGAAGCTTCAACGTCTGCAATGGGCGGGGCATCTACAACGGATGGACGACAATCGCATAAAAGAAAGTTATGAACGCACAACGAATTGACGGAGCGAGGTTGCGTGGACGACCGAGAGCTCGCTGGGAGAACTCCGTAGGTGAAGACGCCCACCAGCTGCTGGGCTTCCGAAACTGGAGGACAAGGTCACGTAACCGCGACATTTGGAGGTCAACGATTCAGGCGGCCAAGGCCCGACGTCGGGCTATCGTGCCACATTGATGATGATGAATCCTTTGATATTTAACAGTTGAAAAACATTTCGTACAGGAGGTGAAACATAAAACTCATCACGAAGTTTTAAACAGTTTGCAACATTTCATAAAATTTGAACGCACTTGTTGACTTGCATGTCAGCTGACTTCGTTTCACAAGGGTACTAGGGAGTAGCGCAAAAGGGTCATTCGTTCAGGTGGCAGCCGCCACATTCAAATAATGCCTCTAATCCACTGGTTGATGTCAATGTGTTAGTGAAGACAACCGCACATCCCTGCAAGAAATCGCTAACCGAAACTACAACCCTGCAAGAAATCGCTAACCGAAACTACAACCCCATATAAAGTTTTGTCGGAGAAAACGCACACAACCAAATTGTTTACATCCCAGCAAGAAAGCTACTGGTTAAATTACTAATGTTTATCTAGTCAAAATCCGTTTAATTTTCTGGGTACCGTGAATAGGCCGTCGGGAAAAAATTGACCTATATACTTCACACAGCACTCGTACCCCAAGTAACAATTCGTATGCTTTAAAGAAGCACTTCACACTGTAGCAATCATATAGTACCACAAAATTAATTTATCGTGTGACAGCGCTTAAAGTAATGTTTTGATCCGATTAAACACCCTTAAAGTATTTTCCGGAAAGCTTTTATCATCATTATGGAATAAATTTAAAGATGGTGGTATAAAACTTCGATAAAACTGTCTCTAAACGTTAACCTAAAAAGACACTCCTTTAAATACTCCACTCTTGTGTTTATTGGATGATACACCACACACATGCAATAGTCTCTCTAAGCTAACTCACACACATGCATATATTCTTCTATAGCACAGTCGGTGTCATTTTTATAGTGTGACATTCGTATGGTCATCCAATAAATTGTTCACCGTAGTTTTATACAAGGACTTTGTGATTTTTTAAGGAATTGACACTTGACACAGTTTTCTGAAATACACAATTTCTGCATTATAGCTGAAATAGATTGGCTGCGTCAGCATCGGCAGAGGCATCGGCATCAGCAGAAAAATTTCAATTTAGAACACACGCATTTGCCTTTGATGACCCACATTGACAGCAGCGGCAGAAGCATCGGCAGAAGCATTTTTCTGCTTCTGCCGCTGCTGTCATTGTGGGTCATCAAAGGCAAATGCGTGTGTTCTAAATTGAAATTTTTCTGCTGATGCCGATGCCTCTGCCGATGCTGATGCTGACGCATCCAATCTATTTCAACTATTAGAAATCCTTGAAATCTTGCATGAAACCCACACTTATGCACTCATTAGCGACGTTTTTTTTCGTATCGCGTGTAAATCTGACACGAAAAAAACGATCGCGGGTAACATCCCGGTTAAGACCAAACAGCTGACATTTGACACTTTTTGCGCATCTTTGACTCACCTTTGTTGGCTTATTTTTTAGATGTGGTGGATTTTATCACAAAAGATGATTATTTCTTTGCAAAATCTTTTCTCGTGATGAGAAAAATCTCACATTTGGTTTGAAAAAACAAATTCCCTCATATTTCCCCTATGCGTCAGCCATCTACATTTGAGCTCTATCCCGTGTAGGGTAGTTGCACGGGTTAACTTTACCTGGGTAAGTGTCATTTTTTTATATGAAGTTCTACCCAAACCTGCACGGGATAAACACAATAAAACGTCCCTATTGTTATCTTCGAAATTAATTAAGGTGATCTCTGCGCAGAAATTCACTCTATTTTATTGATAAATGTATGATAGGGTACATTTGCAGAAGAGTCGATAAAGAATTGTCAAGCATTTCTATAGTAGCAACAACCATGTAGTGTTTCCGAGCAATGCGCACCATATGTGAGGTTAGCTGAGTGGTAGCGTGTAGGACGGGCAATCAACAGACAGATGGTTCGATGCCAGCTGCGGAAATTTTGTTTTCCTATTTTTTTTTTGCAATTTCGTTCAATGACAGAAAATGATGATATAAGGGCTCCATTACACAGTCATATTTATATTATAATATCTATTATAATAGATATGATCATATCTATCATGGAAAATCAAATTTTTACATATTACACTACATCATATTTATATCATAATATCTATTGTTTATTCAAGTGTCAAATACAAAATTTGTTTTCTAGGCCAAGCAATGAACGCATAAAAAGCGGGTGTAGAGAACATCGAAGGAGGACGATTTTTTTCTTCAGTGTTTTGTTAGGAGCTGTCAGGAGGTAAGGCTACTAATTTTACTCGGAGCTGAGGGGTGCGCTAACGCGGGGAGGGGGGTTTAAATGTGCAATTTAGTGCTATTTTTTTTGTGTTTTGGGCTATATCTCGAAAACGGTGAGGCGTAGAGAAAAAGTTGTGAGTAAACATTAAAGCTTTCTAAATGTCTTATTTATTTGCCCATACATATGCAAAACTCCTAACGGTTCTTCAGATATTGTTTATGTATGTTTATGTATGTTTTACTCCGAACCATCCATTATGGATCCATGAAATAAAAACAGTCACACCCCCCCCCCTTTCCCCTCCCTCTTTATCACAGCGTTTGTCTTTATCCGTGTAAATAGAGAAAATTGAAAAAATTTAAAATTTTCGACTTTTAATAAACAATATTGGGAGAACCGTTAGCAAGTACGGACAAATAAATAGGACATTTACTAAGCTTTAATGCTTACTCACAACTTTTTCTCTGCGACTCACCGTTTTCCAGATATAGCCCAAAACACAAAAAAATGCACCTTTAACTGCCCCCCCCCCCCCTCCCCGCGTTAGCGCACCACTCAGCTCCGTGTAAAATTAGTACCTCCTAACTACTCCTAACAAAATACCGAAGAAAAAAATCGTCACCCCCTTCGATGTTCTCTATAATGTCTTCTTTGATTGGCCTATTCCTTTAGTCGCGGAAATGCATCAAATAATGGTGAATTGTGCGTTTTTCGGGTCGCTTATTACTCTCTATTTGATTCTAAGAAAGAAGAACAGGTAGAAAAAGCCTCTTTGGGTACGTCCCTGGGTCGCCAGACGCGAAGAACACGGAATTGTTACGAATTTTTATTTTGACATTTAGATATGATGATATATGTTCTATTTATAGTACATATGATAATATCTATTATGAAATGCCATTACACGGTCATATATATGATAATATTTCTATTTCATAATAGATATTATAATAGAAATATGACTGTGTAATGGAGCCCTAAAGCAAATGAAGTACGCCTTTTTAAAGCATAATTTAGTGCTACAATAAGGTTCTATTGAATTAAAAAACGGCGCCAAATGCCATTATTGGACTGTTATTCAGTAGTTATACCCTGTAAAGTGCCCTTATTAAGCTAGAAGAGAATATTTTACGAAGTATTATAGAAATGAAATTGTTACTTGGGACGTGAGAGTTCCCCTACAATGTTATATAGTGAAAAGGCAACAATCTTTGAGTTATTTCCAACCAAACTGTCCGGTATTTTTGCGTTAAATACCATAGATTTATTGGTTATTTTATCCATTTAATCACTCGGTAACCTTGTAAGTATTATACTAGTAATATTACCAGTATTTTCCGTGACATTTACTATAAAACTATCAGGTAAATTAGCTGGTAGTACTATAGTAAATATCATGGAAAATACCAGTAAAATTACTACTTCTTTAACCATTATTTTAATGCAAATTAGCGGCTATTAAGCTGGTAGTAATCCTTGTATTATAATGATATATTACCGATAAAATCTGACCAAAATACGATAGATTTATTGGTATTTTTATTCATTTAATTGCGCGGTAACATTGTAAATATTATACTGGTAATATTTCTGGTATTTTCCGTGATATTTACCATGAAACTACCAGGTAAATTAGCTGGTAGTCCTATGGTACAGATCATGGAAAATACTAGTAATATTACTACTACGTTAGCCACTATTTTAGATCAAATCAGCGGCTATAAAGTTGCTAGTAACCCTAGTATTGCAGCAGAGTAAACGAACGTCATTTGATGGGATTTTTGGTAATATTGTTGAGGACGGTGCCTTGATTATGAGGAAAAAATTCTGACCCATAGGGGGACCGGGAGTTGGAAAAAGGGGGAAATGGGGGTAATTTTTCGGTTTTAGCGATTATTTCGAAAACGGCGATAGTTACAAAAAAAAATGTTCTAAGAACGAAAAAACTACATCAAATTACCTTTAGGAAGTACCGTTTTTTGAAAAACTCTATGCTAGCTTGAAAAAAATATGCAAAGGTAATTTTATTCAGCTTATTCGGTTCTCAGTACATTTTTTTTGTAGCTATCACCGTTTTCGAAATAATCGCTAAAACTTCACACTTTCACCAAGGATCGCTGAATACTGACGAAAAATTAAAATGTGTCCGTCTGTCTGAAGAAAAAAAAGTACCGTTCTCTTGCTTTATACCGAGAAATGACATTGCACATGGAACAATTCCTGCTGCTTATAGATTTAAAGAAAAGTCCTCATATAAATTACCCACAGTTGTGTAGTAAAACATTGTTAATAAAATAGTAATATGACCTGGCATTTACTATAAATCTTACGAGTTAATTAAGTGGTTAAATAACTAGTAATTTTACTGGCTATTTTTCTTATTATTAAATAGTAATATTTGTTGGATTTAAGAGATAATATACCTCAATTTTAAGGGGTAAAAATAATGACAAACTTACCGATATTTTATTGGGTATTTAACGTGTTTATTTCCCATAAATACTTGAAATTTTGGCTGAAATTTACCTAATAATTATGAACTTTTTCACCAGGGGAAATAATGCTATGGGGAATATATAGGTTATTTATGGCCCAATCGTATACGTGCGTTAACTAGTCAATTACAGTGAGCCTTTTTTTTAGATATTTAACTAGTCATTTGACCAGGTTTGCTCTTGAAAACTCTGAAGGCGAAAGCAAAAAATATGTAAAGTATTTGTCTGTGTGAGTTTTCGCTGATAAAAGTTTGTATGTAGTAGTAGTTTCGGTTAGCGATTTCTTGCAGGGATACTTTCAGTTTCCCCAAGGAGGGAAATTGGTGCTCCACACGGGCAATTTTCAGCACATAGTTAATTTTGGGGTATCAATACCTGCAAAATCCCTAGTCATGCGAGTGCTTACAGTGGAATATTGTGAAACGCAATATCCACAATTTAAGCCAGCAGTTTGGCTGAGTAATCTTCTGCCGGTTAATTTTTTCGAAAGTTTCCTAATTTTATTTTCAATTTGCATTACAACTTCAATAAAGTTGTTGAACCAACTTTGACTCGTTGGCTTATAAAATGCACTTCAAATATCTGCAAAATGCACATATTTGAAGTGCATTTTATAAATAAAATCATCGAAAGACTAATGGAGTGGCTAGACTCTCGGTATTTATAGGGTATTCTGCATGCATTTTACCCACATGTTATTGGTTATTGAAGTGGAAAAACTATCCGGTTTTTGTAGGGTATTTACCACGAACTTTATCCAAATAATAATAGGTAATGAATTGATAAGTTTAACCAGTTTGTAAAGGATATTCACCATGCATTTTCGCCAAATAATACCAGGTATTATGTGTCGAATAACCAGTGAAAGTCTTGTGAATTTGACCATATTAAATTGTGAGGGGAAGTCACACGTATGAGTACTTTGTGAAGTATATAGGTTAATTTTTTCCCGATGCTGTATGTGCACTCACTGGTGATTTTAACGAAAAGGCTAAACAGGTATTAACCGTCTATTTAACCAGTACGTTTCTTGCAGGGATGTTAGGAAACGGTTACCAAAATGTTCTACATGACGTTATCCTATGCTCGATTCATCCAAGCTATAAACCAATGAAGAAGAAGATATTTTCTTTGTCTGTGCTATAAACTTTCCTTCTTTTGAACCCACTCCCAAAAGATTTTAGCACATGTCCACCTCCAGGGAGCGTGATTCAACCTATTGATTTTCAGTGAGCGTTCCATATCATCTTGTTCCATAACATCCGAACGCCAAAGAAAAGTCAAAAAGGTTCCGAAATTTCCGTCCACCGAAACAACCAGCTTAGATAGTTGGTTTCGTTTTTTTCCAGTTTCCACCATCGCAAGTTGTGTATTAAGTATTCAACATTCGCAGGAAATGCATTAATTCCAATCAGGATCTCCGAGGCTGATGTTCATTCGACTAAACACAAGAAGCAAATCAGGATGTCCGAACCAGTGTCTGAAGGCAAAATGATTGACGGCGATTGGCTTTGCAGCGATCCTGAGTAAGGAAAATATCGAATGATTTTTATAGGTTTGATCAGGTCCTTTACAAAAATTAAGCGGTAGTGTCCGTCAAAGATGTCTTCGTATAACACTGTCAAGCGTCCCAAACAGGACCAGTAATTAATTTTGTGTTTTCTTATTTGCTTTGTGCCACCATCTTTTCCTTGGGCTTGTTTGGTTTTTTGATGGGACCTACAGTTGCAAGAATTTGAATTTCGCCCGACGAACACAATGCAATCGGTGCCAGCGCGAGCGTTCTATCGACGGCATGGTGAAGCGCAAGATGGGCACGGAAATTGGCAAAGCGGCAGCTGAAAAATCGCACGGACTCTTTAGCGCCGAAGACTGGCAGTGCAGCAAATGCGCCAACGTGAATTGGGCACGACGTCAAACCTGCAATATGTGCAACACGCCAAAATTTTGTGATGTCGAAGAGCGAACAGGTAAATTCATTGTATTTTTGACGAAATTTGATTAAAATCGAGTTCTTGCAGGTTACGGGGGAGGCTATAATGATCGCGGTGTGGTTGAGTATAAAGAACGACGTGACGATTCTGATGACGAATACGATGAGTTTGGTCGTCGAAAGAAACCGCGTAAGGAGAACCATGGCAAACAGGATGCACGAAATAAGCGAGCCAGCGACGACGAGGAAGAGGACGATGACGACGATGAGGATGGTGGTGACTTGTCAAAGTATGACCTCTGGGGAGATTCTGATAACGAAGGCGTTAGTAAAGAAAACAAACCGAAAGCAAAATCAAGGTCACGATCGCGATCCGAGTCCGCGAGCGGTTCGTCATCATCGTCACGATCCTCTTCAACTTCTTCTAGTCGTTCATCAGGCAGTTCGCGTAGTTCCCATTCGTACAAGTCAAAGTCGCGATCAGGCTCGCGATCTAACACGTCTCGAAAAAATTCTCGACGGGGACGAAGTCACTCGCGTTCACGTTCGAAATCCTCTCAACGACCATCGCCACATTCACCCTCGTCGTCCCGCTATTATCGTCGATCAAGAAGTCGCTCACCGCTTGACAATTCCAAACGACGACGTTAATCATGCGGACAATCAGATGGAAATCATGTCGGATGATCAAATCAACTTTTTGTTAGAGTCTTATCATATTCATTCTTAAATTAATTATCTATTTAACGGGTTGATATAGAGTCCTTGTAAACGGATGGTTTGGGGAATATAATATCGGCTTTAAGTACGGCAGTATATCAGGTCGTTGATCCACTTAAATGGACAACCCTTCAATGCAACTATCAAAAACCAAAACCTCAACTTTTTAAATCGAGAAACAAAATATCGTACTACATATTTAGCAACCAATTTGGAAGTCAAATTCAATTAGACAATGGAAATTATTCGAAAGGATTGTCAGTGTTGTGCAGTTACTATCATACCTTATTTTCGTCTTTTTTTCCTCTAAAGATAACGAAGGTATATTGCTAGTAATTGCGTTTCTAGTGTAGCGTACGCTTATGTTATTAGATAGTATCATTTTTTCTATAAAAGAAAATGTTACACATTTTTGAAGTGATTGCATAAAAGTTCATACAAGTTTAAAAATTGTGTTTTATTCGCCAGGCAACTGGTTTCTGTTAACCCCTTGAGGGTCATTCATATGCACACCGGGGTATGCACTACGCAATGGACTTGCCTGAACATATTTTGTAAGAGATAGGTTAGGTTAAGTCGTTCAAAGTAATGATGAAAATGCAAGGACGGAAAAATGGAGGTCATGACACGGAGTGCATTCTTCACAAAACTGATATGTGCCGGTGCTTTAACTGTAACAGCGCGATTTGTTTAAAGACCCATTTGGCCATTAGCACATTAGCCGTTCCTACGCACCGGAACGACCCAAGCATTTTGCATGGCCAAGAGTTGCTATAACTCCCTTGGACGCAAAGGGTGAACAGAAAAACACATGTCAATCACTACTTCCTGCCTTGTTTTATCCACTGTGAGCAGTTCTGGCCAGAACAACTGCTCCGAAATGTAATTCTACGAGTCGGCATTAAATTAAATTCAGTTTCATGGATTTGTAGCGTAAGCGGAAACAGGATTTGGACAAATATTAGCGCGTTGGTTTACTGCACGTGCTGTAGCTGCTGGATACATTTTAAAAGCTGCTGCTGTTGACTAAGCAACATAGTTGACTGGAACTGTGGTCCTACTGGTCCTCTTCGGGAGGACCACACCCGTTTCACCAAAGAAACGGCTAAGAATTGCCAAAAAATCCCTCCCTGGCAAGAGCCATGGGAGCATTTCATCTCAGCACGGTTGCTCTCAATTCTCTTAATCCGCACCGGCATCGAAACGAATCCAGGTCACGAAATCTACGTCTGCTGTGTATGCAACCGACGCATCTTCGGCATCTTTGAGATGTACCTGCTGCAGAGAATGGTGTCACTTTTACTGCTCAGGCTTAAGAAAAATGGGACAGTATGACAAATTGTTTTTTGTTGCTCAAAGGTGTCTAAACGCGAGTCGGCCCCCAGTCACCCCAGCTCACAAGCTAATGTTTTACCATCATCTCTGGCCATCCCTGGCCCTAGGTCTCAAGCCAATACTCCACCACCGTCACCCGCAGTCAGCAATACAACTAGGCATACTCGCTCCAGTTTCACGCCTGCAGCAGTTGACACCCCACTCACCATATTGCGGTTTAACTGCAATGGCATCCGTCAGAAGATTGGTGAGATCGTCCATTTTATGTGCACGCGCAGAATGCTGATAGTGGCATTTCAGGAGACAAAGATCCAACCAACAATCTGTCGACATCCGCGGTGATTACATACTTTTGAGGCTCGATAGAGTCGGCAGGCAGGGTCCGAATGCAGGAGGAGGGGTTGCATTCCTAATGCACAGAACCATGCAATACAGTGTATTAGACCTACGACCTGTTAGACTAATGATGGCACGGCGGAAATGCATAAGCTATTGCCGTTAAATCCGGCAATACCAATATCGAACTTACAGACATCTACATACAGGGTGGCTTATTAAAAGTGAACTAGTGTAAACCATGAATAACTTTTTTATTTCTAAACCGATTTTTTTTTTTAAATTTTCACTTAAAAAAAAGACACTTGGTAGATATGTTTACACTTTGTTCGAAAAATTATATCCTCTAGATGACCGCCCCGGGCGGCTTCGCAAAGAGGGGATCGGTCTACGCTATGTTTCATTACCTTTCGCAAAATTTCTGGTTGCAAACCTCGGATCTCCGCTACAATATTTTGCTTTACTTCCTGAATTGTCCTTGGTTTATTATTGTAGACTCTCTCCTTAAGGTATCCCCTCAGAAAAAAAATCTAGTGGAGTTAAGTCTGGAGATCTAGCCGGCCAGTTAATTGCAGATTCTCTGGAAATGACTTTTTCGCCGGAAACGTCCGTTAAAATCTCCATTGTGGCTGCAGCGGTATGGCAAGGTGCTCCATCTTGCTGAAACCACATATTTGGTCGGTTTTGGATGAAAGGACGTAAAATACGCTGTAATATTGTTCGTGATATCCCCAATTGAAACGACCTTCTTCGGGTTGATGTTGTTGCCTACCAACCAACCTACCAAATCGACCCTTCTTCACGCGTATTTACCTGGAAAGTATTGTAAACATATCTCCCATGTGTCTAGTTTATTCTTACCAAATTTCAGAAAAAAAATGTTAAAAAATAAAAAAGTTATGCATGATTTACACTAGTTCACTTTTAATGCGCACTCAATGGAATTTCGTCTACACGCGTCGCTGGCGCCTGCCATAGTTCTTCTTCTCAGTACCGTATAGCCCCATTTGGGGCCATGGTGCGTTAACTCAGCCGTTTATAGGCAATTTCGAGTCAACGTTACATTGCATATCATTTCGGAGTGTATATAATGTTGCAAGCACTACATATTTCCTATGCGCACATGTACAGAAATTTTGTACCACGCCGAGATTCGATCTCCGGATCCGGACCTCTAAAATCTAGATTACTTGCAAGGTAGAGCGGGTCATAGTTCCATAGTTTACCTGACATAATTATGGCGAGCGCCAGTCTGATAAGGGAAACCCGCTGGGAGACAACTACGTCCCTTCCCTCCGATCACCTCCCCATCATAATAAAAATTGATAAACCAGCTGAACTGAAGACGTTAAAACAGCGCACGTTTATTAATGACAAAAAGGCAAATTGGGAGGGTTTCACTGCGTTCACCACGACGAAGTCTGTCAACCACACTCTATTGCTAACAGATCTCCGCAATACAACACCACCGTACATCCATAAATGGATCGCTAACTACCTTGTCGGTCGTCAATCCTGCACAGAGTTTAGAAACGGGAAGTCTAAACTCAGGAAAATCAAACAAGGCGTTCCCCAGGGTGGAGTCTTATCCCCCACTCTTTTCAACCTCTACATGGCAGGATTACCCACACCACCAACGGGATTACAAATCATCTCATACGCAGACGACTGCACCATCATGGCAACTGGTAACGACATTCCCGAAATGTGTGATCTAATCAACGAATACCTGCAGGTTCTCAACGCTTTCTTCGTCAGTAAAAATCTGAAGCTATCTGCGCCCAAGTCCTCCGCCACATTATTCACAAGCTTCAACCAAGAGTACAACACACAACTGCCCATCTACGTTGACACCCACATCATCCCAACAACCAGGACTCCCAAAATCCTTGGTGTGACGCTTGACAACTCCGGCAAATTCAACACCCACGCCGATAATATATGTTCCAAACTCAGGAGCAGGAATAAAATATTAAAAGCACTTGCCGGAAGTACATGGGGCACAGACAAAGAAACCCTCTTGGCTACGTATAAAGCGATCGGTCGCCCCTTGGTCAATTACGCAGCACCAGCGTGGACAAATGGTCTCTGCAACACAAACTGGAGCCACATTCAAACCTGCCAAAACACCGCACTACGCACCATCACCGGCTGTGTTAAGATGTCTTCACAAGATCATCTACACCAGGAAACAAAATTAATTACTTTGAGGAGCCATAATGAACTTCTCACTAAGCAATATTTAGTCGGATGTTATCGAACAAACCACCCGAAAAACCCACTCATGGACAAAACACCACCGCCACGTCGTATCAGACGTTCAATCAGGGACAAAGAGCGTGAAGTCCAGCGATACAAAAAAGTTCCTTTTGATGACTCCGACTACAAGGCGGCCATTGCAGACTTACACACATCCGAAGTTCATAAAGCTACTCAAAGTCTCACGAACAACCGTGTACTTGGCATTAAACCTCCTGCCATATCTCCAGACGAAGAATCACTACCAAGAGCAACTCGTACCACCCTAGCTCAACTTCGATCCGGCTGGTGCCCGCGACTAAACTCCTATTTGTCACGAATAAACAATGAAGTCGCCAACACCTGCCCAGCCTGCGGAACCAGTCCTTATGACGTGGACCATATTTTCGATTGTTCAGCTGCTCCCACGCACCTCACACCACTTGCGTTATGGACACAACCCATCGAAGCAGCTTTTTTCCTAAATCTCGACCTCGAGGATGGAATGCCCACCATCTTCGAATGATAATAATGTGCAACTTAGACTGAATGTTTCCCCATTTATGCCGCTACTACAACAACAACAACAACGAAGTTTGTCGCGCTACCTACTCCAACAAACGCCAGAGAAGCCGAAAAGAATATAAGGAACGTCATTATCAAAGCGGCAGACCCCAGAATTCAGGAGGAGCTTAACTCCGAAATTAGTCGACACCTATAAAAAGAGAAATGTAACGAGCCTCTCGAAAGCAGCGACTTCTCAAAAGGTGTCAGCAAACTCTGGGATAAGTGGACAAATATGTAAAAATATTTGCTAAGAAAATTTTATTGGGGATGTGGGAGCATGGCCCCATAGTACGATTCCATTTGTTTTGACCTATTTTGTTGCTTTGATAAAAACACAATAATTCAAGGTTTTGTGAAATTGGTGTAAACAATTTTTCTTAGAAAAACCAAAATGGGGGTTGGGTTTGTATGGCAGCCCCATGACCCCATGGCCCGATTTGATCCATTCTTGCATATGTTTTGTATCATCAAAGAAACACGTTTGTGTGAAAGTTAGTTGAAATTGGCATTGACACACGTCCAATCAGAAAATTGGATTGGAGGGTCACATACATCTTCCAATTTATCGGGTAATAAAAAAATTGGCATTTTAAGACGCAAAGTAAACAGCCCACAATTCATCAAGGTGATTGTAGCACCCGTCGTCTACTTCCAAAAAGGAAAGTGGGTCAATTCGCTCAGTTTTATGCTAATGAAATTATCCCTTAAAAAAGAAATTTGAGAATTATGTACTAATTTCGTCCTCCAATTGAACATTTAGTACCTCTTCTTTGACCAGCATTAAGGATTCTAATTGGACCGGCTATGGATGATACCTAGACCTAGTTCTTACAAAATGGGAGGGCCATTTAATTTTTAAATAGAGGACGTAATTACAGAACGTAATTTTTATTGGCTTTATTTTAATTTCCGAAAGTATCTATCGAATCGCAGAAGAGCACGTCCCCTTAAAAAATATTGTACCTAGTGGAGAAATTGATATTAAATGGGAAATAATGAGTCGCATAAACACGAAGCATATAAAAGCGTTTAGACAAAATCTTTTGTGAAAAAAATGCAATGCCCAAATGCATCATTTTCATTACTATTTTTTCGGCGTTTTCGAGAACTTCCAACTTTGACAGCAATTTAACTTCAATTCGCCCGATCTCCTTGACTAGGTAGGTATATAAAGAACTACAACTCGTCTACTTCAACAACTTACATACGAGTTGAGGACTATCTAGTACTAGTATCAATCTGCCTGGTACAGTACCTAAGGGGCGGTAATTTGTCGTCTTGCCGCGGCATAATTGCTAGAGCGGACGCTGCATGTCGCGCTAGTTATTTATTTATGACAATATAGAAAACGGAAAAGACGTATAATCAACATTTGTTTAATTTGTTCTCCAAAACTCTCTATTTACATTTATTACTACATTTACTCAGTTGTGTTTTTCAGACTCTCTCGCTTAATCCTAAGCTCGTCCAATTGCTTTCTAACCGCCCGAATATCCGCCTCGGACACCGTCACAGGTACCTGACATTCTAGCTGTTCTCTCCGAACAAATTCCAAATTTTTCAGTTTATCTTCCAGAAAGCTCTCTTGTCGACTTTCCAAAATATTTCTATACACGTCCAAACGTTCCTGCTTGAGATTTTCACAATGCAGAATGGCCAACTTTTTTAACGATTCCTTTCGCGTGACCCAATGAAATTCTGCCGGCGATGGCTTATAGACGATATCCAGCTTCTCGAGAATCCACTCGAAACGTTTGTAATCCCAACGACGCAGATATTTGAGGAATTTCTTTCGTTTTTCAATCAACTCCTTGAGTACGACCTTGCGTCTCTTGTTGCGTGGTGTCACCTTCATCTCTTCTAGCATAGCGCGGATATTTGCCGTCATTTTGGCCACTACAAATGCATTTATTAAAGATTCTTTTGTTAATCTAAAATTTAATAGTTTTCTTACATTTAGCTTCCATGGATCCGAAATCTAATTGATGCCGTTGCACTTCACGGACGAGATTTTCGCGATACAATCCCACTGCGTGCCATCGTTTGTTCTTTTCCAATTTGAAAAGTGATTTGGTTTCTTCTCTGGCGCTAGAAATTGTACAAAAATGATATTTCTATTTCAATTCAACTATTGTCTGTGCAATTACGTTTCAAGTTCCTTGGAATTGGCGAATTCTGGCATGAACTCATTCCCATTGATCGTCGGCATCGGAGTCTGATCACCACTTTTCTCTGGCAGGATACAGGAAATTTTCTCCGGGCGGATCCATTTGATTTTCAGTTCAGACTTAAATGCATAGTCCCGTACGAACTGGCGACAGCCAAACGCAAGGGTTTTGTATGTGAAAAAAGTATTCATTTCACTTCGGGACGAAGCGGACACCAACAGCCACAAGAACTTTTGACAGACACATCCAGTATTCTGTCAGCATGAGATTAGGTTAAGTTTCGTGCTGCCACATTCGATTATCTGTACAAAGAAAAAGAATAGTGTTCCCGTGTTCACATAACAAATCTTTGAAAGGGTGGTGGCTAGGACTCTGGACTTTTCAGCAAAATGTAGGTCTGGATGCCCTCTTCATCGACTTTTGGAACCCCCATTTTCTGAAATGTTCATATGAACTCAGAAAATTGCGATTTTCAGCCCTTTCCAGGCGTTTTCGATCGGTCAAACTTGGCAAATACTGCCCCAACTTTAGACGGCTGTATCTTTGAAACGGTGATAGCTAGGAGTCTGGACTTTCCAGCAAAATGTAGGTCTGGGTGCCCTCTTCATCGACTTTTGAAACCCCCATTTTCGAAAACTTATGAAATCAGAAAATTGCGATTTTCAAGCCCTTCCAGGCGTTTTAGATGGGTCAAACTGGGCGAATACTGCCCCAAGTTTAGACGGCTGTATCTTTGAAACGGTGATAGCAAGGACTATGGACTTTTAAATTTCAGCAAAATGTAGGTCTGGATGCCCTCTTCATCGACTTTTGGAACCGCCATTTTCAAAAATTTTCACATGAAATCAGAAAAGTGCGATTTTGTGGACTTTGGAAGCGTTTGCAGGGGTCAGACTGGGCACATATTGCCCCAACTTCAGACGGCTGTATCTTTGAAACGGTGATAGCTAGGAATCTTGACTTTTCAGCGAAATGTGGGCCTGGATGCCCTCTTCATCGACTTTTGGAACCCCCATTTTCGAAAATTTTCATATGAAATCAGAAAATTGCGATTTTCAGGCCTTTTCAGGCGTTTTAGATGGGTCAAACTGGGCAAATACTTCCCCAACTTTAGACGGCTGTATCTTTGATTTGAAACTGTGATTGCTAGGAGTCTGGACTTTTCATCGACTTTTGGAACCCCTATTTTCGAAAATTTTCACATGAAATCAGAAAAGTGTGATTTTGTGGACTTTGGAAGCGTTTGCAGGGGTCAGACTGGGCAAATATTGCCCCAACTTCAGACGGCTGTATCTTTGAAACGGTGATAGCTAGGACTCTGGACTTTTTTCGGGGCATTCGGTAGCTCAGTGGCAGAGATGTCTATCTCTGAGTTGCCGGTGCGTGGGTTCGAATCCCACTGTGACCCATGGATGTTTGTGTTGTCCATAAAATGCTCCTACGGCAGCCGGTTCTTCGATGTAAATCGTCCCGGAGCTACCCGTTGCTAAAAAAAAAACGGCCAAGAGCTGCGAAGACCCCCTTCGATTCAAGAGAAAAAAAATCTCTTGAATCGCTACAACAACAACAACAACAACTCTGGACTTTTCAGGAAAATGTAGGTCTGGCTGCCCTCTTCACCGACAATTGTGTTATAAAATATAAAATATTTTATAAAATGTATTTATTTGAAAAACATCTTTATTTTATGAATATTAAAATATAACTGACATATCATTCAAAGGTTACTACATAATTAAATATATTTATAAAACAAATTGGAACCCCAATTTTCGAAAATGTTCATATGAAATCAGATAATTGCGATTTTCAGGCCTTTCCAGGCCTTTCCAGGCGTTTTAGATGGGTCAAACTGGGCAAATACTGCCCCAACTGTAGACGGCTGTATCTTTGAAATGGTGATAGCTAGGACTCTGGACTTTTCAGCAAAATGTAGGTCTGGATGCCCTCTTCATCGACTTTTGGAACCCCCATTTTCGAAAATTTTCATATGAAATCCGAAAATTGCGATTTTTATGCCTTTCCAGGCGTTTTAGATGGGTCAAACTGGGCAAATACTGCCCCAACTTTAGACGGCAGTATCTCTGAAACGGTGATAGCTAGGACTCTGGACTTTTCAGCAAAATGTAGGTCTGGATGCCCTCTTCATCGGCTTTTGGAACCCCAATTTTTGAACATTTTCATATGAAAGCGGAAAAGTGCGATTTTCTGGCATTTAGAAGCGTTCCCAGGGGTCAGACTGGGCATATATTGCCCCAAATTCAGATGGCTGTATCTTTGAAACGGTGACAGCAAGGACTCTGGACTTTTCAGCAAAATGTAGGTCTGGGTGCCCTCTTCCTCGACTTTTGGCACCCCCATTTTCGAAAATTTTCATATGAAATCAGAAAATTGCGATTTTTATGCCTTTCCAGGCGTTTTAGATGGGTCAAACTGGGCAAATACTGCCCAACTTTAGACGGCAGTATCTCTGAAACGGTGATAGCTAGGACTCTGGACTTTTCAGCAAAATGTAGGTCTGGATGCCCTCTTCATCGGCTTTTGGAACCCCAATTTTTGAACATTTTCATATGAAAGCGGAAAAGTGCGATTTTCTGGCATTTAGAAGCGTTCCCAGGGGTCAGACTGGGCATATATTGCCCCAAATTCAGATGGCTGTATCTTTGAAACGGTGACAGCAAGGACTCTGGACTTTTCAGCAAAATGTAGGTCTGGATGCCCTCTTCATCGACTTTTGGAACCCCCATTTTCGGAAATTTTCATATGAAATCAGAAAATTTTCAGGCCTTTCCAGGCGTTTTAGATGGGTCAAACTGGGCAAATACTGCCCCAACTTTAGACGGCTGTATCTTTGAAACGGTGATAGCTCGGACTTTGGACTTTTTAGCAAAATGTAGGTCTGGATGCCCTCTTCATCGGCTTTTGGAACCCCCATTTTCGGAAATTTTCATATGAAATCCGAAAATTGCGATTTTCAGGCCTTTCCAGGCGTTTTGGATGGGTCAAACTGGGCAAATAGTGCCCCAACTTCAGACGGCCGTATCTTTGAAACGGTGATAGCTAGGACTCTGGACTTTTCAGCAAAATGTAGGTCTGGATGCCCTCTTCGTCGACTTTTGGAACCCTAATTTTTGAACATTTTCATATGAAAGCGGAAAAGTGCGATTTTCTGGCATTTAGAAGCGTTCCCAGGGGTCAGACTGGGCATATATTGCCCCAAATTTAGATGGCTGTATCGTTGTACTATCAATATTGCGGATTTTTTTTTTTTTTTTATTACACATGTCCAATTGAGATAATCAAGTGAGAAAAACGTGATTAATATTTCACATCTCATTAATTTATATGTACGTGACAGGCCAATTCGTTGAAATTTTGTTTATGATTTTTTTTTTGCAATAACATTATACAAGCTAAGTGGCGAATTATTAGCAGAGAACTCTACGACGAATAAGATGTGGGTAAACAAATAGGAATCTATTCAAATGTTATGCATAATAAAATAAGACGCTTTTTGCAAGTCCCGTGGAAGTTTTGATAACAGAAAATAATGATCGTAGGTAAAATTCCGGTTCGCTTAAACTGAAACCTGTTTTTCATTTTTGTCTTAAGGGCGAAGCAAATAGGATACTTTATCTCCTGTTTCGTTACGTTTCGTTCCGAATAAACGGACAGAATGCGTCCGTGCTGAACACCTCTGTTCACACTTAAAGTGCGAAACAGAACGCTTCCGTTATGTTACGTTCCGAAGAGCTGAAGCACGATTTTGCTTCCGTCCTCTTTCATGCCATTTGTGCAGTTACATACAAAATCTACACACATACAAACTTTGCAAAAATTATAAGTTAATGGCTTTATATCGTTCACCCATTATTGATGATTTAAGCAAAATTTGTCTATATAACAAATTGTAAATTTATGAAGGAAACGAGTCTTAACGATTAGAACAACTGATGTTTACTCCTTTGTTTGTGAGAAAGTACAAATTTATACAAGTAATCAGTCGAGCCGTTGAGATTTAGCATCGTCATACGTCCAGGAGCTGTCGAGAATCAACGCTAACAACGTGTTCAGTCCAGGAGCCGTCGAGAATCAACCCTAACAACGTCCTCAGTCGAGGAACCGTCAAGAGTCACGGCTGACACGTTACATCAAACATCCAGGAGCCGTCGAGAGTCGTCACGGCTAACATCGTCGTACATTCAAGAGCCGCCAAGAGTCATGGCTAACATCGTCATATCATACGCCAGGAGCCGTCGAGAACACGGCTAACGTCGTCACATCATACATACAGGAGCCGTAGAGAGTCACGGCCATCAGTATCACCCTCATAAAGTACATTCGCCGAACCGTCAAGAGGCACGCCTATCGTCAAATCTTAGAAGAAGAACCACATTTCAAACTCCACACAGATAAGTTAAGGCTTTTCTGTGAAATTTTTAACGACTACAACAACTGAGTTTTACTCCTTTGTGAGAAAGTACAAATTTATACAATTCGTACTTCATTCGAAAATTACACCATGGCTGATCTGGAAAAGCAGAGGTTTAACCTAGAGGAGTTCAATCGGATTATAAGCAATTTCCGGAAGGATTCCCAGAGTCAGCACAATCCCCTATACTTCCGGATGAAGTTAGGGAAATTAGTACGGAGCGATGCTAATACCTTAGCCGAATATAAGGAGGCTTACAAAAACTCTGTGAGGAATACCAGATGATATTCCAACAAGGGATCGGGTGCATCGGAGTGGAAAAACCTGAACCAACTGGGGAACCAAATCAGGATAGTGCAAATGGCTTCATTGCAAATCAGTCAACGGGTTCAGCGGACCTTGTATCAAAGAAACCAACCCATACCCCACCGAGAGCCGAAGAAGCTGACAGACTTGAGAGAATGAAGATTCCCAAGTTTGATGGGAAATACGAGAATTTGCTGTCCTTTAAAGGTATGTTTCGGTGTCTTGTTCATGGCAACGAGCACATCAGCTACACACAGAAGAGGCGGTTGGAGGAACCGCGGCACATGAGTTAAGACATCTTGCGGTCACAGCGTCAAACTGCAAAACAGCGTGGAATCTCGTGCCATTGCACGATGGTCAAGTGCTTCTGCAACATCGAAAGCTGTTCGCCAAGGAATGCAGATGGCATCAGAAAGCTATTAGATACCACGAACGGATTTCTATACAGCATGACAATTTGAATGTCGATGTGTTAACTAGTGGTCTTACGGCAACTGCCTCTACGGGGCGGACCACACCCGTTTTGTTTTGCAAAACGGCCAAAAGCTGCCAAAATGCCTTCCTGGCAAGAACCCCGGCAGGAGCCCTGAAGGTTCGATGCAGGAAGGTTGTGTTTGTCTGTGTATATGTGTGGGTACGATGTATGTGTTTTTTCGTCATATTGGGAGCATTACATCTCGGCGCGGCTGCTCTCAATTTTACTAATTCGCGCCGGTATTGAAACAAATCCAGGCCCAGAGGTATGGATTTGTAGTGTCTGCAACCAACGTATCGGTTCGAATGCCAGATCAGTGCAGTGTAATTGCTGCAGGGAATGGGTTCACTTTAGGTGTTCAGGGTTACGTAGACAAGGTCAACACTCCTTAGCATATGTTGCGCCAGGTTGTATAAATTCCGGGCAACCCAGGGCTGCTCCCAGCCCACCTTCCCCACCACTGCCCCCTACACCGCCAAACAATATGATAAGGAATGCCAGACCCAGTCTTACGCCTGGCCCTCCCCCTCCAGCAGTTTTCACTGCACTATCTATATTACAGTTTAACTGTAATGGCATTCACCGAAAAATCGCTGAGATCACACACTTCTTGAGTTCCAACAGAATTCTCATCGCCGCCATCCAAGAGACGTTGCTTCACGCAAACTCGTCTCTAAGCGTCCATAGCGAATATGTTATACTGCGGAAAGATCGACCGGCCGCCACGGATGATCCTCACCCTGGAGGTGGACTTGCCTTCCTAATACACAAGTCCGTACATTACTGTGTATTAGATGTAGTTGCTGACGGTACGGCGGAAATTCAAGCCATCTCAGTTCCATCAGGGAGTACCAATATCGAAATTTTTAATATATATGTACCACCTCACTCTAGTTGCCCTTCTGGCTATCGTTTCGATATTGGTCCTCTCCTTTCCGGAGAGCACAGGGTCATCCTTGGCGACTTTAATGCGCACCATGAGCTCTGGCATTCGGACCTCAACAACAATGCCAGGGGTATAGCTATCGCCGAATCACTTGACGCCTCAGAATTCTGTTCACTTAATGAAGACTCGCCGACTAGAGTCGTGGGCACTTGCAGTAGTTCTCCTGACATAACTATTGTCAGTGCCAGTCTAATTGCTGCTTCCCGATGGGAAGTACGTACCACCCTTAAATCAGATCACCTCCCAATCATTATAAAGATTGACAAACCAGCGAACATGACTAAGTCAGCGAAGCGAACGTTTGTCAATCACAAGAAAGCCGATGGGATGGTTTCAAAGCTTACTCGTCGGCGAAGTTCACCGAGCTAACATCACCTATTACCATTCATGAGGCCGAGAAAAATATTAGGAACGTCATTACCACAGCCGCGGCACGTTTTATTCCGGCAGGACGTATCCCGAAAGTTCGGCCTAACTTTCCCACTAGTGCCGCCAGATTAGCCGATGAACGTGATCAGATCAGAAGCGCTCACCCTGATGATCCCAGAATTCAGGAGCTTAACTCCGAAATTGACCGACAAGTTAAAGACTATAGGAGGGCGAAATGGAATCAGCACCTCGATGAATGTAACCTCAATGAAGGTGTCAGCAAACTATGGTCTACCGTCCGCGCCCTTTCCAATCCTCGGAAAGAAAAGGGCAACAACGGCATTGAATTTGGCAACACTAAAACCTGTGATCCTCTTCAGTGTGCTAGCCTGTTCAATAAACAATTTATTGAACATCCCAAGTCTGACGGCCTCAAGCGCAAAATTAGAAGACGGATTCGCAGCCGGAATGTTGACACCATACCATCTTTTACAGCGGACCAGGTTAAAAAAGTCATCGAGAATGCTGAAAACTCCAAGGCCCTCGGACCAGATGGCATTTCGATGACCATGTTGAAACATCTCGACCTTCCAGCCATTGAGTATCTCACGGCCGCCTTTAACTTGTCGATGTCCACGCTTGCCATCCCTGAAATCTGGAAAACAGGTCGAATTGTTCCCTGTCTCAAGCCAGGGAAGAGCGCAAATCTCGGGGAATCCTACCGCCCCATTACGATACTTTCTCCTGTCGCAAAGACGCTGGAGGCCCTTATTCACCCCACTCTTGTTGCACATGCGAAGCTAGAACCTCACCAGCATGGCTTCAGGAAGATGCATAGTACCACCACTGCCCTCGATGCGATCACTACACGCATTCGTGATGGGCTAAATCAACGCAGTCGTTGTCACAGAACTATTCTGGTGGCAATAGACCTATCAAGTGCATTCTTCTTCTTCTTTTAGCGGTACAGAAAAGTGTGAACCGCTGTGTATCTATATGGACTCGTTTTATAGTTCGTCATCGTTTTCGTCCGCAATCTCCAGGGACAAAAAACGTGGCAGCTGCAATGGGGTTTTCCCATAGTGAGAGGGGGGTGAGATTAGTGGGTGCAGCTGGGCATTGAAACAAATGGGCTACATCGTGTGGCGTGCCAGCGCAGTTTGGGCATACGTTTAGTATATTTGGGTCTATGCGAGATAGATACGAATTTAGGCGTGAGCAGAAGCCTGACCGAAGTTGGGCTAAAGTCACTCTGGTGGCTCTCGGGAGCCTAATCTCCTCAGGCGAAATAGGTGGTGGAATCGCTGAGAGGACTCTGTTCGTACCTAAACTCGCAATAGACCTACTCACTTCCTCAGTGTGAATCATTGCGATGGCAGCCCGGTATGAATCTTCATCGAAAGGATCCCTTTTGTAACCCTGGACTTCTCTCTCAATGTCACGAGGGCCACGTTTGATGTTACGTGGGGGGGGGGAATTTTGTCCATGAGGTTACGATTAGGATGATCCTCTCGATAACAACCTACTAAATATTGTTTTGTAAGTAGTCGATTGTGGTCACGTATTGGCATCAAATGTGTCTCCTGATGTAGGTGGTCCTGGGCAGACATCAGAAGGCATCCTGTAGCTGTGCGTAGAGCAGCATTTTGGCAGACTTGGATTTTGTTCCAGCTTGTTTTACAGAGACCTTGCGACCAAACTGGCGCCGCAAAATCAGCCGCTGCTCGACCCACCGCTTTGTAAGTGGCTAGCATTGTCTCTTTATCTTTGCCCCAGGTGCTACCAGCCAGTGCTTTAAGAATTTTGTTCCTGCTGCGCATCTTTTCGCATACCGCTTCCGCGTGATGAGCTGAAGTCATCATTTTCTCAAAGTGAAGCCCGAGAATTTTTGGATTTGCAACAGCAGGAACTGGTTTGTTGCCAATACGTACCCCAACCGGCCACTTACAATCACCTGACCAGGTGGTAAGGAAGGTCGCAGACGATTTGGACGCTGAGATGGTTAGGCCTCTGCTATGGAAAAAGGCTTCTAGTCGCGCTAAATATCTATTGATATCTTCACGCATGACATCCCTATCCGCACCCGTGGCGAGTACAGTGCAGTCATCGGCATAAGAAATAACTTCAATGCCGTCCGGAGGTGTTGGGAGACCGGCCATATAGATGTTAAACAAGGTGGGAGAAAGAACCCCACCTTGTGGAACACCTAATTTGATCTTTCTGAGTTTAGAACGACTGCCTCGAAACTCGGTGAAGGATTGCCTACCAGCTAGATAGTTGGCAATCCATCTTACCTCTTGAGTCGGAACATGCATATTAAGGAGATTTGCCAGAAGCATGGAGTGATTAACCTTATCAAACGCATTTGATAGGTCAATCGCCACCATGATAGTTCTATGGCAGGGTGTACTGTGGTTTAGTCCGTCTCTTACACGTGTAGTGATCGCGTCCAGAGCGGTGGTTGTACTATGCATGCGTCGGAATCCGTGCTGATGGGGATCTAGCTTTGCATGTGAAACGAGTGTGGGGTGGATGAGGGCTTCCAGCGTCTTTGCTACAGGTGACAGGATCGTAATCGGTCTGTAGGAAGTTCCTATTTTGGCACTTTTCCCTGGTTTAAGGCATGGGACTATGCGACCTTGTTTCCATATGTCGGGGATGACGAGCGTAGACATTGACAAGTTAAAGACTGCCGTGAGGTACTCAATGGCAGGAAGACCGAGATGTTTGAGCATGGCCATTGAAATGCCATCAGGTCCAAGGGCCTTAGAATTTTTTGCATTCTCAATGACTGTTTTAACCTGGTCCGGAGTATAAATTGGTACGGAGTCAACAGTTCGGCTGCGAATCCGTCTTCTAATTTTGCGCTTGAGGCCATCTGACTTGGGATGTTCAATAAATTGTTTATTGAACTGGCTCGCACACTGAAGAGGATTGCTAGTTTCTTTTTTGCCGAAGGTTATGGCTATATTGCCCTTATCTTTTGTGGGGTTCGAAAGGGCACGGACAGTGGACCATAACTTACTTGCACCTTCTTTAAGGTTACAGTCATTGAGGTGCTCGTTCCATTTGGCCTTCTTGTAGTCTTTAACTTGTCGCTGTATTTGGATGTTGAGCTCCCGAATTCTGGGGTCACCAGGGTTAGCGCGCCTAATGTTGTCACGTTCATCAGCTAACCTTGCGGCACTTGTTGGGAAGTTTGGACGAACCTTTGGAATGCGCCCTGCAGGGATGAACCGTGCCGCAGCTTTGGCAATGACGCTCCTAATGTTACGTTCGGCCTTATGTATATTGGTGGGAGAGGGAAGCGCGAAGAACTTCGATGACGTGAATGTTTTGAAACCTTCCCAATCCGCTTTTTTGTGATTGACGAAAGTTCGCTTCTCTGACTTGGTCAGGTCAGCTGGTTTGTCAATTCTGACTATGATTGGGAGGTGATCAGAGGGAAGACCAGTAAGTGTTTCCCAGGAGGTCTCACTAATTAGGCTAGCGCTGACAATTGTAATGTCTGGTGAGCTAATACAATTGTTTGCATCACGGGTTGGGGAGTTTTCGTTGAGGGTACAGAAACCTGATGCGTCCAGAGATTCGGCGATAGCTTGACCCCTGGCATCGTTGTGAAGCGCGGAATGCCAGAGTTCATGATGGGCATTGAAGTCACCAAGAATGATCCTGTGCTCTCCATTAAGAAGAGGACCAATATCGAAATGGTAGTTTGTACAACTAGAGTGTGGTGGTATGTAGATGTTAAAAATTTCGATATTGGTGCTCCCTGATGAAACTGAGATGGCTTGCAATTCCGCCGTACCGTCTGAAACTACATCTAATACACGGTAATGTACGGACCTGTGTATTAGGAAGGCAAGTCCACCTCCAGGGTGAGAATCATTCGTGGCGCCTTCTCTGTCCTTGCGTAAGATGATATAATCACCATCAGCGTTGAATGGTGAATTCGCGTGGAGTTTCGTCTCTTGGATGGCTGCAATCAGGATTCTGTACTTTCTCAAGAAGCTTGTGATTTCAGGGAATTTCCCTAGGATGCCATTACAGTTGAACTGCAATATGGACACCGGTGTAAAAATTGCTGGCGGAGGGGCGGGAGTCAAGCTGTGTCTTACGTTCAAGGCAACATTATTGGGGGGAGTAGGGGGCGTTGGTGGAGGGGAGGGGCCTGGTATTACCCGAGGCTGCCCAGTATTCCTACAGCCTGGAGCAACAAATGTCCCTTCTATGTAATGACCCATCCTTCTCAAACCGGAGCATCTAAAATGCACCCACTCCGAACAGCAACTACACTGAAGTGACCTGGCATTAGAACCGATACGTCGGTTGCAGACACTACACATCCATACCAAAACAGGGCCTGGATTTGTTTCAATACCGGCGCGTAAAAGGAGAATTGAGAGCAGCCGCGCCGAGATGTGATGCTCCCAATAAGACGAAAAAACATATATAACGAGTCCATACATATACACAGACATACACAACCTTCCTGCATCGAGACCTTCGAGGCTCTTGCCAGGGAGGCGTTTTGGCAACTCTTGGCCGTTT
This sequence comes from Microchrysa polita, assembly GCA_949715475.1. Taxonomy (NCBI): domain Eukaryota; kingdom Metazoa; phylum Arthropoda; class Insecta; order Diptera; family Stratiomyidae; genus Microchrysa; species Microchrysa polita. The sequence goes on from OX454419.1 coordinate 52,543,185, forward strand.
GTTGTTGCAAACGGGTGTGGTCCGCCCCGAAGAGGCGTATTGCAACTGCAAAATAATAATGCAATAGCAATGGTTGCCAGTAGGACCACATCAAGTGCATTCGATAAGGTCAATCATTCAATGCTCCTAGCAAACCTGTTGAATATGCATCTTCCTGCACAAGAGATCCGTTGGATTGCCAATTATCTAGCTGGTCGGCACTCCTTCACCGAGTTTCGAGGCAAACGTTCTAAGCTTAGGAAAATCAAATTAGGTGTTCCACAGGGAGGGGTACTCTCCCCCACTCTGTTCAACATCTACATGTCCGGCCTTCCCACACCACCTGAAGGAATCGAGGTGATTTCCTATGCTGACGATTGCACCGTACTCGCCACAGGGAATGATAAGGATGAAATGCGCCTCCGAATTAATCGCTATCTAGGAAGATTACAGGCATTTTTCCAAAGCCGAAACCTCACCATCTCTGCGTCCAAATCTTCTGCGACTTATCTAACCACTTGGTGGGAGGACATCAGATGGGAGATGGATATACGTATTGGCAACAATTCTGTTCCTACTGTTAAAAACCCCAAAATTCTCGGGCTTCACCTAGAGAACATGATGACGTCTGCGAATCATGCAGCTTCAGTATGTGAAAAAATGCGCAGTAGGAACAACATCCTAAAAGCTCTAGCTGGTAGCACCTGGGGCAAAGATAAAGAAACCATGCTAGCTACTTATAAAGCGGTGGGTCGAGCGGCCGCTGATTATGCAGCCCCAGTTTGGACACATAGTCTATGTGACACAAACTGGTCCAAAGTTCAGGTCTGCCAAAATGCCGCTCTACGCATCGCGACAGGTTGCCTTCTGATGTCTGCCCAGGATCACTTACATCAGGAGACAAAATTGATGCCAATACGTGATCACAATCTCCTACTCTCTAAACAGTATCTTGTTGGTTTCTACTGTGAGGATCATCCCAATAATCATCTCATGGACCGAATTCCTCCACCACGACATGTCAGGCGTGGTTTACGAGACCTTGAGAGAGAGGTTCAGGGATACAAACGGGACCCTTACGATGAAGTTACATACCGAGCCGCCATTGCAGCGATCCACACTGAAGAAGTGAATCGGTCTATCGCGAGTTTAGGTGCGAATAGAGTCCTCTCAGAGCGCCCACCACCAATTTCGCCTGAGGAGATTAGGCTCCCGAGAGCCACTAGAGTAACACTAGCTCAACTTAGGTCGGGCTTTTGTTCACGCCTTAATTCGTACCTTTCTCGCATAAACCCGGACATCCAAAACATCTGTCCAAACTGCAATGGTACTCCTCATGATGTGGGCCATTTGTTTCAATGCCCCGCTGCGCCCACTGATCTTACCCCTATATCACTGTGGGAAAACCCTATCGCAGCAGCTATGTTTTTGTCCTTAGACCTCACGGACACAAACATTGACGAACCATAAATCGTGCCCACATAGATGCACAGAGGTTACACACCTTTCTGCACCGCTACAAGAAGAAGAAGAAGGTTGCTCCCGTCCAAACTCTATTGTGATTGTAAATAAATAATTTATTAGAGCTCAAATAATGTAATCATTTTACAAATACATATAAACATATGCATAATATAAAAAATACCATTTTTTAATATTTATGCTTTCAAGTTGACCGCTGACGAGTATACTAACAAAACATAATACCGTACACACTTAAATTGAGTCTCATATTGGTTACATTAAACAAACGACTCGTCAACATTGATTTACATGTTATATAATGGAACTATCTAATTTTTAACAGATGTAGTTATCTTAATATTATATTCATTTCGATTTAATCGCTCAAAATATTTACATTATTCTAGAAGGAAACCGGGTTAGTTTTGCGATTCAAATGTTTTTAAATGTTGATATGGATCAAGAGTAAGGCGATTAATATATATAGAAGACAAATCATATCATTTTCATAATGGTAAACGATTTACTATTTCTTTTAATCGAGAACTTAACATAATCAATAAACATTATTTCTTAGCTATATTTTAAAAGGAAAATTAAATTTATTACACAATTTTGTGAACATTTCACATAGAATTTTTGCATTCAATGCACCTTGAGAAGGAGGAGGTTGATTTGATTTGTTTCTTTGAATAAAAAGTAGAATATGAACGATCAGCTAGTTGAACCAACTATGAGACGACGTATTACAAATATTTATATCACAAAAATAAAATTTGTTGACCTGTATTTTGATAAAATGTTAAAAATACAATGAAGATTGACATAAATCGATTTCTTTCTTCTCTAACTAGTAGCACGTTACAGTCATTTTCACTATAAGGAAAAGACACCAGCTCAGCTCCCTATTATATCTTTGCCAATGCTTTTAATACTTCTAGTATGTGGGTGTGTTTTTTTTATTACATATTGCTTTATATCTTTTATATTAATATTAACTAAACTCCACGAACTTACAGGTGGAATGCATCCATAAATGAAACGTATATGAATCACTATAACGGTAGGGAAGTTTGATTGGTACTTGTCGCTACATTTCCACATTTAGAGCAATTTGAAGAGGTTGCGTTATGACTAGAACGAAAAAACATTTACGATTTAGAAATGGAGACAACGTTTGTATTATAAACAAAATGTACTTACTTCAATAGCTTCGATTTCAACTCTTCCTTTTCGATTGTTTCATTGCGTAGCTTTTGTTGTAATGATAAAATTAATTCGTCTTTATGTTTTAACTGTACTTTCAAGTGGGCTATAGTCTCCTCTTGGGCTTCAAATATTGCCTGAAATGTATATGATATTCCCGTTATATTTTGATTAAAAATTGCTTCGGTAGTGGAAATGGAAAGTAAACAACCTGCTATCTATAGGGTGTACAAAAAGTATATAACCGATAAGAGAAGCTAAAAACTAATTTTTTGATAATTTTTTGATTGTCAGTTTTTTAATCAGACATATTAAATGTGCAATGGTGTTTTTATGTAACAAAACACCAAAAAAAGTTAGAAGATTTTCTTATCGGTAATATAAAGGGCGTTTTATTTGAACCCAAAAATCTTTCAATTAAAATAATGTGGGGAAAAATATCTTCAATATATAGCGCATTTCGTTCTGTAACGCGTTTAGTTAGGCTTAGGTGAACAGATACCTAAATGGGCAATGTTGTACACACACTTTCTATTAGATTCGGCTTAGAGAGAAACCCAACATCGAGAGTTTCAAAAAAATTTGGCAGTCACTAAGAGAGATGTTATTAATTCAAGTCACTCTGGTGCCCAAAAATTCCATGAATAAGTGCGATCTAATCAAAAACATCAATATCGAGTGCTCTATCCTTTGCATGGCAAATTCGAAATTATTATTCCCTGATTTTTGTCCAGGAGAAAAAATCACTTGCAAAAGTTGTTGCTCGCGAATGTGGGTCAATTTTCTTATTCAAATTTTCAAATTTATTCAAATTTATTTATTCCATAATTTTGCATTACAATTATCTTTGTTATCATAACTTAACAAAAAATCAATTCACAATTATAGACTTTATTTAAAATGGAATTTCAATCCACAGTGGCTAGGGCCAGAGCGTGGAAGGGAGTCAAATTAATCTAATATCAATAAAATATGAAGAGTATGATGGAACTTTTTTTTTAGTTGAGTACTTATAATAAAAAGAAAAATAGCAGAAATTCGCAAAATTGAAGATGCTACAGAGCCTGCATGTTGCTAGATATATATATTTTTAGTTTACTATTAAATAATGTTATACTTTCAATTGTTTTAATTGTGGAAGGCAGTTTATTATAAGCTTTAAGTTCTAAATATGACCAGTGTCTCATAGCGTGTGTAGTTAGTTTCCTGGGTATACATAAAAGCCTACATGTTTCAGATCTTGTGCCGGATCCGTGCGTCGTCACAGGTAAAATACTTCGCAGTTTATGAACGCGTCTGAAGATAGTTAGTTGATATAAATCAATGAGTTTAGGGATGCAAAGTTGTATGTATAAAGAAGTGACAGATTCGTCTCTTCTTTTCCCAAGCATAGCCCGCAATATGTCATTTTGGGCAACGATAGCAGGTTTCAATATGGAGGGATAGGCTCCTCCCCAAGAAAGCATACCATATATGAGAACGGACTGGGCTAGCGCATAATAAACCATTTTCATCGCGTCCAAAAATATGACATATCTAAGCCTTGCAAAAATATAAGTTAGACGAATTAGGCGTTTAGTGAGGATGTTAATATGTTCAAGCTGAACACCAAGGTATTTAAAAGATTTAACCCTTTCTATGGAGCAACTACACTGACAGCTAATTGTTTTATCACAATTCAAGTCGTGCAATGTGATTGGTAAATTGTTGGAAGGCTGTCTATTTGCATATATGGAGTAACACGTATACTTAGTTTTCTGGATGTTGAGCGACAACTTATTCCTATTTACCCACTTAATAACTGAAGCTAGACCACATTGAGCTATCTCAAAACACTCAGACCATGAAGCAGACGAACATATTAGGACTGCATCGTCGGCAAATAAATACGTATGATGTTTTCCAGAGCTGGTAAATCATTTATAAATACTAAAAAGAGGACCGGCCATAGTACTGTGCCTTGAGGGATCCCGTATTCAGTACATGTCAATTCCTCGCTGAAAAACTCGCCTAATTTTACCTGTTGCTTTCTTTTAAATAGATAGCTTTTGAACCAGTCTAAGATTATCCCGTGGACTCCCACACTCTCTAGTTTGTTTAAAAGTAATGTATGTGATACCGAGAGACTGGCAACGCTATTCTTGACAAAGAAATATCGTACATTATCAGAACTGCGGGTCCAGCGTGAGTATAGATATACAACAGTTGCTAAGCACGGCGCAATGACTACAATTACTATACACCGATACGAAATATATTTAGTAGCTTTAAGGATAAACAAGTCTGCTGTTTGATGGAGGCCGAATTTCTGATTTTTTCTTAAAACGGTATCCATCCATAATGTTCTGATGATGAAATTAAATTTTTTTCTTTAATTAAATTTCTATTGGAAAAATTTTAAGTATATTGTTGTATGTCAAGCTGACAACAACAACGCGTTGGTCTCGGCGATGACACGATCCAATATAGAGCTGCCTGTAGAAATATGCTGAGATATTACCGCCAAAACGGGCGATGTGCCTACATTGCAGGTCGAGCAACGCGAAACCATGGAGCGGTATAAAGAACGAGGTAAGGAAGAAGAAGAAGTTGTATGTCAAGCTGAAACTCAGCCTGGTTTTGTATTGCCGGAATCTCTAGTGTTTATTTGGTGGTTTTGTGTTGTCTCCAGAATTCTTCTCAGTATAGTATAGCCCCTTGTGGGGCCATGGTGCGTTAACTCACCGTTTATAGGCAAAATGTTTAGTCAACGTTACATTGCATATACTTTCGGAGTGTATATAATGTTGCAAGCACTATATATTTCCTATCCGCACATGTACGGAAATGTAGGACCACGCCGAGATTCGATCTCCGAACCTCTAGATTACTAGCAGCGTAGAGTGCGACTCAACCAAGTGAGCCACAGAGCGTGCCTCTAGGATTCGCGATATTAAAAATGAAATTTGTTCTACAGCAACCTATATACATATATATTTCAAGCCGTCATCATTGCATTTTTACAATAAATATTAAAAATTACAAATTAAATTATTATTAATATCCCTATTGAAATATTAGTCGAACAAACAAATGTTGATATAATAACTATGGTGTAACAAAAAGTCGGATAAAATATTGCAATGAAAAGTTAACAAACAGCAATGACTGTAACCTTAATGAAGGTGCTAGTACGTTATGGTCTACTGTCCGTGCCCTTTCGAACCCCACAAAAGATAAGGGCAATATAGCCATAACCTTCGGCAAGAATGAAACAAGTAATCCTCTTCAGTGTGCGAGCCAGTTCAATAAGCAATTTATTGAACATCCCAAGTCCGATGGCCTCAAGCGCAAAATGAAGACGGATTCGCAGCCGAATTGTTGACTCCGTACCAATGTACACCCCGACAAGGTTAAAACAGTCATTGAGAATGCAAAAAACTCTAAGGCCCTTGGACCCGATGGCATGTCATTGGCCATGCTAAAACATCTTGACCTTCCGGCCATTGAGTACCTCACAGCGGTCTTTAACTTATCAATGTCCACGCTTGCCATCCCCGACAACTGGAAAATACGTCCCATGCCTTAAACCAGGAAAAAGTGCCAAACTAGGAACTTCCTACAGACCGATAACGATTCTGTCACCTGTAGCAAAGAAGCTGGAGGCCCTTGTCCACCCCACTCTCGTTTCCCATGCGAAGCTAGAACCAAAAATCCAACAATTCTCGGGCTTCACTTTGAGAAAATTATGACTTCAGCTCATCACGCGGAAGCGGTATGTGAAAAGATGCGCAGTAGGAATAAAATTCTTAAAGCACTGGCTGGCAGAACCTGGGGCAAAGATAAAGAGACTATGCTAGACACTTATAAAGCGATGGGTCGAGCAGCGGCTGATTTTTTGGCACCATTTTGGACGCAAAGTCTCTGTAACACAAACTGGAATAAAATCCAAGTCTGCCAAAATGCTGCTCTTCGCACAGCCACAGCCTTCTGATGTCTGCCCAGGATCACTTACATCAGGAGACACATTTGATGGCAATACGTGACCACAATCGACTACTTGCAAAACACTATCTTGTAGGTTGCTATCAAGAGGATCATCCTAATCGTGACCTTATAGACAAAATTGCCCCTCCACGCCACATCAAACGTGGCCTTCGTGACCTTGAGAAAGAGGTCCAGGGTTACAAACGGTTCGAACAGAGCCCACTCAGCGCTCCCACCACCTATTTCGCCTGAGGAGATTAGGCTCCCGAGAGCCACCAGAGTGACTTTAGCCCAGCTTCGGTCAGGCTTCTGCTCACTGCTCAATTCGTATCGATCTCGCATAGACCCGAACAACGTATGCCCAAACTGCGCTGGCACGCCTCATGATGTGGCCCATCTGTTTCAATGCCCAGCTGCACCCACTAATCCCAACACCCTTTCACTATGGGAAAACCTCATTGCAGCTGCCACGTTTTTGTCCCTGGAGGTCTCGGATTAAAACGACGACGAACTATAAATCGAATCCATATAGATACACAGCGGTTCACACCTTCCTGTACCGCTAAAAGAAGAAGAAGAAGAACGGTGAGAATCGAACCAACGATCCGAAGGTAAGCGCACCAACCAGACTACACATTTTCATATTGTTTTTTTTTTTTAATTTGGTGCTACGAACTCAACAAGATGTCATACATATACTAAAATCATCTAATCCGAATGGCACCTTAAAAATAAAGAAATTTTCGGATATTTAAATTGGCACCCCTAGAAATTTGGGACGATCTACTGCACTCTAGGAATTGTTAGAGAGTTTTATTTAGCAAGGCGTATACAAACGCTAAACACGTTAAATATAATTTAAAATATTTATTTGTTGGCGCATCGTAGGATACCGCGAATAGTGTTTTTTGCTTAATTTAAGGCAGAAGAAATCGATGCATCTATATCAAGACGTACACCACAACTGTTTTTACGACTTGCTAAAACTATCTATTAGACAACTTTGACGCTTAATGAAATCGGTAAGTTTTGGAGCTCAATGTTCTTCTACGAAAAACACCCATGTCGCAGGACTTATCCAGCAAACAATTTAACGAAGCTGTTCTTCATATTCACCAGATTGGTGATAGTTAGTTTCATGCTACACTGTTGAGTAATTCTCCAGGATGTGTCATCAACCAACCATGTCCTGGTTTGTTGGTTGCCGGGGCACCGTGGTGTTGAGTGAAACGAAGCAGAAGATGAACTGACAAGACAGGGCTCCTCATCCAACTTCATTGACCCAAAACTCTACTGTGGTATGAACTAGGCCTCTTCCAAATAAATAGCTAGGGAGTGGTCTAAGAACTAACCTTCAAGGGCTATGTCATGTGAAGGAGTTTATGAGACCTTATAACTATGGGACTATACAACCAACTTGAGTAGAGCCAAGTTGAGAGTGCTTGTAGGATACCTCTCTGGCCATCGTTGCGTAAATTATTACTTAAGCAAGATGGTTTATGGAGGTGTTTGGACATCCACGAGCCACTTATTGCGTATGTGCCCGACAACTGCACGGGTTAGGCACGTTTACATCCTACGCTGGGCTGGCGGAGCCTAGATAGTGAAAACCATTTCTTCTTGAATTAAATGATTCAACTTAAAGTTCAAACCAATATATTTGACCGCTCCGCTCATACTACTGAATACCGAGCTTTTAAGGCGCTTTTACACGAAAATAAGTGTGTAGAAACATTTCACATTCATTAGATTTTTTGGTTGGGAATATTGAGAACTGAGGTTCACATTTTATATTTTCAAAATAAATTCGATTTCAAAATTCCATAAAACAGTTTTAGCCAGAAAAAATAAATAGCAGTCAACCGCGTGGGTGTTCCAAGACGAGCCAACAACAATGTAAATGATCTTTTTTTTGTTCCCATTTATTAAAAATGAATTAATACATTGTGAACGGGTTTATACGCCCGAAGCAGCGT